>CM068375.1:242953888-244445555 GCA_034769895.1 Magicicada septendecula | reverse complement strand
GATCGCCACCCGCCATTTCCTTAGCCAGGCCGGAAGTAATGCGAGCTGGCGCTGCACCACGTCAGTCGCAAAACGAAGGTTTGCAGAACTGGTGTGGTACATCGCATCGTCCGCATAGAGAGAGAGCGTGACTCCAGGCAAAACTGGCAGGTCGTTCGTGTACACAAGGTACAGAACGGGGCCGAGGACAGATCCTTGAGGGACGCCAGCGGCGACGGGGCGGACAGAAGAGTACGTCCCGTCGACGCAGATCCTAAATTTGCGGTCGCAGAGATACGACCGCATCAGATGTACAAATGAGGCAGGGAGAGGGGAGGTGGCTAGTTTGTAGAGAAGGCCTTCGTGCCAGACTTTGTCGAAGGCCTTACTCACGTCCAGAAGGACGGCGACAGTTTGATGGTTCCTGTTGATGGCGTCAGTGAGTTGCGTGACAACTCGGACAAGTTGAAGAGTGGTCGAATGCTGCCTGCGGAAGCCGAACTGTTCCTGCCGAATGAAATTATCCAGCAGGGGAGTAATCCGGCGATGCAGGAGGCGCTCGAACACCTTCGATAAGACTGGCAAAAGAGAGATTGGTCGATGATTCTCAGGGAGTGTACGCAGCTTGCGAGCCTTCGGCAACATGATGACTTTGGCTCGTTTCCAAGGGCTGGGATAGTAATGGAGCCGGAGACATCCATTGAACAGCACGTGGATGAGTGAAACGAGACTTGCTGGGGCGTTGAGTAGGGCCGCTGCACCAATACGGTCCTCGCCGGGCGCCTTCTTGGGGCGCAGTCGACTAATGGCCGTTTCCACTTCAGCCTCGTCGAACGGGTCGATTGGGTCTGCGGGAGGGCGGGAAAAATATCCAGATAGGAAGTCTGCGACCGCTGCCGAGTGGCCGGGGTCACAGACGCCTCTGTGAACGGTAAATTGTTCCTCCATGGTATCGGCAAAGACTTCTGCTTTGTCGGCCGCGGAGTACACAATCCCGTTCGGTGATCGTAGGGGGTAGCGGGTCCTTTTCTCGCCAGTGAGTCGGCGCGCAGCCCGGAAAACGGACTGTGGCGTGACTTCCAGAGACTCAAGATATGAGTCCCATCGATGAGCAGTGGCATCAAGCAGAAGCTGCTTGACAAGGTCAGATTGGGCGTTTAGCCTGCGTTTTACGGCAGGGTCCCGGGTTTGTTGCCATCTCCGGCGGAGCTGGCGCCGGTTGCGGATGGCCAGAATCACCTCTTCAGGTAACTGCGACCGTCTGTTGGGCGCAGGGACGTTATAGGTGTGGTTGTCCATAGCGGATGTGACGACTTCTTGAAGATAGTCGGCCAAACGGTCTACATCATCCGGGCTGGAGATGTCGACCTGGGGGTCAGATGGTACTGTTCGACCCAGTTCATCGTGGAACGATCGCCAGTTGACTCTCGTGACACGATGGGGAGGCTGGAGAGGTGTGTCCAGCGTGGGCCGAACAGTGAGTAATACCGGGTCGTGATCAGACGAGAGGTCTGACACGGCTTCTATTGCGATAGGGTAGGCCAAGTCTTTGACAACAGCAATGTCAAGGACGTCTGGAGGTCCCCGTTGATTGGGGATATAGGTCGGTGATCTAGGACCAAGAGCGTTCACATGAGGATGACGTTGAACGTATTGGTACAGAGAGCGGCCATATGGGTTAGAGACACGGCTGTTCCACAGGGGATGCTTACTATTAAAGTCTCCGGCTGCGATGGTCGGTAAGGGGTCTTCTAAGAGAGCGTCCCATTCATCCTCGTCGGGCGGTGGTCCACCTCGAGGGGGGAGGTAGACTGAAACCAGTCGGACCTCCCGATCCCCGATGCAGAGAGCAACCGCCGTCGTCTCCAAGCGACGAGTCGCCGGAGGCGGCAGGGGGCGGTGGGCGATGCGCCTGTGAACCAGAATGGCTGTACCGCCAGATGCGGCACGCCGGTTCTGGCCAGGCCGGTCTGTGCGATACGTCGTGTACGCTGGAAGCTGGAACGAGTGTGCAGGAGTCAGGTGTGTTTCACTAAGGAGTATGACGTCTATGTCATATTCGGTAACGAAGGCGGCCAATTCGGCACGGCGAGATAGAACGCCACATGCGTTCCAAGCCACCAGCCGAAAGGGCCTAGCCATCGAGAGGGATAAGTGAGGTCACGGATGTGAGAATGATAACGATTAAGGACTGGACATCCTTGGCAGCAAGAATTTGCGGGATCAAGGCGTTGATCCAAGCATGCACGCGGGCGGCGAAAGTCACGTCCGAGGACGCGGCAGACGCCGGTGCCGCCTGAGGCTTGGGCGCCGGGTGCTGGAACATGATGCCATTCTGGGCGGGGGCCTTTTGTTTCGGCTGCCTAGGATCTCGGGCATCTGGAGTAGATGGTGGCTGAGGTGCAGCGGGCTTGTGCTGCGAGGAAGCGGGGGGCGATGGTTTTGTCCGTTTCTTGGACGGCGCAGCAGGTTTTGGCTGCTGGGCCGCTGGCTGTGCGGCAGGTTGTGAGGCAGCTGCAGCCGCATAGCTGGGCGCCCCGGTAGACGCCGGACGAGCTGGGGCAGGCGCAAGTGCCGGTGCCGCAGCGGGGATAGGTGCCGCCGAGGCGGCAGGCCTTGATGTTTGGGGCCTAGCGGGAGGCGCAGTAGCGCGCTGCTGCGAGGACTTTGACAGCTTCTTCAAAGCCGCAGCATAGAATTTGCAGGACTTTGATGATGCCGGGTGCGGTTCCCCGCAGTTGGCGCAAGTGGCGACAGCACGAGCGAGAGGACAAGTGTCCTTTCGATGGCTATCGCCACAGCGCAAACAGCGGGTGGGATGGTGGCAAAATGCCGATGAATGGCCGTACCTCTGGCAGTTGTAACACTGCTTCGGTCCGGCCTGGGCTTCGAAAGCTTCCACCCTAACTTTCAAATAAAACATAAAGTTGATACCATAGATGGCCTGGTAATCACCCACCTTTCGTATTTTTACCAGGAACGCATTGCGCGCTAGTTTCTTGCCGGGGGAGAAGAGAGGCGTGACACTATGTACTCGAAAGCCTAAACTGGTGAGTTCATCAGAGATGATCTCAGGCTGGGTACCAGCAGGGATACCAATAACTTGAACCTTGAGTTCCTTCTCCTCCGGCAAGGCAAAGGTATGGAACGGGATACCCGCGTCCGTGAGGAACTTCTGTGCAATACGGAAGCACTCCACGGTCGTGGGGTTCAGGCAAATGGAATTGTCACCTTGAGCCGAAGCAGTCAAGGTGCCAGAAGGAGTGCACCGGTGTATCCGACGCATGAAATTAGCCCAATCCGAAGGCCGGGCGAAAATCAGAGGCGGGATACGCCGGGGCTGGTCGGGTTGTTGCTGGGAATTGGCCATGGCAGATTGCCCCGCGGTTGAGCCTCGACGCGAAGTCCGACCGGATTCCGTGGAGGTGGCACTGACACGCCGTTTCCGGCTGACAGATTGCCATGCACCATCGGTATCCATGGCCGAGTCCGCATCGTGAGTTTCCCCCGACGAGGTAGGTGTAGGGTGGTCCTGAGAAGGGCCATCCGGGAGTGGTTGCGCCAGAGCGCGAGCAGGAATTGAGAGGTCCTGAGAAGGACCGACGGAAGCAGGTTGGCCCTGAGAAGGGCCGACGGAAGACGGGTTGCGGGCAGCCATCGGCGAGGCGAAGCCTACGCCTTAGGCGGAACGGAACTAAGGACTAGACCAAGCACTACGGTAAGCAAAGATACAAAAGTCGCTCACTTACCAACAAGCTCCAGGCAGCAGCGGAACACACACGAAACACTGCACGGCACAAGAACACAACACTGCACTGAACACTACACTGCACTGCACTGATTCTTGAGTAGTTGAAAAAAAAACTTGCACAACACTTGTAAAATTGAACTGGACGGTAAAACTGATCAAAGCCGGGTACTATCGCACTTGAAAAAGAGACAATTTCCCATGAAGAGAGAGCACTTTAGAGATGTTGCTCCTTCCAATCGCAGGGTGATTATGTAGCAAGAGAAGGCTACGCTGTGTCTATTTATAACTTTTTGGTCGCTTAAGGTGTATAACGCGAACCAATCAGAAGCCAGTTCATCATTCTCCACTCTGAATGGCCGTGGAAAATAAACCATGCCAGACACTATTTAAAGAGATGCTTTCACCTCGGCGGTTCAGCGGAGCGGGTCTACCTAGAGCATTTGCCCGGGTAGGCTGTGACTGTTTTTGCTCTGCAAAATTTTGTCAAATTGTGCGGAAATATTGAGTTTTCATCATTTTTATTATCATCATCGTATTCAGCATCATCAACACTACAAGTATCACCAACAGTTCAGTGCAAATCAGTTTTATTTAATCTGTGCGGGAGTGTTTTTGTTTCCGTGTGCTGTGCGGTCTGTGTTGTGTTCTATTGTTGCCTGTGGATAGTTCAGTGTCTGGTGATCCCTCTATCCTAGACTAGCGTAGACGTTCATTTCGGCTTGTCCGAAATGGCGTCGAACACGCCCCCGAATCCTCTGCCGGCGCCGCTTGTCTCCTTAATGGAAACATGTTCAACCGGCTTCCGTTCTACTCCACTTCCTCACGACAGTGAAAGTGATAGTGAAAGTGATAATAGTGCGGTAGGAATGTGCAGTGTTGGGTCGGGGGACGGACAGTTCTCGCTTGTGCGAGGCAAATCTGCCAAGCGCAAGCGAAAGCTGGCCCAAACTCCGCCGCCCGCCTCAGCTGCGCATCAGCCGCCTAGTCATGGTAACAGCGGCACTCAGCGCGAGCGTGAGTATCCAGCTAATACCCAAACTGTGTCTTCCCCACGCATTCCACCCATTGTAATTCCTCTGACAATAGGTATTACACACACTTGCTTCGTTCCATATCCCTAGCTCTCCCTTCGGTCAAGGTCGAGGCGAGGTGCCAAGGCGCCTCGCTAAAGCTGGCGACCGCTACGATCCCCGACTTCCGCTCTGTTCAGGCATTCCTGACTGAGCGAAAAATCTCCTTCCATACTTTTGCCCTCCCGTCAGAGCGAGAAATCAAGGTCGTTCTGTCAGGAATACCATCCTTCACCGAAACTGATGCCATCAGGCAGGAACTTGTTGCGCTCGGCTATGCGCCGACTGCGATAAGAGTCCTGCATGTTGGCAAAGGTGATGACCGCCGACCTGTTACCAGCTTTCTGGTCAAACTTCTCAAAGTAGGCCCTTTCGAGGAGATTTACACTCTCCAGAATCTTCTGCACCTACGGGTGCAAGTCCGAACATTTGGACCCCACCTCTCACTGGTTCATCTGCCAAGGTCCCAGCAGCAACTTCGGTTGCTTCCGGTGCCGCTGTCTCGCCTGCAGTCGTCGCTTCGGCGCCGCCTGCAGCGTCCTCAACCCCGGCGCCTGCCGGAGCGTCCGCACCTTCCTACGCGGCCATGGCCACTAAATCAGTCCCACCTCCAGCCCAATCGGGCAAATCCAAGCGCTCTCGTCGTCGCCGGAACTCTGCCGGCCGACCTACATCATCACAGGTTCCGCCTGTACCCACTCCGCGGGCTCGACCCGCCCCCAGTCATCGTCCTCAACCTCGCAGCGAGCAGTCTACTACTCAGTCCGACAGCCCAGCGCCATCTGCTACCCCTGTCGAGGCCAGTCAGACTTGTCCTCCGGAGTCCCGGGAATCTTCTCGGTCTTCGGCGGATCCCCTGACTGCCTGGGCAGATAATCTTGTTGCGTCTATCAGGACTGCTCGCGACACTACCACAGTGCTTGCCCTGGTCTTCCAATCATTAGCTACCCTCTTTCCTCTACTTCCCCTGAATGGCTAATAGCCTGAGGATCGTTGCGTGGAACGCCTTCGGGCTACTCCCCAGACGATCTGAACTGATGACTTTCGTGACGGAGTATGATGTTGATATCATACTTCTTTCCGAGACTCATCTGGCTCATTACCACTCGTTTTCCCTTCCTGCCTACGCCTGTTATCGTCAGGATCGTCCCTTACGGCCTCGCTGTCCCCCCTCGGGGGGCACAGCTGTCTTAGTCCACAGGCGGATATCCCACAGGCTTTTGCCTCCTCTAGATACATCTATTATTGAAGGCTGCGCGGTGGCGGTGGACGCCGGCGGATCGGAACTGCGCGTGGTTTCTGCGTACCTCCGGCCTGGCCGGCGGACTCCGCCACCGCCCGAGGAGTGGGACGCCCTCCTCGACCACCCCCTCTTAACCATTGTAGCCGGCGACTTAAACGCCAAACACCCTTCATGGAACAGCCGCGTTGTCAACGCCAATGGAAATTCTCTGTTCCGGTTCGTCTCTGGCGACCCGGCACTTAATGTCATCGGCCCTGAAGACCCTACCTACTTCCCCTTTCACGGCCACCGGCCGAACGTTCTTGACATAGTAGTTATCAAGAACGTTGCCCGCAACATCGAGGTCTCGTCTGTGTCGGACCTTTCGTCCGATCACAATCCCCTTGTTATAACTGTTCGAGAGCTGTCGGCGTCACCCCGACTTCCCGCTCAGATTGTTAGGAGAGTCAACTGGCGATCCTATCATGACGAGCTCTCTCGAAGGTTACCATCTCTCCCGGCGGACCCAATCGTCACTCGTGACGATCTGGATCTCCGCGCCACAAATCTTCAGGAATTGGTCCAAGGTGTCATGGATCGACACACCTACGCACTCGAGGTGAATCATCGTAAATCGGCCTTACCTGCGGAAGTACTCCACGCCATCTGGCTACGGTGCCAGCTCCGCCGCAGATGGCAAAGAACCCGTGACCCAGTCGTTAAGCGACGATTTCAACAACAGTCCCTTTACGTTCAGCAGCTACTGCGAGACGTAAACTCTGATCGATGGGACTCATACCTTGAGTCTCTTGAAGTCGACCACGCCTCCGTCTGGAGAGCGGTAAGTAGACTGACCCGCGAGAAGAGAACTCGCAACCCGCTGGAAACCCCGAACGGGATTGTGTCTTCATCAGAAGGCAAGGCTGAGGTCTTCGCCGACTGCATGGAGGTGCAATTTACCGTTCATCGAGGCGTTTCGGACCCTGTCCACTCGGCAGAAGTCCGGGACTTCCTATCTGGTTATTTTTCTCGCCCTCCCGCTGGCCCAGACCTCCCGCTCGACAGAGACGAACTCGTTTCGTCTGTCTGCCGACTAAACCGCCGTCGCGCCCCCGGTCCTGACCGGATCGGGGCCGCTGCATTACAATATCTCCCGGCCTCAGGCGTTGACCTCGTGCTCGAGCTGTTCAACTCTTGTCTCCGGCTACAGTACTTTCCCCGCCTGTGGAAAACTGCCAACATCGTTATGATTCCTAAACCCCGCAAGCCGCGCATGCTTCCTGAAAGCTATCGGCCAATATCTCTCTTGCCAGTTATCTCGAAGGTGTTCAAGCGGCTCCTGCTGGCCCACATCTCGCCGTTGTTGGATAACTTTATCCGCAACGAACAGTTCGGGTTTCGCAGAGAGCACTCGACCACGCTTCAACTAGTCCGCATGGTAACGCAACTCTCTGACGCCACCAACAGGCAAGCGGCTACGGCCGCCGCACTGCTGGACGTGAGCAAGGCCTTCGATAAAGTCTGGCACGAAGGTCTTCTCTTCAAACTTGCCAACTTCCCCTTACCATCGTCCATAGTTTTTTTCCTCCGGTCGTATCTCAGCGACCGAACCTGTAGGGTGAGCGTCGACGGAACCTGCTCTGCAGTTCGCCCCGTCGCCGCCGGCGTACCTCAGGGATCTGTCCTCGGCCTCGTTCTGTACCTTGTGTACACGAACGACCTGCCTGTCTTGTCCGGTGTCACGTTGTCTTTGTTCGCTGACGATGCAATGTATCATTACAGCTCTGTGTCCCCGCGTTTTGCGAGCACACAGTTGCAGCGTCAGTTGGACCAGATTCCGGGCTGGCTACGGAAATGGCGGGTGACGATCAACACGGAGAAATCCGAGGCGATCTGTTTCACTCGTAAGTCCATCTCCCGATGCCAGCCCCTCTCCCTGAAAGGGAGGCCTATCGCCTACAAAGAGTCGGTGAAGTATCTAGGCGTTCGGCTCGACCGGCGTCTTTGCTTCAACGCCCACGTGACCGAAACCCTCTCCAAGGCTCGCGGCGTTTGAGCCAAACTTTACCCATACCTCGCGTGCCGCAGCCCTCTGGCGCTGCGCACGAAAGTTGCCCTCTATCTGTTGTTTCTCCGGTCTGTATTGACCTATGCGGCACCTGTTTGGTGGTCACTTGTCTCCGCCACCAACAGGCGTAGGCTGGAAAGTTTCCAATCCAGAACCCTCCGTTCCTTGTCGGGATCTCCTTGGTTTGTTAGAAACAGTGTAATTCGAGGAGGTCTACGAGTTCCTACTCTCTCAGCCTTTGTCTGGTCATTAGCTGCGACTCTCTTTGCCGCATCTGAGACCTCTTCCTTCCCTTAACTCAAGACCATCAGCACCACGCAACCACCTCCCCCTGTCCGGGTCAAACGCCCTCGGGCGATTCTCGATGACCCGCCATAAGTTTAAGTAAACTGCTTAAACCTCAATTTGCATATTCACTATCTGCCCATGCCCCAGAATTTACCTGCAATGCTGTTTCCTTCCTCAATTCCTAGTATGCCGACCGCGCTGAATGCCGCTGCTACGCTCTATCACTAGCACGGAGGCTCTCTGCCTCGCGGGGAGCGACCGACGCCTCACGGCGTCTGCACGCGGGACTGGGAACGGGTGACATCTGTCATCTGAACCCGTTCATGTGGCAGTGCCCACTGATTGCAAAAATTTTGAAAAATTAATAAAATTAAAAACCTTTCTCCCCCGCCTTCTCAGTTAACTGGTTGGCGGTTGTCCATTCCTGTTTTTAGGCACCAGTCGAATGAACCAGAACTACGTATATCCACAGGCAGCCATTGGGCTCGACCCAGATGCTGCAGTCATGCACCGTGTGCAAAGACGCCCCGCTACTACAGTGCTACATGCTACATGTTCGGCGGTTCATAGCGACGGACACATTCTTGTGAATATGGATGGACTCCAGATGCAGGCGAGTGAAGTAACCCCGGACAGTAGACAACACCCGGGCTTCATCAAACATTACCCGGTGATCGTCGTGGGAAAGAGCGTGTTCAGCAACTGCGGACTTCTCCGGCTGGCCCAGGCGGCAGTATCCCCGATGTTCTGAGAGGCGCGTTCGGACACTACGCTTCGTGGTGCCAATGTATACCTGGCCACATGTACAAGGAATACTGTACACCCCGCACGACGAGAGCGGATTCCTGGCGTCTTCTACCGGTCGCAGGAACTGATGGATCTTTTTGGTTGGCTTAAAGATCGTCCTGACGCCCCGTTTACTCAGCAACTTGCCGATGCGGTCAGTCACGCCACGGATGTAGGGCAAGACAGCGGAGCCAACAACCTCGGGCAACACCGACTCGTCCGGCCTACCAGATCTTCTCGGCCGGGCAGCTCTCCTCACCTCTGCAGCAGAGTAGCCGTTGGACTGCAGTGCTTCCTCGAGATGCCGAAACTCATCTTCGAGATACCGGGGCTCACAGATCCTCTTTGCCCGGTCAACCAGAGTCTTCAGCACCGCCCTCTTCTGCCTAGGATGATGATTGGAGGACTTATGCAGGTATCTGTCAGTGTGCGTTGGCTTCCTATAAACTTTATGCCCCAATCTGCGCTCGCCTGCATCTGGAGTCCATCCATATTCACAAGAATGTGTCCGTCGCTATGAACCGCCGAGCATGTAGCATGTAGCATGTAGCATCATAGTAGCGGGGCGTCTTTGCACCCGGTGCATGACTGCAGCATCTGGGTCGAGCCCAATGGCTGCCCGTGGATATACATAGTTCTGGTTCTTCGACTGGTACCTAAAAACAGGAATGGACAACCGCCAACCAGTTAACTGAGAAGGCGGGGGAGAAAGGTTTTTAATTTTTATTAATGTTAAAGTTGAGCAATCAGTGGGCACTGCTGCATGAACGGGTTCAGGTGACAGATGTCACCCGTTCCCAGTCCCGCGAGCAGACGCCGTGAGGCGTCGGTCGCTCCCCGCGAGGCGGAGAGCCTCCGTCCAGTGATAGCGCGTAGCAGCGGCATTCAGTGCGGTCGGCATACTAGGAAGGGAGGAAGGAAACAGCTTTGCAGGTAAATTCTGGGGCATGGGCAGATAGTGAATATGCAAATTGAGGTTTAAGCAGTTTACTTAAACTTATGGCGGGTCATCGAGAATCGCCCGAGGGCGTTTGACCCGGACAGGGGGAGGTGGTTGCGTGGCGCTAATGGTCCTGAGGTAAGGGAAGGAAGAGGTCTCAGCTGCGGCAAAGAGAGTCGCAGCTAATGACCAGACAAAGGCTGAGAGAGTAGGAACTCGTAGACCTCCTCGAATTACACTGTTTCTAACAAACCAAGGAGATCCCGACAAGGAACGGAGGGTTCTGGATTGGAAACTTTCCAGCCTACGCCTGTTGGTGGAGGAAACAAGTGACCACCAAACAGGTGCCGCATAAGTAGGGGGAAAATGATGATTCTGACCCAAGTACCGTTATTCCCCCACCACCACCGCTGGACCACAGCATCCGCGACTTTTTCGCGTATCTGGACCACAGCATCCGCGTTATTTTTTTTATATGCAGCCTTTCGCGAGCCTAAATCACTTTCACTTTCTACTGGACCGCGAATTTCCGCGAATATAATTTTTTATATGCAGCCTTTCGCGAGCCTAGATCACTTTCACTTTCTACTGGACCACAGCATCCGCGACTTTTTCGCTGATCTGTGTCAAGATCCGCGACTTTTTCGCGTATCTGGACCACAGCATCCGTGTTATTTTTTTATATGCCGCCTTTCGCGAGCCTAGATCACTTTCACTTTCTATCACTTGATGCATTATAGTGTATATGTTAAATATATGATCAGGGTTACCAACCTTGCATGAGTTCAAATTTGTTGTGTGTTATAATGTATATTAAATCTATATGATCAGGTTTACCAACTTATGTATGGGTTCAAACTTGATATGTGTGTGTATTATAGTGTATATTAAAATATATGATCAGGGTTACCAATCCTGCATTATTGTGTGTATAGAACAGATCTGCCAACATTTTTCTTCGGTGGGAAATTCAAACTATATTATAGTAAATTGTTGACGACTTCGATATCAACTCTCTCTCCCCTCCTCTCTCTCTTTGTCTCTAGACACAGTTGTCGATCACGATATAAACTCTCTCTCTTTATGTCATCAGTTTTACATAAGCGTCGTGCTACTTATGGATTATTGTAAGTAGCGATACTAAAATGTAATCACCAGGAAATATATTTATCACCTACCTCGTTGCGTCCTTTTCTTGACACATGACAGTCATTGACCACGATTTAGAAATTAATATACTGCCAAGTCTGTGTGTGTGTGGTAAAGTGTTACGCATAAAAAAAAATCTCCTTGAAATAAGGTATTTTCAAAAGTTTTGTGTACACATACACACATTGTACATGTCTCTCTCTCTCTCACTGCAAACGTTGACAAGAATTCCCTTATTCAAACGATTTGTATGTGTGTACACGAACTTAAATATAGTTTACAGACGATTGTAATTTTAAAAATTCATTTTTGCATTAAATATATATATCGTAAACAATGAAATAATAATATTTCGTCATTGTAAGATTTTAATAAAACAATTATCAGTTTAAATAATAATTTTCATGATTGTAAGATACAACCTACAAATTATTAAAATGTCTCTCTCACACACATTTCTGATTACTATACAAATAATTGCATGCATATTCGGAGGTTTATAACGAAATAAATTAAAATAAACCATAATTTGTTTTAAATAATTAAATACAGTGTTTTGATACGAGTACGTTGACCGCATTGATCGGTTCATCGAAACAAGTCTATGCACACACAACGATACTGAATTAGATATAGTTATTCGATAACTTAAACCAGAGGTCATTAACCTTGTGTACGACGTCCTACTTTCTAATTGACACCTGTCAGTCATTAGCAGCGTTGACAGTAATTAGGATTAATTATGGATTATAAACTATTTACTCTAAAAACGGACAACTCTACTTTCTAATTTGACGCCTGTCAAGCATTAACACCGCTGACAGTAATTACTCTAAAAACGGACATGCAAGCTTTCTCCCACTACCAGTGTACAATATATATACGCACAGAAAATTAGCGAAAATTTCTCATTTTGACTGCTTGTGTATGTGCTGATACATCGTGAAATCTATCTCTGCATCTTTTTTAATAGTTGAAAGACTGTTTGTGCGCATTCAGTATACGCAACTTTCATCATTAAGGGTGTGTAGACAACACACATACTAGTTTTTGGTAAGTGTACAGATTTTATTTAATTTTAATGTATGTGCAGATTTTATTTAAACGTAAAAATTATTTGTATTAAAACATTATCAAGCGCATTATTGAAACATTTGAATACGTTAATAACTGAGTATAATTTTTATTGTATGTACAGATTTTATTTAAACGTAAAAATTATTTGCATTAAAACATTATCAAGTGCATTATTTATTGAATTTAATACATGTGTGTGTACGCGTGTGTGTGTACGCGTGTGTGTGTACGCGTGTGTGTATGATCAAATTACAATTTCTGAAAATATATTCTTACCGTATTTTTATAGTGGCAATTTCTCATTGATCACCGACGTGTGCTGATACATCGTGAAATCTCTGCATCTTTTTTAATAGTTGAAAGACTGTTTGTACGCCTTCAGTGTAGACAACGCACATACTAGTTTTGGTAAGTTGTACAGATTTTATTTAATTTTAATTTTAATGTATGTGCAGATTTTTATTTAAACGTAAAAATTATTTGCATTATGAAGCGTGTTATTGAATTTAATACATGTGTGTGTGTATGATCAAATTATTATGTCTGTTACAAATTTTCTGAAAAATTGCTTTAAACAAACGTTTTTAATGTAACAAATTTAGAAAGTAGGTCACAGCGTATGATGACATTTATATCTCTCTCTAATTCTGTTGTGGACATACATAGCTGTAAGCAGTGACTATCTCCTTATGAATGCGGAATGTAGACTTTCCTAAAATTATTTGCATTAAAACATTATCAAACGCATTATTATTTATTGAATTTAATACATGTGTGTGTGTGTGTGTGTGTGTGTGTGTGTGTGTGTACGTGTGTGTATGATCAAATTACAATTTCTGAAAATATATTCTTACCGTATTTTTATAGTGGCAATTTCTCATTGATCACCAACGTGTGCTGATACATCGTGAAATCTCTGCATCTTTTTTAATAGTTGAAAGACTGTTTGTACGCCTTCAGTGTAGACAACGCACATACTAGTTTTGGTAAGTTGTACAGATTTTATTTAATTTTAATTTTAATGTATGTGCAGATTTTTATTTAAACGTAAAAATTATTTGCATTATCAAGCGTGTTATTGAATTTAATATATGTGTGTGTGTATGATCAAATTATTATGTCTGTTACAAATTTTCTGAAAAATTGCTTTAAACAAACGTTTTTAATGTAACAAATTTAGAAAGTAGGTCACAGCGTATGATGACATTTATATCTCTCTCTAATTCTGTTGTGGACATACATAGCTGTAAGCAGTGACTATCTCCTTATGAATGCAGAATGTAGACTTTCCTAAAATTATTTGCATTAAAACATTATCAAACGCATTATTATTTATTGAATTTAATACATGTGTGTGTGCGCGCGCGCGTATGTGTATGATCAAATTATTATGGAGTGGATTATACAAATAATAATAAAGTGTGTGTAATATATATATACATTTATTAAAATACATACACACAGCTCCAAGATTATATTAAACAGTTTACAATTAAAAATACATACACAGCTCCAAGATTATATTGTTACAAGTATGAAAATATATCTAAACTAATTTAAAAAAAAAAAAAAAAAAAAAAAAAAAACATACACAGTTCCAAGATTATATTGTTACAAGTATTAAAATATATCTAAACTAGTTTTACAATTAAAAATACATACACACACATAGCTCCAATATTATAATGTTACAAATATGATGAAAATATATATATATTTAAAACTAGTATTTACAAAATATGTATAAAATAAGACTTAAACACGTCTATGTACTGTGTTGGACAATGGCGTATATTCTACAAGCGAATCATGTAGTATATTACAGTAGGCGGTCGTCTGTGTAGGAAAATTCGTTGACGATTCAAATTCTAAACGTACATCAACTGCTGAAGACTTAAGTGCTTCGTCTTGTCTGCTACAATCGAAAACAAACAGCGGGGCTTTTGATTTGAATAATTCCGGTGTCAGTACTGGGCTGCCGTCTAAACGGTGGTAATACGAACTTTGAAAACTGGCGTACATATTGTACAATAATGCAAAACGGTCTTTCCCAATATCCAAGTTTAAATTATCGTAAGGATAATACTTGTCGTTTAGAAACAGTCTCGCATTGATCACGTTACAGTGATCGAATTCATCTGCGTGTGCTGTCAGTACATTTTTTCTTGCTGTCTGAAACGCTAACACAACAAAGCGTGGTTTTTCTAGCTGACTCGAGGTCTTGACAATCCAATTCTGCCTTTTAGTCTGTGGTAAGGCAGGATACTCGTGCAACTCCCAGGTCCTAAAAGGCATAGTTATCGGGTGGTCTTTCTCTATGAGTCGTAACAGTGGTAATCTGTACGCATTAGCTACATGTACATAAGGCATTTTCCAGTAAACTTTATCTAGTTCAAGAACACAATTAGCAGTCGTTTGTCCGCTTACTAAGACCATAGCATTTATGTCGGTAGAAGCACGTAGGAGTATAAGTTCTTGTTTCACGTTCAGCACGATGCGTGTATAGTCTTCTGCGAATCCCATTAGCATTTTCAGTGGTATACAAAAATTGAATTCGCCGTCATCATTCACTTTTAATATGTTCGTGGTCGGTGCCACCCAACCTGCGTTTTCCATTGCGTTACGTGTGTTGTTGTTGAGTGATAGAAAAGTTTTAATAGTTGACGTAACACCGACGTTTCTGGTATGGTCCACTACCACGCCGGCCAACTCGTAACGAATCCCTTCAAAGAGAAATGCTATAGCATTGTTCACCAGTTCCACATTCAGTGCAGTATCTGCAGCCGCACTAGGTTTTTTAACCAACTTGCTTCGATGTAGAGGAAACTTTCTGACGGCAGTGTAAAGACGTCCTGTTGTTGTATTGGCACACGTATTTCATCATTGTTTCCATATCTTGTTGTTGCGTACGGTGCGTGTGAGTGAAATGAAAAGTGTGTGATACTGTCTTCAAAGAACGGTTGCTGCTCCACTGATAATATTCCACTCGCCATGTTACTTGTTTACAACAACAAAACCCAGTGAAATCAGGAAACGACGGTTAACTGATGTTAATCGTTTCAGTTTCGAACGAGTACTGATGCGTTTCCTAACTGATCTTTCTTCTTCTTCTTTTTTTATTACTGACGACTGTGGTAGCAGCGGTGGCGAAGAAACAAAGTACAAGCCCATGTCTATAGTCGTTTTAGATGTAAACGCACAGTGATGACTTCTCCGCGAAAATCTATTACGTCACCGTCCTGATCGTGTAAAGATAATGTTATGTTGTCCAAACGACTCACATTCACAGGTAGGTATATGACGTTTGTAGGCGATTCAATTATTTTGAATCCTGGTTCGACTGACGGATAGAACGAGTGCAGTGTGTGCTCGGTTTTACCGTTCTTGTATGATCCTTGCGCTATATTACACCTTATCAGTATACTGTTCACTTTTATAATGTTAACTGTGGCGTCAGACGTGTGAGTTTTATTCGCTTCAAGCAGACGCTTTTCCTTGAAACCCAACATATCACCGATACCGTACACTGTTTGTTGAAAGTCAATATCCAGTGCACAAGTCAGTTCACATTTCAGTGTATTGTTGTTAGGACGTAGACTAATCTTTGAGTCTCCTAACTGCTTTTTGAGGAAGGCTTCTATGTCACCGATTTCATAAGCACCTGTAGGTAAAGTTATCAAGTCCCACGTTGTTCCGTCTCGTAGTACTGGAAACATGTTTTTTCCTTCAATCACGTTCGGTATACTGTTGTATGTAGTAAAGTCCAATAGACCTACATACCATTCGCCGTTTGTTAGTTCGAGAGGCGGGAAAAAGTCACATACAAGAGCAGCAGCATTCGTACCTGTTAAGGTGACCGACAGCGAAGACATCTTGTCGCTTACTGATCACTCACGCGTTAAGAAGTCCAAACATAAATGCCCGCAGATGACTGTGTGTGGTGGCTGTTCACGTTCGTAATTGTAGTAAATGTCAGTGTCGGTTCCAAAATACTGTGTCAGCTCAAGAGGTGGCTGCATATTACCATACGCATCATAGTAGTAAACTTGTTTGTTTCGCTTCTTGTAGCAAACCCAGTGCGTACCAGGTCCTTCTGCACTGTCTAGATTAACAACTGCACTCTCATTCTTCCATGGTCGTGTGTGTGGTAAAGTGTTACGCATAAAAACTCCTCTGAAATAACGTATTTTCAAAAGTTTTGCGTACACATACAAATCACTGTCAGACAATGCACGCACTGGTATGCAAATTAGTTTTTTTGTCTGTAAGGACGTAGGTATAGACCTGACGCTATTTTTTTATTGTTACGTTTATGTCTTGGGACTGTTTTGCGTTTGCAGGTCGTTTTGCGTTTGCGTTTGTTCACGGATTGACATTTAATTCCTGAACCCTTCTTCTTCTTGTTTTTTCTGCAACCACTACGCGAGCTCCCTCCACCCACTGCCGATTTCGCCTTCATCGCTGCCGCTACGGCCGCCGCGTACGCTCTTTCGCTAATGCCTGAATTCAAAGCTTTCACTCGATCCCACGCCTTGCCGGCTAGCACACGATCCGCTACGCGTCTTCGTTCGTTGTCCTTGTACTTAGCGTAAGCGATATCGTGTTCGCGACAGGCTTCGTCCAACTCGTTGATTCCTCGATCGCCACGTGCCAATCTCTCTTTGAGTTTTGTTCCAGGTCCACAGAATCGGTAGCCCGGTAGGTGTAATTCTACTGGTAATGCGTCCACCGCTCGATTAATCAAAGTAGGTACTGACGAAACGATAGCGGGCACAGTGTTTTTAAGTATTTTTCCAATTACACCACGCCCCATTCTTTTCTTACGAAGTACGTGCATTCTTGTAAACAGATCTCCAATCCTTGATTTCCGTTTCCGTATCGAGAACGTCTATTAAACGCCCCACCTCTTCAATATATTCAGACAGGACTGAACGCTGTGTCGTGCTGTCTTGATATTTATAGACAAACTTTATTAGATTGATTATATGAGCGTGAAATACCTGAGTGACCTTATACAATTCGGTCTTTATATGTAATTTTAATTCGTGCATTTGTCGTACAGTGACTGCGTCTTTGTCATTGACACCGTTCGCTATATTCGTAATTTTTCTTCCGGCAGCGTAGAAAGTATAGTTTTGCAAACTGATTGTGTGTGCATGTAAAAATTCCAAATTCACTGCGTCTTTGAAGTCAACAGGCGCTTGCACACGTGTTAGTCGACAGTCATTAACGATTACGTTACCTGCACGATCTTTTTTCAAACTCTTCTCGTCTACGTATCGTTTTGTGGCTGCATCTCTTGATTTAAGCGGATCGTTTAGCCTTATTATTCGATGATCTTTTGCGTCTACGGTAGCGTTGTCGTTCTTGTACTGTAAGCATGTGTCCTTTACGTACTGTAAAGAAACAACATCGTGCAACTCTTCAGGATCACCCAAGTTGCATATCTTTTTGTTTTTCACATCAAAGTGACCGTCGTTAGTCACTCCTAAACCGATATCCTCACGCAGACTTCGATGAGTTTCTTTTCGCACTCTTACAGCGCTGTCGTGTCTACCGAACTTGTCTACACTCATATTTATGAAGAAGAACTGATGGTTATAGAACGGTGCGTCTGCTTTTATATGATAATGCCGGTTTCACGTAATTCTTCCAATATCGAAACGATTTCATTCCTATGACCAGTATGGCCGCTATTTTGAGACGCCATTAACAGTCTCAATCTATTAACCAACTCGTTAGGATCATCCCAATGCACGTAATCGATTGCAGTGTTCGGTTTCATCTCCATATAGCCACTCCCTGTACGTTTTCGTGCAAACAATTTAGATATTACTAGTCGGTACTTGACGCCACTGTTACTGTTTATTCGCGTATTGTGTTTATATTTTTGTTTGTGTCCGTTGGTTGCTAGTAGTATGGACTTATATTTCCTCATATCATCCTTATTGTATTTTTTCGGTAGTTTCATAAACAAAAGTTCGTACAGACCAGGTGTACCCTCGTAAATTTTTCCTTTGACATGAAAGTTGTCGTTATCATCGATTTTTACATTTGAATCACCTATCATAAATTTACCACCTTCGTATCGAACACCATACATGCGATCTATAATCCGTTTACAGTCCGCCGATTCACACAAACGCATATATTTGTTTGCTAATGAATCCTCGCTGAAATGTGAAGCGTTAGGGTTCCAGGCGTCCTCTTCACTAAAATGAGAAGCGTTATGACTTTGCATACCACTTTCGTTTTCTGTTATTACGTGTTGTGTAGGCTCTTCTTGTTTTATCTGCTGCTTTTCCTCCTCCTCCTCCTCCTCCTCCTCCTCCTCCTCCATCATGTCACCACTTAACTTTCGTGAAATAGCTTCTAACGGTTCCAGAATCGGTCTGTAATTTTTTCTAAACGTCTCGTCGCTTTCTCTGATACCGTGTTGTAATGCATGATATTTTTTCCTTATGTTGTCGCTTATCGTGTCTATATCATACGCGAGTCGTTCCTCCTTATTCATTGCCATCGTGTGTTAGCAAGAGGACTGATTACATTACTACAGTGCAACCACTTTTATACTTCGTCGGAAACAATTATGAATCGATCGAAGCCGATTCTATATCTACCTTCACTTATTGGTGAGTCTTTGTCTATGACTAGAAATCCATAACGATCCTTCCACGCTTCCATGCAGACGTCTTTGAAAGCATCATATGTCATATCTATGTTAACGTGATCATTGTATGCATGTCGTAAATTTAGATCGTCTTGTTTGAACAATATCAACAAGTTAGCGTTGTCACGTACCAATTGTTTCGGTATCTGGCTATATGTCTGACATAGATAGAATGTGTCCACACCGCTATGTCTCCCCATAGCAAAATACTTTCGAATATTGTTTTGTCTTTCACACGATACATCATCGAATACGATAACAGAGTCGAGACCAGTGATTTCACTCGGTAGCGGGACTTCTTCGTTCTCGCTGTATGCATGATAACCTAAACTTTCATCAGCGAGTGATTTCATCACTGTTTCTAGCATTCTGTATTTTGGTTGAAATAATGATTTTGAAAACACGTATACGTTGCGGAAACGTAGTCCGTTGGCATCAAACAGTAGGTTGAATAGCACATTTGATTTCCCGCAGGAACTTGGGCCTGTAACGATACAGCGAATACTGTTCGGTAATAGCGGGCCATGTTTACGCTTAGCACTGCCTTCGTCACCAGCCAAAAAGTCCATATCCTTTATTGGTAATTTGTTTGCTTGCTGTACAATCTTCATCTTTGTGAATACCGAAAGCATACTGTTTTCAGCACGTGCTGTCACCTTTTTTATATTAGATCTTTCTTATGTATCCATGCATCGTGTTTACCATCGAAACCAAGCCAACGAACACGCACTCTGTCACCTTTGCGTTGTAACACCTTTTCCACTAGGTATACGTCGCCGACTTTGGACTTACTAATCTCGTGCTCGTAAAAACCACCTTTCAACACTTTGTTTAGATGATCTTTTAGCAGATAAGTGACGGGGATAGTAGTGGATTGTACTTTATCCACAGTGAATATTTCGTTAGTCCAATTTGGCGTATAACCTTTGGCGAACGTCATTTTGTGCTTACTTATACGAACACGGTCACCGACTTTAAATTTGGGTGGTTTCGTTGGACTGATTTTAGGCGCTGTGTTCTTCCTTATTCGTTCCAACACTATATGTTCGTTGGCGTCATTCACTTCACTCGGTTTCATACCAATGGTTCTGTGTGTTGTATTGTTGTACGATTTCAGTAATGTAGGTAGTAGATCCAACCAGCGGTAGTGTCCTTGTTCGCTGAAAGCTCGATACATGTGTGTCTTCAGTGTGCGATTAAAACGTTCCACTATGGAAGCTTTTTTCTCACTGTAGGTTGAGTAATGTTTCACATTATACTTTTTTAGTAACGCTTGTACTGTACTGTTGTAATACTCCTTCCCGTTGTCTGTCTGTAAATATTTCATTCGATTAGCAGTTAGTATAGGCTCTAGTGCATGCTTTACTTCTTTTCCTGTCTTTGTTTTCAATGGTACAGCGTACGCGTACTTGCTAAACGCATTGATCACTGTCATCATGTACTTGTACCCTTTGTTCACTCGAGCGTATGGTATCATCTCCACAAGATCCGCCTGGTACAAGTCGTGTAGACCCTTCAATTCAACCGCGCGCCTAACGAAATTCCTTCTCGCTGCTCTGTGTAGCTCTAGAGCTATAGTCTTGCGTGCGTTGTTCATGGTTTAAGATACACTAACATAATACCGGCGTTAAAAATACTATATATATATATATATATATATATAACAGTTTCTTTGTTTTTCAGTATTCATTCTCACATCTGAATATCACCATGGCTGACCTTCAACAGAATCCAGAACAACATCAGCAGGAACAGGGACATCCTCAACAAGGTAAAAATTTACCAATTGTCTCTCTATAATTATGTAGCAAACCAAATTTGTTTGATATGAATTAACATATGATTCAACTCTGTCTAACATGTATAAGATATTCTCTTAACGTTGTTTAGAAATTGATATGACGAAGAAAATTTTTTATGTTCTGACATAGGTTTGTTACCTTCTCCCCAATGTATTGTCTCTTGACATCGTTTAGAAATTGACATGACGGAGAAAATTTTTCATGTTCCACCATAGGTATGTCACCTTCTCTCCAATGAACTAATTCAATTCCACAACAAAAGCATTTAACTCTATCGTCTATGAATGACATACTATGTCCACAAACATCATAATTTAGCGGATAGTAGTAAAACCCGGCAAACGCTAACTCGTCGGGGCTGACAAACGTCACTTCCCAATACTTGAACGATTTTCTTCTTTCACTTTCAATGCTAAAATCAGGAGTAGCTGCCATCTTCACAGTTTGCAATAAACTAACGTATTACTAACGTGTACTATCTATTTACCTCAAACATGAATGTGTGTGTGTGTGTGTGTGTGTGTTATTCATCATTCCTATTAGCTAATACAGGTGTTTCTATTGTTTCAGTTATGACACGATTTTATATTGTGCGAAACAGTAGTATTAGAGGATGCCTCACAACTTTTAATTACCTGCCTGTGTACACAGAAGAAGAAGATCAAGATATAGTACCGATAATGACTGAGGTGCGACCTTTATTGCACAAGGATATTCTGGCAGAACAAGCACGTTTACGCAGTATCAAATGGCATATTGCGTGCAGGATACGTTTCACTAAAACTGTGTTAGATGGTGACAGCGGCGAAGAAAAAGAGGTAACCAAAGACGCCGTCTTCCACGGGCGTTGTCGTACGTTGCTCACGGACGACAACGACGAGTTGAACTGTCTACTCGATGAATCCTACGATAAAATCATGAATAGCATATCCAATTTTACCCGTGACGGGAGCGGATGGTCGGTGGATGCTGTACTGAAGCTGGAGCTGGTTGTTGGACGGTACCGGCCTCTAGCAGCGTCCTCCTACCTTCCAACCCCGCGAAAACTTGCACTCACCAAGGCAGTAGTCAACATCAAGAACCCTCAAGATGAAATGTGTTTTCTATGGTCCGTACTAGCTCACATACACCCTCAACAAAAGCATAAAGAACGTGTTTCAAATTACACCTCATTCATAAACACAATAAATATGTTCGGTATCGAGTACCCTGTTTCTATAAACTCACTTTCTAAATTTGAAACACAGAATCCCAACCTTTCTATAAACGTTTTCGGCTATGATATAGAAGACAATATCAGAAACGAATCAAAAAATGAGGTTTATCCGTTAAGAATTACCCCCAATAAGGACAGATTACATCTTGTTAATCTTTTGCTTCTGTCCGATACAAATAGCCGAAAACATTACTGTCTTATCAGTAACATGAGTAGATTGTTATCATCCCTAACAAAACACTGCAATAAATCATTTTACTGTGACTACTGCCTGCATCGTTTCTCCACAGAACATGGTCTGTCCGATCATCTCCCCTACTGTACACCTCACGGCGAGCAGAAAACCAAAATGCCTACAGAGGAGGAGAAGTTTATGTCATTTAAAAATTACGCGCACTGTCTTAAAGTACCCTTTACCGTCTACGCCGACTTCGAGTCCCTCATCACTCCGCTTCAATCGTGTTCACCTGGTAACAACGTCCCGACGACAATGCACGAGTTAGGTGAATTCTACTCAGTTGATAGCAACGGTGCCCGTCAGAAAATAACTTCTCCTCCTGTATCGTCCACATCATACGAAGCGATGCATATTCCGTCAGGTTTCTCCTATGCTATCGTCGATCATACACACAGACTCTGGAGAGAGGCTAAAGTTTATCGAGGTGAAAACGTCGTAGACACTTTCTTCTCGTGGTTGATGAAAGACGCCGAGGATATGATGAAGGTAGTACGACATAACGTGCAAATAATTATGTCCGATGATGACAATGTTGCATTCACTAACGCCACCGTTTGTCATTTGTGTGAGCGCCCTTTGACAGACGATGACAAGGTACGCAATCATTGTCATCTTACGGGGAAATTCTTGGGAGCAGCCCACAATAGCTGTAATCTAAGCTACAAGATGCCTCGTCATATCCCCGTCTTCTTTCACAACCTTCGTGGCTACGACTGTCACCATTTAATGCTGGGTTTAGGAAAATATAAGGACCAACACGTATCCTGCATTGCAACATCCAGTGAGCGTAACGTGTCGTTCTCCCTGGGTCCCTTGCGTTTCGTAGACTCCTTTCAATTTCTTAATCGCTCTCTGGACACACTCGTTACCAATCTGTCTACGTCCGGGAGCCAATTTCCTTTGCTCAGAGAGGAAATGCTTAGACGGGGTTTCGACGAACAGACCAATCTGCTCGTACGCAAGGGAGTATACCCTTACGAGTACGTTGACAGCATTGATCGGTTCAACGAAACAAGTCTACCCGCTCGTGAACACTTTGATAACCGGTTGTTGGAATCGGCTATTTCGGACGCAGATTACGAGCACGCACAAAACGTGTGGAGTGCATTCAATCTGCGTACGTTTGGCGATTACCACGATTTGTATTTGTTGATAGACGTAATGCTGCTGGCCGATGTCTTTGAAAGTTTCCGAGACATGGCCTTACGCGATTACTGCTTGGACCCGTGTCATTTTTACTCGCTTCCCGGACTCGCTTGGAACGCGATGCTAAAAATGACAGGGGTCGAATTAGAGCTGTTAACAGAGATAAATCTGCATCTGTTCCTTGAGTCTGGGGTCCGCGGAGGCTGCGCGATGATATCCAACCGTCACGCAGTCGCTAACATCCTCTGATTCCAGATCAGTACGATGTATTGAAACCGACCTCCTTCATTCTGTATACAGACTGTAATAATTTATACGGTGCAGCCATGTCGCAACCACTCCCTTACGCAGACTTCCGATGGCTCGATCGTAACGAAATCGAGTCCTTGGACGTACGTAATGTGAGTGATGATTCCGACATCGGGTACATCCTCGAAGTCGACCTACACTATCCTGATACCTTACACGACCTGCATTCCGACTACCCACTTGCACCTGTGCGCCAGCGCGTAACACCCGATATCCTTTCTCCCTTTTCCAAACGTTTACACGAGAGTATATACAGATCATCGTATAACGAATCAGGGTCATCCGTAGAGAAGTTGTTAACAACTTTGGAGGACAAACAAAATTACGTTCTCCATTATCGAAATTTGAAATTGTATTTAAGTCTTGGCTTAGAGCTGAAAGCGACTCATAGGGTGTTGTGTTTTAAGCAAAGCGCTTGGTTGAAACCGTTTATCGATTTCAACACCCGCAAGAGGCAAACAGCCGTCAACAGCTTTGAAAAAGACCTTTTCAAACTGATGAACAACGCCGTATACGGTAAGTCGCTGGAGAACGTACGGAAACATATAGACTTTGAACTAGTCTCGAATGAACGACGGCTTCAAAAACTAGTTTCCACACCTAGGCTAAAACGTATGATTCGTTATACGAACGATCTGGTGGGGCTCTCACTTCGTAAAAAATCCATCGTTCTTTCCCGTCCCGTGTATGTCGGCTTCACGGTGCTTGACGTTAGCAAAACGATAATGTACGACTTTCATTATCGTTATGCTGTCGCTAAGTACGGTTGCAACGTTAAATTATTAATGACAGATACAGACAGTCTGATGTATAGCATTCAAACATCAGACTTGTATGCAGACATGAAGAAGGACCTACACGTTTTTGACACATCGGATTACCCTACGTCTCATCCTTGTTATAGCCTTAAGAACAAAAAGGTTGTCGGCCTGTTCAAGGATGAAACGTGTGGTCGTCCTATTAGAGAATTCGTGGGTCTCCGTGCGAAATGTTATTCGTTCCTTGTGGCCCACGAAGATCCCACCCAAGAGTGTCAAAAACGTGTATGTAAAGGTGTGCCTCGAGTTGCAATTAAGAGGAGTCTGCGACACGATATGTATCGCAAGTGTCTCACTGATCATTGTCAGTTTTCTACCAGTGCGCTTTGTTTACGTAGCGATCATCATACGCTGTACACGATGCGTGTAAATAAGCAAGCGTTGTCACCGTATGATGATAAGCGTTATATATTAGACAATGGTCATGATACGCTTGCATACGGTCATTATCGGATACGACAACGCATCAACATGGAGAACGACGACACCTCCCCACCTGCTAAAAAAATTCGTCTCCATGTATAGTAACCCTCCTCAACACTTGTTTCTTTCGTCAGTTGACGTCTCTCGGTGCTTCAGTCCAGACGTCTGTAAACGTAAGTTCACATATTAATATCGCAACGATATTTGTATGTTTAAACATAATATATATATATATAGAGTTTGTAATGTGTGGTTTCTTTGTCTTACAGTATTATGGATAACACTGCAGTTATAATTGACTTCCAGTGCTTTTTCGACGACAACGGAAAATATATTGTGAAGGAACTGTCAATCATGGACGTTCTGAGATTTGCTGGTAGACATTGGATTTTGACTCCGCCTGCTACATACGTTACGAATCCAAAATACGTTAGGACAAACCACTGGTTAACGTCAAATTATCATAGACTTAGATGGAGCGAAGGAGAGACACCATACGACAATCTTGTTTCATTGTTAACATCACATACACGTATATATAAATATGTGTTTGTGAAGGGTTTTGAGAAAAAACTTTTTTTGCAATCAAAGATAATACACAATAATATCATCAATCTCGATGACTTTGGTTGTCCTAAAAACATACCGTATATAATTCATGGAACAGAATGTCTTAGACATTTCAATTCTTCTGACCGTTGTGCCAACTATAAGGTGCATGCTATTCGGGAATGGATGATTCATGATTTTTGCTTTAAACAAACATTTTTAATGTAACAAATTTAGAAAGTAGGTCACAGCGAATGATGACATTTATATCTCTCTGTTGTGGACATGTACATACATGCATAGCTGTAAGCAGTGACTATTTTCTTATGAAAATGGACTTTCCTAATGACATTGTTATATTTTTGGTGTCTCTAATTTCGTCTGTGGGACATGTTCATACATGCAAATGAAAGTGGGACACCGACGTTACCACCACCACCACCACCACCACTATCACATTCTACTGTCCTTTTGTGACGAATATTCTGTCATTGTTTGGTTCTCTCTGGTTTGATACAGACGTGTTCACTAGTGTCTTCTAATAATGTCGTTTCTTGTAAAGTTTAATGCTGTAAGTGCTATCGAGTACAAACGATGTTCAGAATTGACAGTGAATAAAAAATATCCCATCATGGTCTTAACAAATGTGGACACAAAATATGGGAACTCTGTGCTTGCTACGTTGGAGGATGGCGACCGCCAGTATCGTGTCTATCTTCCCAAGAGGTATGCAGGTGTCTTCACGAATGAGGAGCTCAGACATATCAAACCTAAAGAACTACATTTAGTGTATCGAGGGACGAGAAATCAAACAACACAAGTAGAGATCGAGTCCTAACGTCGTAAGTAGCAATCGTGTTAACAAACAATTTATTGATGTGTGTGTGTGTGTGTGTGTGTGTGTGTGTGTGTGTGTGTGTGTGTGTGTGTGTGTGTGTGTGTGTGTGTGTGTGTGTGTGTGTGTGTGTGTGTGTGTGTGTGTGTGTGTGTGTGTGTGTGTGTGTGTGTGTGTGTGTGTGTGTGTGTGTGTGTGTGTGTGTGTGTGTGTGTGTGTGTGTGTGTGTGTGTGTGTGTGTGTGTGTGTGTGTGTGTGTGTGTAGTTTCAACTCTCTGTACTTAACACTTTAATAATTGAATTTGTATGTACATGATAAATGTATCATTGATTCCACAAGTTTCGTTGAATAATAGTTGGTTTGATTAGAAATTATTTGAAAGTACATTACCTTTATGCGATAAATGTATCATTGATTCTAAGCAGTATTTACAAATTTCCAGTGAATAATATTTGGTTTGGTTTGATTAGAAATTATTTGAAAGTACATTAACTTATGAAAAATGACATATACTTGAAAAAGTTTACTTACTTAACGCATTTGATTCTTTCCACTAACTGTACGTGTGCATGTGATAATTGAATATTATCGTATCAGTGATTCTAATATCGACTGTATTGTTATGTTACAGATAAACTTCCTTGTGAACTGTATCTACAGCCGTGAAATTATTATTTAAAAATCTTACAATGTCAAAAATTATTATTAATATTGTATTTATTTTATATAACAATGTTTGTTTGTGATATATGAATATTTAATCAATGTAAAATGTATTTTGAATAATTGTATTATAACGGTTTGTAAACTATATTTTAAGTTTGTGTACAGTGCTGTAAATATATATTTAATCATTTAAAACATTATTATTAATATTGTATTTATTTTATATATAACAATGTTTGTGATATATATATATTTAATCAATGTAAAATGTATTTTTTGAATAATTGTATTATAGCGGTTTGTAAACTATATTTTAAGTTTGTGTACAGTGTTGTAAAATATATATATATTTAATTATTTAAAACAAATTATGGTTTATTTTAATTTATTTCGTTATAAACCTCCGAATATGCATGCAATTATTTGTATAGTAATCAGAAATGTGTGTGAGAGAGACATTTTAATAATTTGTAGGTTGTATCTTACAATCATGAAAATTATTATTTAAACTGATAATTGTTTTATTAAAATCTTACAATGACGAAATATTATTATTTCATTGTTTACGATATATATATTTAATGCAAAAATGAATTTTTAAAATTACAATCGTCTGTAAACTATATTTAAGTTCGTGTACACACATACAAATCGTTTGAATAAGGGAATTCTTGTCAACGTTTGCAGTGAGAGAGAGAGAGAGACATATACAATGTGTGTATGTGTACACAAAACTTTTGAAAATACCTTATTTCAAGGAGATTTTTTTTTATGCGTAACACTTTACCACACACACACAGACTTGGCAGTATATTAATTTCTAAATCGTGGTCAATGACTGTCATGTGTCAAAAAAAGGACGCAACGAGGTAGGTGATAAATATATTTCCTGGTGATTACATTTTAATATCGCTACTTACAATAATCCATAAGTAGCACGACGCTTATGTAAAACTGATGACATAAAGAGAGAGAGTTTATATCGTGATCGACAACTGTGTCTAGAGACAAAGAGAGAGAGGAGGGGAGAGAGAGTTGATATCGAAGTCGTCAACAATTTACTATAATATAGTTTGAATTTCCCACCGAAGAAAAATGTTGGCAGATCTGTTCTATACACACAATAATGCAGGATTGGTAACCCTGATCATATATTTTAATATACACTATAATACACACACATATCAAGTTTGAACCCATACATAGGTTGGTAAACCTGATCATATAGATTTAATATACATTATAACACACAACAAATTTGAACTCATGCAAGGTTGGTAACCCTGATCATATATTTAACATATACACTATAATGCATCAAGTGATAGAAAGTGAAAGTGATCTAGGCTCGCGAAAGGCGGCATATAAAAAAATAACACGGATGCTGTGGTCCAGATACGCGAAAAAGTCGCGGATCTTGACACAGATCAGCGAAAAATTCGCGGATGCTGTGGTCCAGTAGAAAGTGAAAGTGATCTAGGCTCGCGAAAGGCTGCATATAAAAAATTATATTCGCGGAAATTCGCGGTCCAGTAGAAAGTGAAAGTGATTTAGGCTCGCGAAAGGCTGCATATAAAAAAAATAACGCGGATGCTGTGGTCCAGATACGCGAAAAAGTCGCGGATCTTGACACAGATCAGCGAAAAAGTCGCGGATGCTGTGGTCCAGCGGTGGTGGTGGGGGAATAACGGTACTTGGGTCAGAATCATCATTTTCCCCCTACTCGCATAGGTCAATACAGACCGGAGAAACAACAGATAGAGGGTAACTTTCGTGCGCAGCGCCAGGGGGCTGTGGCACGCGAGGTATGGGTAAAGTTTGGCTCAAACGCCGCGAGCCTTGGAGAGGGTTTCGGTCACGTGGGCGTTGAAGCAAAGACGCCGGTCGAGCCGAACGCCTAGATACTTCACCGACTCTTTGTAGGCGATAGGCTTCCCTTCCAGGGAGAGGGGCTGGCATCGGGAGATGGACTTACGAGTGAACAGATCGCCTCGGATTTCTCCGTATTGATCGTCACCCGCCATTTCCGTAGCCAGTCCGGAAGCTGGTCCAACTGGCGCTGCAACTGTGTGCTCGCAAAACGCGGGGACACAGAGCTGTAATGATACATTGCATCGTCAGCGAACAAAGACAACGTGACACCAGGCAAGACAGGCAGGTCGTTCGTGTACACAAGGTACAGAACGGGGCCGAGGACAGATCCCTGAGGTACGCCGGCGGCGACGGGGCGAACTGCAGAGCAGGTTCCGTCGACGCTCACCCTGAAGGTTCGGTCGCTGAGATACGACCGGAGGAAAAACACTATGGACGATGGTAAGGGGGAGTTGGCAAGTTTGAAGAGAAGACCTTCGTGCCAGACTTTATCGAAGGCCTTGCTCACGTCCAGCAGTGCGGCGGCCGTAGCCGCTCGCCTGTTAGTGGCGTCAGAGAGTTGCGTTACCACGCGGACTAGTTGAAGCGTGGTCGAGTGCTCTCTGCGAAACCCGAACTGTTTGTTGCGGATAAAATTATCCAACAACGGCGAGATGCGGGCCAGCAGGAGCCGCTCGAACACCTTCGAGATAACTGGCAAGAGAGATATTGGCCGATAGCTTTCAGGAAGCATTCGCGGCTTGCGGGGTTTAGATAGATATGGTAGCGGGTAGATGTTCCACACAGTCCCAGTGGTGTTCGTCTATTTCAGGGATGCGACCCTGCCTGCGCGAGCCTTGGTTTTCTCCATTCTTCCTTATTTCCGGAGGGAGCCATGTCCTTACCTTTAGTCCCAGGACCAGACCTTTCAATGATCCTTGCCCCTTCCATCTTCCCGATTTTCCTAACCCTCCCCTCATAAAAAAGAAAAAGGAGTTAGTGGAGTGAAAACTACCGTGTCGACGAGGCCGGTTGTGGACCTGGTTGACACGGTATGTTTCGGCAATGCCCTTGGAGCACACATGTATTAGGTTATAGGAATATATATATCTGTAAATGAAATTATTGGGTCATGGAAACCAACCCCCCTTTCCCTTGTCCTGTGGGATGTAAGGGGTAGTTATGTGACAATGTTGTTATTTGGTTTTTGGGGTTAGCCCCCGTGTAATTATAGGGCATGTGGCCCTGTTAAGGTAGCGTCAAGCAGAAGAGGTCAAGCCTCAGGAGGTCAGAACTCAGGGAGCTCCCGAACTTCTCTTTCTTCTTTTCTTCTTCTGTCTTTCTTGCTGTATGCTGGCCCTGATCAGGTCAGCATAACGATGTTGGCAGTTTTCCACAGGCGGGGAAAGTACTGTAGCCGGAGACAAGAGTTGAACAGCTCGAGCACGAGGTCAACGCCTGAGGCCGGGAGATATTGTAATACAGCGGCCCCGATCCGGTCAGGACCGGGGGCGCGACGGCGGTTTAGTCGGCAGACAGACGAAACGAGTTCGTCTCTGTCGAACGGGAGGTCTGGGCCAGCGGGAGGGCGAGAAAAATAACCAGATAGGAAGTCCCGGACTTCTGCCGAGTGGGCAGGGTCCGAAACGCCTCGATGAACGGTAAATTGCACCTCCATGCAGTCGGCGAAGACCTCAGCCTTGCCTTCTGATGAAGACACAATCCCGTTCGGGGTTTCCAGCGGGTTGCGAGTTCTCTTCTCGCGGGTCAGTCTACTCACCGCTCTCCAGACGGAGGCGTGGTCGACTTCAAGAGACTCAAGGTATGAGTCCCATCGATCAGAGTTTACGTCCCGCAGTATTTTCCATAGGCGTTGACAACGCGGCTGTTCCATGAAGGGTGTTTGGCGTTTAAGTCACCGGTTACAATGGTTGAGAGGGGGTGGTCGAGGAGGGCGTCCCACTCCTCAGGCGGTGGCGGAGTTCGCCGGCCAGGCCGGAGGTACACAGAAGGAGGACGTTCCGCTGAGGCCCATCGTTAATGCTATTGGCTCGCCGACGTACAACTTGGCTAAGCACCTCACTGGATTGCTCAAGCCGCACATCGGGCAGACGGATTCTTTTGTCCAGGACTCTTCTCATTTCCTCCGGAGGATCCAGGAGTTGGTGCTGGAGCCTGGCGACGTGCTAGTAAGTTTTGATGTGGTCTCTCTTTTCACGATGGTCCCTGTCCAGGAGGTCTTGGGGTATAAAGGTGAACTGTTCCCGGCGGACATCACTGCTTTGTTCCGGCAGGTCCTAACAGCGACCTACTTCCAGTGGAACGGCGGCTTTTATGAACAGTTGGATGGCGTCGCGATGGGAAGTCCTCTCAGCCCTGTGGTTGCAAATTTCTACATGGAAAAATTTGAGAATTGGCAATTTCATCTGCGCCACTGAAGCCGAAGTGTTGGCTGTGGTATGTTGACGACACTTTCGTGGTCTGGAGCCATGGGGATGAAGAGTTTGGACACTTCCTTGGACATCTGAACGCTGTACACCCGCGCATACAGTTTACGATGGAGAGCGAGAGCGGTGATCAATTGGCATTTCTGGATGTGTTGGTCCTGAAAAGGGCCGATGGCAGATTGGGGCATAAAGTTTATAGGAAGCCAACGCACGCTGACAGATACCTGCATAAGTCCTCCTATCCTAGGCAGAAGAGGGCGGTGCTGAAGACTCTGGTTGACCGGGCAAAGAGGATCTGTGAGCCCTGGTATCTCGAAGATGAATTTCGGCATCTCAAGGAAGCACTGCAGTCCAACGGCTACTCTGCTGCGGAGGTGAGGAGAGCTGCCCGGCCGAGAAGATCTGGTAGGCCGGACGAGTCGGTGTTTCCCGAGGTTGTTGGCTCCGCTGTCTTGCCCTACATCCGTGGCGTGACTGACCGCATCGGCAAGTTGCTGAGTAAACGGAGCGTCAGGACGATCTTTAAGCCAACCAAAAAGATCCATCGGTTCCTGCGACCGGTAAAAGACGCCAGGGATCCGCTCTCGTCGTGCGGGGTGTACAGTATTCCTTGTACGTGTGGCCAGGTATACATTGGCACCACGAAGCGTAGTGTCCGAACGCGCCTCTCAGAACATCGGAGATACTGCCGCCTGGGCCAGCCGGAGAAGTCCGCAGTTGCTGAACACGCTCTTTCCCACGACGATCACCGGGTAATGTTTGATGAAGCCCGGGTGTTGTCTTCTGTCCGGGGTTACTTCACTCGCCTGCATCTGGAGTCCATCCATATTCACAAGAATGCGTCCGTCGCTATGAACTGCCGAGGTGAAAGCATCTCTTTAAATAGTGTCTGGCATGGTTTATTTTCCACGGCCGATCAGAGTGGAGAATGATGAACTGGCTTCTGATTGGTTCGCGTTACACCTTAAGCGACCAAAAAGTTATAAATAGACACAGCGTAGCCTTCTCTTGCTGTTGCTTGTTCCCAGTTCACTGGGCGACTTTGTTCGGCATACCACCTATTACGAACATTTTTGCTACTGAAGATGGCCACCGGTGGTGTGGCCGAAACGTCTAGCTACACAACATCAAGCATTCGACCACGGCCTTTCAGCCTGGAAGTTTTTAGTAATTATATAAAATTATTTATTTGATTATTTGTCTTTTAACTAAAGAGTTTATTGGGTTCTTAATTTTACACTAGATTTTTACTTGTATGTTGAATTCCACAATCACTGTCGATGTCCGGCGATCAGCTGCTGTAGACGATTCGTTGCCGTTGATTGTTTATAAAATCATCTCACCGGTTTTTGTAATAGGTGATTAAATAGATCTTGTGTATTGAGCTTACACACTCCCGACTCTTGAAGTGTTCTCGCGTCTAATTAGCAATACCGCGATTGGTAGTGCTGTCCCTAGGCGGAAAATCTTGTACTAGCGCGAAAAGCACTAATACTGTCATACGCGAACAGCCGATGTTGCAAGGTCCGCTGCTCCATTGCTACTAAAATGGCGTCTCGTTAGAAGGAGAATGAGCCCCACCACAACCTTCTCCCATCACCATGAATTCAGTACTACGCAGTTCCCGTGTGTCACCCTGTATTACTATGGTACACGTAATGAGTAACATTATAGATAAAGTTGAAATGTAAATGATTTCAGACAAGAATATCATAAGCGTGCAACATTGTGGGTCAAATGTTTGTAACTTCACGGTCTACCCCTCTCAGGTACCAGAGTGTCCCACTGACCGCTCACTTCGCTATCTGCACGAATACCGGAGAGATGCGGACACGGAGATTTGCGAACACAAGCTATTTCCGGAGATTTGCGGACACTAGGCCTTTTGCTACCTGAGAGAGGGATGACAAAATTCCAAAAATATATCTATACCGGAGGTTTGCGGACAGACCGTATCTGAGGTGCGACCGCTTGTAAAATTTTATGTGTGTCATCTCAAAAGCCACGAGTCCTATAAGCCACGAGTTTCAAAAGCCACTAATTCTAAGAAGACGGCACTGTACCGAAATTAGCATCATGTCTGTCTTGTCCACAGCACCCATTGATTTATTATAGTCTACCACACACGCGGGTTTAATTTTTTTTCGGCCCGTTGTATGTTCTTTTTTGTCAGTTTCTACCGTCTGTGGTCCATGCACAGTAGAAAGCATCCAGACTTCTTTGTTGTCCATCCATTTCAGTGCAAGAAGTGTTCCAGATGACCTGAACTGTATTTCACCTTTTTTCAGTTTCTCGGACATCGGCGGGACGTTTTTTCTATTCCTTCGCACTGTACCGACAGCATTTGTCAATTTTTCATTGAGCCATAAAAACAAATCAGGACTCGAATACCAATTATCGAGATAAATGGTATGACCCCGGTTCAAATACGGCAACAACAAACTTACAACATCACCTGATTTTCCCCAGTCAGCATTTCCAGACATAATTTCTGTTCCGGCACCAGCGTAGATAATGTAGTCAATAATATAATTGCTTTCTACGTTACAAAGAACAAAAATTTTAATACCGAAACGGCTACATTTTTTGGGTATATACTGTTTGAATTGGAGACGACCTTAGAATAGCAACAAACTTTCGTCAATTACTAAATTTTCAAATGGATTTAAGGCCTCTCTAAATTTTTTTCGTGTGTTCGACAATAAGCCGTATTTTTACAAGGCTATCTTGAGTAGGGGTAGAATTGTCACAAAAATGTAAAAGTCGCAGAATTAGTTTGAATCGGTCCCTAGACATAATTTGGGGAAATATCGGCGTCAGTAATAGCAAATCCTTTGCCCAATATTCGTCTATTTCTAATTTTTTTACTCTTGGCATCAGCAGTGAACACGCCAAGAAGCAATAAAATTCTGCAGGCTCTATATCTTTCCATCGGGACAATCGGGATGGTAATGTTGTCAATTTTGCGGTAACAAATTTGTAATAATTATTTATTTCTGTGCAAATGACAGAAATAAATTCTAAGGGGAAAAAATATTTAAACAAATCTAAGTGAGTTGCCGTGTCTTCGAAACTAATTCGTAATCCGCTAACTGCTTTATCAAAAGATTGACGTTTCGTCGCAGGACTGTTGGCCGACCAATCGTAAATTCTTTCTCGCTTCTGAAGATTTCTTACCTCTTCTTCTTCTTCTTCATCATCTTCTCCTGCTGATGTTTCATTTTCTGATGAAGCTGCACGTGGTGTTGAACGATTATGAGAAGGCCCGGGAGCATCCATATCTTCGTCTGAGAAAATGTTGTCTTCCTCGTCACTACTCTTCATCACTAATTCCATAACTTCCTTCTCGGATAAATAATTCTGTGCCATTGTAAACACAATATTCACACCTACTGTTTGCTAAAGAGAATCACAAACAAGACTGAATTCGACAGACAGAAAGTAATTATACCTTGCACCCAATGTTGAGAACAATAGCCGTGGTAAGGAATTTGAACAAAGACTCATACGCACTAAAAACAGAAAGAAAGTAACTGTACCTGGGCAAGCTAAATTGAGAACAACCGTGGTAGTGAGTTTGAAACAAAGAGGCATACGCACTAAAAACAGGCAGAAAGTAACGGTACCGGGGTAGGCTGAGTTGAGAACAATACCCGTTGTATTACCAATGGGTCATACCCATTGACAAACTTTGTTTTATGGTTTTATATAATAAATTCGCTTCGATTTTATATATAAAGTTTCTGGTCAGTCGCTCAATTCGAGTGTTTGGGTTTAGAGTGGTCAGGTATAGAATAAGGGATTAGAAGCGATTATATCGTGAACAAAAGCGGGCGCATCTCAGAACTTTACTCTGTTTTAAAACGGGCGCACATCAACCATTTTCAGGTACACCGGGCGCATCTCGTCTCGGCCCTGCGGACACTACCCTTTCGGGTGTGATAGAATGTGGAACCATGTCAATGAACCCGCCCACCAGTTTACCAGTACGAATCCACTCCAAGTATTTGTCACTTTGAGTTTGACATTCGTAGAGTGAAGACGAGTATGGAAGTTGTTACAACTACTAAGGGTAAACCATTACAACGGTTATGCGTATCGTAAATTTCGGGAGTCGAAAGAAGGTGTTGTTACGTGGATGTGTTTACGAGAGAAGTCCAATCGCTGTAAAGGAAAGATGCGGTCGAAGAAAGAAGATGTTTTAGACGTTTCCGAACATTTGTGTGGACCACCTGATGACGCGTCCTTAGAAGTGAGGAAGCGTGTGGAGAAGGCGAAGAAGAGGACACGTGAAGAAAATACTCAGTTATCTGCGATATACACAGATGAAATTGGAGATCTTCATAATAGAGGTTATGATTTTGTCACAGTAATGCCCCATGCAGAAACATTGAAGAGAGCCATGCGGGATCTTCGGTGTAAAGCCCAAGGAAACCAGCATGAATCAAAGAATTGCGAAGATATTGTTCTTTCAGAAGACATTCTAAAAATGAGCGATGGCAACAGTTTCCTTCTTAAAGATTACGCATTAGAGGAGAGAATTATCGTTTTTAGTGGCAGCAAAGGAAAGGAAACCCTTCACATTTTTTTATGGACGGTACATTCAAGAGCTGTTGTAAGCAATTTACACAAATCTACACAATCCATGCAAATTTAGGAGGTCGGAGTGACGAAACAAACGTTTTTCCCGTTGTGTTTGCGCTTCTCCCTACTAAGAAGAAAGAAACCAACGTTCGCCTTTTCCAACTCATCATGGAAGCAGTTCCTCAATGGCATCCAAGTGTGGTAAATGTAGACTTCGAGGCTTCTGCGATTGCGGCCCTTCGTCAAGTTTTCCCCACAGCTGAAATAAGTGGATGTTACTTCCACATGAAAAAGTGTTTGTGGAGGAAGGTCCAAGATGTAGGCCTAACAGAGGACTATCGCCAGAATGAAGAAATAAGGCTTCACGTCAGTATGTGTGCAGCGTTGGCGTTTTTAAAGCCGGAAGACGTCAGTGAAGGATGGGTCGAGATACATTCGCAAGCCCCGGATAATCAAAAGCTCTCTACGTTTTTTGACTATTTTGTGGATACGTGGCTACATAATGAGCAAACACCCATCGTAATGTGGAACTTCCACAGAAAAAAACACAGAACAACAAATGCAGTTGAAGGGTGGCATAACAAGATAAACACCATTGTTGGAAATCCTCACCCTAGAATTGACTATCTGATGGAGTGTTTGAAGAAGGAGGCAGAAATCACAAACTGCATGTACATGAAGCTTGAGGTCAATCTCGAAGGGAAAAAGAGGAGGAAAAAATATATCAAGCTTGACAGCTGGATTGAGGAGACGATCGTGAAGTATGAAGAGACTGGCAACATCAGGTCCTGTTTGAAAGCCATTGCACACATCCAGAAGTTGGACTAAATGCTTGCGCCAGAAAAATCTGCAAAGCAGCAGACAATGCAATCCTTGTAATGTGTAAAAAAAATGATGCTTATTAACAGCTGATTTTAAAAAATAAAAAAATGACGATGCTATTTAATAGCTGATTTGTAGTGTGTAAAAAAAATGACGATGCTTATTAACAGCTGATTTTAAACACGCCAAAATGATATATGGTTATCGTTTTGACAGTCCAAAGCCTGTACAAAGTGTGATGGGAATCAGCCGTTTTATTGACCTATTAGCCCTGTTGTTATGAAATAAGATTGATTTTAAGGTTCACCCCCCCTTTCCTCTTGCGAAGGTGTCCGCAAACCTCTGGTATAGAAATACTTTTGGAATTTTGTCATCCCTCTCTCAGGTAGCAAAAGGCCTTGTGTCAGCAAATCTCCGGAAATAGCTTGTGTTCGCTAATCTCCGTGTCCGCATCTCTGCGGACAGCATCTGCACTATTCATGACACCTAAATAAAACTACGCGTCTACAACAAATAAACACACAAAACGTTTACTAATACATTACATTTATTATTTCCAGTCTCAGCTGCTACAAAACTTTCGACCACTTCGAAGTCATTATCGTTATTACCGTAACCTTTACCTGCCTGCCATCTACCCATCCATGTAGCCAGTCTTCTACAGCTCCTGCCGTATCTCGACTCCTGCACACCGCAGGTTTCTGTTGTTCCAGTCCACGTTGCAAGACTCTCTTCTCCATCTCATCGTGTATGTCCTCCTTCCACGATGTCCTGGGTCTAACCCGTTTTCGTCGTTCAGGTGGAACCTAGTTTAAGACCTTTTTGGGCCAACTATCGTCAGGCATCCGTTCTACCTGGCCATACCATACGAGGCGTTTTGTATTTGTGGTGTCTAACTTGTTTTCATACGGGTAGATCCTCTATGCTTCCATCGTAATATTTTTAATGATTGACGTTTCGATCCCTAGAATCTGGGATCGTTCTCAGAAACTTTGAGTGGATGCTGGAAGACCGTGTCTTTCAAAAGGTTGTTAGATTTTAGCGATTGAAACGTCAAGCAAGATAAATATTACAATGGCAGCAGTCCGAATAGAGGATCTACCCGTATGAAATAACCATCGCTTAGGGGTTCTAAAGGATTTACCCGTAAGAAATAACCCATCGCTTCGATACGACAAGACCTCGTCTACAAGTCCGTTCCCACTGCTTGGAGCCTTCGGAAGTTTCTTTGTTTATCTCCAAAGTTTCAGTTCCATAGATTATTATACTTCTAACACGGCAGAGCAAACTATCTTTTTGGTTTTGTGCGTTATTTTCTCAAAGCACGGGATTCAGCTGCCTCTAACACCACTTTCCCTTGTTTTATTTTTCAACCGATATCTTCATCACTTCTGCCAACTTTTGATAAGGTCACCCCATGATACAAAAAAAAATATTTTCTTTTAATATACAAATCTACTGTTATATTGGCTCCTACGCCTTAAATAACCAACTGTTCTGTTTTTTTTTTTTATGTCGAGGCCCAAAATTTTTGTTCGAAGCAATTTCGTTATTTTCGTCATCTTTACATGTCGGCAAAACAACAGTCGTTACATGTTAAAACGTCATCACTAATGTTGTAGCATTGTCAACAAGGATTTGTTGCGTCACAAACTGGTTCCCGACCTGTTTCACAAACCACACAACATTTCCTCGGCACTCCAGGCTTTGACCCACCCACAGCATAGCACGGTGAATGAACGCCTTCGAACTTACTCTCTTCAACAGAGCTACGCCGACGTCACTGCTAGTTAATTCGGGCTTGATCGGGCTATTAGTTGATTACTCTAATAATTAATTGGGCTATTAGTTAAATCAGATAATATTTGGTCGGGCTATTAGATAATTGCGCTATTATTTAATCGGGCTATTAGTTAATAGAACTATCATTTAGTTGGGCTTTTAGTTAATCTGGCTATTAATTAATTGTGCTGTTAGTTACTCGGTCTATTTGTTGACTGCTCTATTTATGACCAGGCTATTAGTTAATAGAGCTATTAGTTAATTGTACTATTAGTTAACCGGGCTAATAGTTAACTGCGCTACTTATAATCGGGCTATTAATTGATTGCTCTATAAGTTAGCCGGGCTGTTAGTTAATTTCTCTATTAGTTAATCGAACTATTAGTAAATTGCGCTATTTGTATTAGTGCTATTAGCTAATTGCGCTATTACTTATCAGGATATTAGTTAATTGTGCTATAAGTAAATTGAACTAATATTTAATCGGCCTATTAGTTAATTGCGCTATTAGTTGACCGGTCTATTAGTTAATAAAGCTATGATATTACTTAATTGGGCAATTAGTTAATTGGGCTTTTAGTCATTCGGTATATTAGTTAATCAGGCAATAGTTAATTCGGCTGTTAGTTGATCGGGCTATTAGTTAATTGAGCTAATATTTTATCGGGCTATTAGTTAATTGCGCTATTATTTGATAGGGCTATTAGTTCATCGGGCTATTAGTTAATTGCGCTATTGGTTAAATAGGGTAATAGTTAATCGAGCTTTTAGTACTTCGGCCTATTAGCTAATCGGACTAGCAGTTAATTTCGCTATTAGTTGATCGTGCCATAAATTAATTGGTATATTAGTTAATTGCTATATTAGGTAATTGGACTGTTAGTTAATTTCTCTGTTGGTTAATAGGTCCCTTAGTTAATTGCGCTATTTATAATCCGGCTATTAATTAATTATTTTATTAGTTATTCGGGCTAATAGTTAATTCCGCTATTATTTAATCAAGCGATTGATTAATTACTTTATTAGTTAATCGAGCTATTAGATAATTATGTTATTATTTAATTATATCTATTAGTTGATTGCGCTATTAGTTGGTCGGTCTATTAGTTAATGCCGCTATTAGTTAATCGGACTATTAAATAATTTCTGTATTGGTTAATTGCGCTATTAGTTAATAGGTCTATGAGACAATTTTGCTTAATAGGGTTATTATATAATTGAGCTAAAATTTGATAGGGTTGTTAGATAATTGCGCTATTAGTTAATTGCGCAATAAGGTAAATTTCCTATTGGTTAATCGGGTTATTATTTAGTTGGGTTTCTAGTTAATTGGGCTATTATTTCATTGCGCTATTAGTTAGTCGGTCTATTAGTTAACTGCGCTATTTATGACCGGGCTATTAGTTTATAGGGCTATTAGTTAATTGCGCTATCATTTAATCATACTATTCGTTATCAAGGCCATAATTTAATCGGGTTATTAGTTAATTGCGCTATTACTTAGTTGGGCTACTAGCTGATTGGGCTATTAATTAATCTGCTTATTATTTGATCGCTCTCTTATTAGTCGGGCTATTAGTTAATTGCGCTATTTTAAATAAGGCTGTTAGTTGATAGAGCTATTACATAATCGGACTATTAGTTAATTACTCTGTTAGTTAATGGGGCTATTAGTTAATTGCGCTATTTATAATGGGCTACTAGTTAATCGGGCTATTACTTAATTTCTCAATTCATAATCGGGCTAATTGTTAATTCAGCTGTTACTTAATCAGGCTATTAGTTAATTGCGCTTTAGTTAATCGGGCTATTGTTTAATTGCTCTATTTATAATGAGCTACTTGTTAATCGGGCTATTACTTAATTGCTGTAATGTTTAATCGGGCTATTAGTTAATTACGCTATTTATAAGCGGGCTATTTGTTGATAAAACTGGTATTAATTGCTGTAATAGTTATTCGTGCAATTGATTAATTGCGCTACTAATTAATAGGACTACTGGCTAATTGCGCTATTAGTTGATCGTGCTATTAGTTATTTGCGCTTTTAGTTAATAGGGCTTTTAGTACTTCGTCCTATTAGTTAATCGGGCTACTAGTTAATTGCGCTATTGGTTGATCGCGCCATAAATTAATTGGTCTATTAGTTTATTACCATAGTGGGTAAAAAGCTGTTAGTTAATTGCCCTATTGGCTAATCGGCCTATTAGTTAATTGTGTTATTATTTAATTCGGTGTATTAGTAGATTTCGCTATTAGTTGGTCGGGCTATTAGTTAATGATGCTAAAAGTTAATCGGCCTATTAAATAATTGCTGTATTAGTTAATTGGGCTATTAGTTAATCGGGCTATTCATATTCGGGCTATTAGTTAATTGATCTATTAGTTAAAACTCTATGAGTTAATTTCTTTATTATTTGATTGACCTAATACTTGATCGGGCTATTAGATAATTGCACTATTAGTTAATTTTACTATTGGTTATTCGGGCTATTATTTAATTGTGCTATTAGTTAACCTGGCTATTCGTTAATTGCTCTATTAGTTAGTCGGTCTATTAGTTAAGTGCGCTGTTGCTTAATCGGGATATTTGCTAATTGCTCTGTTACTTCGTCGGGATATTAGTAAATTTAGCTATTATTTAATCTGCCTATTAGTTAATTCTTATATACGTTGATCGCGCTATTGGTTAATAGAGCTACTAGTTAATTGCGCTGTTAATTATTGGGGCTAACATATAATTCCTCTATTTATAATCGGGCTATTAGTTGATATGGCTATTGGTTAATTGCTCTATTAGTTAATCGGGCTATTAGTTCATTTTCTTTATTACTTAGTCGGGCTATTAGTTAATTTCGATAATATTTAATCGTGCTATTGGATAATAAGCTACTTGTTAATAGGTGAATTTCTTAATTGCGTGATTATTTATTCTGGCTATTAGTTGGTCGGGCTATTAGTTAATTTCGCTATTAGTTAATTGGGCTGTTAGTTGATCTGGCTACTAGATAATTGCGCTATTAGTTATTCGGGCCTATAGTTGATTGTGCGATTGGTTTATCAGGCTATAAATTAATTGTTCTATTAATTAAACGCGCTGTTAGTTATTGCGCTATTAGTTGCTTGGGCTATTAGATAAATGCTATATTTGATTAGGCTATTAGTTAATCGCGTTATTTTTAGTCGGGATATTAGTTAATCGGACAATTAGTTAATATAGCTATAATTTATTCGGGCTATTAATTAACTGCGCTATTATTTGATCGGGTTATTAGTTAATAGTGATATTAGTTTATTGCGCTATTAACTAAATCAGTTATTACTTAATCGGGCTTACAGTACTTCTGTCTACTAGTTAATCGTGCTATTAGTTAATTTGGGTATTACGTGATCGGGCTACTAGTTAATTGAGCTATTAATTGATTGAGATATAAATTAATTGGGCTATTAGTTAATTTCTATATTAATTAATCGGGTTATTGGTTAAATGCGCTATTAGTTAGTCGGTCTGTTAGCTAATTGCTCTTTTTATAATCGTGCTATTAGTTAGTTAATATGGTTACTAGTTAATTGTGCTATAATTAATCGGGCTATTGTTTAATTACACTAATATTTAATCGGTCCGTTAGTTAATTTCTCTATTAGTTGATCGGGATATTAGTTAATTTTACTATTATTTAACCGAGCTATTAGTTAATTCCGCCAATATTTTATTGGGTTTTTACTTGTTTCCGCTAATATTTAATAAGATATTAAATATCTTCGGGCTATTAGATAATTAAGAGAATTGTTAATTGTGCTAATAGTTAGTCGGGCTATTATTTAATCGGCCTATTAGTTGTTGCTCTCTTAGTTAGTCGGGCTATGAGTTAATTGGGCTATTCGCTAAATGCTCTATTAGTTAATCGGGCTATTATTTAATGGCCTATTAGTTGATTGCTCTCTTAGTTTTCGGGCTATTATTTAATTGGGCTATTTATAATATGGCTGTTAGTTAATTTTCCTGTTAATTGATCGGGCTATTAGCTAATTGATACATTAGGTAATCGGACTGTTAGTTAATTGCTATATTGGTTAATAGGTCCATTAGTTAATTGCGCTATTTATAATTGGGCTACTACTTAATCGGCATGTAGTAAATTGCTCTATTATTTAATTTAGCTACTAGTTAATTGTGTTATTAGTTAAACGGCCTGTTAGTTATTTGTGCACATAGTTATCGGCCTATTAGTAAATTGTGCTATTTACAATCGGGTTAATAGTTAATCGGGCTATTAGTTAATTGCGATGTGTGTTAATTGCTCTATTAGTTTATCGCGCTACTAGTTGCTTGGGCTATTAATTAATTGGGTTACTGGTTAATTGGGCTGTTAGTTCATTGCTCTTTAAGTTAGTCGGTCTAATAGTTAATTGCGCTATTTATAATAGGACTACTAGGTGTTTGGGCTATTATTTAATGGGACTATTAGTCAATTGCGCTATTAGTTAATCGGGCTATCAGTTTATTGCGCTATTGGTTAATCGGCCTATTAGTTAATTGCTCTATTTGAAATCCGACTGTTAGATAATCGGGCTATTAGTTGATTGCGAATTAGTTATTCGGTCAATTAGTTAATTGCGCTATTTATAATCGGGCTCTGCGTTAATAGGGCTATTAGTTAATTGTGCTATTTGTTAATCGGGCTATTAGTTAATTGCTCTATTTATAATCAGAGTATTCGTTAATTTCTCTATTTGTTAATTTTGATACTAGTTGATTGCGCTATTAGTAAACTGCGCTAATAGTTAATCGATCATTTTATAGTTGGGCTATTTTTTAATTGCGCTATTACGTAACAGGCTATTAGATAATTCCGCTATTATGAAATCGGGCTATTGGTTAATTACTTTATTAGTTAATCGGGCTATTACTTAATTGTGTTATTATATAATCGGTCTATTATTTGATTGCGCTATTAGTTGGTCGGGCTATTAAGTTAATTCCGCTATTTGTTAAACGGGCTATTAGATAATTGTGGTTTTAGTTAATTGGGCTATTAGTTAATCGGACTTTTAGTCACTTAGTCTACTAGTTAATTGCTCTTTTAGTTTATCGGGCTATTCGTTGTTGGTCTATTGGTTAATCGGGCTATGAGTTAATTTCGCTATTAGTTAATCGGGCTATTAGTTATTTCCGCTATTATTTAATCGGACTAATTGATTAATTAATTTATTAATTAATCAGGCAATTAGTTAACCGGGTTTTTATTTAATTGTGCTATTATTTAATCGCTGTATTATATGATTGCACTATTAGTTGGTCGGGCTACTACTTAATTCCGCTATTAGTTAATAGGGCTATTAGATAATATCGCTATTAGCTAATCGGGCTTTTTAATAATTCAGGCTATAAGTTAATTGTGCTTATATAGTTAATACGGCTATTATTTAATTTCTCTATTAATTAATCGGGCTATTTGTTAATTGCGCTATTATTTAAAAGGGCTATTGGTTAATTTCGTTATTAATTGATCGGGCTATTAGTTAATTGCGCTAATATTTAATCGGGAAATTAGTTAATTAAGCTACTTGTTAAACTATTAATTTCTGTCTCGCGAGTACTCACTGACGGATTTTGACATTATGCGCCCCATGGGAGTTTATTTCCGGGGGTCCCCTTTTTGATTATCTCATTTTAACATTTTCAACAGTTCTGTATCACTCGTCTCCTTCGTCGTTTCTTTTATTTCAGTGAAAAGTATTTCACAGTGATTTATTTTAAAGTTTACTTTATATTGAAAAACTTCTGCGAAACTTTAATCATGATTATTTAAAATAAAATAATGACAACATAATAAAATGTATATGGATGGATGTATATGTATATTCCTGTATTCAACGATTTCATTTCATAGCCAAAATAATCACGTGCGACCGCCCCCCCCCCGCACCAACACTCAGTCCCTAGCAGCTGCCAGTCGGAAATCCGCTGCGAGTATCAGTGGCTGTGTATTTGAGCATTTCTTTCCCAACTGCGTGGGTACTGGGAGGTTGCGTAGACCGATAATATTTCTCGGTCTGAGGGCTGTTTGTTTAACCTCTGTAGATTCGAAACCTCTTAAACAATTTTAATAAGACAAAATGATACTGTATATATAATATTTTGAGAAGTTCAAAATAAACACACAGCGACATGTTTATTGGTTTCATTGTTTGACGTCAAAAAACGTTTAATTCCCGATCCGCCAATTTTTTCATTTTTATAAATGTGTTTATTTTAAGAAAATCGTTGAGAAAACTCGAATTAAGTGGTGTGTGTATCATCTAAATCTGTTTGGCCATTCTGATTGTACAGGGGTACAAACATATTGGACTTTAATTTAACATATATTTAAACCTGTGAACCTTCAGACCACTTAATAATTTTAAGGAAACTGTCATTAAGCTGTTACTTTGTAATTCACATACTAACAGTTAATATATTAAATAATTTACATAATGTATAGCTTTATTTTATATACCAAAGAAAACAATGAGATGGATACCTAGAGAGCACAGAAAGAACGGAAGACCCAAGAAAACATGGATAGAACGATAGAGTACTAAACGATCAAAACTGCAAAGGCAGACAACAACGGAGGTTAAGGTTAATGTCGTAGGACGGTTTGACGCCAACTTAATAATTAATAATAATAATAATAATAGTTTTATTTTATTTACGTAATATCGAATAACTCACCTACTGCTGTCCTCGGTGAAGGTATTTCCTCCAACAACATACAAAGTCGTTTCTGCAGTCGGAGTTTTGTTTTAATAATTATGACCTGCCTCGAGTACGCGGAGTTGTTCGTCAGTCCTGAGAAGAACAGTTTCACGTGGTAGTTTTGCTCCAAACCCATGTGTCGTCATTTGCTATCAACGGTCTGACCGTCTATTATTTCCAAGCACTCAGGCAGCCGGAACGTTCCAACAGAAACGGTCATACTCTTACTTTGAATGAGGAGGGATTCAGCTGTTCCCAGTCTCTGTGAGATTAATAGAATTCTTAGCTTGCTTGGAACATCACGAACACTGAATTCAGTCCTAAAGGTCCTTTCTTTTGGGTAGCAGCCACATGGTACATAATCAGTAATTTCCACACTCAGAATACGCTGATCCAAAGAGTAACTGCATACTTGATAACTAAACACAAGAATATCCAAAAGTTAAAAAAAATTAAATAAATAAAGAATAACACAAATCTCCCACAGTGTTTGTATAATTTAATGTAGTCTTATGTCATTTCTGTGTTTATCAAGTGCTTATTTTAATAAAAATGGTAAGTATAATTGTTATGACATGGTCTACTGAGATATAAAAAGAGGGAGAGAGAAAGAGAGAGATCTTAGGAAAATAGGGTGTAAAGCAAAAAAATCAGTCTTTGGTATCGGTTTCCCAAAGAATTTAAAGCAGCTTAAATAAATTTCTATAATAAAATTTCCAAGTAAAGGAATTTTATCTGAATTTCATAATAAATTTACAACTCATCACTTTTAATTTCTAACAAGTGCTATCAGTTTTATCAGCTTATTTCTTGGCGGATGCGGAATCACAGAAAACGAATCATGAGACTGGAGCGGTAAAGTCAGTAGTGTGGAAGTGAAGGGGTGTTGGGGAGTGAGACGTCGCGATGGGGGTCCGGGAGACGCCGGCGGACCGGAAACAATATGCCGCACCGGATGTATTAGTATTGTCTCTCCCTGTTCGCTAGCATTATGTTCACACCCCCAAAAATATTGCCGCAAAGTGCTTGCCTCGTATAATCCCTCGTGATCATTTGAGTGTCTATGTATACTCGCGCGTGTGTTGGTGAACGCCGCGAAATTTGTTTATTATTTCTGTTTGTCTCCACAAGTTAAACCTCAGCACTGGCTAAACACCACTTCACCTGCTGACGATTTGGCCATTATTCGAGGTATTGCAGATAATGAACGTGTCATAAGTTGGGTATACGGACGGAAGCATAATATGAAAGAAAACTTAATATGGTTGTTCCAATTAAGTAAATACTAGTCATGTCATTTAATGGTGTCATTCAAATAAAGACAATGTCCTGAGATTTGCAATCACAGTTTTAAATTGATAAACCAAGACTTGACGACTATCTTGACAAAGGGAACTTGGTTTCGTAGCAGAAGAAGGAAGTTTCACCAGAGTATCTGCGCGGTGATAGCCTATCAATTCTATACAGAGTCGTACTTCTACCGGAAATCCACAGAAAGCCGATATAAGTCGACGTTAAACTCCCAATTTTTTCCTGCTATCTGGGGTCTTGTCAGTGGCTGACCTGGCAGCTTTGAAGCCTACTTGATATTTGCCTATGCTAGTCTCAGCATAAATGTCCAACTCGTCTCCAACTGCATCAAACGTTCCCCATCCATGCTTAAAATTTCTCCCGGTATGTCATCAAGTCCTGCGGCTTTGTTACGTATTTCTATGTTTGTTAATTCTTCTTAATATATCCTGTAAGGTGGGATCTTCTATAATTATTTATGATCATGTACGAACTCGCTCTGAAGGTTCAAGCTTAGATTTTCTGGAGTTTCTGGAGTAGTGATCAATTGTGTTCATAAGTCCTTCAAAAAATTCCTTCCATACAGTTAGCACTTCCTCTTTCCTTCCCAGAATTTTCTCCGTGAGCGAATTACACAAAGTGGAGTTTTGTTGGAAGCCTCTTTTAAGAAACGTTTGTGCCCATATGAACATCTCATTTCAGGATTCTTCCTGAAATTCTCATCAGTCTTCAGCACTATGTTACTAATATATTCTCCCTTTTTACATTTGACAATGTAAAACTGCTAACGTGAGAGACACATCGTGACCTTCTTTCCTCACCCTCGTCGGCCGCTCCAAGTATGTTTTCTGAGTCTGTAAGAAATTCTAGAGATTTCATGATCCTTGTTTTTTCCGCTCTTCCTTCCCTTTGCTTACGTGTTACGTACCCCACTGTTGTATCTGCAGCCTCTATCATAATGGCTTTTAACATCTTCCAGTATTCCTCAAACCCACTATTTTGAGGAATATCGACTGCAGCAAGACTCTCAGACTCTGTTGGTACTTCCGCCTGATCTCAGGTGTATTTAGTTCATCGAACATTCAACTTTGGCCGCGCTAGTTGCTGTTCTAAATCTGTATTTCATGTCCACCAGATAATGGTCGGATTAACAGTTGATACCATGATAGTGCCGTCTTCTTGAAATATAAAACTCTCGTATCATTTTCGACACCTTGTTTATTTACCAACTTCACAAATAATTTTTCAACAAAAGAACACAAAATACATTTTCGATCCACAACTGTGATATCGATTGTTGAGACAACCATAATTTATAGGCAAAAAGATAACACACAAATATAATATTGATCCACGAATGTGGTATCAGATAAACATAATCCACTGAACTCAGAATCAAGACTGACTGACTGTCTCTTACAATTCTATGTATAGTTGGAAATGACGTCATTAACCAACATGCGTCACGTACTAAAATAGTCCAGGCATATATTCGAGAACCCGGTAGAACAAACTACAGTATGTTTATCTATAATGTACAGTACATTTGTACAGAACATTCTAGTATATTCTATAAATAGTGTCTATAAATACACACAATACATCAATACATCAATTGTACATCAATACAATTAATTACGATTACGATTACGATTACGATTGATTATACATCAACTGTGGATAATGTAAATACACGTGAGTAACATAACCTACGCACTTAACCTATAGGTATTCTAACGACAAATAGTTTTAATAATACGAATCACAGTATTACTCAGTATTCATAATGTTACTTTGTATATGGTTTGGGGGTTCTCTAGGATACAACAATAGGTTCTACCATTCATTACGCTGGATGCTCCTCTTTTTTGATCCAGGATATGATCTACTTGGTTATGTAACTTACCGTCAGGTGATGTCCAAGTTCATCTTTATGAGAGAATCTTGTTGACATTATCACCGTGTTCTTAGAGATTGCAAAGTCAATTATTCGCATTCAATTGCTATTGGTTTCTGTGTGCACATTGTGCTTACCGATTTCTAAACTGTACGTAATTTGTAATTTGTACTCAATACCAAACACATGCTTCTCTCTTCTCCAAAAGCTATAATCTGTGCTCCTGGTCTTCAATATTCCTCCAAAGCTGGTGACACTCATTAGAGCCAGAATTGGATTACACCTGAAGCTAAATTGGAATAATGGGAGAAAACAAATTAAATTCAAATATCGCAGGTTTTGAAACAAGGGAATGGATTGGCGCAACCTAAAATTATACTATGTCGTGAGAAAGGCCCCCGTTTATGTCACTCTATTACATGAATTAAATTTAAATATAATTCAAATATTATAATATAAATGGCAGATCATTAACACCAACAGAATGACGATAGAGGATGAAGGTACAGTGGGGCTTCCGTACAGACGAGGCTCAAAATTATTAAACGTAAGACCAAATTTATGTGTCAAACAGAAAACAGGAAATAATGAAGGCTTGTAATATTGAGGTGGTTTATGAATTCTGCTATGTGCTATCTGCTAACTCTTTCAACAATTAATGACGAGGTGAAAGAGATCCAGAGGAGACTGGTTTCAGGAAATCGCAGCCTGTTCTCCCTTATGACAGTTATAAAGTCTCACAGTGTACACTGGAAAACTAAGCTTCAGCTCTATAAAACCAGTTGCAAAGGGTGGTATCTTACGGATCTGAGGATTGGTCCTACGGATCTGCAACACGATGGACATCTTTGAGCGGAAGATGTTGCGTAAGATATTCAGATCTGTGAACAAAGGAGGAACCTGGAGGATTCGATACAATCATGAACTCTACTCATTACACGAGGTAGCAAAACTATTAGACCATAAAAAGCTGAGACATCTCCATGACATATTTAGATGTAGTAATTTTGTAAGAGATTCTGTAAGCAAGTTTTAAGAATCCGCGTAAGTCCAATTCCTAATCCCAATCCATCTACTTGAAGGGGATCCATCTACTGAGCCAGTTGACCGAATCAGTGAATTACCCGGGAGTTCGGCTTCAGCTTCATGATCAGACTGATACTCTGAAAGATGCAGCAACCAGTCACGCAGAACCAAGAGTAGGCTGGCAGCATTCCAATTGGTTCCTCTCGGAACAACACAAGCAATCAGATTTTATAAACAAGTAATAAGAGAGGTGGTTTATTTGACGTGTTACGCACTTCTGGATGCCATAATTAAACTTACTTAATATTGAATTTCCTTTATATGTTAACCTAAGCATGAAAGACTTACAAGTTGGATTTAATGTGCACATAAGTTATACATCGTTCTAACGTATCTAACGTTACCTGTGAATTGCGAACTGTGAAATGATGAAACCCTTCTAAACACTTAACGGTTAGTATTCCCGTGCAATACATGATACGCCATACTACTTAGCGTTTACAAATTCACCTTTCACAAACAAAACGTAGACAAATACGAAATAAATTAGGTCATACTGTCTAAAAGAATATACACCCTTGTGCAAATTAATGGAATCAATTGTTTTCTTACAAATTACTTGAATTACAAATACAATAAGTTTATTTACTTATAAGTATGAGCATGCAAAACTTTAATTTAATACGATTAACTTTCTGGCATAGACTCCACAAGTTTTCTACAATGTTCTTTCATTTTTCGTCATGATACCACACATTTATCAAGGCAGAAATTAATTTATTTTTTGAAGTACAATCCGTCCTTCTAAGTTGTTTGCAGGTTTTTATAGGATTCATGTTGGGTGAATTTTATGGCCAGTCCTGTACAGTTAAACCAGTTGCTGAGATAAACACAGCACTCTGAGATAAAAAGTTTGTTTTCAATTGACGTCATGATCGCCTGATTCTTTCGTGGCTCTAACCACACGAAAATACACGTTCACTCACAAAATGAGGATAACTTTACAAATAGCAGTCATCAGAAATAAAAAAAAAACACCTGAAGGAAATAAAATAACAACAAAGAGTAATATGACCAAAAATGGAAAAAAAATTTACCTTTGTGATTGCATTAATTTGCACAAGAGTGTATTTGGTGTCCTGTTTATTTTCTGTAAACAGGTCTGCTTTTGAATTATAAAAGATATCCGGGCTGTTTGGCCGTGGTCCCTGGTTAAAAACAAAACCAAACGTTTCGGCAGCACCACTGGCTGCCATCATCAGTGGTAAAATTTTAACACCTAAAGTGCAGAAAATTTTACCACTGATGATGGCAGCCAGTGGTGCTGCCGAAACGTTTGGTTTTGTTTTTAACCAGGGACCACGGCCAAACAGCCCGGATATCTTTCATAATTCAAATGACACCGGCCGTGAAAGCCTAAGGAATAATTTAAGGTCTGCTTTTGTTACTGTGTGTAATCCAAACAAAGAAATTGTGTCGCATGGAATTGTAAAATGCAAGGTCTTGCTGTAGTGGGAATGAATGAACGAACAAACGACAAATATCCCATCGTATTACGAGTTCCAATCCGGCAGTCATTACCAAATCTAGATCCGAAAACGGATTGAACAATTACTCCCATGGGTATTAGGAAAGTTTCTGCATACACACGTAGGAGAAAGAGACGCGTTTCGAGATCATGTAAAATATCGGTATGTAGAACATACATGACGTCCATGTTCTAAGATTTATATTTAAAATCATTTTAGAAATGAAATATTTCCATAGAAACTACTTCTTTCTACTTATCGCTTCAGCCTTAACCACAGTACTGTGGTCATTAACGTATACCACCTCACGTTAGCGCACTCGATTTTCGCTGATGATGGAAGTCGATGGCACTGCCGAAACGTCTGGTTTTGCAGAAAACAATGGACTACGGCCAAACAGTCGGGGAAGGAATTTTAACAAAGAACTACTTCTTTGTTGCCGATAACGTAGTACACATAAAAAATTATCCCTTCCCCCTTTAACTATCATTTCCATTTATAGAAAATTAACCCCACCCCGTTCAACTAACCTCTTCATTTATAGATATTTCATCTACGATTCTACAGTGGATTATTATGATCTTCTTATCAGGATACTTTATTTATCAAAATTAAGTACTTTACTCTTGTTAAAAGATAAAACGTTGCAGGTAAACTACCCTTTTCCCGTAACCGATCTTCACCAAAATCAAAAGAGCCTTGAGTCCTCTACAACTCAGATACATATCTAAAAAATTATTTGATTCTGTTTTAATTTACGGCAGTTACCGTTCGTCATAAAAAAATTACTCTTGTTAAAACATAAAATGTTGCGGGTAAACTACCCCTTTCCCCCAACCGATCTTCACCAAAATCAACAGACCTTGAGTCCTTTACAATTTAGGGACGTATGCAAAAAATTATTTGATTCTGTTTGAATGTGCGGCAGTTATCGTTCGTCATAGAAAAAATTACCCTTGTTAAAACATAAAACGTTGCCGGTAAACTACCCCTTTCTCTTAACCGATCTTCACTAAAATCAATAAGTCTTGAGTCCTCTACAATCTAGAGACGTATACAAAACATTATTTGATTCTGTTTGAATTTGCGGCTGTTATCGTTTGCCATAAAAAAAATTCTACATAGACACACAGATAGACAGACAGACACACACACACAGACACTTTTCGAAAAATGGCTTTTCTTCATGTTTTGAGGGTAGTACAATCAGAATCAGCCGTTATCTCGAACGCGATTTTTTCGCCATGACCATACTTCCATTTCCTTATGGATCATGGAAGTAAAAATGGTTAACACTTTAGAATCATAACAGATGAATTCATAACATAACATAACATAACATAATCCTTGAATTAAGTAAAAGAAGATTAACTAAAATAATAGATTCCTTTCTGTTCCTTTCAGGTGTACAATAGTAGGAAGACACTGTGGCTGTCATTACGTTAAACCGCCTATTACTTCTTCCACGACTTTTCGTACGCATTCATTTTCGCAGCTCGAATGATACGACTGATGATACCGCTTTGACGTTATGGCGACAAGCAAACCACTAGATTGAAACCGACTGATTTGATAGATAATATTATAGAGTATTACTACTAATAATAATAAAACAATAATATTATTAATTTGTTGCTATATTTTAATATATTTTATTCAAAATTATTAATCTAAAATAATAATAATAATAATAATAATGCCAAATAGTACAGTAATATTACAGTATGGTATTATACAAATATAATTTAATTTTTTTCTATATTAATAATATAATGTTGTTATACTTGATAAACAAGATAAGCTTGAATGGCGCATTTATCGAAATTGCTCAGGAAGCCAGGAAGAGACGGTTAGAAATTAGTGAGAAAAGACACAGATAATGAGGAGTAAAAGAGGGGCGAGTATAAAGTCAGGAAAAAAGATGGGAATCTTCGAGTTTTAAGAGGACGAAAACTTCAGATATCAGAGCACAATAGTTGACAGGAGGAACGGAAGGAACCGGATGAACAACCAGTGAATACAACTTGGTCGCATAGGCTAATTTAGGCATAAACAATTATTCAAAATAAGAACAGCCAAAGAATGAAGGTTAAGATATACAGAAAACTTACGCAACAGAAACAATAAACCTTACAAGCAGAGACGAAGAGGAACTGAAAAGTTTTAAAAGAAAAATAATAATAATATATAGCCTAAAGAAAATATGAGAGGAATACAAAAGTCTACTGAACACTGAAATAGAGCCAAATAGTAAAGGACGAAAACAGTAAAGAATATTAACGCACAAATGGTAAGATAGTTTGGGCATTTCTGTAAAAGGCCACGGGAGGAGTTTAAGAAATCATGGAGCGGAAAGTACAGAAGTGTGAAAGAGAGCGAGACCATGGGTAAGGCGGAGGAACGAATCTATAAGAAACATAAAGAAACTGGGGATAGAAGAATAGAGAAAAAAATTAAAAGATATAGCGTGCAGTGCAAGAGCATAAACCAATCTATGCAGAAAATTGGGAACTGACGAGTTCTTAAAATATCGGTATGGAGAACCATACATGACTTCCATGTTCTAAGATTTATATTTAAAATCATTTTCGAAATGAAATATTTCCATGGAAACTACTTCTTTCTACTTACTGCTTCAGCCTTAACCACAGTACTGTGGTCACTAACGTATACCACCTCACGTTATCGCACTCGATTTTCACTGATGATGGAAGTCGATGGCACTGCCGAAACGTATTTAAAAAACTATTTGATTCTGTTTGAATTTACGGCAGTTATCGTTCGTCATGAAAACATTTCTCTTGTTACAACATAAAATGTTGTCGGTAAACTACCCCTTTCCCTTAACCGATCTTCACCAAAATCAACAGGCCTTGAGTTCTCTAAAATGTAGGGAAGTATGCAAAACATTATTTGATTATGTTTGAATTTACGGCAGTTATCGTTCGTCATAAAAACAATTACCCTTGTTATCACATAAAAATTTGCAGTAAACTACCCCTTTCCCTTAACCGATCTTTACCAAAATCAATAGGTCTTGAGTTCTCTACAACTCAGGTATATATGTAATAAATTATTTGATTCTGTTTGAATTTACGGCAGTTATCGTTCGTCATAAAAACAATTACCCTTGTTATCACATAAAAATTTGCAGTAAACTACCCCTTTCCCTTAACCGATCTTTACCAAAATCAATAGGTCTTGAGTTCTCTACAACTCAGGTATATATGTAATAAATTATTTGATTCTGTTTGAATTTACGGCAGTTATCGTTCGTCATAAAAACAATTACCCTTGTTATCACATAAAAATTTGCAGGTAAACTACCCCTTTCCCCTAACCGATCTTCACCAAAATCAACAGGCCTTCAGTTTTTTACAATTGAGGAACGTATGCAAAAAAATATTTTATTCTGTTTGAATGTGCGGCAGTTATCGTTCGTCATAGGAAAAAATTACCGTTGTTAAAACATTAAAAGTTGCTGGTAAACTTCCCCTTTTCCTTAACCGATCTTCACCAAAATCAACAGACATTGAGTTCTCTATAGCTCACGAAGGTATGCAAAACATTATTTGATTCTGAGGGAATTTACTGCAGTTATCATTCGTCATAGAAACAATTATCCATGTTAAAACATAAAACGTTGCAGGTAAACTACCCCTTTCCCTAAACCGATCTTCAACAAAAACAATAGCTCTTGAGAACTCTACAATTCAGGGCTGTATGCAAAATATTATTTGATTCTGTTTCAATTTGCGGCTGTTATCGTTTGCCATAGAAAATACCCTTGTTAAAACATAAAACGTTGCAGGTAAACTACCCCTTTCCCTTAACCGATCTTCACCAAAAACAATAGCTCTTGAGAACTCTACAATTCAGGGCTGCACGGAAAACATTATTTGATTCTGTTTGAATTTGCGGCTGTTATCGTTTGCAAAACAAAAAATTACCCTTGATTTAAACAAAACCGTTGCAGGTAAACTACCCCTTTTCCTTAACCGATCTTCATCAAAAACAATAGGTCTTGAGAACTCAACAATTCAGGGCTGTATGCAAAAAATTATTTGATTCTGTTTGAATTTGCGGCTGTTATCGTTTGCCACAAAAAAAAATCTAGAGATAGACACACAGACAGATAGACACACAGACACTTTTCGAAAAATGACTATTTTTCATGTTTTGAGGGTAGTACAATCAGAATCTGCAATTATTTCGAACACGATTTTTTTTGCCATCACCATTTTCCATTTCCTTATGGAACATGGAAGTAAAATCGGCTACAACTCCAACTTCTTCGATAGTCTATTACATACATACTTCACTCAAGTGATTCCTTATTTAGAAAACTATACTGAAAATAATGAAGGTCTAAAATTATTTTAATTGCACGCGTTTTTGTGTACGATTCTGACCACGGAAGTACCCCCCCCCCCTTATGCTGGTCCGGACAATACCAGTTTCATCCGACTGCCTTGATCGTCTGTCATTCTCGCTTCTCCTGCTAACCGACCTCAAACTTTCTTAAAGACATATAATTTTTACAAACACACAAATTACGCTAAATTAGTAGCTACTGAGCGACCTTTAACCCCATCCTACTGTGCATCTGCTGCTTTGTTGTCCTCTTATCTTTTGCAGCCACTTCGACTAAGCCTTCCGTTTTACAGTCTGCGATGATATTACTGTAAACCAGTATTGTCAACCGCCGGACCGGGAGAGGGACTGACGAAATATCGTTGTAAACAAAACCCATTTTCAGAAAAGTCAGGAAAGTCAAGAATCACTGTCTTTTGTTATACACTGATGTGTGATGCTGATTTAAAAAAAAACACACACAGAAAGTCAGTTCGTTATTGAGTACTCATTACTAGGAGGAAAAGGGTCCTCTTCCGAATTTATTACGTGGGTTTAGTGTGTATAGTTATATAATATGTAAAGTTATTAATTTTCTTTTATTAGTCCCTCTAATCTCTTTCGTATGCTTTGTTTCAGAAAAATAATTACTTACCTTAAAATATTTTTATTTTTATGTACACAAAGTACTGAAAATATACTTCAATGGAAGTGGAAATTTTGTAAAAATAAACATTCGACAATTAAAATGTGAAAATCAAACTCTTTTGATACCTTACTAAAAATGAAATATATAATAGGTTTATTCACGTTTTGTATCCCAGATTCTGTAGTCGTTTTCCTGGTGATATAAAAAAATTAAATACTTCTTAAAATAGTTGAAATATAAATGCCAATAATTAAAAGTCAGTTGAATACCTTCATCGCCCTGCACACCTAAAAAAAAGTAATTTTACCACACGATAGTCTATTAAGTATAAGCGTGCTATCATTAATAGAAACCTATTTAATTTTTCTTTTATTCTATTTGTAATGAGTATGTCTACCCTTAATTGTGTTATATAACTTTTTATATTATAATAACACATATTAGATCTATTCTTTGAAGTAAATTAAATCAAAAAAGAACTATTCATATTTATTGTGTTGTTTTAAAATGTTCAGAGTCTACTATCTCGTATAATAAATGTATTCAGGTATCAAGTATCAATGACCCACAATGAATATTTAACAGAAATTTTTAGCAATAAGAGCTAATCAAACTTATAAAAGAACTTAGAATAGACGATAAGACATAAGACGATAGAATAGACGAACAAAGCTCAACATGTCACTGCTCACAGTTTGTGCTGAGCAGGTAATTACAAGATTTGGGAATTTAATTAATATTGTAAACAAACAAAGCAGTTTGTGGAACTAACGGAATGTATATAAATAAATTTTGGAAAACACGAAAATTAAATTTAATGCAGCTCCATCATGGTTGAAATAAAGAGAAATTAAGCGGAACATATCACGATCCAGGCAACTGAAATGAGAGTTTTAAGAAGGTGATTCAAAGAATGCATACGCGAAATCGGAATAAGAAACGAATCAGTAAGAAGAGAATTGGGGTTTGGAGGTTAGCAGCGACAGAATAAACCAAAATGTACTTTACCCGAAAACAGCATATAAGAGATGCTGGAAGAAAGTAGACTGTCCAAAACGGTTTATAATTATAAACAGTTATTAATTATAATAAGATTAATTATAATTATCGTTAATAATTCTAAGGAAATATCTGACCGATTGGTAGTTGGCTTCTACTCCAAACCTTTCTACACAATCCCAACTATTTCTCGAGGCGGTTTTTTTACGTTGATCTGAAAACACCTCCCAGCTATAATAGTATGGCCTTCTTTATTCATTAACTACATGCAAGTCTTTACACAATTTCATTAACTCTCTAGTTCCCCTTAGAATTTATTTCACGTTTTTTAAGTAGTATCTTAAGACGAGTATTTTCTCTGAATACGTTTCATCCATATTCACAACAGGCTTCGCTTACGATGAAACACCAGATGTCTACACAATTCTTTAAATTTCTTGTCTCTTCTCCAATAAAATAATTTCCTATTCCGTCTTAAACTCCGTTTGCAATACACTCAGTTATGAAACAAGCCATCTGTAAAATAACCGCTGTCCAAATATGATAAATAAGAAACTTTCCGCGTACCTGAGAGCACGGCATCTTGGGTTTTTTAGTAATACACCGTAACGCATAAAGAGTGTCATTACTTCTCTTTATGTACAAGTATTCTATCGCATCATTTTACAGCACTTTGTTGAAATAGGGTTCTGCCATAACGTGTTACGTAGCCAAATGAGTTCAAAGTCTGTGTAGTAGGGCAAAATATTACAAAATGCAAGAATATATAACTGCAATGAAAGCCAATGTAGAACTAACTTAAAACCTAAGACTATCCCCCCTTAGTCATTGCTCCTAGTGTCAGCGGACGAGATCCGTCTCGTTTAAATTTTATAAATATTTTTTAATCTTATTATTAATTCGGTGATGTGAGTTCGGTTGTATGTTGTTTCATTGAACACTTAAGTTGGTTGGTGTATTGCTTGGGTTCGCTGAATGTGTATTATAAATCTGCTCTTCGATCGTCGCTAGATGAACCTATTGGTGTACCCTTTCACTGAAAAAACATAAGTATTGGTTTATATAAATACTTACTTGTGACGGTTGGTTACTAGTAATTTGAGGTGTATTGCTAGTAATAAAGTGAGAAGAATTCAAATCAACTTCTTGCCGCCGTCACTGCTGCCAACCATGTGTCGCTCACCTAAGCTGTAAAGTCTTAGTCTACTACAATAATAGTCAAACTCTTGGATAGGTTATAAATTGGTTTTTTATTCATCGAACTCATTATTAATGATTACTGTTATGCAATAATATTGTTTACTTTCTTTTAAAATTTTTAATGTTGTTGATGGACTCTTTCAAATAATTAGATCTCAGGGTTTTCAGACTGAATCGGACTATCTACCGTTCTGGACGTTAACATTTCGCTATATTAATTAATAAATAACGCAGGTTCTTTTAGACTGCAAGATACACTCAAATCAAAACAATGGACTACTGTGATAGTATTAGGAGAGTGAGAACATTATTATAATTCTTTAACAAAAAAAAAACATAAACATTGAACAAGTGTTCCTTATTGGAATTGTAGGTTAAGTTGGTTTCATTGTAACCTAACTTACTTGATTTTAAATGATTAAAAATTCCTTAAATATGTTAACAGTTTCGTATAACACAGTTATAACGGGAATCTAGTATACTTTCATCGTTTTATCTTCTTACATTTGGATATAAACAAATTACCAGGTATTTGGAAATTACCCACTCATATGGTTGATGATTATATTACATTTAGCTATAATCTTACATTTAAACACTATAAATACTATATTTAAATACTATATGTCCAGGGTTTCTTTTAATTCCCTCATTGACTATTCAGTGTCTCTTATTCTACAAGTTCATTTACTTAATTAGAAAGTTAAAGCTTGTTAATGATCAGATTTTTAATCATTATTTGTTTGTTTTAATTATTAAAATCCTTTTTCCATATACTGTAGGTTGGGTTATATTTGATCTACGTTTATTAATTAATTTCGCTGATAGCGTTCCTTAATTATTGGATTACTTATTTAAAATATTTGCCATGGTCACTGATACTTGCGTACTAAGTCGTTCTGGTAGTATCACTATTTCACAAAATTTTCTTTTTTATTTGAATGAGATTAATTTTGATTAATTCATTCTCTCTCACTACCTATGCGCACATACTCCGTTTTAGGTCACTAGTTAAAGAAAACTTTCACTATCCTTATATCCGACCTAACCTCAACTTGGCGTTTCTAGGTTAGACGCTTTCGTCAGCTGTCGGCTATCAATTCAGTACTTTTTGGTTACGATGACCAGCGTGGAGTCTGCGTCGAGGCTTGAGATGAACTGATGATCTTACCTGTGTCGAGATTCTGTACCTAGTAATTAATAACGGCCCCTGATTGGCTAATTGTTCTAATTTTCGTGAACTCTCGGTAACACTCAGCAAAATAGACTCTTATCTTGGCGTCGGTGTCTGGGTTTGAGGCTCTGATTTTTTGGTTTCCCTTGTACGCCCACGGGAGTTAAGAATATATTAACTATTCTTATATTTATTACATTATTATACTCCACTTTTGTTCTTTGTGATAGCTTATCAATACTGCACAATAGTTTTTTCACATTATTATTTAATTATTATTCCTAAGTATTACTTTACTTTTGACTAGACTCTTGGTCTATTGTCATTCTAAGTGTTTATTACTTATTTCATAATCTTAGGGGTTTGTAACCAATATTTGTTGTGGCCTATCTATAATGAACTAATCATTACCACTTCTGATTATATCAGCATTAGCTTTTATTGTTTTATTTTATTTTAATTACATTTTCTCTGACTATTATTCAGTATACTTGGGTGTTACATTTTTCTTATTTAATTTTTTCACCTTTGTCTTTTGATTATGTCTATTTTATGTCAGTGTTGTTCAGAGCATATTTTAACATGTTAACTGGGCGACATAAATGTCGCCCAGTGATGGGCTGAGGCGCCGGGCGGGCGGGGCGCCGGCAGCGGCAGTATTACTAGGTGTCTCTAGCTGCTAACAGTCATAGACTACTAGCCGTAGCAGGAGTTCAAGAGTGGGGGTGCCAAATTACGTCTAAAATACTTTGCTACGAGGTATAAATATATAATTGGCATAACTTGACATTGAAATTTGTAAAATAATATTTGAGGGATAATTTGGTCAATATTTTTAATATAACATTAGTTTGGACATTTTCAAGTCCCCAAACAATAGACTCGTCCGTATCTGTTCGTCCCCGCCTCCCTCCACCGCTGGCATCCACCAGGCATCAGTCACCGCGGACTGCGCTGTCAAGTGTCACGTATAATTTATGCAAATTAAATTGTTAGTGCGTTTTGGTGCTTAAGCCTTTCGTCCGGTTGTACGAGTGTAATGTGTTTTGTGTATAGTGCATAAAATTTACTAATACGATATGTCTGAGAAAAAGAAACCTTCGGGTTCGTTTTATAGAAAAAGAAGAGCCGAGGCTCTTAAGGAGAAAGAAAAACAAGCTAAATTAATGAAAAGGTTTGTTACACTACCATCTATTTCTCCCTCGTCATCACAACCTCAGGTAAACTGCAGTGATCAACCAACAGAAACAGAACAAGAGGATGAAGCTGCCAAATTTGATACTTGTGTGGTAAGTTGTTTTATTTTTCAATTAGATTAAATATTAACTCTTTTGGGTCATTATAATTACTATTCCAATTCTCCTGTTGATGTTTTTCTAGCTTCATCAAGTCCTTAAATAGAAATCAGTTCTTTTTAGTAGACGTAATAATTTGGTGAAAAAAATCACCGCAGCTAACACGGAGAAAAATAATCCTGTACCCTCTACTAAACTGAGTCGAGTTGAGTGATATCGTTGAGTCCCCTGCACTTGAGAGTTGAGTTCTCACAACTCGGTTTCTTTCCAGTTACGTCACGTCGTGTAAACTCGGAAAGTCTACACTCAGAGAAATTTCGAAATGCATTACCTCGATGTTTTAGATAAAATTTACCTCTACGATTCCACAGAGTTAAAGATTTACTAATTTGGAATAACAATAAGCCTAAATTAGAGTTGCGGCAGTTCGCTTTGTTATGGAGTTGCGTTGACTCGAGTTTAGGAGTGTAGCACCTCTAAAACTCGAGTCCCCCGACCTCGATTGTTTTGAAAGCGGACATCTCTAAATTCGAGGAACGGATATTCGAAAAATAGAGGACGACAAAAACACACGATTTCAATATTAATAATTATTATAAAAAATACATGCTACTCGAAAATATGTCTTATTACATTATGTAATGTAATTAATTAACTAAACAAACTATTTAATTTTTTATAATACTGAAACATAAAAAAAAATTCATTTGTAACTTATTGTTTAACATAAATACTGTATATTATTTTTATTTGTCCAAATGTCGAGCTTAAAACTGCTTACAAAATATAGTTTTTTAATTATTTATTGTTGCAAATAATTGTTTTTAATGTAAATAATTAAAACATATACAAAATTTCACCCAAATCTAATGAAATTTACTCAAGTTATTGTGTCCCATAGAAATAAATTTTTTAAAAATTTTGGTTTTAATTATTAAAAAATTATACAATTTTTAAATTATTTACACGTTTACAATTATACACAATTTTTTTTTACAGGGCATGATTTTTTTTTCGTTTTACTAATTGTATTTTGGGCTTTGCAGGCTAAAACTTCTGGCGTGAAAATATCAAAAACAATCATAGATTTCTTCAATTTTTGGTCCAACAAACGCCAGCATGAAGTCCAGGATCTAGCTCAAAGTGAAACACATCAAACTGAAAATACACAGGAAAATGTAACAGCTACCAGACCAACATTATCCTCTCATTCCTCTAGAGAATGTAATAATTTATCCAAAACTTTTCCCGCTCACGATTCTGCCTCAGAGTCTAAAGACGCTACTGGTGAATGGTATAAGGGGACAAAATTAGAGTCATCCTGGATACTTAATACTTACCCATGCCTTGAAAAAGTAAAACTGGGAAAACGGAGTGGGATGAAATGTACAACCTGCTTTAAGCAAATACAAGAAGCAAAAAAATTTTCAAAGAATGGTAGTGTTCCAATAGCTGACGGAGTTCGAATGGACGGACACAGGGAACTTGAAAGGATAGTCGATCATTTTACATTCAGAATCTCATATTGCGGCAGAACAATTGGAACAAATGCAGCAGAGATGGATGTTACAGTCTGAAAAGCACCCGTGGGTAAAAAGTTTAAAATCTCAAAATACAGAAAAAATTAAAATATTGATTGAGATGGCTGTCGATGTGTATAATGATAGTCGTCAGCTAACCCTTAGTGCCAATTCTTGGCCGTCAAGATCTCTAGCAAAAATGCACACTGACATTCAGATAGCGTCTTATAAAGACAATGGACTGGATGCACAGTTTGTTAAACTGAATCCTTCCCCTGAACTTCTGCAGTATAGAAATCCTGTAATCTACAGGGAAATGCTAACGTTGTCAGTAGTTTGACGATGGAAAAAGTCATAAAAGAGCTAGAAAAAGCTGACTGTTTCGCAATTCAGATAGATGGATCATGTGATAAATATGGTGTTGATAATAAGTTTGTAACCGCCCGATTTATTTCTGAAGACAAAGAGATGAGGTCGATATTTCTAGGTGTGAGTAAATCCGTCAAACGAGGAGCAGAAGGCCTTCTTGATGCTGTTAAAAGTTTGTTTGAAGATCTGGAAATTGAGAGTTTGGCAAAAGAAAAACTAACGAGCTTGACAACGGATGGCGAAAATGCTAACACAGGTAAGAACAGTGGTCTGTGGGTCAGAATGAAGAACTATCTGGAAAGAAATATTTTATGCATCTGGTGCGTTGCCCACAGATCTGACCTCGTACTTTTCGATCTTGAGTTAAGTATAATGGAAGTTAAACACTGGAAAGCGAACTTGAAGGCCGTGGCTACGTTTTACAGGGGTCATCTGTAAGATTCAATGAACTTGAACAAATAGCCAAAGCTGAGAATCTTAAGGTTTACAAATTCCCAGCTTACTTCGAAGTTAGATTCGTAGAACATCTAATTAATTTAACAAAAGCAGTGTGGAATAATCTTCTGTGTATAGAAAAGCACTGGAAGTCAATAGTTGATAACCCTGATTCATCAAAAGTCGAAAAAGCCACTGCAAGAGGATTTATGCGACTGTGGCAAAAAGAGGGTGACCAGCAACTCTTAACAAACCTCATGCTCGATATCTTGAGGCAAATTGAAAGGCTACAGAAAGAGAGTCAACGATCAATGGTAACTCTGCCTGATATTGAAACCACAAAAGAAATTATTGTCACTTCACTCTCGCTGATGGAAAGTCAACCTTATCCGGGAGGATGTGAAGAACAACTGTTGGAAAAGAATGCAGTCAAAAATGGAAATGATGATAAACCTGATGTAGAGTTTTGCAAAAGAAGAGCAGTTAGCTCTTTAGTATCCACATCCACGAGAAGATGTTGGTCTGCAGTGAGGAAGGAAATAGTTCTCAGCTGTAAGGAGTTCCTCACTGTCAGACTTGCTGACGACCAGCGTAACATCCTGAACACAATGAACAAGTTTCTCAGTGCAAGAACTGCACCAGATATGATCAATGCAGTACGAAGTGAAGTCAAAGACATGTTTGGTGATGACGGCGTTTCGCCGTTTACTGACGATGTAATCTGCTTATTCTGTAGTGAAAAATTACCTGCACCCCTGGAAATGGATGATGCGTCAGCCAAATTGTACCATTACTTCAAAGTGTCTAAGACCCACTCAGTGTTTTCCAAGCTGGTCCAGACATATATTTGCATGACGCCTCACAGTGCAGGACCAGAACGGGCAGTGTCTGTTCACACAACACTCAAGGCTAACAAACAGTCCTCATATTCCAGAAAAGCTCTCAACTCTAGAATGTATATAGCTCTCAGTGGCGTAGGGACTGCGCTGTTCGACCCAAGACCAGCAGTAGCAAAATTTTTAGAGGTCAAAGAAAGAAGAAGGAAACTTCCAGATGAAGAAATTTATCAAAACCAGAAATTTACAAAAACGTTTTTTTCAAAAGACTCTAACGTATAAGGGTATAGTCTAACAATATTGTTCTGACCTCAGATTTTTTTTTTTAATAGCCTTTAGCCTTTTTGATGTAGTTACAGCAACATGAACCGTTTACGATTAAATTACTAATTTAATTTTACAAATAAACACTTAATTAACATTATTTGGTGAAATATTGGTATACCTTTAATAAAGGATGTCATATATTTAGGCTTACTTGAACATTACTTAATTTGTTTAATCTGTCAATTAGTACTGTTATATTGTATATTACAAGAAATTATTTTGCATTGCATTTATTCAATGAAATATTATTTAAGAGATAATTTACCTCTGACACTAATTAATAAAGCAGCCATATTTACTTTCAAATTTAGTTTTATTTCTTACCTATAAATTACTACTTTTAGTATTGTTTATTTTTCTTGTTATGTCGTAGTACAATACTACAACTGTACAAATGTATTGGTGACTGGTGAGGCATTTACCCTAAAGCAATGAACACTTTGGGAGAGGGGGGCGCTCAGCGGGCATAGAAGGGGCGCCGGAGTATAGTGTCGCCCAGTGAAAATTCCTTAAAATATGCTCTGGTGTTGTTATAGCAATGTTAATTCTTGGCAGTGTTTAGCTCTGCTCTTATATTCTGACATTTGTTTACATTCATCTAAACTTCCTGCATCTAGTATCAGCTATGGTTTACATTTACATTTTTATTTACATTATTATTATTAATTTTATGGCAATAAACACTGATTTGCCTCACATGAATGTTATTATGTCTTAGTTAATATCATTGACTGAGCCCCTATTCTTTTGTCATAGTTTTATGTGTGGTTTTTGTTTTTCCAGGTACCCATACTATGTTGTACTGTTGATTACATTAATTTACATTTATACTGTACACAAATTGCTTTATATTATTACTTTTTGTAATTGGGATGCTCCTTACATTCTCCAGTTTGTTTACACTCCAATACATTTTAGTTTAACATCATTCCAGTCACTGCTTTTTACTATTTTATTGGAAACTTGTTGGCCAGTTTAGGTTATCTCCTATATTGGATTCCCAACAATGGTTGAATATCAGATTATGTTTTTTACTTATTGCATGATTCTTTACATTTACTTAAAGCTGATTTTTATTGTTTATAGTTATTTTTCTTTTTCGTTATTACCTCAACCTTTATTGTTGAGTAATAGCTGTCTTTGAGAATTTTATTTCTACTTTACAAATTTTACTAGTCCTTTGGACATTATCTAGTTGTCATTTTTATACATTACTAATTTATACATTTACAACTCTTATATTCACTCTCCCTCTTAATTTCCACTATCAATATTTTACTTTTGAGTTCTGGTTGTACCGTCAAGTCGTTCAAATCAGTTTATTAATAGTTTCATGTCAGTGTCAAGTCACAGCTAAGGGTTTTAAATCAAGTTTTTTAAATCACTTTTATTTTCTTTATCATTAATAATATATTATTCTCATGGTTTATTTTGTTCTTATCATTACTAGTTCCTTCATTTGATTTTGTTTTCCCTATTCACACTAATTCCTTTATCCCCCTTAATAAATTTCTTCTTGTTATAGGTGTTGTAGTTTTCTTCTCACTGTCTGATCTATTGGGTATTTGGGTCAACGTTGTCTTGTCTAGTTGTCTTCGTTTCTTCTATAATACATTTACTTATTAATTATAATTTATTTTATTCCCTTATTTTAATCATAATTCATTCTATGTTCCTGTTTACATGTTCATATTTTGTTGATTATTTTGTTTTGGATAGTTTTTAATCCGTTTGTTTTACATTGGGTTTTGGGTGAATTATATGTACCATTTCACTAGTAATATCCTTGTTTACAGTAATAGCCTCTAACTTTTCAGGCTACAGTTTAATCGTCGCTCTTTTTCTTCATGCCTTGAAACCGAGATCAAGACAATCACTGGAGAAGCACTACCGGAGATGTAGCGTAAACTTCTGCCTGAAGAACACGTCCAACAGTGGATTCTTGGTCTGAAAAACAGAGATTTAATCTATTAATCTAATGTTCACAGAAACCAATGCAGTACAGTTGAAGAAAAACAAGAGTTATTAAATTCATGAAATAGAAGTGGAACTCTTTAAATATTAAAATAGTGAAGTGAATCTACCTAGTTAAGAAACAGTACCACAACTTCAAACTTTTTTATGTTAGAAGACAACAGATTTCGGAAACAGAATACCACAAGCCGAAGGTCTTTCTTTTTTCAAGAACAATCGTCACTATCAAATTTTGGATTAAGAATTGGGAAAACTTCCTGAAGTTATATGTTTGACGTTACATGTGTGCGGAGAACAGGCAAAGCTGAAAGACGGGCATTAAAATCATTTTGAATGTGTTGTTGCAGAAGTATTTTAAGAATAATACTATGGTCAAAGTAAAAAATGAACTGGTTCTGGAAATAGTGGGATATAGGAGAACTGTGGAATACTATAATGATAAGACAAAATAGTTAGAGTTATAGTTATAGACCATAATGACAGACAAAATGTAATGAGCACTGGTTGAGATATCCAGGATTAATGATTTTCGTGATAGAAAGTGAATGAATGGGCAGAATTGCAGGGGTAGCTAGAGTAGCTGCGGTAGATTGTTGAGAATGTGGAATGTTGTAGGGTGAAGAGATGGGCTCAGAGGCTAGGATGGCAACCAGTCAGGTGATTGAGAGAGAGAGAGAGAGAGAAAGAGAGAGAAAGACGGACAGACAGACATACAGAGAGAGAGTCACAAAACACCTATTGGACAAAACGTAAAATATTTTTACAAATCTTATAAAACATTCAAGCCATTACTCAAATTAAAAGATATATTTAATATTTCACACCGCTTATTGAAGTGTATGTTGGGATCAAAACGTTCTTTATGAAATTAAATATAAAGTTGATGTTTTGTCAAACGTTTCATTCGCATAATAATTAAGCATCATGAGCAGTAGAAATTGGTGTTATTGTGCTCAGTAATGAGAACAAAAAAAAACAATCGAAATTGAAAAACGTGTATTTAATAAAAAATAGTGGTTCCTTCGAAGCAGGAAAGTAATGTTAGTACCAAATATTTGCTTTGTTTCAGCCGGTTAACACACATCGGGTGGCACAGTGAGAGGATGGTGGTTTAAGTGGTTGAAAAATAACATCGCTTGGTTTAAGAGAGGATTATTTTTGTCATGAATCTGAACTAACCTTAGTATGAACAATATTTTTTTTATATTAGAAAGAGAAGTAGAATATTGTGGATAATAATAAAGTATTCCAATAAATAAACGAAAATGAGACGGATTTCAGATATAGCGCGTACCGAGGTGAGGTAACGAGGAAATTCCTTTATTCGTGTTGTCGGACTGTAACATACTGTAGATTTACTATTAACGGTATTATATTGTTTTCATCATCATCAACAACAACGACTTCACGGTAGAAACCATTTCTAGTTTGTTCCGCCTCCAGAGTAGCTGGCCACTCCACCAGCTAGCTAGGACTTAACCAACCCGCCTGTCACACCTAAGTTTATAATCTCCTTTAAGAAATTATAAGATGCGCAAGTTCTAGATCAACGCGGTCTTTCCAGTCCCTTCCGTTCACTTTTGCAATTTTGCTCCGATTAAATATACTATATACTTAGTTTCTCTCTTATGAACTTATTACTCAGCTGAAAATAAGTTGTATCCTGCTGCCGATACATCTCAGCTGAAAAGTGCAGTAAATTCGTAAAGGAGAAACTAATACATGTGACTGCAACCCGCGTGGCAGACAGTGATGCAGCGAAAGCGAGATAAGAGCTGCTTGTTTACTAAAAAAGCATACTGTACTAGCCGACGGGAAAACGTGTGTGTACTTACGGGCTAATACAATGGGTGTGCTAAATCACAGAAAAAGAGATTAGGCAAGAAAGAGGTAATCCTTGCAGAAAAACAGATTTGGGTGACATGATACACTTCAACGTACTTTTGTTGCCCCTGCACACTTCGTCCCAATCACACGGAAGCTGGACACCAAGCAGTACATTTAACTGAAGCAAGGTTGTAGAGGCCTACGGAAATCTCTGGAAAGAGCATGTTGATCGTATAACGAACTTTGTAAAGACTTTTTTGGACCATTCGGATACTCTTAGACTGTGTCTCAAGTTCCGTCCTCTCGTCATCAGGCGCGGATCCAAGAGAGCATGGGGAAATCACCCACCCCCAACTCCCCAATAAACATTTCGGACAAATGTTTTTTGTCGTTTTGTGATTGTAGAATGGTTCTGTGATAAAGATGCAAATATGATACAAAATTTACATCACGTTATACACTCTCTTAGATTTATACTCTAAAATTACTTTAAATTGTGTCTATACCTCACTAGCATGTTAATTTTTGTTTGACATATAACTTAAACGAGTAGTGAGTATTTTAAACTGTACGTCAATATTATTAAATTAACAATCAACTGATAAACACACAATGATTTTATACTTGTATGTTAATAAAATTATTGTGTTGAAAATAATACACTGTAGGCCTATTTTTAGCGTCATTCATTCCAATAATTTATTATTTAGACCATTAAATAATACTGACTTTTCATATTCCCCCAAAGTCAACTCTTCCCCGCCCCAAAACAATTGTTTGTTGGCTACGCCCCTACCCCGCCCTTTACGCACGTATCCCAGTCTTGAGACTGCCTAGACAGTCCATCTCGACGTTTAGACTTTAGCTGTATCCTCTGTGGACAGTTGCCAACACTGCACCGTACATTTAGACAATTTCTTCATCATCATCATTATCTCCACTTCACGGATTAGGCTGCACTTCCTGTTCCGGAAACCATCTCGTCCTCGGGCGCCCCATACCCTGTGGATTTGTAATTCAAGGCAAGCTTGAGAAGGCGATGTTGTTGCATTCTCCCCAAATTCTTACACCAGTTGGCCTTGTATTCCGTAATTCTATCCTGTAATTTAAAAATTTGTAATTCTCGCCTTATCTGTGCCTTACTTGTTCTGTCTCGTAACGTGCACCTTTGACCAACCTGAGAAATTTCATTTCTGCTGATGTAACCTTCTTCCCTCTGTCACTCTTTGAAAGTACCCATATCTCACTCCCATACAGCCGCCACTCTACAGCCACAGTCTTATGAAACTTAAGCTTAGTGTCTTTCCTAGTTTTGTATTTTAAGGTTCTATGGATTTTCTCACATATATGTTTAAATTTATTAAGTTTATTTTCGCCATCATAATCAACTGCGGGAGATATTTCGCATCCAAAGTAATTAAAACTGGATACCTTCTCCAAGATGTTTCCATTTACCTATATCTTTGTCCTTACTGGATACTTCCCTCTAAAAGCCATTACTTTTGTTTACTTTTGTTAGACAATTTCTTTATAACCATTATTTTACTTTTTAGCCTTATCTTGTTTTACTGCAATAAGTAGCTCTACTGAATGTACTGTCTTCCCTGTGTGTTCCTATTTTGAAAATCTCTTTTGGAGTTCCCTTCTTCCAACATATGCTTCCCACTCTATGTCTTTACTTCTTGTTTTCCGTTCTTATATGGCAGCAGTAATAACATTGCATTTCAGTAACTTATATACGTAGCTTTCAGGCTTTCCTTTGAAATCTTCTACACTTCCGTGAACTGAGATACTTTTCATCACGGTCTCGTAAAGAAGACTTTTACATTTTTTTTAACGTCATGACTCCAGCTAACACGGAGGATAGTTGTTCTACTCCTATGTTTTACTTCATCACCACCTCCTTTAATCAGTACACAAACTCCCAAATAATTACAGCACTGTCATCTTCTATATCACGGGCGTCTTCAATTTTCTGTGCCTACTTTGAACGCAAACATTATTTTTTTTTTAATATTTTAAACGACGGAATTCAGGGCACAGTATTTCCTCAGTGCTGACGTACGACGAGAGGGGTGGGAAACGAAAAAAGTCATTTCTACTCGTCGTGACGGTGCAGGCAGATTGAGTCGGTAACTGTATTACGGAGACGAGCACATGTTATGCAGCTCGCTATAAACCGATTTGTCGCGTACCAAAGCGGAATATTAAACGCGACATCTTCCAGTCGCGGCACGTCGCTACCCACTTTATAACTGCCGCAGATTGATTTCATTGCTACACACACACACACACACACACACACACACGGGTGTCGTAACGTGTTAAGTGCTTCGAGGTTTGTAGAAGCTCTGAGTAAATAGCATTGTATCGTGTCGAAACTTCATCCGTCAATGTAGCATTTCAACTTATAAGGTCCTCAGGTGGATGCTGGTACGTCAACATTGTCTCGTCAATAATTTTCCTTCATCAGTGTACGATTTGTACCTCATAATTTTACATGCTTACATGAGCGTCGACTGACATTTAACTAATATTGACCGTTATAAATTATTAATTTTAAAGTAATTAAATTAATAATTATAGAAACTTTAATTTTAGACGCTTTAAAAAGACAAAATGTGAAATAAATAAGTAAATATGCATGTTTATACTCTAGATAAAAATTTATTCAGTTCTGAGAGATTCTCCTCCTAAAACACTAAAAAACGTAATTACGTGCAACACTACTAATATCTGAACATAATCGATACATTAAATATTTGTCATACACACGCAGAGAATTTATAAAATGAATAACAGATTCCTCTGTTCTCCTTTGATTGCGTTTCGTCGTCAACGTTTGTCTTCAGCGTCTTCTGGAAATAAATATGCCTTTGTTCGATTGTCCTGCTTGTAACAGTTTGTACAACCGTTGATGAATAGGCATATATTTAAACATCACTATTTCCACTTCATAAGGCGCAGAAGTGTTCCATCGTACTTGATTTTTCATTGCTAAGAACCCACTTAGTTCTAGCCATCCGCCTCCAGATCCACATTTTTAATGCCCCAGTCATATCTTTATCCTTATTGTCTCAGAAATCTCTAATCTGTAAAGCAATAAACTCAATACAAACACTTTTCCAGTCTGTTCCTCAGGTCCAATTTTATTCTGCTACCCAAAAATCTCATATTCCTATCGAACACTTTCTTCGTTGTGACTATAGTCCTACCACTCCTAATCTTTTGTTTTCTTGTCCAATCTTTAGTCAACATGCTCACGTAAGTATCTGTTCCAGCCTTCCTCTCGGTTTTCCTCTTTGATACTTCCTTATCGTTTGTTCTTATCACTTTCGTTTTTACTACACTTGTCTTCATTGCATACCCTTCCATCCCACCTTAAAATTTGTAACATTCTTTGTTACACGCGCGCGCGTGCGCGCGTGTGTAACTTACAGACGATACACAGTGTTAAGAAAAAGTGTGAGGATAGACAGAGGCAGGATCAGAAGATAGACACGTCAAATATAAGAAGGAAGTTGATATAAGAAGGAAGGAGCCTACTACTTCAAATTGGATTACTAGTTAGGAGGTCGCACCACTATAATACTGAAGACAACAGACGGAATACTCAGAAAAATCACATAGACACAGAAAGCAGCGTATGACTGCCATATTTAGGTGTAGCACAAGGGAGAAATAAGTGGAAGAATCCAGCTGAATCAATGGAGGCTCGTTTACCAGCATTCAATAAAAGGCTTCCAACTACCTCGTAAAAAGAACTGTCATTCTTTTTTTTGAATGACAGTTGTACAGTAGAGTACAGTTGTGTTATGCATTGTATAGAACAGTTTTATCCAGTGATAGAGTCATCCTATAGCATCTTGATTCCACTTGCAGAGTCAAGCGTCAAATGGATGAGTACAGAAACGTGGATAGATAACCACACGACCGTTCGATGCCTGGATATAGAGACGGTAGACAGAGGGAGGCGATTTTTTTAGACAGTTTCAATTGTTTCCAGTCTGTCTTTGACTTTCAATTCTTATATTTCTCTCATCATACCTTGTCACTCCTAGAAAGTGGAACGTTATCACTGCCTCTAATATTATTTCTTTAGTTTCAATCTGTGTATCTTTCTTATTTTCACCAGTAGGATTTTTAAGATTTTTTTTATTAATTTCCATAATATTCCACATATTCCATTTTCATCAAAGTCTCTGTTCCTTAGTCTAAATTCTCTTACAATTTTTTCGTTTTCAGTCGCCAATACCGCATAGCCCGTTTAGAGACGTTTATACTCTTCAAGTTGTCCTATTATTTTTTACTTTTGTAGAGAATTTTCAGAAACGTAGATAAAAATGATTGAACCGATCTGAACACGGTGTGTGTTGTTTTTGCTCCCACAACAGTGTATATAAATAACAGTTTAGTAGTGTCACTCGAGTACGTACTCGAATTCTAATTAACGTGAAAACGCAACTTCTCGGGACTATATTGACACCACTGCTCCCACGCGATCTGTTATCTTTGATAAGTCCACTTGTCCGGTAATACAGTACTTAACTACAACACAAAGTGCTACATAAATATAAGGAACCGTTATCTACGTTTCATTAAAACTTTCAATCCAAGCGTTTTTTTGTTTTTCAATTATTCTGTAAATCCTTCCTGCTAATAAATAATGTGAACGTGTTGTTCGGAAATAGGCCAATTCGAAAGTCGCAAAAACTGTAAATCAACGACGCTTTCCGAGTACTGTAAAAGGGAGAAATCCCAGTACGGAGGGAGCTCAGCACATGATCCTACAGTTAGAAACCTAACAGCCTAGCTTGAGCGAAGAACTGCGCCGAACCCGACAAAGAATTACCCCCACTTACAAATAGGCCTATAGCATTAGGTGTCTAGGAAGGAAAGAGGGGAGACAACAACCCGATAACAGTTCGCTTATTCACTTGCATACTCTCTCTCTCTCTCTCTCTATATATATATATATATATAAAATACGTATCACCTACTTACCTGAAAATGGATGAAACATGCTAATTACAAATAATTGGGAAGGACAAGTACAGAAGAAAAAAGACAGAGGACTGGTTAGGGAAGGCTGGGGGCATAGCATATTTCATCCATTTTCAGGTAAGTAGGTGATACCTATTTTATATACCACCTTAAATGATTTTTTTTATTTTAACACTGACTTGGTATGGGAGTTCCATTCTTATTACTGTGTTTCTGATTCGATTAGATACCCTTTTATCCTTCGAGGATATTTCCAGTGCCTGTATTTTACTGTATCTTCTCACTGGGCAGCATCCAAGATTACGTAAGTGAAGAGTGGTCTATGTTGTTAAATACGATCTTATTTGTTTTATATTTCCCGTTTAATAATAAATTTGTTTTTGATAAAATACTCTAGTGTCTAATTTATTAGTTTTGATTTGATTTGTTGAGCAAAGATTTGATTTGATTTGATTTGATTGTTTTTATTAGTGGAGCAATAAAATGATAATGCTATTTTAAATTAAATTAAATATTTTAACGGAAACATAACTTTATTAATAGTGTTATGTACTTAAATTAACATTAGTCCTCCTGCGTACATCCTTGGCCATATTTTGCGTGCATCCCTGGTGTTCAATGTAAGATCAATGTAGGCCGCATTTATAGGCTACATTTCTTGGCACACGGTAAAAAAGTAGAATAATGTGCCTAGCTCTACTCTTAGACCGCCGTTTGTCAGTAATCACAACCATCCACGAGCACACACACACACACACACACAGAGTTACTCATACTTTTATGTATGATCGACGTAAACAGCTTTTAAACTGATAAAAACGGACCAGCTCAAATCTTACGCTATTTACGTAGAAGTAGGCAGTCGCCATACACCATGCCTAACGGCAATTCTTATTTTCGAAACAAAAATCGTACGTCAAAACCAGTATGCACGCGGCGACATGACATGAGGAAGCAATTTATCTGACTTGTTAAGGGTGTGTGTGGAGAGCTGGTGATGCCGGCCGGGGTGAGGGAGACAAGGTGTCGGATGAGAAACTCTTTAAGTCACGGCGACAGGCAATCTGGGCTCGTCACTTACCTGTGACGTCACACCAATGACGTAACATCTCCTGGGGATGCAAGTCTACCAACCGCGTCGCTTCCATTTCCCTGCGCAATTTAATCTGGTACACCTGTGTGTTTGTGTGTGTGTGTGTGTGTGTGTGTGTGCGCGCGTGTGCGCGCGCTACATCACTGTATCTATCTCATAATATTGCCACAGATAGACTCAAACACTCAAAATTTTACCCCCTTCGTCCCATATTTCTTCTCTCCCAATCTCTCTTTCTCTCTCTCCCTCTTTCTCTTTCTCACCCTCTCTCTACTTTCTGTGTCTCTCTTTCTATTTCTCTCTCCTTTCACAAACTCGGTTCTTTATATCACCTTGGCCGTAACTATGTGTGCTTGTACACTGCAAACAATTTGCCCATATATCAGTATGCAATAACAAACCATTCTAGAAACACATCATAAATCTTATGATTCTCTTCTGTGTCTACTATTGTGGGAAAATATGGACAAACATTGTAGTTCAGAATACATACATTGCTTTACATTGCCTATTACATGCATTGCTTTAGTAACAGCTCAGAATGATACAGTACTGACAGAGATACCGATAATTTAATAACCTATTTTCATTTAACTTAACACAGGCTAACAGCGAGAACACAAAGAGCATGGATGAGAATAATCATAGTTTCAATATAGACCTACGAATTCGGGTTAGGGAAGTCCAGCAGGTCAACGCTCCTGATCTCGGGACGTTTCAGACTAAGCTGTTATTCGCCATTAATAATACCCCGTAGTTTGTCACCAAGAAAGACATGTATCACGATATTCAGGTAAGGGTGCCCACAGCATGGTCCAATGGTGCAAGTCCAATTTTTCAAGACGATTTTTGTCACCTTTTTCCTTTCATAATCCCTTGTTGCAAATAGACGTTACATGAATTTAAACCACTTGCGTAACCAGTGGCCCCTTACAAGCGTCGTAAATCAAACAAATCAGCGAAGAAAAAGAATGCAATTACAAAATCAAGTTAGATTATTTTGATAAGGCCTAATTTACTACTTATTATGTTAGGTCAGGTTTTATCAGGCCTTACATTTCTCATAATTTAGTTACTGATTAGGCATACTAGGAACCTTTTGGTATTGATAAAGAGAATAACATTAGTTTGTTTTCCAATAATTGCTTAAATGGCTTTAGTTTTTAAAAAAGTTCATTGATAAACCTCCATTTCCACCGTTAACTGGGGGTTATTTCATACCCCCGTATTGTAATCCCTCTACCCACGAAATCAAATTTGGGGGGGAAATTTCGGATTATTTTAAGGGAATTGCACCATTGCCTTTGGGGTAGGATGGGCAGATCTGTATTCAGGTATACATAGTTAATGAAGTCGTTGCTGATTGTAGTGATAGGTATCTAAAACATGTATGGTGGAGCCTCCATATTTCGTTACCTTGAGGACAGTAGAAGTGACGAACTGCGGAAGTCATGGAAGTATCCTGTAGCCTTTATTTTAAAAAAGCTCTGTAAAGTTTAAGTTGAGTGGATTGCGCAGTTTTTGCACGTAACGCTCTCCCGGCTGTACCGCACACCTCTATATACTTATTAAGTTTAATTTTTATATTTTTACGACGATCGTTGTATTGTTAGTGGAAACATAATAACTAATATCAATGAAATAACTAACTACAAACTTTAATTAGACGCAAACAGCAGTTATAAATCAACAAACCATTCTTACTCAATAATTCAAAGTTAAATTTGTCCAAAAATTTATATCACCTTATTACAGTTATACACTAAGTAACACAATAATCACTTCCCACCAATCACTTGATCCGTAATGAATAAATCGCCAGCTGTAACTAATTAGTCCGCTCCGAAATCCCGTATTTATACCTACGCCATTGTATTCAGATAGTGAGCCTGGATGCTAGTAAAGTAGTCGAGTAAACGTCTGAAAGGGGCACAGGCAATCTAGAAGAATCCAGAAAACTACTTAACTCCGCTGTGCAGAATGACCTGTAAACGTCTGAAGCAGTCTCGCATGCCGTGTGAAAATAATTGAAGCGGATAGCTGTTTTATTGGTTGATTACTAATAATTATAATTTCAGTTCATATGTTATCTCTTCTACTAATATAAATAAGATTTTGCTCTAAGATTTTCGTCAATAGGCAAAAATCATAACTTCCTTCGTTGGACTTACGATTCGGACTATAAGTCGATCACATTATAGGCCTATGCGTAACAAATAGTGTCATAATAATCATATAGTGTAATCACTACATCTCTAGTAATGAAAAACGTACACTATTACCTGCATCGAAAGGTTCTGTTCCGAACGTCAGCAGCAAGAGACCAAGAAGTCCCACATGAGCACAAGTAGGCTAATACTGAGCCAAAAATGTGTGTACCCACGCGCGAGCGCGCCCATTTATTTATTCAACTTTTACCTCGTTACAATAGAACTAAAAATACTTTCGATAAAGTCTGAAAATCGACAACCGTAATTAAAATCAATATAAATTTATAACTTCGAAATTCACTATCGAACAGAGAAGTAAGTTAACTTTAAGGTGGATAAATTTTTAATCCTGTATTGCCATCATAAGTTGTGTGTGTGTGTGTGTGTGTGTGTGTGTGTGTGTGTGTGTGTGTGTGTGTGTGTGTGTGTGTGTGTGTGTGTGTGTGTGTGTGTGTGTGTGTGTGTGTGTGTGTGTGTGTGTGTGTGTGTGTGTGTGTGTGTGTGTGTGTGTGTGTGTGTGTGTGTGTGTGTGTGTGTGTGTGTGTGTGTGTGTGTGTGTGTGTGTGTGTGTGTGTGTGTGTGTGTGTGTGTGTGTGTGTGTGTGTGTGTGTGTGTGTGTGTGTGTGTGTGTGTGTGTGTGTGTGTGTGTGTGTGTGTGTGTGTGTGTGTGTGTGTGTGTGTGTGTGTGTGTGTGTGTGAGAGAGAGAGAGAGAGTCTGTGTCTGTGTCTGTCTATGGCTGTGTCATTGTAAAAAGTAGTAACTTCGTGTTATAGTTCCTCGCTCAGAAGGATGGCAGTCGTAATTAATGTTTGTATCTCGCATCGATGTAGTTACGTTGTCGGCATGCGTCTGCACGTGAACAGGTGATTCCATTGAAGGAGATAAACTGCGGTTGATGAATGCTAATTGAAACAACGTGGACGCAAAACGGTAATCTCATCTTACTAACGATGCAATCTGATTGGTGCACAGAGACAGTGCCACTAAATTAAGAATACATTATGACATCAAAGGACTCCGAATGTTTTCCTTCTGGTCGAGCGACCTGTACTCTATTTACGACTCGTAATTGAGAAATCACCGTTATGTTTTGTAGAAAATTAACATGAGGCAGGAAAATTCTGACAGACGCCTTCATTATCTCTGCATATTCATATAGTTGTTTCAGGAATTTTGCTAATTAGTAACTAGTCATTAGTGTTTAGTGATTCCTCAATGATCTTTCCTGTCTGCACAGGATTCGGCGTATCATCTACTTCAGATTTTCCTTTCGACTAAGCTCATTCAGATTTTAACTCATTCGAATACGTTTTTCTTTACGTGACTAATTATTTTAACTTTATAGTTTCTAATTTTCAAACCACTATAAATCTGTTGTAATATGACTAGCGCTGTCGGTATTTAAACCATCGTTAGGTCGAAACCATTGGTTTGTTTAAGTATCGAAAGATCTAATCGAATTACATTTTTATAGTGGCTTGTAAATTATAAAGCCACTTAATAAATAATAAAGAAAATTTATAATTATAAATTATACAGTGTAAATAGTGAAGCCACTAACACTTCATTGCATATAAATATAATTACTATAATTAAGAAGTTCCAATTATGTCATTATTTTTTTCTTCAACCATTTGGAAATCTAACTAGGCCTGATTGAGATTAAGAATGAAATTGAATTGAAGTAGAAACCTCCACGTATACTAGAAATATACTTTATATGGATAATTAATTTTTTAAATACAAATCCGCTCTAAATGAAATGACCCCGTACTATTTTGACATCAATTATAATAGAAGTTTAGCTTAACAGAGATTTCAGAATGACCTTTAAAGTGGCAACTACTCGTTCCGAAAACTATGTGTTCGGTCACCATGGCTAACGTAAAGTTCACAAAAAACAACATTCGTATCGTCTACGTTGCAGGCGCACGCGAAAACACAAACACAGCGAGTAGGTACTCTAGGAAGCGTAAGGAGACGGGAGTGTTAGCCTACTTGCAAAATCAACCAGTTATTGATTGTTGAGGAGGAGGAGAAGGAGGAGGAAGAAGAAGAAGAGCGTGGTACGGACGGAAAGCCATGATTGATTCTGGCCGTGGCGTCAAAAGATGGCCGCGGGGTCAAAGGTTAAAAGCTTGAAACCAACAGCAGGAGATAAATAGCCACTTGCAATAAAGCACACGTCAGGCATAATATCCAAACATCAAATACTTACACAAAGAAGAAAATATCCCTCCCTACTTCGTCTACTTTAGTTACAGACGGCAGTGGTGCGGTTTTTTATACGTCTTCTTTACGCACATACACACACTTTCCCCTCGTCGCGTCCCAAAACATGTACAGTCACTATTTATTAATCCATAATGTTTGTCAATAGTTGATTAATTGTTTGCGCAATGAATGGATGAGGGAAAACAGAGGAGAATCAGTGGAGAGAAGAAAAGAGGTGAACATACGATTGGTAAAAAGTAAGTAAACGTTTTAATAATAATAATAATAAGTATCGTAATTAGGGTAATTTGTTTTTCAGAATATTTATTTTCGATTAGAGTTATATTAATTTGTGATATTTACTTAAACAAAACATGCATATCGGCGATTTTTATATCATAACGACGATGAAGAAGAAGAAAAGAAGAAGAAGAAGGCGATGATGACGACGACGACGATGATGATGATGATGATGATTATAATTATTATTATTATTATTATTATTATTATTTATTTTGAGGAGGAGGAAGAGGCAGAGTAGAAGGAGGAGAACGATTGGGTGTTGGTCTTGGTTAACTGTTGATGAACGACGTTGATGAGTGATGACGATAATAAAGAGATAGGAAATAATCAGTAGTAAATTATTCAGCTACGAAGGTATTGCGTTCAACTAACCACCTATTAATTCTTTTTTACTTCCATGTTCTTTTTTTTTGCAGCAAGAAAGTATAAATATACATCTAGTAGAAGTAGGATGTATATCGTGTATTCTACAGATAAAACAGCTAGAAATAATGAAAAAAAATGAAGAGTTTACAAATATTCTAATCGCTTGTCGGATTCAATCATATCTCTCACAGTAAACCAAAATCACTCACCCCTACATCATTTATTAACCCTGAACAAATCTTTATTATTATTATTGATAGCGCTGAACACTATTATTATTATTATTATTATTATTATTATTATTATTATTATTATTATTATTATCTATAATATTACTGTATTATTATAAATAATTTAATAATGTAAAAAATACCTAATATTATTGCGCTGACGTACATGTTTCTTTGGATACAGATACACGGCTATCGCAATAAAAATAATTCGATCCAACGGAAGATTTTTATCTTTACTGTGAAAATTTGTAACCCACAATCTTCTAAAGGTCTCAATAAACGATTTCTCTCAATTACACCTTGCGTACGTGTGTATACCCCAGCACTACAGCCTTCTTTTGACATTTGTTTGCCTCTCAACACAATACTTTTTCTATTTTCCACTGTTAGATGTCTCACATATCCAATAATTCACTACCACTGCTCTAACGTCTTCCAAAGTAGAGGGAAAATAAGGGTTCAAACCCACAAAGGAATGCCGCCTTCTTAAAAAACAATAAAAAACACTAAAAAACATGATCTAAGAGATGACGCCGCCACCGCTGGACCCACAGCATCCCGATGGACCACAGCATCCGCGAATTTCTGCGAATAAAGTTTTTTATTTTTTTTATTTGGTTTTTTTATTTTTTTAATTAAATTGATTTGCATATCAAGGGGGTGGGATGAGGTTCAATGGACCACAGCATCCGCGAATAAAATTTTTTATTTTTTTAATTAAATTGATTTGGTGGGATGAGGTTCAATGGACCACCAGCATCCGTGAATATAATTTTTTATTTTTTTAAGAAAGCTGATTTGCATATCAGTAGGTGGTGTTGGGTGGGTGGTTTTTTATTTCATATCAGTGGGTGGCGGTGAGTGGGGGGTGGTTCCAACTCGATGCATTATAGTGTATATTAAAATATATGATCAGGTGTACCAACCTTTGCATGAGTTCAAATTTGTCGTGTGTTATAATGTATATTAAATCTATATGATCAGATGTACCAACCTCTGTATTATTATTATAGTGTATAGATATTTTATATGAGCAGGTTTGTCAACATTTTCTGTGGCGGAGGGAGGGAAATTCAAATATGTGTTATATTGTGTATGTATAGAGCAGATCTGTCAACATTTTTTTCTCTTCTGTGGTGGGAAATGCAAACTATATGATCATAATTGGTACTCTCTCTCGCTCTCTCACACGTTGTGTATGTCTCTCTCTCTCTCTCTCACTCTCTCTTGTTGTCAAACCGTTCTCCTCTCTCTCTGTGGTCAGTACCGAGCGCATGTATATGAAATTAGAAAGTTTATATTTATTCGACAAATATTAACGTTCTCTCTCTCTCTCTCTCTCACTCTCTCTCTCTCTCTCACTCTCACTTGTTTCAACTGTGTCAACGTCCTCTCTCTCTCTCTCTCTCTCTCTCTCTCTCTCTCTCTCTCTCTCTCTCTCTCTCTCTCTCTCTCTCTCTCTCACTCTCACACGTTTCAACTATGCAATCTCTCTCTCTCTTACCGTGTACATTGAGTAGTCGGTGTGATGAGTAAATAATTTTTAGCTCTCTCTCTCTCTCTCGTTCTCAAACGTCGTCTTCATTTTCAATGTATTAAATAATTAATTAATAGTTTTATAATGCAGTCAGTGTGATTGATCCTTGTTAGAAATAATTTTAGCTCTCTCTCTCTCTCTAGGTTCAGTGGCGTATAGCGAAATAAATTAAAATTATACACACACATGAAAAAGGTGGTTGAAATTCATACAAATCTTCGGATGTAACAGTTCACAAAAATAAATTAATTGTACACATGTTCAGAGGTGTAGAGTGAAATAAAATAAAGTCATAATTTGTTTAAATGATTAAATATATTTTAACATTCACAATATAAAATTCACAATTAAATAAATACATTATAAATTGATATTTTTTCGAAAGTTTATATATAATTGTGTGTCGTACTTGTAGAAGAAGCAACCTGCAACATAACAATACAACAACATTAAAATCATGTTAAATATCACACACAAACAGACGTACACGCACACAGACGCATACGCAACACGTGCACACACAGACGCACACGCACACACATACATACATACAACGTGCATACGTTTGGATTGAATCATGTACATGTAGGTCCAATAAAACAGATAACAGATTTAAATATGCTATAGTCATTGTATGTATGTATATATCACTGAATAATAATAATATAATCGTTCTAGTGTTAACGTTTGCTGCAACAGGTAACACAGTTTACAAATAATTACATATAGGTTCATAAATATCACACACACACACACACACGCACACGCATACGTAACGTAATCACACACATACATACATACAACGTACACACGTTTGGGTTACACCACACGCGCACGCGCACGCACACACACATATGCACACGCACACACATACGCATACGCAACGTAATCACACCCATACATACATACAACGTACACACGTTTGGGTTACACCACACGTGCACGCACACACACACAGACGTACACGCACACAGACGCATACGCAACACGTGCACACACAGACGCACACGCACACACATACATACATACAGACAACGTGCATACGTTTGGCTTGAATCATGTACATGTAGGTCCAATAAACAGATAACAGATTTAAATATGCTATAGTCATTGTATGTATGTATATATCACTGAATAATAATAATATAATCGTTCTAGTGTTAACGTTTGCTGCAACAGGTAACACAGTTTACAAATAATTACATATAGGTTCAGAGGTGTATAGTGAAATAAATTAAAAATAGAAATGAATTCCTTATAAGTTAATGTCCTTTCATCAAAACTTTGTAAATTAGAATCTGCACTACAGTCAAACATACACACACACACACAGTGATAAAAATTGTTTATTAAAAGTAGTTTGTTACCTTAACAAGTACTGTTATCCTACACCGTTGGAGTCCCCAAACCATTCGTGGACGAAATTACATGTAGGCATTGATGCCTTATGGACTTGAGTGGGATTGTCGCCCACCCCCCAATCCATAATTCTTATTTTGCAGACACAACATCTTACAGCATCACCGTCGCCTTCGTAAAAGAACCCGGCTTTAGCCAGATCGGACAATTTCACGTTCTCATGCGGGTATATAGGAACGTAAATTTTAATATGCCCACGACGTTTGATGTTGTAATAGCTATTCAGACGGTTTGTAAAAGAATGTACGTATTCGTCCATATCTACCTATAATAATAACAGTACCTGCTTCATTATCATATACATTATGTGCTATATATAAATATATACATAAGGCTTTCAACACACACACATACCATAAATCCAGAACAGGAAAGGTATTATAACAAACATTACGAAAACAAGTACGTACATAGATCAACGTTTAAACAAACAGATTATTACCTGAATAAATTTTTTTTAAAACAGGACAGCGTATTATCTATATAACGTTCTGTTTCAGATAAGAATAGTTTGAATATAAAATGAAAGGGTACGTTGTATTTTGTTATGAGAAAATGCATTTCTAAATTTCGTTACATTTGTCAAAAGAGCTTATTGATCAGACGTATGAGTAATTATATTAATCCTTATGTAGCAAATACGCACGGATTCGTAAAATACAGCACTCAGGCAATTAATCCTTTTTGTATTGAACGTATTTAAGTAGGCCTACTCGTGATATCAGTAAATTCTATCTAAACGTCATCTCAACGGAATCATTAAGTTTTTCAAAAGATCTTATTGATCAGACGTATGAGTATAAAATTGGAAATCTACAAACACATCAAAAATATCTGTCAAACCCCTATCAAACAAAAACCCCCGTTCTTATCGAGAGACAACAGTAACTGACCTAAGCACATGTGCTTCATTAGGCAACAGACCAAAAAAATCAAATAGACGACTATAAGCTCAATTTAAATAAAATCTGAATATTCAATAAAATTATGTTTTTTTTACTTAGTAACATATGCAAATCTTTTACTTACCTCTTAAATGTTGTTATACACACAATAGCCCATTGAACGATGAGTGTCTCATACAAATGAGAAATAGTGACATGTCGTCTTGTGTGTGTGTATGTATATATATATCATACGGTGGTAGCGTACACGTTTGAAAGTTGATACACATTAAATTCTCTCTCTCTCTCACACTCATTACAGAGATTGATATTAATTACATGTATGTTCAGAGGTTGGGTGTCTAAATCGATGCATTTTACTTTCACTTTCTAATTTGACACATGGCTTACTTCCATACATAAATAGCTATCGTCCATATCCGTCTACGAGTGTTGCTAAACGAAATTAAAAATGTTGTAATACATAACGTCCTGTGTAATAGATATGGTATGTTTTTTAGGACAGCCAAAAGCATGAAAGTATTATTTAAATCTATATGGAAGTCATATATAAATATCGGGTCAGCGCGACACAACGTAACATGATTCATGTCAACGTCGTATGTATGTGTGTGCGTGTGCGTCTATGTGTTCGTGTGTGCGCGTGTTTGGTTACGTTGCGTATGCGTCTGTGTGCGTGCACGTCGGATGTGTGATTACGTGTGCGTCTGTGTGTTCGTGTGTGCGTGCGAAAATAAACTTAATTTTCTTGATCTATCAAATAGTTGGTCTAAGCGTACATGTATTATGTAATTCATCTCTTTTTCAGTCATCTACGTAAGTGCATTTGAATTATTTGCGCATGCGCATAACAGCTTTTTAGTACAGTTGCACACACACACACACACACACACACACACATCGACACTCACTTGCAACAACGTCTTACTTATCACACGTTCATGCGCTACAAATTGATATATAAAACGTTTAAGATACACTATAGTACGGGACTTAGCATTGTAAGCTTCGAGGTTACGCAATAGTAACAGCTCTTCCCCGCCCCTTGCCCTCCAGCGTTGTCGCACGTTACACTTGATTATGCTTTGTCAATGGCGGGGAGGGCGGGGAGTGAAGCGACATGGCAATACAGCAGTCGCCTCGAAGCTTGTATTGATACGTCTCACATTATAACATAATACCAGCGTTATAACCGTACCTTTTGTTTTTCAGTATTCATTCATTCTCAGTAATAAATAACACTCGTCAGGGTAATATGTCAGTTTATTACAAACCGCGAAGATGTCGGCTACTCATGATTTTAGTATTGAAAGTGAAAGAATAAAATCGTTCAAGTATTGGGAAGTGACGTTTATCAGCCCCGACGAGTTAGCGTTTGCGGGGTTCTACTTCTACCCTAGAAATTTCGATGTTTGTGGACATAGTATGTCATTCGTAGACGATAGAGTGGAAAGAAGGTGACAAACCTATGAAGGAACATGAAAAAGTTTCATCTACATGACAATTTCTAAACGATGTTAAGAGTGAGACTTTTCATACACGCACCAATAGACATAGTATGTATGACTCAAACGTTAATTCGCATCAGCAAGTTTGCACGCTACATAATTACAAAAATAATTTCTTAACTGTGACAATTGGTATTGAACTTTTTACCTTGTTCAGTCTGCTCCTCCCCACGTTCCTGCTGAAGGTTAGCTAGTCGTGGTTTTGGACTTGATAATGATTGAGACACTGAAAGGCCTCGTCCGAAGCATGACAGGTAGCAGTTCAGCAAGTAAGCACGACAAAGTTGGAATTACAGAGACTGCTTATTTAAATAACAATTAAGATGAATGAAGATGATTCGTCAATTTGATACCTGAAGGAAGAGAGATTGTACAGGTGAACATATGGACGTGGACTTGTCAGTTTGGCTATTCCCGCCGTTACCTCGACACTTCGAGCTGTTACGACTTTTTTAACTCTACAGTCACATTAAATTTGTAAAGTGGGCAACCAGAGTATCCTATCGAGGTAACAACGTCCCTTTCTGCTAAAACCTCTGTGTAGTAGTCAGTGAGTTGACGGAAGAAACGGTAATGGAAGTAATCATAATCAGCTGGAAGGATTAAACAAAGGATGGTGTGTTCCGGCCTCAAACAATTAAAGAGTCTAGAGCTGGCCACTCCAGCGCTTCCTCGGACGTCCCAAACCTCTCCGTCCCTTCTGCTTGTAGTTCCATAATTATTTGGGAATGCGGCAGTCATCCATTCGGCAAAGATGTTCCCACCAATTCAGACGATACTAGGCAATCCTGTCGCGTATACTCATAATATTCTGTTAATGCCGTATATATATATATATATATATATATATATATATATTACATTTAATATTTATAATTAAATTTACCTCAAGATGTTATTTTTTTTTCCTTTTTTGGAACATGTTTCGGGTACTATCTTGTACCCATCCTCAACCTTCCGGTTTTTTTGTCTGGTGAAGTACATATGTGTTGTTGGTTGACTATTGTTATTATTGTGGCTTCCTGGTGTGTGTGTGTGTGTGTGTGTGTGTGAGTGCACGCTTAAGTCACAGTACACAATAAAGACAGAACATTGTAATGTTACGTAGGATAATGAAGTATAACATGTCAGATTTTGGTAATGGAAATATAATTTGCATTTTCATGTTAGACGTAATATAGTTACATGTAGTTTATTGGCATTTGTGTATGTGTGTGCACTTGATATTGCGTAAACGTGTCTGCTCTGCTCTACTTGCATATTCTCATGCAATAAAGGACGTACCTCGGTCATGATCCGACGCACGCACACACGAACACACACAGACGCATACGTAATCACACATCTGACGTGCACGCACACACATACATACGCAACGTAACCAAACACGCACACACGTACACACGCAACGAGCGCACACGCACACAACGTAACCAAACACGCACACGCGAACACACACAGACGCATACGTACACACTGCCGTCGTAACGTTAGATTGCTAATGACGGATACAATCAGTCTGATGTATAGTATTCACGTATAGGCTCCTCATAGTACCATATCAATATCTGTAATGTTATTTATTTCCAACTAAAGTCAGAGACATCCCCAGTAGTTTTTCACCTAGAACGTATACAAAACATCTGATTCTTGTTGGACCTATCACTACCGTTGCGTCATGTACTGATGACCTAACACTACTGGCTGATCCAAGTTTGTTTGGTTCTCGTCAACAACCTCTTGCATAACTTTGCCCTCAGACGCTTTTCCTACATTTCCATGTGTGTGAAGTTAACATAGCTCAGTCAAAATAACGATAATGTAGACGCACACGTAATCACACATCCGACGTGCACGCACACAGACGCATACGCAACGTAACCAAACACGCGCACACACGAACACATAGACGCACACGCACACACATACATACGACGTTGACATGAATCATGTTACGTTGTGTCGCGCTGCCTCGATATTTATAGATGACTTCCATACAGATTTAAATAATACTTTCATGCTTTTGGCTGTCCTAAAAAACATACCATATCTATTACACAGGACGTTATGTATTACAACATTTTTAATTTCGTTTAGCAACACTCGTAGACGGATATGGACGATAGCTATTTATGTATGGAAGTAAGCCATGTGTCAAATTAGAAAGTGAAAGTAAAATGCATCGATTTAGACACCCAACCTCTGAACATACATGCAATTAATATCAATCTCTGTAATGTGTGTGAGAGAGAGAGAGAGAATTTAATGTGTATCAACTTTCAAACGTGTACGCTACCACCGTATGATATATATATACATACACACACACAAGACGACATGTCACTATTTCTCATTTGTATGAGACACTCATCGTTCAATCGGCTATTGTGTGTATAACAACATTTAAGAGGTAAGGAAAAGATTTGCATATGTTACTAAGTAAAAAAAACATAATTTTATTGAATATTCAGATTTTATTTAAATTGAGCTTATAGTCGTCTATTTGATTTTTTTGGTCTGTTGCCTAATGAAGCACATGTGCTTAGGTCAGTTACTGTTGTCTCTCGATAAGAACGGGAGTTTTTGTTTGATAGGGGTTTGACAGATATTTTTTATGTGTTTATAGATTTCCAATTTTATACTCATACGTCTGATCAATAAGATCTTTTGAAAAACTTAATGATTCCGTTGAGATGACGTTTAGATAGAATTTACTGATATCACGAGTAGGCCTACTTAAATACGTTCAATACAAAAAGGATTAATTGCCTGAGTGCTGTATTTTACGAATCCGTGCGTATTTGCTACATAAGGATTAATATAATTACTCATACGTCTGATCAATAAGCTCTTTTGACAAATGTAACGAAATTTAGAAATGCATTTTCTCATAACAAAATACAACGTACCCTTTCATTTTATATTCAAACTATTCTTATCTGAAACAGAACGTTATATAGATAATACGCTGTCCTGTTTTAAAAAAAATTTATTCAGGTAATAATCTGTTTGTTTAAACGTTGATCTATGTACGTACTTGTTTTCGTAATGTTTGTTATAATACCTTTCCTGTTCTGGATTTATGGTATGTGTGTGTGTTGAAAGCCTTATGTATATATTTATATATAGCACATAATGTATATGATAATGAAGCAGGTACTGTTATTATTATAGGTAGATATGGACGAATACGTACATTCTTTTACAAACCGTCTGAATAGCTATTACAACATCAAACGTCGTGGGCATATTAAAATTTACGTTCCTATATACCCGCATGAGAACGTGAAATTGTCCGATCTGGCTAAAGCCGGGTTCTTTTACGAAGGCGACGGTGATGCTGTAAGATGTTGTGTCTGCAAAATAAGAATTATGGATTGGGGGGTGGGCGACAATCCCACTCAAGTCCATAAGGCATCAATGCCTACATGTAATTTCGTCCACGAATGGTTTGGGGACTCCAACGGTGTAGGATAACAGTACTTGTTAAGGTAACAAACTACTTTTAATAAACAATTTTTATCACTGTGTGTGTGTGTGTATGTTTGACTGTAGTGCAGATTCTAATTTACAAAGTTTTGATGAAAGGACATTAACTTATAAGGAATTCATTTCTATTTTTAATTTATTTCACTATACACCTCTGAACCTATATGTAATTATTTGTAAACTGTGTTACCTGTTGCAGCAAACGTTAACACTAGAACGATTATATTATTATTATTCAGTGATATATACATACATACAATGACTATAGCATATTTAAATCTGTTATCTGTTTATTGGACCTACATGTACATGATTCAAGCCAAACGTATGCACGTTGTCTGTATGTATGTATGTGTGTGCGTGTGCGTCTGTGTGTGCACGTGTTGCGTATGCGTCTGTGTGCGTGTACGTCTGTGTGTGTGTGCGTGCACGTGTGGTGTAACCCAAACGTGTGTACGTTGTATGTATGTATGGGTGTGATTACGTTGCGTATGCGTATGTGTGTGCGTGTGCATATGTGTGTGTGCGTGCGCGTGCGCGTGTGGTGTAACCCAAACGTGTGTACGTTGTATGTATGTATGTGTGTGATTACGTTACGTATGCGTGCGTGCGTGCGTGCGTGTGTGTGTGTGTGTGTGTGTGTGTGTGCGTGCGTGCGTGCGTGTGTGTGTGTGTGTGTGTGTGTGTGTGTGTGTGTGTGTGTGTGTGTGTGTGTGTGTGTGTGTGTGTGTGTGTGTGTGTGTGTGTGTGTGTGTGTGTGTGTGTGTGTGTGTGTGTGTGTGTGTGTGTGTGTGTGTGTGTGTGTGTGTGTGTGTGTGTGTGTGTGTGTGTGTGTGTGTGTGTGTGTGTGTGTGTGTGTGTGTGTGTGTGTGTGTGTGTGATATTTATGAACCTATATGTAATTATTTGTAAACTGTGTTACCTGTTGCAGCAAACGTTAACACTAGAACGATTATATTATTATTATTCAGTGATATATACATACATACAATGACTATAGCATATTTAAATCTGTTATCTGTTTTATTGGACCTACATGTACATGATTCAATCCAAACGTATGCACGTTGTATGTATGTATGTGTGTGCGTGTGCGTCTGTGTGTGCACGTGTTGCGTATGCGTCTGTGTGCGTGTACGTCTGTTTGTGTGTGATATTTAACATGATTTTAATGTTGTTGTATTGTTATGTTGCAGGTTGCTTCTTCTACAAGTACGACACACAATTATATATAAACTTTCGAAAAAATATCAATTTATAATGTATTTATTTAATTGTGAATTTTATATTGTGAATGTTAAAATATATTTAATCATTTAAACAAATTATGACTTTATTTTATTTCACTCTACACCTCTGAACATGTGTACAATTAATTTATTTTTGTGAACTGTTACATCCGAAGATTTGTATGAATTTCAACCACCTTTTTCATGTGTGTGTATAATTTTAATTTATTTCGCTATACGCCACTGAACCTAGAGAGAGAGAGAGAGAGCTAAAATTATTTCTAACAAGGATCAATCACACTGACTGCATTATAAAACTATTAATTAATTATTTAATACATTGAAAATGAAGACGACGTTTGACAACGAGAGAGAGAGAGAGAGAGCTAAAAATTATTTACTCATCACACCGACTACTCAATGTACACGGTAAGAGAGAGAGAGATTGCATAGTTGAAACGTGTGAGAGTGAGAGAAAGAGAGAGAGAGAGAGAGAGAGAGAGAGAGAGAGAGAGAGAGAGAGAGAGAGAGAGAGAGAGAGAGAGAGAGAGAGAGAGAGGACGTTGACACAGTTGAAACAAGTGAGAGTGAGAGAGAGAGAGAGGGAACGTTAATATTTGTCGAATAAATATAAACTTTCTAATTTCATATACATGCGCTCGGTACTGACCACAGAGAGAGAGGAGAACGGTTTGACAACAAGAGAGAGTGAGAGAGAGAGAGAGACATACACAACGTGTGAGAGAGCGAGAGAGAGTACCAATTATGATCATATAGTTTGCATTTCCCACCACAGAAGAGAAAAAAATGTTGACAGATCTGCTCTATACATACACAATATAACACATATTTGAATTTCCCTCCCCCCGCCACAGAAAATGTTGACAAACCTGCTCATATAAAATATCTATACACTATAATAATAATACAGAGGTTGGTACATCTGATCATATAGATTTAATATACATTATAACACACGACAAATTTGAACTCATGCAAAGGTTGGTACACCTGATCATATATTTTAATATACACTATAATGCATCGAGTTGGAACCACCCCCACCCACCGCCACCCACTGATATGAAATAAAAAACCACCCACCCAACACCACCCACTGATATGCAAATCAGCTTTCTTAAAAAAATAAAAAATTATATTCACGGATGCTGGTGGTCCATTGAACCTCATCCCACCAAATCAATTTAATTAAAAAAATAAAAAATTTTATTCGCGGATGCTGTGGTCCATTGAACCTCATCCCACCCCCTTGATATGCAAATCAATTTAATTAAAAAAATAAAAAACCAAATTAAAAAAATAAAAAAATTTTTTCGCGGAAATTCGCGGATGCTGTGGGTCCAGCGGTGGCGGCGTCATCTCTTAGATCATGTTTTTTAGTGTTTTTTATTGTTTTTTAAGAAGGCGGCATTCCTTTGTGGGTTTGAACCCTTATTTTCCCTCTACTTTCCAAAAATATTATTCCAAGTTTTGTTCTTAATCTTTCTCTGTCGGCCTTCTGGTCACCGATACAGACGTTTTGGGCCGTTTGCTCTTCCTCAATATTTAGTTTTTTGTAGCTACAGAAAACTAATATAAAGTATATTAAGAACTATGTAGTTCTTTATCGCAATCACACTAAACTTTTCTTGGATTTCGTTGTCCAAACTACGAAATAAACTTTTCTCGTATATACTTACTCTACAAAAATTTTAAAAACTATCCAAATCGATCTAATTTCACCTTTATTCTTTTTTTGTACGCATACTTTTACATAAAGAAATTCTTGAAAATCGAGGCGGTAATTTGCATAACTAACTACACACTAATTACTCCTAGTATCTTTCGTCTTTCTGTTTACACTCCTTTTACAAAAAGATTAAATGGCTAAAGAAAGACGAAGAATGTGAAAATAGTTGATGTAATTAGTTCTGCAAATTAACGACTCGAATAATAGGTGTAAAAATTCGTGAAACGTTACGTAATAATGGTGTGGCTAGTTGTTCAGATATGTAGGCTGATTTTATAGTCCGAATAAAATAAAAGATAAACACAATCAGTTTACGTAATAATTTAAGAGTACCACAATACTAAAACTATATGATAGGTAGTATGGTAGAGGACCGGAAGTAAAACAAAAGTAACAACATCCCACTAGATGAAAAAGACTACAAATACGAACTAAACACGATAAAATATCTAGCAGGATACAACAGAACAATAGTCAGTAAACTCCTACACAAACACAAAACAAACAACAGACAAAGATAGAAAACAACAAATTCATAACACTAACATACATCAACAACAAAACTGAAAAAATAGCCCACAAATTCAAAAAAGAAGGATACAGAATCGCATACAAAACTACTAACAAAACAGAACACACACACAAAGCACAAAACAAATTCGATCTACCCGGTGTTTACAAACTAAATTGCTCAGATTTCAACAAATTCTACATAGGCCACACAGGACGTAGCTTCAAACAAAGATACATTGAACACACAAAGCCACTACACTCAACTACAGAATCCACCTTTGCAAACCACCTCATTCAAGCAAACCACACATACAAAAACATCGACAATAACATGGACATTCTACACGTACACGGAAAAGGCCGAAAACTAGACACTCTAGAACAATTGGAAATATACAGACACACGAAAACACATAAAAACGACATCCTAAACGAACAGACACAATTCAAATCACACGCATTATTCGAACATATCACACCCCACACACACACACAACATCGATCTTTCAAAAGTCGATACCGTCGCCAATAACAAGACGGACAGTGCTCCCAACGGCAGCCTCTGAAGAAGCTTTTTAAAAGCGAAAACCGGTTCAGGCTATAAAAAAACTTAAAAGTTTTACCTAAAAAACTTTGTGTTCCGAGTCGATAGTGAATTAATTATATTTAGTTAAGTAACGGACACGTCATGTACAACGAAATCCAAGAATAAAATAAAAGTATTTCTGGAGGACGAAAAGTCTTTTTAAAAATATAAGATCATTCCTGGCTGGCTGGGTGGCAGCTTCACATTGTCGATATTGGAAACGGTGTAGTTACACGCCTTCTTATGGTTATCTATCACATAGAAAACAATGACATCTTTAACTCCAAGGATTAGGCTGGAAAACAACTGCCAGGCTGTTAAGCCGTGGTCCAACATTATTAAAATTCTGGTTGCTGTCTAACAGCTGACTCATTATACCAACCACTTGAACATAAACTATATAAAAACTCAACAAATTCACAACAACAACAAACACAAAAACAGACGTTTCGGTCGTGCCCACGACGTCCTTCTCCAGTGTGGCGGAAAAGAGGTAGCAAGTCCACCGAGAGACTGAGAATGCTCACATTGTCTGTTTTTGTTTTTATTGTGATTTTGTTGAGTTTTTATATAGTTTATGTTGACGGGGCTGTTAGAGTGGACCAGCTTTTCGATAGCAACCATAATTTTAATAACGTTGGACCACGGCCTAACAGCCCGCCCGGAAGTTGTTTTCCAGTCAAATACAGGCCGTGAAAGCCTACGTTCTTTGTTCAAGGATTAGGCTTTGCGACCTGCTCCGGCTCCACAACCCACCTTTTCCTAGGACAGCCGCCACTGCCTCTTCCAAAAGGTGTATACTGGAAAGCTAGCCTTGGCAACCTGTCGTCTGCAATAATTGTTAACACACGATCGCTTACGATAAACATAAATTCGCTCCATTTAAGTGAAAATGACGAACTCCTCCCGAACCACATCATTCCTAAGTTGATTTCGCTTAGTGCGATCCTTAACAGACCGGAGGAATATCGTTTCTCTTGACTGAATTCTGGTTTCATAACTCTACCTAATCACACATGCCTCACACCCATATAGTATAATAACTCTTGTACCGCCATTATCTTATAACATTCGGTTGTGTTTCCTTTCTGCAATATCTGTTGGGAATCCTCCTCATCGTGCCATAGATTCTAGATAAAAAAAGCTACCCTATTTCCAGTACAGGTACATTGAAAATATAGAAAACGTTTGTGCGAAAACATCAGATGTTATTTTTGTTAATTCTGTGTTCACAAATAATAAATTCGAATCCACTAGACACAATCCTTGCTACAAGGGGACAGTCGGATGTCCTACACATCACTCTGAAAAGAAGAGAAAGTAAGTTAACGAATATTCACTTTAAGCCTATCAATTATAAATTGAAAATATTTTTATTACCGTTAAAATTTTAATGTTCATTTATTCAAATATTGTCTACTGAAAATGTGAAACATTTTAGTAAATTAACTCGCAACAATTTTAACTTCACTGAAATATAAATAAATAGCACTGAAAGAGATAGAAGGGATTATTAAGCGTGCGCGTGTGCTTCTGCGTGCGTGCGTGCGTGCGTGAAGAGCAAATTCGTTTTAATAAATTACTTTTTTTAAGAAATGAATATTAACGGCCGTCTCCTGTCTCTTCAGTTGACGCCCTGCTTGTCCACGGAATGAAAAAGAGTGAGAGTGTGTGAATGAGGAAGGGAGAGACGGTGACGGAGGGGGAGACGAATTTGTCATTAAAAGTTATCTGGTGAATGTGGACAATAGGCGCGAACATATGTTGCATTGCTAAAGCAAACATTAATTAGAAGCAATGATGTTGGTGGCTGCGGTCTCCTCTCCAGCTGGCCATTGTTCCTTCACCATCATTTAAATTAATTGATCTAAAAATACGCCACAATGATATCACCGAGGTATTTTTTCCTCCGTCGAGTTGTCTCTCCCAGTGAGGTCATGTTTAATTGCAGACTAATTGTGGGTAATTATAGACACTTCAGGAAGTCCATGATGAGGATTCCTCCTGTTTTGTGTAAGAGAAAAAGAAGACATCAGCCTGGTTAATTACTTAAGTAGAGAGTAAGTGTAGCGTACAAAGAAATGTGACGCGCGCGCGCGCGCGCGCGCGCGAACGGGTGTGCATGCGTGTTTGTAAGTGAACAACTTGTGAGTAAACCCTCCCAGAAAACAGTTTCGCTAATACGAAACGAACATTAATGAAGCCTCTTTTATGACTTGTAATAAGGCATGCGTCGCGTCGTTGCGTGATGCTATTTAGAAAGCACGCGCGCGCGCTCACATATGACGTGTGCTTAAGACGGAGACGACATGTTTTTCTTCATACATACTAAATTAATTCTATTAATGTTGGTTACATTAAGATAATTTATTTTTAACCTTCGGTGTCTTACAGTAGAATGATAACCATAATTATCTGAGGTAATAAGGCAGGGTGCGCTCCCCTCCCCTAACAGTCGAACTGATTGGATTCCGAAAGGGCGATCATGGGCAGAGTGAAACGGGAAACGTCGGGAACGTAAGGTCGGTCGAAGTTTTTTTTTTTCGGCCATCTAAGGACCACATGCCAATTGCAATCCTTTACTCTCTGTTCTTTTCTTTTTCTCCAATATTCTTTCATCTTTTCTGAACCTGCGTTTTTCTCTCTCCTACCCTGGACTCCTTCCATTTTTAACACTTTTGCCTGAAAAACTTGCTTCTTCTGCTGTATATTATTTTTTTTTTCTAAATCCTTTTGGACTTCTTTAATCCAACTTGATGTTGACTTCTTCCCCCACAGATATTTGCTTTGTCAACCTATTGTCGTTCATTCTATATAAATGTCCAAAAAATAATAGTCTTCTTTTTTTCATTGTTTTTCTATACTTTGATATATTTTATCATTACTTCTTAATTTCCAACCTTCAGAAGTCATATGATGTTTATTTATTACAAAAAAAAAACTTTTGATAAGCAGATAAAAGTGCGGGAGTTAGACAATGGTACGTTTTGTCATTCACTCTGTTTAACGACATTGTTATAGGCGACATTGTTAGACAATGGAAGCGGGTAATCAATACCGAAATCCAGTTTAGCCCTTAAAATATCTGCGAAAACACTTTATTCTTTGTCTTAATAATTAGCCTTTACGGAAAACTGGAAGTGGTATATAATACCTGTTCGTTTGTGCGTGTTGTGTTAGAAATATAAATTTAAAACAACTAAAAATAAACATGAAGTAATGGCTTTTTACAGAAAATGATCAGTTTATTCTAAAATCATAAAAGAATAAATAATAATAGCATTGAAATATAATTTATACAAACTAGAGATATTGGAAAGACGAATTATTAGGAAAATATTAGGCCCACGAAAAACTTCAGAAGGTTGGAGTAATGATGAAATATATCAAAGTATAGCAAATATGACAGAAACAATGAGAAAAAGAAGACTATTATTTTTTGCACATTTATATAGAATGGACAACAATAGGTTGACAAAGTAGATCTTCAAATATCTGTGGGGGAAGAAGTCAACATCAAGTTAAGAAGTCAAAAATGATTCAGAAAAAAGTAATATACACGCAGAAGAAGCAATTGAAATAGAAGTTTTTTGGGCAAAAGTGTTAAAAATGGAAGGAGTCCAGGGTAGGAGAGAGAAAAACGCAGGTTCAAAGTGGAAAGAAGACAGGAAGAAGAGACACAGTGAAAAGATTAAAAAATATTGGAGAAAAAGAAAAGAACAAAGAATAAAGAATTGAAATTGCCATGTGCTCCTTAAATGGGCGGTACAAAAAAAAATAAAATAAAATAATAATAGAACAAGTCTCGCACTTGTAGCTATAATGTGATATTAGTTGTGAATACAGAAAATTATCCGAAAGTTTAGGCTCATAAATATTTATCGTATATTTATATAGGCCTATATAAATATTTATATGTTTGCAGTGAGCACCCTGAGCTACAGAACTCGCACAGACTTTTAGACATTTGCAAAATTTTAATTTCCATTTTAACCTCAAGGTGTCCCTAAAGATAAAAAAAAATTTTAAACAAGCACTACATTCACGTTTAGGTTAAAATCATTTCCTTTACTCGTATGTTCGGCATGAAGCTCTACATTTTTTTTAAATGTTTATACAATTATGGTTTTCTAAAATTTTTGAACCTGAACACTACATTCCGACTGTGGTTAAAATTATGTTTAATTTGATATCCCACTTGGATTTTTGCGATTTTTTCAAAATTTTTGGCACATTTTTGGATCCTGGTGCCCCAAAATTTTGAAATTTTAAAAACTGAACATTGTAGTCATAATACGGTTAAAGCTCTGTTTAATTTGATACGCCACATGGGCATGTTGCAATTTTTCAAAACGTTGACTCTCACATTTTTGCCCCCTCGAACCCTATTTTTGGGGGGGGAATTAATCCGAAAACCAGTTGGGTTCTGTAGGTTATATGTATGGATTCGCATACCACGTTTTACGAGAATCGGTTAATGCATTTAAAAATTATCGTGACGTATCCCAAATAGACAGATAGACAGATGCCAAACGGTAGAATTAAGACTGAGAACTCGCTACGCTCGATCAGTTACCAGCTGAATAAATATATAAGGTGACATGTGGCACAATACTGGGTGTTAAGAAACAAATAATGGGGCGTTCTAAAATAAAATTTTACAACATAATATTACAGCCTATACGCAAGTAAGTCATGGACATAACTAAACATGTTAAGAGTCCAATCTGCGGAAATGAAGTTTCAGGAAAGAGAAATACTCAGGGTTCCAACACGAAATAATAATATAAGGCCTAATTAACACTTTCCAGTATAGTTAACTCTGTAATCCTTCCAGTCCGGCCGAGCTTCCCAACTTTCCTGGCTCTGTATTTCTTAACACTTTTTATATGTATAATGTATTACATATTAAATAAATATTCAAACATTACTTTATTAAAAATAAAGTAATACTATTTTTCAGAATGTCAATATTTTACAATATAACAAAATTTGAATGCCCAGGTTTCAGAGGTAATTGGCAACTCTGTGTACATTTGGAAACATTCTGGCATACATAAAGGTTTTACGTTAATTCCGCTTAATACTTCGCTCACTTTATTTAGAAAAACAACAATGAACACACGCCACCGATAAACGCACAAAGAAAGAGGTTAGAATCCATGCTAACAACAAATTGTATCACCTGTTTAAAATTCTATTATATTTATATAAATTGAGAGAACAGAGTGCACTGTACACAATTGTATATCGCCACGAAAGCATGTGACCTAAACCCGAGACGTACCCGTAATGCGAAAATAAAGCTATCGATTACTCGAGTTCCGTCCACTAGGCAAAAGTATACTGTCTGACATATAACCGGGCGTAGACCAGAAAGTGTTAAACAATTACTCTTTAAACGAGAAAAGAATAAGGGACAGTAAAAAAGAAGAAGAATATACAGAAATAATTGTCGGTTATAGACGAAAAGGAAACGTGACTAATGCGCCCTACTAGAAGGGGGCTTCTATGATAATCGGAACTACTATGATTCTATGATTCTACTACTACTACTACTACTACTACTAAATATACTACTACTACTACTACTACCACTAACAATAATAATATTTATCACTGACGAGGTAGTCGAAGCACCAACCGACGTGATAACGTTTTGTTTGATAAAATAGTAGGAAACCAGTGATTACTGGTGCTCCAGTCTTAACGGATAACAAGCTTGAGTCAACGATTACTGAAAAGACGAAGGAATACCATCCGCTGCCTGTTGGGTCGAAGGATCGATCATACAAGTTGAGGGAGTTGAAATGATTCCAGTAGCGGAATCTGCGAATGAATTAGTCACAAGATTGGTGAAAGGTTAAGACTATATTCCAAATACAGGAAGCAGCTGTACTGGTTACAGCGAACAATGTCCGAAGTTTTAAAGCCTTAATTAACCAAAGTTACTCCGTTGGTTCAATGAAGCTAATATTACATCTGTGTAATATTTATCTTGGATAGTGGAAAATGTAAACTCCGGAAACAATTTAATTATAACAGAAAAATAAAGAATAGTAACAATAATAGTAATACTGTTATTATTGTTGTGATTGTTATTATTAATATTCATATTATTATTATTATTAGTAGTAGTAGTAGTAGTAGTAGTAGTAGTAGTAGTAGTAGTAGTAGTAGTAGTAGTAGTAGTAGTAATATTATTACTATCATCATTACCATATAATTATTATTACTATTGTTGCTGTTGTTACTATTCCTGTAACTGTTGAATCACAGCTATTGTTAATAAATTGTTAACACAGCTATTGTTAACTCATTTGTGTGTGCACATCCCACTATTTGAAAAACAGTGTACATTAATGACAGTTTACTAGTTGTCTGAGACATTCGATTTAAGAAACTAAAATCATACTCAGTTGTCTCCAAGTTTGCAGTAACACAGTAGTGAACAATAGTAGAACATATTGTAAAAAAAAAGGTTGGAAAGTATAACTAATGTCAACAAAACCGATCTGTAAACAGAATTAGCTCGTTACAAAAATCGAATAAGAGACTAGAATAAACTATAATTATCAACGTCCTCAATCTGTGAGAGCCTACAATTAAAACCGACGTCCCACACATCTCTTACCAGAATTCGTAGGTGGAGGACAGTCTAATAAGCTGAGTACGTGTGAAACTCTTAGTCTACGTGTGTTTAACTGTATTAATACATTTTTGTTTACAGAATCGATTTAATTAAATTTAACCTCCCCCGTCTCCCTACCGCAGAATTCACTCAGGAATACCACAAGTCACCGTCCCAGGTCCCTTTCTCACACACCCTCTATACTGCCGACATCCAAGAAACGGACGACATGATGATAACAACTTTTCCTCACAATACGGCACTTCTAGCCCCAAACTACTATCCCCATGTACCTCGGAACGTCTTCAGAAACATTGAATTCTACTTAAAAATGGTGAAATAGATGGCGTTGAAAACCAGCCAAACGAAATCAGTGTGAGACACCTTTATGATTCGATTACGATACTGAATATCCCGCAGGAAAAAATAAAAAGTTCCTACATTCAGTGAAAAATTAGATCAAGTGCTCGGCCTTAATCGTAGACATTTACCTGAAACAAAATATAAACTTCAAACAACTCAGCCAGCCAACCATAAAGTCTCAGCTGAAACATAATCTCCAACAACATTACTAGCTTCAGGAAGAAAATCTAAATTGTCTATCGACAACAAAATTCTTATATACAAAACCGTCATGAAATCTATCTGATCGTACGGAGTCCAGCTGTAAGGGACCAACCCAACCAAGCCAAGTTTTCTAAGAATTCTTCTGGAAGCTCCTTGATAAGCTGGCAAATTTCTTGTAGACGAGAAAATCTAAAGGTTAGCATCTCCATCTAAAGGTTAGCTACACCAAAAATCCCTCAGTCAGCCGTCTAGTAGAACCATCCGTAGCCCCAAGAAGCTGGACACTTGACCATCCAACTTGCGTAACCGTCTACAGCCACAAATCACAGGATGGCATCTCTTTTCGTGTCGTATTTTATTTTCAACAATTTACTTATTGCTCCTTGACAGAAGATTGTAAATAACAAAAAACAAATCTGTTTTGTCGTTCTCTTTCTATATTAGTAGCCTACTTTGGTTGTTTTGTTTGGAGGTCTTAAGGCGACCACTGATTCTGAGTGACAGGAAGACTATTTGTAATTAGTGTTTACAAAACTGAAAGTCCGGTATATAATACGTACAACAGTAAAATGCATCAACGAATCTTAGTTCTAAAATCGTAATTGATATTGCTTACGTATACTCTTTACAAATGATCGTGAATACGTGAGGACAGGTGTAGACATTGTAGGCACTGTAGCGTGCGCGCGCGCGCGTGTGTGTGTGTGTGTTATCAAAAACGGAACTAAAACTAAACCTATATCAGGGAGCTCAATCGTTCGATTTTCACCAGCAAACACAGTAGTCATGGACAAATAATAGGTCTACCTAACGTGCCGACACACTAGCGGTTCGGTCAAATTCTCAGGATTAGCCCGTTGTTTGTTTCCGTGGGTTTGCCCACCGAACTATCCATCAATCCGAGCGAAGAATAACAACCAACCCACCTTTGCTAACCAGCGACAACTGAGAATGATTAATGATGTAACACTGCAAACAAAATATTTAACTGTCGATATTTACGCAATGAATTATTCAAAAACTGGCCGTTACATTGATTGTCCCCTCTTCTCTACTCTCCGTACCGTCTCTCGTCTTTCCACCCCATCCCCCTCTCACTCTCTCTCTATCTATCTATCTCTATACTATACTATCTATCTCTTTTCTAGTCTAGTTATGTGCATATATTTATCTCTATATTATCATTTCTTTCTCATTGATAACACAGCCTTTAGGTACTGTACACTGTTTTTCTCTCGACATACGATATTCTTTCAAGTTCTTTCTTCTTACCTTCTTTCACATTTTCTTCCAACTTTCTGTCCTTCTCTCTTTAGCTCTCTCACTCTCTTTTTTGCTATGGCCGTTCATCAACTTTTGCTTATATGTTTCTTTGTCTGTCATATAGGTTGACTAACCATCTGCTTTAGGGTACTTTGGAGGCACATACCTTCCCGTTTCATTCCTTTCCTGATTTACACTTTCTCTCGTCTTCTTCCTTTTTCCACGGTCTCTTTCTTCTCCTTTTATTCTTATTGTAAACCTATTTTCCTCATTCCCTCCATCCGTTTCTAGCGTCTTTCAGCATCCGGCTCTCTGTCAGCATCTTTGTCTCACGTGGAATCTCCCCCCTTCTCTCTCTGTGTCTCTCTTTCCCTCTCTCTCTCTCTCTCTCTCTCTCTCTCTCTCTCTCTCTCTCTCTCTCTCTCTCTCTCTCTCTCTCTCTCTCTCTCTCTCTCTCTCTCTCTCTCTCTCTTTCTCCCATTGTTGTTGTCAATAATAGTATTTTGGATTTTTTTTAATACAACAGTTTCCGTTGATTCGATGAAAACGCCTCCTACAGCATCCAATTTCACGTTTGTCAGAGAAAGTACACCTACAGCTAGAAAAGAAATGAAATCTTCATTACTTGTTTCGAAACATCCATGACTCGGCAAAACATTCACTGTTTAAAAACTAAAATTTTAAAAATATGTATGTACGTAAAGAAACTCAAGGTGTAAAAACTATCGCAAATCACAAAAGATTTATCTACAATGGTAACTAACTCTAAAGTAATAATTAAAAAAATAGTCACTTGATTAACGTTTATAGTAGAACCAAGTAGTTTAGTAGAAGCAAGAGACAGTGAACACAGATTACTGTCTTCTGTACTCTCATTATTTTACTCTTAGATACCCGAACGATACTTAGGATTTCGTGAGGAGATCGGGTGACCATTAATGAAATAATATACAAGCACTTCGCTAGTAATGTAAACTTCCTGTGATCAGTTCCCGGGCAGCACTATCAAACCAAGAAGCGGATAAAAACCTGGGATAGCATCTAAGGTGAAGCGCTGTGCTCAAGCTGGGTAGTTTGTCCTGCCTCTTCATGTCATTTCAAAGGATCAAAACAGTTATTATTAAAATATGAGAAAAGAAGAATGTGAAAAAGTACTGCGGATTCCTAATGAAAATGAAACACTGGTAGCTGGTTTACTCAATTGAGCACAGATTACTATGGTATTACATTTGTTAATAGAAAAATTCTAGGTGAAGGAGACGCTAAATATTTTTACCCTCAAGATTTCAAGTAGCCACAGAGATGGACTTGAAAGAATTCGGAGAGTTTAAACAGTGGTCATGACTACTTCACAATACAGCTGCACATAAGTCCCCGGAGATGTGAAACTTAAAGAAGATGATGGCCGCAGTCGTATAGAACTTCATGCGCAAGTAACTGATCGCATATATATCTCAAAAGATTAGATGTTTTCTCTTGAATATAACTTGCTCTGTATGGCCGAACATTTTCTTCTTCTTCTTCTTCTTCTTCTTCTTCTTCTTCTTCTTCTTCTTCTTCTTCTTCTTCTTCTTCTTCTTCTTCTTCTTCTTCTTCTTCTTCTTCTTCTCCTCCTCCTCCTCCTCCTCCTCCTCCTCCTCCTTCTTCTTCTTTTTTTCTGCTTTTTGTTGTTGTTCTTCTTCTCATTATTATTATTTTTTCTATTCAAGTGGTATTTCAGCTCTTAGCTTACCTCCTTCAGCTTACAACAGTTTTTATCCTTGCAGCCATTTGCTAATTTCTCGCCCGGAACTTCTCCAGTACGCCCGTTTTTATTTAACTTACCATCGTGTTCACAGCCTTTCCTCCATCGATGTATGACAGTTGACCTTTCATTACTTTTTTATCTTTAGTCATTCTTTCCGTATGTCCGGTCAATTGAATCTATGAATTTTTATAAACCTTTATACTCTCAGGCTTTGAATATAGTAAGCCTTTACCACAATACCACAATATAAATCTCACATTATAGTTACTTCAATCCATGATATGTCGCATTCTTCGACCACCATTTTCCTAACTATACCATATAATATCTTAATGCTCTCTTTTCAAACAATGCCACCGTTCCTTGTGAATGCAAACACTTCTCATCCACAAGTGATCGATGGTCTTATCAATAGTTTTAAGCATAGCTCTTGATTCCCTTTAAACTAAAAAAGACTTGAGGACTGCTTGAAGTGCACAAAATATTTTGGTTTTCTTCATGATTCTATGACATATTTTCTCGGATTCTTTTATCGTCAGCCTATGACAGTAGAGTAGGCAGGGTTTTTCCACGAAGGGTTTTATAGAACAGAATTTTTTCATTGTGGTAGGTGATTGCTGGAGGAAAGGTTTTGATGTTAGAAGGAGATTCTTCAGATATAGCTTTGTGTGTATGATATATGATGCAGACATTAGAGAGCTGATACTGCTCATTTTGCTTTCAAAACGTGAAGATTAAGAATACTTCAATGTTGTCGTTCCCTACTGTACGACCCAATAATGCCACGGCCCCAGTGCTTTGGTCTTGTTTCTGTTACTTCTGGCCCAAGGTTTTTTTCTCCTTGACACTATGTGCTACCTTTTTATACGACCTCTAAATGCTACCTCTCTGATAAAACGATGTCGTCTGCATATCCATATCTGGATACCTTTATCCGTAATGGTACCTTTTCTTCAGTCTGAAATCCCGCGATTATTCTGCATAACGCTATGTTAAATAATACGGGAGGAGGAGACTATCGCGTTGACTTAAACCATCCTTGAATACAAACTGGTTTAAATTCCATAAACGTCTGTTCTACAACACTGGCACGGTGAGTGGGGTTTGGGGAGGGTACCTCCTCACCAGAGAGATAAAGTAAAAGTATAATGTCAAAAATAATGTGAAGTTAAAAAACTGGCGTCAGAATAATTAGGAATTACTAATGGAATGGAATTCAATAATTAGGCTATTCGAATCTTACACGGGTGTGCCTATTGTCAACTGTTTACACTGTTTATTTATTAATTTTTCGTATGTCTCAATTTAACCCTTTATTACCATAAAAAAGCAACATAATTTTAAAACGTTTTCCGTTATTCCGTACTACGTAAAGCTGCAAACGAACGCGGAGTTCGGGACCCCGCGCCGTTTACATCGCCCCATAGCCTCAACCGGTGAAGTGAAACGTGCGGCCGACACATACGCGTATTTACTTGCCTTGTAGCGCGATTTTGAAATGTTCGTTTTTAAGGGCGTATATTGCCCTTTTTATGTAATCTTTGCGTCGTTTCTGAGACAAAACGAGTACTGTAGACTCATTTAATTCCATTTGCTTCAAGTTTTACAGACACGTACTTACTAAGGCCAACTTTTAAAAAATTCGTACAAGATATTTAACAGAATCTGGATAAGATGGGAGAAAATTTGTGGCAGTTTCCTGGAATTGTTTATTTTATTTATATTGTAATATATAACGTCATCTTGATTGTTTTTAATGTAATCTTTACATTTCCACAGTTTCCTTCTTGGTTTCAACATCACAAATAGTACATAACTAGTTCTTTTTCTTTCAGTTTTCGTGGTTTTATTTACAGAAATCTAAATCCTCCCCACGAACCCTTCCCCCAGAATAAAATTCTAGATGTGCCCCTTCTCTGTCAACATGCATTTATATAGAATATTTTTTGTTGTTTACAAAACAGAAAGTTAAGAGTTTAGAAAGTACCCACCTAACAAACTGCATCGGCAAAGATAAGATATATTCTCTAACTAGCAGCGTTATTTGGTTGCGAAACAATCGCTAATTAAGTCGTTGTTCTTGGAGCGATTTTCTCTACGTCAGCTGTTGCGTAATTGACTGGCAACAGTCATCAAACGTTAATTAGGCCTACATAATTAACGTATTAATGTATATAACATGTTTTACTTGTCTCCTGATAAGATCCAATTAGCTTTTGTAATAATTTGAAGTGTGTTTCAAATAGTTTTGCGATTGTGAGCGTGTGGATGAGTACAGTGTGCAAAACAGAGATAGTGCATTTTCCTTTGTAGTGAACGTATCTTCTCATCGTTAATATTCTCATCGTTAATAATATTTTCATCGTTTTATGTGTGTTTTATTGACCTAAGAGAATTACCAGTAATCAATGATAGAAAAATTTGTAATTGGGATTGTAAAGTGCCAACGGTTTCGAGATCTTATATAAGCTTTTTTATATATAAGTTACAATAAATATACTTTATAAATTACATATTCTAATGAAGAAATTGCCATAATCTAATAAAACTTGTCGATTAAGTCATGGGTTTGAAACGTTGCAGTCTACGGACTTCACGACCGCTAGACTGAAGATTCTTGGCGAAGACGGCATGTTTTCAGCCTGTCCTTTTTTTGCACACTGTACACTGCTTTGTAACTGCCCCTTCGCCGCTTTTCTATTCTGAAACTGAAACTTTTTTTATAAATTTTAAAAATATAAAAAAAGGGAAAAAGAGAATACGATAAGCATTCAATAAAATTCCATAATTGAGAAACCTTTCAACATAATTTTTAACCTTATATACTACACTATACATTGGTGTAGCCTTATATATACTTATGTAGTCTTTTAACCTTATATACTACCACTGTTAGCACACCTGGTGTTATACAATATTATACAGTCAACACCTGTTGACTTTTATTTACGTAATTAAAACAATCTTATTTACACTTTCTAGCCAACCACGTTACTACTCCGATAACATTCACACACCTACTTTTTCCTGCAACCTGGAACTTCCTTCAATATTCTTCTGTACCTCATACTTACCAACACCCTACCTCACTTTTGACTTTTTCTCTTCATTACAAATAGTTGGTTATCGGACGATATGAAAATAAGAAGGGATAAGAGGTATATACCATACATATATAACCCTACGAGACCATACACTGTCCTTGCTGATGGGAGCCTCCTCTTATTTGTTTTTTCTTGTACCTGACATTACAGTTCTGGTATTTAACAATACTTAACTTTACTAGGGTACTTAGCAATTACTAGGGCAGACATCACGTACAATCAATTTTAGACATTTGACAGTAACTTGAATTACTCAGTATCATGAGTATGAATGTCCTCACTGTTTCATAAATTATGTTTTATTCAAAACGTAGCTGAGGATGCCTTCATAAGCAAATGCTAGAACAAAATAGCGGACCTATAACTCTTTACAGTGATGGACCATTTATATTACAATTTGGAAAACAAAGTTAAGATTGATTATTTCCGAAATGTGAAAATAAATTAAGGAAATCTTTTCCATATTTAGGTTAAATTTAATATTAAAACAATTAAAACTGAAGATATCGTAAAACATTGTTTAGCCCTGAAGTAATGCTAAGCCATGTGACCAAATCACTTAAAATACTAAATTTTTCTGCATAATTAAAGCAAATACCTTAATTTTTATTTAACCCTAAGTCTGTCTTAGTAAAATTTGAGGTAAAATTCGTACAACTCATTCAAATTATAAACATAACACTACCAAGATAGATACAAAATTATTCTAATAAAACCATAATCAAGATGAATTTCCATTATTTCAGACTTTATATTACAGTCTATACTATCTTCTATATTACATTATCTTCTATCAGTCTATATTATAATTCTTCTACTACTTTCTATCATACGTAGGCTACGTATCATACGTCCCTTTCTATCATAAGTCATTTCCTTCATTCCTTCCCATTATATTCTTCTCTTCTCATCTTATTCTTTTTTATTGTCTATTACTGTCCTCTTTCGACTTTCCCTTTTATTTCTTCCTTGTATTTTTGTTTTATATGCTCTTCCTGTGGGTCTTTCTTCTACCATACGACATACATATATATCTAAACCACCTTGGTCAACCTTCCGTTTTGGCCTTGTATGGACGGCCCCATCGAAAGTTGTTACCTAAATGTCATATTTCTTATTATATCTTCCCTTAATCTCCTCTGTAGTCTTCTCAGAAATCCCGTAATTATACTTGATTTATGCTTCTCAAAAGGTATCTATGATTCGCTGTGATTACATTCTCTGTTAATTCTGTTTTTCAGACTCTTTTTACAGGAGAAAGAATGTATTTTTAATTGTACTGTACATTCTATTCTCCATTCCGACCTTTCACCTACTTTATTTCAATTCTTCCCTCATTTCTTTACGCGTTCTGTTCCCCACCCATTCTCTCAATATTCTCAAACAGTCGTATCCTCTGAGATTTAACACATTCAAGGATAGTCTTTTGCTGTAGCCGATTTTTGTCAAGTCGCCTTGGTTGTCTCGCTCCTTCACAGCAGTCCTTCATCTATTACAGGATCTTGCGTTCTTAGGCAGGTTTCATCATCTGTTGTTCTCGACAGCTCCTGCCGCTTTCAAATATTTGAAGACAAACCCCTTATTTTACGCACTCACTTTTTCAACATTGATTTTCAGATTCTTACATACATCCTGTCATAACGATTCCTGGTCATTGTTTAAAATTACTGGGAAACTGTGAGTTCTGGTGCATGGCATTTATGGTTACTAGTAAATTCTGGCGTGTGGTGAATATTCAGAATTTGCAACGGATATAGACTATTTAGTTCCAAGTCTACGTGGGTCGCAAACCCTTAAGAAGTAAGAATTAATTAGATGTAAGGTATAGAAAGGAAATGTTCAATTCCTTCTCTAACTTTGAACTGAGAACGAATTGACGGAATACTTGTAATAAAATGGCTACGTATTTTGATTAATTTTAGTACCCTGCCTCTTTTCATTTTTATTTACAGTTGCAATATACTTTTTTACTCTAAACCGCTCCTTAACTGCTGGTCAATACAAAACTCTATAATAAATCTTTTGCAAATCTCTAGCCTATATAACAAGGAATAGTAACAGCAGTATAACCACCTACCTGAAAATATACGAATCGTTATCTACCGCATCGTGCAGACACACACGGCGGTGACAAGAGATGATGAAAATTAAAACTGCCTAAAAACGGAGACAGTAAGGAATATGAACTGGAGAATTGGAGGAAGAGATTGGAGAATGCGATGCGATGTCAAACTGAAAAATCTGTAACTGAAAAAGAACAGAATTAAACGCATTATATCCCTCGGGATATGTGAAAATGAACAAGGACAAAATTGTAACGAGGAGAATACTAATTGCGGAAGTCGGGGAGAATGGAGTACGACGAGATATTTGGATGAAGCGTTCTAGTTGCTTGAAAAATTTGATAAGACAGAGATATGAAGATGGAAGAGAAATGCGATAAATAGAGCCGTTTTACGGCGTAATATGGAGGAGGTCACGGTACAGCAGTGACTGTAAAACCAGGAAAAGGAAAAGAATCACTAACCTCTGAAAGTTGTCGTGTTTGTTATTATCGTTGAGGGTGGGGAAATAAATCCGCATTATAATATACACATATAACGTATATAATATACGAGGTTAACGTGAAAAGTTCCGGGCTTGAATAAGGAAACAACACTTTTTTGGATTAATTCGCACTTATTTCTGAACATGATCTCTATTTGGCTCTATACGCTTTTTCCAACGATGTTCTAAAACGGTTATGCCAGACTGATAAGCCGATTTGTCGAGGTACTCGAAGTATTTGTAGCATTTATAGCATCTCTGGCTTGATTGTCGTCAGTAAATCTTTTTCCAGCGAGCCATATTTTGATGTTAGGAAAAAGGTAGAAGTCACTCAGGGCTAAACAGACCATGTATGGTGCGTGAGGAAACAACTCAAACTTCAATTCTTTGATTTAAGCCATCCTAACACTTGGCATTTAAGATGGTGGATTGTCTTGGTGAAACAGCACTTTATTTTTCACTAAATGTGGCCGTTTTTTCTTGATTTCGTCGTTCCCAAGGTGTAGTACTAATTATTTTTCCCTTTTTAAGGTATTCAATGAAGATAACTCCAAGGCCGTTCTTAAAAAACAGTCGCCATAACCTTACCAACAGAAGGAGTTTTTGCCTTCTCTGGAGTTGGTGGTTCGCCTTTCGTGGTCCATTCTTTTGACTGTTGTTTAAAAATGGACGGTTACGAATCAACCCAAAAATTCGGTTGGATTGCGCGTACAGAGTGCCAAACAATAGATTGAAACATCCTTTCTACACTGTTTTTCGTCAAGTGTCAGCAAACGCCGCACCCATCTAGCGCGCAGCTTCGTCATACACAGATGTTCGTGTGAGATACTGCGAACACGTTCCGTTGATATACTAACAGTCTCAGCTGTCTCACTCAATTTTCATTCTACGGTCTACCAAAGCGATTTCATGGATGTTTTCTACTTTTTCTGGCGTAGTCACTTCAATGAGATGTCCAACACGTGGGTCGTCAGTTGTGCTTGTCCCACCCATTTTAAAGTCTGTAACCCAACGCTTAACGTTGTGTTCGATGGCGAAGAGTCATCCAGCGTTGAATCCAGCTCCCTTTTTACTTCGGTTCCAGTAAAGTCTTAAAAAAAAAAATATAATCACAACATGAATTTCCAGTCTACCCGAGGCGCTTACAGCGGTGGACTGTGTCACTAGTAATAAACAACTCGTTGACTTGAAATCATTGAAACTGACTAAGCCTGCAAAGGATGAAATCATACAACACGGTCAAAACAATGAGCACATTATAGCGCTATCTCTGTGTCAGACCCGAAACTTTTCACCCTACCCTTGTGTATGTGTATGTATGTTATGTAAGTATGTATGTATATGTATATGAGCCACAACATCAGACGTCTTTGTGAGATAACCCTTTATCTCAGTCTGAAATCATAGAACATGGTGCAAACGAATGAGTTTTGTCTGTCGAACTTTAAGATGTTTCTCGTTTTGCACCGAAGGGGAGTACCCTTACCATTAACGCTATCCTATACATACCTTTCACATGGTGGATTCACACCGTACACACACATAGCTGAACAAACATTATTAGCTGGTCTGACCAAAAGGGAACGTGGTCCAGCTGACCCAATGTCAAAGTTTCATTAATCACACACTACGCGCTAGCCGGACACTGCGACTGCAACGTTGGCGACTCCTGACATGTTGACTTTCCATTCAGTAGTACACTCGCAAGCAATTTACCGCTCCATCGGTTACTAGATTAATGGTGTGTGTGTGTGTGTGTGTGTGTGTGTGTGTGTGTGTGTGTGTGTGTGTGTGTGTGTGTGTGTGTGTGTGTGTGTGTGTGTGTGTGTGTGTGTGTGTGTGTGTGTGTGTGTGTGTGTGTGTGTGTGTGTGTGTGTGTGTGTGTGTGTGTGTGTGTGTGTGTGTGTGTGTGTGTGTGTGTGTGTGTGTGTGTGTGTGTGTGTCGCTTGCTTCATTAGTACAACCTGCGTAATGTGAAACGCCTTAGCAGAATTCGGACAGCCCAGAATGTCGCCCTCGGTGGACAAATGGATCCGGCGTTTCTTTTGTTTGATTCAACAGCTCGGGCAGGGTCGTAACTCCGTTTTACACGTACTCATGAAACGTTAATGAGTGGCCTTATTATCGGCCAGTTTTCTAATTCCTTTTATGTTATGAAAATAATATTAAATATGGAAGTAAGCCACCACTGATTTAATTTGTCAAGCTACGTGTCGGCATCGTCAGAAACAGTTATAAACGATAAAGTAAAGTGAACACTGTTCCATCGTTCCAGTGACAGACATCCAGTTGACCAACAGTCACACGGAATGCAAATACATACTGTACTTGGATCTGGCTAAGTGAAATAACTTTGCTTTCTTAATCGCTTTTTCTAGGAAACGAGACAGATATTTTTAGATTTGGAGTTATATTTATTTGTAAATTGTATTTATTGTCAAGTCAAAAGCTATTGTTAAAACGTTTGTATATTCTGAAACGGAAATTGTGTGTGTGTGTGTTTGTTTGACTATCTATCTGTCTGTCTGCGATGAACACTCCACACCATGTGTGTTATAAAAAAGATCTTATCTATTATAAGCCATAATGAATAAACACAGTAAAGATAAATAACTTGTAGGCCTGCTTGATTCCCAATCAAATGAATGATACTTATTTATCCCTTTAACGGTTTTTATAAGATGTTTTTACCCAATACTTTAGAATGAATTTCTCTTCTATATCTTAGAAAAAAGATCATTTTCAAGCACTTTAATAGTGGTTTTCCTGAAACTGTAAAAAATACAATTTTTAATGTGTTTCATAGAATTTTCAGAGAAGGCAAAATTTGTTGAATTCGTTAGGTAAAAGTCCGTCTGAAATCATTGATTTCTTGTTCTTAATTTCATCCATGTAGACGTATTATAGCGCTGTTTTGTCTTTAATGCAAAAAAGGGAAAATCTCCGCCTGGCCAAGAGTTGCTCATTACTATGATGAGGGGAATATGAGCCTATTAAGTATATATAGGGAATATGGCCCTAACTTCCTGAGACACGCTGAATAATATTGCATTATTGAATAATATACATGTACATCACAAACATTAATTGAACTACAAGTTAACACCGAGATACATTTAAATATACACCAGTTTAAATATAAGGGGAAACCATTACATGTTATAAAATGAATATAACAAGCTACTATTTAAGAAAATCATCCCTTTTTATTTAAGTACAACATAAAAAAAATCAAATTCACGGTATTAAAATACCAAATTGGAGGATCATATTCTTCTCCAAGAATTTATAATTCTGCTTCCATTTTTAGATATTCTGCTTCCATTTTTAGATATTCTGCTTCTGATTATGATGGCGAGTGTAGAATACAACTGCAGAATAGAAGAATGAAAATCGAGTACACGTTGTAGAAATGAAAAATAATAATGAGAGGAAGTAGGCCTACACACTATTCACGCATCATACCATCGCGGAATTTTCGGTCTTTCTTCGCTCAATTGATCGATATTCGTTCTTGCTTTGCATGCAATTTTCTTCCAGTTTTTCCTGTGTTAGCATTTTTCCCTCGTCTGCTTTACGCTCGTCCCCCGTCTCGTAACTTAGTTTCTCCGTCCCTTTTAAATTTCTTCCTGTGATTTCCTATATATTTTCTACTTACACCTTAAAAACAAATTAATTACGATGTTCTCTTACTTTATTATACGATCTATTCCTGTGTTTATTACACTTTGGTAGTTACAGTTATTCGACTGTCTAGAAATGTATTCCAATACTCTTGTTGGGGGATTGGCTCCGCGGACTTCGCGTGATCTCTTAAACAGTCGGCTTCGATTATTACAAGTGTCAATTCACAAACCCGTAACTTTGTTACTGTCAATATTATGTTTTTTGTTAACAAATATTTTGTTTATATGGTTTCTAAGCAATAATGTGTGTGGGGGGAGCGCGCGCGCCTGGGCATGCTTGCCACAAGGAGAGTATTATATTTACCCCCGTGTTCTGCCACACCATTTGTAAGATTTATTTCGTAGAACATCTACACGTACTTTCGAGTATCGTTTAAAGAAAACTAATTGTAAAGAAACAGAGTTATTTGTTTAACTAAGTGATACAGAAGGCATCTCGGCGACAGAACATTAGCCGTGCGAAGTGTATAATAGTCCATTTCAGCGTCTAATGTCAGTGTGGCACTGAGTGCTGTGCTTGAAATGGTGCAGAAACATTGGACATTAGTACATCTGCCAAATGGCTTCGCATCGCCCACGTTACTCACTCCCTGATTCTTTCTTATCTGTCCTCAGTTTATATTCTAATAATACTCTGAACAGCTCAACAAATGGCCGCCTAAAAATAACTTCTACATAGAATTACTGCAGCTCTCACGATCGAATATGTATATTCCTCCATTTTTAGTTCTCTTCAACAGTGTGTGTGTGTGTGTGTGTGTGTGTGCGCGTGGGGGGGGATGGGTAAAATAATGATAGCTAATAAAAAGTGAGCAACAATAATCGATTAATAACAATCGTTCTTTCCCAAATTTAGATAATATCTATATATATAAAACTCAAAGTCTGAGGATTTATGGGTACTGAATACAAATTCACACCGTTACACCGATTGCCACCAAATTTTGCACAGGTAACTTTTCACACAAGGCGAAAAACACTGTCTAACTTTGAATTTGATATTTTTCCCCGTCCGCATGATTTAGGCTCTTTTAATTATGCCTTTTCGTTGACGCGTATAAAGATGTCAACAAGACCATGAAGACCTGAATTAATTACCATAGTAACAAGTAAATAAAGAGATTTTCACAAATGATATTTAGCGGCAACTGTACCTTTATCCGTTCCTGCAGTTTTTAATATTTTTAAATGGAATTGTATCGATACATTTTGTAATTTTTTTATACAGATACGTCTGTATATTTTGAAATTGTCTTAAACGATTATCAAATTTGTGTTTATACGTATTTTTGATGATGCAATAAATAAGTAATGAAATATATTAAATACTACTACTAAATATGTCAACAACACCATGGAGACCAGAATTAATGACTATAGTAACAAGTAAATAAACAAAAGCTATTTAGCGGCATCGGAACTGTACATTTATCCATTCCTGCAGTAAATTTTCGATGTTTTACATAATATGCAATTGTATCGATATATTACGATGTGGAAAAGAAGAAGTATACTAATTGTAAATTGTCCTATTAGTTAATGCAAAGCGAAAATACGTGTTGTTTTCATTTGTGAGGTTAGGTGACAACGGTTTTTGGTTTTTAGTTCACTGCCGAAATAAATAAAAGCCATGGTTGAGGAAAACAAAACGTTTAATGTGTCATACAATGCTTCTAACACAGTAACACTTAAAATAAAGAATTTAGCATTTTTGATTTAACAGGCACTTTATAAATATCTCCAAAGGCTTTATAAACGGGTACTTTTAAATCTCCAAAGGCTGTTGCACCAACATAATAATTTAGTACAAGTTAAAATAGTACAAGCGTTGAAAACAGCTTTGGAGAGAATTTGACTAATGAGTACAAAATTGTTATACGAGCTAACAGAACGAATAAAAATTATATTAAAATACTCACTAAAAGTCAAATATTCGCGTGCGAAGCCGCGGGTAACAGCTAGTTAAAATATATTTCTAACTGGAAAAAAATAACTTTCTAGGAAATCCTAAAATACATAGACATAATGAACCAGTATTTTAATTAAAGTTTAAATTAAAAATACGTTCTTAAAATGTCTGATTAACTTTAATAAATAACAGCAGTCAAAAGTGATGGCCCTAGATTATATGATACGACTTGCACTAAACGACACGCAAACTCACTGAGATGAAGTTTGGAAGTAAACATGTAAAAAACATAATGTACGTCAATAAAAGGACAACAATGGGACCTTTGATCAAAAGACAGAAACGTTGTTAAATAAAGTAAAGAGTATAAATATGTTAGGACTAGAATTACGCAAGATCGTACACTTAACGCCGCAATTAAACACAGAATCTGCCTAGCAAGAAAAGGGATTAAACTGTACTCCGTGCAACAAGGAAAAATAAAAACAGCCTCTACAATATTGTCGTTAAAACACAATCACATATGGCTCTGACGTACTGAAATCTACAGAAAGAGCACTAAGACAACGAAAATGAATATTTGGCGACGATCACGTGGAAGATGTTGAAGGGGTAATTATGGGGCATTATGGGAGTCGCGCATAAGATTAGGCCTACAAATGCCATCAGGAACGAACACGATTAATCTGGTTCGGACACGTACAACAGAACCAATCTCCGAACAGAGACTGCTACGACAGATCCTAACGTGGCAACACAAGGACAGAAAATGACGCTGCAGTCAAGAAAGTCTGGAGACAGGGTGTAGATGCGAAATTGACGGGACTTGAAGACGATCTATAGAACGACCAGGTTGGAAGGAGGCTGGAAATCGGAGAACGTTGTTTTAGAACTCTGTGTGTGTGTGTGTGTGTGTGTGTGTGTGTGTGTGTGTGTGTGTGTGTGTGTGTGTGTGTGTGTGTGTGTGTGTGTGTGTGTGTGTGTGTGTGTGTGTGTGTGTGTGTGTGTGTGTGTGTGTGTGTGTGTGTGTGTGTGTGTGTGTGTGTGTGTGTGTGTGTGTGTGTGTGTGTGTGTGTGTGTGTGTGTGTGTGTGTGTGTGTGTGTGTGTGTGTGTGTGTGTGTGTGTGTGTGTGTGTGTGTGTGTGTGTGTGTGTGTGTGGATTTTTTTTCTATGGCAAACGATAAAAGCCGCAAATTCAAACAGAATCAAATAATTTTTTCCATACAGTCCTTATTTGTAGAGTACTCAGGATCTATTGTTTTTGGTGAAGATCGGTTAAGGGAAAGGGGTAGTTTACCAGCAACGTTTTTTTATAATCAAGGGTAATTTTTTTCTATGGCAAACGATAACAGCCGCAATTTCAAACAGAATCAAATAATGTTTTGCACACAGCCCTGAATTGTAGAGTTCTCAAGATCTAATGTTTTTGCTGAAGATCGGTTTAGGGAAAGGGATAGTTTACCTGCAACCTTTTATGTTTTAACATGGGTAATTTTTTCTGTGACGAATGATAACTGCCGTAAATTCAATCAGAATCAAATAATGTTTTGCACACCTTCCTAAGCTATAGAGAACTCAATGTTTGTTGATTTTGGTGAAGATCAGTTAAGGTAAAGGGGGTAGTTTACCTGCAACGTTTTTTTATAATCAAGGGTAATTTTTTTCTATGGAAAACGATAACAGCCGCAATTTCAAACAGAATCAAATAATGTTTTGTATACAGCCCTGAATTGTAGAGTTCTCAAGATCTATTGTTTTTGGTGAAGATCAGTTAAGGGAAAGGGGTAGTTTACCTGCAACATTTTTATGTTTTAACAACGGTAATTTTTTCTATGACGAACGATAACTGCCGCACATTCAAACAGAATCAAATATTTTTTTGCATACGTTCAGCAATTGTAAAAGACTAAAGGCCTGTTGATTTTGGTGAAGATCAGTTAAGGGAAAGGGGTAGTTTACCAGCCACATTTTATGTTTTAACAAGAGTAATTGTTTCTATGACGAACGATAACTGCCGCACATTTAAATAGAATCAAATAATTTTGTGCATACCTTCCTCAATTGTAGATAACTCAAGGTCTGTTGATTTTGTTGAAGATCGGTTAAGGGAAAGGGGTAGTTTACCTGCAACATTTTATGTTGTAACAAGAGAACGTTTTACATGAAGAACGATAACTACCGTAAATTCAAACAGAATCAAATATTTTTTTACATATTTGCCTGAGTTGTAGAGGACTCAAGGTTTATTGATTTTGGTGAAGATCGGTTAAGGGGAAGGGGTAGTTTACGTGCAACATTTTATGTTATAACAAGAGAAATTTTTCCATGACGAACGATAACTGCCGTAAATTCAAACAGAATCAAATATTTTTTACATATGTGCCTGAGTTATAGAGGACTCAAGGCCTATTGATTTTGGTGAAGATCGGTTAGGGGGAAAGAGTAGTTTACCTGAAACATTTTTTGTTGTAACAAGAGTAAAGTACTTAAATTTGATAAATAAAGTATCCTGATAAGAAGATCTTAATAATCCACTGTAGAAACGTAGATGAAATATCTATACATGAACGGGGTGGGGTTAATTTTCTATAAATGAAAATTATAGTTGAAGGGGGAGGGGATAACTTTGTATATATGTACTACGTTATCGGCAACAAAGAAGTAGTTTGTTGTTACAATCCCTTCCGGTCCTGTTTGGCCGTAGTCCAAAGTTTTCTGCAAAACCAGACGTTTCGGCAGTGCCATCGACTTCCATCATCAGTGAAAATCGAGTGCGATAACGTGAGGTGGTATACGTTAGTGACCACAGTACTGTGGTTAAGGCTGAAGCAGTAAGTAGAAAGAAGTAGTTTCTATGGAAATATTTCATTTCGAAAATGATTTTAAATATAAATCTTAGAACATGGAAGTCATGTATGTTTCTCCATACCGATATTTATAGCTAGTTATGTAAAGTATTTTCCCATTATCTTTACCTGCACTACATTTTCATTGTTTTTACTACGCGGAAGCATCGATAAATTATGGTGTGAAGAAGAAGAAATGTACCAACCGTAAAATATTATAGGCCAATTGCTTAACTGCATGTGAAAATACCTAACGTTTTCATGCATAATATTAAGAAAGATTGTTTCATTTTTACTACCATGTTCCATAAGGAAATGGAAGTATGGCGAAAAAAATCGTGTTCGAGATAAGGGCTGATTCTGTTTGTACTACCCTCAAAACATGAAGAAAATCATTTTCTGAAAAGTCTCTGTGTGTTTGTGTCTGTGTAGAATTTTTTCTATGGCGAACGATAACTGCCGCAAATTCAAACAGAATCAAATAATTTTTTTGCAAATGTGCCCAAGTTGTAGAGGACTCCAAGGCCTATTGATATTTCTTAAGATCGGTTAACGGGAAGGGGTAGTTTACCTGCAACGTTTTATGTTTTAACAAGAGTAAAGTACTTAAATTTGATAGATAAAGTATCCTAAAAAGAAGGTCATAATAAACCACTGTAGAAACGTAGATGAAATATCTATTAATAAAAAGGGTAGTTGAAAGGTGAGGAGGTAATTCTCTATACATGAAAATGATAGTTGAAGGGGGAGGAGATAATATCAGTGAAAATCGAGTGCGCTAACGTGAGGTGTTATACGTTAGTGACTACAGTACTTAGGTTAAGGCTGAAGAAAGAACTAGAAAGAAGTAGTTTCTATGGAAATATTTCATTTCGAAAATGATTTTAAAGGTAAATCTTAGAACATGGAAGTCATGTACGGTTCTCCATACCGATATTTTAGTTTATATTGTAACGAAACACGCATTTTATGACAAATTAAAGCGTTTACAAACTAAACATAGTCACAGTAAAACATCAACATCAAGAAACATAAAAATTATTTAACGATTAACAAACTGAAAATTATTAACTGCTTTTCTTTTTATTAAAACCTAAACTATCGTATCTAACCTTGTGCACGAAAACATAATACGTTTTGATAGATACGCACCATGTGAAAAATACAAAATATATCTTGATGTGTTGTATTAAAAACACTATATAAGTCTAAACAAGGTACTGATAACTCAGGAAATGTAATGTGCATTCCAACAGCTTAATTACAGCAAAAGAAAAGTAATGGAGCGTTTAAAAGAAAAGTGAATTCTGTACATAACGGGGAGTCTAGCATAGTAACCTCGCCTTACTTCGAGTTGCTTTTACGTAGTGTAAAATAAAAAGTGAGTAAAATTTAAGTGCATTGGTTTCTGTGTGTTTGCTTCAGTTCGTGTGTCAATCGAACAAAAGCGTGTTTGCTTCCAGTTACGGAGGTTTAATATACAATGTTGCTAGAAACGCTTCGCATAGTCATTTAGAGATTACAAGAAGCGATTACGATCAAAACCATCTGTTTGATTAGACAAAACAACTAATTAACTCGTTGTGATTTACTTTTCTAAACGTATAATCGAAATTCACTACATTCCGATATCGACCATCGCATAGTCGGAACATCGAGAATGTAGTGTTCTTACAGATAATGGTAAGTACCTTGTATAATTATTTCACTTAAACGGAGTTATCATCTGTTTTTAACAATAAACAATGTTGACAAACCAACAATTTTAAATACAATTTTCAGTTTCTTATTTCAAATGACGATGAATTTTAAAATTCCATTACAAAAATAAAAATATATTTATCTATTCGGAGTGTCCACAGCTGTGGCAGCATCCCCATACCTAAATGTCTCTTACCCCCTGTTGTCTTCTTCTACGCCATAGCATTCTGTGGTCTTCACGGACACCCACATTTTCTGCAAAGCTTCGATACAAAATTTTTGACGATGACGTCTTCGAAACGGAGTACTTGAAATCCTCATCCCCGAATTTCAATCACTGCTGCTCTAGCCTACGTGTTATCGTTCGTAATCTGCTAGCCGTCTAATATCATTGCTGGTAATACGCAAATTTTGTTTTTATACAAGGGGTGGCCCCACTTTCTTCTCTCTTCATTCGTGTACCTTATAGATCGTTATCTGTCTTTGCTTTGTATGCATTCTTCCCCCATGTCTTTGGGTTTGGCATTTTCCTCTCCAGCAATATATTCCCAACCACTGTGCAACCAACCTCGTTATTCACGACTTGTTAGCTCCATCTTACAGTCCTGTATCCTTCCTTCGTTTTCATGTCGTTATCTACTTCATTTCATCCTCTCGTTTCTCTTTAGGCCTACATGTCTAAGTAACCTTAGCCTTTCTACTCACAAGCCTTGCTAAGTCTCCCCTCATTCTGTATTCGGTATATTTCTTTATTTTTTCGTTCCTCACCGACTTCCTTGGTCCGTAGATTCTTCTTATTAATTGTTATTATCTCTTTTATCATCTTCTTCATTTGTGAAGCGGATTATTTTCGTTGCATACGTTAATGGTGACCTTATTGCGCCTCGGTTTCCGTTTTACTTTTCACCAACTTTATAGAAACGTGCACAATGCGCAACGATAACAATCTCGAAGGGGAACAGCACGCGCTAAGTGTCACACTAGCACACATTATACGTAACGGGCCTAGGCGTAGGCGCAATGTATTTCTGCCAGCGCGGTGTTAATGGATCCCCGACGACGCTTGCGTACCTCGCCTCGTTAATGTTTCCGCTACTACCGAGAACACTATACATTCCACATAAAACACTGTTTTACCAACCGCATCCAGCCGTTTGTTATTGCCTTGTACAAACACAACAATACTTGTAGAACGTACACAGTGCTGTGATGTACGTTTATTGTTACGCTGTAAAACGTCTGTAGGGCGTATTTTGACGCAACAATATCTGCTGCGAAGAGGCGTTAACTATCCCGACCCGTTATGCTGCCCACCTCCAGGCGGACGAAGTACAAACGCACGCGCGCGAGCAAGTGTATAAATTAATTAACCAATATTGTTTAAAGGCACCCATTCCGCTGTTGCGAATCGCTTCGAAGTCCAGAGTCCTACGAAATAACATATTTTCCATCCCTTCAAAAATAAAATTACAAGGAAGCTCCAATCCTACAAAGCGAGAGATCGCTATTTATGGTAATAAGCAGGCAACAGACAGTCACCGGGTTCGTCCGGACACTGCGGCGACCATCGGAGCATGTCAGGCTGTTGCTCCGCACACTTGGGACTTGAACTTATTTAAATTAAAAGCTGTATCATCTCGCTTCAGGTATGTTTCCAGTCTCAAGTTGTATGCACATCTCGCATCGTTGACACCAAGACTAGCCTATTAACCCAGAGGTATAGGTCAGAATTTTGGAATACTTCGTCTCCTAGTTGACTGGGAGATGGTGACTGCACTGATGGTAAACTTAAGAAATGATTCTTTCAACAAGTTGGAGCAATATGCTGTACAGTTAGAGTAATATGTTTATTTGCTTAACAGCGTTAATAAGTGTTAACGTTTGTTTAGTTGACAAAATCCGCTTATTAAAACTGTTGGCTGATAAAATTAAAAACGTATTAGGAGATAATTCGTGAGGGAGACCACAGGTTTTGACTACCTAGTGGTAGAGGTGGCCCGGCCCCATATAGACGAACGAAGTGTTGCCTAGGGTCTCGCACATACAGGGCCCACACAACTTTAGTATATTGAAAGTGTAGACTTTTCTTCCCACGAAGACTGAACAGTTAACTCAACTAGTAGGCCTATGTTAAGTTCGGCGCTTCGTAATAAATCAATGACTTATGTATCACAAAAATTTCTCAGACTATATACGATGTTTAATACACCATTAAAATAAACGTCGGCTAATCGGTAGTGTGTCTACCTAACATTACTTTCCAACAGCCGCCGCTAGATTAGACTAGTTCGCACGTCTACCGAACTACATCTAGAACTGAAGATGATTGTTAGAGCTGTACAGATCACTAAACACTTCAGCAAGGGCTTAGGAGACTGTGACACTCGCTGATAACATGGTTCAAAACAAAATAATGTAACAAATGTTTATTCAACCTATGTGGTTTTAAGATTTAATATGATAATGGAGCAGCTGAAGAACGGTCGTTTTCTAAGTTAAAGTTGATCGAATAAGAGAGGTTCTCTTCACTTCTGATCTTATCGATTGAAAATGACACTGCTTCGAAACTGGACTTACCTGTCGTCACTGGTATCACGTTTTACTCGCATATTTTTACATTACATAGAAGCATTGTGTAAAGTTATTAAACACATTTAATCCTTTCTCATGATTATACCCTCTTTGCTAATTCATTAAACGGATTAACGTGATTCTTGATTTAAATTAATTCAGTATTCCCTACTTCATTTCAATGTTTAAGGGACATCTAAAAAATATTCGCCTAGGACCTCGCATATCTCAAGGCCGCCATTGTCTAGCGGCCTCCAAAGGGTTTAATCCGATACTGGCGCTGATTTTTTATATAAATTATTTTAATTTAATATATTCTACTTTTCTGTTGTCACAGTCTGTTGATTAATATATTGGCTGAAAAATCCGTCATTACGAATGATGTAGTCAAGTTTCATATAATAAGGTGAAGAACAGTTCTATTTCACTTGTCCCTTGCCCCTCTCCTATTGGACAAATAGGGGCCCTATTATTATTATTATTGATGGTAGTAGTAGTAATAGTAGTAGTAGTAGTAGTAGTAGTAGTAGTAGTAGTAGTGGTAGTCGTGGTAGTAGTAGTAGTAGTAGTAGTAGTAGTAGTAGTAGTAGTAGTAGTAGTAGTAGTAGTAGTAGTAGTAGTAGTAGAAGTATACCTCTTGCGGATGCTGGACGACTGCCTTAAAGATAGCTCCCTTCTGTATACAACCATGGAAAGACAACAAAGAATGGCGGTCACGTCTGGAACAGCCCAGGGTTCTACGGCCGGACATCTGGACTGTGGCCTGCGATAGTCTGCTGCAAATAGAAATGCGGAGGAGACGTATCTGGTTGGATACGCTGACGACGTGGCTGCATTTGTCGCTGCTCGGTCCGTTCACCTGGCACAGCTCAAAATAAATAGTCATGCGGAATGTCAGCAGCTGGATGGCACCGCACGGACTGTCGTTGGCTTCGATTTTTCTTCCATCAGATATGGCGTATGGCGGACAAGGCTTCTAAATCTGTCCCGGGCCTCGGCAGATTGATGTGTAGTGTGAGTGGACCTAGGCCCTGCAAGCGTCGCCTGCTGATGACGGCGGTCCAGTCAGTCCTCTTGTACCACGTAGAAGTGTTGGCGGACCCCCTGAACAAGAATGATACAGAAAGAGTTTGGCCCAGGTGCAGAGGCGGGGAGCGATGACCAAAGCCCCTGCTTATCGAGCCGTCTCCACTGTTATGATGATCGCTGTGGATATCCCTATCGATCTTCTTACCGAGGAGTGGATAGCTGTGCACCTTAGGAAAGCCGAGGTCGGCAAGGAGATGGAAAAACAACAAGAGACGCTCCGCAGCCTTGAGAGGTGTCAAATAGCTTAGGACAAGAGGGTACTGGACTTCGATGAAGCCGAGGATCAAACACGTGAGGCCGTGGACTGGAAGAGAGCACGGGGAGGTCGGTTCTACCTGGCGTAGCTTCTGCGCTTTCATAGATACTTCCGATCCTACCTCCATAAAATGGGTACAGCCTTGTCTGCAGATTGCTCGTGGCTTCAACTGTGATAGGTGGGCCACGAGAAGAGCGGGTCTCTGGTTGCGGATGTTGGAAAGCTCCAGACAACATCATCAGATCCGTGCTAAAAAAGGAGGACGGTTGAAACCATGTGGCGCATTATGCAGAGGGCGTCCTTCGGGTGAAAAAGAGAACCTTAGAACGTCTATAAAATAGAACAATGTTGATGTGAGCCCACTGGGCACAGCAAAATGGCCTAGTCCGTAGTAGTGTAATGAACGGCGGCAGACTAGTGCTTGTTCGACGGAGTAGGGTTTTTAGTAGGTAATCCACTAGAGATGGGAGTCCCACACTTCGTGAGTAAATGCATTTCCCCTCCTCCTTAAAAAAGTAGTAGTAGTAGTAGTAGTAGTAGTGGTGGTGGTGGTGGTGGTGTTGGTAGTTTTGGTGATGGCTGTGTTGGCGGTGTGGTGGTAGCAGTATTATTTAACTTTATCTACTCTCCAATCATAAACTACCAAATATCAATGACAAAACAATGAAATAAAAATACAACAATAATAATGTCAACGGCGATAATAGTAATAACACAAGTAAGAAAGAGCAGATATAATCACGTTAACGATAAGTTCCGTCTGATGACTACAGTAAATGAAGCGAAGCACAATTCGCTAGCATTATTCAGTGAACTCTGCTATTTTATGCTGATGATTTTAATTTCTTTTTCCTGTTGTGAAATAATAAATTCACTTTGTTAGGAAAAAAATATTTAATTCGTTACAGGATGTCTGGGCAGTAACGACCCAGCTCGTTTATCCTATAATTTGGCAAAGTCTTAGGGGAGGAAATTTTCTGCGTGGTTGCTTTAAGGGGTAAAAGAAAAGAGAGTATCATGCTTGTCTAACTTATAAAGACCTCCCTATAACTTATTTTTAATGGCACAATGGTTAGGCATAATTATTTCTCAGTCCAGCATAAATGATGATTTCCCCTAACGTTTATTTCTTTTATTAAAACAATTGACAAACCGACTGACAATTTATATTATTAACCGTGTAACCAGATAATTACTGCAACTTTTAAAAATAAGATTATTCCAAAATGTTACTGGAACATTTACATTACATTGAACCAAATAGCGAATTAGTAACTACAATGGCTTAAAAAGGAAAAAATAATATATGTGATCATTATAATTTACTAATTTCCACCATTAAAATAAGTCAATGATATTCAATAGCAAGAACCAAGTGAGGCCTAATATCAGTCTCGCAATACAAGTTTCGCATTTTAATTATTTGGGATTACACATCAGTTACAACCACGAAAATGCCATCGTCAATAAATAAGGGTAAATTTCAAGCAATATGTGGAAACTAAGAGTATATTCGTATTCGACGAACCGTTTGTAGAACTCTCGGAAAGAAATCGAATCCAAGTTTTACAAAATTATGGCAGTACCAGAGCTCCTTTGTGGAAGGGGAAAAGTGGTTCTTGAAGAACGAAGAAGAAAATCGCATTGGAATTGCGGAAATGTTATGAGATCTATTAGGTGGTGTACAAAGATAAACATACTTCGAGTGTATATTTCGTGAAAACTTGAAAATCTTTTTTTCAACTTAGCTGATCATAGGAACAAATAGAGACAACACCTGGACAGAAAACTGGGATTTCAAATGTATCATTAGTCTATGTCTATATAAGAAATAGACACAGAAATGTAGTCATAGACATGGCAAGAAGTGTAGAAACCATATTTAATATTTATAGACCTCAAGAAGGCATATGACAGTGTTCCGCTGAATAAACTATGGGCAGTTATTGAAAAATAATGTCAATGCTATAGACGTTGGAACTGTGGAAGCGCTATATACCAACATTACTAGCAGTACTCAAGACTATCCGATGAATTTCCAGTCACCAACGGATTGCGACAAGGTTGTGCTATAGCGACCACTTTACTTAAGGTATACGTGAATTTAGTTTTAGAACGATGGAACGAACTTGTCGCAACATGGGGATAGCTATCAATAACGAAAAGCTCTTTACTTTGCATTTCGCGGATGATAAAGTAATTATAACTGAAGATGAGGATGACAACTGTTATATGCTTCGGAAGTTAGCCGTAGAATACAAGAAATGGGCCTTAACGAAAAATAAGGACTGAATGTAAGGTCGTTGGAAATACATGCAGAGATATATTGGTAGAACGAGGAGTTGTGAAGGAGTAGATTCATGCAAATACCTCGCTGTCATGGTTACAAAAGACGGAATATGTGTAGCAGAAATAAAAAATCGTATAGAACAAGTGACGAGACCGTTACATTCCACTTTACATTCCAGAACAATCAACTAAGGCCTGAAACAAAAATCAAAATATGTAAGACAATAGTGGGAAGTACTGTAACATATGGGGCTGAAGTGTGTGAAACTGCAGAATATATGAGGAAAAGATTACAAACCATGAAAATAGGATACTGGAGAAGGTGCTGTAGCCTTACATGTAGGCAAAAATGAAGAAATAAGAGAAACAATGACTGATATATGTATCAGTATAAATGACACGTTGCAGAAAGATTAAGATGGTACGAGCATGAATGTCGTACGGGCAATGATAGATGGCCAAAGAAATTACTAAAATGGACCCATCATGAAAGAAGGAAAGGAGGGAGGCCGCGATAGTCTTGGATGGAAGGCACAGGAATACAATGACACAGAGAAATCTGAAGGATGATGATTGGAGAGATTGAAAGCTAGGATGGGAAAACGACTTTAATATTGTTCTAAATCGCACACGTACATATATATAATTATAACTATATGTATTGCAACAGATCAAACTTTATTATTCTAATAAGGATATTGTGAGTGTGTAAAAATCGATACAAGTCTATTATGGAGGAGATGAAAAATTATTTATTATATACGAATATTGTTTATAAAGATGTATAATGTATTTTAAATTGTCATGTACTGATAGTATATTAAATTGTTTGTATTGTTCGATTAATATAAATCGATTTTACTTGTTTGCTGCAACGTCCTCCTCTCGTCTCGTCGTCCTCTTCTACAGCTTCACTCCTTCCTGGTGTCCTCTTCGTCTCGTCATCCTCTTCTACAGCTTCACTCCTTCCTGGTGTCCTCTTCGTCCTGGCGTCCTCTTCGTCTCGTCGTTAACTTGTACAGCAAGCGGCGATATTTCACAGAGTCTCGGCGATATTTCAAATATCGTAGGCGATATTTCCACGATATCTTGTAGTGTCTTTAAGTTCCCTAAGCGGATATCTTAACTTACACGACACGGCACTGTATTATATTTTAAATTTTATCTAATTATTTACCCTCTCGGTTCTTATCGCAAAACTTCGTTAAGAATTTCAAGGTTTATAGTTTATTTTATATAGGCTAAGATATTCCTCTATTCCTTCTTGGTTCTTACCGCAAAACTTCGTTAAGAATTTTAAGGTTTATGGTTTATTTTATATAAGATATTTCTACTTTTGTAAGAGAACAACTCTCTTACCCGGGCACAACTTCCCCTAGCAACGTCGACAAACAGACTGTGTCCATCCTAGCTCTGCAACGTATGAATCTCACTGAATTTGGTGTAATTTGATAGGCCAAGCCCAAGTCACATGATTGATGGAACGACCAGATACACAAATTTCATGAAAAATTTTGTATAATTTTGCATAGTCCTGCATGGAAATTATCTACAATTTCTATTACCCTATCATTGATAAGAGTTACACTTGAGTTTTGCTTTACTTAAAAAACCATATTTCTAAAATAGTTACAAACCTCAGAGTATACACAAATCGAAGCTATTTACTTAAATAATTCCTTGTCAAATTTTCATGTAAATCGGTTAACTAACACTGCCGCTATAGCGATCGCAGATTATCACACCCGCACACGCGCACCAATTCATACAAAAAATACATGACAATATAGTACTAGTTTTGCTGTTTGCTCGAAAGCATATTGCTGTTTTGCTCTGGTTGATAGGCACAGCCCGTACTCATCTCTGGTTCAAAATCTCTCTCTCTCTCTCTCTCTCCCCCTCCCCCTCCCTCCTCCTTCTGCTCCCATTTCTCCTCCCACACTCTCTCTTAACACATGAAAAAAATCACCCACCATCAGATCAAATATCACAACGATCTTGCCTATATGTGTTTACATACTTTTCAATTTTAATTTTTCGCTGTTATCTGTTTACTTTTTCTTCCTTTGTTTCTGAGTTCTCTTATCTGTAATGATATTTTAAAAATTGTTCACTGCCAGTTCATGTATTTCTTTCGTTGACTTCATTATTGATATGGTTCGTTTGTTATTGCACTCTTCAGTACCATTCCGTTTTGTTTAAAAGTTAGTGCCTGTTTTTCGATCTCAATTCACAAATAACTTTCATGAATTTAATGCATTGTAATGTACTAAACACCACCTTACCACTTCTCATTTAATTTTTTGTATTTGTACACTTTGATATTTTTATTGAGTCTTTGTTCGAGCTTATGTCCATTACAAATATAGACCTGTGTCCATTACACACACACACACACACACACACACACACACACACACACACACACAAATTTTTAATGATATAAGCAATGCATATAAGAATGAAACCACACACACATAATTGATTTATCATACTGTTAACTTCTGTTTTTACTGCACTTGTACATTGTTATCTAATTTAACAAAATCAGTGTATAGGAAACCAGATGCCCCAAATGTAATAAAGTGTGTGTGGGCCAAATAAGAAAATTAATTTAAATCAATAATTTGTCGCTATCTAGAACGTTATAAAGCATTTTTTAAGTCAGTAGTATAGAGAGCAATCTAGCATCTCCCCCTGAGAAACATATTCTTTTGATTTAAAAAAAACGTTAAACATTTAAAATAAATAAAAAAGATGAAAGAAATTGGCGCCCTAGAAACGTTTTGCATATACTGTATTACATCAAAACAATAGATTAATTTCTTAACTATATAAATAAACATAAAACATAGTACTATGTAGAATTATTAATAAAATATCACAGAACATACACACACATGAACAGCGACAGAATACATTTTGTACTACAGAATAAAATTAAAATGCCATAATCTGTTTCATTCTTATATTAATTATTAGCAGTTTCCTCCGCCTTGGCCTTGTCAATATATGCCAATATATTCAATCTTCTAATCATTTCGTTCTAGACAAGACGTTAGGTGTTCCTACCATTCTTAGATTCAATGCTGCAACAAACCATTGACAGATTATTGCAGAACGTCTCTTCAGAGAGGTGGATATGTAGATAAAGGCCTAATTCAGAACGAAACGATCAGCAGATTGGCAACGTCAAGAAATCTTTTCCTTCCTAATTGACTAATAAAAAAAAAAAATGCATTGTGATCTGTCTGCCTGTTTTGCTGTGTCTGTATTGTGTATGATCGAAAAAGATGCAAAATAAGACCTGAGAAAGGCCTCATCTGAAACGAAGGGATTAGAAGGTTGGCAATATTGATGGAAAATTTCAAGCGTGTATGAAGGTATAGGTATATAACGTTGAAAACGACCTGCGCAGAACAATCATTTTTGACACGCTTAGGACATTTATAGGAGAAAGTCATGTGACGCAAGGCAACTGGTGGAAGGGATCGTTAACTCGCCGAACACCATATGTGAACTATGCAGCGTGCCGATGATTAGGAAAGGAAGGGAGCAGTAAGACTGAGAAAATGGGAGAGGGAGGAGCCTTACTTCTCCACTCCGCGCGTACTGAAATGGGTGATGGTTTTTTTCAAAGTTGTCAGGCTATAGGCTACTCCTGAATACATGAGGTGCGGTAACTGAGTAGGGGGATAAGTCATTTTTCCATTTTTGTTTGAAGATAGACACATTTACGAGTTGACAGAGGAAACGAAATAGAACAATTAATAATGTTGAGCTTGTTGTTGATTGCGTAAAGAAACGCCATGACGCCAAATAACAATGTGATGATGTAAGTATAAATGTGATGCAGAAAATAAACAATAATACTGCATACAACACATTCCAGAACACTCCAGGACCTCTTATTATATTATATACTGTGAAGTCTCGAGTGTCGAGTTGTGTCACAGCTGCGTCCTACGTAATTAATAAAAAACTCACAGCCTGTTAATTAATAAAAAACTCAATCATATAATCCGATCAGCTTTCTTCTACTACGGCGATCTCACCACAACTTTCTTGTCCATTCCTTTACATACTCCCCCCCCCCCCCGACGTTCTCACATTTCTTATTCTCCTTTCCACTCAATAATACGCTCCAGATCTAACACTCTGCAGAACTCTTTCTCATCTTAAGACCTACTGTAATATATGCAATTGAGGCACGGGTGGTGACAGTTATGGAAGAAAGTTGGCTTAAGCAATGGGAAAGAAAGCTATTTCGGAGTATTTATGATGCCAGAAGGACGGAGACAGATGGAGAATACGCAAAAATGGAGATGGAGAGAATTTTCGGGGAATAGATATTGTTACTGAGATTAAAGAACATTGAATTAGGTGGGCAGTTCATGTACAGCGGATGGTGGACAACAGAGCTGTGAAGAAAGTATTACATGGCGATCCAGGAGGAAGAAGAAGAGAGAGACCTCGGAAAAGGTTTTGAAGAAGATCTGCATCGCAGGAGTAAGGCAGTGGCGCAGACAAGTTGCAGAACAGAGACGAGTGTTGCTGGAGGGCAGGGTTCTGCAAGGGCTGTAACGCCGAGGATCATCATCATCATCAGATACTAAAAGTGTGATAGTTCTTACTTGAAACTGATATCTCACACGCTCTCTAGTGTGTTAGTAAATACTGACAAATGGATAAGCAAATTGGATAAGAAAAAGTGGTAATTTCGAATTACACGAACTCAAAATGAATATTTCCGTCGAAAACTGCAAGTGGAAAACTTTCGTTTGAGATTATAGTTTCCTTGTTGGTAAGTTTGAATAACTTTTCAAACCGGAACAACTGACAAACTGGCCGGGACCCCGGGATCAGGTCGTCAAACCGGGACGTATGGTAAGCCTATCTATAAATAACTCGTCCATGTGGTTTCCTGCACGTTCTGCGTTATTAAATTTTATAAGCTATCACCAATTTCGATTCTCGACAGTAAGTTTATCATACGATGACATAAAGTGTAAGGAGTGTAACTGAAATTTTCTTAAATCTGTGTCACAGTTATTGGATAAAAAATTAGAAAGCGGTGTACCACTTAGAAAATGGTTGTCTGTCTCATTCCGTCATTCTCTAGTTCTAAAGGACCAAGCTTTAGCAAAAACGTTTCTAATTTGTTAACCGGAACGTTCGTAGTTAAAACAGTGCGAGTGCGTAGTATATATAAATGGAAACAATTTGTCTGTGACTGTGTAAAAACAAAATGACGCAAACAAAAAACCAATTAATCAAATGACAATGCAGTGAGGCAGGCGAGGCGGCTCAGGTGTTCGTATAGATGTGGTAATTTTTGTTCTACACCCTGTAGCTTTGCTAATAAATAATTACAGCTCTCTACACTAAGCGCTTCATGCCTTGTTGAATTATTGAACAGCTTAATTGATGTTGCGTCCGACCAAGTAAGTTTTACGCATCGCGCAGTGGGGACGTGTAAAACTTCATTTTATCCCTTCCATAAGGGGGAATCGGTCCTACAGCAGATGGTGACAGTTATTATGTTTTATTACTTCAGCCTCCAACTTCAACTGTTTCTCTGAACATGAAGCAGTTTGTATGCTTTGAAATGCTTATTCTTCTTCTTCAGCACTACAGCCCAACGTGAGCCCTGGCTTCCAACACCAATCTTCTCCAAAGTCTCCTGTCCATTGCCATCTCATTGCAACCACTCACATCCATTCTTCTGAGGTCTTCTAGCACATCAACCGACCATCTTATCCTAGGTCGGCCCCTCTTTCTGCTTTTATAGAGCTCTCCGCCCTCAAGATTTTCTTTGGCATACGACGCTGATCATCCATCCGCTCCAGGTGACCTAGCCATTTACCCTTCGTTCACCAGATTCGTTCACCCTTTATGAAACTTACAATGTCCTCATGGTTCAGTAACTCATCTATCTTCTGGATATTCCTCATTCTCCATTCGTCATCTTCTTTAACCGAGCTATAAATACGTCTTACGAGCTTTCTTTCAAACCTTCTTAGTGTTACTTGTTCCTTTTTATCAACCTCCATGTCTCACCTCCATAAGTAACAAATTGTCTGATAAGTGTCTTAATATATTTTTACTTATGTGTTACGACTAATGAGTTTGCTTCTCAATAGTCTCCTATTGGCATAATATGCCCTATTTCCTATTTGTATCCTGTCATGTATTGTCGTGTTTATGGACCCTTCATTATCTATCATGTTTTATCCAGGTATCTGAACTTATTAATTGCATCAAATGAATTATCCCCTATGCATAAATTATATAGATTTCTTCTACTTTCTGATGCAGAAATCAGCATTTATTTAGTTTTGCTGATATTTACATCGAGTCCCATTCTAGCGGATCTTTGATTCAGCTCCTTGAAATGCTTATTAAGTAGAAGATAATATTACACAAACATACAGAACTGAGATTACCAATCATAAAATTAAAATTGTTTGATGGTGTAGAACAAAAATAGTCCCCTGTCCAAACTCCGGCCAGCTCTGGCTCCCATACGCCTAAACTCCGGCCAGCTCTTTGACGTACACCCACCTTTTCTCTCGTCTTTCTCCAATTCAATTTCGCACTGCTTTCTAGTCTGATGCACTCTTCTCCGTTCACACAGCCTTTATACAATCTAAGCTTCGACTTCTCATAAACAGTATTTTAGTGGTTCCTTGTATTATTCAATCCAGTTTACAATTCTTAATAGTCTTCAGGAACCATCGTCATTCGTATAAGCTCACAGATTGCGAGGTGTGTTAACAAAAAAACTTTTTTAATAACACACCAACCGAGACACAAACCCGCTGCTGCGACTATTGGGCACACCTAGCGACAGTTTTTGACAACTAAATGCCATTTATTCTGTTCCGCTACAAGCAGTAGTCTTTGAGCTATGTCAGATTTAGTGGGGATGTGCCCACACTGTCCGTCGGGTTAGTGACTAAGAAAGACCTCGAAGAACAACGCGTGCGTATGAAACTTTGCGGCAAAACTAGGTTAAAACTTTACAGAGGCATTCTAGTCGTTCAGCTAAGCATACGGGGAGGCCTGCAGAGCAAAACGATATTCTAAGCATTTTTAAAGAGGCAAAAACATTTCTCGATGCAGACCAAAGCGATTTCGAAGATCATGGCAAGAGAGCTCGTGATGTGGTAATTGTAAGCCATCGTTTAAATGCCGAGACTTCCTGAGAGAATGGGCATCACTCGTAAAATTAAATTTTAATACACAAACTTAAATTCATCGTACCACTGAAAATTTCTTCCTGCGTTTGTTAACTGTCGATCAGAAGAGACTGGTTTTGAAATCGGTCATTGCAAATGATAATGGGAAATTTCAAATCCAGTGGAGATTTCTGTGTAAAGATATTACGAGGATTGTTCAATAGAAACACGTTTGATCTGCGCAGCCGTGACTTCGTCGCCAAAACGAAATTAATTTGTTTATATTGTTCGTTTATGTACTAGTGACGCGTCTGTCAAAAAATTTGCAGTTTGCTCTTTTCTAAGCGTTGTGACTGGGTTGAAAATGGTATCTATGATAGGAAATCCATCCAAAGATAATCTGCATGCCGTTATTCAGTTTTTTGCCACTGAGGGGCGTCAGCCAATGGAAATTTATACGAGAATAAAAGCTGTATATGGTGACTATAGTTATTCTCATCCGGCAGTGGTTGAATGGTGCAATAAATTTCGACAAGGAAGAGAATCCACTAAACATCTGGCCCGTCCCGGACATCAACGTTTTGCAGTATCAGATGAAAATGTGAGACAGCTGGAAACTGCTTTACGAGCAAATAGGCGTATCAGTTAGAGAACTTTCTCAAATGTTGAGCATCAGCGTGGGAACTGTTCACTCCATCATTCATAGATTTGGCTATCACAAAGTTGCTGCTTACTGATTCCACGACTGCTTACTGATGAGCAGAAAAATTTGCGTTCGGCCTTATCATTACAGCATTTGATGCGCTATCAACAACAAGGTAATGCCTTTCTACACCAAATTGTTGCCGGTGATGAGTGTTGGTGTCATCACTACGAACCAGAATCCAAACGTCAGAGTATGCAGTGGAAGCACGCACAATCTCCGAAGACGAAAAAATATCGGGCCCACCTTCCGGCAGGGAAAGTAATGATGACTGTATTTTTTAAGAACCTGGTGCGAACATCAACGCTGAGCGATATGCAGACAGGTTAAAACGCTTACGGGTCAACACCAAGAATAAACGTCCCGGGAAGCTCACAAATGGTGTCATTCTTCTGCATGATACTCCTCGATTCCATGTAGCCCAGACGATTCAAGATCTGCTTGATCGTATGAAGTGGGAAGTCTTACAACACCCACCTTACAGTCCCGACTTGTCCCCGTGCGATTATCATGTTTTTGGCCCATTAAAGAAATCACTAAAAGGACGGCGGTTCAAATCGGACGGTGAGGCAGAGTTTGCTGTTAGCGAATGGTTCCGCAAACAGCCGCAAGAATTTTACTAGCAGGGAATCTACAGATCAATGCAACAGTGGGACTCATGCCTTAATGTTTTGGAGACTTCTTTTAAAATCGTTGAATAAAAAATGCTTTATATCCTCTAAACGTGTTTCTATTGAACAATCTCGTACTAAATTTGCAGGAAAGTTTCACACACACACGTTATGCGTAGATGTTTTTCTTACTCTGTTACAAATACAACGGACAACGTTTTCACGTGCCCACTACAGCGTGTAGGCCTACAGCTCGAATACGGATGATCATGACGAGACGAGGTCATGACGACGAACAAACCCACCAAATATTTCTACAAGTTCCCTGGTGAGTCGTAACCCGTGTTTTGGAAGACACTGCGACAAAAAAAATCCTGATCTAATAAACAGAATTAAGTTTAATTTTGTTAATATATCTAATTTGTGTTGCAGTGGCCACTGTTACAAATTCAATTATTATGGCTAACACGTGGACGGCGGTCTTTAATGTGGTGAAATAAAATACACCAGAAATAGTAAAAATACCACAGAGTTTAATGAACGTTTTCGTCCAAATCACATTTAATCTACGATCCTGGTTTTTTTTTTTTAATTGATAAGTTTCCTCCCTATTGAGGGTTTCATCTCACCAAAGCACTAAGAATACAATCACATACTTACTTAGCCTACATTTTCAAACATATTGAACTACATATTAGCCTACTAAATGTAGTGCATTGCGTATTAAACATATACAAGGAATTTCCAGAGTACAAAACTGTTTATCTGTTACCTCTTGATCACGTTGGACATGTTCCCGTCTTCAGCACCGCCTGGTTGAAGACCATACTAGTTCACAGCATCCTGTCCAGCAGTGGTAGCCAACATCTTTGCGCAATAAGCCACTTTTGTGAGTGTACCACATGAGCGCATTATTTCACAGAAATATACTTTATATAGGCTATAATATGCATAAAGTATAGGCGCATAGGCAAACACTAAACTATGCTTAGGGTTTTTTATTAAGACTCTATTAAAACCAATTCTAACTGTGGACTACTGTGACTTTAAGCGCTTTGTTAAATAGCCTTACTCGTAATACTTCTCAATATTCTTCTCTACCTTATCTCTGCCGTGATTTTTCAAAGCCCAACACGATTTATAATTGCGTTATTGATGACCGATATAGCGACAGTTTTTACATTTGGACCGAGGTTTGTAATATGCGCTCTGAGCTGCAGAACTCGCTCACCATTTTGAACAAAGTACATTTCATTATTACACAAAATTTCAACATTAAATAGTTTTTCAGTTATCAGAATAATTACAAAAATCCCGATTATATTAATATTTTTCGTTTAGTAAAGCAACAGTTGTAGGGCAATCATTGTTCTGGCACGTGACCCGGCCGGATTGTTTCAATTTTCTCAAATTTGTTTAGCCAATTTGTAGGCACGGAGGCCAAATAATTTTGAAATTTTAAAAACTGTACACTGTATTCATATTCTGGTTAAAATTCTATTTAATTTGATATCCCACATGCGAGTTGGAATTTTATCAAATGTTTGTCACACTTTTTGGGTCCTGTCCACTGAGTATTTTGAAATTTACAAACATTCAGACTTCAGTTAAAATTTTGCTTTGTTAGGTCAAGAAAAAAAGAACAAGTTGACGTCTATCAATAGGACTTCACGTAAGATTCTAGCTACTAGTTCAAATATTATTTTGAAATTCAGTTTTTGTTCTTATATTCTCATTTTTAAAAATTGCTTAAATTTAATGGTTCGAAATTAATTATAAATCCAGTAAAAAGTTTACAAGAATCAAGAGATTGGAGAAAATATTTCTTGCGTTGTTACTGCGTGCCGCTTACACAATCGATCCTATTCTTCATGTGTTTCCTCCTTATCCTTCCATGTAGTTACCATCCAGCCACTGCCTTAAGGGTTCCTCCTTCTTTCTTTCTAAAGAGGTGACTGTTACCATATTAATAGTTTTTGTTCTTTTGTTGTGCCGTTTCCTCTACTACTATATGTTTCGCATCATTCGTTACTCTTTCCAGCCTGGACTTCCTTGCTGCCTGCTGTTCTCCATAGCCCATTTAATCGTCCTCGCATGTTGTTACAGCTCCACATTGTATTATTCTCTCAAGAATTGTTCTGTACGTCACAGATCTGATTTAATTGTTTATATTCCTATCTATAAAGTCGAATTTAACATTCCTACTGCCCTGCGGCTGTCAGAGGTTCTTTTCCTTACCTCTGGAAAATCGTCTATGTCCATATTTGGCGATTCATTCTGTTCTATTAATGAACCCAAATAACGAAAACTCTCCACGTTTATAATCAAGTTCCCATCAATATGTACATCATCTGGGTATAATTATAACTTCCCCGATTTATGCAAAAAATTAGTTAATCCAAACAGCTTGTGTGTGTGTGTGTGTGTGTGTGTGTGTGTGTGTGCGTGCGTGCGTGCGTGCGTGCGTGCGTGCGTGCGTGCGTGCGTGCGTGCGTGCGTGCGTGTGTGTGTGTGTGTGTGTGTGTGTGTGTGTGTGTGTGTGTGTGTGTGTGTGTGTGTGTGTGTGTGTGTGTGTGTGTGTGTGTGTGTGTGTGTGTGTGTGTGTGTGTGTGTGTGTGTGTGTGTGTGTGTGTGTGTGTGTGTGTGTGTGTGTGTGTGTGTGTGTGTGTGTGTGTGTGTGTGTGTGTGTGTGTGTGTGTGTGTGTGTGTGTGTGTGTGTGTCCTTAATGCAATAATGAATACAATAATTCATTAACCACAATAGACATTAGACAATAATAGTCTCTGAAGTTTGTTAATAGTGTACTTTATATTGAGATCAAAGAGAATTTTATTTATACTTTTACAGTTTTCAGTAATCATTTCATATTGATTACACATATTACTATCATTAATTGCCAAAAGTACTAACTGAGATTAACGGTGTTTATAATTTAATTTCTAAATCATATTCTAAACTGCTGAAGGCTTTTCCAGGACGTTCTCATTTGTTCGAAATGTTGATATATGTATTGGATTTCAAAACAAAAGCTATCCAAATTGCAAATCCGTATATGTCCCATATCCCTCCGGTTATGTGCCTTTGATGTATCAAGTTTTGTCTGTGGTTGATATTTTTTTAATTTACACACATCCCTGAATATTAAAAAGTGCTTTCTTCTGTCGGCATCCCCTTCTGAATTAACATTCTTCACATATTACATTCTTCTTCACCACCAGTACACAACTAGCACACAGAAAGCTGAAAAAACATGTGTTCGCACATTCTTCATTATGCATATGACGGACGGGGTTCATTTGATCTGACTTACCAACAAGGAAATATAATCTCAAACGAAAGTTTTCCACTTGCAGTTTTCGACGGAAATATTCATTTTGAGTTCGTGTAATTCGAAATTACCACTTTTTCTTATCCAATTTGCTTATCCATTTGTCAGTATTTACTAACACACTAGAGAGCGTGTGAGATATCAGTTTCAAGTAAGAACTATCACACTTTTAGTATCTGATGATGATGATGATCCTCGGCGTTACAGCCCTTGCAGAACCCTGCCCTCCAGCAACACTCGTCTCTGTTCTGCAACTTGTCTGCGCCACTGCCTTACTCCTGCGATGCAGATCTTCTTCAAAACCTTTTCCGAGGTCTCTCTCTTCTTCTTCCTCCTGGATCGCCATGTAATACTTTCTTCACAGCTCTGTTGTCCACCATCCGCTGTACATGAACTGCCCACCTAATTCAATGTTCTTTAATCTCAGTAACAATATCTATTCCCCGAAAATTCTCTCCATCTCCATTTTTGCGTATTCTCCATCTGTCTCCGTCCTTCTGGCATCATAAATACTCCGAAATAGCTTTCTTTCCCATTGCTTAAGCCAACTTTCTTCCATAACTGTCACCACCCGTGCCTCAATTGCATATATTACAGTAGGTCTTAAGATGAGAAAGAGTTCTGCAGAGTGTTAGATCTGGAGCGTATTATTGAGTGGAAAGGAGAATAAGAAATGTGAGAACGTCGGGGGGGGGGGGGGGGAGTATGTAAAGGAATGGACAAGAAAGTTGTGGTGAGATCGCCGTAGTAGAAGAAAGCTGATCGGATTATATGATTGAGTTTTTTATTAATTAACAGGCTGTGAGTTTTTTATTAATTACGTAGGACGCAGCTGTGACACAACTCGACACTCGAGACTTCACAGTATATAATATAATAAGAGGTCCTGGAGTGTTCTGGAATGTGTTATATGCAGTATTATTGTTTATTTTCTGCATCACATTTATACTTACATCATCACATTGTTATTTGGCGTCATGGCGTTTCTTTACGCAATCAACAACAAGCTCAACATTATTAATTGTTCTATTTCGTTTCCTCTGTCAACTCGTAAATGTGTCTATCTTCAAACAAAAATGGAAAAATGACTTATCCCCCTACTCAGTTACCGCACCTCATGTATTCAGGAGTAGCCTATAGCCTGACAACTTTGAAAAAAACCATCACCCATTTCAGTACGCGCGGAGTGGAGAAGTAAGGCTCCTCCCTCTCCCATTTTCTCAGTCTTACTGCTCCCTTCCTTTCCTAATCATCGGCACGCTGCATAGTTCACATATGGTGTTCGGCGAGTTAACGATCCCTTCCACCAGTTGCCTTGCGTCACATGACTTTCTCCTATAAATGTCCTAAGCGTGTCAAAAATGATTGTTCTGCGCAGGTCGTTTTCAACGTTATATACCTATACCTTCATACACGCTTGAAATTTTCCATCAATATTGCCAACCTTCTAATCCCTTCGTTTCAGATGAGGCCTTTCTCAGGTCTTATTTTGCATCTTTTTCGATCATACACAATACAGACACAGCAAAACAGGCAGACAGATCACAATGCATTTTTTTTTATTAGTCAATTAGGAAGGAAAAGATTTCTTGACGTTGCCAATCTGCTGATCGTTTCGTTCTGAATTAGGCCTTTATCTACATATCCACCTCTCTCAAGACACGTTCTGCAATAATCTGTCATTAGTCTGTTGCAGCATTGAATCTAGGGGAAGAATGGTATGCAGGGGAAGAATGGTAGGAACACCGTAACGTCTTGTCTAGAACGAAATGATTAGAAGACTGAATATATTGGCATATATTGACAAGGCCAAGGCGGAGGAAACTGCTAATAATTAATATAAGAATGAAACAGATTATGGCATTTTAATTTTATTCTGTAGTACAAAATGTATTCTGTCGCTGTTCATGTGTGTGTATGTTCTGTGATATTTTATTAATAATTCTACATAGTACTATTTTTTATGTTTATTTATATAGTTAAGAAATTAATCTATTGTTTTGATGTAATACAGTATATGCAAAACGTTTCTAGGGCGCCAATTTCTTTCATCTTTTTTATTTATTTTAAATGTTTAACGTTTTTTTTAAATCAAAAGAATATGTTTCTCAGGGGGAGATGCTAGATTGCTCTCTATACTACTGACTTAAAAAATGGTTTATAACGTTCTAGATAGCGACAAATTATTGATTTTAAATTAATTTTCTTATCTGGCCCACACACACTTTATTAAATTTGGGGCATCTGGTTTCCTATACACCGATTTTGTTAAATTAGATAACAATGTACAAGGGCAGTAAAAATCGAAGTTAACAGTATGATAAATCAATTATGTGTGTGTGGTTTCATTCTTATATGCATTGCTTATATCATTAAAAATTTGTGTGTGTGTGTGTGTGTGTGTGTGTGTGTGTGTGTGTGTGTGTGTGTGTGTGTGTGTGTGTGTGTGTGTGTGTGTGTGTGTGTGTGTGTGTGTGTGTGTGTGTGTGTGTGTGTGTGTGTGTGTGTGTGTGTGTGTGTGTGTGTGTGGACACAGGTCTATATTTGTAATGGACATAAGCTCGAACAAAGACTCAATAAAAATATCAAAGTGTACAAATACAAAAAATTAAATCAGAAGTGGTAAGGTGGTGTTAGTACATTACAATGTATTAAATTAATGAAAGTTATTTGTGAATTGAGATCGAAAAACAGGCACTAACTTTTAAACAAAACGGAATGATACTGAAGAGTACAATAACAAACGAACCATATCAATAATGAAGTCAACGAAAGAAATACATGAACTGGCAGTGAAAAATTTTTTAAATATCATTACAGATAAGAGAACTCAGAAACAAATGAAGAAAAAGTAAACAGATAACAGCGAAAAATTAAAATTGAAAAGTATGTAAATATATATAGGCAAGATCGTTGTGATATTTGATCTGATGGTGGGTGATTTTTTTCATGTGTTAAGAGAGAGTGTGGGAGGAGAAGTGGGAGCAGAAGGAGTAGGAGGAGGGGAGGGGGAGAGAGAGAGAGAGAGAGAGAGAGAGAGAGAGAGAGAGAGAGAGAGAGAGAGAGAGAGAGAGAGAGAGAGATTTTGAACCAGAGATGAGTACGGGCTGTGCCTATCAAGCAGAGCAAAACAGCAATATGAATATTTAATACGTACTGAAAGCTGCGGCTGGTTCCCCCTTTCATAATTAACCCTTACTTATCCTGACCACTGTAACAGGACCCATTAAATTCTTCGAAGCCTCTGTCTGTTGACAGATCCATGCAAATTTGATTCCGTGTAGCCTATACCGGATGAGAAGCATTAGCTGGTGCCACGCTTCAGCGACAGAATACTATACCTACAACGCAAACCTGCGACCGCTTTGTGAATGACTATGGCTGTGAAGTAGCATTTGAAGTCAGTGGCGTAACTAAGGGGGGGAGTATCAGGGGGATCATTGCCCCCCCCCAGAGCTACTAAAAGTTTGAATGAAATTCCATAATCACTTAACTTAGGCCTATTTTTAAGCCAGTTGCGTGTATTAAAATAAGGCTTAAAAATAATTGTATGGGAAGAATCTTGAATCCCATTTGTCCTGAGGAAAACTAGGAGTCAAACCTTCAAGCTAGTCTCCCCCCCCCCCAATGAGCAGCTCCTAGTTACGCCACTGTGTGAAGTTGCCAGAAAATGTTGGCAGTAGATCGTACAATTTCGTCAGGATTATCGTACAAATACGGGGGAAGAATATTGTACACTATACTCGATACATTTTTTTTTTTATTTTTGTATAATACAAATTGTGCTTTTTAACATTGTGAACATAATCAAAATGAGAAAAGAAAAGATTCATGATTCGGGAGGCACATTTAATATGACGATGCAATTTTCTTGACAGATAAAGTACGCTAGTTTTTACAGCATGCCGGATTTAAATGTGAAAAACGAACATTAGCAGGCACAAATTTTAATTCTGTACATAAAGCAACGTTTCAGCTTTCACAAGAAATCGGTAATGACATTAAGCAACCAATTCTAAAACAGAAGTACAAAGTAACAAAACATTAATATTAATCTATTTCTCCAATTAAAAGAGTTTTCCACAAACTTTCTAACTACAATTACATGAGATACTAAAACTATATACATGTAGCCGAAACTATTTGCCTTCCAGAATTCGGTAATCAAGTGAATGAGCGGCATATGCTCATCGGAAGGCAGAAAATACACCACCTAACACACACACACAAAAGAGAATTGTGAACAGTTCAACGGTTTATCTAAAATAAAACACAAATTTTCGATCACTGATAACGTTTAAAAGCATATGTAATATTGTAAATGTCCAATTCTTCTTCTCCTTCTCTTATCTCGGTGGTGGCCAACCAGTTTGCTTCATGAGCCAATTTTACAACTAGAAACTTGGGGCAATTATTTCTTATAAATCTAATATTTAATAGTTGCAAAAGATAGGCGTATATGAAGACATTATGTTATGTTCGTACATGTATTATTACGATTCTAGTAAACCAAGTTTACATGTTTACTGCCGTCAAGCGTTTTGGAATAGCTTTACTCGTATATTTTTCAATATTTTCCTTCAAAGTTGTTGAAAAAAATATGAGTCCTGGTCCTATAATTACTGCATTCATTCAAAATAATTTTATTAGTTTTTTTTTCTTACTCCGTTTTTGTACCCAGTAAGCAATTACATATTAATTTCTTCGCGCTGTAGTGTCATGTAAGAGTTACTTGTCGCGCTATCTATTAGAGAATACTGAAAACTAACCAATTCGTTCTTTAACATTTAAACTATAGAATTTTTTGACGACGTTAACATTCACGTTGCTTTAATTTCAGAAACTGAAAATAAAATTGTGATTTAATAATTTTAAGATATTAAGATTAATATACACCAAATTCTTAAATTTTATAGAAGTGTAAGTAATAATGCTTTAATATATTCTTCATTGAAAATTCTATATGTGTTTTAATATGAACATATACTAATGACATTTATTTTCTTGGATTTCGTTGTCCATGACGTGTCCGTTTCTTAACTAAATATAATTATTTCACTACGACTCGGAACACAAAACTTTTTATGGGTAAAAACGTAAAAGCTTTACCTTACAACCTGAACCGGTTGTCACTTTTAAAAAGCTTCTTCAGATTCTGAAGCTTTTAAAAGCTTTTACGTTTTTACCCATAAAAAGTTTTGTGTTCCGAGTCGTAGTGAAATAATTATATTTAGACATTTATTTTATGACTGTCACACTTATTGCAATACTGATGTCATCTAGCAACAACAATATGCCAAGAACATGAAAATAAATGAAATGATAAGACGTCAATATCGAATATCGAACGTAGAAACAACAATTTGTATTTTAAAAACATGCCGTATGTATAAGTAATTACTCTTTCACTACATATAGTAAACAGCGATCGTAATATTAACAATAATTGTGCAACTTCAACGAGGAAACAAATGAAATGTTGTAAATACAACTCTTATAATAAACAAAAAAAAAACAACAAACGAAACAAAACCTTTAAATTAAAACAAACAAATAACATATTCATTTAGTATACTTAAAAAAATGCATTTGTTTCAAACATTCCAAACCAAAAAATTACGTTCCGCGATCAACGTTTTACCAGGATAGCCAACATATGTTAGTTTAAAATTTATAAACTTACTAACATTACCAATTTTCATCAGCATTATCTAGCGGCCGAAATTTGAACTCTAGTCTGGCTTGCTACGATATTGTTAGAGAATGTTATGTAATTATATTATCGAGATAATAAGCGATTGTTATCAGTAGAGCTAGCAGTTATGCAAATAATTTTTAATTATTTCAATTTCATAAAAAGTGATTCTTCCGTTTACACAACATTCCAACAAAATGAAACGATTTTTATTGATAAGCTCAGTCAATGTTAAAGTAATTAATTCTGTGATAACATTACTTCTTTCAAGTGTTATAGGTAAGTTACGTCTTGCTTGTTTACAAATTTATTGTTCTTTGAATTCATTTCAGCGCTAAGACAGCATTAACGTTCATATTTTCATGTGTTACGTGAAACATTATGGTAGCACTGGTTTATAGTGTTTTACAGAAACTAATTTCAAAGCAAAACTGGTGATAGGTTGATTAGAGCTACTGTTTTCGTAAATAAATTAAATTGCTTGCGTGCAAGCAAAGGTTAATTTTATATTGTAGAATTGGCGGCAGGCTTATGCACGTTTACACTTCACGAAAGTGCTTAAAGTGAAGCGAAAGTGAGGTATGTTTGTTATTTGTATTTTATTACAGTTTTATTACAAGTGCTTTCCATATAAAGTAGGTACGGTATATTGTACTGTACTGATTGAACAGAAAAGTAAATGGAATAGATGCATTTTTTCTGTACTCTAACAGCTGGTTAAATACCCATCATTGTCAAGCATAGAAATTATTTTACAATTAAAAGCACATAACTCATTTCCATTTATTATATAACATAAATAATAATGTCAAAAAGTTTTTTACAAGATATGTAAAGTATAAAGTATGCTTGATATACTATTAGGTTATGTTCTGTTATTGCATTTATTAAGACAGTGAGAATAAATAAAAATTAGTCGTAATAACAAAATGCTTGTAACTGGTTGGTCAATTTCCAGAAATCCAAACTCAGCAACACTTCTCCGTATATTTACATAGGTCCTACAATGAATAAGATCAATAAATTGTATAAATCTTTCATAGGCTTATTCACATATGTTTCTAATAAAATCGAGCAAGAGTATTTGACCCTTTAGAGACATTTTTAATATTTCCATAATAATAAAAACAAAGCAAACTGACATAACCTGTGTGGATAGTAATAGTATCCGCAGATAGGAGGCCTATATGTACCTATGTATGGATTGGTTACATATATACCTACCTGTACATATATGCATACATTAAAGGTACGCTGTACGTCCCTCTAATAGAATTATTCAAACGCTACACAACAACACTACTACCACGACCAGCACCAAAGCCCACCAGACATCAGGACCAGTTTCACAATATAGCTGTGACAAATGTTATGAAACATGTCCACAAAAGTATCTGTGGACCTACCACAAAAGTATAGTGCCTACCAAGTTACTACAATAGTAGTGGAATGCCTGTAGGCCTACTTCATTAACAAGTTTCTGTACATAAACAGAATCTTAATATGCACTGATAACATGTAAAAATATGGATATCCATTCAGTCACAAACAGGATTGCATATACCAGTCCATGTAGACTGCATAAATAAAGACGCATAGGATGCTATAAAAAAAAAAGTATTAGGCGTAGGCCTAAATGTGTTTGTTACATAAATCAGTAGGCCTACTTGTACCAGTTACACTTGTATTGATACTTCTTCAGTTTTAATCAATTTCTTTTATTTTTATATTTGTTTCATAGTAGTATGGTCATGAATCTTGGCTGTTTCATTACAGAGTTTGTTTACGTAGTTCATTACATAAAGTGTGTGTGTGTGTGTGTGTGTGTGTGTGTGTGTGTGTGTGTGTGTGTGTGTGTGTGTGTGTGTGTGTGTGTGTGTGTGTGTGTGTGTGTGTGTGTGTGTGTGTGTGTGTGTGTGTGTGTGTGTGTGTGTGTGTGTGTGTGTGTGTGTGTGTGTGTGTGTGTGTGTGAGAAAGAGGAGAGAGAGAATGAGAGATGTTGTCAGGCGTCCCAGGAAAACCTGTATTTTAACTTTATGTGTTGAATCACGTCCTGGGTCACAGGTTATTTTACTTTTATCTATAAATCTCTATTGATGTCTTGAATTATCATAATGATCACACCATTTTGTTTTACTTTTTTAAAAATAAGTTAGTCCCTCATAGTGTTATCAATTTCAGTTTCTAAATTTTTTACAGTCTTGCTTGTGTAACAGTTAGTCTGTCGCTACATAAATATATAGTAAAAAAATATTAATATTCACAGTAATATTTTGTGACAGTACCTCCGCTCCACAGTCCGTTAAGGACCAAGGTGTACCGCGCAGCTTTTTGTGTTAGTGTGATGGTGTATTTTGTGACAGTATGCAACAGTAAACAGTACTGGCACCTCGCATTTGGCTGCTTGAGAACGAACTTACCAGTTTTAACATATGTCTGTACACTTTCCATGGGAGCTGCATTTCATAGAATTTTAATGCTATGCTTATTACTGTCTCAAATGTCTGCTTACTTAATGTTTTATCCTAGTTACTCCCAGTTACTTAATATTATGAGTTAGGCCTACAGTGTTAGTCTGTGGGGACTGTATTCATTACGGTCCATGTCTTATAAAATCACATCTAAAGTGTTGTGGAAAGCACTTTATTTATTTTCTTGCTTATGTTTGACATTTTTAATACATGTTAAAAGATATACAGAGAAAATGAATTTTAATGGAAACCAACCTTTGCAAACATTAATTATTTTATTTCATACAACCAAAAGAGAAAGTTTAAAGTTAATACAAATTTGACACAAGAGATCATCATGTTGAGAAAGTTGATAACACTGTCACAAGATAATATTATTTTACTCTGTTATCAGTGTACGAAAAACAGGTGATACCTAGGAGATGTACTGTTGACAGATAACAGTGTTCATATATACTGATATGTAAAACAGTTCTTGTAAACTCATGTGTTCTCAGGTTGTAGGCTTACATAACTATGAAACTTTCATTACATATCAGAAGGCTGTACAAATCAGGTAATTAGTACAATGTCCATTGGTATTTTTAAACAACAAACAATTCGTTGTATATAAACTCCAGCTTTCTTGTAAGTTATGGAAGTACATATGCACTTGTTTAGTTGTCCTTTTTGTAATATTCAATGTCACTGTTGATGAAACAATGTGTTCTGAGTTTACAGTCCTGCCTTCAAGATAATATATAACTAATTAAGAGCTTATTAATAAATGTAATATTATTTATAAGTGAATATGGGGTGTATGCATAACAAATTATTTTTCTAACAACTACATCTAAAATTACAAAACGCATAATTAGTTGTATGTATTTTACTAACCCTTCCCCCAAAAATAAAGAGGATGGGAGGGGAAAATGGGGGTTGTCAAAATGTTCATAAAATCTCAAAAACTCATGGTGGTTGTCAAATTAAATATAGGTTTAACCAAAATCTGAAAATAGTGTTCAGTTTTGGTCTCTTCAATATGTTTGAAGAGAAAACGTCCCAGGACCCCTCCCCCCCCCCAAAAAAAAGGTTTCTGTGAAAGTATTTTTTGTTGTATTGAATAATTTCTTTTTGTCATTTGTAATATTCGTATAATTGTTTCCTGTCTCTATGTTTAAGTAGAAGTTTTTTTACAAATAAATCTGCTTTGAATTTATAATCAATCAAAGCTCATACAAGATGGAAAATGTACTTTTAAATTTATATTATTTGTTAACTTGAATTGACCATTTTGTCACAGCCATAATTAGGCTGATTTCTGTTTGATACTGACTTAATAATAAATACTACAACAATGGTATTGACATAGCAGGTACAATAAATAATTGTACCACCTGTGAGGTTATTTATCATGCAATCTGGTTTCATTAACAATTAAAAACTTGTTTCGTTAAAAAACAATAGTGCTGTAGAAATTGACAGGGACTATGTGAGCTGTTTAGGTCATAAGTGACAAGACTGAAGCCTACATTATTTTTGGGTTTAACATGTTGTATTATTCTTAGCACAAACATTTCATCCATTCTACAAAGAGGCATCATCAGTGGTTAGTCTGTGGTATTCATTTCAAAACTCTAGAATTTGTATCAAATTTTCTGATACTTTGTATTCACTAATTTTGTGATTGAGTGACAGAACAAGTAGTATACAGAAATTCTGCAGTAGAGTATATTCTAAAGAAATATTTTTCATATATACTGGAAAAACAAGTAGAATAAGTAAGTGTTAGTACTGTAGATGAAATTTATTTGTAGCCTGAAGTCAGTTGCAAATTTGAACAGCTTAAATGTTCATTTTATTTAAAGTTGTCTGATGGTTGAATTCCAAAAATTTTTCACACGTCTGTGATAACTTTCAAAGAACAGGTCAGCATCATGATAAAATATATTTGTATCATGTAAGACTCCCTAATCTTTGTTTTTGCTTGGTTCAAAACAGAGATCTTTCAAAAGTGAAAATAAATTGTAGAAGTATATGTATTACTGTGTGTATTCTCTTCACAGGTGTTACAGAAATGACAGAGAATCCCAGTAAAATGAGATACAAAGATGTTTATCACAGTCTGGAGTCTGTTCTCAGTGTTTTTAACAGGGATGAGGTAAGATTTTATATTTTTAAGCATTAGCGAACTGAATTTAAAAAAAAAAAAAAGATACCAAGCCAGATATTATTTTCCTTAATTTATCAAATGTATAAATTGTATTTTGTCTCGTTATGATTTACTGGTTTAAGTCGGAGTGACATGATGATCGCTCACTGTTTATGTTGTGGATTTGGCTTAAGGTACTACTACTGCCCCTGATATGGCCCAAATGGTTTGGTGTATCCGAAATTTCAATGACCAACAATAGCTTTCACATATTTTTTACAACTACACATGAGATGTGTTTAGAAACTATATAGGTATAGAACTACCTAGGTATATTTACCTACCTACCTACTTAGGCATACCTATAGTTTACCTTCTATCTATATCTACTTATGCTACATATATACATAGGCATTCTTATTTTTATGTAAAAATTGTATATAGCCAGCCTTTAGGCCATGGTCGACAGTTGTTGATAACAAACGTTTCGGCCACATCCGGTTATGTTTGTCATCAACAACTGTCGACCATGGCCTAAAGCCTGGCAATGGACAATTTTAACAAGTTTGATCCCGGCCATGAAAGCTTAAGATTTATTCTTATTTTATGTTTTAATTCTTCGGCAGTAAAGAAGTAGTGTCATTTGAATTCAAGTATAATCTGTTGTTAACAAAAGTAAAAGTGGATCAAAAATGATATATGATAACAATAAAATTGTTATTACAACAAATACAAAATATGAATAACCCGCATAACCACAATGGTTTCTGCATTAACATGACACTAACCTTTGTGATGTCAGTTCTACATATATTGCACAGACTTCAACAAAGATTGTATCTTGGGTTAGAAAAGATCTAAGTATTGATCTCAAATAAGCTTACTTCTTACTTCTTGATACGAGCATCCGAGGCTGGCTGCTTCAATGGCTCGATGTCTCCTGTAAGCGGCCACCAACAACTCTCGGATAGTATTTTATCCAGAGTTTTTTCTCCGACTATAAAGTCATTATTATCGTCATCATAGTTATCTACTACTACTGTACCTATTACTTCACAAGGTAAGCCTTTTATATAATCAACTCTCACATTACTTATTTTCTCTATTAACTCTTTATAATTCCTCCCAACATCAAACAACTTTATCTTCCTATCACCATACCTCTCTCTCCCAAAATATCCCTTATCATAACACCAAGTCACACTCTCTCTCTCAATATAATATGCAGGGGGCACTACAACTTTATTACTGCACCACCTATCAGATGCACAAAAAATCAAGGGACAACTATTTGCAGACCACATGTCTCCCAAATACACTAGTGAAGCCTTTTCTTCACCCCCAACTACAACATCACGGGAAAAATTTACCCCCTGCAACCCCTCTACCTGTATACTCTCTCTCCACTTTCTCTCAGACTCATCAACACACACTAACATTCCATTATTATATTCTATCTCCTCTAAAACTTCATCAGTACTCTCAATATTCACACCATTATTCTCTAACACCATATTTTTACTTATATTGTCATAATTCTCACCCCTACTTACCTTATCGTCTTTATTTACGTCTAATTTATCTGTTTCTCCATTATTCTCTATCACCATTTTAATCTCATAATTGTCCTCTACTTTATTCATTTTCAATTTATTAATTATGTCATCCATTCTGTTTATCTGAGTATCTAATTTCTCACTGACTACTTCTATGATCTGTTCTTGCATCTTATCACAATGTGTACGTATTTCATTGATATGTTGATTGAAATTAAAATTTTGTTGTTTTATCTCCCCTCTCATCAACTTTATTTTATTATTTTGCATCTCTAATTTAGCATTTAAATTAACATCTTGAACTTTCATGAAATTGAATAAATCGTCTAACAACACTTTACTGGTTGTAGGTGTCGACTTAGCATTTATTCCACTCATGATCATTGATTCTGTTTCCGTGTCAGTTAAGCTGACACTTTCATCATTGTCTGCCATTTTTAAAATTTTAAATATATTTCCTTTTAAAATATTACTGTATATCTAACACATAATCAACACAACATAACCTAATTACTTACGTATTACGTTACACATTAATTCAATACCCATTCTGTCTCTGTCTGCAGGCTTATTTATATAAATATTTATTTATACAAAGTCACAGTTCGGGCAGCCATTTGTTAACAAACTTTCTTTGAGATATTATTTTTTATAGTAACTTACCTTTTTAGAAAATCTCGTTGCACTTATATTTTGTTTACGTTTGGATTCACCATGTGGCGCTGTTGCCAACATAACATTTTCTATTAGGGTCCAGGTTCTTGTTTAAACGAGCACAGAAGACAGCATGGGTATTTGAAAATAATAACTCGGATAACATTTGGTTAAAAAGACTTGTGTTTAATAATCTGAATATTTCGAATATTTAAAAGAACAAAAACAAGATGGAGTCTTGATCAAATACAAACAAAATGGCGGCGAAGTATTTTCGCTGCTAGCTCTAAGTACGTCACAATTACATACATAGTTGTTATCTTCAATTTCCTAATTTATTCTCAAATGAAGCTAGAAATATACTGCAGTCTAATATTTATTTTTTTAACTCCTAAAGGCAATGCCTTGTCGCTGTAGCCACGTCACTCTATCCCTTGCGATATTCTTCATTTCTCCATAGGACCCACTATTCACGACACTCATTGTGCTGCGGAAGTATGCAGTTCTTGGTCTTCCTTTGGGCTTCTTCCCCACTACTTTGCCCTCAAAGATGTTAGTTAAAAAAGCACTATGTCTGATCACATGCCCTATCAACTTAATCTTCCTCACTTCTATACTCCTAAGCAGTGTTCTATTCTCATTTATTTCCTCTAAGATCTGTTCATTCGTCTTCCTATCTGTCCAACTAGTTTTTGTCATTCTCCGCCAAATCCACATCTCCATTGCCTGACGTCTGTCACTCTCCACCTTCCCTAAGGTCCACGATTCACACCCGTAAGTTAAAACACTCCATACAAATACCTTAACAAACTTTGTCCTTGTTTCAATCTAATATTTATATCGTTACGTAAAAAGGGATCACGTAACGTGAACCAATGCCTCGTGTTTTTTTCTATATGTGCTGGCACATGCACGCACACACACATGCTCCCCACAAATTATTTTAAAGGTACATGTGAGAGATATTATTTAGCATTGGAATTATATTGCCAAATACAGTTAGACAACACGTTGATTAGAAAAGACTTTATTCACCGAACTAACCTTCATAGAATACATACATCCGTTATAACAATAATAATACGCGCATGCGTATTGTACATACATTGTTTAACCATATTTAAATTGTACATATGATATATTTGACATTCCCCCTCAATTTAAATACCCATATAATTTAAATACCCTTAATTTACATTTGGAACAGTTTTGGTATGAGTACAGTTGATAAATATACTTAAATAAAAAAATAAATGCATAATTGAAAATTTTTGGTATCTGAAAACTATTTTATGTTGAGTTTTTCAAAAAACTTTGCAAACTTTATATTATTTAAGGATTTTGTGAAAATATCAGCTACATTATCTTGGGGTTTTATGTACTCTAATTCAATAAGTTTTTTGTGTATAAGATCCTTAATATAGTGATCTATTAATGTCTATATGTCTAGTACGTCTGCTATTCTCATAGCTTTCACACATGTTAAGTGCACTTTGGTTGTCTACATAAATTAAAGGAATTAAGACATTGCACTTCAAGTCCACAAGTATGCGTTGAAAGTATACCACATCCATCGCTGCCATTGCACATGCTATGTATTCCGCTTCAGCTGTTGACTGGGATACGCATGTTTGTTTCTTTGTAAACCAGGATACAGGGTTGTTACAGTGACATATTATACATCCACTTGTACTCTTTCTGCTGGTGATGTCTCCTGCCCAATCTGCATCTGAATATGTGATTAATCCAGTATCTTAATTTCATCAAAGGTAACATCCCTTGAGATTATAATTTCACTTGTTTTGGGTACCCATAGTCTATACCCATTTTTAGCATAGCCTACCATAATGCATTCAACTGATCTTGTTTCTAGCTTGTCTGCTGGAACAGGCAGTTTATATGCCCAAGCCTTTGAACCAAAAACCCTCAACTTGTCATAATTCACTTTACCTAGGTAGACTTCAGATGGTACCTTATTTTCCTTCAGGGCAACTGTTGGAGAGCGGTTCAATTGGTATGCAGCACAACGTATTGCTTCACCCCACAAGAACTTAGGCAAATTTGTTTCAGCGAATAGTGTTCGTACTCTACTCATTAGAGTGAAATTGATTCTTTCGCTAACTCCATTCTGCTGCTGTGTATGTGGCAAAGTGTATTCGTTGACTATTCCTTTTTGTATACAGAAATTTTTAAACACATGTGATGAGTACTCTCCACCACAATCTGACCTGATTCTTGAAGAGTAATATCCTCTGGCCTTTAACTCTCGGACATAATTCATAATATTTCTTTCTGCTTCATTTTTGTGTTTTAAAAGGAACACCTGGGTAAAATGTGAATAGTCATCGATAATTGTTTGATAATATTTTTCACCTTTCATGGTGTGTATTTTAAAAGGACCAGCTAAGTCACTGTGAATGAGTTCTCCAATTCTGTTTGACCTTGGTAGGGGTACATCCTTAAAAGGCTTTCGTTTTGATTTACCTTGGTTACAGGGACTGCATACTCCAAAATCGTGTGGAAAATTTAGTGATCCAAGACCTTGAGCATTGAGATGTCCAAGTCTTCGGTGCCATAGTAGATCCTTACTTAATGAAATGCAACAAGTTTCACTCATCGAAGGGTGTGCTATTGAAAATTGAGCCACATACAAATTTCCTTCGGATTCACATTTCATTTGCAATTTGTTATTTGAGATAGTAACTGATTTTCCACCACTATTGAATTGAACATCAAATCCCTTTGAACTCAATCTTTTCACTGATAAGAGATTGTAGGGAAACTCAGGTACAATAATAGCAGGTATCTTTATGAAAACATAACTGTTATTTTTATTGTTCAACACTTTCAAGCGAATTATACCTCTTTTTGTACCTTTTATAGTGCTACCATTTGCTATTTTTATTTCCATTTTATTCTCCATTTCTTCAACATTTTCCATAAGCTTCTCCAAATTTTCTGATACCCAATGATTTGTGGCACCACTATCTAAAATGAATTTAATGGATCGAGTATTTCCTAGTAATTCTGAGGATAAAGCGCCATTTTTCTCAATATTTTCAGCAGAAAAGAAATCAAATTCTTCTTCTTGATCATCTTCGCTCTGTGCAACATTTGACGTATGTCTTGTCATCTTGCCTCTTCCACGTCCTCGAGAGTTTCCTCTCCCTCTTACCACGATGTCCATGGCCACGATATGACGTCTGAGGCGTCTGTTGAGTTTGCACATCCTTGTTTGATGGACATCCATTTTTGAAATGTCCTTTGCCTCTACATGTGTGACATATTACATTTTCGTACCTCATCTGTGAGCTATTCTTATATTCACCTGGAGAGTAGAAAGAGCAGTTTCCGTCCTTATCGACCTTATCACCTGCATTGGAGTTCTCTTTGTTTTTGAGTTCAGTATCCAATAACCTTGTTTTTACATCAGAATACGAATATACTGTCGCGTCTTTATTCATATCGTTTCTATCGATGTAATGACGCTCTCAAAGCTTTCCGGCATTGTCAGAAGAAGGTAACACGTTTTGTCGGTATCATCGGTTGCAACTTTGCTTACGCCATTGAGTTCTTTTATGAGTTTTTCGAATTTAGTGAAATGCTCTTGTAATTCGCCATCGACGAATTTCATTTTCAATAGCTTTCGCGTTATAAACATCTTAGATAATGCGCTTTTTCTCTGGAAGACATTTTCCAGATTTGCAATCATTTCTTTGGCGCTTTGTGCGCTCTCTATGTATTCAATATACTTATCTGATATTGACTGTGCGATGATGCATTGAGCTTTTAAGTCTTTAGCTTGGAAACTGGTCAAATCTGCACCTGTGAGTGCTGCGATTTCTGTGTCTGTTTTATCTAATGCTATGAGTGCACCCTCTTTATTCAGAACAAGACGTATTCTATATTTCCAAGTGGAAAAATTATCTGCCTTTAGCAGGGGAAAGGGAACCGTAGACTTAGCCATTTTAGGTTAAGCACGCGAACTCTTTCACTTTGAGCCTGTATATGTAAACAAACTTTTCTCTGTAAATAATTCCGACGTAATTACAACTAACTTACGTCTATATATCTCCAAATTACTAGTGTCGGCCCATAACCTGTGAGAGATATTATTTAGTATTGGAATTATATTGCCAAATACAGTTAGACAACACGTTGATTAGAAAAGACTTTATTCACCGAACTAACCTTCATAGAATACATACATCCGTTATAACAATAATAGTACGCGCATGCGTATTGTACATACATTGTTTAACCATATTTAAATTGTACATATGATATATTTGACAGTACATTCTTTATAAATTTTATATGAGCTCAAAAGTTAAAGTGTTGTGATTGAAATTTTGATATTGGTTACTTTCCTGATTTCATGTGCTCGAAGACCAGCTCAGACGTCCCTCATGGTCACACAAGTGTTATGCAGACTTAATAACTGTTTCTGTCTCCTTTCCCACTACATCACTGATTCTAATTTACATTTTATGTTGTAATTTTACTTCCATATTTCCTTAAGGAATGGAAGTATGGTGATGGCAAAAAAAATCGTGTTCGAGATTATTGCAGATTCTGATTCTACTACACTCAAAACATGAAAAAAAGTCGTTTTCCGAAAAGTGTCTGTGTGTGTGTCTGTCTGTGTGTCTCTGCGTAGATTTTTTTTCTATGGCAAACGATAACTGCCGCAAATTCAAACAGAATCAAATAATTTCTTGCATACAGCCCTGATTTGTAGAGGACTCGCGACCTATTGTTTTTGGTGAAGATCGGTTGAGGGAAAGGGGTAGTTTACCTGCAACGGTTTTTTTTATCAAGGGAAATTTTTTTTTTTGGCAAACGATAACAGCCGCAAATTCAAATAGAATCAAATAATGTTTCGTATACAGCCCTGAATTGTAGAGTTCTCAAGACAGTTTGTTTTTGGTGAAGATCGGTTAAGGGAAAGGGGTAGTTTACTTGTAACGTTTTATGTTTTAACAAGGGTATTTCTTATGGCAAACGATAACAGCCGCAAATTCAAACAGAATCAAAAGATTATTTGCATACAGCACTAAATTGTAGAGTTCTCAAGATCTATTGTTTTTGGTGAAGATCGGTTAAGGGAAAGGGGTAGTTTACCTACAACGTTTTTTTAACAAGGGTATTTTCTATGGCAAACGATAACAGCCGCAAATTCAAACAGAATAAAATAATTTTCTGCATACAACCCTGATTTGTAGAGTACTCAAGACCTGTTGTTTTTGGTGAAGATCTGTTGAGGGGAAGGGGTAGTTTACCTGCAACGTTTTTTATCAAGCGTATTGTCTATGGCAAACGATAACTGCCGCAAATTCAAACAGAATCAAATAATTTTTTGCATACAGCCCTGATTTGTAGAGTACTCGCGACCTATTGTTTTTGGTGAAGATCGGTTGAGGGGAAGGGGTAGTTTACCTGCAACGGTTTTTTTTATCAAGGGAAATTTTTTTTTTTGCAAACGATAACAGCCGCAAATTCAAACAGACTTAAATAATGTTTCGTATACAGCCCTGGATTGTAGAGTTTTCAAGACCTATTGTTTTTGGTGAAGATCGGTTAAGGGAAAGGGGTAGTTTACCTCTAACGTTTTATGTTTTAACAAGGGTATTTCCGATTGCAAACGATAACAGCCGCAAATTCAAACAGAATCAAACGATTATTTGCATACAGCCCTACATTGTAGATTTCTCAAGACCTATTGTTTTTGGTGAAGATCGGTTGAGGGAAAGGGGTAGTTTACCTGTAACGTTTTATGTTTTAACAAGGGTATTTCCTATGGCAAACGATAACAGCCGCAAATTCAAACAGAATCAAATAATGCTTTGCATACAGCCCTGATTTGTAGAGTAGAGTACTCAAGACCTGTTGTTTTTGGTGAAGATCGGTTAAGGGGAAGGGGTAGTTTACCTGCACCGTTTTTTTATCAAGCGTATTTTCTATGGCAAACGATAACAGCCGCAAATTCAAACAGAATCAAATAATTTTTTGCATACATCCCTGAATTGTAGAGGTCTCAAGGACTTTCGATTTTGGTGAAGATCGGTTAAGGGGAAGGGGTAGTTTACCTGCAACCTTTTACGTTTTAACAAGAGTAAAGTACTTGCAAATTTATTTAACCTTTTTGAAACAATGGTAATTGTTAAAAATAAAAATAATTTTGTTGCCAGGCAACAAAATTAAAATTTTTTAATTTTAATGTAATATAATATTTTTCATTTAATACGGCAATAAAAAGGCAGGTAAGACACAAACACACAATTCACGTTATTTCTGGCCTCACTCATGTTTATTTTCTTACGTTTGCACGCTTTTTAAATGGAAAGTGCCGAAACCCACACCAACATAACGCGTGCAAGCCGAAAAAATGGACATCAATTTGCTTACTGGCGAAGCTAGTAGTTAATGAATGGGTAGGCAAAAATCTTATCTTAATTTTTTTTTAAGGAATCACTAAAAGGACGGTGGGTCAAATCGGACGCTGAGGTAGAGTTTGCTGTAACCGAATGGTTCCACAAACAGCCGTAAGAATTTTACTAGCAGGGAATCTACAGGTTAGCGCAACAGTGGAACTCATGTCTTAATGTTATTGGAGACTTCTTTTAAAATCGTTGAATAAAAAATGCTTTACAGCTCTATACGTGTGTCTATTGAACAATCCTTGTATTCGTCATACACAATAATACAACTGATTGAACTTCAAATTTTTAAACTTGGTTAGTTTCTATATATATGTTTAATGTTACAAATAATTCAAATAACAATCTTGATCATCTGTTAGTTCAGCGGAATAACAGTGACACTTTTAATAACCGCATAAAATAAACACTTAGTAACAACACAGGCGCTTTAACTTAACTGTTTGGACCACAGAAGTGAGGCATGCCTCAACGCTCTATGTGTACAGCGCGGGACAATCCCCCCTCCCTACACTTCCCTATCACACCACTACATTGCTTACATACGATGTATACAAAAAACGCTGAGGCAAGTTCAGGTTGCCTCATTCGATTTAAACGAACTATGCCGAATCTCACCTGTCACCATCTAGCGGTCGCTCAATAAAGCACGTTTCGGTTTAATAAATTTGACAGTCACAGTAACAATGTATAATCTTTACGTTATGTAGTTCATACGTATTTATAATTTTTATTCTACAGAATTTGTTAGGGTAGGCATTGCCTCAATTGCCTCCATGTAACTTCGCCACTGATATATATGTGTACAACGTTATCGGCAACAAAGAAGTAGTTTTTGTTAAAATTCCTTCCCGGGATATTTGGCCGTAGTCCAATGTTTTCTACAAAACCAGACATTTCGGCAATGCCATCGACTTCCATCATCAGTGAAAATCGAGTGCGATAACGTGAGGTGGTATACGTTAGTGACCACAGTACTGTGGTTAAGGCTGAAGCAGTAAGTAGAAAGAAGTAGTTTCTATGGTAATATTTCATTTCGAAAATGATTTTAAATATAAATCTTAGAATATGGAAGTCATGTATGGTTCTCCATACCGATATTTTACTTCCATGATCCTTAAGGAAATGGAAGTATGGTGATGGCAAAAAAAATCGTGTTCGAGATTATTGCAGATTCTGATTGTACTACACTCAAAACATGAAAAAAAGTCGTTTTTCGAAAAGTGTCTGTGTGTCTGTAGATTTTGTTCTATGGCAAACGATAACAGCCGCAAATTCAAACAGAATCAAATAATTTTTTGCATACAGCCCTGATTTGTAGAGTACTCACGACCTATTGTTTTTGGTGCAGATCGGTTGAGGGAAAGGGGTAGTTTACCTGCAACGGTTTTTTTTTATCAAGGGTAATTTTGTTTGTTTGGCAAACGATAACAGCCGCAAATTCAAACAGAATCAAATAATGTTTCGCATACAGCCCTGAATTGTAGAGTTCTCAAGATCTGTTGATTTTGGTAAAGATCGGTTAAGGGAAAGGGGTGTTTACCTGCAACGCTTTGTTTTAACAATGGTATTTTCTATGGCAAACGATAACAGCTGCAAATTCAAACATAATCAAATAATGTTTTGCATACTGCCCTGAATTGTAGAGTTCTCAAGACCTTTTGTTTTTGGTGAAGATCGGTTAAGGGGAAGGGGTTATTTACCTGCAACATTTTATGCTTTAAAAGGGTATTTTCTATGGAAAACGATAAGAGCCGCAAATTCAAACAGAATCAAATAAGTTTTTGCATACAGCTCTGATTTCTTGAGTACTAAAGACCTATTGTTTTTGGTGAAGATCGTTTAAGGGAAAGGGGTAGTTTACCTGCCACGTTTTTTGTTTTATCAAGGGTATTTTCTATGGCAAACAATAACAGCTGCAAATTCAAACATAATCAAATAATGTTTTGCATACTGCCCTGAATTGTAGAGTTCTCAAGACCTTTTGTTTTTGGTGAAGATCGGTTAAGGGGAAGGGGTTATTTACCTGCAACGTTTTATGTTTTAAAAGGGTATTTTCTATGGCAAACGATAAGAGCCGCAAATTCAAACAGAATCAAATAGGTTTTTGCATACAGCTCTGATTTCTTGAGTACTAAAGACCTATTCTTTTTGGTGAAGATCGTTTAAGGGAAAGGGGTAGTTTACCTGCCACGTTTTTTGTTTTATCAAGGGTATTTTGTATGGCAAACGATAACAGCCGCAAATTCAAACAGAATCATATAATATTTTGCATACAGCCCTGAATTGTAGAGTTCTCAAGACCTATCGTTTTTGGTGAAGATCGGTTAAGGGAAAGGGGTAGTTTACCTGCAACGGTTTTTTATCAAGGGTAATTTTTTTCTATGGTAAACGATAACAGCCGCAAATTCAAACAGAATCAAATGATGTTTTCCATACAGCCCTGTATTGTAGAGTTCTCAATACCTATTGGTGTTGGTGAAGATCGGTTAAGGGAAAGGGGTAGTTTACCTGCAACGTTTTATGTTTTAAAAGGGTATTTTCTATGGCAAACGATAAGAGCCGCAAATTCAAACAGAATCAAATAAGTTTTTGCATACAGCCCTGTTTTGTTGAGTACTAAAGACCTATCGTTTTTGGTGAAGATCGGTTAAGGGAAAGGGGTAGTTTACCTGCCACGTTTTTTGTTTTATCAAGGGTATTTTATATGGCAAACGATAACAGCCGCAAATTCAAACAGAATCATATAATTGTTTGCATACAGGCCTGAATTGTAGAGTACTCAAGACCTGTCGTTTTTGGTGAAGATTGGTTAAGGGAAAGGGGTAGTTTACCTGCAACGGTTTTTTATCAAGGGTAATTTTTTTCTATGGTAAACGATAACAGCCGCAAATTCAGACAGAATCAAATGATGTTTTGCATACAGCCCTGTATTGTAGAGTTCTCAATACCTATTGGTGTTGGTGAAGATCGGTTAAGGGAAAGGGGTAGTTTACCAGCAACATTTTATGTTTTAACAAGGGTAATTTTTTATATGACGAACGATAACTGCCGTAAATTCAAACAGAATCAACTAGGTTTTTGCATACCTTTTTGAACTAAAGAGAACTCAAGGTCTGTTGATTTTGTTGAAGATCGGTTAAGGGAAAGGGTAGTTTATCAGCAACGTTTTATGTTTTAAAAAGGGTAATTTTTTTATGACGAACGATAACTGACGAAAATTCAAAGAGAATCAAATAATTTGTTGCACCCTTTCCTGAGTTGCAGAGAGCTCAAGGTCTATTGATTTTGGTGAAGATCGATTAAGGGAAAGGGGTAGTTTACCTGCAACATTTTATGTTGTAACAAGAGAAATGTTTCCATGACGAACGATACCTGCCGCACATTCAAACAAAATCAAATATTTTTTTGCATGCATCCCTGGATTGTAGAGGACGGAAGGTCTATTGATTTTGGAGAAGATCAGTTAAGAGAAAGGGGTAGTTTACCTGAAACATTTTATGATTTAACAAGAGTAAAGTACTTAATTTTTATAAATAAAGTATCCTGATAAGTAGCTCATAGTAATCCACTGTAGAAACGTAGATGAAATATCTATAAATGAAGAGGTTAGGTGAACGGGGTTGAGGTAATTTTCTATTATTAAAAATTGTAGTTGATGGTTGAGGGGAGAATGTTTTATATGTGTACTACGTTATCGGCAACAAAGAAGTAGTTTTTTGTTAAATTGCTTCCCGGGCTCTTTAGCCGTAGTCCAATGTTTTCTGCAAAACCAGACTTTCGGCAGTGCCATCGACTGCCATCATCGGTGAAAATCGTGTGCGAAAATGTGAGGTGGTATACGTTAGTGACCACAGTACTGTGGTTAATGCTGAAGCAATAAGTAGAAAGACGTAGTTTCTATGGAAATATTTCATTTCGAATATGATTTTAAATATAAATCTTAGAACATGGAAATCATGTATGGTTCTCCATACCGATATTTTAACTGTTTGAAACTGTTCACATTTTAGTTATATTTTTACCATTTTAAATACTTTCGCTGGCAATTGCTGGCCAGCAGATCTTACAGCGTGCTGTTGCACGGACGGTGTTGTGTCGACTGGGCAGACAACATGGCGTATATTCCACTAATGGAAAGGGTAATACGTCACTGAATCTATTGTCCTCTGACGATGACGGCTTTGTTTTACAGCTCAACGATTACGTTTTATATTTTTGATGACGTTTTTTGGAGTGTCCGGTTGTTGTTGTGTCTGACTTGCTGCCATGGGTCACATAGGCCAGTTGACCTTGAGGCAATTCGTCGTTACATATTGCGTTGTAGTATATTGGGAAACTTTTATCCTCACTCTTCTTAATGTTGGAAATATAATAAAATTATTTTTGTTATGTACCTAAATTCCTTTACGGACCTAATGTACCGTTACAAAACCCCCTCAATGAGAGGTTTTATGCCGAAGCATAAAAACTCTCATTGACTCATTCATACTTCCTACAGGGATCAGCTAGGATATGTCGCCACAACCCCCTGTAGTGTTTACATAAAAAGAATACAATTAACTTACCCTTGGTCCAGTGATTGTGACAGTACCTGCATGACCTTACTGGACTTCTCTTGTGAGATCCCAACACTGCAAGGCCAGTCAGGCACTTGACGTTCCTGCTCTGATGCGCTGGCCAGCTCAGGACCGCCGCCACAGCATCACCAAATGCTGAAACATCCAAATAAAAAATCAAACAGTGGCCTTGTATAATGCCATATCCCCAACTGATCTATCTCCCCTTAGCTGCATTGGTTTACGTTAATAGGAATTGGTTTTTTCTTAATTCCTAATTTCCCTAACACAGAGACAAAACAAGATTTATGATAGAGGTCTCTTTCTCTTTTGCATTCCTACATTTTATCAAAATTTTGACTCCAGTCAATAATATTTTAACTCTTTTCCATTACACAAGAAGAAATATACTCTTACACTAAGGCAATAATATGCAAAATAATTCATTAAGTTTAAAAGAATCAACAACAATTTATCTATACATCTATTATATAGAACCCAAAACACAAATTCATTATGGCCAACAATCTAGCTATTTAAAATTCATTGATCAGTTTTCCTGATACAAATACTTCTTCAAAGCGAAATCATAATTATCTTTTATGCTTGACACCATTATCAATGTCATATACTTAAGATTTGATATTCGTTTAAACGTTACTACCCCTGTAGCAAGCTCCTTACCACACACACTATGACCCTACAACATAATAAAACATTACCCTTGAACATTAACATTGTTACATTTACATTAAACAATTCACATTTAAAATAATTTGTATAAAATTTATAAACATTATAACTTGAACATTCTCTTTACTCTGTTTGTATCAAACTTTAATTTATTTAACATATATCGTACCATTATTCTCCAAAAAAATTTAAATTTGTTATTGACATTCATTATACATAACATTTCATTTACTATTCCATCTCTACTATGAATTTTCTATTTAACATTTTCCTCTTTCATTAGTTTGGGTGACTCTCAGTTATTCACAATGATTTGATTTATATGGGCATTACCTTACTCACCTTGGGCATTACCTGATCTATAACCTTACTCACCTTCTTCCTCTAACCACCAACAGATTTGCATAGGGTGACACCAGTCTCTCAATAATAACCCCCTTCAACACTAATTCCACTTAAATCCTTCTCCTCTTATAATAAAATCTCTAATACCCTCTTTGTAACTAGGATGTGTGTTCCCGACCTTGGCAATTCCATTCATCTCCTTTTGCCCTTCCCATAATCTCGGCAAACACTCCTCGACCCTTCACAATTTCTGTATCTGCCCAACGACGCACGTTGATCACTCCTTACCACCTCACCCTCATCTACAAAATATCACCAGCAACTATTTACTCTCTAATTACATTACCCTCTCTGTCTACATATAAGCACTACCACTACTGTGTCCCTATTACTACCCTGTTTCTGTAATACTTTTATTCTACAATTCTTATTTTCTCTAACACCCATTAGAGTTAACTTTGACTAACTCAAATGCCTTATCATTATTACCCAAACATTTTACAACATTTCACCTTAATATGATCCTTGAAATTACCCTAGAAAATTCATCACTTAACTCATAATAATAATGTAGCTCCATATCCAAACATATTATCTGTTTAATCATGTACTTTATAGCATCTAAATTTCAGAAATTATTTAACTTCATCATCATAACCTTAATTAATTAATTTATCTCCATTATTTAATTCAATCAATCATTTAAAATTTCACAATTACTTTAGTTACCTTAAACTTCACAATTATTCTCATTACATTTATTTAGTCTGAAAAAAAATGTTATAACTATTATTCAATCAACTCCTATTATCTACGTGGTTTACATAACATATAATACACAACATAATGTAATACACAAATACATTTAACATTGACACATAAAAACATATACAATCCAACTTATTATTTGTTAACATTGACCATAAATCACTCCATAAGACAATCCATTTCAAAACCACACTGTTCACATAATTAAATGTTCATAAACAATAAAACACTTATCCACCAGCATCAAATAACAGTCTAATCTTAGGTCTATACAAATTATTTTTTCTTGAATATCTTATATTATTACTATCAATATAATACTTATCTAATTCTTCATATATTTCCACAATACTATTTGAATTAATATGCTTATTCCATATTACTATCTCATATAATTTGTCACGATCGAGTATGGTCATGTCGCCTTTGGTATAGTCTGTTACAATCAGGTAAGTTATAAAGTCATTATTATCGTCATCATAGTTATCTACTACTACTGTATGTATTACTTCGCAAGGTAAGCCTTTTATATAATCAACTCTCTCGTTACTTATTTTCTCTATTAACTCTTTATAATTCCTCCCAACATCAAACAACTTTATCTTCCTATCACCATACCTCTCTCTCAAAATATCCCTTATCATAACACCAAGTCACACTCTCTCTCTCTCAATATAATATGCAGGGGGCACTACAACTTTATTACTGCACCACCTACCAGATGCACAAAAAATCAAGGGACAACTATTATAGTACTCCTCTGTAGCTCCCGTGTTAATTTGCCTCACGTTGGATGCGTCAATTTATTACTAAACGTGTATCCCGTGTTATAGTAATTTGCCCGTGTTATTTTAATTTGCCCGTGTTAATTTTTGTAAATGTTAAGTTGTAATAAAAAGTTGTAAATAGTGTATCAGTTGATCGTGAATTATTTATGTTGCGTGCTTTGTAACGTGATTTAATATATAAGTTTAAGAAATGAATTATTCTGCCTTGGTTTAATAATCCGAATTATTATTATTCCAATTCTGCAGTTAAAATTTCAAAATTCATTCAAAAATAGTGGTCGAGTCGTCACAAACAATTCTCAAGGGTAACCTTCGATATTAGGCTTAACCCTATTCTTTGAGGTTAATCTTGGTTTTGTAGTTTGTGTAATTCCAACGACTCCCCGACGTCTTCGTAGTCTTGGTAATTATAAAATAAATGTTGATAGTCTCTTATGTTCATGAAATAATAACGCATGGATATGATTTATTAACATTATCATTTAATCTTTATAATTGGAGTTCAAATTGATAGAAATTTTCATTCGATACACACGTTAGTAACAATCGATAGTTATCTCAGGAGTGAATAATAAAGTAGGTTTAATATATTTCGTGGGAATTCTTATGGCTGCTACGAAAAATTCCATTACATGATAAATAACAATATAGAGTACATTTACAAATCTTTCTAGTACTTATAATCTAAAAAAAGAGTTACAAAAATTATTAAGAAAACATACAATGTCTGATGTTATTCAGTACACCTTGTACAAAGCATGCTGGTTAGAGTGACGTCATCATCATGGCTGCCTTCGTCTGTGTCAGATAACAACTGAAGTTTACTAATGTGTCAAATAAATGTGTTCCTTGTAACCACTGATTCTTATATATATAATTTGTTTTTTCACTTATTAAAATGTTCACTAATGATTAGTGGTAGTGTGAATTATAGTGTTGTCTAGTGGTTGTTCATTTTGAATAAATAATATTGTCAGTTATAAAGTCGAATAATACATTACACTTCTAGGCGATGTTCGCTGAACGTCTCCTTGTTTTTTCTTGATATTTTCTTTACGGTGTGTGTTCCTGGTTAGTTAGAGAATTGTAGTTAAGGAATTGTTTATCTTCAGTGGTTGTCATAAAAATTTTCCTTCACCAAACGGTTTCTTGAGTTTAAGTTTTCATTTTAAAAATCTTGGCAAGCACTATTAAACTGTTCTCAATCACGATTAATAATAAAGTGTCATTTCCTCTTTTTTAGTCACCGAACTGATCAAAACTTCTTAAATTTTGATTGGCCACTTATGTACAGGTTAAGTGTTATATGATCAATACCCCTCAACTACTTTACATTTTACAAAAAATTACCTTTAACATATAATTTTTTTATTATATCCTAATGATACATACAATGTTTATATGATTATTAATTATACAATTATAAACAATTTGGTACTAATCATGCCTCAGTTTATAACTGTAAAACCTTAGTAATTAGTGAATTTCTCTGATATATGATGAAACAGTTTATAATGGTTGATTGTAAGTTATACTTTGACTCTATGAGATAAATATATTTAAAATAATAAACTAATAACAGGAACTCTTATAATATATAACACAACTCTTAATAATAATACTTGTTTTAACAGTTTTAATTTATTCATAATGTTGACTATTGTCTGTATGATAAACCATTTTTACTGGTTGTTAATAATAACAAAACACTTTTTATAAAAATAAATAGCACACTGTTTAACTGTAGTTTGTATCATTATTATTATTATGTCACTTTTATCACTGTAAGGGGTTGTGTCCCTTTTTCTTTCCTTGATTATATACAATTTTGTTTAATACAATTTTTATAATAGAATTAATAAAATAAATACAATTTATAGCAGTTAATACAATGTTATTGTATGAACTTGTACTCTTTATCGGGTTTGGTTCGGTTACTCATGGCAAGTTATTTAGGCCTACTAGGTTTCTTTATTTAAATTTTGGTTTGTTTACTGCCCTATTCTACTGGGTAAATACTAGCTGGGTCTTGATGATATTAAATAAGTCAAAGGTTGTTGTTGTTTAGTTATATTTGGTTCCTTACTGATTTATCAAAACTTGGTATTTTCTTTTAATTGGCTATTGATTAGGATTTCTTGTTCCCTCTCTGGATAGGGTTTCATGCATATATTTATAATTCTTTTTACAACATTTTGTTTTGTTACACTATTTGCAGACCACATGTCTCCCAAATACACTAGTGAAGCCTTTTCTTCACCCCCAACTACAACATCACGGGAAAAATTTACCCCCTGCACCCCTCTACCTGTATACTCTCTCTCCGCTTTCTCTCAGACTCATCAACACACACTAACATTCCATTATTATATTCTATCTCCTCTAAAACTTCATCAGTGCTCTCAATATTCACACCATTATTCTCTAACACCATATTTTTACTTACATTGTCATAATTCTCACCCCTACTTACCTTATCGTCTTTATTTACGTCTAATTTATCTGTCTCTCCACTATTCTCTATCACCATTTTAATCTCATAATTGTCCTCTACTTTATTCATTTTCAATTTATTAATTATGTCATCCATTCTGTTTATCTGAGTATCTAATTTCTCACTGACTACTTCTGTGATCTGTTCTTGCATCTTATCACAATGTGTACGTATTTCATTGATATGTTGATTGAAATTAAAATTTTGTTGTTTTATCTCCCCTCTCATCAACTTTATTTCATTATTTTGCATCTCTAATTTAGCATTTAAATTAACATCTTGAACTTTCATGAAATTGAATAAATCGTCTAACGACACTTTACTGGTTGTAGGTGTCGACTTAGCATTTATTCCACTCATGATCATTGATTCTGTTTCCGCGTCAGTTAAGCTGACACTTTCATCATTGTCTGCCATTTTTAAAATGTTAAATATATTTATTTTTAAAATATTACTGTATATCTAACACATAATCAACACAACATAACCTAATTACTTACGTATTACGTTACACATTAATTCAATACCCATTCTGTCTCTGTCTGCAGGCTTATTTATATAAATATTTATTTATACAAAGTCACAGTTCGGGCAGCCATTTGTTAACAAACTTTCTTTGAGATATTATTTTTTATAGTAACTTACCTTTTTAGAAAATCTCGTTGCACTTATATTTTGTTTATGTTTGGATTCACCATGTGGCGCTTTTGCCAACATAACATTTTCTATTAGGGTCCAGGTTCTTGTTTAAGCGAGCACAGAAGACAGCATGGGTATTTGAAAATAATAACTCTGATAACATTTGGTTAAAAAGACTTGTGTTTAATAATCTGAATACTTTGAATATTTAAATGAACAAAAACAAGATGGAGTCTTGATCAGATACAAACAAAATGGTGGCGAAGTATTTTCGCTGCTAGCTCTAAGTACGTCACAATTACATACATAGTTGTTATCTTCAATTTCCTAATTTATTCTCAAATGAAGCTAGAAATATACTGCAGTCTAATATTTATATCGTTACGTAAAAGTGGATCACGTAACGTGAACCAATGCCTCGTGTTTTTTTCTATATGTGCCGGCACATGCACGCACGCACACATGCTCCCCACAAATTATTTTAAAGGTACATTCTTTATAAATTTTATATGAGCTCAAAAGTTAAAGCGTTGTGATTGAAATTTCGATATTGGTTACTTTCCTGATTTCATGTGCTCGAAGACCAGCTCAGACGTCCCTCATGGTCACGCAAGTGTTATGCAGACTTAATAACTGTTTCTGTCTCCTTTCCCACTACATCACTGATTCCAATTTACATTTTATGTTGTAATTTTTTAACTGTTTGAAACTGTTCACATTTTAGTTATATTTTTACCATTTTAAATACTTTCGCTGGCAATTGCTGGCCAGCAGATCTTACAGCGTGCTGTTGCACGGACGCTGTTGTGTCGACTGGGCAGACAACATGGCGTATATTCCACTAGTGGAAAGGGTAATACGTCACTGAATCTATTGTTCTCTGACGATGACGGCTTTGTTTTACAGCTCAACGATTACGTTTTATATTTTTGATGACGTTTTTAGGAGTGTCCGGTTGTTGCTGCATCTGACTTGCTGCCGTGGGTCACGTAGGCCAGTTGACCTTGAGGCAATTCGTCGTTACATATTGCGTTGTAGTATATTGGGAAACTTTTATCCTCACTCTTCTTAATGTTGGAAATATAATAAAATTATTTTTGTTATGTACCTAAATTCCTTTACGGACCTAATGTAGTGTTACAACTGGTTAGCTCCATTGATGGTGACAAGCTGTAGTTGATGAATACTAATCATGGCAACCTCACGTCAACATAGACTCAAGATGGTAATCTCGTAATAACAGTGATAACTAATTCGTGCACAAAGATAATGTTGGAAAGTGCCACACAATTAAGAATACATTATTACATCAAATGTTTCCAACTGGCATTCTTTTTGGCTGAGGCAGTATTATCAAATAATAGGAAATTGTTGGGCAGCAAGATATTTTGCTGTTTCATATGATAATTTCAAATTGTAAGATAGTAAAAGACATTTTGTTTTGTTATAAACGGTGAAATAAAAAGTATGTGAAAATATTGTTAAGTTGTATTCTCATTTTGTTATGCTTGTAAAGACTGCATATTTATGTGAGCTAAAATGTTAAGAAAAAATTCATTTTGTGGATTGTTCTCTTTTATTGTTGTACTAAAGGTTTAGAATCTAAATCTTTCTTTTGTTTGTATTACAGTATAAACACTTACCAGAAGTAGCTGAGTTGATGCATATTTATAGTGATTACATGAATAAAGTTAAAGAGAAAGAGAGTGAAAGGAATGCGTTTGTCGTTATCGAAGGCCTTGATGCCAGTGGTAATTCTTAATTTTTACTTTTTGCTATAATTTTTGTGGCTTTCTTGTGTATTTAGTAATTTAGGTCTTTTTATAGGATTTGACAATAGAAGTGTGTGTGTGTGTGCGCGCGCGCGCCATCTGAGTACCGCATGCCAATTTCAATTCTTTACTCTTTGTTCTTTTCTTTTTTCCAATATTCTTTCATCTTCTCACTGTGTCTCTTCTTCCTGTCTTCAGTCCACTTTGAACCTGCGTTTTATCTCTCTCCTACCCTGGACTCCCTCCATTTTAACACTTTTGCCCAAAAAACATCTCTTTCAATTGCTTCTTCTGCGTGTATATTATTTTTTTCTAAATCCTTTTGGGCTTCTTTAATCCAACGTGATGTTGACTTCTTCCCCCACAGATATTTGAAGATTTGCTTTGTCAACCTATTGTCGTCCATTCTATATAAATGTCCAAAAAATAGCAGTCTTCTTTTTCTCATTGTTTTTGTTATATTTTCTATACTTTGATATAATTTCATTACTTCTTAATTTCCAACCTTCTGAAGTTTTTCGTGGGCTTAATATTTTCCTAATAATTCATCTTTCCAATATTTCTAGCTTATCTAAATTATAATTCAATGCTAGACATCCACTTGCATATAGGCATTCTGGCTTTACTACTATACTGTAATGCCTTATTTTTGCATTTTTATATATGCACTTTTTATTGTAAATATCTTTAGTTATACTATATGCCCTTTCCATCTTATGAATCCTTTCTTCTATAGCAGATTTTTCCAAGCCATTCTCTTGAATTATCTGTCCTAGATACTTAAATTTTCGAACCCTTTCTATTCGACCAATATCTGTTACCAGGAGTTTTGGCGCATTTTTAATGGTGTGTGTGTGTGTGTGTGTGTGTGTGTGTGTGTGTGTGTGTGTGTGTGTGTGTGTGTGTGTGTGTGTGTGTATGTGTGTGTATGTGTGTGTGTGTGTGTGTGTGTGTGTGTGTGTGTGTGATATTTGCATTATTTTTATTATTCATATATGCAAGAGATTTTAAATATTTGAATAAAGTTTTAGTGATCTTCACATGTAGTGCTTCTATACACCAAGAACATACATCTTGATATAGAATCAAAGATTTTTTTTATCTTGGGGTGGACAGTCTCATCAATAAACAATATTTAGCAAATTATTGTGAGTGTAATTTGTTGGGGCTGTTGGTGACTTGGGTATCAGATTTTTCAGATAATCAAGACCACAACAAAATGAAACAAAACAACAGATTTTATTATTTATATGAGGTATTATGGCCGTTCAATAATTAAAGAGACAAATAGCTCTTGAGAAAAAATGGTTGGTAGTACGATAGTTTCATAACTGTATGTTGGCATCCTTGTGATGAATGCTGATAAACTGTTTGATTATAATTTATTTGTTTATAACCTCAAATTCTCATATAACGATGGTGAGTCCTCTTGAAGTTTTGGAATTAGTTGAACAATGTGCAGTTATCCACTTTTGTTTTTTTTTTTTGAAGGTACAAAACTGGCTTAAATTTGCACTCATGTGATTAAACGATATGTAAAAACTTGTATGTACTGTGGAAATTTGTGTAAGTGGGTAAAACAGTTCAAAAATGGTCGAACTTCAGTGACTGGCGAGCACTGTTGTGGACGTCCGGTTTCAACTCCACCCGCTTGAAAGTTGCATAGATGCCCTTATCCAAGAAGACCAACAGGCTACAGGCTACAGCTACATATAGCTGAAGAATTACAAGTAAGTGTTAGCACAGTTCATAACATTATCAGACAAAACCTCAAGTACCACAAAACAAGCACAAGCTATGTTAGGTTCTAAGAGAGTTGACTCAACATACAGCTCAGTTAACATGTGAAATGCAAGGCTTGGGAGACTGCCTCAGCCCTTACTACAGTCCAGACTTGGCTCCATCTGATTTCCACATGTTTGGTCCACTCATGGAGGCATTACGTGGTACGAAGTTTTATTACAAGGACAAGGTAAAAAAAAGTGGTAAAATAGCCCTGATATTATCATAAAGATTTCTTTGCAGCAGACATAAAAGAGTTTATTCAGATATGGGACAAGTGCATAAATGTTGGTGGGGATTGTGTTGAAAAGTAGAAAAATTGTCATATTAATTAAATAAATTTTTTCCGCTGCAGCTATTTGTCTCTTTAATTATTGAATGACCCTTTTAGTATTATACAGTTAGAAGGTGTTATTAATATTATGTCAGATACTGATGTTATAGTTTAGATCGTAATACAATATTACAGTTTATAAGACTATATTTTGGTTGTCTTAAATTTCTGAGTATTAGATACCCAGAATACTATTAACCAAGTGTCTTTTTTACATCCAGGTTATTCCTGCCAAGACTTGCTCCGTAATTTCTGCTTATGTGTGTAACTTTTTTACACATTGATTTTGTCACAAATGGAGAGAATGTTTTACTTGTTAGCAAACATCTTCTGTCTAGTGCAAGCTTTTCTCTTGCACAATTTTTATTCAGACAGCTGTCAACGTGATGACTGGCTTCTTAATTATTTTTTTCTTTTTTTGGCAGTGACATACCCTTTTATTAGTTTTTTGTAGTCCATCTTCTCTTCTCATGGTCTGGCCAAAGCGCATTAAATTTTTGTTCACTATGTTATATGTACGAGGGCTATCCAGAAAGTAACAGACGTTTTGACCGACCGCGGCGGTGGGCGGGGATAGAGCCGCCATCTTGGTGTCGGAACGTTCCTACACTCAGTACGCAACCAGCTGTGGTAGCATGCGGTCTGTGCCCCTCTTACTTTGCTCTCTGTGACGTGTTAAAATGTGCGCTGCAATAGAAAATCCCGCCACTTGTGAGGTGCGTTCTGTGATTAGGTTTTTGTTCGCAAAAAATCACAAACCAATTGAAATTTATCGCCAACTTTGTGATGTGTACGGAAAAGGAATAATGAGTGAAAGCCGAGTGAGGCAATGGTGCATTGATTTTAAAAATGGCCGTACCAATGTTCACGATGAGGACCGCAGTGGTAGACCTAGCCATGTGACTGATGAACTGGTGATGAAAATCAACGACAAAATTCGTGAAGATCGTCGTTTCACGATTACGGAACTTTCGAAACAATTTCCCCAAATTTCACGGAGTTTGGTGCATGAAATTGTGGCGGAAAAGCTTGGTTACCACAAATTTTGTGCTAGGTGGATTCCGAAAATCCTAACGGAAGACCACAAAAAACAGAGACTGGCTGCAGCACTAACTTTCCTCGAAGATTACGACAAAAATGGTAACAAAGTTATCGATCGTATCGTAACTGGGGACGAGACTTGGGTGAAGCATGTCAATAGTGAAACAAAAAGGCAGTCGATGGAATGGGGACACACAAATTCTCCCAAGAAACCAAGGAAGTGTTTGCAAACGCTGTCAGCAAGAAAGATCATGGCTACTGTGTTTTGGGACTCTGAAGGAGTGATTCTCGTTGATTTTCTTGAACGTGGCACAACAATTAACTCAGAGAGGTATTGTGAAACACTGAGAAAGTTAAGGCGCGCGATACAAAACAAGCGTCGGGGAAAACTTAGTGCGAAGGTTTTGTTTTTTCACGACAACGCACGTCCACACACGGCCAATCGTACCCGAGAGCTCTTCGATAGTTTTGGATGGGAGGTGTTCGATCATCCACCATACAGCCCGGATTTGGCGCCGAGCGACTATCACCTCTTCCCAGCGATGAAGACATGGCTCGCTACACAACGCTTTGATACTGACGCCGAACTGCATGCCGGTGTAAACCAGTGGTTGAAATCGCAGGCGGCAGATTTCTACAGAGACGGTATTGAAAAACTTGTGCCACGGTATGATAAGTGCCTTAATTTGAATGGCGATTATGTAGAAAAATAGCTTAAGAGTGTACCTTTCAAATGTATATAATAAAATTTTGTTTTTTCATTTTGTAAATTTTTTATTTCAAAACGTCTGTTACTTTCTGGATAGCCCTCGTATATCCCTTCACGTGTTGGAATCACTGTAAATAAGACAGTATATGACCTAGAAAAAGACGTCAACTATATTGACCATATAGCTAATTTTATAACAACAAAAGCTCTACTTATAAAAACTACAAGAAAAACATAAACAATCAGCTAAGAAAATTGCTGAAAACAAAGCTTAGAAGAATATAGACACTGGTAACAGTTTAAACATAAAAAAGGCATATGCTGCTTCCTTTTATCTTAACAGGGGCCATGCCGTAGTAAAAAAGACACTGTACTGCCACACCTGCAGCTCTCCTCAAAAAATTAACATCTACATATAAGAATAATTTAAATTATTTTAGCAGCACGAGTAAAGAATATTTCTCCAGTGCTGAAAACTATACATAAACCTTAGAACCTCAGGTAACATCAGTCAGCAAAACTTACATATCAGAAACAGACAAGGTAGCCATAAGCCCATTTAATTATATATTGCTGTAAGCAATATATGATTAATATGTTTTACCAAATGTAAGTATATCACTACCGACTCAGAACACAAAGTTTTTTATTGGTAAAAACATAAAAGTTTTACCTTTTAGCCTGAACCAGTTTTTGCTTATAAGCTTCGTCAGAGGCTGCCACTGGGACCACTGTCTGTCTTGTTCTTGGCGACGGCGTTGACTTTTGAAGGATCAATGTTGTGTGTGTACGGGTGTGATATGTTCGAATAATACGTGTGAAATCGAAATCCAAGAATAGTATTTTTTAATGTGGTAGCAGCCTTATATAACACACACATTACAATAAACATATTTATGGTTCAAAATGTATTTTATTTCTTACTATATTTTTCCTACATGCTATTATATTAAGTCTGTTCTTATTATATTATATTTCGTGTGTTTATTTTGCAGAATTTCCAAGTAGCCACTGAGTATAGTATAGTACAGTATAAATTATTATAATACATACATAATGAAATCGAGTTGGAATCCTTGTGTAAGAATATGAATGAAATAACCAATAAGCTGTATTACAGGAAATAATTTTCTGATAATGTTAATAGAAATTATTTTTTCCTAGGAAAAACAACTCTGTCAAAAATGTTAGCAAAGAAAATGCTAGGGGTAAGATTGTCAACACCGCCTGACTGTCTCGTGAAAATGAGGGAAAAATTTGATAAGCACAACTCAACATTACGCAGGGCGTTTTATGCTCTTGGAAATTATATAGCTGCTGAAGAAGTCAGAGACATTTCAACAATAAAGCATGTTGTTTTAGACAGGTTAGTCTCAGGGAGGAATAAGGTGATTTCTGAGCACAAAATGAAAAATTAGGAAGAAAATCTATTTGTATTGCGTAATTATGGATTTGGTTGCACAGTAAAAATAAAATTATTTCCATATAACATGATGTTGCTATATAATAATGGGAAACCAAATTATGATAAACCCACACTTAACCTCTTGCCTTTTAGCTTACAAAGTGTGTGTGATTCAGAGATAAAAAGATAACCTAAACACCTCATTGTGTGCTGGGAATTGTGGTTGTAATTGACTTTTGCTGCATTTTTGTGGTTTCAGTTGCATATAGACAGTCACAAAAACTCGGAAAAAAATAAATGCAGCTTACTTAATCCAGACATCATCTACTGCCAGATTATGATGAAATTTATAGTGAAACCTGAATTTTGTATGGTTTTGAGTTTTTTGTATTCTACTCAAAACCACAATTACATATCTGTGCATGGACCTCTTACTAATGCCTCCATCATTTGCTCTCTAAGCCACTACTTCCTCAATTCTACTGTTCTTTCATCCTAGTATTGTAAATTCTTCAGGCCTGTGTTATTAATTTCAATCTCTAAAATACCCTTATCATCACAGCAGGTAACTTTCCCATATCTCATAGTTTCATAACGTAATCAGATCTAAAATATTTCTAATTTATCATTTCTCATTTTTTTCTTGTGTAATCTCTGTCCCTTTACTATCCACAAAATCGTACCTCTGTTCCCTGTAATCAGTTCTTTATGATTCATCACTAAGAGTTTATGAAAACAAATAGACGTGTGTTTTTAATAAAAACACATGAGTTGAAACAGAAGTGCTATTTCAATTGTTTGCATAACAGTTAGTAAATATTATAATCTCCATAACTGTGTAGTTTTATAGTAGCATTTTTAAAATAGTAATTGTTAATTATAACTTTATATTTCCAGCTTTGTCCAGTTCATATATGTAGTATGAAATTTTACATCTTCCTCAAAACACATTTTTATACATTTTCCTTATATTGCTAATCTGTATTTAGTAAATTAAATTGTAAGATTAGGAAAAAAGGCCCCAATACTTTACCTACAGTACAAACCATAAAACCTAAGAAACCAAAAGTCAGAGTTGCCACTCACATTTTTAAAGGCTTCATCAAACTGTTAATGTGACAACTGCTTCATTATCCCCATTGAAACAACCTGACTACTTGAAAACACTATTTTCCATTAAAAGAAATTTTCACTAGATCTGTTCAGCAGACTCATTGAGCACACATTAAGTTGATGTTAGGTGACTTTTTAAATAGCTTATATTCATTTTCGTATATATTTTTTATTAATGATTAAAAACAATTTACTAAAAGAATATTCAATAACTTTACATTCAACAAATACTCATTAATCCATAACAAGGTAACCTATCAAAGTTGCCATTAATGGTACAGTTATCTTACATTTTGTTATATTAAATTTTTTTTAACAAATTCAATAAAAAATATCTATATAATTGTACCATATTCACTACTGTATTTATAGAGTTTCATACAAGACAATCTAACTTTTGCCATTTAGACAAAATATCAAGAACTATTAATTGGATTAATCCTAAAACACATTCTGTCCATTACCACAGATAATCTTGTCTTTTGTAGCTATAAATTATTTTTTTTTACAAATGTAGGTATTGGCACAGTACAGCTGCGTATGCAATTGCAACTGAGGTGACAGAAGGTGGTAACATACTGCCACCACCAGATTCTCCTGTTTATAGCTTTCCTAGCGACCTGTTGGAACCTGATTTTGTTTTCTTCTTAACGGTAACTGAAGAAAATAGGCTTAAACGGATAGCACATAGAACGGGCGTGACACCTGAAGAAGATAAACTAAAGAAAGAGAAACTGTTCAGAGACACGTAAGTATAATAAGAATAATGAAAATTAATCCATGTAACTAATGGACTGACAGTAAATATTAAGATTTTTATACTTCATATTAACATGGAATATTGGCAACAATATTTACTTACATATTCAAGTTTTCATATTTGATATATTATGTAATAAAAAGGGAATATAGTATATATGTTGATTGACATGTAAGAATGGAAAATATATCAACTGCATGTCGTTAATTCTACTGCATGTTTTGTTAACTGGGGCACAGTTCCTTGGTTTTAAATATTACAAACTAGCAAGGAATGTTAGTAAATGAGAAAATATGGATTGGCATGTCACTTTTTTAAAAGATGGGGGAAGAAAGTAGCATGGATCAGGGAATATAGTGAGCCTCCGTTTTTACAAGAACTTTGTTGATTACCAGAATAGTAAAAGTAAACCAGTTTTTTCAATTAGACTTGGTACCTTCCCTGTGCATCCTAAACATTTATACTACATACAGTCCTCTCTCTCTATAACGATATCGTTATAGAGAGACTATCGATATCGTTATGCCCAGGGACTGGGCATTTTCATCGTTATAAAGAGAGATCGTTATATAGAGAGGAACCAAAATTTGAAGAAATAGGTTCAAATTTCTTTTCGCTGCGCCATACGTGTGAGCGGTAACGCACTGCCCGTGCGCTATACTTTCAGCATTGGCATGTATACACGTGCGGAGCATTCAGCCGTTCACAGAATTCACTCAGAAGTATTTGAAATGGCCGCAACAACAATTCTACATATTCCTTATCACAACACAATGATTACAAAGCCTCGAGCACATTCGCAACTTTCAATTATCGCACTGTTTACAAAACACTAGATACCCTGAATGGACAGTCTGTGTTAACTGCTGACTGAAAGTAACGATAAACCACTGACCTTGTACGCACACTGCTTGTTCCGACAATCAGAGACATAGGCGTATAAACACGTTCAGAGCGCTTAACCAATCTAAAAACGATGTGCGGTTTAACACGTCTGGAGCACCACACAGGCATGAAACTTTTGCGTGTATACATGTCCAGAGCACCGAAAAGGTTAAAAATAAAGTAATACTGTATCATAAATTCACACAACAAATATTTATTATTAATTTAATATTTTTCCCCTATTACAGTATTTTTCTACTCTTTAGAAAGATTTACATTAATGGAAGAAGTCTGTCATCCTAGTTTGCTTCCTTTTCCCCTTCCAAAGCACTGACCTTACTTTGTCCTGAAGCCGCACAGCATCTTCTGTTGCCGTCATGTCATCTTCTTGGTGTATGAAAATTCTATGCAGGATTTTAGCTGCCTCCAAGGCCTGCTGAGGTTGGGGCTGGTTCAAGTTCCGTGTCACTGTCTCCGCCTTCTTCCACACGAACTGCATTTAGAATGTCCTCGTCTGAAACTCCTGCTGTTGTAGCCACAGTGTCATTGACATCATCGAAGTCCTGCAGCTCTTCCGGTCCATAGGTGATAGGCAGTTCAAAATGTCTGGCCCAAACAGCTAAAGGCAGGTCATCTTCATCTTCAGTCGATCCTTCGTCTTCCAGCCATCCTGCGTGTTTGAAGGAGTGTTTTATCGTTTTGGTTGTCACCTCTTCCCAGGATTTGCTGATCATGTGTATAGCATCGAGAATGTTTATTTTAAGGTTTCCATTGCACTCGACCAGTTCCATTAAAATCCTCGTTCTGTAGTGACTTTTCAAACTTTTGATCACACTCTGATCCATTGGTTGAAGGACACTTGTTGTGTTGGCAGGTAAGAAGCAAAGCTCTATGTTTTGAAGATCAGAGATTACAGGGTGTGCAGGGCAATTGTTGACTAGAAGTAGGATCTTCTTTCCTTTGAGCTCAGCATCCCATTTTCGGATCTCTTCTTCAAAAAGCTGAGAAGTCATCCAAGCACACTTGTTTGCTTTGTAATTGACAGGCAGGTGTTTGATGTTTTTAAAACAACGAGGATTTTTGGATTTGCCGATCACTAGCAATTTCCTCTTCACTGAGCATGTCATGTTAGCTGCCACCAAAACCGTAATTCATTCTTTCGCTAACTTTCCACCAATACACTTTTCTGATTTAAATTTCATTGTTCTGTTTGGCGTCATCTTGTAAAACAATCCAGTTTCGTCAGCATTAAAGTTGTCTTCCGCTATCGTGTCTTCAGCTCAGGCCACACTTTCTCCAGCCAGCCATCTGTGATGTTTCTGTTAACATCACGGGCCTCTCCGCTGATCTGCCCGTAGTTGATGTTGTGACGCAGCTTCCACTTGTTCAGCCAACCCTCAGATGCTTTAAAGTCAGCAATGCCAAGCTCCGATGCAAAAAATTCTGCTTTTGTTTTGACTAGAGGCCCAGAGAGTGGGATATGGTTTATACGCTGCTGTTGAAACCACTGCAGCATGGCCCGATCCAAATCTTCATGCTGAGGTTTCCGCAACTTCTTCCTGCTGCCTCCCTCCATTTCCGCATCAAGCCACTTCTTCCTATCCTTCCAGATGGTAGCCACAGTTGACTGGGAGAGGCCCGTTCGCCGAACAACATCCGTTTGTTTCTCGCCTTTCTCTATTGCCCGAATCAACGATAACTTTTCTTCCACGGTGAGCACTTTACGCTTTTTAGAAAACATGTTGACCGTTCACGCACCGAGAAACAACTGAGACTGTACAGTAGCGGTCAACAGCTGTCAACACATCAGTGTGAAAGTAAACAAAAGACGCACGGACAATAATAGAGGAGTTTTGCGCTTGACATTCCTCAAGCGGGAAACAAAACATGCCGGGCGACGACCTTGCTACTCAGGTAGGGTGCGCGCGTGCTTTAGAAACAATACACAGTGGGCAACGACCTTGAACAGAAACGCCTTGAAAGACTGAAATACCATCGTTATAAAGAGTGAGCAATATCGGTATAGAGAAAGAATATAAACATTAATGTTATGGCAAACCAAACAACCCTCATTAATTTCATCGTTATAGAGGGGTTATCGTTATAGGGAGAATCGTTATAAAGAGAGACTACTGTATATAGTTGATTGGTAATAAACAGTTGACCGTGATAGTTATTAACTTATTATGTAATTAAGTGAAGAATACAAGAGCTCATGTCAAAAAACAATACAAGAGTGAACTTGTGAGAACTCATTCAAAATAAAAATATGAATACAAGATCTGTTCAAATAATATCCAACCATAGGTCAGGGGAAAAACTAGCTTACCTAGTCCAATTCCAATCTTTTTTAAAGTAGTCCTGTTACGACTGTTCACACATAACCCTGCAGTTACAAAAAATCCTGCATGTGTGCTAGACACTATTTATGTGCTTTGCCAAACTGCTTAAATTCAAATACTTTAAAATAAATATATTGTTGGATTCTTTTTTTAACAGACCTTGTATTTAATTATTTTAGCTTATTGAATTACTGATACACTTGAGATTCTTAGTTTGTGTTAATATTTTTTTTTAAAGCACTTATTGTTATGAATAATTTTCCAATACATTTTATGTGGTTAATAGGTATAATTTTAGTGTTACAATTACAGTAAAACTTCGATTAACCATCAGGGTCAGGACCAGGACCGTGACGGTTAATCGAATGGATGGATAACAGAAAAACCTTAAACAACAACCCGCCCCCATCCATTGCATATGAATGATAAAAAATGCACGTTTAGGAACTGGAAATACACTGTACATACATGTATTTTATTTTACAGAAACAAACTGTGGACTTCCTCACTCTCCCCATTTTATTTATATCTACATTAATAAACAAATACATAATTTTTGTACTTACCACGTGTTTAACATACTTCTGATATAAGCACATTTCCCTTATTGCCCATATTGTTTTTATACCTAAGGTCCAGAGTTCTATTAAGCGAGATTGCAGACACAGCAGGGTTGTAAGAAATAACGATGCCGACCACAATTGAGTGCTGTAAAACTTCGTTTAGTAGTTATCTAATTTGCATAATTAACATTTATGAACTTAAAATGGCGTCTCATAAAAGCAATACAAAATGGCGGCCTTCCAACTTCCACTTTCTTAATAATGAATTACTTCTCAATTACTAGTTCAATATTTACTTTAATTACAAATAGAAACATTTGATTACTGCAGTATCTTTTAGATTTCAATATTATCATCAAATAGCATTTCTACACATAAACCAACGCCTCACGTTAGAAATAAAATGCCGGCATGTTCTTTCGCACTCTCTCCCACTCTCTCTCCCTCTCTCTCATTACACTTTAATAAATTTAGGTACATTACATTTTGTTGATCGTACAAATCGAGCTTGATATTTTATAAGAGAATATTATTGAATTTTGACTTTCCTGAAAGTGTTGAGTGTGGCGGTTCAATTGCTGTCCATGTTGTGCCCGGTGTTCGGCATACTTGGCAGATCGAAGTACTCTCGAGTTTGATTGACTGTTCTGTTTGCACTGAATTTATATTGTTGATATACTTTTACATACTGTTCAATAATAGTTACATTTTATTGATTTGACAACACTTTTGCTGGTGAAAATATGCCAGCACAAATTTAACGTCTTGACGCCATGAAGCTCTTCTGCCAACTGGGCAGACATATTGTCGTAAAATCGACAGGTGGAGGGGATTAACCCTTATTAATCCTTTGTCTGAGACAGATGACGACTTTGTTTTTCGTCATCCTTATTACGTGTGTCGTATTTTGTTATGACAATTCAGCATTGTCGATCAGTGCAACCATCAAGTACGTCTTATTTCGCATGTACGCTCTTGGCCTTGAGACGAATTATACAGATGAAACTGCGTCGTTTATTTAAATATGGGGGAAGTTGACCTAACTCTCTTTTACATATGAAAATACAATAAAAAAATACAATACAATATTCCTTAGTACCATAATTCCGTAAGACGGACGTTTGTACCGTCACAAAACAATATACAATTTACATTGTAACTTTACTTTTTTATTACTTTTTATTTTTTCTCTGACTTACCTTTTATAATCTTGTTAACCATTACTTTGTTTACCATGTTGATTCAGGCGCCATGTTGCTTGTTGTTGCCAACATAATAAATTTTACGTTCGGGTCCAAGGTTCTTTAAACGAGCTAGAGACGGAATGGTTTTTTAGAAATAATATACTCTGAGATCATTAGTTAAAACTTGTGTTTTAATTGTCAGAATTTTTAAATATTTGAAACAAAAGCAAAACAAGATGGAGTCTTGTTCCTTTACCAAACACAAATACAAAATGGCTGCGAAATATTTTCGCTACATCAGCCTTACGTGTGACACCATTACATAACATATATTTTATCTCCAATTTACTCTGATTAACTATTAAAGGAATTTAGAACATACTGCAATTTACTAGTTCAAATTGTTACGTTATCTGAATCACGTAACGTTAACCAATGCTTGTGATTTTTATATATGTACCGGTACACACACACACACACACACATGCTCACACACAAACTAATTTTAACGGTACATTTCTTGACATTTTAATTGAGCTCAATGAATATATTTCTTTAATTTAACTTTTTCTGAAAGGTTTACTTTCCTGCTGTTGTTGATTGAAGATCTCGTCTGGCGTCCCTTATGGTTCATCTGTTGTTCGGCCGAAATATCAAATGTTTCTCTCCTCTTTTACTGCACCCACTGATTCTAAGTTACATTTTATACTGTTAGTTCTCCAATAGTTTAAATTTTCACATTTTGAATACTTTTGAATACTTGCTGGCCAGCAATTTATGTAGCGTGCAGTTCACACGGAAGATCTTTTTTGACTGAGAACGACAATATGGCGCTTATTTCCCAAGTGGAAGGGTTGTAGCGTCATCGATTCTATTGTTTTCATCGATGACGTCTTTGTTTTTTAAGGTGCAGCGATTACGTCTGGCATACTTTTGATGACGTATTTTAGGAGTGGCCGGTTGTTGTTAGCAAAATCGCTGTCGTTTGGTCACGTACGCCACTGACCTTGACGCCAACTCGTCCTGGCTTACTGCGTCGTATCACATGTTTTGGAAAACTTTACTCTCACACATTTTAATATTGGATTTATAATAAAATTTATCTGTTATGTACCCAAAATTCCTGTACGGACCTATTGTACCGTTACAAACCCCTTCAATGAGAGGTTTTATGACAAAGCATAAAACCTCTCATTGATATATTCATACTTCTTAAAGGGATCAGCTAGGATATGTCGCCACAACCCCCTGTATTGTTTATATAAAAAGAATATCAATCACTTACCCCTTGGTCCAATGATGGTGACAGCACCTGCATGACCCTTACTGGACTTCTCTTTTGAGATCCCAACACCACAAGGCCAGTCAGGCACTTGACGTTCCTGCTCTGACGTGCTGGCCAGCTCAGGACCGCCGCCACAGCATCACCAAACTCTGAAACATTGAAATAAAAAAATCAAATAGTGGCCTTGTATAATGCCATATCCCCAACTGATCTGTTTCCCCCTAGCTACATTGGTTTACGTTAATAAGCATTGGTTTTTCCTTAACTCCTAATATCTCTAATACATAGATGAAAACAAGATTTATTATAGATATATCCTTCTCTTTTTTCATTCCTACATATTTATCAAAATTTCGACTCCAAGCGATAATATTTTAACTCTTTTCCATTTCAGCAGAAGAAATATAAATCTTTACCCTAATGCAATATTATTTAAAACAACTAATTAAGTTTAATAGAATCAACAAAACAATATATCTATATAATTCTTACATATACCAAAACACAAGTTCACTACTTCAGAACACCCTATCTATTAAAATTATTGATCATCTTTCATGATCCTCTTCCTTTAAAACAAAAATCATAACTATTTTCATGACCAACATCGTCATTATACATGTTTAATATTTCTTATCCATTAAACGTTACTACCCAGTCTAGTAACCTCCTTACACACACACTATGGCCCCCCCTGGACTGTGGTGTCCAGTTGCTTCCACAAGGACTGAATTTGGGGAGGAATTTTGGCATCTCCTGTCCTTGCTTCGGCTTTACATTTTAAACTGCCAGATATCAGAATATCTGATTTTACATAATTATAACCTTAAAACTGGTCTATCACCTTTTTTGCTGTTCCTACTCGAACAAGGTGATAGCCGCTGTTCCATAGTTCCGGGGATTTCCCCTAAGTTGCCCTCCGTTAATTTCAATTTTCACCAATTTCAAGGGCAACCAACCATGGTCAGTTTTACAATTTCTGCCCACAGCTGGTTGTCGTCCAAAACCACGATTAGTGCTGGTAAAACAGTAATCGCCCGAAAAGGTGGGGAAATCTTCTCTCATTCGCATGTTTCACTTCATCAATATTAACACTGCACGGTATCAATTAACATATAATATAAAATTATATAAGTGGTTGTGCAGTGTATATACGCCCTCTTGAGGCCACCGATGGTGGTAACATGCCTTGACATTACCACCAACACTCACCGCTATCTGCAGTGGCACATGCCGCCACTGCAATAGCATAACTAAATTCTAAACTTATGTCCTTCTACATGTACTGTCACTACGTTCCACAATTGATTTTCTCTTCTATTAACACCAAACAACCCCCCAAAATCACCCATTAATCTTGCATAATAACATAATAAACATTAACATTGCTACGTTCAACTAAACAATTTACCTTTAAATAATTTGTATACAAAATTATCAGCATTACAACTTGAACTTTCTATTAACTCTTTTTATTTATACTCTTAATTATTTAACATTTATTGGACCATTAGATTCTCCAAAAAATTCAAATTTATTATCAACCTTTATGTTACATAACATTTCATTTATTATTCCATTTCTACTATGAATTTTCTTTTAACATTTTGATCATTAATTAGTTTGGGTGACTCTCAGTTATTCACAATGATTTGATTTATATGGGTATTATACCTAGAACCTTACTCACCTTCTTCCTATTAACAACCACTAACAGATTTGCATAGGGTGACACCAATCTCTCAATAATAACCCCCTTCAACACTAATTCCACTTAAATCACTTTCCTCTTATAATAAAATATCTAATACCCTCTTTGTAACTAGGATGTGTGTTCCCAACCTTGGCAGTTCCATTCATAACCTTTTGCCCTTCCCATAATCTCAGCAAACACTCTTCGACCCTTCACAATTACCTGCCCAACGACGCACCTTACCACCTCACCCTCACTACAAAATATCACCATCAACTATTTACTCTCTAATTACATTACTCTCTCTTTCTACATATAAGCACTCCCACTACTGTGTCCCTACTACTACTCTGTTTCTGTATTATTTTTATTTCAAAATTCTTATTTCATCTAACTCCCATTAAAATTAACTCTACTGACCCCAATGCCTTATTTAAATAATCATTCTTACCCAAACAAATTCTCTTACCACATTCTACATTACTATGATCTTTGACAATTACCTTAGAAAATTCATCACTTACCTCTTAATAACAATACATCTCAATATCCAAATATATTATGTGTTTAATCATTTACTAATCATTAGAGAATCTTTTCTGTACAACAATAATTAATTAATCTTCAGTTATTTAATTCAATCGATTATTTAAAACACAACATTACTTTAATTACCTTCTTCAAAACAATTACAATTCATTTATTACAGACTCTCATTATTTATTTAGTCTGAGAGAAAAAGAATGTTATAAGTATTATTAAAGCAATTCCTATTACCTACATACATAGTTTACATAAAATACATTTCACAACACAAACACAATTAATTTCACTATGAATTTATTTACAATTTTTGTCATTACTTTTCTGTTTACCACACCTCATTTCATAAGTTAGCAAGGTCATCACCATAAACTAAAATAATTAAATGTTCATGAACAACACAATATCTACCCTCCATCATCATATAATAACCTGATCTTACGACTACACCATTCGTTTACAATTGAATACATATGGCTATTATCATAATTATAACAATCATCATCATTGCTTTTTCGATTATATCAATATCATTGAGAATACAAATATCATTGCATACCATTATTTCAAAATTCCTGTCGACATTGGGTATAGTAATTTCTTCTTCAGTATTTTCTGTCACAGTCAGGTAAGTTACTAATTCGTCAACTACAGCTGCTACATCCGTTTCAGTATAAGGTAAGTACTCACTATAATTATTAATTCTCTCTCTACTCACTCTCTCTCTTAATTCTGTATAACTTCTTTCAACCTCAAACAATTCTATCTTCCCATCACCATACCTCTCTCTCTCTCTCTCTCTCTCTCTCTCTCTCTCTCTCTCTCTCTCTCTCTCTCTCTCTCTCTCTCTCTCTCTCTCTCTCTCTCTCTCTCTCTCTCTCTCTCTCGAAATACCCCTCATCATAACACCAAGTCACACTCTCTCTCTTAATATTATGCAGGGGACACTACAACTTTATTACTGCACCACCTATCAGATGCACAAAAAATCAAGGGACAACTATTTGCAGACCATATGTCTCCCAAATACACTCGTGAAGCCTTTTCTTCACCCCCAACTACAACATCACGGGAAAAATTTACCTCCTGCAACCTCTCTACCTCTATACTCTCTCTCCACTTTCTCTCTGACTCATCAACACACACTAACATTCCATTATTACATTCTATCTCCTCTAAAATGTCATCACCACTATTTTTAATTATATCATCGTTATCACTTGTGAACTCATTATTAAAATCATCATTATTACTCACCTTGTTATAAATTATTTCTTACAATTTTTCTTCATATTATCACTATCACTTACCTTTTTTAATTCAACTTCTGTATTCTCCTTTAATTCACATCTATCTCCTTCCCACTTCTCGTCTTGTTTATCAAGAACGTCCTTTAGTTTATTAAAACCCTTATCTATCAGTTCCTTCCTTTCATCTAATACTATTTTTAACCCGTCAGAACCCTTATTCATTATATCAAAACCCTTATTTAATATTGCGTTTTGTTTACTAAACATTTCGTCTAACATTACTTGTAACTTTTTCATCAGCTCTTGATTCAACTCACTCAGATTAGCATAACTTACATTATAATCTATTAACTGATCGTCTTTATTTTTGTTAAATTGGTCTGTCTCTCTACCCTTTTCGACCACTAATACACTATCATCATTATTATTAGGCCTAGTCACTGTCTTATTTTCTACTCCTATCACTTCAACTACCTTACCTTTATCCTCACTATGTTTTTTAATTTCGGCGAATATTCCCTCTTCTTGTTCTTCCATCCGCCTCAAATCATCGTCCAAATTACCCCACTCCTCGTCCGTCATTCTATTCGTAATACTTCTAAATTCGTACTCCCATTCATCCCACGCGGAAATCTATATCGTTTATTTGTTCCTTAGCCATGTTCAAAAGAATTATTTATATAATACCGTTTATTTTACTTAATAATTACACATACTAAGTCACAAACACTCGCTACAAAACATCAATACCAATATTTTACAGTAAACAAATATTTCATCAGATACATCGCACTATTGAAACATAACCCCATATTTACGTATTAGTTACATACTCATTTCCAATAACCATTCTGTCTCTGTATGCAGGTTTATTTATATAACATTTGTTTATATAATGTCCCAGTTCGGGCCGTCATTTGTAACTTTACTTCTTATTACTTTTTATTTTTTCACTGACTTACCTTTTGTAATCTTGTTAACCATTACTTTGTTTACCATGTTGATTCAGGCGCCATGTTGCTTGTTGTTGCCAACATAATAAATTTACGTTCGGGTCCAAGGTTCTTTAAACGAGCTAGAGACGGAATGTTTTTTTAGAAATAATATACTCTGAGATCATTAGTTAAAACTTGTGTTTTAATTGTCGGAATTTTTAAATATTTGAAACAAAAGCAAAACAAGATGGAGTCTTGTTCCTTTACCAAACACAAATACAAAATGGCTGCGAAATATTTTCGCTACATCAGCCTTACGTGTGACACCATTACGTAACATATATTTTATCTCCAATTTACTCTGATTAACTATTAAAGGAATTTAGACATACTGCAGTTTACTAGTTCAAATTGTTACGTTATCTGAATCACGTAACGTTAACCAATGCTTGTGATTTTTATATATGTACCGGTACACACACACATGCTCACACACAAACTAATTTTAACGGTACATTTCTTGACATTTTAATTGAGCTCAATGAATATATTTCTTTAATTTAACTTTTTGTGAAAGGTTTACTTTCCTCCTGTTGTTGATTGAAGATCTCGTCTGGCGTCCCTTATGGTTCATCTGTTGTTCGGCCGAAATATCAAATGTTTCTCTCCTCTTTTACTGCACCCACTGATTCTAAGTTACATTTTATACTGTTAGTTCTCCAATAGTTTAAATTTTCACATTTTGAATACTTTTGAACACTTTTGAATACTTGCTGGCCAGCAATTTATGTAGCGTGCAGTTCGCACGGAAGATCTTTTTCGACTGAGAACGACAATATGGCGCTTATTTCCCAAGTGGAAGGGTTGTAGCGTCATCGATTCTATTGTTTTCATCGATGATGTCTTTGTTTTTTAAGGTGCAGCGATTACGTCTGGCATACTTTTGATGACGTATTTTAGGAGTGGCCGGTTGTTGTTAGCAAAATCGCTGTCGTTTGGTCACGTACGCCACTGACCTTGACGCCAACTCGTCCTGGCTTACTGCGTTGTATCACATGTTTTGGAAAACTTTACTCTCACGCATTTTAATATTGGATTTATAATAAAATTTATCTGTTATGTACCCAAAATTCCTATACGGACCTATTGTACCGTTACAACATTAAGTACAGTATATGTAGTACAACATATGTACTGTACATATTATTACATGAACTTCCGCTCTAGACGTACATACATATGCAAATTTTAAAATAGTCTTGTCATTTTCTTTTGTTTCTTCGAGGCTCGTGCTTTCTGAGCGGCAATGTTCCGTACTTTATGTAGGAGAAGTATCTGCGTTGCGTTTGCCTCTTTTGCCCCTCAAACCACTCAATGCATTTTGATAACATTGTTTCTGCTTCTGTATGGCTTAACATAGTTTTTTCATTCAAAATATAACACTCGTCTTCGTCAATTTCTTCTTCTTCGTTGTCAATCACACTGGAAACAATTTCATCGTCGTTCAAAATCTCAAAGCCTCCGTCCAATTTGTCACATCCCAACCACTCTGTTACTTCTGCTGGCGTTATGTCTTCAGCATTCGGTACATTATTGCACAGTTGCACAATTTCGTCAACACTGACATTCCCAGTTTCCTTAGGTTCGCCATCATTAGCTTCAGGCCAGAGTTTATTCCACCCATTTTTAAGATTTGACACTTGAAGATCATCCCATGCAGCAGCAACATTGAAAATTGCATCTTTTATGTTGTACGTTTTCCAAAACTCTTTTACAGACATTTCATCATCAGATGAAATCAAACTTCCAATAAAAGCTTTCCTATAACGATGTTTCATGTTTTCGATTATGCCCTGGTCCATAGGCTGGATTAGTGGTGTTGTGTTTGCCGGAAGGAAGAGGCATGTTATTTTGCCATCATCACTTTTAATTCCGCAAGTGGGATGTGCTGGACCATTGTCCATTAGCTGCAATGCTTCCTGTGGTAACTGCATTTCAGCCAAATGAGCTCTAACTTGTGGCACAAACACTTTGTGGAACCATTCGGAAAAAATATCTTGAGATATCCAAGCACTCTTTTGAGCGTAATAGGTAGCAGGCAATGCATTCAAATAAAAATTTTTGAATGCACAGGGTGTTTTTGCTTTTCCAATCACAAGCAGGGGTAACCTGTGATTGCCGGTGGCATTTGCACAAACCATTAAAGTGATCCGATATTTTTGGACTTTAAAACCTGGGGCTGATGTCTCCGAAAGTGATGCCAATGTCTTTTGTGGTAAAGCTTTCCAGTTGAGCCCAGTTTCGTCGCAATTGTACACTTGTTCCCTAACGAGGTTTAATTTGGCCACTTTCTCTTTAAATTGTTCTCTGTACTCAGCAATAACTGCGCTACTTGCACTTTTTAGTTCATTTCAACCGCCTTGGACACTATTTTGGGGCCTGAAAGTGGGATTCCTTGACTCCGTGCTTATATAAACCATTGATACATAACAGTGTTCAGTTAGTCATATTTTGCTGATTTCATGGTTTTACGAGTCTTAGGATCTCCATCGATGTTTTGCATTTTTGAAACATGTTGTTCTATTTTTTCAGCATCACGTTTAATGTCATTCACTGTGGTTCTTCCAACGCCGTAAATGAGAGCAATTCTAGTGAGAGTTTCACCTTTTTTCAAACGTTTAATAATCTCAATTTTCTGGTTGAGATCTAACACGACCAGTTTACGCTTTTCAGCCATTTTTTAGCTTTTGCACAAAAACAAAAAAGAAAAGAAACTTTAACAACAAAACTTACTGGTGTGAATGTCACTATCGTATGCCGAAACAATTAAGCCACTACACAACAAATAACGTACAGCACCGAGCACAACAGCTTCTCAGCCACAACTGAAACTGAGCACGTGTGCGATTTCTAGGCGGGCCAAGAACATGACTCATCAATAGAACAATAGTGCACCACTCCAGCGCCTCCGCCGCTCAGCAGTAAAGCGAGGATGATTTTTCGCGGCAATCTGGTTACTGTACATAGAGTACGGACTGACAGTTAACAGAAACTGATGGTTAAAAGAGTGACGGTTAATCGAAGTTTCACTGTAGTAAGTTGGTATAAGTAAGTTCAGTGTTGTGAGGTGTAGATTGTTATGAAGTAGATGTTTAAAATGAGTATTCCAGTTGTAATTAAAATACCAATGTTAATAATTTTTTTTATTTCAAAAAATATTGTTAGTTAAAATTTATTTATTGTAAGTACCTTAGATGGTGGTAATAATACAATATTTTATATGATTTTTCCTTCCTCAACTCTTAATTATTTTCATCAGGCACTATGTTAAGAACAACTGATAGTGTTATAGAATCATATGTGGTAGTATCTGCTTGACAACTTTATTTTTAAGTAGTGTATTAATTCTATTATAAATTTATGTTTATAGTATTGAAGAAGCTTACAGGCGCATGCGGAATCCAGCTATAAAGTTCATTAACTCAAATGTACCTCCAAAAAAGGTTCTCACAAGCATGCTGGAAATTGTAGAACAGTTTAAGTCGTCACAAGTATGTGTATTGATTTCTTGTTCATTGCTTGTGTGTGTGCATGTGTGCAAAACACTTACCAAAACACAGTAAAAAAAAATTGAAATTGTTAAATTTATTTTATTCACTTCTTTGCTTCCTGCTTGCGTTGTGTTTGATGACTGGTAATGTGTATGCACATGCATTCATTTATTTATTATAACATGACTGTAGCTTGTTGAGCTATAACAGCATGAAATGTAGGTGAACAAATAACATTAGTACAAAACACCTTGTTTTTTATAGTACGCTATATGAAATCTGAGTTGTTTGCACATGATAGACATGTCCATTAGTAGCACTGCAGCATATCCTTATTTGTGTTTTTAATGAACAGTAACAGCCTTGGATTCATGTGTAAGCTGTGTCACTCTAGTATTTTATGTTGGTTGACTCTAGATATGTTACGTATTGTTTTGAGATTTTAAAGTTAGAATAATTTCTTGTAACTGTGTAAATAATATTAACCCTTCGGATACTGACATTTTTACACTGGTACTTGCAAAAAGACCAGGTGGCTGTGATTTTTCTTCGTTATCATCCACATACGAAACATACTTTTTTTAATGGTGTTTTTTTTTAGGTATAATTTGAGGATACAGAATATAGTATAATCTTGTCTATTAATTACTTTCTAAATAAAAATATTAATAAAATACTAAATTGATAATGTGCTATTTGGGCGATTAAGTTGTACTCAACTCACTTCTAGTCTTACAAAAAAAATCTCTGGTACTTCAAAGTGGCATAATTGATTCCCTTATATATTAGTCCTCCTCCCCTCCCCTCCACCTCTTGCCATTTATGGGCCTGAGAGCTTACTGATTACGTACATTATTAATAAAAGACAGAGAAATACATTTTTATCATTAACTCTTACCTTCTCGGGGTCCAGGATTCTGTTACACGAACTCACAGTCTGTAAGAGAGGTTACTGGCTTCGTTACACAATAAACACGCTTTTTGACTATATTAATCAGCTCGGTTTATTAATCGATTGCAACATTTGTTTTAATTTTCTTTTAAATTTACTTAGTATTCTTTTTTATATCTCAACGCTATTACTGTTGTTAATTATCTTTTCTTCAAACATTTACAAAACAAACATTTAGGCTACTTGAACAATGGTAGACATTATAAGAACTACTTCCAAATCTTAAAGTAAAAATTAATTATATTATAGGAAGACAAACCAGTATCTTACTCCCGCCCACACTCATACAGTATTTAAATTCCCCATAATTTAGAGCTCTTTTAAGTTTAAATTTGTTATAGTTACAGTAGAACCCCTCAAATCTGAACCCCAGAAATCCGAAATCCCGGGAAATCCGAACATGATTTTGAAGAAAAACAACATTTGGAAAAAACACAAAGACAAAAAACACATTTATTATTACATAAAACTATCATATGTAACCTAATTTTACGTAAAGAATCATTGAAAAATTAATAAAGTATGTACAAGTATTGCTGCTTACGTAAAACAGGATTGAAATGTAAAAATATTGGAATTAACACTGTATAAAAACAACGTCATACAGCATTTCATTAACATCAGAGCTGAATGGCCAAGGAAAAACACAAAAGAAACACACACAAACACTACACTACATATTTTCACTTAAAATCAGTGATCTTCATCTGGCGAAGTGACATAAACCTTCCCGAGGATGCGATGTTGCGCCAGTGTCGCATAAACATGACATCATTGGGTGTAGCACCTGCGTGTTGTTCTACGTAGCGCAACGCGATGTCGAGAGCGACGGCAGCGTCAGAATGAGTCATGTTTGTTGAGGCATCTTCTCCCTCGCTATCGCTACCTGATACATTGTCATGTTGATCCTGGACCACAGACACTATGTCATACTCGGTGCACTCTTCATTGTCGTCTAGTGCTGCCCACTCCTCCAGACAACCTTTTTCAGCATCCTCACATCCTGGTACTTTTTGAAAGAGATGAAGGAGCTCAGTTTCATCATTTCATGTTGTAAGTGGTGTTTCCACAAATTCGAGGCTGTGCCAAAGCTTCATCCAAGATCTCTGCAGTAAATTTTTACTGGTATTGTTCCAGGATTCTGCAACCCAGTAAATCACATCTTTTATTCTTATCTTCTTTAGCTTCTCAAGAATAGAAAGAGAACAATCTTCTTCAATAAGAGTTTGCAGAAGCATTTTTCTGTAGCTTAGTTTTATGTTCTGTAGCACACCTTGATCCATAGGCTGCAGCAGCGATGTCACGTTAGGTGGTAGACAAATTGCTTTTATGTCTCTGCACACCAACTGCATGTCTGAAGGATGTGACGGAGCGTTGTCTATCAAAAGTAGAGCTCGAGGTGGCAGTCCATTTTCTTCATTAAATCTTGTTACCGAAGGAACAAATTTCTTTTCAAACCACTCCTTAAAAAGATTACCAGTCATCCACGCCTTAGTCTGATTTCTGTAATAAACAGGGAGAGAATTCATGTTCATATTTTTAAGGGCTCGTGGCTTGGCAGATTTCCCAATCACCATTAATGGTAGCTTGTTTGTTCCCGCGGCGTTACTGCAGGCCAAAACTGTGAGACGCTGTTTGTTCATTTTAAAACCTGGTGCAGAAGATTCCTCTTTAGAAGCAAGACTTTTAGTGGGAAGTGCTTTAAAATTCAATCGAGTCTCGTCCGCATTATACACTTGCTGGGGCGAGTAATTTTCCGACGAAATCAAATCGGCGAATTCATCTAAATATTCTTTTGCAGCAGTATTATCAGCTGATAACTTCTCTCCGCTTATCGTCAGTTGTCTGATTCCATGCCTTCTCTTCCATCGATCCAACCACCCATTGCTAGCAGTAAATGCCAAATCTCCGTTCATTAGTTTGTTCAGCCGCAATGCCTTTTCTTGAATTAATGGACCACTAATAGGAACTCCTTTCTACCTCTCTTGTGTAAACCACAAAAACACTGCTTCGTCAATTTCTTCATTTACAGAAACTTTTGCGTGATGGCGTTGTTTCAAAGTTTTTTCACTTGTTGCACTGCAAAACTGTTCAATTTTCGCACGATTCTTTTTCCAGTCACTGATTGTTGCCTTACCAACACCAAATTCAACAGCCAACTTCGTCAAACTTTCCCCTTTGTCTAGTCGCATTAACACTTCGAGTTTTTCTTTTAAAGTACAAGAACTATGTTTTCGTTTGCTTGCCATAATTTAAGAAAACTAAAAAACCCGATCTACACTGCTCACTTCAAATGCAAAAACAATAAACTTTAAACGAAAACTCGAACAAACTATGTACACTGGGTGGAAACAGTAACAGCAGCCAAACGCACAGGACAAGAAACGCCAGAGGACTAACTGGAATACAAAGATTTCTAGACCTATTGTAGTAGGACTGGGCTATTTTTAGCGCACTTCCGCCCGACAACAACAGTGATTCACGGGCAGTCAAGGTCAGCAACCTCCGGCGGCTTCGTCTCACCCCTACGCAACATTACCGGGCAGTGCGTACACCGTAACTAGTGTTGAGTACTATTTATGCAGATTTTTCGGCTAATCCGAACTTTTCCGAATGCGAACAGGCTACAGCCCCAATTAGTTCGGATTTGAGGAGTTCCACTGTACTTGGTCATTGTTTATGTAACTCACGGCGTCTCTGTTAACCACGTGCCGCACTGCGTATTTTCATCACCATTTGTCCGAAATTAGTTCTCACTGGTTTAATTTTTATGCCACTACATTATAACTGTTATAACATTGCCAAACCCTGATCACATTTGATATAAAAAAGTATGTAAAAAATGCCAAGAAACAATATATTTTGATAGATAAATGATAACGAGAAAGAAAGTAGTAAATATAATCAATAGTGAAGGTGGAAGAATACAACCAAAGGTGGTCACAAAACAAGAAAATACGAACTAGACTGACAGACAACTGACATTGACCCAACCCCAGAGATTGGCCAGATATTAACCAAAGTAAAGCGAGACAAGAAGACAGTGAAGAAAAAAGGAAAAGAAAATAAAAAATTACATGGCCATAACAATTAACTCACAAGATTGTTTTAAAAGAGAATAATTTTTTATTATTGTTAATAAGTTATGTTTAAATTTTTATTAGTGGTAACTTGTAAATGACAGTATCTCAGCAATTGTTATACGTAAAAAACCATGTGTAGATATGATTGTATGTATATCCTTATCTATAGGTGATGTGTCAGCTGTTGTGTTTAAGGTTACACTCATACAGACAGGGAATAGAAATGTGTGCGTGGTTCAATCAGAGAACAAATTGTATATCCTACTATATACTTTGGAACTTTTACTAAGATTATATCAGCAGTGTGTATATTATTACAGTATTATGTGTTCGAAAGTATAAGGTGTTGGAGAGTTTATTTATTCAATAACATTATTGCTATTGCTACAGATATAGTAGATTTCAATTAACACAAATATTAACATTATTAAACTGTTGTTATTATTACTAATTATGACATTTCAGACCAATTTTTATCACTTTAATGACAAAATATATACAAAGTTATGTTTTATTTGAGAGAGGTATTTACAATACCATGTTGTTTGCATATTATAAAATGATATGTGACAATCTGAAGGTACCAAAAAAGACATGAACTCATTAGATACAAAAAACTTTGTAATAATAGTGAGATCGTGAGAAATATAAGGGTAATTAGAGATAGGTAGGGAGTGACAAAGACGAACAGTGAAGTGATAAGTGTAATAAAATAAACAGCATATAGTCTTAAGAAAAAAGAGTGAAACAAGTGTGACAAACCCAAAATATAAGCACATGTTAAATGAGCAACTAAGTTAAGTATATTAGACTGATAATTGTGAATGTAAAAAAAAAAAAAACAGAAAAAATATTATCTCAGTATAAAAATCACCAGGATGATTACTGTTATAAAAGAGATGGTGTAGGTATAGCACTCACCAAATTTGTTCATTTGTTAATTTAAAGAAAGAAGTTATTGGCTTAATGTTTAAGGCAATAATTACCAGAAGAAATAGTTTTACAGTAATATGTTAGTATGTTTTAAGTAAGTAAGGAATTTATAAAGAAAATAATAGCAATACCTTTATAAGAAATAATAGGCAAATTATATTAATTATGTGTAACGAAAGGGAACATGGCAGAATTATATTAAAACTTAGAAATAAGTAAATTATGTATTAGCATAGTATTATCCATTTTGGACTAAAACATTAATACATGGCTTAGACCAATCTTGTAAGATATCAAACTAATCTTTGAAAGAAAATAGGAACATCTATGTAAAGATTACGACCATTGAAATTATCCCCAAGTAAATATAGCCATTATAAAATATTTATTCAAATTAAACAAAAAATTCAAGGTTTGATAACAATGGGTTTATTTTGAGATCGACCAGGTAGAATAATTACGTTACCATGGAAACTGTGGAGTAACAAGCCAAAAATACCGTTAGATTTTTTACTGAATGTATGACGCTTTAATGGGATAGACGCTAGTTTTCGAGTGACCAAAATTGTCCATTAAAACATAGCAAATATCAGAAAAAGTTATTAATAAGTGTATACCAAGATATAAGATAAAGACTGGAGCCATATTATTGAAGTTGATGCCAAATTAACGGAAAAAGAAAATCAATTACTACCAGTTAAACTGAAAAAGATGCCTGATGTCCTGAACCCAGCAAATTAAAGAAGATTATAGTATAACCCATGAATAACAGATCGTATGAATTCGCCATAACTACGGAAGTGATAAGTACCTCTTAAATTACCCGAAATATATAAATAAATTCACGTTAATTATCTCACTAAAGGTCGAAATCTCACTGAACTGAAATTCATTACTTTCAAAGATTAAAAAGAAATTTAAGTCACTGACAATTTATAAACTAACCAATATAAACTGTTGTTAATGATCCATAATTTGTAAACACTTTTACGACACTGCGCTAAACAAATTCTACATACACAATATGTTAGTTAAGTTTACTTGATGTAAAGGTGTGTATTTTTATTGTTTTTAAAATATTTGTAATCCTTTGAACGTAACCTCAAGAGCCTATGACAAACGACATTAATAATTTGTATACAATTTTTAACAGACGCCATCATTAAACGTCTGGATCAATTCAAATATCGATTGTCAAACCCTGTAATTGTCTCATATAAATAACCGGAGCATTTGTATTAGAATAATTTGTATTAAATGAATAATAATCACTAATAAAAAATGTGTAAGTATTGAGTGTAACCACGGTGTTATAATTTCATTAGGAGGTGCACAATATTTTATGTACATTTTAGCAGATGACTGACGATTTACACAGCCCACGCATCGAACGGCTGTGTGCTACAGTGGGCCTAGCTAGCGGAAATATTTGAATTATTCAAACCGCTTGAGCGGCGCTGGTCATACGCCCTTGAATTTTCTTTTAATTGTTTTAAGAAAACAATTTGGCGCCACCGGGACTTTGTCACCCCTAGTGAACATCAAGACCTGGTTATTTGTACGTTCGCCACGAACGAAATCTACAGAAGTTGCACACATTCGAACTACGGATCGAGAAGACACGTACACTCATTACACACAAATTGTACATTATTTACATTTTGCAGAGTAAAACGGTAGACGTACACACGATAACATTAAAAATTGACGCATCCAACGTGTGGCAGAATAACACTGTCAGAAAGACACATACAAGGATAGTTACAAATTGGCTTCCATCGCGGGGCTTAAACGAGGCGGACGTCTCGTACACGCCCTGAAGGATAGTTACAAATTGGCGCGCCAACTAGTAGGGCTAGAATAATAAAGAAATTACACAATTAAACCCTATAAGTTCTAGCGGCGATTACGAAAGATTACAAAATGCACACCAGAGGAGTATCGAAAAAATTGGCAAAGGAGAAGGAGATGGAAGAAAACAGAGGGGAAGAAGAGGAAGGAGCACCGATTGAAGAGGTGGAGACAATAATAACCACAACAGAACCAAGCCAAGACGAAGAAATGGAATTACAGGCGGGCGACAAGGGAGAATTTAGAGGAGACCCGAACATACTAAAATTAATGGAAATGATGAACAATAATTTGAAGGAGATGAACAATAAATTCGACAAGAATGAAGAGAGTTTGAAGGAGATGAACAATAAATTCGACAAGAACGAGGAAAGTTTGAAACAGATGAAGAAAGAAACCAATGACAATTTGAAACAAATCAATGAAAAAATAGTGAGCACAAATGAAAGTACTAAGGAAGAATTGAGGAAAACAGTCAACCAAAATAATGAAACATTACAACAAAGATTGATGGAGGAAATTCAGCAAAGAAACGAAGAATTAAAGGAAGAATTGAAGGAACAGCTGAAGAAGGACCACGAGAAAAATAAAGAAGAAATGAAGCTGCAGATGGCACACCAATTAATGGAGTACCGAGAAGAAGCAAAACAGCAGGTTACGGAAATCAACGACAAATTAGAGGAAACGTTGGAGAAGCTAGAGAAGACCAACGAAAATGTTTCTGGAGTCCGCAAGGAAGTACTCGATAAAATGAACCGTCTCGAAGGAGAAAATAAGAGAAGAATTGAGGAAGGTCATGAAGAAACAGTCAGAAGATGTACCCAGATAGACCAGGACATACACCAAGTCCGGGAAGAAAACCAGAAAGAGGTAGCAGCTGTACGAGCAGACTTGGGAGAACGAATGGAAGGAGTTTACAGTAACTTAAATAAAGTAGATAGCAAAGTAGACAAAAACCAACAGAGGATTGACGAAATGCGCAGAATAGAAGAGTCATTACGGGAAGAAGTGGATGCCTGGCGTGACCGACCATGTAATAATAATCATGTCATGAACACAGACAACAGAGATACCATCAATTTCCGTAATTATAAAAGAAACCCTATTGAATTCTTGAAGAGGGTAGAAGAGTTAATCCTCAAGAATCGAGAGACTCGATGGACTACAATAAGAGGGATGTTGGACGAAATGTTCAAGGAGACGTACGACAACTGGTGGACTGCCACTCGACCAGACATCCAAAACCTTCAAGACTTTAAGACTCAGTTCAAGGCTAAATACTGGTCTGAGTCAGCTCAGAATATGGTCCACAATAACCTGAGCAATGGAAGGTATGAAAACCAGAATGGACAATCCCTTACCTCCTACTTCTTGGGAAAAATCTGCATGGCCAGGAATTTGGAGCCACGTATACCTGAAGAGTGTCTGGTAATACAATTATCTTACCACTACGACGACGCCATCCAAAAGGCACGGATGTACAGCCAGGTAAAGACCATCCAAGATATGGCTAGCTTACTGGAAAGCCATGAACATGAGTGGCAGTACAGGAAAAATAGAGGGTACAGCTTCAGAAATAATAGAACCAATGAGGGACAATTGTCACAGAATCAACAGGGAGATAATAAACCACCAGTAAATAACCCTAACAATTACCAAGGGAACACACGGGGCAATAACGCGCCCAGAAATTTTAACAGAAGTGGAAACCATAATAATAACAACTTTAGGAACAACCACAGGGGTAATTTCCCGTCGAATGGTTACAACAACAATTATCGCCCTGGAAACAACAGTAATCAGAACAATAATCCAGGATACCGGCCACAGGTAAATTACATAAGGGGGCAAAGACAAAGGAGCCCAAGAAGAAACTATCCCTCATCTAACTATCGGCGAACGTACTATAACCAGGTACCCGATACGAGAAGTCACCCATTCGAAGAAGATCACAGGCACAGCGTGGATAACCGGAATAATCAACAGGAGCCGAACGCTAACCAACCATCAAACACTACTGATGTTGGGGGCAATGAGGTCAACCCTCATTTAAACGCTTAAGGCCAGTGAAAACTGCGGACAGCCCATCACTGGACCAATCTCTGGGGGAATATAAGACAACACATGACAAGGAGATCACCATAATATGTACTAATTATTTGAAAAACATAAGGGACGATTTGATCGAAGAAAATGATAACATGATGCCCATTAGAAACAATGAAATAGTGTATGTGAGTGCCCAAATAAATGGAATTCTATCAACCATAATGATCGATACAGGGTCTAATATCTCCCTGATCGACCAAATAGAATTAAATAGACTACAGCAGGGAAGTAGTGTACCCATATCAACCCTGCCCATAAACAATATAACTATCATTGGTGCTACCGGCCGACAAAACAAAACCGTCCGGAAACAAGTATCCTTGGAACTTAATAGCAAAGGTATAATAGTAACTATGCCATTTCTTGTTGCCAGCGGCCTACCTTTCTCATTACTTGTTGGATGTGATGTACTCAGACAACACTCTGCCATAATTAACCTGCGGCAGGGAGAAGTATCACTAACCACAGAACAAGGAATATGGTCAGCCGATATAGTGAATGGTGGCAACTTACCATTGATAACAAACCACTATAACATGATCCAAAGCAATTATTGCCGACAATCACCTGAAAGAATATTGACAGATTGGAAGAATGAAGAATTATGGTCAAGCAAGCTGGATGAGATCAGAGACTTCCAACGAGAAGAACAAGATCCACAGATTAGTGTGCAACAGTCAGAGGAACTTATAAGTATATACAACAAATACAAACACATTTTTTCTGACGCTCCAGGCAAAGTAAAGAATTATCAATGCCGAATACGATTTAAAGAACCCGTTGACTTCAAGAGAAAATCTTACCCCATTGCTTACTCACAAAGAAATGCAGTGAGGGCAGAAATCAATCAAATGATGGAAGACGATATCATTGAATTAAGTCAATCACCGTATACAAGTCCAATAGTGGCGATACCAAAAAAGGACGGAAAGGTGAGAATCTGCCTCGACGCCAGAGAAATTAATAAAATGATAGTGAACGATAGAACATCACCGGGTGAAATAGAAGAAATCCTTAAGAAGTTCCATGGTATAAAATACATTAGCTCTTGGGATACGGTATGTGGCTACTGGCAGGTGGAGCTACATCCGAACAGTAGGCAATACTTAGCATTCCTGTTCGATGGGAGGAACTATCAGTTCAAAAGACTGCCATTTGGACTGATAAATTCGGTCGCAGTATTTGTTAAATGTATGGACCAAATACTGGGACAAGATGTACTGAATTTTACCACCGTGTACGTAGATGATCTGTTAATAACATCATCAAATTGGCAAGAGCACTGTGCCAGAGTGGAAACCGTACTAAAAAGATTATCAGATAATCACGTAACCCTTAAGCTGGACAAGTCAAAGTTTATAGCCCGAAAAATACAATTTCTAGGATTCAATCTAGCAGAGGAAGGCATATCTCCTTCGTCAGAAAAAGTTGAGGCGATACAACGATTCCCCACGCCAAAAAACAACTTCAATCCTTCCTGGGAATTTGCAACTATTACCGCAAATTTCAAGATAATTATTCCAAACTAACAGCAAAATTCAAAAAACAATTATCAGTCAAGGACAAGTGGACTTGGGGGTCCGAACAAGATGAAGTATTTAACCAAATAAAAGAAAAGTTCTTGAACACCGTGATCTTACATCATCCAGACTTCAAAAAGCCATTCTTCATGAACTGTGATGCGAGTGATGTCAGTGTAGGTGCGGTATTATACCAAGAAGATGAGAAGGGACAGCATATGGTTATTAGTTTTGCAAGCAGAATTTTAAATGGATGTGAACGAAATTATCACGTCACGGAGAAAGAACTACTTAGTGTCGTGTTCGCCTGCAACAAATTTAGGACTTATATCCTGGGATACGATATAACAGTGAGAAGTGACCATAGATCCATATCATTCCTTAAGCAGTGTAAACTCAGCCACGGAAGATTAACTTGATGGATATTGTTGCTACAGGAATATCACATAAACTGGGAGTACATCCCAGGGAAGCAAAACGTAGCTGCGGACATCTTATCCCGTATAAACGTCCAGCAACAAACTTTCGAGGGGGAGAAAGAACAATTAGTTAAGGTGTATAACATTATTAAAAACAGAGTAGATCTAGAAAAAATAACCCAAGAAATAAGAAGATGTCAAACTGTGGATCCAAAAATAATGAGTATCCGGGAGAGAATGTTAAAAGATGAAGAAACCATTCTACAATATTATAAAATACATGACAACTTGCTATTTATTAAAAACAATCCTGCAATCGGAGAATGGAAACTTGTAATACCATCTACAGTGGAGGAACAATTGATACTAGACTACCACATTAGATACGGCCATATGGGGGCTGTAAAAGTGATAAAAGCTTTACAGGAACAAGTTTACATTAAAAATATTTATCGAAAAGTAAACAAAATCATTCAAAAATGTGATATTTGCCAAAAAGTAAAATGCAATAATTCAAAAAAGAAAGGTATGATGATACCTATCACATCAAGTCAGAAATTAGAAAGGGTATTCCTTGATATATGTGGTCCGTTTCCTATCAGTGGAGGAAGACACAGATACAAATTTATTATCATTATGTTTGACCACCTCACCAAGTATACAAAGTTGTACTCCATTAACCGTGCAACAACAAAGAAAATAATTGAGATTATACTAACCAAGTTTATACCAGAAGTGGGAAGACCGACGGCCGTTATAACAGATCATGGAACCCAATTTAAGGGAAATCTTTGGAAAAATAAGCTCTGTGAACATAATATTAAAACTTACAAAACATCCGTTTATCACCCAAGCAGCAACCCAGCTGAAAGGGTACTCAGAGAAGTGGGTCGTATACTGAGAACCTACTGCCACGATAAAGAGAATGGCACAATTATGTGAAATCCACTGAAGAATTTATAAACTTAGTTTACCACGACTTTACGGAAGCTACCCCATATACAATGATGTTTGAGCGGCCACCGCCTAGAGAGATAACCGATATGATCCAATTCCCCACCAACACCGAATATCAATTCGAGAAAAAAAAATTCTATAACAGAATAGCCGAAAAGGTAGAGCAACAAAAGAATAAATACGCTAAAAACCAGAAAAAGACTATTAAGTACGAGGTAGGAGAAAGGGTACTGTTAAAAAACAGAGAATTACCCAGCTCCGTAGAAGGCATCACTAGAAAGTTACTATTATTATACGTGGGACCATACACTATAACAAAAGACAAGGGCAATAACACTTACGAGATCACTCACCCCGTCACCAAGAAAATAAAGGGGGTATACAATCAAGCCTCAATTAAGAAATATTATGACAATCAACCATAACTGTAAAAAACAATTTAAAGTAAAAAACCAACAAAAATACTTTAAATAAAGAAAAAAAAAATAAAGTGACAAACAAACAAGTCTGCCAATGTCATAAAGAAAAGATCTCTAAAGAATGTCAAAATTCCAAAACATTCGTAAGTACAGCTTACACTAAGCATTAGAGAAACCATTATGATGAATAAAAATTGTAAAAAATCAAAAAAGATATGTAAGAAAAGCTTACCCAAATATCTTAATAATATTTTAGAACAAGTAAAAATGGAGAGATAAAAGTCACAAGGCATTCAGATAAAGTAAGAGCAACCAACTTACTACAATATTTAAATAAAAAATTAACAATAGAGGGTGTAGTTACAAAACATTCCTACAAAATAAGGTTAAATTACCATAATATTTAGCCAAAAAATGAGGCATAAAAAGCATAACATACTGTAAAGGAATAAGCTACAAAAAATTCCTAACTAGTAAGAAGCCATAACTTACTATGATATTTAAAAATTATGAAAAAAAAAAAAAAAAAAAAATATCAATCAAAATGATCAGCTTCCACAACTATTTAGAAAGAGGTGTGAAGGTACTCCTTTCTTACCTTTTTAACTAAATAATACACTCATCAAAAAATACTCACCGCTGCCAGAATTTTACTTACCGTCATGGTCCCCGTAAAACTTACCTTTAAAAATTACCCAAGGTCGCCACGATATTTTCTGGTTTAATATCGAAACCATTCTACACACTTGCCCTTATAAAAATCCCGCTATCTGACTATAATACAACTCAGAAAAATCCCAAAGAACGTTAGACGAGGTTTTCAGCACAGAAAACTAGGAAATGGTTATGGCGTAATGACTTACTCTAACACATACTTTATATTGAATAAAATCTGAATTTATTTTAAGGTGAAATTTTATGAATTAATAAAATAAACATTTCTTAATCAACTAGCTTCTAACAAACTATTATGAACCAGTACTAAATTTTTTCCCTTAGAGATCTCGTTTGAAATTTAACACTTTATACATAACAAAGGAAATTACTAAAAATGGTGTTTGATTTTATTCAATTGATTATGTTCTTAAGTTTGCTACTCATCTGGTCAATGCAATCCACCATTTCCGCCACCACGTGTTACGCACTTTTTGTTTGTAGAACACTCCGAAAACTGATTTTATACTGTTTAACTTGGATTATTTTCTCAATCACAAATGTTAAGGCTGTTTCACAAATGACAGCACTATTCTTTTCAATCGGTCAGCTTACATTGTTCGCAAGCACATTTTTTTGGCAAACTGCGCGTTAACACTTTACTTGATAGACCGATTAGATTATTTTCGGCCTATCTTGCGCCCGAGGCCACTGTTTAATTTTATTACAACTTTACTGTCTGATGCTGGCTGTCTGTTGTTCACTCTCTACTGACACACTGTAGACTGGGTTTCACACAAGCCTGCTGCTATGTGATTGTGCAATGCGTCTGGCAGTTGTTTTGGCTGGCTGTGTATGTTGCATTGCTGTACTGGAGGCTCCTTACAGGTGAAAGTCTGGCAATTTGGAAAGTGCTTAAAATGATGATTTGAATTAATATGAAATTAAACTGGGGTGGCTCACAAATCCGTACCGTCACAATACCCCCCCAATAAGAGATTGAAGGCCGAAGCGTTCAAACTCTTATTGCCTAAACCTAAGAGGATCAGTGAGGATATGGCGCCGCAACCCCCCTGAACACTCTACTACATCATGGGTTCTTACCCCCCTAGTCTGGCGACTGCGACAGCACCCATCCGATCTTACGGGACTTCTCTACTCAAGATCCCACCACCATAAGCTCGGACAGATACCCGCCCCAGTATCGCCTGACTTTAAAACATGTAATTAAAAATTGACAAACGGCCTTCCATCACTCCATATCCCACATCTGATTTGTTTCCTCTTAACCATACTGGTTCATTGACAACGTACTGGCTCATTTTATATTATAGACCCTAAAGAATAATATGAATAAAACAATATTGGTTTACAATGATACACATAAATTCCAGTTAAATTGAATAATATTCCCCATACAATGTTGCCCTCCAAAATGGTACATAGATTATACAAGGTATCCTTACCCACTATATATGTACAGGATAAAAAATTCATAACATATGAAAAATCTATATGGACAGTAATATACACATCTTATTTTCCAGATACTATCTCATCCTGAACATTTTCCATCAGTTGTCAGTGTTAAATAAGTGTTTTAATCATTATTGGCATCAATTAGCATTTAATTTATAATTCCAATTTGAATTTAAATGAAAATAACGTTAAGTTCATTATTAAAATCGTTTCTATTAATTTTATTACTAAATTAGTTTAATTGTATTTAATTTACTTTAATTAATTCAATTAATCTCAAAAGTTACAGTAATTGCCTCATTATTATTTGGTCTGTAAAAAAAAATTTAATTTCAATTCTCTTCTATCACAATAAGGTTTTACTTCAGATGCTGATTCAGCAGACTACAACATTCTTTGTTATTGTCACCAAGTATGTCTGTGAACCTTAGTCTCAACATACCACACCTGTTTATATAAACACTAGTCTGCAAGACTTGTTTAGTAACCACAGTTATAAACATTCTCAGTTTCAGCATTCATGGTTACATCATACACTGGCATATAGACATCCTACAAAATTTTCATTTCTATAATTCTTCTTGTTAACATATTTGTCAAAATCTCTTTCTTGCAATTCGAACCAAATATAATTTTAATTCACCTTTCAATTACTTTAATAACATTTTCTATTTAATACTATTATCTCAATTCATATTATTGAATCAACATTTTTTTCACACCTGTAAGCATTTTATTCTATCTGATTAGTATTATGAACTTTATACTTACAATCCACTTATTGACATGAATACAAAATACACACCACACACACACCAATATCTCCGTGTAACCTCTGAAACATTTAACAACAATGTTATTTCATACAAACAATTTAACCATCTATTATCGAATTCCAAATCTCGTAAACCATTCAACTCAAAAAATTTCAATTATATAACTTTTAAATCAATCAGAATATTTTAAACATTTCAAATTGTTTCAATTAAATTCATTATTAAAATATAAATTCCATTATTATTGTTTGCCATTATACAAATGAGCCAATTACTGTTTCTGAACTTAATGTTATTATTTCTTTAAATTGCAAAATATTAATCTTATTATTACAACAATTAATTACCTACATACACTGTTCACTTAACCCTTTACAACACATACAATTGAATTCACTACATATTTATTTACAAATCTACTTCATTATTTATTCAGTTATCATATTTCAATGTTCAAATCAGCTAAGTCAACATCCTTAAAACAAAAATTTAACTGTCTTTTATTGTTTTATGGTCTAGCCTCCATCGTCAAAAAGGTATCTTACATATTTATAGCATAAATGATTTTTATTTACATCCAATTTATTATTATTATTCTTATCATAAACCATTACCTCTATGTCATTCATTTTCCCTTTTATTATTCCATAAGACTTGTCACTATTATTTGTTTTTATCCAGCCTCCGTGAATATTTGTTGTTACACCCAGGTAATTTATTTTCTCATCATATTCCTCCACTACAAGTACACTAATTCTTCCTACAGGTACACATTTATCATCAATATAATCATTGTCTACTACTACACAAGGTATGTCTACATTATTTATCATAACTCTCTTAATATCCATCTTCTCTATCAGCTCTACATAACCTCTATTTATCTTGAACCACTCTAACTCTTTCTCTCTCTCATAATCACTTTCATCACAATACCTATCACAACACCACTGACCTACTTCACTCCATGCAAAGGGCACAACAAACTTACTATACCACTTCCTGGCTTTTCCAGGTTTACAAAAAATTAGGGGACTGCTTGAAGACACCTTGTCTTCCACATAATTACCGGAGGAAACTCTGTCCTCATTAAACACCTGTGAAAATTCTGTTTCACCATAAACTTGGGGAACATCTGCCCTTTGCCCATTTAACCTCTCTACACACACACTTATAACCTCATCAACACTTTCTTTGCTCACAACCTTACAATCTAACACCGCGTTTTTAATTTCACCACCGTTACTTACCGTATCATTCTTAGATACCCCACTTTCAGCTATATAATCATTATTCTTATTTAATGTTATTTCATCATTATAATTACTGGTAGTACTACCACTTACCTCAAAATTGTAATTACCATCATTATCTTCCCTAGTCAACACTACCTCTCCCACTATTTTGTCACTGTTATTTATTAATTCATTATTGGAATTATCGTTATCACTCACCTGGTCAATTATTCCCTCACTATCATTAACAACATTATTCTCACTTACCTGTTTTGATACAACTTCTGTACTCTCTTTTAATTTATCTGCTTCTCGTTTCCAGTTCTCATTGTGCTTTTTAAATATGTCATCTAAACTTGCTTTTTGTTTACTGAACATTTCGTCTAACATTACTTGTAACTTTTTCATCAGCTCTTGATTCGACTCACTTAGATTAGCATAATTTACATTATTATCTGACACCTGATCGACTTTATTTTTGTTAACTTGGTCTATCTCTCCATCTGTGTTTACCACCCTCACACTCTCATCCTTATCACTAGGCCTATTCACTGCCTTATTTTCTACCCCTATTACTTCAACTATCTTACCTTTATCATTTGTTATCTTACCCCACCCCTCGTCGGTCATTTCACCTACTTCACCCATATTTATACTCGTACTTCAAAATTTATTTATAAACCCCACATTTACGCTACCAAAACATAACCTAATGTCCACAACGTAATTATATACGATTAATTTTACAAATACGCCGTTACCAATTCCTAATTTCTGTGCTTTAAAACAGGTCTAGTTCCTATAAATTTTTATATACGAACATCCTGGCAGGGTCGCCACTGTGAAGGTACTCCTTTCTTACCTTTTTAACTAAATAATACACTCATCAAAAAATACTCACCGCTGCCAGAATTTTACTTACCGTCATGGTCCCCGTAAAACTTACCTTTAAAAATTACCCAAGGTCGCCACGATATTTTCTGGTTTAATATCGAAACCATTCTACACACTTGCCCTTATAAAAATCCCGCTATCTGACTATAATACAACTCAGAAAAATCCCAAAGAACGTTAGACGAGGTTTTCAGCACAGAAAACTAGGAAATGGTTATGGCGTAATGACTTACTCTAACACATACTTTATATTGAATAAAATCTGAATTTATTTTAAGGTGAAATTTTATGAATTAATAAAATAAACATTTCTTAATCAACTAGCTTCTAACAAACTATTATGAACCAGTACTAAATTTTTTCCCTTAGAGATCTCGTTTGAAATTTGACACTTTATACATAACAAAGGAAATTACTAAAAATGGTGTTTGATTTTATTCAATTGATTATGTTCTTAAGTTTGCTACTCATCTGGTCAATGCAATCCACCATTTCCGCCACCACGTGTTACGCACTTTTTGTTTGTAGAACACTCCGAAAACTGATTTTATACTGTTTAACTTGGATTATTTTCTCAATCACAAATGTTAAGGCTGTTTCACAAATGACAGCACTATTCTTTTCAATCGGTCAGCTTACATTGTTCGCAAGCACATTTTTTTGGCAAACTGCGCGTTAACACTTTACTTGATAGACCGATTAGATTATTTTCGGCCTATCTTGCGCCCGAGGCCACTGTTTAATTTTATTACAACTTTACTGTCTGATGCTGGCTGTCTGTTGTTCACTCTCTACTGACACACTGTAGACTGGGTTTCACACAAGCCTGCTGCTATGTGATTGTGCAATGCGTCTGGCAGTTGTTTTGGCTGGCTGTGTATGTTGCATTGCTGTACTGGAGGCTCCTTACAGGTGAAAGTCTGGCAATTTGGAAAGTGCTTAAAATGATGATTTGAATTAATATGAAATTAAACTGGGGTGGCTCACAAATCCGTACCGTCACAGAGGGGAAGTAAAATTACCCAAACCAATGATCACAAAACAATATAAATGAAATAAACGTTCTAAGAGTTATAATGTGAAATGAGATGAAACAAAGAGTAATTAAAAATGAATAAAAATGTGAATTGTATCAATAAAAAACAATGCTTCAAATAGTATCTATAAAGAAAGATGAAACAATATATGACTCGAACTGAGCTATAATGAAGTATAAAAGTAAAAGATTCCCAACAAATATTATGATTATGATTATTATTATTATTATTATTATTATTTTGAGTCACGAGTTGACTATATTTAAGAATTATTAATTGAGATTGTCTGTGGAATGAACCAGCAATCATTTTACTGAGCAGGGATGATGTTCCCCTGATATCAGTATAAGAGTAGTTTTGATGAAAAATAAGATTTATAGGGAATAAGTTATAATAAAAATTCAATAAGCCAGTTCGCAATATGAGAAGATAATGAAGAAAAGACTAAGAAGAATGGAATTAAAGGATACAGAATTAATTATAAAAAATGAATGAGAAGCAGGAGAATTTGAAAAAAAAAAAAAAAAAAAAAAAAAAAAAAAAAAAAAAAAAAAAAGATACCATACAATTGATAATTTCATCAAACTCAAATTCCCGTTTTTATAAAATGATCAATTTTGGTGGAAGGGCATTATATAACATTGCCAAACCCTGATCACATTTGATATAAAAAAGTATGTAAAAAATGCCAAGAAACAATATATTTTGATAGATAAATGATAACGAGAAAGAAAGTAGTAAATATAATCAATAGTGAAGGTGGAAGAATACAACCAAAGGTGGTCACAAAACAAGAAAATACGAACTAGACTGACAGACAACTGACATTGACCCAACCCCAGAGATTGGCCAGATATTAACCAAAGTAAAGCGAGACAAGAAGACAGTGAAGAAAAAAGGAAAAGAAAATAAAAAATTACATGGCCATAACAATTAACTCACAAGATTGTTTTAAAAGAGAATAATTTTTTATTATTGTTAATAAGTTATGTTTAAATTTTTATTAGTGGTAACTTGTAAATGACAGTATCTCAGCAATTGTTATACGTAAAAAACCATGTGTAGATATGATTGTATGTATATCCTTATCTATAGGTGATGTGTCAGCTGTTGTGTTTAAGGTTACACTCATACAGACAGGGAATAGAAATGTGTGCGTGGTTCAATCAGAGAACAAATTGTATATCCTACTATATACTTTGGAACTTTTACTAAGATTATATCAGCAGTGTGTATATTATTACAGTATTATGTGTTCGAAAGTATAAGGTGTTGGAGAGTTTATTTATTCAATAACATTATTGCTATTGCTACAGATATAGTAGATTTCAATTAACACAATATATTAACATTATTAAACTGTTGTTATTATTACTAATTATGACATTTCAGACCAATTTTTATCACTTTAATGACAAAATATATACAAAGTTATGTTTTATTTGAGAGAGGTATTTACAATACCATGTTGTTTGCATATTATAAAATGATATGTGACAATCTGAAGGTACCAAAAAAGACATGAACTCATTAGATACAAAAAACTTTGTAATAATAGTGAGATCGTGAGAAATATAAGGGTAATTAGAGATAGGTAGGGAGTGACAAAGACGAACAGTGAAGTGATAAGTGTAATAAAATAAACAGCATATAGTCTTAAGAAAAAAGAGTGAAACAAGTGTGACAAACCCAAAATATAAGCACATGTTAAATGAGCAACTAAGTTAAGTATATTAGACTGATAATTGTGAATGTAAAAAAAAAAAAAACAGAAAAAATATTATCTCAGTATAAAAATCACCAGGATGATTACTGTTATAAAAGAGATGGTGTAGGTATAGCACTCACCAAATTTGTTCATTTGTTAATTTAAAGAAAGAAGTTATTGGCTTAATGTTTAAGGCAATAATTACCAGAAGAAATAGTTTTACAGTAATATGTTAGTATGTTTTAAGTAAGTAAGGAATTTATAAAGAAAATAATAGCAATACCTTTATAAGAAATAATAGGCAAATTATATTAATTATGTGTAACGAAAGGGAACATGGCAGAATTATATTAAAACTTAGAAATAAGTAAATTATGTATTAGCATAGTATTATCCATTTTGGACTAAAACATTAATACATGGCTTAGACCAATCTTGTAAGATATCAAACTAATCTTTGAAAGAAAATAGGAACATCTATGTAAAGATTACGACCATTGAAATTATCCCCAAGTAAATATAGCCATTATAAAATATTTATTCAAATTAAACAAAAAATTCAAGGTTTGATAACAATGGGTTTATTTTGAGATCGACCAGGTAGAATAATTACGTTACCATGGAAACTGTGGAGTAACAAGCCAAAAATACCGTTAGATTTTTTACTGAATGTATGACGCTTTAATGGGATAGACGCTAGTTTTCGAGTGACCAAAATTGTCCATTAAAACATAGCAAATATCAGAAAAAGTTATTAATAAGTGTATACCAAGATATAAGATAAAGACTGGAGCCATATTATTGAAGTTGATGCCAAATTAACGGAAAAAGAAAATCAATTACTACCAGTTAAACTGAAAAAGATGCCTGATGTCCTGAACCCAGCAAATTAAAGAAGATTATAGTATAACCCATGAATAACAGATCGTATGAATTCGCCATAACTACGGAAGTGATAAGTACCTCTTAAATTACCCGAAATATATAAATAAATTCACGTTAATTATCTCACTAAAGGTCGAAATCTCACTGAACTGAAATTCATTACTTTCAAAGATTAAAAAGAAATTTAAGTCACTGACAATTTATAAACTAACCAATATAAACTGTTGTTAATGATCCATAATTTGTAAACACTTTTACGACACTGCGCTAAACAAATTCTACATACACAATATGTTAGTTAAGTTTACTTGATGTAAAGGTGTGTATTTTTATTGTTTTTAAAATATTTGTAATCCTTTGAACGTAACCTCAAGAGCCTATGACAAACGACATTAATAATTTGTATACAATTTTTAACAGACGCCATCATTAAACGTCTGGATCAATTCAAATATCGATTGTCAAACCCTGTAATTGTCTCATATAAATAACTGGAGCATTTGTATTAGAATAATTTGTATTAAATGAATAATAATCACTAATAAAAAATGTGTAAGTATTGAGTGTAACCACGGTGTTATAATTTCATTAGGAGGTGCACAATATTTTATGTACATTTTAGCAGATGACTGACGATTTACACAGCCCACGCATCGAACGGCTGTGTGCTACAGTGGGCCTAGCTAGCGGAAATATTTGAATTATTCAAACCGCTTGAGCGGCGCTGGTCATACGCCCTTGAATTTTCTTTTAATTGTTTTAAGAAAACAATTTGGCGCCACCGGGACTTTATCACCCCTAGTGAACATCAAGACCTGGTTATTTGTACGTTCGCCACGAACGAAATCTACAGAAGTTGCACACATTCGAACTACGGATCGAGAAGACACGTACACTCATTACACACAAATTGTACATTATTTACATTTTGCAGAGTAAAACGGTAGACGTACACACGATAACATTAAAAATTGACGCATCCAACGTGTGGCAGAATAACACTGTCAGAAAGACACATACAAGGATAGTTACAAATTGGCTTCCATCGCGGGGCTTAAACGAGGCGGACGTCTCGTACACGCCCTGAAGGATAGTTACACTGTTCTCACTGGTTTACATCACCTTAAATTATGATTTAAACCATGTTTTTCGAAGGTTTTACTAGATTTCGGCTCGCGAGCCTTTTGTGTTCAACCGGCCGGTTGGGTGATTGCTAAACAACAGACGCTCAACCCTACCGTCCAAAAATGGCCCAGTGTTCCTCATTCTCATCAACTTGCTATTTCATTGGCCCAGGAAGGAACCACGTGACACAATAATTAATTAATTTTCTGAGAGCGAGTTTACCATGGTTGGCCGAGTAACAGTCGACCTAGGGCTCGCCAAAAAGTTCGTGCTTATTCAAACGCCCAAGCAAGCAGGCGCGTGCTTGAAACGTTCCAGAGTACCTGCAAATGGTACTTGTTGACAGATTTTCTGAACCAACATGCGGATGGGCGTCACCTACAGGAATGTCTATTGTTACAGATTGAGGCCTTGTGTGGGTAACTACACTGTGCCGTATTCACAATTAAAATTGAACCTATCATCCTATTCTGCCCCGTTACAATACCCCCCCAATGAGAGGTTTTCTGCCGAAACAGAAAAACTCTCATTGCTAAACCCTAAGAGGATCAGCGAGGATATGGTGCCAACAAACCCCCTTTAATTTCTTATCACATCATGGTTAAACTACCCCCCTAGCTCGGCGACCATGGCTGCACCTGCACGATATTACTGGACTTCTCTGTTTGAGATCCCAACACCATAAAATCAGACAGGTGCCTGAAATTCCAAAACTGGCCTTATATCATACCAGATCCTCCACCGATATGTATCCCCTTACATACATACTGGATTGCCTTTAGCAAAATACTGGGTGCGTACACATACAGTATTACATTACATTGAACACACTATCTCCACATTAATTATTAATATAAAATTCACATATTGTTCAAACAGTGAAATAAATCTAAGTCCACTATCAAAAATTTACTTGGATGTTAATTTACATCATCTTTTTCAATTTATTTAATCATAATTTTCAAAATTCAAAGTCTTTATGAATTTATTTTTCTTTACAACTCCTCTTAATTTACATGTTAACAATCCTGTTAAACAAAATAAAATAAACAACTTATCCCTATCATCTATTCAAATACAATTACACATGATTACAAAATATACCATAATAATATAAACATCATGAATCAGCTGACACCTTCTCTAAACACCTATGGTGAACATTAAAAATTAAAATAAACTTCTTTACTGCAAAAAACAATTTTTTTTTTTTTCAAAAAAAATTAATTTCCAAAAAAGCTATTTTCCCAATTAATAAAATAATTATTTAATCATTTAATTAAATTGATTAACAAAAGAATCTATAATATTCATTTTTAAAGTATCCAAGTCACTGTATTAAATAAATAATTGCTTATCTAATCCGTCGAGTGACTTACTTGTAATTCCGCTTGACGCGTTTCAGGGCATATGCCCCATCTTCAGAATAATTCCTCTTCACAGAACGTCAGACATTAAGATTAAAATGTAATAAATTAAAATTAAAATCCATGGTTAAAATATTAACTCGTCAAAATATTAAAATATACTAAATGCACAGAGGAGCACGCACTATCACAACATGAGTTCACTTCACGTTATAGTCGGTGTACACCGCCGCGATGTTACTCGCGCACCCGATGTACACTGTGCGCGAGTAACATCGCGGCGGTGTACACCGACTATAACGCGAAGTGAACTCATGTTGTGATAGTGCGTGCTCCTCTGTGCATTTAGTATATTTTAATATTTTGACGAGTTAATATTTTAACCATGGATTTTAATTTTAATTTATTACATTTTAATCTTAATGTCTGACGTTCTGTGAAGAGGAATTATTATGAAGATGGCGCATATGCCCTGAAACGCGTCAAGCGGAATTACAAGTAAGTCACTCGACGGATTAGATAAGCAATTATTTATAAAAGAATCTATGAATCAATTATACAAAACATACTACATCTCTAACACCAGTCATCAGCTGATGTCTCATGGTCAGGTGAATGACCTTACCCTAGACACACTACACAAAATTATACAATGTAAAATACATAACACATGTTTATAATTCCTATACTCTAACATAGTACAACATAATAAACACCTTCTTTCCTAGAATTAATCTTTTCAAACCAGTAAAGTCATCTATAAAATTATCATATAGAGCATAACATATTTAAACTAGCTGAAGTATCCGTTCTACGCCCGGGTGGCGAGCATTTTTATTAGCACATATTTAATTATTTATTGGCATATATTAAATACATTTAAGTACATATACATTTAATTACATATTGGCTATGAAATTTAATTATTGGGCGAAAACTTCTTTGTAGACCACATTTTTGGTGTAAACTCTGTGGTCTTTCTTTAAGTTGCCTTGTTGGTCAGTTCCTAAGACTTTTACCTTGACTTGCTGAAAGGACTTTGTTCTTGAAAATGCAACATAAAGTTGTCCATGACTGAATACTGGAGATGACAAATAAATACCAACTGAATCCAGTGTTTGCCCTTGGCTTTTGTTGATGGTCATAGCAAAAGGAAGTCTAAATGGAAACTGTTTTCGTCTTAATGTAAAGGGAAGGTCAGGGTCACTGGGTGCAAGAATAACTCTTGGAATAAATACCCTGGTACCTTTAAAAGATCCGGTCAGGATTTCACAGTCAATGACCTTTGACATCATTTGCTTGACGACCATTCTGGTGCCATTGCAAAGACCTCTTGTTGAGTCAAGGTTTCGTAGCAACATTACTACTGCACCAACTTTCAAGTTAAGTCTATGAGGAGGCATACCTCCAGGTGTTAAGCTGTTCAAAAACTCCATTGGATAGTTTGCTGCCTCCTTGGCATTTGCAGTGTCTTGCTGAATAGAATCTATGCTGGTATAGCATTTCAATTCAGATTGAATTCGTCTAAGGACATTTTTATTAAATTCAAGTGTGACTCGTGGTTTTTTGGAGTGAGGATTGCACGGTTACCAATGCTGTCATCTCCTGATTGGATGACCTCAGGAAAGACAGCAGCAACAATACATCCATTTTCAATGCAGACTGGAGGAATTTCGAAGATACCTTCCTTTAATCCAGGCTCTTGGAGTTTTCCATTCCCAAGTTTTAAAAGCCAATCGGAAAAGCCTCGGTGTTCTGATGGGACATTGTCCTCATTGGCACGCATGTTTTGGTCTAACTTTAGGACCTGAATATTTTTCCAACACTTACTATTCTTCATGCATGAAGAAAGTATTTCGGTTCTGCTGCCATGTGGAACAACAGGGAGAATTTGTCTAAAATCTCCACCGAAAAGAAAGACCGCACCTCCAAATGGTTTTTTAGAAGGAACTTTTGGATCTTCAGCTAAGAGTTCTTTATACAGTGTGTCAACTGCATTTACTCCATGTGCTGGGGCCATTGAAGCTTCATCCCAGATTATCACTTTGGCCTTTTCCAGTTCATTTGCTGTATTAGTCCCATGTCGAACATTACAGGTTGATGTTTCATTTATTGGAATAGGCAGCTTGAAACGACTGAGGGAAGTTCTGCCTCCCTCAAGCAAAGTTGCTGCTATGCCTGTAAATGCACATGGCAAGACTAATTCATTTTTGCTACGCACATAGTGCATGATTGTGTTGTAAAGGAAGGTTTTACCACTTCCGCCAGGTCCATCAATAAAGAATAGACGTTTGGGTAAGTTAGGGTTTTCAGTTGCTTCCCTGATTTTGTCGAAAGCCCTTCTTTGCCCTGGGTTGAGCATTTGAAACTTTTCTTCGAACTTGTTTTTTTCAGCAATTGGATCGTAATATTTTCCAGAATGGATTGGCTCGTCATAGCTGCCGACTGGAAGTTCTAGGCCAAAATCTACCAATGACTTTCCATGTGTTCGAAAGACAGATTCAATTTCTTTAAGTGTCAAATAGAGAGCTTTTTCTCCATCAGGAAAGCGTCTCTTATAGTCTTGCATAAGATTGTCCTTATGTCTGTCGAATAATGCTGCTGCATCCAACGGCTCACACATGATACAAATAAATCCAAACAACTGCCTAAGTTGTACTGGCATTTGATGGGTTGCAGCTTCTGTTAGGCAAGTATCCCATTCTGAGTCATCATCAGTTAATCCCCTTGCAATGCATGCTTCTTGGAAAGTTCCAAAGGGGATAGGATTTTCTTCGACCGTTCTTAGGTCCTCGAAAGATGTTGCTCCTCTAACATTGAGAAGGATAATTCGGAGGAACCATTTTTCTCTATCCGTGGGACTTACATCAAACATTCTGCCAATTGTAGTTTCATGTCCTCTAAGACGTGGTTTCCATTTAGAATTTTTGTCATCCCAGGTATAGTGTTCGGGAATTTCAATATATAAAAACTCTCGGGCATTAGGGTCTTCCTGATTAAGTTTAAACCAAGCCAGAAGTTTGGACTTGGTGGCTTTTTGCGGTACAGCTTCAGCTTCCTTGCCTGGTATAAAACATATTGTATGCTTGTCCTCAAGGTGAAAATTTAATCTTTCCACATGATCAGTTTGGTGGTGCATTTTGTATTCCCTGAGCCTCCAGCATGCTTCAGGTGCACTTACATATCGGGTCTCCAAGTAATTTTTTACTTCGTCCCATTCAATAGTAGCTTCCTGTTCTGTGGGAACAGTAACGAATTGAATATTTGCACAGTCATGCCCCTTGTAAACGTACTTGAAGAGGTATTTAACGCTTTGGATTTGAGCTACAAATCTCTACGTTAATGTGGACATTGTATTTCAGAGACAGGTATGGGTTGTATGGCACCACCCGTCTGTTACCCACTTTGTTTCCCCCAAGTTCAACAAAGTTACCATCATCTCGGTATTGATATTTTGGGTAATCATTGACATTGCTGTTGGTCTTGGCACAGAAATCTTTTGGGAATTCTTTTGTGCATTTGCCGTTTTCCATACACGGTGCGTTTGGATTTAATGGACCACATGGTCCGTGTATCATACAGGATTTTACAATTTCATGTAGCCTCGTGTGGGCATCTTTATCAGGGAGTTCTGCACAGACAGTTTTGTCAATTCTTTCTTTCTCCCAGACTTTGTCTTCCGGGGCCATGAATAGCAATATGTGCCTATGTGGTAGACCACGTTTTTGGAACTCGATCACGTGGAGCATAGCCCTAACACGTCCAAATCTATGGTGTTTGGTTAAGTCTTCAAGCAGCAATTTCAGTTTCAATTCAAACACTCTTCCTACTAAATCAGGCCGGTCGCATGGTTGCTGACCGGGAAGTAAGTTTTCCCTGATTTCCCTCCATTTAGGATTGGACGTGAATGTTACAAATAAGTCAGGTTTGCCATATTTCCTGACCATGGCCATAGCATCTTGGTAATTTTTAGCCATATTTCTTGGACTCCCTTGGAAGGTTGAAGGCAATATAACTTTCTTTCCAGGCAATATGTTAACGTCCTCAAAATTGTGGTTGTTCACAAATCGGTGAAGAACATCGTAGTCTTCAGCTCTTACTGTGTTTTGATTTTTTCGAAACCAATTCAAACGGTTTGCCTCGGTCTTGCAATAGGCATCAACCATGAATTGGTGAGTCAGCTTTCCTGCATTGAGGAACTCGTTAAAGTTTCCATCACGAATGGCAAAATGGTATGAATACCATTGAAGCTGGGACACATTTCCTTGACCAACAGCTTTCTTCAGATCTGTGGTCCACCCTTAATCCCCATACGGGAAAAGCAAAGGTTAGCACATTGGGTCACAGAGCCTACTCAGGATGGATATATTTTGTAAAATTCCGCTTTTCGGATAAATTGTAATATCCCGATTTTCCGGGGGTGCACCATCTTCACTGTGAAAAACGGCAGCAATTACTCCTCTGGCAGTGGGAGCGTTGGTTCTGCCGGGGAGCGCATTATTTACTCTTTCTCTCAAGAAAGTCATGCTATATTCAATTGGCGTTCGGTTTTCCCGATTTGCCTTTAGCATTTTGTCTTGTTCAAATTTGAGCATGTTCTTGTATTCTCTAGAGAACGGATTGATATCTTCAAGAAGTTTTTGGAGGTTCTCCATTACGACACGAATGCATCCATTGTTTGCTTGATTGTTCATTCTTTCTGTCAAGGCTTGGGCCGAATCCAAAATGTACAGTTGGGCATACTTTGGTAATTCACCTTGATTTGGGTGTAATGCAGATGTAGCATGATAAATTTGCCCATGGATTCTGTAACAAAAAGGACCTGAACGTCTGGTCACTGATTGGTCAACTTGTGCTCCCATTGAGGCAAAGGCCATTGCACTGTTGTAGGATCTTATGTTTTCCATGAAATTTTTGGAATTTGGATCAGATCCATTCATGTAATTTGTAATGAAGGGATGCATTCGTATTTCATCTAATGCAATGGTCCCTTTATGGCAGCAATTTGACATTAATTCATTTTTGAAATGCGTGGCATTGCAAAATGGACATTTAGCATCCATTGGGCCAAGATAACTTTCTTCAATTTCGTCTTCATTGAAGTTTTCGGGAAGCAAAGCGGTGTTGCGGGATCGGACATATCTACTCAGACGTCCTCTTTGATGTTGGCGTGCAACCCTTTGTCTTTAAGCGTTTGCCTCGCGCTCTTGTTGAAGTTGATTTCTGGCATGTTTTCTCTGTGTTGCTGTTGACTTACAGCATTAGCTTCACATTCTGCTTGAAGGTGCTCTTCTGACATGGCCGCTCTACGGCGTCTTTGAGCTTCAGCATTACGTGCTTTTTTTGCTGCAATTTCTTCAGCAGTTGGTGGTTGCTGGCGTTTAGGAGGCATATTTGATCGTATTTCATTACTTATTCATTGGATCATCAGAAAGACGTATAAACATAAATATCACAATTAAAACATATACAGAAATATAGGACAATTACAAAATATATAGACGTACCTGTATACAGAATTACAAAACATATCAACACAATCGCATAGTAAAAACTTTAAAAACTATAGGAACGGATAAATGTATACATTCGATGCTGGTAAATATCATTTGTTTATTTACTTGTTACTATGGTAACATACCGATGACTGACACACTACCTACCGCGTTATATTATACAGAAATATAGGACAATTACAAAATATATAGACGTACCTGTATACAAAATTACAAAACATATCAACACAATCGCGTAGTAAAAACATTAAAAACTATAGGAACGGATTCGATGCCGGTAAATACCATTTGTTTATTTACTTGTTACTATGGTAACATACCGATGACTGACACACTACCTACCGCGTTATATTATAGATCAACTATTTCTAAACAAGTTATCTACTGGAAAACGTTAATCATCTGCCATTGTCAGAATATTTCTTAACCCAAAATACAATCATTTTGTTATCTCATCAGCTCATCCACATACTTCAGTTTAAGGTTTTAATTCGTTACTACCCTTAGTAACCTCCTTCCACACACACTACGCCCCCCCCCGGACTGTAGCGCCCAGTTCACATGGACTGGAGTTAGGGAGGAATTTTGGCATCTCCTGTCCTTGCTTCGGCCTTACATTTTAAAATTCAGATATAATACCTGATTACATAGTTACAACCTTAAGACGGGTCTATCACCTTTTTGTTTGTTCCCATGCGAACAAGGCGATAGCCGCTGTTCCATAGTTCCGGGGATTTCCCCTTGAGTCACCCCCCCCCGTTAATTTCAAATTCACACCAATTTTCAAGGCAACCAACCATGGTCAGTTTTACAATTTCTGCCGACAGCTGATTGTCGTCCAAAACCACGATTAGTGCTGGTGAAACAATAATCGCCCGAAAAGGCGAATGATAATCTTCATTAGCATGTTTTTACTTCATCATTTCTATACACTGTACGATAGTAATTGACATATAATATAATATTATATAAGGTTGTACAGTGTATTTTACGCCGTATTTAGGCCTCCGATGATGGTAACATGCTTTGATGTTACTCATCAACGCTTACCGCTATCTACAGTGACACATGCCGCCACTGCAATAGCCTAACTTATAGCGAAACTTATGTCCTTCTCCATTTACTAACACCACATTCCACAATTTATTTTCTCATCTAATGACACCAAACAACCCCCAAAATCACCCATTAATCTTGCACAATAACATAATAAACATTAACCTTGAACATTAACATTGCTACATTTAACTAAACAATTTACCTTTAAATAATTTGTATAGAAAATTATAAACATTACAACTTGAACATTCTATTACCTCTTTTTATATCAACCTTTAATTAGTTATCATTTACTACAATTAGATTCCCCAAAAAATTCAAATTTATTATCAACATTCATTTTACATCACCTTTCATTTATTATTACATTTACACTATGAATTTCTGTTTAACATTTTCATCCCTAATTAGTTTGGGTGATTTTCCGTCATTCACAATGATTTGATTTATTGAATGGGCATTTATACATATAACCTTATTCCCTTTCTTCCTACTAACAACCACTAACAGATTTGCATAGGTTGACACCAATCTCTCAACAATAACCCCCTTCATTAATACCTCCACTTAAATTATTCTCCTCGTAGAACCAAATACCTGCTACCCTCTTTGTACCTAGGATGTGTGTTCCCTTCCCGCATACTCATTCCCTTATTAGTTCCTGGCCCTTTCCAGGTAACTCCGCCAATGCTCATTTAAAACTATTCCTCCCACCATAACGCCTGTCGTTGATGACTCCTTACACCTCCACCCTCACTACAAAATATCACCATCATCTATGTACTCTCCAATTATATTATTCTCACTTTCTCTACATACATGCACTCTCGCTACTGTGTCCCTACTAATACTCCATTTCTGTATTACTTTTATTCCGAAAAATTCTTATTTTCTCTAACACCCATTAAAGTTAACTCTGACTGGCTCAAATGCCTTATTTAAACAATTATCATCCAAACTCCATCTTTTACACATTTTACATTACGTGAACCCGTGAAAATTACACTAGAAAATTCATATCTACATCAAATTAATTTCTTTACCTTATTTAAAACCTTTTAAACTCATTTAAAATTTATTATTCAAACATTAAACATTTTACTTTATTTAAATTGCATTATAAACTTCATACTTACATTACATCGCTCAATTGAATAAGCACATAATTCCTGTCATAGACACAAAATTATAAACATTCATTACCACAAATATCACGTACAACCATATGTACCTCTTCTGAAACATAACAATCATATGACTCCACAACTAAACACATTTTGCATTTATTCATTTTCTATTTATTATCCAGTTCAAATTATATAAAATCATTTAAATTCATTATCAAAATCTATTGATACAACATTTCAAATTAATCAATTACTTCATCTCCAATTATTTAATTCAATCAGTCCTTTAAACACAACATTACTTTAATCATCTTCTTCAAAATAATTACAATTCATTTATTACAAACTCTCATTATTTATTTAGTCTGCTAAAATATTATTATTATTAAATCAATTTCTACTACATACACACATTGTTTACATAAAATACATTTTACAACACAAACACAATTAATTTCACTATAAATTTATTTACAATTTTTGTCATTATTTTTCTGTTTACCACACCTCATTTCATAAGTTAGCAAGGTCATCACTATAAACTAAAATAATAAAATGTTCATTCACTTTTTCTAACCCCCATCATCATAAATTAACCTGATGTATTTATAACACAACTCATTTTTATCTACATACATTACATTATAATTATTATTGTAATGACCACTTTCATTAATTATATTAACACAGTAATTAACATATTTGTCTCCCATTAATTCATAAAACCCGTCTACCTTGGTATTTTTGTTCCAGTCACGCGTAGTATTTTTCTTCAACCTCAGGTAAGTTATTTCATCATATTCCTCCACTATATCAATCACATCATAAGGTAAGTGTTTATCATCGACAACGGTATCGTCAAAATAATCATCAATATCTATTTCACAAGGTAAGCATTTCATATAATTTATTTTCTCCAATTCTAACTTCTCTATCAACTCTTTATAACTTCCCTCTAACCTAAATAATTCTCTCCCCATCAACACACAACTCTCTCTCTAAATATCTCTCACCATAACGCCATATCACACTTTCTCTACCATCCCATACAGAGGGTACTGAATCATCACAAAAAATCAGGGAACAACTCAAAGACCTCATGTCTTCCAATAATAAGGGACTCTTGCCCTTCAACAACAACATTTCTAAACACCTTGGTTCACAAAACACCTGGGGAAAATTTACCCTCTGCAACCCCTCTACCTGTAAACTCTCTTCATACTCTCTCTCTAACTGATTAACACTCACTAACATTTCATTATTACACTCTACTCCAACTAAACTTTCATCAGCACTCTCAATATTCACAACGTTACTCTGTAACACCACATCTTTAACACATTCAAGACGAGCTGCGGGCACTGCCCGCAGTACCGTAGAGTCCCATAAAGACGAAGTGCGGGCATAGCTCGCAGTCGCGTATCTAACTGCGTAATAAACGTAATACGGCTCCCGCTCGCTGTTAGTCACAATGAAACGATAGCAGTATTAGTAGTTAACATTTTCAAATGTAGAAGGCAGCAGCAATCAGAGTCTGAACACAACAGTAGCTTTTTTTTGTATGTTGTACCCAACACACTGTACGTAACCAAGCCACATGGTCGGCGTGCGGAAAATGGCTTCTCGCTACTTGACGGAAGATGAAATACATGATATTCTGTGTGAAGATTCGGGTTCTGAAGGCTTTGTTAGTGACAGTTTTGACAGTCAGTGACACAAGTCAAATTGCCAATGTGAAATTTTTTTCAACACTAAAAACAAGGTAAGTTTAAAAATTAATATTTTATTTATTTTACAAGCTACTGACATAACATTTGCACTAAATTAATGAGAATGCTTGGTTTTATAATATAATGTAGCTTTATATATTTAAATACTATATGGTTTAGAAGTATAAGCTTTTGAAAAAATGAAAAAAAACCCAGTCTGTACGGTAAATGAATGCATTTTTCATATAGTCCTGAATGTGTTAATTATCTCATTGTTATTCTCACTTTTTACTTCAATATTAAGATTCTCTACCGTAATTACCACTTATCTTGTTATTAATTATTTCTTCACTATTTTTGTTCTTGGTACACTCACCTGTATTTATTCCCCACACTCCCATTCTCTCAATACTCTGTTCTAATTCGTTAAATTTACTTTCGAATATCTCATTTGTATTGTCAAAACGCTTATTGATTTTATTAATATCGTTTTTCAAATCACTATTTTGCTCTTTCAATTCATCAAAATTATTTTCACATTTTATTTTTTGTTCATGTATTTCATCTCAACTCATCAAATTTACTATTTAGACTGCACAGCGTGCTACACAAATATTTCATCATATTATTTTCAGGTTGATTACTTTCCTTAATTAATTTTGGGGTTATTTGAATCCCCGAATCATCTGTACTATCTGTTTCATTTGTAACACTTACATTCATGGTTTTATCGTCTTGACCTACATTCGGAATTGAATGAACTCCCAGGCCACTTATGACAGCTGATTCACTCATTTCAACTTCAATCTCATTAGTATCCATTTTTTATGTTATTTAGTAATTTTATTACTTGTTCATAAAACATCTATCAATCATATTATAACATACTCTTATTTCTCTGTACTTAATTTTAAATCATATGTAACTCCCACTAACATCTCTTACATCTGCGAGTAGGTATAACCTATACGAAATATACTTCGTATAAGCTGTCCCAGTTCGGGGGCCATTGAGAGCTTACTGATTACGCACACAATTAATAAAAGACATAGAAATACATTTTTATCATTAACTCTTACCTTCTCGGGGTCCAGGATTCTGTTACACGAACTCACAGTCTGTAAGAGAGGTTACTGGGTTCGTTACACAATAAACACGCTTTTTGACTGTATTAATCAGCTCGGTTTATTAATCGATTGCAACATTTGTTTTAATTTTCTTTTAAATTTACTTAGTATTCTTTTTTATATCTCAACACCAAGCGGAATTTATAAATTAAAATGTAAAGACTGCAACAAAGTGTACCTAGGTGAGACAGGACGAAAATTCGCATGCAGGTTGTCTGACCACAAATGTGGAGAAGGTAATAGAACAACCAATTTGTTATATGCAAGACATTTCATAGAAGACAACCATAAGTTTGTTAATCCTTTGGAAGACTAAGAAATTGTAAAAGTAGTAAATAACACAGTTGAAAGGAAGCTGAGGGAGGAGTTAGAAATATTGAAAGAAAGAGAAAAAGGGTTAGACAATTTAATTAATACTAAAATTAAATTTGATAATGAAGAAATATTTTATAACATAATTAAGAAGTAAATGATAGAGGACAGATAGATAGATTAAGAATTAAATTGCATAGTACTAATTGGAGGTTTTAAAATAAGGGTGTGTGACTGACCCACATGTGTGAAGAGGGAGACGGGTAGGTTTAAAAGGAATGTACACACACACACAACACTGAAACACAAGGAATTTGCTAGAAAAATATGTACTGTTGTTAAATTATAAACTAGTCCCTGTTCTGGCGCAATAAAATATACGATATACGATATAAACAATGATTTCAAAAGTCGGGCACCATCTTGATATAAGTATATAGACGTAAATAACTTTGTAATTTTACTTACCTTTCAAAGTCACTATAGGGCAGGAATTCGTTAAGCGAACTCTAGACGAGCGGAAATTGTTATGTGAAATAATAACAATATCTGTTTAAAATTGTTACCAATGATATACCCAATTTATTTTACTGTAAGTACATCTTACACAATGGTGCGCTTAGCGAACATTAAACCCTCCAAAATATCTACGAGTAAACATGAAACATTGGATATGTAATTATGAAATATTATATAATAGATATATACCTCGCACAACCCAGCACTTAGAAAATTTTAAGGCACTCTCTCTCTTTCACTCTCTCTCTCTCTCTCATGCTCTGGTACAATTTTTATTTTATTGAGCTCATTTTAAATAAAATATTTAAATATAAATTGGTCATTAGTTTTCAATGAATTTACTGAATGAATGTGGAACGTTCTCACCAATTTTGACCGCTACTGAGCTGCGGTTGTTCGTACGGTAAAACTTCGCACACCACGAAGTTTTCCGATTCCGCTACCGGTCACATTTTGTAGTGTTACACCTTACCGAATGGTAAGGTGTCACTGTTGATGAACACTGTTATAATTAACCACTTTTAGTGGTGTAAAAGTTAAAATTCACACTCGGTGAACTGTTTGCCGGCCGGCTGCGTTCACGCTCTAGAAGAAAATGACCCAGATTCTTTGTTTCACATTGTGTAGGTGGGGCAAAAACTACGTCATCAAGCTATTGTTCATCTGTTTACAGCTTCGACTTGTTTACGGAAATACATTCCTGACCGCTGACGTCATCAGGGCTCGTCGCCTTATCTCGGTATGCGACATACGTTTTTTGCTGTGTTTCTTGTTTTTGCAATGAAAACAGTTAGAATCCTGTCAATTCACTTTTGCGTTTACAAAATATTTATATAGTTCACTCACTGTAGCTTCACAGGGATTATGAAATGTTTAATTAATTATGACCAAATTGTTAAAAATGAAGGAATACAATACTTATGGTATTTTGTACCATGTTTTTGTTAATTGCACCAGAATTGTACCATCACAAAACCCCCTCAATGAAAGATTTTGTGCCGAAGCATAAAAACTTTCATTGACCCATTCATACTTCCTAAAGGGATCAGCCAGGATAGGTCGCCACAACCCCCTTACAATTTATATAAAAGAAAATCAATAACTCACCCGTGGTCTGATGACGATGACAGTACCTGCATGACCTTACTGGACTTCTCCTTCGAGATCCCAACACCATAAGGCCACTTAGGCGCGTAACGCCCCTGCTCTGACGCGCTGGCCAGCTCAGGACCGCCGTCATAACATCACCAAACACTGAAACAATAAATTAAAATATCAAAATAGTGGCTTGGTATATCACTCTACCCTTAACTGATCTGGTTCCCCTTAGCTATGTGCTGGTTTGTGCTAATAAGCACTAGGTTGGCTTGAACTACTAAAAATATAAGTACAAAAATTGTAACATACAAGAATTACATAGAATTGCCATTCTCTTTATGGACTACCCTGAATTATAAAATCGTTTCGATTCCCATCGATAATAATTAACTCTTTCTGTTTCATAATTATTATAATTATAAAAGAAACACATATTGATATAAAAAAGAATTTAATGTGATTATAAAAGAAACATGGAAATCCCCATATAAATTCCCAATATTACTCAAACATGGAGAAAAACAAATTATAGAAAAAAAAATAATTAATAAAATCTTATTGAAATTAAAATTATTATTTTTTAATAGTGTTTATTACCATTCGGTAAGGTGTAATACTACAAAATGTGACTGGTAGCGGAATCAGAAAACTTCGCGGTGTGCGAAGTTTTACCGTACGAACAACCGCAGCTCAGTAGCGGTCAAAATTGGTGAGAACATTCCACATTCATTCAGTAAATTCATTCAAAACTAATGACCAATTTATATTTAAATATTTTATTTAAAATGAGCTCAATAAAATAAAATTGTACCAGAGCGTGAGAGAGAGAGAGTGCCTTAAAATTTTCTAAGTGCTGGGTTGTGCGAGGTATATACCTATTATATAATATTTCATAATTACATATCCAATGTTTCATGTTTACTCGTAGATATTTTGGAGGGTTTAATGTTCGCTAAGCGCACCATTGTGTAAGATGTACTTACAGTAAAATAAATTGGGTATATCATTGGTAACAATTTTAAACAGATATTGTTATTATTTCACATAACAATTTCCGCTCGTCTAGAGTTCGCTTAACGAATTCCTGCCCTATAGTGACTTTGAAAGGTAAGTAAAATTACAAAGTTACAATGTTGTGTGTGAGCAGGGTGGGGTGAGATGGGGTGAAGGGTTTGTTTTCACATAATTTCTTTCCATTCCCATCTGATGATGAGCTGTGAAGCGCTAATCGGGATAATTTTTTATATAGTGGTGTGCAACAGTGACCATTCTGCGTGTGATTTCAACCACTAACACAACTTTCTTCATTAAACTTCAATTAATTATAATCAAGTGGGGATTACTTATTTCAGGATCCACTCTTAAGAGTGAACAAAGTTTACTGTAACCACCAACTATGTGTCCATGCCTTTATTAATGATTGTGTGTATTTGTGTTAGCATGCTGCCAGAAATACTCATGTGTGTGTGTGTGTGCGCGCGCGCGCATGATTCCTTAATGTTATTCATTAAAACTGTTATGATGTCTCTTTTAAGTGACTATAACAAAATAGGTATGATTATATTAATTACTGGAAAAAGATGTGTCTATTATTATAACTTCAGTCAGACTACATGTACGAGGTGCTATCAGAAAGTTCCCGGACTGTACTTGGCACGGCTGTTGGACGTGACTGTACAACCTGGCGTCCCAGTGTCTGATTCCGTAATGAGTAATGAGTCAGTCTGCCGAGTTTCGTTGCATTGTGAGGTTGTGTTCGGTCTACATGTTGCGTTTTGTAATCGTGTGTTAACGTTCATTTGCTAATTTTATTATGGTTGATAAATTCGAGCAACGCGCGTGCATTAAGTTTTGTTTTAAACTTGGTAAATCGCCTACTGAAACTTTTGCAATGCTTCGAGAAGCTTTTGAAGAACATTCCCTACACAGAACACAGGTTTTTGAGTGGTACGCTCGTTTTAAGGCCGGCAGAATGTCACTTGAAGATGATCACCGTTCAGGACGACCTTTCACGAGCAAAACGGATGAAAATGTTGAAAAAATTCGACAACTCATTCACGAAGACCATCGTCAAACAATCCATGAGTTGTGTACAAGTGCCGGAATAAGCTATGGAAGCTGTCAAAAAATTTAACTGAAAATTTAGGCATGCGTCGTGTTGCTGCGAAATTCGTCCCTCGGCTTTTGTCTGTGGATCAGAAACAGCGCCGTGTTGATGTGTGCAGTGAACTCAGAGAAACGTCTGAAAATGACCCTACCTTCATCTCCAGGGTCATAACCGGTGATTAAAGCTGGTTTTATGGTTATGATCCAGAAACAAAACAGCAGTCGTTACAGTGGAAAAGTCCACAATCACCGAGACCAAAAAAAGCACGGCAGGTCAGAAGTGCAACAAAAACCATGATCATTGTGTTTTTCGACATCAAAGGCATTGTCCATCGCGAGTTCGTGCCAGCTGGTGTTACAGTGAACTCAGATTTTTATTGTGACGTTTGAGGCGGCTGAGACAAAATGTGCGACGAAAAAGGCCCAAATTGTGGGAAGACCAAAACTGGCTGTTGCATCACGACAATGCACCTGCTCACGCTTCACTGAAAACAACAGAGTTTTTGACCAAAAACAATATGGCCACCGTCCCACACCCTCCATATTCACCAGATTTAGCCCCTTGTGATTTTTCTCTGTTCCCGAAAATAAAAATTCACATGAAAGGTCACCGTTTTGACACTGTAGAAGACATTAAGACAAAAACGCAGGAGGTGCTTGACAGCTTTCAGCAAAAGACTTTTTTTGACACTTTCCAGGCATGGAAACAACGCTGGATTCGTTGTATCAATTCGCAGGGAGTCTACTTTGAAGGAGATGGGAGCCATTAATGGCCTAGGCAAGCAAAAAGAATTTATTAGACCTAGTCTGGGAACTTTCTGATAGCTGTGGTATATGATAATTGTTACAATTGATTGAGCAATGAAGACACCAATGGAGGTGATGGGAGAAAAGAGGAGCTTCAGAACAGCAGATCCTGTGGAAGTGGTACCCAACACAGCTTTAGGGTTAGTATAAACAAGAACAAAGTACAAGTGTGGATATCACTGACAGATTGACAAACATAAAAAATGCTATATGATAGATAGGAATAAAGTGCTGGATAGAATCAAATGAGAACTGGGTAGAATCTGCAAAATAAAATCAGATCACAGAGAGGATTAAGAATCTGGAATGATGAGGTAAAAGAAGCCACTGAACAAAAGCACAAATCATACAGAGAATATCTACGTATAAAATCAGATGATGCAAAAGAAAATTGTCATCAAATTAGCAATAACACAAAAGCGGTAGTAATACAAGCATATATATTATCATGAGATATTTTAATTCAAATAGAGAATTACATACATGGTAGACAAGAATTTGCATGTAAGATGATTAGATATCCTAGTAGAACAGAAAGGGATATAGCTCGGATAAATATAATTCCAGAAAGGAAATAGATTACACATTATCAGCAACTGTGGTATGATCCAACAAAACAACAGATATAAAGATCATATATAATAGTTATCCATGGCCCTGTCAAGATGATGGAAATAGAAAGGACATGGAAGACAACAAAGAATAAGAAAGCATCTGGTTTAGACGGGATCAATTCTGAATTAATGAAATATGGAAGTTACTTTTTACACTGAAGTCTAGTTCACCTTGTTAATATGTGCTGGTCTGATAATGAAATTCTTGATGAGTGGAGAACTGCTAAATTCACTTCCTTATTTAAGAAGGAGGAACCTAACAATCCAGAAAACTATAGGGTTATCAGTCTGTTGAATACTGCTTATAAGGTATGTAGCAAAATGGTCAATACAAGGATTCAAACTATCTCTGAAGATATATTGCTTGAGGAACAAGCTGGATTCTAGAAAGGATGTGTTCACATATTGACAGTGTTTTCACTTTGAAAGGGATAATACAGAAATGTAGAGAATTTAATTTAGAAACTCACTTAGCCTTCATAGATTATAAAAAAGCATTCGGTCATATTTACAGAGACAACTTATGTCTATAATGTCAAAAAAAGAGAATATCTCAAACATTTAGTCAAAACAGTACAATCCCCTTGACAATAACACCAAAAATGTAATTTATTTGTGTATTGGCAAAGAACTGACACAGGAAATTAAAACTAATCATATTAAAGACAATCATAATCAAAGCACATAAGGCAGGTATGTGCTTTATCATTGACCCTATTTAATATTATATAGATGACCTTGTAAGGAAATGGAAGAAAGTTGTACCACCAGGTAAACAAATTGCTCAACACAAATTTTTAAGTAGTATATACTCTTTGCTGATGGCCAGATTATAATATAGATGACCAGGACAGTGAAGACAAATTGGAATTAGCTGTCCACAGGTTGAGTGAATTGTGTAACACTTATAATTTAAAAATATCAGTGCAAAAATCGAAGACAATGGCATTCATAAGAAAAGAACCAGTACGAACAAAAATCATACTTGCCAATCAAATGCTCAAACAGGTAGCATGTTTTATGTATTTAGGAGTGATGTAATTAAATAAGGATGACAAAGATGTTGTAAGACCAACAAATATCAAAGGATATTGTTACGACTTACAGAACAATCTACGTGTTTCTCGAATGATCCAGTGGAATCTGGCTGTAATGTGTGCGTACATGATTGTCAACATGCGTTGTGAGATTGTTCCGGACTCACCGGTCCATGCCTGCTGTGTGCAAGCCTGCAACCAATTATGTTCTGGTGTTTTCTAGTAGCATTCTTGCCGCGCAGTATGGAATATTTTGGTACTTCGGCGGGGTATAAATACAAGTACTCAGGGACGTTCAGTTCAGTTTGAGTTGCAATTTATTGGAATCCGGTTCGTAGTATTATAGTTCAGAGTTATTGTCGGGCGATTACTCTGTGCGTTTAAGTGACGATTTACACAGTGCGGTTTGAAGTATTGTGGCAAAGTATTATGTGTTTTATATTTGTGCGATACTCTATTATTGGACATTTTTATAGCGTGTGAACAATTTTTATTTGATTTGTTGTAAGAGACTATCTTATCAATTACAAACTGTTTAATTGTGATAACTAAAGTTGGTGATTAGTGACTTAATTGGTGTCTTGTATTTTGTTTTCCACTGTACCATACGATGATCATTAGACTGTCGTAACAATATGTTGCATTATACGACAAATTCTGAGGGATACTCAAGTATTTTTATAAAGTGATGGCAGCAGTACCATCTGTGTTGTATGGATCAGAATTGTGGGCCCCTAGAAAAAGAGTCTTTAGATTGAGGATTCTTCAGAAGTGACATTTCTGTGATCAGTTAAAGATTGTACAAGGCTAGAGCATATAAGAAGTAATGATACAGAACAGTAATTAGGTATACAACTGATAACAGAAATAACACCATTGTGATATTAATTTTTATTAATAATTAAACTGAACTGATTTTAAAGTTACTGCAATCAGTACTGCAAGAAATTAACTATTGTAAAAAATATATGTACTTACCATTTTCTTGGGTTCTTTTCGGCGAACACAGGAGAACAGAATGGTTTATTTGTAATAATTAATTTAATTCACATTGGCATTGAACAAAAGATTTATTTACTCTATAATGCACATAATAAAAAAATAAAACTTCTTTTCCTGCACTTACATACTTTTGCAAATTTAGCTACAAACTCATGAAATGAATTCCATTAAAATTAATTTTCTTACATCTTTTCCATTATTGATTTTGTATTATTTATTAATTATATTTCTTTCTTTTATACACAAACCAGCACTTCTTTTATATTCTTATATTCGCATTCTCTCTCTCTCTCTCTCTCTCTCTCTCTCTCTCTCTCTCTCTCTCTCTCTCGATCTACATTTCTGCACCCCCCCCCCGTTTTATTTAGTTCATTAGTTTAAGTTTATTTTAGTCTGCCAGTTCTTTGGTAAAACATTCTCAAAATTTCTTTTTTTTTTTTTTTCTTTTAAAGCTTTTAGATTTACCCCTTGTTGGTTACTTATCTGCCAAATTTAAGATCTTGACGAGTCCATCTCTACCACGCATTTCGTTTCTGTTCCGCACATTTTCCTTATTTCATTCGTTCACCGGAACTATAACTTTATTAAAACTGTTTACTTTTGATTTAAATTCACATTTTTAAATAAATTGTTACGTACGGGCGCCCGAAGTTGTTTTATATCGTTTATACGTGACCAGCCGGCTCACGGAGTAATTTTATACTGGGATTAGACGAACAGCACTATTTTGTAAAGTCGCCGTGGTTATATGACCAATTCTTATTGTTCTGAAATTAGTATCCCTACGCCAGCATAATGTTTTTGTTTACACACCCGAATTCCACAGCGAGGATGGGCTCTGACGTCACATGGTCCGATGTCATTACATAACTTGTTTACAGTTTAGAGTTACCGGAGTTGACCTTGGCACAATTTCAGCTTGTTGTTTTCTACGTCTTTGTTTTCATGAATAACTTCACACTTACGGCCGCCAACTTCACTACCATCAACAAAATTTACCTTTCTGTTTACGTTTCCCCAAAATTATCGTAAAAGTGCTAATTCACTTTTATTCAAAATACAATTTCTTTATTTTACCCCAGGTAGGCCAAAATGTCCCATTACAATACCCCCTCAATGAGAGGTTTTATGCCGAAGCATAAAAACTCTCATTGACACACTCATACTTGCTAAAGGGATCAGCCAGGATATGTCGCCACAACCCCCTTTATGGTTTACAAAAAAAAAATATAATTAACTCACACTTGGTCCGGCGACTGTGACCGCACCTGAATGACAATACTGGACTTCTCTCTCGAGATCCCAACACCATAAAGTCAGACAGATACTTAACGCCCCTGCTCTGACGCGCTGGCCAGCTCAGGTCCGCCGCCACAGCATCACCAAACACTGAAACAACAAATCAAATATCAACTAGTGGCCTTATACAACACCATATCCCCAACTGATCTGTTTCCCCCCAGCGGTGCTGGTTTGCGTTAAGAAGCACTGGTTTTGTTTTTTACTTACTTCTAACATATATAAGAACACCCAACAACACAACATGATACCCATTTTAAAATTCCCTAATCTCATTCTGTCTACTTTCTCTTGTTAACTTTTATCCCAAAATTCAAAATTATTGCTCTGATTCCCATCAGAAATTAAATAAACATTTCCCATTACCATATTATACATCTCTCTCATCCACAATTTGCATCTAAAATATTTAAATTCATAAAATTCTCTTACACTAACAAACATAATACAACATAATAAAACATAGTACATTCATAATTCACATTGTTATTATTACATTAAAATAAACAATTTGTATTTAAAATTTACACACTTTACATCTTTAAATTTGCATATAAGGTTATATCAATTACATTTTAATCCCAATCTGACTTTTATTAATTCATTTCCCAAACACATCATTTTATTTATTATTCCATTTCATTAACTTGGGTGATTCTCAGTTATTCATTATAATTCACTTTATCAACTTGGCCTTTACCCATAATCTTCCCCTTTTATTACTCTAACGCTCCCTTACAAAATCTTTAACTAGTACGACACCCCTCTATCAAAAACATCTATCAAACCTACTGTACCTCTAACTACTTAACTCGATTCGCCACATTCTACTCTTATATAAAAAAAAATACTCTCTAACCCTTTGTACTCAGGATGTGCTTCCCCCCCCCCCAAAAGCTCATTCCCTTAATCTGGTCCCCGGATTCTACCTAAGGCAACCCTTTCCGGCGCTAAATGGTCCCTTCCCGTCCCAACCCTTTTGTTGCGGACTCCTACCACACCACCCCCTCTTACAAAACTCCCATCAGCTAATTACTCTCCCATTACATTGCTTTCAACTACAAAATAACATCATCATTTATAAACATCAATATATCACTCATTTCTCCACATAAATTCTCCATTACTACTGTGTCTCCACTATCAATACTCAAATTCTACATTACTTATTCTTTTTAACACCCATCTATATTCAACTTGGACTGACTCAAATGTCTTACTTAAACAATTACTATCACCCAACTTCTATCTTTTACAACCCCTTGAAAATTTTAATTATCTCCAATTTATATCATTATTTATTTAAATTCTTAAAACACACTGAAAACTTATTCTATAAAATATTATTATATTTTTATAATCCTTATTCCTAACATACTACATGCAATTAACACAATAAGACATAATAAACACAATATAGGAAGTATCTAGTGCATCTATTTTGCAAATCAAAAACAAAATTATTTAGTTATCTCAGTAGCGAGTCATCATTATTAAAATACAACAAATCTTTAATTCGTTACCCCCCTGGGTAACCTCCCTGCCACACACACTATGACCCCCCTGGACTGTGGCGTCCAGTTGCGTCCACAAGGACTGAAGTTTTGGAGGAATTTGACATCTCCGTGTCCTTGCTTCAGCGTTACATTTTTTTTAAAACTAGATATAATATCTAAATGTACATGTTATACGCCCCTAATGCGGGTCTACCACCTGGCTTTGCTGTCCCTACTCGAACAGAGTGGCAGCCGCTGTTCCATAGTTTCCGGGATTTCCCCTAGTTTCACCCCCCTGTTAATTTCTAATATCAACCAATTTCAAGCCAGCTATGGTCAAGGGACTTAATTTATGGCCATAGCTGACCGCTAGCCAAAACCACGATTAGTGCTGGTAAGGCAGTAATCGCCCGAAAAGTCGGGGAAATCATCTCTACCTTCAGGCATGTACTCATCATCATTATTCTGCACGGCACGGCAGTTTATCAGTATACAATATAAAATTGTAAAAAAAAGGTGTGCCGTGCATTTTACGCCATCTTGGCCTCCGATGGGGATAACACTCCCTGTTACCCCCAACACTTTCCGCTATCTACTGTGGCACATGCCACTACAGCAATAGCACTTAATAACTAAACTAAACCCTTCTACAATTGCTGTCTCTACATTCCATTATTATATCACTTCTATAAACACCACTCTACCCCCCAAAATTACCCACTCATCTTGTATAATAACAAAATATAACATAATAAACAAATAGACATTAACCTTGATCATTAGCATACATTAAACAAACAATTCTTTTTTAAATAATTTATACAGAAAAGTATAAACATTATAATTTGTAATTTTCATTAACTCTTTTATATATCATCATTTCATTATTTATCCTTTACTGCAATTAGATTCTTCAAAATTTTCAAATTTATTATTAATCTATTTATTTTTAACCATTATGTTATTCCACAAACTAAACCATATAACATTCATTTATTTATTAATTATTATCAAATTAAAATCTCATCAAATAATTTAAATGCATCCTCAAAATCCAATTATATAACCTTTTAAATCAATCACAATATTCTAAACATCTCAAATTATTTACTTCAATTAATTATTAAAAACACAACACATTTTAATTACTTTCACCAATTACCATAATTACAATTCATTCGTTATCCTCTTCAAAATTATTTTTTGTATTTAGACTGCAAAATATTATTAATACCACAACAATCACCTACATACACACCTTGTTTACCTAACATTTTACAATACACACAATTAATTTCACTAAACATTTATTTACAATTCTTCATCATTATTATTCAATTTATCACACTTCAATGTCCAAGTTTGCAAGGTCATTACCAAAAATTACAATATTTAACAATGTCCATACACTGATCTTTTAATTCAACCTCCATCATCATATATATATCGAATATATTTATAACATGCATCATTGTTATCCACACACAATTTGTTATTATTATTATTATTATTATTATAATCCATTAACTTTATTTCATTCATTATGCCATTATAATTTATAGGGTTATTCCCTATTAATATTTCATAAGCCTTGTCAACATAAGTTATTATTGTCCAGTCTCCATCAGTATTATTGGTTAATGTCAGGTAAGCTATTTTATCATTTTTATATTCCTCTACTATTACATCAGGTGAGTTATTATCGTTTATAAAGATATTATTAAAATATTCATCTATCTCTCTTTCAACAGGTAAGTATTTTATATTGTTTATATTCACCCCTTCTAACCTTTCTATCAACTCATTATAATTTCTTTTTAACATATATAATTCTATCTTTCTCTCAATACACAACTCTCTATCTAAATCTCCCTCACCATAACGCCATATCACACTTTCTCTCTCACTCCATGCAGAGGGTACTAAATCATTAAAACATTTCCTGTTTTCTCCAGGAACAATAAAAAACTTTAAAAAACAATTATTAGTAGAACACTTTTCTACCCAATATCTTCGTGAAGACCTTTCTTCACCCCCTTTAACACCTCGGAAAAAATTTACCCTCTGCTTCGTACCCACAATATAACTCTCTTCACCCACTCTCTTTAATCCATTAACACACACTAACATTCCATTATTACATTCTAAAACTTCATCAGTACTCTCAATATTTATCCCATTATTTTTTAACATCATACTTTCACTTATATTGTCATAATTATCACTCCTACTTACCTCATTATATGTTTCTCCATTATTCTTTACCCCCACTATACTCTCAGAATTGTAATTAATATCATTATCATCACTAGTCAATATTTTATTGTCTAACACTACCTCTCCCACTATTTTGTCATTATTAATATTCATAACATTGTCACCTAACTTTTCAACACTCTGTTCTAATCTGTTAAAGTTTGCTTCTATTATTTCACTAGTGTGGTTTAAATGCTCATTAATTTCGTTAATTTGGGTTTTTAATTCATCAAATTTATTATTTTGTACTTCAAATTTGCTGTCAGAATCACTCTTCTGTTCATCTAACTTTACAACAAATTTATTTAACATTACTCTCTGTTCATTAAAAAGCAATTGGATCATTTTCATCATATCTTGATCCTCAGATTTTTTAATCGGGACTGGCGTTGAATGAATTACTTCATCCATAATTTTCGACTCAGTTCCACTTAATTCAATATTCATTTGGCTTTCGTTTTCAATGTCAGTTAAGCTGACATTCTCGTTATTATCTGCCATTTAAAAAAAAATCTTTTTCATATATTTCTTTTCAAAATATTACTATATATAACATATACTTATTATCAAAAAGATATTCTATTTACCCATACTACACATAATCATAACATAACCTTATCCTTGTACGTTTTTCACGTACCTCAAAAAAATTTTCTATGTTATTTCACATAACCATTCTGCTCTCCCAGTAGGTCGTATTTATATAAATATATTTATATAAATTGTCCCTACGTTCGGAAGCACCATTTGTGATATTAACTTTTATTAATAATTAAACTGAACTGATTTTAAAGTTACTGCAATCAGTACTGCAAGAAATTAACTATTGTAAAAAATATATGTACTTACCATTTTCTCGGGTTCTTTTCGGCGAACACAGGAGAACAGAATGGTTTATTTGTAATAATTAATTTAATTCACATTGGCATTGAACAAAAGATTTATTTACTCTATAATGCACATAATAAAAAATAAAACTTCTTTTCCTGCACTTACATACTTTTGCAAATTTAGCTACAAACTCATGAAATGAATTCCATTAAAATTAATTTTCTTACATCTTTTCCATTATTGATTTTGTATTATTTATTAATTATATTTCTTTCTTTTATACACAAACCAGCACTTCTTTTATATTCTTATATTCACATTCTCTCTCTCTCTCTCTCTCTCTCTCTCTCTCTCTCTCTCTCTCTCTCTCTCTCTCGATCCACATTTCTGCACCCCCCCCGTTTTATTTAGTTCATTAGTTTAAGTTTATTTTAGTCTGCCAGTTCTTTGGTAAAACATTCTCAAAATTTCTTTTTTTTTTTTTCTTTTAAAGCTTTTAGATTTACCCCTTGTTGGTTACTTATCTGCCAAATTTAAGATCTTGACGAGTCCGTCTCTACCACGCATTTCGTTTCTATTCCGCACATTTTCCTTATTTCATTCATTCACCGGAACTATAACTTTATTAAAACTGTTTACTTTTGATTTAAATTCACATTTTTAAATAAATTGTTATGTACGGGCGCCCGAAATTGTTTTATATCGTTTATACGTGACCGGCCGGCTCACGGAGTAATTTTATACTGGGATTAGACGAACGGCACTATTTTGTAAAGTGGCCGTGGTTATATGACCAATTCTTATTGTTCTGAAATTAGTATCCCTACGCCAGCATAATGTTTTTGTTTACACACCCGAATTCCACAGCGAGGATGGGCTCTGACGTATATATTGACGTCACATGGTACGATGTCATTACATAACTTGTTTACAGTTTAGAGTTACCGGAGTTGACCTTGGCACAATTTCAGCTTGTTGTTTTCTACGTCTTTGTTTTCATGAATAACTTCACACTCACGGCCGCCAACTTCACTACCATCAACAAAATTTACCTTTCTGTTTACGTTTCTCCAAAATTATCGTAAAAATGCTAATTCACTTTTATTCAAAATACAATTTCTTTATTTTACCCCAGGTAGGCCAAAATGTCCCGTTACACCATGGTATAAAGAAAGATGGAAGGACAATGTTAAAAGTATGTCTCTGGATATAAAATCAAAGCAGACTATGATCTGTCAGCCTGTTGAAAAGTGAAGTGTTGTGAGATAAAGGATAAAGCCGGCTATGCACTATCCATTGCCGCTGTCCAGCATGCCCAACGTTGGTGATGGATGTGCGCACCACACTGTCATTGCAACTCGTCCAGCATGCCAGACATTCTTTAGTTCTTGTTGTGTTCTGTAAAAATCATTGTATTGATTTTTTCTGTATTAAAATTAAAAAATTGTTCTGATAATTAAATTTGTTGAAAATCATGCCACCAAAATTTATTCATGTAATCTGCCGAGGATATGTTTCACAGACATCTATTTAATTTATATTTTTCGATAAATTTCGGTGTTATTTCACGGTCCATTATGAATTGTAATTAAAACAAATTAATAATAACAATATTTAAAATAATAACTGCTAATGATATTTGAATGTATTATGTAAACGAAGAATAAACTAAACTAAATATTAAACTGAAATTTTATCTGAATCGATACTTACTAAATATAAACTAAAGAAAGAATGTAACGTAAAATTAAACAGTAAACATTTATTAAACGAATGTGTTCTAAAAACATGTACTGTACTTGCTCGAAAATGACGATTTGATAGACAGCAAGCATACGCATGATCAGACATGCACGATTCCTTGACATCCATCAACACTACACATGATCCATCCGCACGTCGTGCGGCTTGAGCTGATGGTCTTGTTGGACTCATTTTTCATCGTGCACATCCTTCAAAAAATACACGATGTGCAGATGGATGTCGAAGCTATGCACTGTCGTTTTTTACTTGCTGTCCATCATGACATCCATCGGGGATGGTTAGTACGTAGCCGGCTTAAGATTGTGAAGCTGGAAAGGCAGAAGTGCTTAATCCTGTTAAGCAAGAAGAAGAAGAAGGTTGAATAAGGTTGTGGCAAATATATAGAATAATAGTGTTTCTCCTAATACTATTTCACTCTGTTGTCTATGTCTATGCCTCTGTTAATTGTAATGCACACTTCTTAAGTTCTGTGTGTGTGTGTGTCATGATTATTGTAGTAAAGTAGGGGTACTTTTTCCATTCTCATTAACCCTCCGGTGGGCGTGCAAAATTCGCACTCAATAGTGGGCGCACTGCGGCTTTTTTACCGCAATTATAAATTGCACTTTTTTACTCTAAGACAAGGTAGTATGAGAAGTAAATAGACTGGTTAAGGTGTTTTAAATTTTGTTTATTATTATTAAACACAAAAACATAATGCTTAGGCATCGACGTCCATATCTTGGCCCTGGTCGCCGTCGCACCTGACACATGTTGTCTCTTGACGCGAATGCCTCTTACAGACATTATTTCTGCATCTCTGGCACACAATTTTTGATCTGTTATTCTTATGCCGTCCGCAAATATGACAGATTCCTGGTTTTGGTGCTTCTTGAACCTCCTCCTCTTTTTTATATTTAACTAAAAATGCTGTGATATCTTTTGGCAGGTTACGTAGTCTAGATCTTTCTTCCAGATGAGTTTCCATAAGGCTAAGTGGCAGATTCTTCAAAAACGGTCTTCTTCTTTCTCGGTTATCAGGATTGTTGTATTTGAAAATTATGTTGGTGTTGATTCCCGCGATATCAAGATGCCGATAAAACAGCGCGAGAGGCCATCTTCTACTTATTCTAGAAGTTGTGTAGGATGCGCACATCTGGTCAACCGTATCAACTCCTCCCTGTGTGGCATTGTAATCCAGGTTTATTGTGGATTTGCTGGTTGCTTCGTCTATCTCATTTGTATCATGCATCGATGAGAGAAATATCACCGACTTATTTTTTTTAGGCGCCGAAGAAGACAAACAGAAATCATACTGAAAACCAGAGAGCATCGACTTGATTTCTCTTGTTTTGTTGGCTTGGAATTCTGGTGGTATTTCTCTTTTATTTTTTTTCATAGTTCCGAGTAAGGTCAGCCCCTTCTCAAGAAGATCTTTAGCCAGAGTGTAGCTTGTATAGTAGTTGTCAGTTGTAATATTTCGTTTGGAACCCTTTATTGGTTCAAACAGTCTTTCCAAATATCATCTGGTTTGTTCGATTTGAGATAGGGACCAGGCATCTGCTTGCCACAATATATTTCTAAGTTGAGAGTATAAAAAGTTTTTGCGTCACAGAGTGCATATATTTTCAGCCCATACTTGGCTGGCTTGTTTGGTATATATTGTATGAAGCCACATCGCCCCCTTAAAACATGTAGCATCTCGTCAATAGTCACAAACTCGCTGGCATTGTAGTGAGTCAAACAGTTATTCACAAAATTTTGGTGAAAATCACGAATAGGTGCAAGTTTGTCCATGGCTCTTCGCTCATTCCGTGTATCTAAATTGTCGAACCTAAGGGCTCGAAGCAGAAATCGGAAACACTTATAACTGAAGAGCCCGCGTAAAATTATCATTCCTGTGCCATCGGAATTCCACAGTTCAGCACAATTTGTATGTGATCCCTTTTTTATGCCTATCAAGTATAATGCACCAAAGAGAGCCTTGACCTCCACTTTTGTAGTTTCTCTACAGTCTATCTCTACCATAATTGACATCATTTCTTTTTTTCTGAATGTGTCTGTTAGTGTGAGTTACAATACCATCTATCATGGCATCAGTAATGAACAGGTGAAACGTGTCTACTTCTTTCTGCGCAGTTGTAGCATTCATTTTTGGACCTGGCATTATTTTCATAATATTTTTGGCCTTCTGTTTAGTTGAAGATAGAGGGTTACTCATCCAAAGCGTATCTCCATCTTTCCCGATGTAAAAATGGTAATCATCTTCAGCGACTTCTGGCACAGTTAGTTGATCGGCATCCGCTTCATCCGCTGATTGCTCTGAGTCACTGCTGTGGTTGTCAGCTTGTATCATTTCATCCTCCATATCTGGGTCATCTGACTCATCCTCTTCATTTTCTCCTTCTGATAATTCCATGAGTACTTTCTCAAAGTCTTCAGGGCGCACAAATCGACGAGACTTGAACGTAAACACAAACTCAGATAACATAGGAAAAACAGGCACCGGTATATAGAATAGGTGAAAACCAAAAGATTCAAAACAAAACCTAACCAAGCTCTAAGAAGACGTTTGATTCTATGGTAATGGTCAAAATATGCATGAAAAATTAAAAAAAACATCACAAAACTAAAAAAAAATTAACACTTACATGATTGGGCACGCAGGCGGCAAAATAGCCGCAGACACGTCAATCTCTTTTCAAAGCACAACAGCTACTGAAGCGTTATGCACATGATTTATCCGCATGTCGGAAATACTGCCATCTATCATGAAAATTGCATACTAGGCAGAACAGACAATAAACACTACCGGTACCTAGGGGACAGTTCAGAAACTAAAATTTGTGGCTTTCTGCCGCGGGCGCGCCCACCGGAGGGTTAAGGAATTTTTTGACTACATTATAGTTGTTTCTTGTGCTCATAGTTGGGATGAAATTCACAGTAGGTTTCAAAATTCAAAATAAATAAATAATTTTATATCTAGATTTAGTCTGATTACCTGACAGTTAGTTACCACAGCCTCCTAAAGAAAAACTAACTCTTTTCATTACGAGAGTGCTTGTCATATGCGTGTTATTCATAAGCTGAAACTTTGAAGAGAGATTATTGTTACCAACATTATCCCATACAGTTACTGATGTTGATGGCTTAATACAAATTTTATATTCTGGATGGATTGTCAGATTTTAATTGCCATTATTTGACAATCACTATTCCATTGATGATTTTATTACCAACATAACTAAATCCTCCAATGTGTGTGTATTCATTTATCTCAAATGCAATGTATACTGAACATTCTTTTTAACTTTAATAATAATTTTTTTCTGTTGATAAACATGTTTTATTGATATTATTTGATACTTTTCAATTACATATTATTAACACTAAGCATTTCACACTTTCTACAATTCAACAATCGGCATCAGAAGTGAAATTGGTTACCACATCATGGAATAGATAGAATAGTTGATGTTAGTAATAATCATATCAGCGTCAGGCTTTTAAACAGTATTTAGTTTGTTCTGCCTTCATATTTCTTATTGCAACCACCACTTTCTAAATCTGCAGTACGTCTTCCATCCAGTGTTTATAGTTTAGTAGTAATTTGTTTGTCTTGTTTTTCTCTATTTATGTTATATGTGTTCTTTTCAGTTTCTTCTATAGCTATTAACTTCTTCATTTAGACTGAATATTTCTGATTCTTATCTGATATCCACACTTCTCTTCATTTCTAGTTAGGTTTACATATGAACTGTGATTTAAAAATGAGAATTTCTTAATTTCGTGTGCTTTATGTTTTCAATTTACAATTTTTTTTTCTCATGACACCATTCTCTGTGACATAAGTGTCAATTTTTGGCAATATTAGATGCTTAGTTTGTGTTTAACAAGCAAACATTGACAACAGTTTTAGCACTTGGCAATTTTGGAATTCTCAAAATGACAGAACAAAGAATTTGCATTAAAAACAATATCTAGTGCAGTGAAGTATTGCAGATGTTGGAAAATGCTTTTGGCTAGAATGCGATTTCCAAACCAAGGGTTTATAAGTGGTACAAATGTTTTCAATAGGGTCGTGAAGGCATCAAAGATGACAAGAGAACTGGACATCCTACCACATCAACCACCGAAGAAAATATGGAAAAAGTGAAGGATATCATGCTCAGTAATCACTAAATCACCATAAGAGAAAACAGCTGAGACAGTTGGTATAACACCAAACTGTCTCATCCAAAGCAATTTGTACTAGCATTTTGGGCATGAAATGTAGCTAGATTTGTTTCAAAATTGATAAATTTTCAGTAAAAGCGGTATCGCAAAAACTTGGTGAGCAAATGTTGGCCAAAATTGCTAATGACCCAGATTTACTCAAACCCATCATAACAGCTGACAAAACGTGGGTATACGGCTATGGCATTGAAACAAAGGCTCAATCACCCCAGTGGAAGTTTCATCCTAGGCAAGGCCGAAAAAAAGCTCACCAAGTGAGATTGAATTTGAAGGTTCTCCTTACGTTTTCTTTTATTACAATGTAGTCTACTACAAATTCTTACCATAAGGCCATACTGTCAATAAAGAGTATTATCTTGAAGTCTATCAAGACTGCGTGATGCAAGGAATCAAGGTTTGCCTCAGTTACATAAGGCAGTCAGAAAAACCAGAACTGTGGGCAAACAATTCTTGTTTTTCCATCATAATAACACACTGGCTCACACTTCACTACTAATGTGCATGTTTTTGGCAAAAAATAACACCGTTATAATGGCACAACCACCCTGTACACCACATAGGGCCCCGTGCAATTTTTTCTAGTTCCCAAAAATGAAGAGCACAATGGAAGGACAAATTTTGTAACTATACAGGCGATAAAGACAAGGTCACTGAGATAAGTGAAGGTTATACCAAAACGAGAATTTCACAAATGTTTTACAGACTGGAAAGAATGTTAGCATAAGTGCAGTATATCTGATGGGGACTTCTTTGAAGGTGACAATACTAATTTTGAAGATTAAGTAAGTAATTATATAAAACAACAAAAATTCTCATTATTTTTTATCTCATCTCATAATAATGAGCTGTTAGTAATAGTATCAATAATACATGGTTGTCTAATGAAAAGAGTGTTATTAAAAGTTCTGGTCATGCTAAGTGAAGAAACAATATTTATTTATAGTTTTGTTTATTAATTTTTGAATTTTTTGTATATTTGTCATACATTTTTGTTTTACAGCATGGCGCAAGCTTTGAAGAGAATGCTCATGCCTCCGATGTTCATTGAAATAAATGCCAATGTTAATGCTGAGGGTGTATTAATTCGAATTTGGGATCACATATTGACATATGGCCAGTTGATTCTATAATAGTTTTACACAAACAGATGTTTTTATGTGTTTTGTATAAGTGTGTATATCTGTCATGTATTTTTGAATATATGCAAAACATAAGTACTCAAATGAGAGGAGTCATGTATAACTTGTTACCATAATGTATAATACTGTGCCTATGTTTGTGCAGTACAAACAAATATAATATTCTTCAAATAATGTTATTCATTTAAAATAAAGAAAATTTGTAATAAAATATTCATAATGGATTTACCCAGAAGGAATGGAGAACTCATCTAGTAACTAGTGACATAGTTACATTCAAATCCCTGTATTCCAAAAGAAAAATTTTAATGTGTTTCGAATTATGGAGTGTCTCTGGATTGCCAGATGCCTGTAATATGCTGTGGCTTGATACTAAAAGAATAATAACAAAATATGTCTGTTTAATTACTGTAATAAAAAAGTCTGTTATGGTAAATATAGATTGTACATACAATCTTGTACATTGTCCATACAGTTACATAGACACTAATCTTGAATTTTACATTACATACCCAAAGGTCAAAAACTCAACACAACTGAACAATACGAAATATATAAACACCACACAACACAACCAAACAACATACTCAACGATCAATTACAATATAAATCACATACACTTTTTGACACAATTATACAGAAAACAAACAGTAAGTTGAATCCCCGCGCCAATCCCCTTCCTCCACACACCACCCCCACTTCACCTTCCACACAACCGTTACAAAATGCTGGCAGTCTGTTACCAAAGCTGAAGAAGGCGGATACTAAGCCGAAACGCGTCCAATAAAATTAGTAAGTTTTCACATGAAAAGTTCATTTTTAGTTAAGTGTTAGTGCTGTGAAAGAAGAGATGAATAATCAAGACAACATCATTTGTGTTTACCAGTCAGAGTCTTCTAAATCTAGATGTGAGTTATATAGTCAGACAGATAAGTGCTAGAATAAAAAATACTGTATTTCTTCTTGAATATTTTCCTTGCACATTCCCCCAGCTGATCATGTCTCTCATGGCAACTGAAGTTATTGTACCATACTTTTTTAAATCCCTCACAAACATCCAGTCACCTTCTTTCAAAACACAAGATGTTCAAGCTCTGTCCCTTTTGTCAAAATACCATTTTCTTATTTTTATCCAACCACATGAATGTCCCTATAATCTATTGTTTCTCTCAAAAATGGTTTCCGCAGTCTTTGATCAACAGGTCGCTAATCTCCTAATCTCCCAACCAAACAGTAGCTCTTAAACACCATTCTGTAAGGATGTTGCTTTATGAATAATAAAACCTACAACTGATCTTTATTCTTCTGCAAAGAACATTTCTTTGTCTTACAGCCAATTCCAACTATGCATTTGACTGAGCAATTATGGACTTGATGTTAACAAATAAAGTTGTATATGTTGGCAAATTTTTGAAAGTCTGCACAGGCAAACTTTGTGCCATTTGTGGACAAAATTTGAAGATAACACCATCTCTTGCAAAAACTTCCTTCACAGCCAAATAATGGTAGAACGAGTCAAATTAGAGAGTGGTGAGATTTCAGTAAGTTTGGAGAAACAGTGATGGATCACTGGATATGTTTTACTTTTGTACTGAAGAATGCCACACCAGCCAATTCTCGAAACTCTTTTGGTGACTCAGTTGGACAAAGAGTTTCTGTCATATTTTCCTATTCTGTAAACACTTTGAGCGATGACTGTACTATATTCTTATTCTCAACAGTTATTCCAAACTGACTACTTAGCCCAAAGAAGACATTTTACTACTTCAAGATGTCTGAAATGAAAGTTAGACAATTTATTTGGTTATATATTTTTAGTAGGTAGCAGAAAATCATCTCTGCCTTTTTAATAGTAGGCCATCATCATAAACCATCTCTCTTTGGAAAATTTCAGTACCGGTATGTTTTATGGATAACCAGTCACGACTTCCTGTATAGTAATTATAAATATATCACTACTGACTCAGAACACAAATTTTTTATTGGTAAAAATGTAAAACGTTTACCTTGTACCCTTAACTAGTTAATCAACGGACACGTCATGGACAACAAAATCCGGGAATTCCTGTATAGTGTTTCAAAACCTTGCAACAATGATAGTTTATGAATCATATCAAGTTTTCAGTTTAAAAACTGAACAGTTTTTTAAAATCCTTGAACTCTCATTTCAAGAATAACTCCCAATACAAACTTAAAGTATCAACTAAAATTCATAGTGGCAATTTTGGGACCAAAAATAACTAAAGTTGTTGAATTAGTGAATTTCCATTTACCTTCCATAAACACTTTCTCTTGTTCCAGTCATTCTTTTTACTGAGAAGGACCTTTAAAGTTTCAGTTATAGAAGAAAACTTTGGAATAAATTTCATTTCACCATCCGAAGTAACCTACACAGTTCAGAGGGCTTCATTAACTTTAACATTATTAGGATCTGGTATTATTTATCCATTGTCAATAACATGGCCCAAAAATTTGATAGTAATCTTTCAAAGTTTTATTTTTCAGTATTCAAAGCAAGTCCCATATTTTGTCATCTTCTTAATAATGTGCAAGGTGTGTGATCATGTTCTAGGATCTCAATAAACATGAGAAAATTATCCCATGTGTTAAATGCATGACATTAAAAAAAATGTGGCCTACCATTGTTGACTGGATGAGGTTTTTCTTCTTCAAAGTTAAAAACATTGAAAGTTGGCTGAAACTTGGTTATTATTTCTACACATGTGGCTGTTGTTTCAATATTAGCTTTGTCCTATAAGCATACTGCATTCTTCCACATGTAACTGGAACTTTTCAATCTGACAGGCCCTATCGGTCACATCTTTAACAGTAATTTCTTTCATCTCATTTGTTGACTCAAATGCCAGTCAGCCAATCAAATTACCAATGTAAATAGTATCAGTTCTTCACTAAAACTCCATTTAATACAACCTCAATCACAATAGCTAGCTATAGTAGACACCCTTTTAACCAGCCTATCTGAGACTGGGTCCTAAAATGTGCAAAATGGCCATTTGACCTGAATGTAAGTTAAAAGTACCTTTATAAGTCTATTAAAAATGTTTAAAATTTTACTTATGTAAAAAAGATCATTAAAAGTTGCAAACATAACTATTACTTTCCAAAAATTTATCCAAGGAGTGTATCCAAATATTTAAAATATTACTGTAGGAGGGTTGTCTTAATTTCCAACACAGTCTGCAACAAATGATTTCTTCTTGTATTTGTAAATGTTTCATTTGTATCACGTCTTCAAACATTCAGTGACCTGATCAATGGGTTGAATAATATTTGTTATACAAGGAGTTGAAAACAAAATGGTGATGTCTTCCTCACATTTCATATTTATCAGGACAATGTGACTTATCAGTAAGGAGCGTGTGAAACATTGTGAATCATGTGCAAAGGCTGGGCTGGGCAACAGATTATGTAAGTAAGTAAGCCAGTTGGCCTGATACTGTGTAGTAAAGCTTCTGTTGTCATTTATAAAAGTGCAAATACTGATGGTGCCTTCTTTCTGAAAATGGTTTATAAAACAAGGTCTTCCAAAAACAAGTTTTTTTACAAGCAAAATATCTAAAAAAAATTCTTCAGTACATCATCATACGATTGTCTTACTTTCTTTGGGCATTTCAAGAACACTGAGCAAATCAGATCTATTGTATAAGGTGGATCTGTTTTATAAATCAACATAATCTGTTGAGATTCAGGCTTTTCACATAATTTGAAACAGTCTGAAACAATTCAAACTATTTCCAATTGTTTGGGAAAGTCTCCTGTTTCATTATTATTAAAGAAAAGTAGAGGATTTATCTGAAAAATGCTTCTGAAATTTTATTTACAGGAAGTGAGATTATTTTACACTTACCTGTTTGAAAGCTTCAACAAATACTAAAGCAAGAGCCTCCCTCCAATCCTCTCAATTATCTAACACATCAGATTGTTGCTATCACTATGTAAAGTAAACTATTGTACCTACAAATAAAACACATTTGGTAGGATAGTAAAATGTGTGTATTCTCAAAACAAGTAACCAACCAAACATAAACATTGTAGTATACCGATTATCGATGATGATGATCATCGTCGACTGTTGTGAGCACCAATTTGTAGTATATCGTTCCTCAAGGGTGTTTAAAATCTTTCAGGTTACAAGTTAAAATGTTTAATAAAGTCTGTATTTTATATGCAGTAATTTTCTTTTGTGATAATTGGTAAATATTATTTATGTAATTATAGTGTGATAATTTTTATGGATAATATAATAATTGCTGGTCGGTAAATGAATGTAACCGTAGCGTCGATCTTGAAGTGGAACTCCTCTTATTGGTTAAATGTCGTCAGTGTAAGTACCGTCAAGTATTGTCTGGACAAATAATTTAACATAAAAAACACTTTCACGTACCTGGTAGTAGTACTTGAAGTTCTGACGTTCACTTACCCAGAATAAACTGTCAAGATTCTCTTATGACCAGCTTATACTTTATAAACAAGGTTATACAACTCCTTGTATGTAATGTGGGCGCCACATGGGTTTACTTTATGAAAGGTTCCCATGAAAAAACAAATTGCTAAATTTTAAAATTGTAGGTGTTCACTTTATATCTCGTTTAAATGCTTAGGGCATTTAAAATGATTCAGATATAGTATTGTAATATTTCTGCTCAAAGTTATCTCAATGTACTCTATACTGAGTATTGCTTATCTAAATGAAATAATTGGAACCAAAGTTTATACTGTATAACATTACGGGTTTATTCTACCCTTTAAAATCAACTCAAATAAAAAATATAATTATTACATTAATACAATCTGGATGGTAAGTTGCCCATCTACTATCTGGCCTAGCTCAATTTAGAACAATATAAAACTCTTATAATTATTAACAAATTCTAATTTTATTTTATTATTTACCTCACGGGTAGGTTCTTGGAAATACAAATAGAATGCTATTAATTGCCTTGACAGACATTACTGTGATGATAATTCATATTTGGCCTCTTTTAAAAAAACTCGCAATTATTTTTGAGGTTAACGATCGTTTCGTATGCTTATATCCTAACAAATATTATAATGCTTAATTCTAACACAAATGTTCTTACATTGGATTATTCAATCCTCTAAATAAATTGATACAGTGTTTACTATTAAAAGTTTGGTTGTCTTTGCGTCAGTACAAATACTGACAATTACTGATAATTATGATCAGTAAAAACAGGTAAAAAATAAAATTGGTCAATGTACTACCTTGCTTCTTTTTAATCTTACAGATTAAAAATTAAACACTTCAGTGATCGGATTATAATGATCACTGTCTAACTGCACTTTATTCGCACTTGGAACGAGAAATATACACTCTTCTTAATAAAACTGGGTAGGTTACCTTGCAGGTTAAAATGCTTTCGCTCGTTCCGAACACACGCACTAATTAAAAATATTCACTTATTACTTGTCGATGCACTTTCCGTGTGATGAATCGCTGTACTGTTGATTATTTTGATAAATTTTGAAGTATTTACTACTATTACATTGTATTAAGTCATTAAAATGTATGATACTGACAAGCGGAAACTAGATGGCTCGAGGTGAAGGTAGTGAATCTAACGAATTTCTCAGCGTCTCTGGTTATATACCCCTCCTCTTCATCGCGTTTAGGGACAAAAGTCACTAAGTAAACTCTTTTTTGATTGGCACAGATAACCGTTACGATGACGTATTGTTTTTATTAACCGCCACCGGTGCTCTCGCTGTACTCGACTGTCGTTGTCCGTATTCCTATGACAATTTCTTAATTTTGATAAAAAATGATGCTAACACTCACTATGCACTTATTATAATTCCGATCTCGAGGTTATTATCATCAAATTAAAGTTTAGTCTCTGCTCTTTAATTTGATATGGCTTAATGCTGGTTTTAACCTCGCTTTCTCTGACAATACATACAAATGTTTTGAAACATGGTTTCTCATTGTCGTCTGTTAATAATACACAATGCGACCATTTCCTATCTTTTTACATTTATTGTTATTTACACTGTGTTCTCTTTAGAACGTTATTATTTGAATACTAATACATACATGATTACCATTAAAAGATATTTATAGCTAAACAATAGTAAATCTTAACATAATTATGATAATACGTTATTATAAAAATTCCTTATTCTCTAAATACATTTTGTCTGGCCTACTCAATTTAAAGGTATACAATAATAATTGAGTGTTGGTATTTCACATCTCGTTTAATTATATTTATTGTTCAGTAAATTTAATGTTCATTAGGAGTCCTGTTTCCCTATTAACTTACTGACATAAATTCGTTTAGGCATGGTCTAGACACATTCATAGTACCATGTTTATTCCTTAATTATTATTACTAATTACATTTCGTTTAATCAGGAAGTTGTTTATACATATAAGACTTCCTTTTATAGCTATCTTTATCCAATAATGTTACATCTGGGCTTGTAAAGCTAGTTTTCATATATCCTTGTGGCTATAGCTAGTCTAGTCATAGGCTTTGTTATTTATTTGTCATGGTTCTTCTAATTTCAGCCAAAATGCTGTTATTGTTATTACTTTATTTCAGTCATTAGTTAGTTAGTTTTACTTTTACATGACTCTACACATTATTGTTATGAACTGGCTCGTTTGACAGCTTATTGTGAACTTTGCATGTCCATTAGTTAAAGTCAGTCATTGTGTTTGTTGTAGTGTCATGCAGTGTATTCATCACTGCTTCTTGGGATCCTTCCTCTTCTTTCTTCTTTGCTGGTCCTTCTCTTCTTTGCTACATTCATTACAAATGATTCATTTCTATAACTTTAGTGTAATTATTTACCCTTCTGGTGTGTGTCTTGGTTATGTAACATTTTGTAGTGTTACAACATCAACAAATCAAATATTCCATAGCAATCAAATTTTCGATTTGCACAGAGAAATACATGACATAATTATTTCATTAGTTTACAGCTGATAATGAATGTTGTTGTCTATAAAATTTTACCCATAATAATATGCATACTCTACTGTAGTACAGTATACTATACATACATTTTGTAAGAAATTTGTAATGTAGAATATAGTATATACCACCAACTGAGAGTTAAAGAGTAATGTGTAGAAAGAAGACTTATTCTGTTTGGCTGAAAGTAATATGAACACGATTAGTGATAGTCATAAAAGATCAAAACACATGTGATCATGTGAATGTTGATGTATAAATTGTTTATTGCTCGAGTTAGTAAAAAATTGTGTATATAGTTAATCACTGAAAAATATAAAAATAAATGAAACTGAAAGGTCACTACTTCTGGAAAAAAGTGCACATGATATTTTCAATATTATGAGAAATGTTTGCAACTAGGACACAGTTTGTGAGATTATTTAGCTTGTGTAGTATTAACTTAATATCAGTTACCATTGTGCTCTAAGTGCATGCGTACACACACACACACACACACACACAAACCAAATGATACACGGATGAAACCACCTATCATTGGCTTTATAATGTTATAGGTGTTATAGGTTCTTTATTCCATTATAATGAACAGAATACGTATAAAAAAAATCAAAATAAATTTAATATTTAAACTAAATATTCTTCAGCAGAAATTGAAGGATATAATTATAATATTAATGAAGATACAATATAATACGCTTCTGTCAGTTGTGCAGTTTTTTGTCATTATGTATTAATATCATAACTCACTTTGATCATTAACGAAAAATGATCATTTTAATAATAATGTAAACTGTGCTTGTGCCTTATTGTTGATATGAAATACTGTGCCTTATTTATTAACTGTTCTCATTAAATTGTATATCATTCGTTATGACCACTTAAAGTTTAGTTCTTATATTTAAAATTATAAACTAGTTAAGGAAGAATGCCTGATGACAGTAACATATTGTTTTAAAATACTGATTAAATGAGAATACATTTTATATGTTTGAAAAAAGAAACATGTAACGTATTGTAGTTAATATTTTCATATTTATGTATCTTTAGAAACATTAGTTTAATTGGTCGTTACACTCTGTGGGTAGCAAAACTGGTTTTCAATATATATACTGTATATTCCCTGTATACTTTCCTATTAACTCCACAATGCGTTTTCATATACTTCCATTATGTTCTATTTTAAGTATTATGTAACTTCATTTTTGCGTACATTTTCCTTCGTTTCACTAAAATCAGCCAAAAATCTTGATGACTAGCCCCAGTAAACTTCCAGCTTATCTAACCTTTCGTATTTTTTGAACTAGTACACATATTTTTTGTCAGTTACTGATTTACCTTTTTTTAATTAAGTTTTAATTTGTCTGCCTAAATGACAGTAACCATATCTAACGTTTTTGTGTTTATAAAATACTAGCTGAGACCCGCGGCTTCGCATGCAAGTATGACTTTTAATAAGTATTTTAATAAAATTTTTATTGTCTATGTCTATTTGGCGTTCTGTCAGCTCGTATAACAATTTTGTTCTCATTAGTCAATTCTCTCCAAAGCTGTTTTCAACACTTGTACTATTTTAACTTATACTAAATTATTATGTTGGTGCAACAGCTTTTGGAGATTTAAAAGTACCCTTTATAAAGCCTTTGGAGATATTTATAAAGTTTAAGTGTTACTGTGTTAGAAGCATTGTATAACACACTAAACATTATGTTTTCCTCCAACCATGGCTTTTATTTATTTCAGCAGTAATCTTAAAACCGTTGTCACCTAACCTCACAAATAAAAACAACACGTATTTTTGGTTTGCATTAAGTAATAGGACAATTTACAATTAGTGCACTTTCCACATTGTAATATATTGATACAACGCATATTATATAAAACATCAAAAATGTACTGCAGGAATGGATAAATATACAGTTCCGATGCCGCTAAATAGCTTTTGTTTAATTATTTGTTACTATGGTAATTAATTCTGGTCTCCATAATGTTTTTGACATCTTTAGTAGTACTATTTAATATATTTCATTATTTATTCATTCCATCATCAGAAATACATATAAACTAAAATTTTATAATCGTTTAAGACAATTACAAAATATATAGACGTATCTGTATACAAAATTGCAAAATATATCGATACAATCGCATATTAAAAACTGCAGGAATGGATAAAGGTACAGTTCCAATGCCGCTAAATATCGTTTGTTTATTTACTTGTTACTATGGTAATTAATTCTGGTCTCCATGGTGTTTTTGACATCTTTCTAGTGTCAACAAAAAGGTATAATTAAAAGAGCCTAATCGTGCAAACGGGGCAAAATATCAAATTCCAAGTTAGACAGTATTTTTCGGCTTGTGTCAAAGGTTACCTGTGCAAAATTTGGTGGCAATCAGTGTAACGGTGTGGATTTGTATTCAGTACCCATAAATCTTCAGACTTTGAGTTTTTTTTTAGACAGATGGTGTCTAAAAAAAGAAATAATAGTACTGGTATTATTGGTGTATATGAGCGTATATCAAATTTTGGCAATATATCTTTAAACATGTTTGTAATATAATGTAATGAGAGGCCTTATTAATACACTATTGTATCAAATACATTGAATTCATTACCGTAAGGAATTAAATAAAGAAACTATTAAATTTGATTTTAAATAACAGCTACAGCAAGATAGACCAGAAAGGTATGTTGTGTAGTTAATTAGAAAATACCATGTATTAGATGTTCAGTTACAAAAATTGTTCTTAATGATGTTTGACAGTGCTTAATGACCTAACAATATATACGCATTAGCAAAAACTATTAGAATAAATTCTTACATTTTGACATAAAATGTAAACATTCTAAATAAAATTGTGTGTGTGTTTAGAAAAACTAAGTTAATGGATAAAGCTGTAATTTGTTATATAAGATTTGAGCAGGCAGTATGTGAATTGTTGTTGTTGTTGTTTCCAATGGCTCAATTTGGCTCACGCCATTCTTGACCTGGTGATCTTGGCTCACCAGGTAGGTCTTTTTTATTCTGTCTTTCTTTATCCAGTTTTTCGCAGACCAGGAGGTGGTCCTTGTCCATTTTGCTTCCAGGGCATTCACAAAGAGTGCTCACCCCAGAAGGGAGGATGTTGATCCTATTGAGGTGCCCTGCTAAGCAGTCGTGTCCTGTTGTAACGGGGCAAAAGGGAGGGGTTTTATTTTATTAAATTTTTGCAACAATTTATTTCATATGCGTGGCCAGTCCCCGGTTGAATATAACTCGTAGCGAACAAAGAAACGGTGACGAAACAATTGCAATGGAATGTGCGGGTCACGCACACAGCTTTGTAATTCTCAGAACGGCAAAACAGTGTAATGCGCCCAAAAGCACTAACATCGGCGGAGCGCCTAACCCACGCTAAGCGAAAGGCGCACAAGATGGCCTGGAGAAGAATTTTGCTAAACACGTGGTCTCAACACGACGGAAACGAAATTGAGTCCTGCCCACATTTGTGACGTCGACCAGTGAACACTAAATATCGTTAACGTCCAACACACGAAAATCCCATGTGTCGTGTGTGCAATGAATGAGACTTTAGCAACGAAGGCTGTGTGCAGCGACGAAATTTGTTCGCAGGCATGGTAGTGAGGTCCGCCCGCAAGTAGCATGAGTCGATCGGCAGCATACGTTCAACGTAATCAGACGTATTAACGGTAGCCTCGGAATTCGGTAGGCCGAAGCGATTAAAAGTAGCCGAAGCCTACCGAAACTTATTGACGTGTGTGATATAGACAGTAATAAACCGTGGAATCATTTCAGTTTAATTTGGAACTAACATTATACCGAACAAAATGTAATAAGTGTGGCACATGGTGATAAGGGATGCCAAGGTTAAGTAGTCAACGAACAATTACAATAAATAAATAATTTCATTTAAAAAAGCGCTAAATCAAACTTAAATGGGTTGTAAATTGTGTGCAAGAGAGAATGTAGCAAACTGGGTGGCCTTGATTAGTAATTAAGTTTGAATAATTATTTTGCTGTGTTTCGTTCATAAGAATATTAATCTTTAATAGCATCCGTAATAAAAAATAAGTTTTGTTTTCAACATAAAAATGTGTTAGTTTAGTTATTACGCCACCATAACCACTTCCTAGTATTCTGTGCCGACAACTCGTCTAACGTAATCGGGGGTTTTCTGAAATTTTTAAAATGCAGTCAGATAGCGGGATTTTTATAAGGGCAAAAGTGTAAAGGTTTCGATATATAACCTTAGAAAAAATATCGTGGCGGTCTGGGCAGTTTCTTTTAAGGTAAGTTTCACGGGGACGATGACGATAAGTAAAATTTTGGCAGCGGTGAGTATTTTATGATGAGTGTAGTATTATTATTTTAAAAACGGTAAAAGGCAAGTACCTTCACAGTGACGACCCTGCCAGGTTGTTCGTATAAAAATTATAGGAACTAGACCTGTTTTAAAGCACAGAAAGTAGGATTTGGTAATGACGTATGTGTAAGAAATAATCGTATATCATTACGTAAAATAAGGTTATGTTTTGGTAGGAGTATGATGTGTACAATGGTGTTAGATGTTTTGATTTTATGTGTGTAGTTTAATAATAGTTTTTTTTATATATAAAGGGGTTGTATAAATAAATTTTGAATATGGGCGAAGTATGAGAGAATGATATTGGTTTCGCATGGGAGAAATGGGAAAGCGAATTTAGAGGGGTTGTAGGTGAAATGACAGACGAGGAGTGGGGTAATCTGGAGGGTAGTTTAGCACGAATGGAAGAACAAGAAGAGGGAATATTCGCAGAAATTAAGAAACATAGTGAGATGACAAATAATAAAGGTAAGATAGTTGAAGTAAGAGTGGTAGAAAATAAGGCAGTAAATAGGCCTATTCACAATGATGATAGTGTATTAGTGGTAAATAAAGGTAGAGAGACAGACCAAGTTAACAAAAATAAAGTCGATCAGGTGACAGACAATGAGATAAGTAACAATGAGATGAGTGAATCTGATTATAAGACACAGATGATGAATATGATGATTATGATGTGCAACAAGTTTAATGAATGTTTGGATAAATAAAACGCAATGTTAGATGACATGGTTAGTAATACCAAGGAATTCAACAATGAATTGAAAAAACAAAACGAGGAGTGGAGAAGAGATAGATGTCAATTAAAGGCAAGTACTGGTGAATCAAAACAGGTAAGTGTTTGTGGTGGTAGCAATATATCGAAAAATAGCGAAGGAATAATAGATGAGGTAAGTGGTGGTGGTAAAATAAGTAATTATAATGGTGAAATAACGTTAAATAAGAATAATGATGATGTAGCTGAAAATGGGGTATCAAAAAGTGATACAGTAGACAATAGTGAAAATGAGAGTAGAATGGGAGTTGAGGTTGATCAGGGATTGCTAGTTAGTGCTTATGATTTAGAAAGGGAGTATAGTGATAGTTTAAATGTAGAAGGTGAACAGGGGGCAAAATTTTATGGGGTTAAATGTGAAGCAGAGACTTCACAAGTGTTGATGAAGGACAAGAGTTCCTCAATAGTTTTTGTAGAAGACAAAAGGTCTTCAGAATGTCATATAAGTTTTTTGTGTTTATCTGGTAGGGCCAGATGGTGTTTAAATAATTTTGTGGTATTGCCCTCTGCATGGAGTGAGAGAGAGAATGTGAAAGGGTGTGGTGATGAAAGTGATTATGAGAGAGAGAAAGAGTTAGAGTGGTTCAAGATAAATAGAGGTTATGGAGAGTTGATAGAGAAGATGAATATTAAGAGAGTTATGATAAATAATATAGACATACCTTGTGCAGTAGTGGACAATGATTATATTGATGATAAATATGTACCTGTAGGAAGAATTAGCGTACTGGTAGTGGAGGAATATGATGAGAAAATAACTTACCTGGGTGTAACAACAAATACTTACGGAGACTGGATAAAAATAAATAATCGTGACAAGTTTTATGAAATAATAAAAGGGAAGATGGATGACATAGAGGTAATGGTTTATAATAAGAATAATAATAATAAATTGGATGTAAATAAAAATGGTTTATGCTATAAATATGTTAGGTATATACACGACGATGGAGGTTGAACATACATGTGATAAATGGACATTCTAAATAGTTTAAGTTGTAGTTCTGACCTTGCTGCTTTTGGAAATGAAGTGTGATAAAATTGAATAATAATGACAAATAATTTGTAAATAATTGATAGTGAAATTAGTTGTGTGTATTGTAACAAGGATGTAATGTAAACAATGTGTGTATGTAGTAGGATTTGTTTAATAATAATAATAATATTTTGTCAGATTAAATAAATGATTCCGACGGTGGTAGTTAATGAATGATAAATTGTTTTGGAAGTAATGTAATTAAAAATGTTGTGTGTTCGATAATTAATTTAATTAAAATAATTTGAGATGTTTAAATATTTTGATGGATTTAAATGTTGTACAATTGAATTTTCTAATGATTTAAATTATTTTATGGGATGTGAATTTGACAATAATTGATAAATAAATAAATGTTAAATTGTTTAGTATGGAATAACATTGTTGTTAAAATTGTTTCAGAAGGTACAGGGTGTTTGGTGTTTTTATTTGTGTATTTAGGACAGTGTATGAGTGATATACTGTAAGTATAAATTTTCTAATACAATATATGTAAAGTAAAACTTGATATAATTTTGAAATGTGTTTATAGTAAGGTCATTCACCTTGCCTAGAAGATCAGCTGATCCGCTGTAGAATGTCACTTATAAATTGTTTGTAAATTTCCAAGGTAACTAATGTTTGAATATAATGATTTTAATGTGTTAAAGATTTTATTTTAAATGATGATAAAAGGATGATAAGTAATTTGAGATAGTTGAGAATTTTAAAGGTAATGTAAAAGATAGATTTTGGGTGATTAATATTTTGTTAGGACATGTAGATCAGTCCAGGTTGAGTTTAAAGGGGTACTAGAGATGAAATAACATTGTTATGAATTAATGTAATGTAGAATTTGAGATGTAATAGTGACACAGTAGCTATGGGTAAAATATGGAGAGTATTGATTGATACATTGATGTAATAAGTAAATGGAGATATTTTGTTGTAGTTGAAGTGATGTAATGAGAATGGTAATTAGAGTTGATGGGAATTTTGTAAAGGGAGTGGTGTGGTAGGAGTCCGCAACGAAAGGTGTTGGGACGGGAAGGGGCCGTTTAGCGCTGGAAAGGGTTGCCTAGGAATGAAATACAGGAACCAGATAAGGGAATGAGCTTTTTGGGGGGAAAACACACATCCTGAGTACAAAGGGTTAGAGAGTATTTTTTTATACATAAGGGTAGAATGATGCGAAATGAGTTGAATAGTAAGTTGGGTTTAGAGAGTGTTTGATAGAGGTTTTGATAGAGATGGGTGTCATATTAGTTAAAGCTGTTAGTGATGTTAGAGTCAGAGGGGTAAAGATTATAAATGTATAAATGCCAAGTTGATACAATCAAGTCATTATGAATAATTAAATCACCCAGATTAATGGAGATTGAGAATGTTAAAGAAAGAGAGTCATAGTAAAAATATAAACTTAATGGAAACAAGTAACAAATTTTAATAGAATTTGAGAATAAAGTAAAGTTGTAAAATGTGTAATTTTGAGTAATTTAAATGTCAATTTTATTGTTAATTATAATAATACTATGTTAATTTTAAAGGTCATATTTTATTATGTTGTTGTGTTTGAAGACAGAATTTTTAAAGATGTTTAATGTATTTTGTGATTTAGCCTATGTGTACCCTATGTAGGTCAAGGTTGTTGACTTGACCCAGTTTGATCAGCTGATGGTTGATGTTATAAACTAGACCAGTTTTGGCAATGAAGTGATGCAAATTTTGTGGTTTAATTGATTTATATAATTTTAAATTTTCTGAATAGTGAGAAAAGTATATTTGAAAAAAAAAAAAGGTTTTTTGATTTATGCCTGCCATATAGGCGATGTTTTAATTTTAAGTGTATTATTGTTTATATGTAGTACTAGTGTTTTTTATTGAATGATACTGTTTAGTATGCATGTATAATCAAATGTTAGGATAAATGAGTTTGATTTAACAATAAATATTTTTGAATTTGAAAAATGTATTAACAAGTATATGTATGCGCCCAGTATTGCTGAAGGCGACCCAGTGTGCATGAAAAGGGGGAACATATCGGTTGAGGATCTGGCATGGTATAAGACCAGGGGTTTGGAGTTAGGGGTTGAATGTTAGAAGGTTAGGTGCGCTGTGGTACGTGTCTGTTCGATGTTATGGTGTTGGGATCTCGGATAGAGAAGTCCAGTGATCTCGTTCAGATGCGGCCATAGTCTCCAAGCTAGGGGGGTAGTTTACCCATGATGTGTAAGAACTAATGGGGGGTTGTTGGGACCATATCCTCACCGATCCTCTTAGGGGTTTAGCAATGAGATTTCTTCTGTTTCGACAGAAGATCTCTCATTGGGGGGGTATTGTAACGGGGCAAAAGGGAGGGGTTTTATTTTATTAAATTTTTGCAACAATTTATTTCATATGCGTGGCCAGTCCCCGGTTGAATATAACTCGTAGCGAACAAAGAAACGGTGATGAAACAATTGCAATGGAATGTGCGGGTCACGCACACAGCTTTGTAATTCTCAGAACGGCAAAACAGTGTAATGCGCCCAAACGCACTAACATCGGCGGATCGCCTAACCCACGCTAAGCGAAAGGCGCACAAGATGGCCTGGAGAAGAATTTTGCTAAACACGTGGTCTCAACACGACGGAAACGAAATTAAGTCCTGCCCACATTTGTGACGTCGACCAGTGAACACTAAATATCGTTAACGTCCAACACACGAAAATCCCAAGTGTCGTGTGTGCAACGAATGAGACTTTAGCAACGAAGGCTGTGTGCAGCGACAAAATTTGTTCGCAGGCATGGCAGTGAGGTCCGCCCGCAAGTAGCATGAGTCGGTCGGCAGCATACGTTCACCGTAATCAGACGTATTAACGGTAGCCTCGGAATTCGGTAGGCCGAAGCGATTAAAAGTAGCCGAAGCCTACCGAAACTTATTGACATGTGTGATATAGACAGTAATAAACAGTGGAATCATTTCAGTTTAATTTGGAACTAACATTGTACCGAACAAAATGTAATAAGTGTGGTACATGGTGATAAGGGATGCCAAGGTTAAGTAGTCAACGAACAATTACAATAAATAAATAATTTCATTTAAAAAAGCGCTAAATCAAACTTAAATGGGTTGTAAATTGTGTGCAAGAGAAAATGTAGCAAACTGGGTGGCCTTGATTAGTAATTAAGTTTGAATAATTATTTTGCTGTGTTTCGTTCATAAGAATATTAATCTTTAATAGCATCTGTAATAAAAAATAAGTTTTGTTTTCAACATAAAAATGTGTTAGTTTAGTTATTACGCCATAACCACTTCCTAGTATTCTGTGCCGACAACTCGTCTAACGTAATCAGGGGTTTTCTGAAATTTTTAAAATGCAGTCAGATAGCGGGATTTTTATAAGGGCAAAAGTGTAAAGGTTTCGATATATAACCTTAGAAAAAATATCGTGTCGGCCTGGGCAGTTTCTTTTAAGGTAAGTTACACGGGGACGATGATGATAAGTAAAATTCTGGCAGCGGTGAGTATTTTATGATGAGTGTAGTATTATTATTTTAAAAAGGGTAAAAGGCAAGTACCTTCACACTGTGGCCATGCAGGAATTGGCAACCGATGATCTTCTTGGAAGTTTTTTGTTCTCAGTGTAGAGACTAGATATATTTTTCATATAGTTTCCCTTTCAAGTCTTCTTTGGTTCTGTGACGGAAGGAAGTCTGGCAGTGCTTTTTAAGTTGTTTAGTCCTATCTATTGTACTAAATCTCAAAGGTTTCTGTTTTATAGAGGTGCCCTTTTTAGCCAACTCGTCCGCTGCTTCGTTGCCCTTCAGTCCTCTGTGTGACGGCACCAACTGTATTACCACTCTGCAAATATTATTTTTAACTGTCTTGTACTTATCTCTGATGGACTGTATTATGATGCTCTTGGCTGAGTCATTGTTTGCAAACCTGTATAACTGATTTTTTAGTCTACCAAAATTACAGAATCCTTTCTCAGCCAAGGTCTCATCAACAGTTGTCTCAAGGCTTCATCAATTGTAAACAACTCGGTCTCAAACACTGTAGCATCCGAATTTAGTGCAAAATAGTGGGAGAAAAATTCACTATATATACCTGCTCTTGTCTCTTTGTTTAGCTTTCATCCGTCTGTGTAAATTCTGGTCCCATCTATCATTAGGATATAACATATTTACAGTTTCAATTGCTCTCTGGTTGACTGTAGAAGGAAGATCTTTAGTTTTATTGATAGGTATGTGTGAATAGTATTGCCATAACCATAGAGTCATGTGGTATGCATAGTTCTGTGGGGTTGGGAGGAGCTGCATACAGACACAGTGTCAGATTTCGTATACTACAGTACTTTTACACTTTAGGCAGGTCAAGTTATTTGTGATACTTAAAAAAAATAAATACAATAGACTTCTTATTGAACAGTGAATTTCTCTGTATTGTGGATTGTGTTCTATTTGTTTGCCTTTGTTGAAATTAGAGTGGTGTTTAAAGTGATTGAATCAATTAAATGACTGTAACTGAAGTGATCGACTAACAGATTCAAGTGGTTAATACAGTATATAAGATTTTTTATGAGCATTTCAAATCTTCAAGTAGATGTTTATATATATTTTAATATATAAAAGTGTTGTATAACATACTGAGCTAGTATATAATATTTGTTATTGTATTATTATTATTATTATTATGTTTTTACTGACATTGTGGATACCTTATGCTTATATTTTTATAGAGTTATGATTTCTAATGCATAGATTTTTGTTATTGTTTATGTTAAAGCAGTATGTGAAGTTTTTATGTAACAGTTTTCACACCATACCATAGTAACAATAGAGTGTTAATCAAAGTTGCATTGTCTGATTAATCACATTGTATTCTCAGTGTAATAAAACATTCAGGTATAGTAAATTGACGGTGCATTATCTTATTTTAATTATCTTGTCTCAAACTAAAACCAGCTTCCTCCTTATGATTACTAGTAAATTGACAAGTTTTCTGACCATGATTCCAATGCTGAACATACATTCTGCCATCGTGGTATGTCTTATTTTGTCAGTTTACTTTTAGTTTCACTTTTCACCTCTGTTGAAATGGTTTTTTAGCACTCTTTACTAACTGTAATAGCCTTAAAAGTTTGTAGAAAACATATGGTAATGAGACATGGTTGCTGCAGAAGAAAGACAAAGAGTTGAGATTCTTCAAGTGGAAGGAACTGTGAAAAACATTTAAACCCATCAGATAATATGAAGGCACCTGGAGAATCAGTAACAGCTTGTGCATAAATGCATATGTTGTGAGATTTACTAAGGCCCAGAGAATAAGATGGCTGTAGCTCTGATGCCTCAAATGGTACAGAATAGATGTACAATGAAGATATCAGAATGGAAACCAGTTGAAACTAAAAATAGAAGGTCAAGCTAGAGATCGCAGGAGAATGTGACTAAGGTTTTTAAAACATGGACATTAAAAATAGAAGAGAGCACATAATAGGAGAACGTGGTGTAATTAGTTGAAATGGCCAAAACCCATGTAGAATTGTAGTTCCACCTTTGCAAACCATCCCATTGAGGCAGACTACACATGCACAAACATTAACGACAACACGTACACACGAAAGGCCAAAAACTAGACATTCTCGAACAACTAGAAATATACAAACACACAAAAATGCAAAGAAACAAAATCCTAAATGAACAGGCACAATTTAAATCGCACAACCCCAAACATTTAAATTGCACCAAAAACAGCCTCTGATGAAGATCATAATGAGTAAAAACTAGTTCAGGCAGTAAGGTAAAAAAATTTTACAATTCTTACCAAATATAATTGTGTTTCACATTGGAATAATTTATTGTAGACCATGACTCGAAGAATATAAAATATTTTAAAAAGTCTTGTAACATTGAAAATGTTTATAAGGATGTGTCGCATATTTGAAAACGACTGCTAGTGCGTGATCAAAAATGGGAACTGGTGAGTTTCCATAGAAACTACTTCTCTGTTGTCAATAACGTAGTACACATATAAAACTTCGCTTATGAATGCGACTACATTTAACTTATAATCTGTACATTGGTAAATGAAGAATGAATTCATTGATTGGTGAATGAACATAAATATATATATTTTTTAGATTTATTGAAGCATATTCAATGCCCTTCTCTGTGCATTGCATTTGTGCAATGCCTGTACATTTTTTGTTTTTTTTTAATTTTATATTATTTTGTTATTTTCTTGCATTTGTTTTTCTTGTTTCATGTTTTTATGTTGTTTGTCTTATCTCTAGGCATGTCTTTACTCATTTAATGCATTTATGACCAGCTCAGTAATCATGTAATAAAAAGCGTATATCTTACCTTTTCAGCTATGTACTAGGCATTAACTTGGCCAAATCTGAAGTCCTTCAGTCAGATATGCCAAATATTTGCCACTCCTGACAATGGAATTACCTGTATTTCTAGGTTTAATTAAGTCAAGAAAAAAATTATTTTAATATTTTTTTTTATAGCAGCATGAGTCATATTCATGCATAAGTGAGAAACAAGATTTGAGATGTTCCTTAGATATGTTATGATGTGACATTTTTTGGAAATTATTGAAACTTTATAGCACATCTATGAAAGCAGAATGAACATTGTGTTTGGTTCTCAGTGTACCATTGTTCAATATACCATACTGCATGTGGCAGTGCTAATTGGAAATGAATGCACTAAAGGGATCATTTTGGTCAATATTTGTAAGAGGGAAAATTGTGTATTGTTGATGTCAAGCATAATGCATTTTCATAGTACAATAGAGCACTGGTTAACTGGAAGTCAGTAAATCAGAACATCAACTAACAGAAATATCAATTATCCCAAAATATTTCTCAAAGTGATTAAAAAATATCAAAAAAAAAATTTAGGATTGGATTATATAAAGGCAACTGATAAACAGATTCCTAGAAAATTGGCTGATGAATTCCTCAGAAACGTCATAATTTTAAAGTATATGAGTTTCAAAATGTTTTGAAATTGGAAGCATTTTAGTTTAATTTCTGTAATGATTTCACCATGTGGTTTGTACATCCAAGCTTCTGTTTTTAAATAGAGAGCTAAACCATCCTACAGTGGTAGTTATTTTTAATAATATACACTTTTATATGTTTTTTTAAGACTATCATATTAGTAATATTTGTGTAAAGTAATTTTACTTTCGTTCTGTTATGTATATATTATTTTTTGAAAATAACTTAATTTGGCTGTGCAATTATCCAGGTAATTTGTTTATCACAGAATTGCTGATATTGATTATCCAAATAATATGTTCCATGTTCTACTATATTTGTACACAAAGGTTTGATTACCATGGTGAAAACATTTTATAGGCAGGAGGCAGTATTCAAGAGAATGACTCATCCTCCGCAGTTTACTATAATGGACATCAATTATAACAAGAGAGGAATGCTACGAAAAGTATGGTCATTTTTGGAGACATATGGACAGTTAATTCTATAACACTATTGTGTCTTTACAGTTCTATGTATGTTGATTTATCTCGGTGTTTTCCATTATCACCAATTTGGTTATTAAAGTGTCCATGGTACGTACTTGATATCATTTATTCTAGAATGTTGGTTTCTAAACAGAATTCATAGAACATATGACCTTTTTGGCACCCTGGCAAAGTGACAATATGGTGCCCCCCCCCCTACTACAGCCCGTAGCCCCTCGTCTGAAGAAATGGTATTTTGTGAGTATGGCTTATGGAAATCTTAAATTAGTAATAATGTAATTATGAAATAAAAATTATTTCATAACAATTATAATTTATTTTCATTCTTTGGATACATAAGGTTATATAGGTAGCTATGAAGTAACTAATTTAGACTTATGAAAATCGGAAAGAAATATAAGCAGTACAATTATTCTTTCCTTGAACAAATTGTCAGTTTATAAGCTTGTAGGCCTCAGTTGACATATTTGATTGTATATATAATAAGTAACACTAATCTTAATGGAATAAGACAGTAATTTTGTGAACAGTAACCAATTAGAGTCGTGCTTTGGATACAGCCATTTTTTTTTTTAGATAACTTCTGTAGTACAGTAACATATTTAGATTAGATTAATAAAATCTAGAAAAATAATATGAGCAAAACAATTATTGCTGTACAGAACAAAACATTAGTTCAGTAGTTTTAACATATTATACATATAAATTAATACTAATATCAAGTAAGACAGTCGTTTAATAAGAAACTACTATTTATTTTCAATTGTTTTCTTGAACAGAACAGAATGTCAGTTTCAAAGTTTTTGATTGTATGACATATAAAAACTAATCAAATTATGAAGACCTAAGTCATAAATGCAAATAATGTTTTTAACTTGAAAATTACTTCCTTGCTTTTAAAGACGCAGTCATTTAAGTATGTAAGTTTAGTTTGCCTGCATCTTCATCCTCGATTGATATTGTAACTGTTAAAATAATAAGAAGAATATTTTTACACCCGATTACTACGCTTTACGACTTACCTTAACACAGCCAGAAGATTCCTCAGAGTCCCACCAAGGTCGCCACCATATTTTATGGAGTAAATATGGAAACCTATCACACTTACCCGAAAAAAATAATTAATACAAATTTCCCTTATTTCCAAACTCCAGGGTCGTTTAGACGAACTCTTGATACAGATAATAGGTTAAAGTAGACTGGCATAATAATTATACTAACACATGATTATATCAAGAAACATCTTATTTTATTGTATTAATAAGACAAAAATTATTGAACAGAAAATTATTAAACAAAAATTATAAGAACGCAAATCAGTACCTTGTAATAGGTTATTTCCCCTTCCCCCTTGGTTTCCTTTCTTCTCCCCCTCTCTCTCTCTCTCTCTCTCTCTCTCTCTTGAGATCTCATTTTATAATTTTGGCTTGCATAATTATGGCTTTTAAATGTTATTAAGTTCTTTAAAAAAATCACTTTTTATGAGTTTGTACTTATCTCCCTTGTAATAGAGCCTCCGGGTCGTTGCACCACGTGTCGCAGTTCACTTTGAAATCACCAAAAAACTTGTTCTAACATTCCGTATTTATGCATATATCTTCTCACTTGATTTTATTTATATATTTATGAACATTTTGAACACTTTTAAAAGAAACTTGGTAGGCTTACCATAGGAGCCCGCGGGCACTGAGAGAACATGTGTGTGCTGTACACTGGACAACCGGAGACTCCCCGTAATATTGGCGCTCCGCCAGCGTCTCAACGTCAAATTTCTGTTTGGTGACACCTTTAAAACCAGTTCATTCCGATCCCCTCCACCCGTCTCGTCTTTGGTCAGTTATTTTCCGTTTTAACTTCGTACCACCTTTTTAAACTGAATACACCCATGCTTTGGCCGTAACGTCAACAACATTCCTTGTGTGTAATTCACTGGTCACAAATAAACTCACTGGTTGCTTTATCACCTTATATGGTAATCGCATATCCCCCACTGCTATACTTCTAGCTAGACACGTTCCATTACAATAAGTTTTTTGGAAAATTGTTACATAAATTTGGTTACCAATTTTGGCCCGTTACAAGACCCCCCCCCCAATGAGAGGTTTTATGTCAAAAACATAAAAACTCTCATTGCCTAAACCTAGGAGGATCAACGAGGATATGGCGCCACGATCCCCCTTACTTCCTGATTAAAATTTGGGTACTTACCCCCCTAATCTAGGGGCTGTGGCCGGACCTGCATGACTTTACTGGACTTCCTTCATCAGGATCCCAACACCATAAAGCCAGACAGGCACTTGGCGACCCTGCCCTGATGCGCTGGCCAGCACAGGTCCGCCTCCACAATACCACCCAGATTCTGTAACAACAAAGCAAAAACATTAGCAAATGGTCTTGCATAAATCCATATCCTTACACTGATTTGGGTTTCCTCCGAGAAGTACTGATTTGCATTGACCAAAGTACTGATTTGGTATGTACATTCTACAGCTTTACTGAACTACAAACTCAACATATATTACGAAAAGAAACTACATCTATGCCATATCAAATTACGAAATACAATAACCCACTGTCTCAACTTTCTACTTGATTACAATTTATGATCAGATTCACATTAACTTGTGCTTTGTCTAACTGGTGCCATTAATTACCCACAATTCATTACAAATTCAAGTTCCATATCATAACATTCAGAGGCAATTGACCACAAACATTTAGTAGTACCGATACAGATTACCACGGTTACCTTTACACAATGCCAAATATGCTTATAGAAACATATAACATAAACATCAAAAGTATTTTACCAAATACCCCATTACAAACCATATTATAAATCTTAGTGCGTAGGCTTTCACGGCCGGTGTCATTACGATTATTTTCTAAAACTTCCGGGCTGAAAGGCCGTGGTCGATTGTCTTGCCCTACATCCGTGGCGTGACTGACCGCATCGGCAGGTTGCTGAGTAAGCGGGGCGTCAGGACGATCTTTAAGCCAACCAAAAAGATCCAACAGTTCCTGCGACCGGTGAAAGACGCCAGGGATCCACTCTCGTCGTGCGGGGTGTACAGTATTCCTTGTACGTATGGCCAGGTCTACATAGGCACCACGAAGCGTAGCGTCCGGACGCGCCTCTCTGAACATCGGAGATACTGCCGCCTGGGCCAGCCGGAAAAGTCCGCAGTTGCTGAACACGCTCTGTCCCACGACGATCACCGGGTGATGTTTGATGAAGCCCGCGTGTTGTCTTCTGTCCGGGGTAACTTCACTCGCCTGCATCTGGAGTCCATCCATATTCATAAGAATGCGTCCGTCGCTATGAACCGCCGAGGTGAAAGCATCTCCTTAAATAGTGTCTGGCATGGTCTATTTTCCATGGCCAATCAGAATTGAGTATGCCGAGCTGGCTTCTCATTGGTCCGTGCGATACACCTGAAGCGGACAAAATGTTATAAATAGAGGCATCGTAGCAGCAACTAACTGTTGCTTGTTCCCAGTCCATTGGGAGACGTGTTCGGCGTATCATCCATTCGAACACATTTCTTTCTTTTGCTACTGAAGATGGCCACCGGTGGTGCGGCCGAAACGTTTAGCAGCGTCTTAAGCAATCGACCACGGCCTTTCAGCCCGGAAGTTTTAGAAAATAATCATATTATAAATGTTTTATAAAACCATATTATATATCTCACAAATTTATATCAATTTCTACACTATTACAATTTATGGCTGGCCTGTCTCACCCAGTTGCTTCCACAAGAACTGTACATTATTGGAGTAACATTTTTCTTTTTATATATATTTACTCCGTCTTGCTTCGGCCTTACACAAAGTCTGGTATCGCTGGTGTGCAGGACACCAACAACAGCAGTAAATTAATTATATGCCCTTAAACGGTCTATCACCCCCTTAGGTGTATATCCACAGTTCCAAAATGTTTTAGATTCCCGCAATTTTTTCCCCAGTTAAATTTCTATGTTCACCAATTACAACAATAACAAGCTATGGTCAGGGTACATTAAGTCTGCCCATAGCTGGTTAAACATAAGCCAAATCCACGGTCAGGGTTTGGTGAGGCCGTGACCGCCCGAAAGTTGGGGAATCGCCTTTTTACTGGTATAAAAAAATTCGTATAACCATACTTATACTTATAATAACTATACTACATTCAAAATTTCAACTGATACAATACATACAATCTCTGTCACATTATTATCACTCTGTCTTTCCCGGGCATCACAAATAGCAGGTACACTATAATAATTTATTGCTTAGTTGATTTACAATTTACAGTTATCTGTTACCATCCATTTATTAACAATCGCTAGGCCAAAAAGTGTGTCTATAGATATACAAATTCATAAATTTAAATAAAATGTATTACATAATAAAGTTTAGTAATCAATTATTATTCAATCAAAATTATAACCACTACAATGTACTCACAACAAAATGTATCCTCAGATGATACCCTACCATAACAATAACATAACCTAATACATTTACAAATTTATATACAATATACTTCAACATAAATCATTATCTCCAAAAATCATTATATTATCAAGCCAAGTAATAAAACCATTAAACTCAAGTAATTAAATGTCCATTAACAACATATGTTTAACCCCCATAATCAAAGATTAGTCTTATATTACCCATACACATTTCTGTATCGTCTGATCTAATCATTTTACCTCTTTTAACATAATAACCATCAAAATCATTTAAATCTGTATCATTATATACAATATTATAGTAACCCACAGGATTATTTCATATTATCATATCATATACCTCATCAACATTGTGTATAGTCAAGTCACCCTTAGTATTATTTGTCACAACCAGGTAAGTTACAATATCATCATCATCATCATCTGCCGTACCAGTCTCATTATTAGGTAAGTCAATTTTCTCCCCTCTCTCAATATCTAAAATCTCCACTAATTCTTTATAATCTCTATTAACCTTAAAAATCTCTATCTCTCTCTTTCTCCATCTCTCGTCACAATACGTATCACAACCCCCCTGAACTACCTCACTCCATGCAAAGGGCAACACAAAATCACTAAAACACATCCTGGCTTTACCAGGTATATCACCACAAAAACTTAAGGGGCCATTTGGAGACACCATGTCTCCCACATAACCTCTGGAGGAACCTTTGTCCTTTAAAACCACATGTGGAGTCTTTACTCCACTTAAAACACAGGGAAAATTTGCCCTCTGCCCTACATACTCACCTAACCTCTCTTCACGCTCTCTCTCAATCTTGTTAACTATTACCTCATCATTAACCTCTGCTCTCATTATACTCTCATCACCACTACTATTATTCAACATTTTACTCTCTAACACCATATTTTTAATTATATCACCATTATTACTCGTCATATCATTATAGTTATCACTATTGTTTTCACTATCAGAATCACTTACCTTACTCTCTATTAACTGGTTATTTTTATTCTCATTACATTTACCTGTATCTCTTTTCCACTATTCATTTTGTTCCTTCATTTTCTCGATAATATTATCACAGCGTTTGACCATTTGTTTTTGTGACTCACTTATATCATTTAACCGCTTATCAAACTTTTCGTCAATATTATTAATATCACCCCTTAGTTCATCAAAACGCTTTTGTGAATTGCTCATTTTCTCATTAATATTACTCATCATGTTACTCAAAAAATTCATTATTTCATCATTCGGTCTACTACTTTCTTTTGTTGACACTGGGGTTGAGTGTACCCCAGAATCGCTCATTATGGCAGAATCAGTTAGACTCGTTTCGTTTTCCTTATCTTCCATTTTTTTTTCAATTACCGTATATAAATAAAATTTTAGCATTTAACTCAATGTTTTACATTACAAATCATAATGACACAACCTCTAATCATAACCTATACAAGTAACACTTCGTAACCTCTATGAATTATTCAAACAAACGCCATTTACCAAAACCTATTCCCATATCTCAAGTAGGCCTAACTCATATAACAGAATTTATACAAGCATCCTGGCAGAGTCGCCAATTGTAACTGTTAAAATACAGTGAAACCTGCCTAAGCCAGACGCCCTATATACCGGAAACCTGGACAACGGAAAATAAATTTTGGAATGGAGTTATTTCCTATGTAAAATAATAGTCTAAACTGGAAAACTGCCTAAAGCGGAAACGGAATAATTTTCGGGAACCATTTGCGTAAATAACCTGACTAAGACTGATTATTTTATGCATAATACACCGAAGTACTTGCACCGAAGTTCTAGGAACCATTAACTCTAATCTTTCTTCAAGGATGCAGCAGGTACGCTACATGGGACAACATCTGTAAGTAAAAGCAATGTACCGTTATTTCTTCCAACCCTCTTGTAATACACACGGTAGGGTACAAGTGTTTGGTACTGTATAGTGTATTCATTCTCAGTTTCGTTCTGACAAGTGATTAAGTATGAGTGGAAGAAAACTGCGAACTTGAGTGATTTTTAAATTTACTTTTTACTGTATTTGTGTACGTAATTCAGTAACAGCGACTTCTAAACATAAGAGACTTACACTGGAGGAGAAAATTAAAGTTATTGATGAACACACAAAAAAAAAAGTCCAGCTGAAGAATTAACTGTGTTGTTTAAAGTGGGAAAAACTCAAATTTATGACATTATGAAAAACAAAATAAAAACTAAAGACGAGTGGGTAAAGGGAACAGCAGGACATGTGAAACGCATCACAATATCTACGGACTATGATGAAATAAATCATGCTATGTTCGAGTGATTCGTTAGTGTGTGCGCTAAAGGAATTCCTATTTCTGGACCATTGATACAGACTGAAGCTTTAGAGACAGCAAAAAAATTAGGCAAGCACAATTTCAAAGCGTTAAATGGGTGGCGCGAGAGTTTCAAACATCGCCACAACATTGTTTTTAATGCTGTGTGTGGTGAAGCAAATGATGTCGATATGCAGACGGTAGCAGACTGGAAAGGGAAAATTGGAGATCTAGTTGCGGGATTTAAACCTAGAAATGTGTATAATGGTGATGAAACAGGTGACGACGAAGGCAACGAAAGGGAGCTAAAAATACGCACATTTGGAGAAGCACTATCTGTTGTGAGTGACCTTAAGGAATTTGCAGCTTCCAAGAATGTTCCAGAACTCCTGGAGTTGATGCAGGATGCAAAGGAGATCATACAACGTTCTCTTGTGAAGAAGTCATGGGACAATGCACTTTGAAAGACATGTGGGGACAGAGAAACTAGGAGAGAAACTGCAATTATTGTACGTAAGTTGAAAATACAGTAATACAATACATATGAACCTATTTTTTATTTTAAATTATTCCTTCATTGTAATCCTATGCGATCATATTTTTTGTACTTTGTTTTATTAAAACACAACCCTTTGTAAGACGGAAACCTGTGAAACGGAAAAAAATACCGGAACGATCGCGTTCCATTTTAGGCAGGTTTTACTGTAATAATAAGAATATTTTTACACCTCAATTACTACGCTTTACGACTTACCTTAACACACAGCCAGAAGATTCCCCAAAGTCCCACCAAGGTCGCCACCATATTTTATGGAGTAAATATGGAAACCTATCACACTTACCGAAAGAAATAATTAATACAAATTTCCCTTATTTCCAAACTCCAGGGTCGTTTAGACGAACTCTTGATACAGATAGTAGGTTAAGGTAGACTGGCGTAATAATTATACTAACACATGATTATATCAAGAAACATCTTATTTTATTGTATTAATAAGACAAAAATTGTTAATTCACAAATTATTAAACAAAACTTATTAAACCAAAAATTATAAGAAAGCAAATCAGTACCTTGTAATAGGTTAATTCCCCTTCCCCCTTGTTTTTCTTTCTTCACACACTCTCTCTCTCTCTCTCTCTCTCTCTCTCTCTCTCTCTCTCTCTCTCTCTCTCTCTCTCTCTCTCTCTCTCTCTCTCTCTCTCTCTCTCTCTCTCTCTCTATTTATTGAGATCTCATTATTTTATAATTTTGGATTGCATAATTATGGCTTTTAAATGTTATTAAGTTCTTTAAAAAATCACTTTTTATGAGTTTGTACTTATCTCCCTTGTAATAGAGCCTCCGGGTCGTTGCACCACGCGTCACAGTTCACTTTGAAATCACCAAAAAACTTGTTCTAACATTCCATATTTATGTATCTATCTTCTCACTTGATTTTATTTATATATTTATGAACATTTTGAACACTTTTAAAAGAAACTTGGTAGGCTTACCATAGGAGCCCGTGGGCACTGAGAGAACACGTGTGTGCTGTACACTGGACAACCGGAGACTCCCCGTAATATTGGCGCTCCGCCTGCATCTCAACGTCAAATTTCTGTTTGGTGACACCTTTAAAACCAGTTCATTCCGATCCCCTCCACCCGTCTCGTCTTTGGTCAGTTATTTTCCGTTTTAACTTCGTACCACCTTTTTAAACTGAATACACCCATGCTTTGGCCATAACGTCAACAACATTCCTTGTGTGTGATTCACTGGTCACAAATAAACTCACTGGTTGCTTTATCACCTTATATGGTAATCGCATACCCCCCACTGCTATACTTCTAGCTAGACACGTTCCATTACAATAAGTTTTTTGGAAAATTGTTATATAAATTTTGGTTACCAATTTGGCCCGTTACAATATGATGGCTAGGTTGGAAATGTTTTATGAACTTGATCTTACTGAAGCTCCGTTCACATGACGCTATTGTTACAGGTACTGTAGTGTTAAATATATCCTAAGAGCAATTTGATAACTAGGATATATCTGGTCCAAAGAATATTCTTCAATAACTTCAGCAAGTCCAAGTGCTGATGCCTATTCTAAATCTCTTAGGCCTATTAGTTCTTGACCCTGTAGTTTAAATGCTTCTATCTCATCACAAATTTCAACAGCATCTACAGCTCTGTCACATTTAGATTTTTTGTAGTGTTCCTTTATTTTCTTTCATACTTTGAAAAATAAAATAACATGCCATTTTGGTGCCTCCCTTAAGGCAGCACCCCTGGCGGCTGCAACCCCTGCCATCCATTTGTTACACCCCTGAAAACATCTGATTGTTTTGAAAATTAAAGAAATATGCACACTACGTGCTTATGACCTTTAATAATGCACTGATGACCTAATAAATATAGGAACTAAATACCACTATTACATTAACAACTTGGAACACTAGGTTTTTTATAAGTAAAAGCATAAAGTTTTACCTTACAGCCTGAACTGGTTTTCTCCTTTAAAAGGCTTCTTCAGAGGCTGCCGCTGGTAGCGCTGTCCGTCTTGTTGTGGGCGACGGAATCGAGTTTCGAAAGATCGATGCTGTGTGTGTGGGGTGAGATATGTTCGAATAATGCGTGCGATTTGAATTGTGTCTGTTCGTTTCGGATGTCGTTTTTATTTGTTTTCATGTGTTTGTATATTTCCAGTTGTTCTAGAGTGTCTAGTTTTCGGCCTTTTGTATGTACATGTAGAATGTTCATGTTGTTGTCGATGTTTTTATATGTGTGGTTTGCTTCAATGAGGTGGTTTGCAAAGGTGGATTCTGTAGTGGAGTGGAGTGCCTTTGTGTGTTCAATGTATCTCTGTTTGAAGCTACGTCCTGTCTGGCCTATGTAGAATTTATTGCAATTTGAGCAATTTAGTTTGTAAACACTGGGTAGATCGAATTTGTTTTGTGCTTTGTGTGTGTGTTTTGATAGTGTGTGTTCTGTTTTGTTAGTAGTTTTGTAAGCGATTCTGTATCCTGCTTTTTTGAATTTGTGGGCTATTTTTTCAGTTTGTTTGTTGATGTATGTTAGTGTTATGAATTTGTTGTTTTCTGTCTTTGTCTGTGGTTTGTTTTGTGTAGGAGTTTACTGACTATTGTTCTGTCATATCCCTTAGATTCTACTAGATATTTTATCGTGTTTAGTTCGTCTTTGTAGTCTTTTCCATCTAAGGGGATGTTGTTAAGTCTATGTATCATGGTTCTGAAGGCAGCTAGTTTGTGTTGTATTGGGTGATTGGAGGAGTTGTGTATTAGTGTGTCAGTTGTAGTTGGTTTTCTGTATATACTGAATTTGTGCCTGTGTTCTAGTTTTGCGATGGAGAGGTCTAAGAAGTTTATGGTATTGTTGTGTTCGTATTTGGCAGTAAAGGTTTTGTTTTTATGTATTTTGTTTATGTGCGTTAGTAACTGTTCACATTGTCTTTTGTTTCCCCTGTATAGTATTAGAATGTCGTCAACGTATCTGTGGCAATATAGTATTTTATGTGAGTGTCTGTCATTGTTTGTGAGTATTTTTGTTTTTTCTAAGTGTTGGAGGAAGACTTCTGCTAGAATGCTGGATATGGGGGAGCCCATGGGTAAGCCATCGTTCTGTGTGTAGTATTTATTGTTTTTAAGTAAAGTAGTTTTGTTTTGTGATAATGTTCAGAGTTTCTGTTATTTCGTTGATAAGTTCGTCTCGTGTGTTGTTCTGTTTGAGTTTGTTTTGTAGGATGGTGATTGTTTCAGAGATGGGGATGTTTGTGTACAGGTTTTTAATGTCAAAGGAGGCTAACGTGGCATTATGGGGGATGTGTATGTCTTTGTTATTGTTATTGTTACTGTTAACAAAAATAAAAGACATACACATCCCCCATAATGCCACGTTAGCCTCCTTTGACATTAAAAACCTGTACACAAACATCCCCATCTCTGAAACAATCACCATCCTACAAAACAAACTCAAACAGAACAACACACCAGACGAACTTATCAACGAAATAACAGTAACTCTGAACATTATCACAAAACAAAACTACTTTACTTAAAAACAATAAATACTACACACAGAACGATGGCTTACCCATGGGCTCCCCCATATCCAGCATTCTAGCAGAAGCCTTCCTCCAACACTTAGAAAAAACAAAAATACTCACAAACAATGACAGACGCTCACATAAAATACTATATTGCCACAGATACGTTGATGACATTCTAATACTATACAGGGGAAACAAAAGACAATGTGAACAGTTACTAACACACATAAACAAAATACATAAAAACAAAACCTTTACTGCCGAATACGAACACAATACCATAAACTTCTTAGACCTCTCCATCACAAAACGAGAACACAGGCACAAATTCAGTATACACAGAAAACCAACTACAACTGACACACTAATACACAACTCCTCCAATCACCCAATACAACACAAACTAGCTGCCTTCAGAACCATGATACATAGACTTAACAACATCCCCTTAGATGGAAAAGACTACAAAGACGATAAAATATCTAGCAGAATCTAAGGGATATGACAGAACAATAGTCAGTAAACTCCTACACAAAACAAACAACAGACAAAGACAGAAAACAACAAATTCATAACACTAACATACATCAACAAACAAACTGAAAAAATAGCCCACAAATTCAAAAAAGCAGGATACAGAATCGTTTACAAAACTACTAACAAAACAGAACACACACTATCAAAACACACACACAAAGCACAAAACAAATTCGATCTACCCGGTGTTTACAAGCTAAATTTCTCAAATTGCAATAAATTCTATATAGGCCAGACAGGACGTAGCTTCAAACAGAGATACATTGAACACACAAAGGCACTCCACTCCACTACAGAATCCACCTTTGCAAACCACCTCATTGAAGCAAACCACTCATATAAAAACATCGACAATAACATGAACATTCTACACGTACACACAAAAGGCAGAAAACTAGACACTCTAGAACAATTGGAAATATACAAACACACAAAAACAAATAAAAACGACATCCTAAATGAATAGACACAATTCAAATCGCACGCATTATTCGAACATATCTCACCCCACACACACAGCATCGATTTTTCGAAAATCGATTCCGTCGCCCACAACAAGACGGACAGCGCTACCAGCGGCAGCCTCTGAAGAAGCCTTTTAAAGGAGAAAACTGGTTCAGACTGTAAGGTAAAACTTTATGCTTTTACTTATAAAAAAACCTAGCGTTCCGAGTCGTTAATGTAATAGTGGTATTTAGTTAAGTAACGGACACATCATGGACAACGAAATCCAAGAAATATAGGAAGCTTATAACACAAAAATTAAACTTACATGAATTTGTAAAAACTGTGCCTTTCAAATGAACTTCATTATGCTGGTGAAGCTGATTTGAGATTCTCAACATTACTCATTGCACTATATTCTGTGGGAGGTGTTCAGTCATGTACTTTATGGATAATTTAGCATCATTCAACATTTAAGATTAGCATGACCAAATTATAAGATTGGGCTAGTGTGAAAATACTTGTCAGTATATTACAGAGTCATTACTGGCTTTGTATGAACTACATGTCAATGACACAAACAAGATAACATTCACATTAATAGCACTTCATGAACTAAATTCGAAAATGGCAACTGTTTGATTATATATATGATGCTATTGCATATGTAATTACCAAATAAATATCTACTGATTCATGATTCAAGGTAAAACCATGTTTTTTCATATAATTTTTCCACATAGTGTGCATCTGTTTACAACAAAAATGATTAACCACTTATAATTTTTTGGAGTTGGGGGGAACATTCTGTGTTCTGATGTAGCAGGGGCTATAAGTGTTTTGCTTCATCAATCATTGCCACTGATGCAGAAGTTAGTGTGTGACAAATAAAACTTTAATAGTTGTATAACTTCATGGATAGGCTAACTACTCTGTCTTTAGGCCTCTGTTACACTATGTAGCCAGTTGTGTAGTGTAATGAGGCCTACAGTTGCACAAGCAATTGCATGTCTTGCAATCGATTCCAGTACATTGATACTGTGTAGTTACTGACTCAACACTTAGCCCTACACGGGCATTTGAGATTTCTGTTTCTTCACCACTAAAGATGTTGTCATGGGTATGGTCAAAATATCTGGTACTAATTATAGACATTCTGGACCGTGCCTAACAGCACAGCAAGTTTAACAATATTGACATTGGCCATGAAAGTTTGTTCTTTTATAATCTCGAAGCTTGAATCCTGCTCACTTCTCTTAATGTCATTACCCATTTCTCAGACCCATATATCATAGTAGCGACTGCAGTAACTCTACAAAACTTTAATTGGGTTTCTTTTCTTGATGCCCTATATAAAATCCTTCATATCACACACAGAGTGAATTAATCATGGCAAGTTTAGCATCTGCATAACTGCTGTTGCTATAGGTGACATCATATACCAGATAGGGGAAGTGGAATACTTGTTCAGTTGTTGCAACATTCATTATTATTTTGGATCTGACAGGGTCCTTCTCTCTAAAAAGCATCACCTTAGTTTTAACTATAGAGATTTTCATGTTATATTCAGACACAAGCTTACCAAATAAGTAGAAACTTCCATAACAAGTTACAAGATGACAGTGATTTTTGAAAGTTGCCTTCACTCTCCTATATCATTTGCATACAAAATGGTATTCAGGTACATGTCTCTTTTAATGGCTATCAATTTCAAATATTACATTTGCAACAACAGACATTCCATCAGATATGGTGGATGGCTGAATAAGGCTACTGCAAATAGCAATCGAGGAGGCAATACTACCAGGATGTGGAGGGGTACAATTATTAAGTGGCACATCTTATATATAAAAATGAATGTTTCTTTGTTTGTCCCGTATGCGTTCCTATACCATTCATCCGATTGCGATGAAACTTCGGTGAGTTGTTGTGCGCACGCCCGCAAAGGTTTCTGAATTTTTTCGATGGGGGTTCTTTGGGGTCTTCCACATCTCCTCCTAAACCACTGGACCGATTTCAACCAAACTTGGCACAAATATTTTACGCAACGGGAGAACCAACATAGGATAGGTGTTTTTTTGACGGGGTCCTTTGGGGTCTTCCACATCTCCTCCTAAACCACTGGACCGATTTCAACCAAACTTGGCACAAATATTTTACGCAATGGGAGAACCACATAGGATATGTGTTTTTTCGATATGATCCTTCGGGGGGTCCTTTGGGGTCTTCCACATCTCCTCCTAAACCACTGGACCGATTTCAACCAAACTTGGCACAAATATTTTACACAAAGGGAGAACGAACATAGGACAAGTGTTTTTTTGATATGATCCTTTGGGGGGTCCTTTGGGGTCTTCCACATCTCCTCCTAAACCATTGGACCGATTTCAACCAAACTTGGCACAAATATTTTACGCAACGGGAGAACCAACATAGGACAGGTGTTTTTTTTCGATACGATCATCTGGGGGGTCCTTTGGGGTCTTAAAAAACTATTAGATCTGGTTACTATGGCAACCCAATAGAATAGATTCTGTTCTAAATATATTATCGCATTAAATTGAAGACCACGTGAACGAAGTCGTGGGCAACAGCTATTTATTTTTAAGAAACCTACTTTAATTGAACTTTATTAATTAAACTAACATTTTCATTACGTACAACGTGAAACTCCGTAGCGAAGCACGGGTATTCCGCTAGTAATACATAATACAAACTACAGGTACCTGATGACGGTGTTGTCATGTGGTGAGTGAGTGATCCCATTTTCACTGCCTCATACTTTCTTGTATGGAAGGGGATAGGTTTCCCAAAGATTAGGAAATGGACATTCTGATTTAAAACGAAGGGCAGGCCAAGCTCTTAGCTGTGGAGGAAGCAACTGTGTCTAGGAGAAGATACCTCCAAAACCAAATTCTTGATCCTCCAGGTTGGGAGGTTTTGCAATAGCTGGTAACACATCCGAGTAAAAATTTTGACAAACTCATAAGTCAGAAAATGGAAAACCAGATGGATTTACTCAACATAATCTTATAGTTTTAAATTGTCTAGAAATGAATATAAAATGTACTTTTTTAAATTATTTTATCTATTGTTATTTTTAATATTTTATATTTTACATAATAGCATGCCTACAGATACATAGGCCCCAACAAAATCTTCACATAGGTTTCTTTGAGGGAGAACTTACTGACCACTTTGATGGCATTCACAGTCCTATATTTTCTTTATTTTCAATACTGAGTACTGTCAAAGAATTCAATCTCATCTGTACACAGTACAACTGAATTTCGCTTTTTGATATTTTCAGTTTCCTGAATGATCAGTTGCTGTTGTTACCAGCAAAGTAAAGTGGAGTTGCAAAAGCATACATAAATCTGAAGATCTGCTAGCAGTGATCCATGCTTAAATGGGCATGCACTTTTGAATTCTTTGTTTTCTTATTGTAGTAAACAAACTATTGTAGCCTCCTTATTTTTAAGGAGGTCTTTATATCTAACTTAGGCTGTTTTCCAGCCTCACAATTCTTTTAAAATTATTATGTATTGTTACTTTACAGAAACAAATAAAAATTTTATTATCATATTTTTTTTGGACTACAAGACTTACTTTCTTCTTATATCATGCAAAATGTAGCTGTGACTATGTTCTGAGGTTGGTTTATTTGTGCCAACAAGATAGCTATGAAATCTGTTCTCAGCTTACAGCATAGCAACTATTAATTTTTTCTCATACAGCATAACAAGTTGCACTTTTCAACTACTGACAATCTTAAACAGCTCGGACACATTCAGATCTTCAGGAGGAAGAGAGAGAGAGAGATAGTAAATAATTCTTATCAAAATAATTGCCAGTCTGTGAAGCAAATTGGATTTGATTAACATAAATTTTCTCTCCTTCAAACTCAAGCCAGAAAATAAGTGGGAAATATTAATAGACTAGAATAATCATCTCCACAGACAACCTACACAACAAAGTACAAAACTTCATGGAACAGAACAACATCACAGAACTAAAACACGACCCCACCGACAGATACCAAAACACAGTAAAACAACCAGTCAACAAAGCCAAACATAATGACACACAAACAAAAGTCCTACATGAAACAAATCCGACCATCGCCCCTACCCTCCAAGCGCTTCCCAAAATCCATAAAGAAGAAATTCCGATCCGCTCCATTATCAATTACCGTAATGCCCCTGCATACAAACTCGCAAAACATCTAGAGAAAATTATCAGACAACACACACAACTAGACAACAACATTGCAGTAAAAAACAACACAGACCTAATAACAAAAATAAAAGACATACACATCCCCCATAATGCCACGTTAGCCTTCTTTGACATTAAAAACCTGTACACAAACATCCCCATCTCTGAAACAATCACCATCCTACAAAACAAACTCAAACAGAACAACACACCAGACGAACTTGTCAACGAAATAAAAGAAACTCTGAACATTATCACAAAACAAAACTACTTTACATATAACAATAAATTTTACACACAGAATGATGGTCTACTCATGGGCTCCCCCATATCCAGCATTCTAGCAGAAGTCTTCCTCCAACACTTAGAAAAACAAAAATCCTCACAAACAATGACAGACACTCACATAAAATACTATATTGCCACAGATACGTTGATGACATTCTAATACTATACAGGGGAAACAAAAGACAATGTAAACAGTTACTAATGCACATAAACAAAATAACAAAACAGAACACACAATATCAAAACACACACACACACACACAAAGCACAAAACAAATTCAATCTTCCTGGTGTTTACAAACTAAATTGCTGAAATTGCAACAAATTCTACATAGGCCAGACAGGACGTAGCTTCAAACAAAGATACAATTGAACACACAAAGGCACTCCACTCCACTACGGAATCCACCTTTGCAAACCACCTCATTGAAGCAAACCACACATACAAAAACATCGACAATAACATGAACATTCTACACATACACACAAAAGGCGACAACTAGACACTCTAGAATAATTGGAAATATACAAACACACGAAAACAAATAAAAACGACATCCTAAACGAACAGACACAATTCAAATCGCACGCATTATTCGAACATATCTCACCCCACACACACAACATCAATCTTTCGAAAATCGATTCCGTTGCCCACAACAGGACGGACAGCGCTACCAGCAGCAACCTCTGAAGAAGCTTTTTAAAAGTGAAAACCGGTTCAGGTTGTAAGGTAAAACTTTGTTTTTACTCATTAAAAACTTTGTGTTCCGAGTCGTTAATGAAATATTTGTATTTAGACTAGAATAGTCATATCAAAAAGCCAACAAAATTATTAAAGGTAAAATTATAGTATATTATAATGAAAGCCAATGAATGCCACAATCCTGTTTTTCATGTCTGCGTATATCTGTGTGTTATATATATATGTGGTCAAAGTGTTGATGCTTATTATCAGACATTATATATTTTGTGCCAATTTTAAGGTTTTGAAGGGTTAGGTTTAATGGTAGTTTGTTAGCAGCATAGATATATTTTGTTTTCTCCAAGTTTATCTGCAGTCCAATTTTACTTGAGGCTTCCAAGGACTCTGAGGTTTCTTTTCGTGTTTAAGAGTTAGAGGCCACCAAACCTTACCAATTTTCAATCTGCTTTCTGCCATGGAATATTTGCTTTTATTTATATGATTAAATTATTAATAACAAACAAGTTGACTACATGATCCCGGAAAGTGTGAGAACAACAAAAGGGTCCAACCTTAGCCTTTTCCACAATTACTTAGAAAACTATAGTCATGGAGAAGATACGATGTACATTCATGCCAATAACTGTGTCGGACAGAACAAGAACAATATCTTAATGGGTTATCTTGCTTGGTGAATCTTTAATAACAACAGAAATAATAAAATTGTTTTGTCTTTCATGTCAGTAGGCCACACTATATTCTCTTGTGACTGGGCATTTGGGCTTTTGAAGAACAAATTTAGTCACTCCTGTCTCTTTCATACAAGACTTTGCTGACTGCACTGAGCAATCTACACCTACAACACATGTCAACTATGCTGTAGCCATAGGAAATGAAAAAGGTGAAGTTGCTGTGAATGTGTATGATTGGTTAAAGGACAATGAGGCTAACAAAGGACCTTCCATCGCTCAATATAATCACTTTGAGATTAATGATACTTACAAAGGCAAAGTACTATGGAGACAGACATTGATGGAAATGATTTTGTGCATCGTATCTTTTCTACGGAAAGTGGACCCATTGGCTTTCCCGATGTAGCGACTCCAACAGGGATGACAAGGGATCTGTTCAAAAACATCAGGACATTTTGTAAAAAAGAATATAAAGACCTTCTGTGCCTTGAAGTAGGGCCTGAAGCAGTTGCTGATGCCAGTTCCAGTGGGGATCCTGAGCCTGAACCTGACCAACCGCACCCAATTGTAGAACCAACGAAGAAGAGGCGAAAACACTCTGTTTAAAAGAACTTTCGACAGACAAAAAAGCTAAAATGTTAACCTTTTTAAAAAAAACCATTCATACCATTTGATAAACACTTTTAAAAGTTTATTTTTATGTATAAATTGTTTCTTAAATATATAAAATGAAACGAGGATTACATTGTGAAACTTTAAAATGCGATTTTCTCAAAACACTCCCTTTCTGTCAAATATATTCAAAACTGCCATAAATTACTCAATTTTTGATATAAAAATGTAAATTTGGTATAAAATTGTTCAGATTTTAATGCCAAATTTGAAAATAATAATAACTCTAAATCAAAAATTTTCGACTAGAGGTCCGTTTTTGCTTTCCACCTCACAAATTGTAAATGTACTGATGTGTATTGGATCAGTGTACAAGTAATAATACATAACACATGCTTAGAAATGTCCACTATTGATGTGTTGAAAAAATATTAATATGATTACAGCATAGAAGTGCAATGCTAAAAAGTGTAAAGACTATTAGGACAATTTATCACGTTACAAAGTTGGCTGTCATGAAGTTGGTGGTCAGGATAGTAGAGAGAAGAATTGAAGTCAATATGGGAGAAGACCAATTTGGTTTTAGAGAACGTAGAGGCACAAGAGATGCACTGGATGTGTGAGGATGTTGGGAGAAAGAATATTAGGAGTAAACAAGGAGATGAACATTTGTTTTGTGATTGTGAGAAAGTTTTTCTCACTATCAGAAATGACTGGCATTCTACTAAAGAGTTTCAAAGATATTGTTGTAGATTGGAAGGACAGAAGAATAATAAAGCCTCTGACTAAGCTTATAATAAGTGAAAACTGGTTCAGGCTATAAGGTAAAAATTTTACATTTTTACCTATAAAAAACTTTGTGTTCCAAGTCGATAGTGAATCCTGTTGTTTTTTAGATGACCCGCTCCCCCAAAACACTTATGTTGAAAACAAAAATGAGGGAGGGCAAAATTTTGAAAAATTGCAAAAACGCATGTTACATATATATATATATATATATGTTGAAGAGAATTTTAACCAAAATGTGAATATAGTAGGTATTCTTGGATTTTGTTACCCATGACGTGTCCGAGTATTATTATTAAGCACTATACCCAATGGGAACAAGTACTGTATTTTTTATTGAAAAAATCTTGTGTATGCCTACCACATACAAATAGTGTTCGTTTACTGAATATAGTGTTCAGTCTTGAAAATTTCATAATTTTAGGATACTAGAGCCCAAAAAACTGATAATTTTTTTTTAACTATAGAACTTCATCCCCGTAATTTTAACTCAGATCCATATATAGTATTAACTTTAAAAAAGTTTTAATTTTAATTGTCGCCATGGGCCAATAATTGAAACATTATAAAAGAATGAGTAATTTTATTCTAAATACAAACTCGGTATCTTTAATAATTTGATAAAATTAATATCTAATAACATCCCTTGCAAATTTTGCACCGTCTTCAAAAAGTTAGTAAGCCATGTCTGAAAAAAAATTACATATTGTTAACAGCTATGTAAAATTAGCTAAATGAAAATTATCTAATGATAAAATTTGTCTTGATAATGAATTTCATTCCAAGTAATGAGCCAAATCTGCAACTCAGAACTAAATATGAACATAAATAAAAACGAAAGTATTTTATAGTAAGAAAAAGTACAATGTTACATTAAAACAATTTTCTTTCTTTCAAATGCATTATTTTGAAATCGAATGTTTCATATTCTTTCTTTCTTTATTTAAATAGTTAATGTTGAAATTGTTGATTATAAAGACGTTTACCCTTACAGTTTACGTCGAGAACAAGAGATAGCGCAAGCGTCTAGTTTCAATTTGACTTGATAGTAACCGCCAATCATCAACAACGCATCAATCACGTGACTTGGGTAAACCCCCCACACAGTATAAGCACATGGCATTGCATTATACCATTCAGTTGCAAGTTGTTATCAGGAATCGGTAGTGGTTGGTATTTTGTAGGTTATGTTCAGTCGGTTGGTAATGTTACGTATAGGTTAAACAAAGAAGTAAACTGTATTTATTTGTTTTGTGTGTTTGAACGTGACATATATAATAAAGTAATAACTATATATATATATGTGTGATATGTAAATCGACGTTTATATAAATAATTGTGTGTGTTTTATATTACATAATATTGACAGTGATTGTGATAGTTTGTTTTTATTAAATTTGAAAGGTCCCACCCACCTTTTAATTCGTAATGGATCAGGATATAAATTTCGCAGCACAATGTCTGTTAGCCATGTCACATTCGAAAGACGGCAATTGGAAGCCGTTGGATTTGACGAGGAGTCAGGCGATAGACTTCATCAGAGACAGACAACTGAATCACAAAGCGGTCATCGTAGAACCGGTAAGAAGCATATCTCCGGTGGTCAACAGTGACCGTCACGAATCGGCGTCGACGCTGGTAGTCACACCGCAGACGACGCCGTCCGTCGACCCTCCGTTGTACATGGTGGCACGTATACTGACGGACCTGACTGAGATCAAACAGGAACCAGTGCCGAGTGTGTCGTTCCGCGAGGACTACACGGATTCCGTCAGTATGACAGAAGACACGGAAGACGAGACCGTCGACGTGATCTCGTTGGTCGGCGTTGGCAAAATCAAAATGACCACTACCAACAATGGCAACAGTAATAGCACATCGACGGGTCAGTGTTTAACCAGAAAAACGGTGCGTACTAAATCGACCGACCAGACTGCCACAGTGTTCCGTAAAATACACAAATGCGTGCATCCCGGATGTTCAAAAGTTTATGGGAAAAGTTCACACCTGAAAGCCCATCTCAGGACTCATACAGGTTAGTAATAGATTCAGTTATTTTTAGGTTATTTACATTTTCGGTATAAATATTTTACACAACTGTAATCGTAAGCCCTGTTATCTTGCTGTAAGTTTTTGTAAATCGTCTTTCAAATTACATTTCATTATATGGGAAATGACTTAGATTTAGTAATTAGGCTGTTGCTGTTGGTTGATAATCAGCTGTGCCGGTTGTCTTATACCGTTGTAAAAAATGTATTGGATAATATTTGAGTCACAACGTTGTTTTCGTTAAAAATATACAGATAGGATAAATATGGTGATTGTAATTTTATAAATCAGTAGTCGTATTGTGTTGCGTACGAACACAATGGCTCGGCAGATAAACGCACTAAACATGAATGAATAGTAAACGCATTTACAGCGTAACGTGTGTGCGTCTTTGACCTTGTGAACACTACGTGCGAAAGCGAAACGCGTGTTGTCCGAGGTCCAAAACAATGAACACGAGTTGTAAGAACAAAGACCCACACCACTGCTCCGCTGCTGCTGTGTGTCTGTGTGTTGGGAGGGCGTGGTCGCTGCTTCTGATGCTTGCCTGCCTGCCTTTATGAAACACGTTTCAACCTGCGTATTTACAAGTTTATAACAAAATTCACATATAGTTTATAATTTATACAGTATATGTAGATAAATAATTTAGTTTTCATAATGTCGCAATTTATACGTAATTTGATGGTGTACATCATCATTATGTGAGAAAAAGATAAATTTCGTAGCCTATTCTAAATAATAAGTAGAAATACTGTGTTTACTTTTTTCAAAATATTCTGATGATGATGATGATGATGGGTTAAAACTTTGAAATGGAATGCATATAATTTGTACTATTATCTTGTGCGAAAATGTGTTTGGAAAACTATTAATTAATAATTTAATACAACCTATTCTAAGAAAAACAAGTTTCTTTTCACTTGTATGAAGAGTCCAGGCCCAGTAAGAGTCCATAATACAATCGGCTAGGTTTCATTTACAGTAGTAATTAATTTTAATTTTACACAGATTTCTGTCGCTCGTTTTTTAGTTTCGAACCTTCTCTTCGTGTTATAGCATTTGTGCCTTCCCCACATTTTTATTTAAAGCCTCTTACCCTTTTCTTGTTTTTCATAGTTCTTGCTTCTCCTATTTGTTTTACTGATCGTGTCCGTTCCGATACGCCGAAGGTTTCCCCGTCTAGTCAATAAAATTGTCTTTCTTCAGTAAACTCGAAGAGTTTGTTGGTTTATATTTATTACTTCGCATCTCTAATTGTAATTCTAATGACTTCATGTGCACAGATTGGTTTTGGTTTTCTTTCTTTCAGTCGGTGGTTATAATAGATCTGTAAGTACAAACGCCTTCCTCGTCGTTTTCCATTTAGGCCTAGTTTCCTATTTGAGATGTAATTTGACGATTTACTCGGTCTGTTCACTTATTAACTGCGTACTATCAGAGCCGAGTTACGTTTGCATTCTGTCCGAGTTTTATTGTTGTTTACGCGTCGTTGCGTCATTCGTGTGTGTGTGTGTGTGTGTGTGTGTGTGTGTGTGTGTGTGTGTGTGTGTGTGTGTGTGTGTTTTCATATAAACACGTGAATGTTTGCGCCAATAGCGGTCTTGCATACGTAAACAAACGCGATTTGACAACTGTTGGTGAGAATTTTATTGTTCAGTGTGCGTCATTTGTGTTCTAATCAACACTGACAATACTGGTATTGCTAATACGAGCGCGCTTTATATTATTTGTCGTTTTTTTTTTCTTAATTTTTAATGTTTTTTGTAATTAACTGTTAAGAGTATTGTATATTCTGTATTCTATGAGCTAAACATATGTACCCTACATTATATGGAAGTAAACCAATCATCTTTGGAGTTCTGATGAATCTTTTTTTTTACGATTTGTTCTTTAGTCTTATAAAGTGGGGTTCAACTTGAGAAGGTCAATCGTTTCATCGAGATGACTTGCGAGATTATGGCAATCTGTGGCTTTTCTTGTTTGATCATGTTTCACATAACTTCTTCTGGCATCACAACCCAGTGTGGGTCTTAGCCTGTTCAATTTTTCCTCTATTCCGCCCTCTCACCACACAACCTTCTCCAACCTGTTATATTCATACTTCTCAAATCATCCTCGACTTCATGTGTCCATGTTTTGTCGTAGGACTTGCCGTAATTCTTCTGCCTGTTGTTTTTCAGTCTGCGAATCTTTTAATTGTTCTATTATTAGCAGAATGATCACTGTTGCACACCACTATATAAAAATTATCCCGATTATCTCTTTCAAGCTTCACAGCTCATCGTCAGATCGGAACAGACAGAAATTATGTGAAAACAAACCCTTCACCCCTCTCACCCAACCCTGCTCACACACAACAACCTATAATACAAATGTCCCTTCCCCACCCCCTAAACCCTGTCCCACCATCTGTACAGTTACAGTACATATTTTTCTAGCAAATTCCTTGTGCTTCAGTGCGCGCGCGCGCGCGCGCGTGTGTGCATCCTTTTAAACTTACCCTCTTCCTCTCCACACACGTGGGTCAGTCACACACCCTTATTTTAAAACATCCAATTAGTACTATGCAATATAATTCTTAATCTTATCTATCTGTCCTGTATCATTTACTTCTTAATTATGTTATAAAATATTTCTTCATTATCAAATTTAATTTTAATATTAATTAAATTGTCTAACCCTTTTTCTCTTTCTTTCAATATTTCTAACTCCTCTCGAAGCTTCCTTTCAACTGTGTTATTTACTACTTTTACAATTTCGTATTCTTCCAAAGGATTAACAAACTTATGGTTGTCTTCTATGAAATGTCTTGCATATAACGAATTGGTTGTTCTATTACCTTCTCCACGTTTGTGGTCAGACAACCTGCATACGAATTTTCGTCCTGTCTCACCTAGGTACACTTTGTTGCAGTCTTTACATTTTAATTTATAAATTCCGCTTTTCTGTAATACTGGAATTTTTTCTATATTCTTATTCCTTATCTTATCAAATACCGTTTCACATTTTTTAATAGCTATATCTACTCCGTATTTATTAAAACATTTTATAATTTTTCTAGTATGTGAACCTATGTATGTCAATGACCCTGCATAAATCTTTTGTTCTGGTTCTATTTTAGCTTTTTGTATGTTAACCCTTTTCATAACTTTATCCACTATGTTGGTGTTATAATTATTATTCCTTACAATTCCCTTTATCGTTTTTAACTCCCTATCTTTTGATTCGGTCTCTTTTAAACACTTCTGAGCTCTGTAACAAAATGAATTGATTGCCGCCATTTTATATCTATAAGGGTGGTAAGACTCTCTTGGTATAATTATATCAGAATACGACTCTTTCCTAAATATCCCAAACTGTAGTTTCTCATTATCTTTAATTTCTATGTTTAAATCTAAGTAATTTATTTTCTTACCTCCTATCTCTTCTTTAAATTGTAAGTTTTTATCCTTATTATTTACCTCATTTATAAACTCATGCACTTCTTCTATGCTTCCTTCCCAAATTACTAATACATCATCAACGTATCTAGACCATAATTTTATATTGTCTTTATACTTAGTGGAACTTATTAATTGCTTTTCAAAGTCATTCATGTATATTTCAGCAAGAATAGGGGATAATGAAGACCCCATAGGTAAACTTTTTTTCTGTATATAAAACTTGTTATTAAACCTAAAATAGTTCTGATTTACACATTCTATAATTACTTTAATCAACTGCTTTTTATACCTGTATTCTCCCATATTATTATCGTTTATTAACTTAATAACTTTATTTACTGTGATATTGGTAAACATGTCCTTAACATCCAGTGATATCAATTTTGTATTTACATTAATCTAATATTTTCTATCAATTTTACATTATTCTCTATATTGTATTTTTTCCCAAATTCATATTTCTCTTTCAGTACTCTGCTAACTTCCTTCGATAATTTATAAATAGGTGCATTAATAAAAGAAACAATCGGTCTAATTGGTTTTCCTTCTTTATGTATCTTAACCTGACTTTTAAAAGTTGGTGCTGTTGGATTACTTTCCAATAAATACTTTTTCTTATTATCTTCGATATTGTAAGCTGTTGTTGTTCTAAGTTGATATTAGTTAATATTCGTCTACGTTCCACGAAATAATGTTAGGTACTAATCTAACGTCAGTTAAAATAATAAGTAATATTAATTAATGTCCACATATCGGATTTCTATGTTACTCTTGCTTGAATAATGGTTAGTTTTAGTTGTTTGCTTAGTATTCTGGATTTGAGCAACTTTCCGTAGGAGTATCGTCGGACTTGCATATATTTCTGTTACAAGAATAACTTAAATATTAAAAATAATTATATTTATGATAATAAAAATGTACTCACATGCTGAGAGATCGAGCTGAATACTTTTGAAATTTACACAACTTTCCAATTATTTAATTCATAAAAACATAATAATTTCGTTTGAAATGTCGAAAGAGTATATTTTGCACCTTTGTTTACTTTCTACGTTTTCCAGTTGATCCGTGTGTTGGAGTCTGTGTTTTATATTGTATTTGACTGGAAGTTTTTTGTGTTTCAAAATTGTGTTTAGTTATTTAGCTACTTTATAATTTGTAAAAAAATTGAATTACACTGTGCATATCACACTCTACTTGTCAGCTAAATATTGCGTAAATCATATTGCTACATTGAAAAAATTATTTGAATACGAATATAATCATATCATATACTGAATATAATACGATGTGCAGTATGATTCTATTTATGTTGATTGTAAATATCGTTTTCTTATAATAAAATACGTATAAACACTACTTTGCCGTCGTGTCATTTAATTATCCGTTCAGTCTTATTTGAATAGCAAAATCTCTAAAATCTCTCTTATTCAAAATAGGCTACATACGAGCCACCTTTTACACGTTGAACACGTGACTCGCCACTCAACACTGAAGTTCTCATTTCTGGCGTGTTGCGTCCTACGTCACTCTCATTTATTTATTTATTTATATTTTGTTCATGTGCTTGCACATCTTTTCAGTTTATTGTACAAATAAACCGTTTAGCCAAATATGGCGAATTGCAGCTTTCTAAAGGAGCATTTTCTTCTGAAGTGGTAAAAGCGACAATCTTCGTCCACTTGAACAGTACATATTTTTTATTTACAGGACCATCTCCTTTCGTTCCTTAATAATTTAATCCCTGTAACGAGGCGTCAGTTATTAGCCTGACGGTTTTCTGTCCATGGCACTGGACTTCGTTGCTTGAGGAATCGTCAGATCGTGTACCCTATAGTAACTACAGGACAGAAAGACCGTCAGATAACGTGGAAGGATTTGAAGCTGTTGTCCAGTCCCCGAGTGACAAAAATCGCTCTGTTGTCAGCAGAGATTTCGATGTTATTACTTTGCATATTACTTTAATGTCGTGTTTTTATAGCCTATAACATAAAAATATTATGAAATAAAATAAAATGAATCATAAGCCTTATAAAAATAGTCACAACAAAACAAACGGAACAGTAGGACCTGTAAATAAATAAATAACAACTCAAACCAGTGCCACAGTGCCGTTCATAAATAATTCATTTACAAAGCGCCGTGTTACGTTTGCGTGCGAGTGTGTGTGTGTGTGTGGTTAGTAATGGATACTACGCAGTACGTCGTTACATATTAAACGATTTGTCGTTTAGTGCCTTACTTTTGACTTTCAAATTTACGTTTCCGAATGTTGTTTCACGTGTCACGATTTCGATTCCGTTATTCCCGCGTTAAAATGTTCGGTATATTTAGTCACCGAGATTCGAGACCCTGGGGGGTTTAATGTGTATCTTTTTCTAGTGTCGGGATTGCCCCGTCCCGTTTTTGAAGATGCAAACAAATGGGTGATTCCTTTAAAGCCGTGAAGAAACAGATAGGCCTACCTGGGCGTAACTGTAAATTGTAAATTAAATAAAGCCAAAGAAGGGTCTTTTCAGTTGTTTTCTGCAGTTATGTAAATCGTTTCCACCAAAATTACTTTTAACTTAGCCCCGTGCCCAATCCCTATGGTAACCTCGAAATTACGATCTTCAGGTTGCCAAGTTGGGCAAGAAAGTATCTATTTGTTTGCAATACGTTCTGAAATGTGTAGAAACAAAAACCGTCTTCCTTTTCAAGTGGAAAACCTCAGAATATGATTCTGGTGATTCTGCTTGTGAATATAATTTTGCACACAACATAGATTATGATTTTAGAATCAAATTTGAATCAGAACAACATAACTGCCGATGAAAGTTTACCGAGGTTATGGCAATGAATTAGACACAATTTGAACTATTTGTGTCGACGTTCCGACAAAGTTTAGAGACAGTCTTGCAAATATAGGCTAATATCTTTTGACTTCTTAGGAGGCCAGTATATTCCGAAATATAAAATAAGAGCGTTGACAGACGTTGAGGCGCATTCGGTGTCTTTTTTTTAAGGAAAACTGAAATCTGCTAGAAATAATAACAGCGAGCCCAAAGTCCGGCGAGATTGTCACAAGTTTGACTCTCCTGACGAAATTATTATATGGAACAGTGTTCCATCACAGACACGATGTTATCGACCGCGCCTTCCATGTACCTTGCTAAGCATTTTAATTGATCCTATCCCTGAGCCTTTTCCCTATTTTCTTATAGGATATATAAAATATATTTAAAAAAATTTGTCATTTGACTCAGTTGTTATCAAAATTATACTATAGTAACGTAATTTTGTTTTTACTGAATTTAATTTTTTAATTAATCTGTTAATTTATTTACTTAATTAAATTTATAACATGCTTAATTAATTAGGTACTACGATCTCAAAATTAAATTGAGGCTACATATTAAATTTAGATTTTCGAAAATATTTAATATGAAAATTTTTAATATGAAAAAATATTTAATATGAAATATTATATTGTGCTTTTGCACAATTGGACTGCCTAAGCCATCGGTTTCCAAACACGAGTGGCACGGGACTGGGACCCACCAAGAGCTTAGAAACTGGGCCCACGTAAACCAATAACGTTTAAACATCGAGAAAGACCTTTTTAATGGCAGGAAAACACAGATTAATAAAAATGTATAGGCCTAATAGTAATGAATATTAGGATATTATAATTGCATTATAATATTATATGATATTATAATACCCGCCCACTTACCTCTTTCAAGGAGACTTCAGCGGGGCCGCATTTTAGAATTTTAGAGACTGTACTGTACCTCGTTTACAAGGCACCACTATTAAGAGTTAGCCATATACGGGTTACTAGTTTATATAATTATGTTATTTTAAGAACTTACAACACGAGATAGTTCAGGAAGTGGTCGTCTGTTGTAATTCATTATTTAATAATATGCGTCTTTTGCATAGGGCTTGAGTCTATGCATGAAGAAGCTAAAAAAGAAAGAAAAGAAAAAGGTTATGGAAAGTTTATGTAATAGTTACAGACAGACGTGAGAGTTATACCAAATTTTATTTTGTATTAAAAATTAACATAATTCGTAGGGGCAAGATATTAATTTTATTTTTACATTTGTAAATATTTTTATATCACCGCCACGTACAAATTGTACGCGTATGTGCCTGCATCGAACCAGCTTTGTGTCGACAGAGCACAATCAGTTGACGGCAATGTTTTCAGGACTACTACATAAATCATAATACTGAGATTATTCTCCTGTGTTTGTCTTGTGAAGTCATCTCGTTACCAGTTAAGCGATAAAAAGTATATTTCCAGTTTTGTTACAATCGCTTAAGACGGGTGGTCGTTTAAGACCTGAAGATGGTGGAGAACCGAAAGGCCTCGTCAAGAACGAAGTATTTAGCAGTGTGGCAATAAGTAGTGACAAAGTTGGATAAAATATATTCTCTAATACAATAGTCAGGTATTTTTTCCTATAATTTTCCTATATATAATGGCGAGAGAAAATTATAAAAAAATTATATTAGTTTTAAATCTGTTGGCTACAGATTATTACATTAGGATTATGGGGTAAGCATTTCAAGTGTCTATTTATTTTCATTTTATTTAAAACTAATGTGCGCAAAAATCTTGATTTTTTCCTCTTACGGCAAATAGTAGGCTACTTACAGTTTAGCGAAACTTTAGTGAGTGTAAAACACCATCAGAAGTCTCCTCTACAGTATGAGCTTCCCCCTTGACTTTCTTGGTTTATTCTTCTATTGTTTTACTCGCGTTTAAGAGTTTTCTGTACTGTTTATACACGCCGTTGATCGTTTCCTTTTCAAACAAAACCGTTTTGTATCTTTTTTCTCGGTATGATAGGCAGTGTTTCTTACCGCAGATTCCAGCTGATGTTTAAAACTGCCTTACTGTTGTCACATATCCATTATTGTAGGCTTACAGATGGTTTTTCCTATTTCAGACTCAACACTTGTTTTTGGAGCGAATGTTGTTTTAGGCATTTACTCGAGACGTGTCCGGTAAGACCTCTTCTGTGTGTTTCACCCGTGGAACATCTACGAAGAAGGTCATCTCTTGAAAATCTTAAGTAAAGGGCATTATGCGTTTTACAGTATTATTAAATAAATTATTTTCCTAACTGTGGTATCGTACGGATCCGAGGGTTGGTCCTTAACTGAGAATCACAAATTATAAGATTTCGGACATTAGCTATCGTGAGTTAATTTTAACTCGTAACGGCTAATTTCCGAAACCTTATAATTTGTAATGAGTAGGCCTATATTGCGACATCGATTAACAGTAATTTTAAGAATCGCCTTAACTGAGAAATCGTGCAACGTGCATGTGTGAGCGGAAGTTGTTGTGTAGGATAGTCGGACCCGTGAACGAAGGAGGAACCTGGAGAGTTCGGTACAGTCATGAGCTCTACGCTTTTTACAAGTAACCCAAACTATCGGACCTACAAAGCTGAAGCGTCTTCAATGGGCGGGGCATGTAGGCCTACTATGAAAACCGGAAGACAACGATTTCTAAAAAAGTGTATAGAGGCCAACCAGGAGGAAAACGGCCAGTGGGAAAACTGAGAATGCGGTGGAGAGAGACGGAGTGTAGCAACGGATGCCAGGAAAGCGATAAATGCTAGAGTTTGGGAGAGAGCGGCATTGGACCGGATGTTTGGAAGTGGTCAGTTGAGGGAGCCAGAGCTTGGAGGTGGGCTGTAGCGACATCAGAAGAAGACGAAGAAGCGTACTTACTTTTTTACCAGAACCTGTATATAAATTGCACGTAAACTATTAGTCTTCCTAGAATCCAAAAAATTGCGATACCTAAACTTTTAGAAGTAAGTTAAAAAAGAAAGTATCATAGAAAAACTGCTCAAAACGGCTCAGACGTTTACACATGTATTCATATTTGAATGTATTATAGTAAAATAACATTTTTGTAAAATCTATAAATAATTCTAAAAATTGGCATTTTAATAGTGGCGGATCCTCTTAAGAAGAAAAGGACAAAACTGAAGCTCCTGGATGACGTGCCACGCGGAGTGTTGCATAAACAGATAAAGATCTAAGCCTAAAATTGATTGGAGAAGCGGTGGGACCAGCCACGTGGCAGAATACCATTGGCGTGATAGACTTTAGTCGTAACGTAAACTTTAGTTGTCATTTTTTTATCGTGTTTATGTCGATTACTTAAAGATGGTGCGGGTTGTGGGGTCAGTCGTTTGAGAATCGTTGGCGAAACATTTTATTAACAGTCGGAAAATAAAATTTCCATGAGTCGATTTGACGTTTTATGATGGAACTATAAGATGTGCGGAGGAGACACCAAAATTGATTTGGTCGTTGATTTTACGCCGAAACATTTCGTTTAAACTCTTTATAAATCAGATGTTTACTTTCGAAAAGCCGATTCACCAGATTAACAAAAATAATACTTATAATGAAAAAATGTTGAAGCTATGGATTGTGCGGCCCCAAGGCAGATGCTGAATCGCTTTAACGGCGACTCCCCTTTTCAGTTTACATTAATCCGTCCCTGAATCAGGCTTTCTTTATGAACATTTTGTGTTGATTTGTATCTAATACCAGAACAAATACAAATCAACACAAAACATGACACAATTTTTAAAATAGTATTATATATTAAGTAATTTGCTTTTCAGAAAACTGTCGCAACAATTGTTTGAAAATGTGTGTTATTAAATAAAAAATCGGTATGGAGAACCATACATGACTTCCATATTCTAAGATTTATATTTAAAATCATTTTCAGCCAAACAGCCAGGGAAGGAATTTTAACAAAAAAATACTTCTTTGTTGCCAATAACGTAGTACACATATAAAAAAAATTATCCCCTCCCCCTTCAACTATAATTTTGATTTATAGAAAATTACCCCCAGCCCATTCAACTAGCCTCTTCATTTATAGATATTTCATCTACGTTTCTACAGTGGATTATTAAGATCTTATCAGGATACTTTATCAAAATTAAGTACTTTACACATGTTACAACAAAAAATGTTTCAGGTAAACTGCCCTTTCCCCGTAACCGATCTTCACCAAAATCAACAGACATTGAGTTCTCTATAGCTCAGGCACATATGTAAAAAATTATTTGATTCTGTTTGAATTTACGGCAGTTATGGTTCGTCATATAAAAAATTACCCATGTTAAAACATAAAACATGAGATTTATAAAACATATCCAAGATTTATATTTAAAATCATTTTTGAAATAAAATATTTTCATAGAACCTACTAACGCTGGGGAAATCTGAGGAGCCAATCAGAGTTGGGCCTACCTGTCACTCTGCTGAATTTGGTGGAAAGCCCTGTCACTGTCGTCAAAGTATCAGCTTTGACAGGGTCCTCTTTATCTGCAAAATGGGAGAGGCTTGAGATGGAGTGAGTGACATGGTCCCCACCTCAATGAAGAACCCATTGTTTTATAAAAATATATTTAAATTTTGAAAACTGAAAATTCTTTTCTTGTTGTAAATATTTATATTTTATAATCAAAATGACTTTATTTTTGTTACCTGGCAACAAAATTATTTTATTTTCAACAATTACCATTGTTTCAAAAAGTTTAAATAAATTTTCAAGTACTTTACTCTTGTTAAAACGTAAAAGGTTGCAGGTAAACTACCCCTTCCCCTTAACCGATCTTCACCAAAATCTAAAGGCCTTGAGACCTCTACAATTCAGGGACGTATGCAAAAACTTATTTGATTCTGTTTGAATTTGTGGCTGTTATCGTTTGCCATAGAAAATACGCTTGATAAAAAAACGTTGCAGGTAAACTACCCCTTCCCCTCAACTGATCTTCACCAAAAACAATAGGTCTTGAGTACTCTACAAATCAGGGCTGTATGCAGAAAATTATTTGATTCTGTTTGAATTTGCGGCTGTTATCGTTTGCCATAGAAAATACCCTTGTTAAAAAAACGTTGTAGGTAAACTACCCCTTTCCCTTAACCGATCTTCACCAAAAACAGTAGGTCTTGAGAACTCTACAATTTAGGGCTGTATGCAAATAATCTTTTGATTCTGTTTGAATTTGCGGCTTTTATCGTTTGCCATAGGAAATACCCTTGTTAAAACATAAAACGTTACAGGTAAACTACCCCTTTCCCTTAACCGATCTTCACCAAAAACAATAGGTCTTGATAACTCTACAATTCAGGGCTGTATGCGAAACATTATTTGATTCTGTTTGAATTTGCGGCTGTTATCATTTGCCAAAAAAAAAATTTCCCTTGATAATAAAAAAAAACCGTTGCAGGTAAACTACCCCTTTCCCTCAACCGATCTTCACCAAAAACAATAGGTCGCGAGTACTCTACAAATCAGGGCTGTATGCAAAAAATTATTTGATTCTGTTTGAATTTGCGGCAGTTATCGTTTGCCATAGAAAAAAAATCTACAGATAGACAGACAGACAGACACACACACAGACACTTTTCGGAAAACGACTTTTTTTCATGTTTTGAGTATAGTAGAATCAGAATCTGCAATAATCTCGAACACGATTTTTTTTGCCATCACCATACTTAAGGAATATGGAAGTAAAATGAAATGAAAAGATATAAAATATATGATAAATCGAACCGTATGAAAGGTATGGAGTGGTCGGGTTCAAAATAAAAATGGTTAATCTGATTGATATTCAGATTTGGTACTGAGCAGAGGAACATGACACCTTTACTTACATTCCGATTTTGGCATCCGCAAGTATCGGAACCCAGAACAAAGTCCTACCATTTTGGTTTCTCTTATGTACGAATAAACACATGAAGCAACTTGTATGGATCCTCTACCAGCTAGTTCTTCGTGCCATATGTAACATACGGGTTTTTTGTCTGCTGCAGGCTTATTGTACATTGTTAATTATATACGGATAAACACCTTTTGTAGAAAAAAGTCATTAGTGGGAAGAACAGGCCACTATTTACTGCTTCCATATCAAACTGAACAAAATTTATGTCACCATTATTATCTTTCGTATCTGGAGGAGACGCGAGAAACCAAACTTAAGTTGCCACCAAAGGCGAGTAAAAAGATAACAGTATAAAGCGGAGAGAGGAGAACCGTGGAAACGATCACGAGGATCTAGAAACCGTACTGGCAACCTGCTTAGCAATCGAAACGGAAATTCATAATGTTAAAAACTTTGCGTCTGTGAAACGTCCAGATTACATCCACTCGTAATCTGCTTTGCCCCATTTTACACCTAAAACGTAAACGTCTAAAAGAATCGTCAGGTATGATTGAGATTACGGATGCTGACGTCACGTGGGCGTGGCAGTCGGCTCGGTGCACCGACAGCGCCTGGTTTGGCAACCGGTTTGTACGTTTTGGCAAAGGGTATGTCGAGTGCATTATCCGCACCCTTCTTCCTTCTCCCCTTTTCCGACTGTTCCACTGTAACACGCACTGTATGATGTTTGAGTAAAATATACGTTTTTCAGAGACATTAGTAGAAAATACATAGGCCTATAACTGGAAAAAATGCACGACTGAAATAGAATACAATACACTCTAAATATATACGCGAATGCTACACGGGAGTGTACAGTATTAGAAATTGTACCTCGTAATTAGGAATAAACTTGCAAAATATGACATATACGTATGCATTCTCCTCAGTTCAACAAAAAATTGTTCAGAAGAAAGGTTCACTTCCATAAAATATGTTTATCTTGACCTTAATTACTTCAGTATAAACCGTCATACGACTTAGTAGTTTTCTTTAACACATGTTTCGGGAACAAGTTGCCATCATCAGGTCCTAAAAAATCCTTACCCTTATTATCATGAGGAGGCGTCGTTGAAATTCAAAACAGTCATTATATAAATTATTGAGTGAATACACATAACACATAACATACACGACACTTCGAAATAGTGCGCACTGTTCGGCGTAACAGTGTCAGCTGTCGAGCCGTTCAATGTCCACTTAAATCACTGATATGTCACTGATTTAGCCTCGTCTCTGTTCTTGCAAATTACACAATGCAGCATCATACGGAATATTTAGTTCTTCTTTACGGAAGGTTGGTTGCCTTGTATTGTTTAAACTCCTCTAAGGCATCCACGTATCAACCTTTACCGCAGAAGTGTGCGGGCGGATTATGCAAGGAGAATCATATTCTCCGCAAACCCGGTGTAATTATGATTTTCATTTTATCGAGTGCAGTTTCAAAATTTATTAGCTATTCTTTTTGAGTAAATGTTCTTTAAATCTGCATATGAATTTTCTACCAGTTTCTCCAATGTAGAACTTATCACAATCATTGCATTGCAACCTGTACACACCAGAACAATTTTCCTTGCTCCGTCTTCGTATCTTTTGTTGTTTTTTCTTGCACTCGATCGCAGCATAAAGCGTGTTCTCAAATAGTGTCAACACAGTTGTAGCATTGTTGACACCATTAAAATCCACGGGAGTGTGCGTCCGTCCTTCGCCATCGTCGTTGTTGTCATCTTCGTCGCTTAGTGTCTGATTGCTGTCAATAATCGCGAATATGCATTTAGTAGTATCGACGTTTTCATTTTCAGTGCCAACGTAATCGTCAAATATGTAGGTAGAAAGCGGTGGGACCAGCCACATGGCTGAATGCCATTGACGTGATAGACTTATCGTAATGTAAAGTTTCGTTATTATTTTTTATCGTGTTTGTGTCGAATACTTAGTAACGGTATGGGGTGTTATCAATCTTATAAGACTGTGAGGTCAGACTGATCTTCTGATTATCCCATTCCTGTCGTCATCAACGGAAGCGTTACTATCATTTTTCATCGTCACCGTTTTCGCTGACGTCACCGTATTCCTGTATCCGGCTTTGGAGAAACAGTTGCGGGCAGTGGACTGATACTCTGTGTCATGGAACGGCGGTGTGTTAAATTATTTCATCGGCGTTGAACACATACTGAGTGTCTCAGCTCCTTCAAACCTTTTTCTTAATACTCGCGCGCGGTATTAAAACCTGCACTGTTACTTTCACCGCATACGCCCTTTCTGCTGATGCTGTGACTAATCTGAAATTTATGTGGCCACCTTGACGAGGCATGAAAATCTTCGATACCGATCCCGGATTCCCAGTTCATTTCGTTTTTGCAAAGCATTGGTCTTCTGATAGGAATTCCTTCCGCCGTGTACTGCTGGAACAGTCTTTCAGGGGTTCATATTTTCAGCCTTTAAGGGCGCCTTCACACGAGGCCACCATGGTGGCGCCACCACAGATGCTGGTTGCACCACCACTGGTGGCGTGATCTTTTTGTTCCTGCCACCAAGAAAGCAATCAAGTCTTGAAATGGAGTTGGAAGAAATAGCAGCCTCAATTTTTGGTGTACACTTACATAAAGTCGCGAAAACAGCGCAAAAGAATAAGATATTTTTGGATTCACCCACTCTTACAGGACCAATCTTCCAAAGGGATATTTTGCCTTTTGTTCAATGATCTTCAAAAGCACGAGGAACATTTTTTAACTATACAAGAATATCTATAGCATCTTTTGACGAACTGGTTTTACATTTAAAGGATGGTCTGACTGGTATGGACACCAACATGGCGTCATATCATATTCGTTTTACGTCAGATCCCACAGCGCATACAATCTCGATTGTATTTCACATATAAATTTTTCAGTATCAAACGTGTAAGACCTTCTCAGAATCGGAACAACGTTCTCGCCTTGTAAAATATTTGAGACTGGTTACAAAAATACAAAATAAAATACAAACAAAATAACAAAAGAACAATAATAAAACAAAATACAAACAAAAATAAAATACAACAAGCGAGAGTGACAAAAAATGCTCCTCAAGGAACTGTGAACGGCAAATAACTGTTGACTAGGGACGAGCATCGATAGCCGATGGTCGAAAAACATCAATGCTTAACATTCGCTGTTTGATGTTTTTACAATCGATGGTTTCGTTTCTATATTTTTCCTTTGAACATTTTTAACAAATTTGTAATAAAAACTTAGATTTATTGTTAAATTTTGTTTATTTTACATCGATAAATTTTTATTTTAGATATTAATGGTAGATCCTAGGTAGTTGGCTAGTTGGTAAATAGTAAGTACCATGTACATGGAGCTACGTGGTAAAACTAAAAATAGAACAAAACCATTTCATAGGAGACCGTCACATATGTTTTAACAGTTTCAAAGTTACCTTACAAACTTACGGAATAACGGTTTACCCTTTACGTTAGTGGTATTTGGTTTTCATTCAGATTTAGTTTTGTCTTTTACAGTTATTTTTCATTCTAGTTTCTCTTTTAATTGTGTTAGTGTTACAATATAATTCAAATAGTTTATATTTGCATTTTTAATATCATCGTCATCGTTCATAATTATCCACCCGTTAATTATGCCACCCAAAAGTAAATTATGGAAACATTTTGTCAAAAATAGTGACAATAAAAGTGCAGTTTCCAATATCGGCTTGAAAACATCGATGTAGTCTGCTCGATATTAATATCGATGTTAAACATCGATGGTTTTTTGGCGATGCTCATCCTCTGTTGACTTGGTGGCGCTGTCTGGTCGCGCCTCGTGTGAAGGAGCTGGTAAGATAGAAGGGAACGACCTGGTGGCGCCACCAACTTGGTGGCTTGAAAAATCGCAGCATGTCGACTCACAGTCGGCTGGTGGCGCTGCCAAAACTGGTGGCGCGGCCTCGTGTGAAAGAGCTCATTTGAACTTACGTGTTCACGTGGTGGCGCGGCCATGGTGGCGCCACCTTGGTGGCCTCGTGTGAAGGCACCCTAAACGTGTTCGCCTACTGCTAGAGAGTGAAAAACAGACGAACACTTCAGTGTCCGAGCTCACTGGAATTTAACGCGGTCGGAGCAATCACTGATTCTGTGAAAATATCTGACCGCTTCTTATTACCAACTTTTTTTACGATCTTTAAAACGTGAACTTCTCATCGATCGTAACGCACTTTCCTTTTTTTCCACCCATGTTCACGGTTTATGGTCTTAAACTCTGCCAGAAACAGTAACATACTTTATTAGCAAACAAATATTTAATAATTAGCAGCAACTCTGCCAGAAACAGTAGCATACTTAATTAGCAAACAAATATTTAATAATTAGCAGCGAACAAATTCTGTACGTTTCACGGTAGCTAACTCAACCGTCCAACACTGGGCTACTGTTTCCTGGAAAACCAAAATCGAATAACTGACATTTGCAATCGCACATTCATTTTTGCAATATATGCGACATAAATTAGCGTTCGTATTGAAACATACAGATGGTGTTTCAAAAAGATTCCAAAGACTTAACAATAAGATGGTATAAATGTTAAAAACGAATAACGTAAAACCTATGTCCGAAATAAAATAATATACCGAGTAGTATAAGAAGAATTTTGTCGGGACCTCGGGGAAAATGAGTAAGTGTAAAAAACGTATAGGCCTAAGTGCCAGACTTATAAACCAAGTTTGAATGTATTATGTGGCCAGTCGAATGATTTTGATATATTTACACCGATTACATAGATACATTTTTGTATAATGATTTTACAAAAGCAATATACGCCTCTGTGCATTCATATATCCATGTAACTTTATGATATTAGGCTATATCAAGTTCAAGTGTGAATTATCCGACAATGATAGGAAAGAACGCCAACGAAATACGTTTAAAGTCACAAAAGTTCACGAGATTATACGAATACTAAAAAAAAAATTCAGAAACTTGTATAATTGGTGAGTTAGCAAAACCAGCACGTAGGCTACAGTGTGCCACTCAAAACTGTTACGGCTCTCTGCATGACGTGCCCCTGGTCCCTGCACCAAACTATTGGATACGTCCTTCCTGTCTTCATGCATTGACGGTATTGAAGGGTATGTTAATTGGAGGTAACAGGCGCTGTGAGGGACGAACGCCTCTGATTGGTGAACGCCTCTAATCAGAGATTTGATTCAGTTGAGTTGAAATCGAGCAGTGTTGTAATGTGTATGTATCTGTATCTGTATGTATTGTAATCTTAATCGCAATAAGTGGCACTTCTCATCTATCGCTTAGAACGGTGTATTTGGGTATTCTGGTAATGCACTCGTTTTCAAAGCAGAGTATCATGTGATCTAATCAGTAATAGCGCAAGAGGGGAGTAAGGGACTTCTTGGATATAGAAAATTTGTCATTTCTGTATATAATTCTGTTTCAATTTTTAACTTTTTAGTTTCTGTATTGGAATTTAGAAAACATATTTGAAGCTTATTTTTCCAAAAGATATCAGGTTGTTTCTTATAAATAGGCTATATTTTTTTAACTGTTTCTCTAGGGTATTTGAATATTTTATAGAGGAAGTACTCATTATGGTTGCACTCGGTCAATAAACAACGGATTAGAGGACCGAAGTTTGCTGTGGCCACGTTAAACAGATCTCGAATGTAGCTAAAAAAGATATGAAAATATACCCCAAAAATAACTAAACGAGGAATGTTTCTTACATGGTGGGGATCAAGCAATGGACGGGAGGGTTTTAATTGTAAACGTTCGGACAAACTGTGAATTATGGTAAGAGGTAGAGTGGAAAAGCAGAAAAAGAAGAAGAAAAATAAAGTCTGTAGATGATTTTCACAGGCTGTGACTGAGAATAATTCTGTTACTTCCCCGTAGCGGTAAAATGTTGGTAAATTATGTGTATATTAAGATGTGGCGGATTGAGTGCCGTCCTCATAGAATAAATTGCAAACCATCGCCAAACCTTTCTGGTCGTATTGACTCCAGCGATGGGGGGGGGGGGTTATTCGGAATCTGCAGTCAAATACTCTGCGAATTCTTCTGGGCCGTGGTATGGCAGTAATAAGACAACACATGACGACGCCCAAATCTTAACTGTTTACGAGGAAATCAAAAGGCGAACATGCGTCTACTTCGCTTATGCCGGTTAAGAAGTCTAAACGATCCATCGGAAAACCCAAAAAGACTGATCATGTAATCTTTCAACCCCGTCAAGTATTGTTAGCTAAGGAAGTGTCAAGACAGGATCGTTTCTTTTAACTGGTATTGTGCTTTCAACCGATTTCCGTATTGCTCCTTGAGAGAGGGTTGTAAATATCAAATAATAAATAAAAATATAAAGTACGTTGCAGTACACAGTTCAGTATGGTGTTCGATACTTTTAGCGATAGTCCATTTATACGAAGTGTCGTATATAAATGAAACTAGCTGTTATCCGCGGCTTCGCACGCGAATATTTGACTTTTAATATCATTTTTATTGTCTGTCTATTTGGCGTTCTGCAGCTCGTATAACAATTTTGTACTCATTAGTCAAATTCTCTCCAAACCTGTTTTCAACACTTGTACTGTTTTAACTTGTACTAAATTATTATGTTGGTGCAACAGCCTTTCGAGATTTAAAATTACCCGTTTATAAAGCCTTTGGAGATATTTATAAAGTACCTGTTAAATAAAAACGCTGAATTCTTTATTTTAAGTGTTACTGTGTTAGAAGCATTGTGTAACACATTAAACGTTATGTTTTCCTCAATAATGGCTTTTATTTATTTCAGCAGTAAACTAAAAACCAAAAACCGTTGTCACCTAACCTCACAAATGAAAACAACACGTATTTTCCCTTTGCATTAAGTTATAGGACAATTTACTATTAGTACACTTCTTTTTTCCACATCGTAATATATCGATACAATCGTATATTATATAAAACATCGAAAATGTACTGCAGGAACGGATAAAGGTACAGTTCTGATACCGCTAAATTTCTTTTGTTTAATTACTTGTTACTATGGTAATTAATTCTGGTCTCCATGGTGCTGTTGACATCTTTATACGCGTCAACAAAAAGCGATAATTAAAAGGGGCTAAATTGTGCGAACGAGGTAAAATATCAAATTCCAAGTTAGACAGTATTTTTCGCCTTGTGTCAAAGGTTGTCTGTGCAAAATTTGGTGGCAATCGGTGTAATGGTGTGGATTTGTATTCAGTACCCATATATCCTCAGACTTTGAGTTTAAATAAAAATATAAAGTACGTTGCAGTACACAGTTCAGTATGATGATCGTATATTTTTATCGATACTGCCCATTTATACGAAGTGTCGTGTATAAATGAAATTAAAAATTTGTTCTTCTCTAAGTCAGTTTGAAATTTAACAAACTACTTTTCACTAAATAAATTTAAAACAGTTCTTTCCTGATAACACATATAAACGAATTAAGCAAATGATCGACTGATGTTTAATGCTGTTAGGCTTATATTAGCTGTTGCAGAAACTATAATAATTGCTGTTGCATAATCTTAAATTATTGCCTTTACACTGATTCAGAGTTAATTCTTCCGGATCAAGTTAAAATTAAGTTTGTATGAGCTTTCTTAAAGTCAGTGAGCGTAACGAAGTTCTTGACTTTATTGCACGCTGCAGGTTTTTCCGTCAAGAAACCTATCGGTAACGCTGCTGGAACTCCGTTACTCCAGGAACGTCTATGGGTTCTCAGACTGGTTACTACGGTCTGCGGACACCCGACTCCGTCGAAAATATCAAACGACGTACGGTGATAGCTGCACACATCCGCTTCCTTCGACGCTAACGAAACTATAACCACGTCCTCTGTCCTACGTTGGTACATTTTGTACCATCTTCACAATTCTATTGGGTGACTGAATTGTTCTAAAACAGATAGAAATAATGTACTCCCTTCTTCTGGAATGGTCTAGCAAATGACTTGCTTCGCTAAATGTATTTTCAGTTCTAGCCGTTTCTATTTGACCACGTGTGCGTTAAATAAAAAAATACTAGAAACGTCGATGTTTTAAAATAAATGTTTTACAGTCAATGCCGCATTTACCAATAGGCAGACTAGGCACGTGCCTAGACCGCAAAATTTTGAAAGGGGAAAAATATTGAGAGAAGCTAAGTTTTGAGAACTGTATAAAAAAAATCAGAAAATTAATCGAATAACTTAAATCACAATTTTAAAGACAAATACGGTAGAAAAGAAAAAAAGATCATTCACATATCTTCTGCGTACAGTTAGGGAAGGAAACTTACAAAACTTTTTCCCGAACGTAGAAATTATCCTTAGAATTATTCTAAGTATGGCCGTGACAAATTGCGCTGGTGAACGTTCATTTTCTACAATGAAACGTGTTAAGAACTATTTGCGAAACTCAATGGGAGAAATTAAAGTGAATGCTCTAGCCGTCATGGCGATCGAAAGTGACATGACTGAACGCTGGATTTCCAAGAAGTTATAGAGAAATTTGTTAAAATCAAGCAGCGGAGAAAAGTGATCACAGTATAAAAATTGAAAAAGTAAAGACTTTTTACTGTGCATTAGAAACCACCAATGGACTTGTTGAACGTAAACGTTAAAAAGTAACGTAGATATTCGTGGACTTTCTACTCGATAAGATTGCAATGCTGTGACTAAAACATTTTGATAATGAATTAATAGACTTAGTAGTTTTTTTGTAGATTTTTAAACAATTAATTACTATGTATTGTAGTTTGTAATAGATCACTGTTCAAAATGTAATTAAAAACGATTATTACTCAAAGAGAATTCTATTACTTATTTATAGGCCTAATCCTAATGACAGTCCTCATTTAGTAGTCTAAAAAACGCGTGTAATGTGAGAATAGGCAATAAATATGACGACGACAATTGGGAGTGGGGGGCGCCGGCCCTTGAAGTGCCTAGGGGCGCCTAAATCCTAAATGCGGCCCTGATTACAGTTTACTTAAAGCTATTTATTGTTATTTATTTTAACAATGTATTTAAAATAATTTTGTCACCCACCAAATATAATTATCATATTCTGTGCATAATTCTGTGTCATCACAATGTACCTTGCCCGTCCCCCGGACGTTGACGATCACTACACCTAGAGCTGGACGAGATTTTCTGCTAGGTGATAGAGCTGTTTTCCAGTTCCCTCTTTGATGTTGTTATGACAGGTCGTTCATCTTCTCCCTCTACACCGTTGGCCAGGAATTTTGCCCTTCAGAACAAGTCGTAAGACCTTGAATTTCTCATCACGCTATAAATGTCCCAAATAAGCGATCTTCCTGCAATATAATGGTTGCCATTAGTAGTCTTTCACTGTTTGTTCATCTCTTCATTCGTGACATGTTGGACCCATAGCGTTCTTCTATGTAACCACATTTCCACAGCTTCCAGTCGTGTAATTGTTGTCTGTTTTAGGATAGAAGACTGAAGTCCATACAGAATTGGTGACCATACATAACACTTTACTATTTGCTATGATTTAAATTTAGAGCATCGTCGGATATCAGCTTGAAAGTGGTCCGTGCTGTTTCAATATGGGTCTTACTGCTGTAAATAAGTCCTCGCTACTACAAAAACAATTTGGTCCTTAGCAATTCACTCTATCGTTATCAGCTTTTTATGGATGACCCTAAGTAAAGTTGACATCCTCCGCACCACGGTGCGGTCAGTCTGTGGCTTTACAGTAGGCCTGTGTGTACGTGCTTGTGTGCAATAAAGTTATTGAACGAGCGAATCGATTCCTTAGTTTTAACTCGACCGTTTCGAATTTCTCTGGCTGGGGGATGTTTCACAATAACTTTTAAAAACATCAACCGATTTTCGTTAAAATTAGCATGCATGTCCATTGTCCATGCTTTTACTCCCCCTCCCCCAGACCCCTATTGTTTTTGTGATTGACCCTCTTATGAAGGGTAAAATTGTGTAAAATCGCAAAATCGGTGTGGGATATCATTTTGAAGAGAATTTTAATCAGAATCTGAAGAAAGTGTTCAGTTACGGAAATTTGCAAATTTTGGGACAGCCCAGCCCAAAAAGCGGATCAGATTTTGAGAACATTGTAAAAATCCATGCTGAGTATCAGACTAAACGGAATTTTAACGTAAATCCGAATGTAGTATTTACTTTGAACGTAATTTAACTTAGGGGCCTAAGAATGGAAGTCAGTATTTTTAAAAACTGTAAAATTCTATGTGGGGCGTTAATAAGACGACTACGCAGCCCCTCAACACTATAAGATGTTTGTTTTGTATATAGAATAATTAAATTTATTACTTAGCATATTATTTGTATGTGTGTATAAAAAAACATAAAAACACAAAAAATTTAAAACATACCATATGAGGAACGCCTACTCGGGATTTTTCTCGGCTAACGCTAAGAATCTTACAGATGAAGAACTTTACTTACAACTTAAAAGAATTAAAATTTATTAGATCGATTTTAACTAATTATTAATTTATTTCGTTCAAAATAGTCAACGTCTGCACCTCAAGAAACTTACTAGTTGTGTGTGTGGGCGCGCGCGCGCGCGTGTGCGTGCAAACTCTTCTTGCTGCAGTCCTTTTCTTGATACGTGAATTATTTAATACTTACTACTAGTTTTCAATTAAGATGTATTGTTTCCGTACTTGGAACATGTTTCGGGGATTAGATATTTTGCCCTTCCTTAGCCTTCTTAGTATTTAATCTTGCCAGACAAAAAAACAATTGAAAAAAAAACGTTATTTTGAACACTCAAACGCATACAAAAAAACAGACATATATATAAATCCAATTTGGGCATACATGCAATAAATACAGGACACGAATTCCCAGACATCACCAACATGACGCAGATAAACCATATAGGCTACCACACAAAGGAAGAATAATGAATATATGGGAAAATTTACAAATATATAAACATAAAACACAAGACAAACTAATATCTGAACAAATACACTATAAACTCGTTTATCCGAAAATCCGGTTTATCCAAAAAAAATTTTAGTAAATTTTAAAAATACACAATAGCATTTTCCTGTCGCTATAATCTATATTTAATAGCGTAGACAAGCGATTCCACGTGATATAAAGTAGAAAGTCAATAATCAGAACTAATTGGGATAAGGGGTACTCCGAATTATGGATTTGTAATAATAATACTTACATATGTATTATTATTTAAATAGAAGTTTCGGTTTATCCGAAACGGGCGCGGTCCCATCAAATTCGGATAAACGATTTTTTAGTGTATAAATCAACACAAAACGCGACACAATTTTCAAAACACTTAACATGGGAAACGCTAAAAAATATATATACCACACCCACACACAATAACACTAATGTAAACTACAAAAAGCCAAGAGGAAGCCATAGCAACAACCAACCTGTACACAAGTTTTCAACAAGATAAAAAACTAAGAAGGCTCAGGATGGGCAAAATATCTAATGCCCGAAACACATTCCAAGTAAGGAGACAATACATCTTGATTGAAAACTAGTAGTAAATGTGCGCGCGCGCGCGCGCGAGTGTGTGTGTGTGTGTGTGTGTGTGTGTGTGTGTGTGTGTGTGTGTGTGTGTGTGTGTGTGTGTGTGTGTGTGTGTGTGTGTGTGTGTGTGATAACTTAGTTTTTTGCTTTGTTGACTTGTTGGGTTACGTTGATATCAATTTTCATCGGCAATGAACTGACACGTGCGTAAATTTGTATATGTTAACTACGCAAAGTTTGTCAAGCGGAATTAGATTTACTGCGACTTGTCGGTGTGTTGTGCTTCCCTCATTGTACATACGAAACACATTGTCGCAAAGACAATTTACAGGACTAAGTGTGTAGCAGTAGTATTAGGCTTGTTTCCATTGACCTTGTGACCCGATGTGTGGCGATCTGACCGAGTTTGCAGTGGACAGCAGAACAATTGACATCTCCGTATGACCCCGATACAAGGCTGTAGATTACGTTGTGCATCGCGTGCTTAAGCTGACAGCATTAGCGCGAGCTGTAAAGGAGCGCATTCGTTTGAAACTGCGTGTTATTGTGTTATACGGAACGAATATAAAAGTTTAATTGGATCCTTTGTTTTGCACTTAGCTCAGAGTGAATTTGTTATTCATCGCACTGCGCTTATCTTAGTTTAACGTTGTCCGTTATTTTGCACTTTGTCCTACCTCAGTTAAGTTTGTTCTCTTTTGCACTTAGGTATAGGTCAGTTTAATTCTGTTCGCGTTTTGCATTTAAGTACAGATCATTTAAATTTTGTTCTCGGTTTTTCACTAGGTGTTAGCTCAGTTTATTTTGTTCTTAGTTTTGCTTCTGAAATTAGCTCAGTATAATTTTGTTCTTGGGTTTTTAGTAGGCGTTAGGTCACTTTAAATTTTTGTTCTGAGTTTTTCATCTAGAGTTAGCTCAGTTTAATTTTGTTCGTGGCGTTGTACTTGGGAGTTAGCTCAGTTTAATTTTTTTGTTTTTTAACTAGGCGTTAGGTCACTTTAAATTTGTTTTAGTTTTGTATCTGAAGCTAGGACAGTTTAATTTTATTTTTGTTTTGCACTTAGGTATTGATTAGTTTTATTTTATTTTTCGTTTTGCAATCGGGGTTAGGTCAGTTTAATTTTTTCTTGGTTGTACATTTGGAGTTAGCGAAGTTTAATTTTTATGTATATATAATTGATGATGCGATTGCAATCAATATTGAAATGTAGCAACACTTTTTCGGAGTCGTTATTGTACCCGTCCACCCTCTATTCCGCCCCCGCTTTCCGCGTAGTGGCGAAAATAATACAGTTACACCTACATACATTTAGGCTACACGTGTATGTACAGTATAAAGTATTATATGTAAATTAACAGAATTTTATATAAGCCAGAGGTAAAGCGGTAGTTTCAAAGTACCGTCCGTCTGGACTGACGACCACGTAGGGGCTCGATGCTCATTTACAGCTCGCAGTGGTAAGAGGACGAAGATTGAGTCGTCGCATGTAAAACCGCGCGTGCGTTTTAATGTTGGGTTGATAAAATAAACAAATTATTTAATTGAAAGGAATCATTGTTAATATATTAATATTTATTCTCTATTTTTAATTTAACATTAACATGAACATGAACATTTAACATTTTTCGTGTAATATTTGCATGAAAACATGGGAAGTTAGTGACAAATGTACGATACAATACGTACAATCTCACATTGTGTATATATTGGTTATATTATTATAGGCCTACATATCGTAGCAATATAAAATCTGCTATCAGTAGAATAAATATTCAGTACCGGAGCTGTATTTCGCTTTCTATTTGATGGTCGTTTACACCCGTATGTCGACTCATAGAGACAGGAGTCAAATAGTGCGCATCTGAAGCGGAGAATAGCTTAATCCGCGTGTCGCTTATTGGATAACGTGTACGCCATTATTCCTATTTTTAAATTATTGTACCTAACACTGGCCACGTGCCAGAAATTTGATTACTAAAAAGGGAAGAGGCAAAAAGGGAATGAAGGTTGTACGTGGACCAACGACGAAAGTACCGCAACTCGTGCAGCTGCGAGGTCGCGCACTTATTGCGAATTACGGAACTGTTCGCAGCTTCGGATAACCAGAGTTTACGATAATAAATAAATTGTGTTTTAAACGGCAGAAAATGATAAGTAGGCCTACAGTATTTTTCATTTAAACACTTTTTTAGTTTATTTAAATTTTAATACTAAATTACAAAATCACTATGTAAAAGCAGAATCAGTGCTATTCGTGTACAATAAATTACTGGTTTCAAGAACGGAAATAATGTTTTTTTGTTAACTATTATTGTGATATTACATGATTCCTTTATATGTATATTTTGGTCTAGAGTAATTTTAAATTACTGATGTATATAAATTTGAAACCCCCCTTTTTTTTCTAAGTTTTGTAATTTTTTTTTTTTTTGGATTTTATTTAATTTTATTTTTTATCAAGTTTTTTTTGTAAAAGGGGAGAGACATCATATTTAGAACTAGGTAAAAAAAAACCTAGAGGAAGCAAAAGTGTGCAAGGCCCAAATACAATTACAGACATGTCCCCCCAGGTGAATGACAGGACTTGCAAATGAAAAACTCTTAACCAACAAGCGTGTGCTTTATTCAACCTGCAAGATTTTACATACATGACAAGTTCGTGATTGTGTGAGCACACCATTAAAGGCAGAATTATATATATATATATGTATATATATGTATATCCATTAATTCATAATGTCACAAAGTAAGTGAATTGATATTAAACTAATTGCAAAAATTTCTGCCTGATTATGTATGAGTCAAAGTTAGTAATAATCTCATTCATAAAGCAATACTAATCCATCAGTGTTGTATAATATCAAATAGGCTAGCCTGTTGTCTCAGTAAGCACATTTATGGTTATTCTTTTTTTTAAATCCGTTACATATTCCCCCCAAAAAAATATATATATAGTAAAATTACACACACAAACACATATACGACATGAATAACAAAACATCCCTCATTTCAACACTAACCTCCTCATAAACCCATTCCAACTACAGTAAATGAAGGAACCCTAATATGTATAGATAGGTACAAATATAAATGATAACGTAAATGGAATATCTCAGCTCCTAAGCATAGATTTGCCAGCATATTCACAAGCATAGTTCACACCAGAGAATGTAAGTGACCGCCCCGAAACTCAACCAGCCAAACGACCCCTTACCTTAATCATTAAGCGTTAAGTATGTGTGTGAAAGAAAATCGTTTCTCATCTACAGCATCAGACAACCCCCGCTACGTTATTAAAACTCAGCCATGACCAGATGACATGGTAGCACGAGATAATTAACTCCCTAATGGTCTTAATTAGATGAAAGTTAGATCTTACAGCAAACTGCGGATGTGTGTGTATGTGTGTAACTTCTTACACATTATACAGTTATAAGATACTTCATTAGGTGTACTGTGGTAATGTTCACACATGCAATAACATAATTGAACACGAGAGTTTGTGCTAGAGTATAATGTTCAGAACTTCACGAGTGAGCTTCTGGCGGCTTCTGTGCATTCACATGTTGTAGAGAGAGAGAAATAGATAATCAGAATTTTCCCACCTGGATTGTCCGGTGTACTTAGTTCGTATAGGCGCGGATCAGTGATGTCACAGTCGTGTCACAAGTCCCTGGTGCAGCTTAGCGTTGGAAAAGTCCTCGACTGACGGCAGTGTGGCTATAAGATCGTCTCTGCCATTAGGGTGGACAGATGTTCGTCCACCCCTGACACCCATCTCGCCCTTGGTCGAGCACCTGGACATACAATAGGTTGTAGAGGGTGTCATAAAGAAAATCACGCCACTTAGGCCGTCCACATTAAATACCAACACTAACTTTAAGCAGCAACAGCGCACACACACATCGCCACTAATTCAGATTAAACAGTATTAAGCTCGTCTAGCAATTACTTTCTTAATGTTTCATTGAAATATTCAAATTGATTAGCTGTGTCTTTCGTAGTTATTAATTACATCAAAACAGCTGAGTGCAAGATACATTAGCATATTCTCTATTGAAATCAACTTGACCCACGACTCTCACATTCATAATTTAATTAAATTTAATTTAATTTGATTTTGTAATAGCATTAATGCCCAAACTAAAAACTGCTCTATACGCACGCACACACACAAGCATAACTCATAATGAAAGCTGAAACACAAAATATATTTGGGGTTAGAATATTTTCAGAACCCGCAGACTTGCACGTACCTGGAACAACACTTTATCTAGCCTATCATAGTGATAGGTTCGGAAGTCCTGGATAGAAGTTCGCCGCCAGCCGAGACCAGATGAACAGGTTGGAGGATCAAGCAGAAATGAGGCCGATACAACGTTTCGGTCCAGCCAAGTAACCTCCGAATGCAGGAATGTACAGACACAGCTGGCTGGCAGCGCCAGCTGTATTGCGTAGCTGCACAACCGTTTGTGTGTATAACCGACCGGCAACAAACTATCGTAACAGTGTGGCCGTGCGTGACGTCGGCGGCGCTCGTTTTTAAAATAATAATAATACGTTGCCGAAGCCAGTTCGGCACACCCTCACCCCAAAAGGGCAACATGGTTGACCCAAAACAAACAAGTCCTCAAGCACGATGGCTGCGGGAAACCTGGAAAATCTCAGATTCTGAATCGCTCTTGGTGAGTTCAGTAACACAGGAAAACGAAAAGGCAGAAGGAAGAGGTGTGAGTTAGTGCGTGTGTGTCTGAAAGAGAAGATGTAAGTGTGAGTCCTGCATGCTCGCCGGGCCCTGGTCCGCATGCAGATATAAGAGACAGAAAAGAACAGGAGAAAGAGAAGAATCGCAGGATCCCGCTTTGAGTACTGACCACCAAGGCCTCCCAATTCCAATAACTGAGATCCAGGAACCCCAAATAGTATTCCCCCCTTTTTTTATGGGCCTAACTGTCATCCCTAACTCATGCCCTATGGCAAAACTTTAGCTTCGAAATATGAGTGGTTACTCTTTCAACATCCCCTCCGGGATCACCCAATTTCACTGTGACGGGCGACACAAACCGAAGAATGCGGTATGGTCCCGACCAACGATAACATAGTTTAGCGGCCCTCCTATTTATGGCTGAGCTGATCGGATGGCTCTGACAGTAGACCAAGTCGCCAATCTTAAATGGGTTCGGAATTCGCCCCTGATTGTAGCGACTACGGACGCGTTCGTGCGCACGAAGCAAATTCCTCCGGACCTCCCGCCATCTGTCCACAGTCGTGACCTCAGGATCGTTCGGCAGAAGATCATCAATGTGCCACAAATTGTCCAACGGCAAACTCGGCGAGAACCCAAACATGACTTCAAAGGGTACGGCCTTGTGACTCTCGTGTAGGGCCGTGTTAAATGCCAATTGCAACCACTTTAAATTTTGGTCCCAACAATCCTGTTGTTCAGCATGATAGGCGATAAGCGCTGAACGGAGATTCCGGTTAAATCTCTCCGCGTGGGACGGTTGAGGGTAGTACGGGGAAGTGGTCACATGTTTGATGCCGTTAGCGAAACACATTCGCCGGAAATCTTTTGAAATGAACTGTGGTCCATTGTCAGAGACAATGGTGGACGGAAAACCGAAATGCTGAAAGACATGGGTCTGTAGCATAAGGATAGTTGAGCGAGTGTTTGCCTGTCGTAAGGGCAGTAGCCAGACAAACTTGGAAAAAGCATCCACGCAAACAAGTAGGTAAGCATTACCTAACTTGCTACGAGGGAAAGGTCCCACGTAGTCTATGAATAACTTCTCCATGGGTTTGCTCGCCACATCAGATGACAATAGACCCAATTTAGTGTTTTGAGCAGGCTTACTCAAGCCACAGAGATGACATGCTTTCACACGAGCCGCGATGTCCCTGTCCATGCCCTTCCAGATGAAATGCCTCCTAATACTGGAAATGGTCTTCGAAATTCCCTTATGGCCACCTATTGGGGAATCGTGATAGTAGCTGAAGACCATTGGCACGAGCTTGCTAGGCAGCACAACCTTCGGGGCACGTCCTTTTCGTTCTCGGCAGCACAGGACGCCCTTGGACAGAAAATATGGTACCTGCACGTTACCCTCTTTTAGGTGTTGGATGATAGGACCCAACTCTTCATCATTTAACTGATGGGGTAACACATCAGTAAAAGCCAAAGGAAAATCCAGCAGAACGGAACAGGGTTGCTCAGAATTGGCCTCGCTGGGTTGGGAGAACATACGTGACAAGGCGTCTGCAACAACATTTTGTGTTCCCCTGATGTGTTGCACTTTGAATTTAAAGGATGAGATCTTGACCACCCAACGCCCTATTTTACCCAGCTGCCGGGGATGAGCGAGAAGCCAGGAGAGAGCCTGATTATCGGTCTCCAACAGGAACTCAGCGTGTTCCAAGAAACGCCTGAACTTATCTAGAGCGTACACAACAGCAAGACACTCTAGTTCATACACTGAAGACTTCCTCTCTTGTTGGGTCAAGGTCCGGGATATAAATGCCACCGGCTGCCTAGCACCATCGACTTCCTGGGACAGAACCGCCCCGAGCGCAACAGAACTCGCGTCCGTTTGCAAAATGAATTTTTTTGAAAAATCAGGCATCCTCAACACAGGGGGAGAGACGATCGCCTCCTTGAGGGTATCAAAGGCCCGCTGTTGCCTCTCTCCCCATACAAATTTGGTACCCTTTTTCCTGAGTTCGTTTAAAGGTACAGCAATCTCCGCGGCATTAGGCATAAATCTACGGTAAAAATTGACCATGCCAACAAATCTGGCAACACCTTTCACATCCCTAGGGGGAGGAAAATCCCGGATGCCTTGTGTCCTCTCCGGGTCGACCGTCACACCCCCATATGAGACGAGATGCCCTAAAAACGAAATACTCCTTTGTGCAAACTTTACCTTGTCTGGATTGATAGTGAGGCCAGCACTCCTCAATCGGCACATCACCTCTCAGGTGACCCAGATGCTCCTCGAACGTTTTACTGTAGACCAAGAGGTCATCAAGGTAATTAAAGATGAATTTAAATTTTACGTCATGGAATACAGTGTCAAGTAGTCGCGTGAGGGTTTGAGCCCCCACTGCCAGACCCATGGGTACCCTAGTATATTGATAAAGATTCCATGGCACACAGAATGCCGTATAAGGGCGGCTTTCCTTAGACAGAGGGATCTGATGATAAGCGGCATTGAGGTCAAAGATGGTGAAGTACCTGGCCCCACTAAACCAATCGAACGCGGAATGTAAATCAGGAAGAGGAACTGAATCCACCTCAATATTAGCATTGAGTTTGCGATAGTCAATGACCATACGCTGTTTACCTCCAGGCTTGGGCACCAGAAATGCTGGACTTGCATAACTAGAGTTGGAAGGTTCAATGACCCCTTGTTTAAGCAACTCTTGAACCTTCTCTCTTAGGACATCCATCTTTGGAGGGGCGAATTTGTATGGGTGTGAGCGGACTACGGCGGAGTCCGTTAAACGGATCTTATATTCCAAAAGATGTGTGAGCCCCAGGTTGGGAGTTAATACAGTGGGGAACTGCTCACACAAATGATCTAAAGCATGCCTCTGGGACGGGGTGAGATGGTCTCTTTCTGAATCGGGACACACAACCTCTTGGACACCTCCCTTAGCTCCCTGGTACCCAAGGAAAGGAATGACAACCTCCCGATTGAATTTAAAATAACAGTGGTGCGCTTGAAGATCTAAAACGAGACCACTCTTGGAGATGAAATCGGCACCCACAATGCAGTCGACTCCCAGAGCCGGAGAAACCAAAAATCGCCACACCCATGAAAAACACTCGATTTTAATACTCAGGGAAACCACCCGGGAGATGGGCAGAATTTCCCGCGATGCAGTCCAGCATACCACGGAAGACCGATCCGACCCTAATAATAAGCCCTGTTGTTCAAGGTCCTCACATACTCTAGATGAAATTATGGATCGGGCTGATCCAGAGTCAACCAAGGCTCTGAGCTGACCCTTTTTCAACTCGACCAACAGGAAGGGGCATACTGAACTGTAGTTGGGGACAGTTCGCAGGACCTTGGAGCCGGATGACCCGGGATTAGCTATCCGCCTGGGGTTAAGTGAAACCGGAAGAGAACGGCCTAACGGGGAAGACCACTCCCGACTTATCTTCCCCGAGAATTTACGTTTTTTGAAAGATTACCTTTTCGGGAAGTCCCTTGACGCTGTCTAGAATCGTTACAATAGCGCGCGACGTGACCGGATCTATGACACCTAGAACAGAATAATTCTCGTACTTCACAGCTCTGAACCGGCGCAGGCCTAGGACCCCAAGACCCGGGCTGCCCGACTCGTCGCTCGAAATTAGGGCGTTCTGAACGCCTCCTAGCCTCGCGGGCTCTAATATCGTCATTACCCTGTATAGTGGTCGACTCGGCGCACAGCCGGTCTAAATCAATAAAACTTTGGGGACGGGCAGCGAATGTCAAACGTGACCGTTCCTCCGGCGTCACGCCCTGCAAAATAGTATGAATGACATCAGACTCTGACAACCCCAGCCTCAGGATCCGGGCCGCGTCTTTAACACTGGAAATGAAATGAGCAAGGGACTCTCCGCTTGCTTGAACTCTATAGAAATGTTTGTGTCGTAACCGGTCGTGTAACCTTCCCGGTACGAAAGCGTCCAGGACTTCCCGATGGAAATGGTCTATGCCACCACCATCCCTAAGGGTACTTGTCACGCGCTCAGCCATAGATCCCGTCAGTACGGGTAAATGAGCTCAAGCAAAGTCCGCTCCGACAGCCCAGGGAAATCGGCCAACTGAAAAAATACGCGCAAGAATCTCAAAAGCGCCTCAGGATCCAGACCATCGACAACTGGGAGACGCTGAATGACATCCGACAGTGGGTTAGGAAGCTTGTGATAGCTTGCGGTGGCCATATCGGAAAAGGCAGGAACATGCACAGGGGGTTCCATCCTGGCTGCCGTCTCAACAGAAGAAGAAGAAGAACCGGAATTCGGATCTACGTGGCAACGCTGGCCGAGAGAAAACTCCCGCAATGCTATCGCCACTTGCTCCCTAAGAGTGACAACATTTTTCTCTAATTCCGAGGTGGTAGCCTGTGATTCAGCATTCTGTAAACGGCATAGAACGTGTTGTAAACGTTGGCGCACCCTCTGTCTAGCCGTAGAGGTGGGTGCCGCCGACTGCAGGCCTTCGGCCAAATCGAGCAGTTCTACAAATTTTTCCGAGCACAGCTCCACCTCGGCGGTGACATCCGTAAGTAATACTCTCCCACTCGGTGCCTCACCGGAGGCAAGAGCCTCACGGAGTTGCTTCCTTAATGAAACAACAGTCTCCTGCGGCTTCCGTCCCCGGAACCGGACCTCCCACTCGAGCTCATCTTTTACAAACAAATCCACATTTACCGAAATGGACATGACCGCGCAATCCACACACACACCACGTAAAAGCAAGAATTAAAGAGAACGACAGGAAGAACTTGATCATACAAGTGGCTCCAGAATGCTCTAGCGATACGACGAGATGGGTGTCATAAAAGCAGAGAAACAGCCATGCAAAATGCCCAGAAGAGAACACAACACAAAACAACCAAACTAACTCACTAAATACAACACACAAAGTACACATAAAATTCGATATAATCGAAAATATAAACTATCACATCCATGCCCTTGGTCGGACCATAACCGCCTTCAAAATACACGATACCGCAACGCAACGCCCTCAATAAACAATTACCATATAACTGGGATGCTACCAAACACGTTGTCTAATCCAAGAGACAAGTCATAATCAAACTCAACAAGTACCGACGGCCCTCATCATGTCCAGACTCCGTATGAGCTCCAGGGTATGTGCAAGTGCAACCAATCCGCACACATTCATTAAAAAAAATTAATCACATTCTTATAACCCCTTTTCAAAATTCATCTTACACTCAACATCACAAAATAATCACTTAAACACTAACACATATTAAATTATTTTAAACTTCATTAACCCCTTATTCATTTTATAAAATGTGCTCTTTTTTCTGGTTGTTCATTCTGTTAATTTATTACACTATCATTAAGTTTTCTTACAACACTTGGATTCTAATCAAAAATAATTTGAAATAATTTGCAAGTCCTAACACCAGCTGACATGTCTGTAGCCACACTAAGTTTCATTTAAGAAAATAAATATAAGTCCCCAGATTCTAAACTTTCTCAAGTTCAACAGAGAAAAATAAGGCAGAAATAATACCTACTATCCAGCCAGAATCATAACAACCACGCTCTGAACTACCATTTGAAACCCCCCTTTTTTTTTTCTAAGTTTTGTAATTTTTTTTTTTTTTTGATTTTATTTAATTTTATTTTTTATCAAGTTTTTTTTTGTAAAAGGGGAGAGACATCATATTTAGAACTAGGTAAAAAAAACCTAGAGGAAGCAAAAGTGTGCAAGGCCCAAATACAATTACAGACATGTCCCCCCAGGTGAATGACAGGACTTGCAAATGAAAAACTCTTTTAACCAACAAGCGTGTGCTTTATTCAACCTGCAAGATTTTACATACATGACAAGTTCGTGATTGTGTGAGCACACCATTAAAGGCAGAATTATATATATATATATATATATATATGTATATCCATTAATTCATAATGTCACAAAGTAAGTGAATTGATATTAAACTAATTGCAAAAATTTCTGCCTGATTATGTATGAGTCAAAGTTAGTAATAATCTCATTCATAAAGCAATACTAATCCATCAGTGTTGTATAATATCAAATAGGCTAGCCTGTTGTCTCAGTAAGCACATTTATGGTTATTCTCTTTTTTAAATCCGTTACATATTCCCCCCAAAAAAATATATATATAGTAAAATTACACACACAAACACATATACGACATGAATAACAAAACATCCCTCATTTCAACACTAACCTCCTCATAAACCCATTCCAACTACAGTAAATGAAGGAACCCTAATATGTATAGATAGGTACAAATATAAATGATAACGTAAATGGAATATCTCAGCTCCTAAGCATAGATTTGCCAGCATATTCACAAGCATAGTTCACACCAGAGAATGTAAGTGACCGCCCCGAAACTCAACCAGCCAAACGACCCCTTACCTTAATCATTAAGCGTTAAGTATGTGTGTGAAAGAAAATCGTTTCTCATCTACAGCATCAGACAACCCCCGCTACGTTATTAAAACTCAGCCATGACCAGATGACATGGTAGCACGAGATAATTAACTCCCTAATGGTCTTAATTAGATGAAAGTTAGATCTTACAGCAAACTGCGGATGTGTGTGTATGTGTGTAACTTCTTACACATTATACAGTTATAAGATACTTCATTAGGTGTACTGTGGTAATGTTCACACATGCAATAACATAATTGAACACGAGAGTTTGTGCTAGAGTATAATGTTCAGAACTTCACGAGTGAGCTTCTGGCGGCTTCTGTGCATTCACATGTTGTAGAGAGAGAGAAATAGATAATCAGAATTTTCCCACCTGGATTGTCCGGTGTACTTAGTTCGTATAGGCGCGGATCAGTGATGTCACAGTCGTGTCACAAGTCCCTGGTGCAGCTTAGCGTTGGAAAAGTCCTCGACTGACGGCAGTGTGGCTATAAGATCGTCTCTGCCATTAGGGTGGACAGATGTTCGTCCACCCCTGACACCCATCTCGCCCTTGGTCGAGCACCTGGACATACAATAGGTTGTAGAGGGTGTCATAAAGAAAATCACGCCACTTAGGCCGTCCACATTAAATACCAACACTAACTTTAAGCAGCAACAGCGCACACACACATCGCCACTAATTCAGATTAAACAGTATTAAGCTCGTCTAGCAATTACTTTCTTAATGTTTCATTGAAATATTCAAATTGATTAGCTGTGTCTTTCGTAGTTATTAATTACATCAAAACAGCTGAGTGCAAGATACATTAGCATATTCTCTATTGAAATCAACTTGACCCACGACTCTCACATTCATAATTTAATTAAATTTAATTTAATTTGATTTTGTAATAGCATTAATGCCCAAACTAAAAACTGCTCTATACGCACGCACACACACACAAGCATAACTCATAATGAAAGCTGAAACACAAAATATATTTGGGGTTAGAATATTTTCAGAACCCGCAGACTTGCACGTACCTGGAACAACACTTTATCTAGCCTATCATAGTGATAGGTTCGGAAGTCCTGGATAGAAGTTCGCCGCCAGCCGAGACCAGACGAACAGGTTGGAGGATCAAGCAGAAATGAGGCCGATACAACGTTTCGGTCCAGCCAAGTAACCTCCGAATGCAGGAATGTACAAACACAGCTGGCTGGCAGCGCCAGCTGTATTGCGTAGCTGCACAACCGTTTGTGTGTATAACCGACCGGCAACAAACTATCGTAACAGTGTGGCCGTGCGTGACGTCGGCGGCGCTCGTTTTTAAAATAATAATAATACGTTGCCGAAGCCAGTTCGGCACAAATTTTATTAACATTGCGCGTTATAATGGAAAAAACAAAATGCATTCTTCCGAAAACAGGTCAACAATAATTATACTTTTAAAAAATAGCCAGCAGTTTTGGTTAAATGGTATTCCGTTTGACGGACGTTTTATTCTGTAGATGTGCGCGCACGCCCGTAAAACGTGGCGCCCATACTTTTGCCCTACAGAGGACTATTGTTTTTGAGATTGATGCCTCGATAAATAGGGGAAGGAGGCACCGAGGTATTTTACATCTTCCTTTTGTGGTAGTTGGCAGTTATCGAGTGTTATCGGCGGGCAGCTGTCACGTCTCATAGAAAATTGTTGATAAATCACAAAAATCCCGTTAGGGGTACCAAAATAAGGGGAACCTTATTTAACCACAATCTGAGTACAGTGTTCATTTTAGAAAATCAAGGAATTCTTGGACGTCAGGATTCATAAAGTGGGTGAAAATTTTTATAACATCTCAAAAATTCATGTGGGATATCAAAGAGAATTTTAACTGATGTCCGAGTATAGTGTTATTATCGGGTCCTTCAGTCTTTCGACTGGTTTGTACCCTCCCCGCATATACCCGTGGTGCGTGTGATACGGAGTCTCTCACAGGTATATGGGACCTACAGTTTAACGCCGGATCCGAACGGCATAGTTGGAGAGGGTTTATACTAGGCAGGATGCCTCTCGCTGGTTTGTCATTGACTTGCGAGGGGGAACGGTCGTATCTAAATCAGATGGACCCGGCGGGAATCAAACCCGCGCCGACAGCGTAGCAGCGGCACACGCTAGCCACTACGCCACGACCGCTCCATAGCTATATATACTTCATATATAGCCATACTATATAAAAAGTATAGTGTTTAGTTTTGAAAATTTCAAAATTTTTTGGGACCCGGGGCCCAGAAAAAGAGACTAAAAATTTGAAAGAAATTGTGAAAATGCAGCTGGGTATCAGACTAAGAGGAATTGTTATCGAAATCCGAATGTGTAGTGTTTATTGTATGATTGGCGTCGACACAATGTTATGTTATATTACTACAGAAACAGTAGACAGTTGGGATTTTTGTAATTTTTCCCATAATTGAAAATTTTTTTAATATCCAAATTTATGTAATAGTAAATGTACTTCGTTCAAAACAGTGAGCGAGTTCTGCAGCTCAGGAGCATACTAGATATTAGTGATCAAGACATTACAGTATTGGCCAAAGGTTTCACCTAGGTTCAGGCCTTAGAAACTAGTTTAATCTCCGTATTGACTTGCCGTCATGGGGATTAACAAATTCATTCCCATGTTCTATGAGTACAGTATATGTTCAGCATCGTGGAGTGTGTTCGCTCGCTCATCGTGAGCCATGGTGACTCACGGCCGGATAACGTACCGTGGAGGTATTAATTTAGTTTTGCTTATGTTTGTACTAGCTGTTACCCGCGGCTTCGCAAGCGAATATTGGACTTTTAATAAGTATTTTAATATAATTTTTATTGTCTATGTCTATATGGCGTTCTGTCAGCTCGTATAACAATTTTGTACTCATTAGTCAAATTCTCTCCAAAGCTGTTTCCAACACTTGTACTATTTTAATTTCTACTAAATTATTATGTTGGTGCAACAACCTTTGGAGATTTAAAAGTACCCGTTTATAAAGCCTTTGGAGATATTTATAAAGTACCTGTTAAATCAAAAACGCTAAATTTTTTTATTCTAAGTGTTACTGTGTTAGAAGCATTGTGTAACACATTAAACGTTATGTTTTCCTCAACCATAGCTTTTATTTATTTCAGCAGTAAACTAAAAACCAAAAACCGTTGTCATCTAACCTCACAAATGAAAACAACACGTATTTTCGCTTTGCATTAAGTATAGGACAATTTACAATTAGTACACTTCTTCTTTTCCACATCGTAATATATCGATACAATCGCATATTATATAAAACATCAAAAATGTACTGCAGGAACGGATAAATGTACAGTTCCGATGCCGCTAAATAGGTTTTATTTACTTGTTACTATGGTAATTAATTCTGGTCTCTATGGTGTTGTTGACATCTTTAGTAGTATTTAATATATTTCATTACTTATTCATTGCATCATCAGAAATACGTATAAACATAAATTTTATAATCGTTTAAGACAATTACAAAATATATAGACGTATCTATATACAAAATTACAAAACATATCGATACAATCGCATAGTAAAAACATTAAAAACTGCAGAACGGATAAAGGTACAGTTCCGATGCCGCTAAATATCATTTGTTTATTTACTTGTTACTATGGTAATTAATTCTGGTCTCCATGGTGTTGATCACATCTTTATACGTGTCAACGAAAATACATAATTAAAAGGGCCTAAATCGTGTGAACGGGGCAAAATATCAGATTCCAAGTTAGATTTGTATTCAGTACCCATAAATCCTCAGACTTTGAGTTTTATATATATATATATGTACACTTCGTACAAACGTAGACCTACATGTCTACTTTCTACGGCTTTCTCTGTCAAAATTTGCTGACAGTGCGAATTTAATTTGTTTAACAAGGACAGATTTACGACCCAATTGTAGACTGAGTAATGACGCTTTTCAGAGAAAATTACCGAGTATGCTAATTAATTTGTGCGAGGCATTGTTGTCTTCTCAGCAACCCGTTCTTATCGGTCGACGCAAGCGGTAACGTTCTGGAAACAAGAAATTATTATTCAAGCCGAAGACTGATTAGCGGTGATCGTCGTCGTCTTTGTGTCTTCAGTCCTCTTCGTTTTCTTTGTCGTGAAGTTAATTATCACGATATACGTATATATCATAAACGGCTGCTAATGAGTCCTGTCACGGGTATCTTTTAATGGAACTTCACTTGCTCACCCTCGTTTTAACTTAAAAACTTTACTGGTGCTTCCTACCCGCCAGTCAACAACGAAGACGAAGTAGCGGGCTACATAAAGAGGTAGCTTAATATCGTTTGCTGCGTTTGATCCTAATGGATGCAGAAATTAATTTCAGCTCTCCCCACTCAGTTTCCAGCGTTGTTTTGCCGGCAACTTAGAGGGAGGAACAGACTGAGTAGTGTACTGACAGGCGAGTTTCTTTTTAACAACTTCATTTAGCTGGTCGAAACACTTTTCTTTATCAACTCGACTCTGAACGGTTAATTTTTTTAATATAATTTATTTTGTTTTTTTAATAGTTTTTTTTTTGTGAGAATTTGAAGTATTCATACTTTAATACAAAGGTTTTTAAAAATATATAAACACTTGGTACGTTTCACAGATTTTATTTAACTCTGACAGCTGTTTCGACTTCTTAAGTCATTGTCAAAGAGACGAGTGAACACTAAACAGAGGATGTAAGGGTGGTTGGACATCTGTTTAGGGCGTGTATCGGAACATGCGTGACGTCTGAAGATGGAGAGGGGGGTTGCAGGAGCTAAGGGAAGGTCAAGTGTCTGTAAAAACTAAATACAATCTGAATGCAAAATATAAATTAACTAAACTAAATAACAGCTTTTAATAAAGGGGATACACAGAATTCAGTTTGTTCATTTGTTAAGTTTTTTCATATATTTATTCATGTATTATTTATTCATGTACATTTATATACTTCATGTATTTATGTTTTGTATATAATTCATGCTTTAATATCGTTTAATATTTTGTGCCTGTGCGTACAGCGTTCGGACCTTACTTATTCTCAAATTCGTTTTCATTGAGAAGTTTATAGTAAACGTTCAACTATAAGATTTTTTCTTAATGGGAATAAAGGACTTTATACATTGGTTGAAGTGTTTTGTTATTGTAAAAGCCTACTACACAGGTGATAAATAAGTCTCTGTATTACCCCCCCCCCCCCCCGAAATAGCTTAAACCTCTTATGACGATCACATAGTAACGTCACAAAGTGTCGCAAATGTCATGTCCTGCCAGCGTAAGACGCCGAACTGTGTTCAATGTACGCAGTCTACGATCCGAACGTGTTCTGTGACGATCTTATTTACGTCGTCGTGAGGCGAGATTGTTTGAATACTATTGATCTTTCTGTGTAGTCAAAAACTACACAGCAGACAAAGGTGCAAAGATCTACGAGGCCAGTTGGTTTTAGAAATGATTCTGTCCGGAGGCGAGCTGTAGCATCATCTTGCTTAAGGGAGACTGAACGCCAAAATTTGAAAAAAAAAAATGAAAATTTGTTTGCTTACTTAAAACTATGGATATTCCTAAGCATTTGGATACCTAATTTACTTCAAAATTCGAATTATAACTGTTTGAAACTCCTGCAACAGTTAAATTGCCCACTCATTGTTGTACGGTATTACTGTAGTAATAAAATTCGCGTATTTTAAAAACTATTTTGTCTAGAAGGGGGAAGTTTGATTCAGATTGCATATTTTACATTACACGTTGGCTGCCCTGAGAAGCCGTGTGTCTTGTGATATCTTTTTGTAGGTTAAGGAGTGTAAACAAACTAAAAAGTTATTCGTTTTTTTGTATCATTGTTCTCGTGTCGTATAAGTTGTGCGTGTGCGCCCATTGTCAAGAAATCAATTTTTTCACAGATTTAATCCGTTTTCACAGAATAATAGGAAAGACACAGTCATAAAATTTTAACAGGTAGTTTAGTATTACGTTGTGAACATTTCATCATCATCGCCTTCAGAACACGGCATAGACAAGGTGTGTACTGCCTGTTCCACCTTCAAAAATCCTCCAGCCATCTCTTCCTGGGTCTACCCACACACCTGTGTCGTATAGGTTTGTATTTCCAGACTTGTTTGGCCATCTTGACATTCTTACTAAGTGTTCTTTCCACCGTTGTTTGTGATCTTTGCCACAACAAACTATCAAAGGCCTTCTTAAAATCAACGAAAGGTATGTGAACATTTTTGATTGAAAATTAATGTTTTAGAAAAAAAAAGATAAAAAATAATGTTCTAGTATACAGGTTGCTGAGATTGTAGATCAGTAAACTCAGTTGAACGTGACTATAACTACAAAAATTTCAAGCATATATCTTTAGCACGTTCCAAGATAATGGAACACAAATATCTGCAATTTAACATTAGCAGTATAGGACATACAGTCTCCCCTTTATGAGGCTTTGAAAGTTTCATCATCTGTCAGTTGTTTAATAAAGACTACAGAATGTAGTCACAGAACCTTGGGATATTCATCCCATATGTAGCTAAAATAATTAGTCAGGAAATGGGTGTGTGGTTGCGCAGTGTGAAAAGATATCACTGCACAGGCGTAGCTTTGACGCGTTGTTTTCGGAGCAGTCATTTTGTGTTCAGAACAGCTCCATGGTGTGTGTGTGTGTGTGTGTGTGTGTGTGTGCGCGCGCGCCCCACTACCAGCACTGCTTTCCCTCTCCCCGCTACTATCGGCGCGAACCATTTCATGACATACTATTTCATATGTACAATGTTTTCAGCAGTAGTGTAATCATGATTTATTCCTCTCCCCTGCGAGGTGGGTGTTATTGTCCAGGATTTTGCATGAAGGGGGGATTATTGACCAGGATTTTTCCATGGAGAGTTTTTTGGGGATAAGCGAGAATAGAGGAGTTGATGATAGCGAATTCGCCAGTATCCAATTATATATCGGTTTTATAATGACCGTTTCCGACCTGAGACTGTCTACCTAAATTTTCTTATAAAATTCTGTACAGGTCATTAGCCCGACGGTGGGTGTAACACCCTTCTGAGAAACCCCCTTGGTTACGCCACTGCTTCTCGGCATGCAGCAGCGACTCTTGTTACTCGGCAAGAGTGTGCGGAACATTCCACTTCAGATATCAGCTGATCGTTTTATCACGCAGTAGTTTTTGTCTATTTTCTGTAAAATCTTTCGTCGTCATTGGCTTTGTTTTGGTGCTGCACTTTTGCCACATTTGAACTTTGTAAATTCTTCTGACAGAGCCGGTAAGAAAACCTCCTGCTGTCAGATGTTCCGTGTACTACTAGACAAATTTAACAAAGGATGCGGAAAAAATGTGAACTACGGGAGTTTAGAGACAAACGCCCAAGCGCGTCTCACACTTCCGAGCAGTCTGAAGTCATACTCAAAAGTTTGTCATTTGTATGTATGTTTCCCAGCTGTGAATATCGTGACCGTCGATTTGTATTACAAGTATAGGCTAATATTTGTGCATGTTCGTGTTACAAAGTATGATGTTTGAAATGATGTAGAATAACAAAGGACAAAGTTTAAGTATTCTAATCCTCTTACTGTAATTTTCGGACGCGTAAATTTTCTTCAAGTTTACTTTGACTGTACAAACGTCAAGCAGCGTAGGGGAACGTACTGTATCCCCACGCAACTCGCAGTGCCAGTGCTGCTACGCTTCCCCTCTCCGAATCCAATGTTAACGTAGCCGTATAGTACATGTCACGCTCTTGTGACATCATAGACTAATCGATAGTTAAGTTGTAGCTTACATCGGTTTTAAGTGTAGATGCATCTGAAGTGACTGTATTTTCTACGCGAGTAATTCCTGTGCGTAATTTTGTACTCCGTCGTCTTCAGCTTTGTTTCTAGCAGACAAATCTTGTGTCAGACGCGTGTTAAACAGAAGACGACGCTGTTCCTCCAATAATTGTTTCCGTTTTGTTGTCCGTTCGTCTACGCGTAATTACGCATGCTTTCGTCTGTTTCTTGTGTGCTTTGTCCGGTCCGGATGTTGACGATTCATCTGGTACGGTCAATAGACACATAAACGTTTAGATTTGGCGCGCTATTCGACCTGTTTCCTGAACGTCTGTGTGGCCTGTTACAAAGGGCTGATTGGAAATCGATCTTAGAAGCGTAATTTCTCCATCCCAGAGTTATTTGATGGACAGAAGCTAGAACAGTTTGTTTGGAATTCATTATCACGTTGGGAGTTTTTGATTCGAGTCTATCACAGGGTTATCTGTATATTGCTGGATTATGGGTCAATACAACTCTGCCCCCGTGAGCTGAAGAATTTCACCGTCTAGACGTAGTAACGTTGGCTTTCTGGTGTTCCGTATGGAAGCATTAATCCAAACATTCCTTCTCGCTAGGTATAAACTGGGCAATCTCACCAGGATGTAGGAATCTAGGATTTACTGCTCTTTGTATTGCTGAAGAAGTGCAAAAAAGTGCGAGATTTCCAACAAAGATTGTTTCCCGTTGTCTGTAACTGTAACTATAATCCGATTAAAAGTTCCGACCACGGCATTCTGCGCATGATCTGTGTAATATTGTTTTTCCCGTATCGTGTGTTTTCACAATATATCGTAGTAGTAGTAACACGTGTTTTCGGAATACAGTACGTTACTCATATTTAATATAAGATCCTGTTTACAGTCGGAAAAAGATTATTTTTTCCGTATACGTAAATTGCCTTTTAATCGAAGACTTTACATCAGTCATAGGCAACCTTTCAATTTATGGGAGCGCATATATAACTGATGACCAATTCGATGGGGGCACCCCTCCCCACCCCGTCAATGGAAAATAGAAAGGTGCGGAGCTGGACGTTAGAAACATTAACTGTCGTGAAAATTTTGAAAAATTAGCGACGTGGAATACCGAATCAAAAACAAGCTTTGCAGTATTTTTCATATAAATTTGTGAAATTTTTTCACATTAGCAGTAGGTGAGCTCATTAACAACAATCATGCACACGCACGTTAAAACTAACAAAACTTTAAACGAAAAAAATGGTTAAACAGGAACACATAATTTTAATAAAAATAAGTTAAAGAACTTGCTACAATAACACTATTTATTCTTGTAAAGTACACAGAAATGTAAAACTTGAAAAAATCACATTTAAAACATAAATGAAGATTCAGTTCCTTTTCTTGAAAAAACTAACAGTAATTATTGTATTAGAAAAAAGTAAAATTTGAAACGGCTTGTATTGTTTTATAATAAAGTACTTCGAAGCAGGTACAACGCGAGTCCGTTCCTTCGTTCAAAAGAAAAGAAAATTACGAATTGGTTCGCGGGCGCGCATAACCTTATCGACGGGCGCAGGGTTGCCGACTGCTGCTTTACATAGTGTCATCGGTATTTCTTCTCGGCGACAGTGGAAAGATGTGGTTGGTCTGTGCTATCTAAGGATCGCATCTCACCGACTTCTCGTATTGTCGTTGCAAAAGTGTGTAAATCGTTAAAATCCATCTCGTGAAAAACAACTAATTACTACGCGTAAGCAAAGCTAATTGATTTACGTAGCTTTGCCGATCCTGTCATGTCAAACAGTGCTGACGCTCGCGTATAAAACACAGAAGTAACATACGGGAAGACAAGTTAAACAGTTTCGTTTAGTTAAGCCTAGTAATTAGCTGTGTATTTTACGTAACTTGTTTCTCTGACTCGCCAACTCTCTATTCCCTGAGGAATGCAGTATTCTTTATGCAGGGGCGCAACCACGATTTATTTCTTGGGGGGGGGGGTTCTGTCGGTTTAGGGGGAGATGTTTGCGAATAAAACTACAAAAACTGAAAGAAAACAACTCGTTATTTGACATTTAATATAAGAGCTACATTTATAGACAGCCTGTCTAAAATTAACAAAGTCATGAAACAATAAAGGTGGCATTTTACAAGCATGCATGGGGGGGGGGCAAATTAACGTATACATTAAAATAAACGATACCGGAAATCTGCCAAAAAATTCTCCCGTCTTCTTCACACGTTGAAAGTGTTAGATGCGTTGTACGAATTTTTGTGACTTCGCCTCGGTAAGTAGCCTACTTGTCAATTTGCAGCAAAAAATCGGACTCCTCGTTTTGCCATAGAAATGAATCAGATGTTTTAAAAATGAAAAACAAAATTTTGACATGAAGCAGACATTTTAATAACAAACATTTCAAAGACACACTATGGGGGGGGGGTGTACCACTGGTGTACAAACATGGTTGGCCGCACGTTTTATTGAAGTTATCCTACAAAATCAGTCACCAGTGGATGCTGTGGAGCGTTTTCGTTCTGTCGTAATGTTTACTTATGTGCATTGTATCTGTAACTCTTTTAAGATTTAAATTGTTGATTTCTTTTCAGTATGATAATAAAGAGATATATTAAAAAATACGAAATATTGAGAAATTTGATTCTAATAACTACGTAGGCCAACAACACTAGGCGCATCTGCAAGGTTCGAATATTTAATATACCAGTTTTTTAAGTACTTCAATCTTGAATAAAAAAAAAAAATAAGATTACAAACAACGGTGGAAAGAACACGTAGAAAGAAGGTCAGATTCCAGATTCGCCAAACAAGCCTGGAAATACAAACCTGTAGGACACAGGTGTGTGGGTGTGTGACGCGGAAGAGGCAGCACCTTGCCTTCGCCGTGTTGTGAAGATAATTATGATGAATTAGAACCATCCCTCAACCATCAAACGACAACACAAAGCTGTTTCATACTAGCAAGACAAAAATGTAGCGTACAACATGTAAAAATGTTCATAATTGCATAAGTAACTAGGGATAATTATTTAATACTAATTATACTACTAAATTTCTACCGGCAAATATTGTTTTAATTTGTTAAAGCCTCGGGGTTTAACCCCTCCAAGCCCCCTTCGCTGCGCCTTTGATGTAAGTAATGTTTAGTTTTACTGTTAGTTTTGATTAACATCGCCTACCGATTTCTTGTGTAACCGAACGTAGAGCAGTTTAAATTCGTTCAGTGGTGTTTAACATCCGGTTTTGGTACAAAATCCATCACTGTAAACGCGAAAAGAATTAAACGGAATGAGGAACCGCGGCTGTTCTTACCTGACTGTACGAGAAGTTTTGGAAAGATCGTGGAACGGAAGGGATATAATTTTTGCCATTGAATGCTAAATTTCTCCTTTCTTGTAGGATGTTTGCAGCAATTTTTATCAGTTTCTTCTGTACACTGAAGTTAAATTTTCACGTTTCCTTTTAAATTACTTTGTTTACTGTGATTGGTATCATTTTCACGTAGTTTTTAAGTAAAACGAGAAAATGGCATACTTATTCGTAAACATTGTCGAGAAGAATTTATTTTCTTGTACTTCTTTTCTTCCAACACCAATTTTCCCCAATGTCTCCTATCCGTTGCCATCTCAGTGTAACCCCTCACATCCATTCTTCTGATGTCTTCTAGGACATCATCCAAACATCTTATCGTAGGTTGGCCCCTCTTTATGGTTTTATAGACTTGCGCCCTCATGATTTTCTTTGGCATACGCTGATCATCCATCCGCTCTAGCTGACCCAGCCATTGTATTCATTGAACCTTGATGAATCTTCCGATGTCCTCATGCTTCAATAGCTCATCTATCTCCTGGTTATTTCTTATTCTCCATTCTTCATCTTCTTTAACCGGACCATAAACACGTCTTACGATATTTGTTTCATTAAGAAATTAACTTTCCCTTCTCACAGAAATTATAGCCTATAATTTGTACGTGCTACCGCGAAATCGTTTGTTTTGTTTATATGCCTACTATATCGGCAGAAATAAAAACTATACCGGGAGAGAAACTTTGGACAAATGGGCTTTTATATTTCCCCATAGATAAGTTATTTCTCGTAGACAAGACACACAATTGGTTTATAATATGGAGGGATTTCAAGTACATTAAAATACATAGACATCGATGATTTTGACTGTAACCTTCTAATCTTTCTTTCTCGGTAATTGGTAAGTGATGAAGTTAAATATCTGTGCTTGTACCGTGGTATACAAGGCTAACGCGGCAATAAAGCACGCGCGGTAGGCATAGGCAAAAAACAAACAACGGAAATTCAGAAAGACACTGGCGGTTCAATAGATCTGGGACGTTCGTTGAACATATACTGACTGTTGGATACAAGTGATGCCCTTTAGAATACAGCAAGGCAGATAATATCAAACGCCATGAACGTTCTGTCAGTTAGAGAAGTCGAGTATCGGTATTAACTACTGTGAAGACTACAGGCCGTCCCAATGAATTAGCATACACGCTGGTGGATAATACTGTCGTAAACATTTAAAGATATCGTCAAATATTGGCGGAACCAGAAAATAGCTATGGTGAAGAGTATTATAAGAATGGGGAAAGAGTTTGGAATGAAAATGAATGTGTAAAAACTAAAATGACAAGAATTAGCAAGAACGAAGGCTTCGTTAACAATCCTTAGAAAAAAAAACTATAAAGTAAATGAACTTAATTAAGTATTTGAGTTTGGGTAGTACAGTGACAACGAATGGAAGTTGCACAGAGGAAATCAGAGGTTGGATATGCGTTGGTAAGAGAGCTTTTGAAGAGGTGAAAACATTGCTGACGGCAAGAAGGATCTCAATAGAATAGAATGAGAAACGTATTAACGAGAGCACGAGAGGAAACAGAACTGGTGAAAGTAAAAAGAATGAGAAAAACATCTTGTTTGGGGCATATATTGCGTAGTAACTGTCCGCAGCTATGGGTCATAGAGGGAACGAAGTGGAAGAAAAAGAGAGGACGGGTAAGAAGGGAGGTGGCAATTTTTTGTGACATAAGAAGCGGGAGCAGCTATAGACAGATGAAAACAGATGCATAGGAATGAGAAAAATTGAGAGCGTCCAGTTGAAACGTGTCGTAAGACAGATTTAGTAAACAGAAGAAAAGAAGTCAACTGAAAAAATGAGAGAAAGAAAAAAAGAATTTGCGCTTGGATGTTTGATGTCTCCTCATTAAATACGATTCACTTCCGCAGAGAAATACTGTTGTAATATTAAAGTTTTAAACTGTGCGTTTCATGTGTGTGTGGGGGGGGGGGGCAGGAATTGTCAATAGCTGTCACCGATTTTCGCATATTAGGCTCCTCCGTGTACTTTTATCTTTCTAATCCTTGACCTCTGCTCCGAAGTACAATTCCAGACCCGCACCCGTCTTGTGGCATATGACGATACTAATGCAACCGTTTGGCTTCAACAGATTCATAATATTCAAATAAATGCGAATATCGTATAATCACATTTCATCTGTTAAATTTGTATTTTATAAAATTTATATTCTTTCTGTTATTAACGTAAACTTGTAGTACTAATTTTGCCACACTTGTCGCGTATCAAGTGCTGACACATGTTTCCTATCGTGTACATCATTATAATTCCGAAAGTGTTTCCGCGAAAGCGTTAATTGAAGTGTGTGTCAAACTAAGTTTTGTTGCTTGTCGTCGTAACAGCAGCTCGCTGGATTATTAGTTTTCTCAAAGTTCAACTCCCCCCCTCTCTCTCTCTCTCTCTCTCTCTCTCTCTCTCTCTCTCTCTTTGGGGTTTCTCTCGACGATTTAACCGTTATCACTCTCCTGCTTCGTACAACGTATGTAGGGCAGACCGGGACGTACACTCAACAGCGTTGTTGTCTTCGAAACAAACTTTGTCACAAACTATGACCATATTTTCATCCCCGCTTTTATTTCTCTCGAGAGTTCGTTCTCGTTTCTGTGAAGTTTGCACGCTCTTCGCCGAGTTTCCGTACTGTTTTTACGAGATTTCGCGTAAAGTTCTGTGCGAGAACCGTTTTGTATTTTATCGCGTTCCAGTTTGGAACAGATAATTGGAAGGGAACGGTTGTCGAGCTCGGTTCTGATCCGGTCGTAATTAGAATACTCCTCGTGTGAAAATACGTTATAGTTGGAGATAGTTGGAGCGAGGTATTAATAGTAGTGGTGTTTTGTATTATATCGGAACGTTAGTTTCACGTGTTTGGTTATACTCGGCTAACTTATTGTTCGCTTCCATTGTACCGTTAACCAGAACGTGCGTTGAAAATTCATTGAAATCCGTCCCAGATTGGATACAGGTGTTGGCTGTTGAAAGTAAAGTCACCGTTTTGCAAGAGTTGATGGCTTTTTCCCAATAACTGCGATGAATCGGGAATTTTCTCTTGTGGCGAAGGACTTAACGATCGTCGCACTCTCTTCCTACGGTCTTTACACGGTTCAACCTCGCATTGTGTTTAGCTTTCATTAAAGAAAATGGTCTTTCGGGTTGAGTACCTTATCAGTAATCACACATCTGTTGTTTTGACTTCGGTAACCTAGAAACATCGTGGCTGTCTTTTTATCCCCTAATAATTCTCGTTCACAATATACCAGTTACATATGATCGCGTAGCTTTCCTTTTCCCCTTTATTTTGACAGTGTGTATTTCTTTATACTTGCTCGATATTGGCCGTATATACATCGGTTTACGGCATTCGTCGACCTTTCCCATTTATAATCACCATCTTTCAAGGTCGTTCTTTAAGAAATCCTCAAGGTCCTTCCCCCCCGTGTCGATATCTACACAGTGCTGACTCTAAGAACTGTCCATTGGCAATAAACCACTTGTTCTCAAACTTTTTAAGTACGGGATCCACCTTGAAGGATTACACTGTGGTGGGAATCATAAGCAGGGATGCCGGCAGAATTATTTTTAGGGGTGTACACCCAATTTATAATTATATATTTTTGCTGACATCGAGTACTTGAAACAAACAAATTACGCTTAAACAAGTCATACATACTTACGGGTCGTGCATCATATATACATACATGCATACTGCCATTAGAGGTCGTCCAAGGCCACTCATTAGAGGTCGTGCAAGTGTGTACTGCACACGGGCGGCAAATCACATCATCCACGTGTGTAAATGATATATTACACCCACCCAATCTCAACTTTTTAATGTGTGTCTTAAAGTACAATTATCCCAAATTTTAAAGTAATTAAAATTTCCCAATTATATCCATATTACTTATTTGTTATAAAACAGATACATTTCTATGAACTTATCGAACTTGTCCAAAACACCCCTAAACCCCGGAAGATCAGGGCATCCAAAATCTAACCACAAAGTAAAGAGTTTTTCTTTTTACAAATTACAGGATCAGATCTTATCCTCTTTGGGAACAGAAAGCATATTTGGAATTTTTAATAATAATTTGTTTAATTGCCGGAAAATGGATTGTGTTCCGACGGCCTAACTGATCGTCGTTTGGTATAGTGGAAAACAAAATATAAGACACCAATGAAATCAGCTTTAATTTTCACAATTAATAATTCGCAATCAACTCGTACAATAGTTCCAGTTAGATTTGTCAACACGCAATAATAATGTCAAATAACAGAGTTCCATACAATTTATAACACAATAACACCTCACACAATACTTCTATAAACACTCGATCCGCGCTAACGAAAATCGCTCACGTAAATGACTTGACAACGACAGACGCTCTTGCTTTTATAGGTCGCGCAGAGGTCCACTATAGGTTTCCCTCCTTACTGCACGCCGGCGTAATGCGTATCTCAAGTGTTCTTGTATACACTAGAACCTACTTGTGAGCGGCCTTGACTGAGGCAACACCTGCCACACTGGCCGGGGGGAGGGGGAGAATGTTCTGGGCTGTTCAATAGGCTTCTCATTACAATTGTATATTGTAGAGATATAAGCTTGAAACGATTTTCAGAGATATAAGCTTGAAACGATTTTCAAGATGAGACAGCTATCGACGGGACTGATTTGTTTAATGAGCTGACTGCTTTAAAACTGTATTTTTCCAAAATCCCCCGGATGAGTCGTAGAGTTAGTACCTTGTTCAAACTATTTTGTTCTCAACAGTAATAAATAGGCCTACAGCAAAAGCGTTAGGAATATTATTTATATAACGGCATCAGTTAGTTACGGTGTAGCTGACGAAAGAACTGTCTCAAAATTAAAAATAATAAAATGTTACTTAAGGTCGACCTTGGTTTAGGGACATTGAGATAAGAGAAAGCCATGGGGCGGCAAATTTAAAATTGTACGCAGACCCACGAACTCCTAGCGGTGGGTCTTGCATACTTAATTCTAGAAAAGTAAATATGTAATAGGTTTGTAAGACACGGTAAATACATTTTCGAGCCCGACTTCGCGACCCATTAAACACACCCCCTCGGGACCCATCAGCGGGTCGCACCCCATAGGTTGAGAAACGGTCCAATAAACTGTTTATGTAACGTATAGGCTGCTGACACACGGGCCACTCCGTGGCGCTACTCAGTCGTACCACTCAATCGCGCCCGGTTATTTTGCATGGTTTTAAATTGTACCCTTGCACACGAGCGACTGTGGCAGGCAGAAACCAGTCCCCGCCACTAGTGGCGACGATTTGTGGCGTTGGAGCTTGCACACAGGCCACTTTCAGTGGCGCCACAGCAGTGTTCAGAGTACTGTTGTGAAGCGTGTATTAACACTGTAATTTCTATAAAACTTTTGGAGTTTTCTTACTATTTTTTTAAACTTTCTAAGACTTTCTTTTTTCTAAAAACTATTTAAAAACTTGTAAAACTATCATGTCGGATTTTGATTCTGATCTATGTATAATTGAAGTGGAACAGAGACCGGCAATTTAGGACCCGAGATGCAATGAATACTCAAACAAAATGGTAAAAGGGAGAGCATGGAAAGAGCTCTGTTATATTTTTGTATCAGGGTTCAGTGAAATGGACAGGCTGATGAAAAATAAATCAAGTATGTTTCTAATCAGTACTGTAGTAAAGTATGTAATAAAAATTAGAATAGTAGTAATAATAATAAAGTAGGCCTACTGCACTAAACTAATGTGTAAACTTCACAAAACAACTAAAGTCGTAAGTCATAAATGTCTAAAGTTGGTAGACATTTTATTGTGTAATTTTATTGTGATAAATAAAAGAAAGAAGAATTTCGACGAAATCGAAACATCGAAGCATGATAATGTTTTTAGGCTTTTGAAACGCATAATGTGCATAAACTGCAGACTCTCCTGTGCAAGTGGGGAATCGAAAGTGTGGAAAAAATGTAGTGTTAACATCACCCGGAGCGTTACATTTTTCGATGACGTTACACACTTTGCATCACGCATTTTGTGGAATGACCCCCAGCCTAAAAACATTATCATGTTAAAATGTAGGTGTATGTAATAGAATAGAAACAAAATAGATATACAAGGTCTACAAAGTGCAGTATTTCTATAATGCGAGAACTTGTGCAATCCGGAAAAAAACTTCGGTCCCGTGCAATTCCGCTTTGAACAAGATTTTCTATAGGCTATACATTTTCTCTATTATTATCAATAATAATAAAACTTTTCGTACAAGAATATATATGTTTAATAATTTTTATTTAATATAACACTGTTTCAATAGTATTTAACAAACATCATCAGATATACAAATTAATAATTATTTAAATTAACTGTATTTAAACAGTATTATATTGAAAAAAATAATAAAAAATATATTCTTGTACGAAAAGTTTTATTATTATTAATAATAATATAAAAATAATACAAGAATAATTTAGTAAATATGAATGTAATATTTTCTCTAATAACTATTGTATTGTATAGCATCATAAAAAAATTTAAATTAACATAATTCTCTGCAACAGTCGTATACATTAGCATCTAGCCCATATGGCTCCTACAAGTGTAACAAATATGTAACAATATTCTCCCTGCAAGATCAGTCTCTAGTCATAACAGTTTACTGTTGAGTATCATAATTACAACACAACAAAAACAGCAATGACTTCTAAATTACAAAATAGCATATTAGCGAATTCAAGCGAGACGGTCTCAACAATGTTTTATCCAAACACTACTTGAGCACATATGAGCCAAAACAATCTTGCGAACAAGTTTGCAGACAGTTTACAGTTCCAGACAGGTGTAGGTCTGGCTTACAGGAAACCAATAGTTAATCGATTACTCAACACCAAACTGATTAATATTTCGTCTCTAATACGATTATTGTGTGTGTGTGTGTGTGTGTGTGTGTGTGTGTGTGTGTGCGTGCGTGCGTGCGTGCGTGCGTGTGTGCGTGTGTGTGTGTGTGTGTGTGTGTGTGTGTGCGCGTGTGTGTGTGTGTGTGTGTGTGTGTGTGTGTGTGAGAGAGAGAGAGAGAGGGAGGGATGTAGGGAGGGAGGAGGGCCGGTAAAGAGAGTGTACGTGGGTGTAACGTTCTTAACATAATCTATCAAAATATTTGAAACAAATTAGATGTGACAAACGAAAAATATTCATATAAATAGAAACCCTTTCTATTTTTAAACAAATATTTGAACTGAGAGATATATTTTAGGTAAGAACACATTTTGGATAAGACACAAAATAAGTTATTAAAATATTTTTTATTATCACTATCTTTTATCACTGAGCAAATGGACAGTGGCGCGTCTCTGAACCGAACCCATTCACACGAGCCACTTCGGGGCGCCACAAAGAAGCTTGTACAAGCGACTGAGTCGCGCCACAGAGTGGCCCGTGTGTCAGCGGCCATTTTTTTGTGGTCCGAAACTGTAGGTATTTGTAAGTTAGTAGTAAACGGCAGTTAGTCAAAAACATCACAATCACGTTGTCACTTTGTACTTTGAAACCGTTACTACAGTGACAGACCGACAGTATTAACAATGTGTTCTATCTAACAGTTATCCCGTTGACAACAAACTGTTTTAGTATACAACCGCAGGCTGCTATATGTAAACCTTTTAGACTACCTTGAAAAATTTGCGTCACTGTCTTCTTGTAGACCGAATTTTGTAGTTATTTACTAATGCCTTTCAAATAACAGTCGCTAACAAGTGACGGGTAGTCAAAACATTACGCTGCGTCATAGAAGTGAGTCAAACGAGCAGTACTACCACTAACAAGCGCGGTGGACAAGTTATGCTGTATACCAGCCGTTCTCAACCTGGTGCTCGCGTAACTAAAAATGGTGCTCATCATGGATGTATAAAAAGTGCTCGCGAGCAACAGTGACCCCTAATTTTCAATTATAAACTATATAGCACGGCCGTACAGCTGTTGTCCACCAACAACTGAGTATAGCAGAATACTGTTTGGTAACCTTTGTTACTTCTAAGAGCACTACTTGCAATGGTTTCCGGAATTGTCCGTAGTTTACAAGCCGATACCGACTCTATTGTTTGCAGCTTTAAAAGGCAGAGACAGCCTACGAGGGGTTTATTACTGTAGGCGCCAGGTTGTCTCATTTTGTAAATGGGCTGTTAAACACGTACTAGTACCCTCAAAAGAAGCGGTTATTCAAAATATTTTAATTTTATTGCCTCTGAAATCCCTAAACTTGGCAGCTTTAAGTACGTTCTCACAGAAATAGTCACGTAGCACTTTACACTTACCTCAACCAATCAATTTTCAGATTTTAAATAGAAATTTCGAAATTTTCCAATGAGACTTTAAGAGCAGCCACTACCATAGAGGTATATAGATAGAGGTGGTGAACTGGCTGAGAAACCGTCCGGCTGGAAAAGACAGATGGAATCACGTAGAGGTCATTTCTGTCCTTGTCTGCCTCTAACGCTGAACTGACGCTGAATCAGCTGATCCGCGCGAGTTCCACTCTCGCTCATGCGTCAGTAGACAAGGATAGAAATAACCTCTATGAATGTTTCTGCGTGGACATTTCCACTTGCACGAGCGCCTATACTTTGCCCCCTCTATCTATATACCTCTATGGCCACTACTCTCCTCCCATCCCGTTTGAGGGCACGGAAAGCAGAAATTAGATGTGTTGTTGATTTATCAGTTTTATTTATATTGTGACTGGAGTGACATAGTGTAGCGGTGTACACCAGTTTTGTGACGTATTTTGGTTGTAGTATTGCTGGTTCTGTTATTTGTGAAATACGCGTAATTATTGTCAGTTTGCAATTTTCGTTTCGCCTCGAAGTGTGTTGTGAACGTTCTTAAAAAAGAGACATGGATAAATTTGTAATATGAAAACGTAATGAAGAATCGATACCTAAGTTACCGTCTTCATCAACCCAAGATTCCAACAAAAGTAGCGAAGCAAAAAGAAAGAAACTGTATTCTTTTCAAGGTAACTGGGAGACAGATTTTTTGGTGGTCACTAATGACGAAAATACCGGAGTTATTTGCGTTTTGTCATGAACCTTTATCGGGTTTCAGAAAAGCAAATTGTCGAAGACATTATGAAACTCATCATAGTGCGTTTTCTGATCAATATCCCACGGGATCAGATGCAAGGATACATAAAATCAAAGAGTTAAAATCACAACTCCAACGTCAACAGAAGTCTTTTTCATTTAATGTTAATAGTTCTGTTAACAAACTTTCAACCAAAGTGTCTGTATCTGTGTCTCATAAACTTGTTCAGCATGGGATGCCATTTACAAGTGGAGAAATTGTGAAGGAGTGCATAGTTTCCGCAGTGACGACTCTCGCTGAAAGTATACCTGAGAAATACAGAAGTGTTTTGATTAATTGCGGCAAAAAATGTGCCACTTAGTAATGACACTGTTGCCAGGCGCGTTGACCTCATCGCGGCTCAAATTAAACAAAAAGCACTCCAGAAACTTTCTGAATGTAGTTATTTTTCTCTTGCTGTTGACGAATCAACAGACATTGCTTCTGTAGCACAATTGGCGTGCTTTGTACGTTGTATAGACAATGTGGGAATTGTAGAAGATTTCTTTTTAACAATTTTACCGCTCCCAGGTACAACTACGGGGCAAGACATTTACGACGCTGTCGCGAATTTCCTGAAACCTAATGGCTTTGATTTATCAAAGCTCGTGTGTGTGGTTACTGATGGCGCACCTTCCATGGTAGGTAAAAATAAAGGATTTGTCGCTCTTCTGAAAAATGATGAACATTTTCTATCATTGTTTAATTCACGTTGAAAACTTCTCCAGTCATCTTATATCTGTTCCTGAAATTTCAGAACAGTTAAAACTGATAGTTAAGTTGATCAACTTTTTGGTTTCTAAACCCCTGAATAAACGCTTACTAAAAGTCTTCTTGCATGATTTATCAGCGCCACATTCAGAACTAATCCTACATGCGGATGTTCGTTGGCTAAGTCGCGGGGAAGCAATTACAAGGGGCTGGAAAATTTTCGAAGAAATCAAAGCATTTATTTCTGCCAACGATTATGTCACTAAGTTTCCAGAAATATTCGGGGATGATTTCAAGATCAATCTTGCTTTCATGGTAGACCTATTTCAATATATCACCGAGCTGAACAAACGTCTTCTGGGTCAGAAAAACACAATTTGTGAACTGAAAGAAATTATATTTTCCTTTCGATCAAAGTTACAAAGATTCCTCGGGACGGCAAGTAAAAATGACTTGGTTCATTTTTCTGAACTGGCACATACACCCTCGAGTCCTGGTCGTCCCCACTCGGAGTGTCCTAAAATTGTCGTTCTGGCAATTCAAGATCTGTTGAAAGAGTTTGCTACACGTTTTCATGTACTCGAAGAAAGTGAGCCGTTGTTTAATATGGTGCTCAATCCATTTCAATTCAATGTGGACTCTCTCAGAAAAATTCTGATTATTCAACAGCACAATCTTGCTCGCGCGGAACTTGAATTATTAGAGCTCCAGTCCTCTCAAGCCTTAAAATATCTTTTCGAAAAGGAAAGGATCACAGATTTCTGGGGTGCAAATGATACAATGAAATTTCCGACATTGCGAAATGCTTCTCTCAAATGCTTGGCGATGTTTGGGACAACCTACCTGTGTGAAAAATGTTTTTCATTAATGAAATACATCAAGAACAAAGCACGATCAAGATTAAATGACTCACATTTGGAGGACTATTTACGTGTGGCTCCAAGCGACTTCTCCTTAGATATTAGTGAAATTCTGAGTAACATTCAGGCCCAAGGATCTCATTAGCCTGGTGAATTTATTTATTCTTATTATTATTATTATTATTAAATTTTCATGGTGCTCTCCCACTTGCTCCGGATTATGAAAGGTGCTCTGCAGTTTTTCCTCTGATCACCGTTCTGCCTTCTGCTTTAGGGGTGAATTTAAAAATGTTTCAGGTGTAGGCCTATATCTTTGCTGAAACTACACATGGATTCCTGATGTCATCTGTAATCGAATATGTAATCACTGTCTCTATCAAACGTGTGGTATACTGTACTTTCTACATTCTGTCACTTTTATTGAGTTATAAACTGAACTGTAGTCTATCTGAACAAATATTTTTTATATGTATAATATGATATTAGTCAATATAGTTTCTCCTGCAAGTAGTGTACTAAGTTCCAATACCTGACGCACGTTTCACTGAAACAAATCAGCGCATCAGAGGTTTGTAAATCTATAGTATATTAAAGTTAAATTGTTTTTTTTTTAATAAAAAAAATTCTCCGAGACGTCATAAATATTGTGCAAAAAGCTTACTACAATTGTTACTGACACTGGAACCTTCTTCAAGTAGACTGTGACCACTCGAGGCGTCACGCAAGGATGCAGTGTATCCCCAACATTATTAATTTATATAGTGACTATTTTACTTGTCGCTGCAAAAACAAGACAACATTTTCTATAGCAGTTAATATCCCACGCACCTGAACCCTATTTTGTACGGCTGTGGTGAGATTAAGGAGACTTAAGACGACCTTCAAAGGTCGCTCTACCTTCTTGGTAAGCTTGCGTCTGAATATAACATGAAAATCTCTCCATTTAAAACCATTGTGATAGCATTTAGAAGGAAGGGCCCTGTTAGGTCAGAAATAGTAATAAAGGGTGCAACAATTGAACAAGTATGGCATTTCCATTATCTGGAATATGACATCACCTACAGGAACAGAAATGACGTGGACACTAAACTTGCCAAGTTTAATTCAATATTTGGTGCGATACAAAGTATTACAGGTAGAAAAAATAAACAAGAAAGAGACCGAATTAAAGCCCCTACTATGTTATGTGAGTCTGTGCATTGGATGTGAGCAGGGTTCCAACTTCCGAGATCAAGTTTCTGCGTTCTGCAAAGGGATACACACGAGCAGATAGAATACGTAATGAAGATATACGCCGGGAACTAAATATTCCCTCAGTGACTGAAAAGATCGGGGAATATTGAAATTCATGTTTGCGTCATCTAGAACCGATGACGGGCGGTAGGGTGCCCAGGACAGTATTTTTTTGCAAGTCCTAAGGGAACGATCTCCCGTAAGACCGAGGAAAAGATGGCTTGACTTTTGCTGATCGTAACATGTGATGTCAACTAACGTTATAGGGAGAAGAAGATCATTCCAAGATCTAAGGCGTGTAGGGGCAGCAGCTTGACGTGGCCCAGTGGTCGTCCGGACGACCCTGGTGACTGCATCTCGCCTGCTTCGTACCATGAGTAGCAATCTCGCGCTTGTAGAAGTTGAACCTCCTTGATGTTATTTTTTGCGGGGATCGAAAGCTGAATTTTGTTGAACTTTAAACCATAGAAAGGAACTTTGAACTTTTAACGACTGAATCGAGGAAACCTTTAAGGCAGGAATTGTTCATCCACAACGGGTCGAGCGCCTCATACCGGCCAAGGAAAAGTCCCATAACGCAATGCTGGGTCACGGGATAGAGCAGAGGAGGAGGAAGCGCTAACAAAAGGCGACACTAGGCACGTGCCCCCATATCTGTCTCTCGACGTGCTCGAGCACGGACACGGTGTTGACAGGAGGGTTGGGAGGCGAAGCTTCACAAGGTCGGCGGAATCGACAGAAGATAGCTTAAGAGAGCGTTTGTGTCTTTTGGTGTTGGGCCTTCGTCAGTGCTAATGCGGCGAATATGTGGATAGGGAGAAGTAAGGCACTGGTAAACAGTTTGATGATCATTCAGTCATCCGACTAAATATATGTCTGAACATCTGATGATGGAAATTGATTCTACGAATCCGAACTTTTAAGGTTTTAATAATATATACAAAATATAGTTTTACAAAATGCATTATTGAACTAAAACAATATACTGTCAAATTTGTATACTTTATTTTAACACCTTGTACTTTTTACAGGTGGAACGAATTCATGAAGTTATTGAAACTTAATATATTTTTGTAGGGAGTCGCGGGTTTGTGAAGAAGACTTCACTTGTTTTTGTTGTATTCTATTTTATCGTAAAAAAATTGTCTAGAGAAGTTGCAAAAGTGTTATTAAATTTTTATAAGTTTGTTTATGAAAAGCGACAATAAGCGTGTCTTTCTCGCTCGGCACACTTCATTTACTCAAAAGAGACGTCGTTCTCGAGAATTTGTAATATTAAAAAAGTTTCGTCAAACTCGGATCTGTATTGGACTTGGACTGGCGAAGCAAATTTAATAGAATTTTATGTAAATTAAATTGTTACCCGGAGAGCAGATCGGAATCACGCTTGACTGCTTCCATCGGAGTATTAATACACGTTCGCTGGAAACCGCTGAATTTATTGGTTGGAAATTGTATCCTAGGAGGAGGTAATTTCCGACAAAAATGTAAATTTGTATAATGGCGTTTTTGAAAGAAATTAAATTAAGCGTGGCTTAATGATGTATAAAACGCTGCGTTATGTTCTGGTTTTGACTTGGTACAGTTAGTTTCGTTCTCGAATTAAATTATTAATGTTGTTATTAATGAAATGTGTAACTTATGTATTTGTAACTTAATTCGTGCACCTTGTGCGTCCGTTCTCGCTACTGCCAACTTTCGTAGGCTGAAGTAATTGTGCGAATAACTATTGTTGATTGTTGTTAGTTGATAACAACGGGGTTGAATTGTCTGTATGTTGATTGTAAGCTGCTATTTTGGCAATTTTTATGTTGGTATTAGTGTTCTCAGAGCCGAGAGTTTCTGTCAGTTGTGGCATCTTTTATATCGGTTTATATCTTTTCGGATATATACGTCTGTACGTAAGCTGATTTTCCGGATTGTTCGTAATACGCCTCTGTGCTAACGTTTGATTAGCGTCATATTAGCCTGTTTGTGTTTATAGCCTGTTTTTAAAATACATTTTGAAGTATGTCTAATACTTTCACGCCCTGTTGATGTAATTCTCTGCCGAGCTATTAGCACGTGGCCTGCTACTGTTCACATAGCTTGCAACATACGTTTCGGCCCCGCCATTGGAGGCCATCTTCAGCTTACAGCAGACGTTTCGGCCCCACCGTTAAGTGCTGTGCTGCCGACCCAATCATGTAGCGTTTAACTCTGATTGGCTGACGCTCCTTGCCAGCTTAGATCGTGCTGGTTGTTGGAGTTTATTTAAGTAGGTCTGTGTAGGACCAAGACTTAATCTGTAGGCCTACCACAGTAGGCTACTGTGGGAATTGGCGTACATCTTACCAGTTACTCAGTCGTTCTAGACACTGAAGATGACGTCCAATGGACCCGCAGAAGAGAACAGCATCAACATTATGTATATTTTGTTTAAAATTTATTAAATAATAAATTTTTGAACGTGTAAATATCTTTTATCCTTCACGACTTCAGGTCTTAAAGTGGGAATGGTTTAGCTAAATACAGAACAGTAAATAATCACAGCTGGGTTTATCTCATCAGGCGTACCATCGACCTTCTTTCTATTGGAAACTGCCACTCATCTGCCTACAGTTGGTGTGCTTAAGCCATATTTTCCTCTGAAATCTCTATTTTTGGTTTTGCTCCATATACTTTCTTTTAATTGTGGAAACACAGTTCTGTTCCTTGTAGCCTCGTCAATTTCATCCATCCCACCTGCCTCTAATAGGCGCCCCCCTTTTTTCTGTCGGTGTATGTGAACTCTGAAAACCGTCCGTGGCCAACTCGTGTCTTCTCGTGTGCCCTCACCATGTTGTCATTTTTCTTTCGATCTTCTCAGCTGTGTTGGTATTTAGCCAGTTCTCATTGTTTCATTTCAGTGTATACACTCTCCTACCCCTTGTCCAGTAATTCTTTAAGGTGGCCGTGTCATCTACCATATATCGGATTTTTGCCATATTTGTCTAACTTTTCTTTACGGTATTCGTCGCTCGGGCTTTATTTAACTCTTTAATTACAAGTGCTATCACTTCGTTATTTATGTTAATTAGGCCGGGTAGTAATTAAGTACTTGTAGTTAGGCTATAACGCCGTTAGGCGTTAGTCGTGTAGTTAGGCGCTTTAAGCCGTTGTCGAGTGTTGTTTTCCAACCAGATATTCCGCCTCATCTGCGGTAGTTTTTCTTCGGTGGCTACGTTGATCATGCTGGCGGCAGTGGTACATTCTCTCAATGCAGCGCGCTCTGCAGTTTTTACGTGCTGAGAGGAATCTCTTAGAATTCGAATTGCGAGCTAAAACGTTGAGTTCCTGCAGCCCCGACCAGATAGGGTGATTTGCGCTGAGCAGGCCTACATCGACATGGGCTAAACAATTTGAGCGCAATGTTCGATGATGGTCGCGTCCACTTCGTTGTAAAGTGTAGCCAGTCATTTGGAGCCATTGGAATCACCCGGACGATCAACATAAAATACATCAGTTCAAATTCTTCACAACGTAACTCGTCACGTTTTTTATTTATTTATTTTTAATTACGATACTATTTCACCAGTATCAATCACTCAGTATCCAGTTTCGTTCAGTAAATAGTTCATTAAGTACTACAAAATACAGTGGATGCTGGAGAAAGCGATAAGCAACGGGATCCGATTACGCCGGTGGAGAGACTCAGTGTAATTGTTCGGCGAGAGCACTTGTTCCGGTTGAAGAGGGCCACCCACTAGAGAAGGTACGCACCACTACACTGTAACGGAAACTTCAAACTAGACGCCAGACGCTACCGTACAGTCACTCACAAACGTACAACGTTAACAAATCTGTTTTTATATACTATCATATATATTGTTTCTCACCAGCCAACTATCAACATCCCGTTCGAAATAAAGAAGCTAATAGCAGAGAAGAGAAGGGCTAGGTTAACCGGCAACGAACACAGACACCTGACAGCAGAACTAAGTACAATCAACATACCAAAAAGTTAAAATTAAAACTCGAGAAATTAGGGAAAATTCTTTCCAATAATATGTTGGTAAACTGACTAGATGGGACAACTCTATCTGGAGGCCCTTAAAATACAGCAAGAAACCCAGATCGTCGGCACCTCGGTCTCATTGGAGAATGGCCACAAAAATGGAAAATCAAGGCCAACGAATCCAAGTGTCGTCACAATTACATTCACCGTACGGAAAGGCAACTGTCCCACAGTTCATCACAACTACGTCGAAATACCACAACAAACATTAGTCAAGTACCTAAGCCTTCATTTAGACGCTAAACTGACCTAGAAACACCACATACAACAGAAAAGAAACAACTATATTTGTGATACGATTCATAGAAATATTAGCAATAAAAAAAGACACAGCACAAGGATTAAATTTTATAAAATAATTGCATTACCCACATTGACATATGCGAATGAGGCGTGGGTCGTGACAAAAAAACGAATGGAGCAAGATTCAGAGTGCTGAAATGCAGTTTCTTCGAAGTACTTTAAATTATACATTGCAAGATAGAATAAGGAAAGAGGATATCAGAGCAGAACTCGAAGTGAAGGACGTAAATCAAATTATTTTAACTTACAGAAGACTATGGTGGGATCATCTGCAAAGAATGACATAGAATCGATTGCCGAAAGCGGCACTAACTATAAAGCCACTGGTAGAAGAGACGTGAGTCGTTCGATGATAAGATGGGTGCCGGAACAGGTTTATATAACATAATCTTTGAAGAGGAGAAGAAGAAGAAGAAAACAACTAGATTTAAGATTTAAGGAAATTAATTGGCTGATAGGCAGAAAGTCTAATCTATCTTTAGACAGCAAATGTCTTCTATATAAAAGGTCCTTATACCTCTATGGACTTACGGAATCGAGCTTTGGGGTTGCGCCACTAAGACTAACGTAACAATTATACAGCGATGCCAATCAAAGATCCTACGAGCTGTCGCGGATGATCCGTGGTATGCGTCCAACCACACTTTGCACACAGACTTCCATATTCCATACGTCCATGAAGTCATTCACGAACGTGGCACTGGACATCATACAAGACTTCACAACCATCGTAACCCGCTGATCATGCCACTTCTGCAGCCTGTAATCGACAGAAGATTGATAAAACAGTGGCCATCCGACCTTTAAGGGCCACAAGGTGACATCGTTGGATGAAACACCTCTTCACCCCATCTAGTTGTACATATCTTATGTGTGTACACTAATCAGGACATTAGCTTCTTTTTTCTTCCAGCTTAGCAGCCCATAGGCTGGTTGGCAGCAGCTCGCCATTCTTCACGCTTCTTTGCTTTTCTTTTCAACTCACAATATGATGTACAGTTCATATCGACCATAAGCTGTTTCATGTAGTCTAAACGGGGTCGTCCTCTGTGATTCTTCCCTTCAATTGTTCCTTCTATTATCTCTTAACCAACCCATTGTGTCGTAGTATATGCCCTATAACCTTAGCTCTTCTGCCTTTTAAATTTCGTAGAAAGCTCTTCCCCTCCTGAGCTCTTCTAAAGATTTCCTCATTCGTTATCTTCTCCCTCCAGCTTATCCTGAATATTCTTCTGTAGCACCAGGTCTCAAATGCTTGGGGCCTTTTCTTGCCACTTTCTCCAATTGTCAAAGATTCACTCCCATATAGGCACTCCACACGTATGTCTTTACTAGATTCTTCCTTATTTTTAGACTGATAGTGTTTGAAGTGAGGAGGTTTTCCTGTTTGTTGAAAGCAATTTTAGCCTGGTTAATTCTACTTATGATTTCCTTACTGGTATAGTACGTCCTTCACTTGTGATTTTACTTCCTAGATAGTTATATTCTTTAACTGGCTGGAAAACATTATTTCCAAGAGTTATTTTGACTAGATATTCTTCCTTCCGACTACAGACTTGGACTTTGGTCTTTTTGTTCATTTATTTTCGTATTGAATTCATTCTTCATTACTCGATCCATTGTGTCAAGAATCTTTTGTAGATCTTCGTTGCTCTCTGCAGTCACTGCTATGTCATCTGCGATCCTAAGCATGTCCACTTTTTCCCCGTGTACGTTTACTCCGAGATGGGTGTCTTCTCTTACTCTATCGGTCGTTTCTTGGACGTACAAGTTAAACAAGCATGGAGATAGAGAACATCCCTGTTTTACTCCTTTCTCAATGTTCGGCCCCTCTTGATGCTTTCCACATCGAACTATGCCTGTCTTGTGCTTGTAAAGATTCTGGATCAATCTTCGTTGTAGGGGACCCCTGTTTTGTGTAGGTTACTGAACAGCTTGTTCCAATTAACGTTATCGACGGCGTTTTCAAAGACAACAAAAGCTGTAACTGTCGCTTTGTCTCCCCTCAGTCGTTTTCCTATTATCTGTCTTAATGCCAAAATTGCCTCCCATGTTCCCGTATTTTTCCTAAAACCAAACTGATCTTCTGTCAAATATACAAGAGAAGCATCCATCATAGAGCTGCTGATACTAGGGATATCGTAAACAGATCTTTAATGCAGTGGTTTCCCCTTGCCTTCTGCATCCTAATTAGCTTAAGGGAAGTCCAAACGAAAAAAATTTATTTGTTGTCGGTTTTGAGATTTTTATTGAATATTATTTTTTGGAACCTGCACTTTACAGTAATATATAACAATGTATAGCCAAAAATTCGTAGTGTATGAAAAAAATATTTTATAAGTGGTTGCAAGAAACATTTCAGCAGTTTCTATGGAAACGACACGATACATCACATTTATCATTTGATATAGTATACAGATTGTCTGTTATCTTTTATTATTTTGTTTTGTGTGGTTGGCAACAATCTTTTCTAAAGTAATGCAGTGCATTCTGATCAAGTGACTGATCAGCTGACTGTGTTGTTTGTTTATATTCTGTGTTTGAGAATTGAAACATTTGAAACTGGTTACTGTTTTGGAAACTATTGAAGTTTTGTGTGGATTGTTTTCATTAGTCATGGGAAACAAGAAGAAAACTGGAACTTGGCGAACGTGCTACAAGAAGCGGAAAAATATAGGTAGGCCTAAAGTAAATGATTCTGAATGCCAAACTCCAAGCTCTTCCAATAATAGTCCTAGGCCTACTCAACCTATAAAGCAATCAAGCTCCAAGCTGAAGCTAAATAGCAACTTTGATTATTATCAGAGTAAGAATTAATCTTTAGAATACGAAATTATTGATTTTAATAAAATCAAGGAAGCTCTATATGATTTAGCAGTTTGCAAATTTTGCCACCATTATCTGACAATAACAAAGAAATCATTAGTTGGCCTAGCAACCCAATTTAGAATATTTTGTACAAACTGTGAGCACTCTGATAAGACCTTTTCAAACTGTGACAAAATTAGCATAGTGACAAATGAAAATAAATCAAGTAAAAGTGTATATGATGTAAATATTAGGTTAGTGTATGGGTTAAGAGTAATTGGAAAAGGTTACACTGCAGCCAAATCTTTGTGCGGAGTTTTGAATCTGCCTCCTCCTCCGACAGTCTACACTAGGCATGAAAAATTATTAGGCTAGTCTTGTAAAATTTTATGTGAGGAATCGATAAAATCTGCAGTTGCAGAGGCAGTAACAGAGAATGACCCTGGTCCTGATAATCCTGGTAGGCCTAGAACAGATCTATTTGTAGCACTGGATGGGTCGTGGCAGAAGAGAGGACATGTTTCATTGAATGGGATTGTGTCACTGACTTCTGTTGATACGGGGAAAGTTTTGGATGTTTATGCTCTTTCAAAATTTTGGAAATGCCCAGAAAAAAATAAAAATAAGCACAATGAGAGCTGTGAAGCCAATTATATAGGCACGAGTGGTGGGATGGAGTCAGAAGGCGCAGTGCAAATGTTTGCAAGGTCTGTACCTCGTTACAGTGTGCGCTATATTGATTATCTAGGTGATGGTGACTCCAATGCCTATAAGGCTGTTTGTGAGGCAAAGCCATATGGAGAAGGTGTCGAAATAAGTAAAATGGAATGCATTGGACACGTCCAAAAGCGAATGGGAACGAGGATAAGAAAACTAAAAACTAAACAATCTGGGACAAAACTTTCCGACGGAAAACCTCTTTCTAGAAAAAACCAAATGGCACAAATGGCTATTAATAAAATACAAACATATTATGACTTAGCTATTCGCAGAAACACACACAATGTAGAAGCAATGAAACAGGCAGTATGGGCATCATATTATCATATCATGTCCTCTGACGAAAAGCCTTACCATCAGCTTTGTCCCAAAGGTGAAACATGGTGTAAATACAATGAATCAATAGCAGAAAATAAGCCATACAATCACAAAGATCATTTCCACCTACCTGAAATAGTTATGCTAGAAATAAAACCCATATACAGGAGCCTAGCTGAACCTGATCTACTAAAAAAGTGTTTGAAAGGAAAGTCCCAGAACCCAAATGTCATTGAACAACATTATTTGGTCTCGACTCCCTAAAAGTACATTTGTTACTTTACCTACACTAGAGTTTGGAACATTTGAGGCAGTTTTATCGTTTAATAATGGCTGTGCAAAGTATTAGAACATTTAGGCTTCAAAGTAGGAAGACATATGGTAGATGCCATGAAATGCTTGGATCAAGAGAAAATAAAAAAAGAATTATGGTTCTAGGTTTAGTGGTTTATGAAATCTCTGTGATAATGTTAACATTATGGTTAAATGGCATTCGGACTCCTCTTAAAGAGTGCATTTTTCTGATTGTTAATAAATAAATTTAAAAAAATATATATACTATCAGAGGATACTGTCTAACGCAATGTATAATCTAACGCAAGGCTTGTTGAGAATTTGGTGTGTCATATACAAAATACCAGAGGTCCACAACTTAAACTACAAGGGACCCGCCGATAAGTTTACGTTTGTTTGCAACGTATAAAAGATGAATACATATATATTTTTGTAGAAGTATTATTTTATATTGTAACTGTTTATACATCAGGAATGAAGAACCAATAAAAATAGATTAACAATGATGTACATATCAGTAATGAAAATTATTGTTACAATGAGGCCTTTAAAACGTGAATGACCGATATCGTTATCTACTGTTTACGTACGTCTTTACCAGAATATCAGTGAGAATTGAAATTATTTATTGTGATGTAAGTCATTGCAATATTTGACGTCACAGCTTAATATATTTTTTTTCGCTTCAGGCAGTGTACTGTTTTGTAACGCCACTTTGGGAACCGCTCTCCCGGAGAGTCACTTAAGAGATTTTGATTTTAATGTCTGTAGAATATTTATGTTTAATGACGTGGAGACGTTTGTGTTTTTGCGGCTGCTTTTCCTGTGGGAATCTGATGATTTACTGAAAGCGTGAAAAAACAACACATTTTTTGCAGATCCTTTTTGATAGTTTTGGTTTCAAAGACGAAGGGTAAAAGTAATCATATAGATTTTGTGCAACTTCTTTAGTTTACCACATCTGTGTTTAGTGGCTCAGGCTGAGAAATTTGCTCCCATCACTACAATAAGATCATGGGCCAGTAGGATCATTTTCGTTGTTGGTGGGGGAAAGCGGTCATCTGTGCGTTTGGTAACTTGTAATAAATGTTGACTTTCCCGAATATGTTTCGAATACCTTTTTATTTTTAGACACCTAGAAGTTCACACTCGCCAGGTTTAATATAGGTAGGTGAACAGGATTCTCATCGATGACAATGGTTTTCCTTACTTCTCCAAATTCCTTATCAGGAAATTCTAGCAGAAATTGGTCGAAATCATAATTTATGCACTGTTAAAATTTATTTCATTTATCTGTTTCACAGGTGTTTAAGTTGACAGGTCATTTAGATTAAAAATTAACTTTTTACCTGGAGTCGCGTGTAATTCGTATGGATACCTTTTTTCTAATATTCACATTCTTTGTCTTGGCTTTGTTTCTTCTACTTCATTTGTAGAATTTTTTTGGTACCTTCATTCCTTGATTTTTTTTTTTAGTACTATTACTCTGTGATAATCTTTCTGTACGTGTCAGGTGGACCCAGTACAATATTTCTTCCATTTTCTAAATATGCTTCTTTCAACGCATTAAATTAATCTATATTACCTACATAGAACTGAATAATGCCTTCACAAACATAACATTCAAATCTAGAAACGTTTGTAGTTAATCATATCTAGAACAAAGGATTTACCAAAATCTAATTATACCAAATAAGGTTATTAACCGGTTTTTGTTCTTACAGGCATGCATACTAGGATTTCTTACCGATATTATTTCTAATTATTATTTCTACTGAAAACCTGTCAAGCTGTGTATTCTTAAAGCTGCTCTGTAAATAAACGTCTTCTTATTCTTCTTCTCCTCGTCTTCAAGGATTAGGTTATATAAATCTGTTCCGGCACCCATCTCTTCTTCGGACGATCCACGCTGTAAGTAAACCTCTACTGTAATTACAGTAGAGCATCGATTATCCGAACCTCTCGGAACCAGGGCCCGTTCGGATAATCGATATTTCGGATAATAGATCGTAAATTGAAAACATTATTTCCCTTTACAAAAACAAAGGTTTTTATTACAAAATCATTTCTAACATACTGTTATATAAATGCAGCAACTTGTATACTGTACTGTAATGTATTACTAAGGCTAAAAATCATTGAATTAAAACTGAGTGTAGTTAATAAAAACAAAAAGTTACTTTAAACAAAATTAGAGTTTAATGACAAACACTGTACTACAAAATTAATTAAAATTTAAAAAACAAAAAACATTCGGTACGATTTACATTTTTTTGAAGAATTCTCTATCACTGTCTGCTTCAAAACGATAACCGCTAAGGACTGAAGCCGTTAAGTTCCATAATCTGAGTACAATCTGTGTCGTCTCTGTTTCGGCCCACTTTAGAACAGTCAAAACTCACAAGTGCGTCAAAACCTTTTGCTGCCGTCGCGTCGTATTAGTAGCATTCTCGCCGTCTTCATAGGCTCTAAAGCTGTATAGCTACAGCGTTTATTTATTACTGTACAGTACTGTAATAATTTATAGTATACAATTTTTTATGTTCAATAAATATCCAATACGCCTACACGTGTCCAATACATTACTGTACAGTACAGTACATAACTGTACTTTTTATTGAGTTCGGATAATAGACCGTTCGGTTAACGGATGTTCAGATAATCGATGCTCTACTGTACATCATTCGTCACTATGTTAGGGAGGTAGACCATGTTGAGGGTTCTTTTTACTGTACCGGTACTAAAATTTTGGAGAGGACAGAAATGCAGTTATATTTTGTAAGTTCCTTAAAAAACGTTTTTCTCGACAAATGGATACATGTTTCGAAAATAACATTCTGAATGACAAGATTTTAAAATAACATACCAGAATTATAAAAAAAACTTTGATGTTTCATCTATCCTTATCTGCTTAAATTCGCGTTGTTGCGAACGACGATGCAACAGGAAGCCTGAAGCTGTTTCCTGTTGGAAGCTGCGTTCATTCACACAGTACCAATGAGTCAGCGATCTGTTCCTTTTAATTTCTGCACATAGGAAGGGAGGGGGAGTAGAAACAGAATAAGAAGAAGACAAGGCAGTCGGAGTTTTGTAGGGAATCGCAACAAACCGGTTGCCAAGTTCGCCTAGACTGCTCGTTCGTTCTTTTTTTTTTGCTGTGCCGGTTTTCGTTTTATCGTTGCAAGGTTGCAAGGGAAGCTGCGGATGTTGTACCGAGCCTGCGTCTTCCGTCTTGTAAATGCATCGCGTCGATTGTGTGTGTGTGTGTGTGTGTGTGTGTGTGTGTGTGTGTGTGTGTGTGTGTGTGTGTGTGTGTGTGTGTGTGTGTGTGTGTGTGTGTGTGTTCGAACCGAAACTGGAGTCAGAGTGTTTGTCTAGATTATTGTACGCTATCCTTTTGTTGGGTTCGTTTTGTTCGCAAATACCCTCCCCCCTCCGATTAACGCCAACAAATCTTCAGTTTTAATTGTCATCAGAATAAATAGCCCTTTGTGTAGGGTGTATCTTTCTCAGCTCAGTAATATTTTATTTCTGGTACAGGGTATCGTTACGTGACAGGTAACAAAACTTATTGCACGCGTGGAACACCGTTAACTTCACAAGTAAAATTACTTTTATCAGTTACGAACCGTTGTTGCCTAACAATGTCATACCGCCATTCCAAATTATTAAATCTGGCATTTTTTTTTAAGTATCGATTGTATGCACTGCCTAATAAATCATAGGTTAAAATTTAGTGCCCATATAAGAGTAGAGTGCGAAAAAGCCATGGCCGACTCTAGTAGAAGGCCGGAATATTAAACGTGGCAACACTGGGACCAGCTGATATTTTGAGGCCGACTAGACGATCTCTTAATTTGTGTTTCAATAATCAAATCGCGTCATTTTTGATTGCCGGTTAACAGCAGTTTTATAATTCTTCACTTTTTGCAAATCAAAAGTTTATTACGTAAAATACTGTTATATTATTTAAGAAATATAATAATTAACTCATCCATATGATACGAATTCAATAATTCGAACAAAATTAATTCATTAGGCTTAACACTAATTCACTAATTTCTTCAACTTAAACGTATAGTACTAAGTGCACACAGGCCTATAATTTAGATTTAGCTATAAATAGGCGTACTCATGATTTTAGTAATGCTATGAAATGAAACCAAAATATAACATGTTCACTTTAGCTATTTTATTACACTATGCTTATAGGCTCAGACGCAACATTGTCACGTTTAATATTCCGGCTTCTACTAGAGCCGGCCACGGCAAAGCAGATTTCACGTAATTTAGCAGATCACGTCATTAACACACGACATGATTAACAGACGTCGTTAACATAAGACTTCAAATCATGAAGTATACAAAAGCACTGTAATGAACATTTAGGGAGACGTGCATGTATTCACAGGTGAAACGCAAAACAATTGAATACTCAAAACAAATTAAAACGAACAAAAACTAGTTTTTAAAACGCCGAAAATATCAACAACAAAATGTTTGTACAGTATTAGTGTAACACGATAAATGGAAATTTTAAATTCGAAGTGACTTATTTCACTGTCAGAATATTTTTATTAGTAAGGTACAGATTATTAGCCTGTACTAGCATTGATGTTAACTGCAATCTTCCGATGATATAACTGCCACTGTTCAAGCGATAAGTGATTACGGAAAATGTCGTATATACTGATAACTGACAATAGGCTACAGTTTATATGACCGGCTCACACGAACTGAGAAACTTTCATCTGTTTGGTGTACATGCCACGCTCGAATTGAGAAACATGCGGATATTAGAGTCGTTGATCGTTCCAGTGTTGTTGTTGTCTCTGTGTTAATTGAGATTGAGCCTCTGTTAATTATTATTTAATTTATAGTCTTGTGTTATCTTTACAGATATTACTAAAAACAAAAAATAATGGTAAGCAAACACAAATACAATTTTAAAAAAGAAACTCTTTTTGCTACACTCTTTCTTGATGCATATAATATATTTAATATTTATAATAACTTTACCTCAAGATGTTTTTCCCTTATTTGGAACATTTTCGGGACACTTATTGTTCCCATCGTCAGCCTTCTTAATTTGAATCTCGTGGAGTACTTGTGTGTTGGTTGGTTGTTGTTATGGTTTCCTGTTGGTTTTTGGTATTTTAAATTGCTATTATTGTGTGTGGTTGTGGTGTATATATTAGTATTTTGTGTATTTTCGATTTTGAGTGCTTTGAAAATTGTGTCATGTTTTGTATTGATTTGTACGAGGTATTAGTTTGTTTTGTGTCTGTATATTTGTAAATTTTCCCAATTGGGTCATTATGGTGCCTTTGTGTGGTATGTGTTTTATTAGTGTCACGTTGGTTATGTCTGGGAATTCATGTCCAGTGTTTATTGCATGTGTGGCCAAATTAGGTTTACGTATATTTCTGGTCTTTTGTATGCGTTCAGATGTTCAAAATAACGTTTTTCAGTTGTTTTTTTGTTTGTCCTATGTAACTTTTATTGCAATCTTGGCTTTCAAATTTATGTATACCATTGGTTGTTGTATTATCTTTGTTGTGTGGGTTATTTAATTTTTGTAAATTATTTTTATGAGTTTTGTATGCTATTTTAACGTCTGGTATTAAATTTTTTTTATTTAGCTTTGTCATTTTATTATTTATGGGCCACATTCACATACTTGTGTGTTCATGCTGACACGTTTACAAGCAATTTTTACAAGAATTCATGTTCTGGGAGTTTCTTACGTCGGAACTTTGAAGAGGATCGTGCTGCCGTAGGTAGAATAGTTTTTCGAAGAGGGGTTGGAGCGCACGTCATTAACTTCAGTTGTTAGCGTAACGAATCCGTAATATATGCCTCGTCTCGTGTGCACGAATCTTCAAACATCACCATCTTCACGGATTAAACCAAGGATGGTTTGTTCCGGTCTCAAATAGACAAAGATTAGAGCTCGTCACTCCAGCGCTTCCTCGGACGTCCCACACCTCCACGTCCCCTCGGCTTGTAGTTCCATAGTTGTTTGGCGATGTGGCAGTCATCCATTCAGCAAAGATGTTCCCACCAATTCAGCCGATACTGGGCGATCCTGTCGAGTATACTCATAATATTCAGTTCCTGGCGTATATCTGTGTTTCTTCTATGATCATGGACAGTATACCCTCCCTGAGAAATCTCATTTCAGCCGTTTGGATGCGACTGGCCTGGGCTTTCGTTGAAGTCCAATTCTCAGGCCCATAAAGAAGTGTGGGAAGAGCCATCACCTTGTAGAATTTTAGGCGTGTTCCTTTACTTGCCGACGTAAGGGTTCGCCTCATGGTCCCGCACATAAGGGTGAACTTATGCAACTTATTCACAACGTTGTTGCATGGATTATAAGACACGTTGAAACAAATTCAAACATATTGAAACAAAATACTAATACCATGTATGTATATTTGATACGTACAAGTAAAAACTTTTGCGTACTAAATAAATGTATATGTAATAAATACTTTTATTAAATTGGCTGTATGTACGAAGTCAGTTCACTTATAAGGAATATGTAGCTTGGAGCAGTACGTATAGTAAGTAAGGAAATATGATTTCTTTGCGCAGAAAGACGGCGAACAGTTACTTAGAAAAAAGTTTGTGTTATTGAAATATAAGTAAATAGGGTAAACGCTATGTTCGGCTCAACGAGATTTTCTAGTTACCGTTCAGACGTGACGGAAGTTTGAACAAGCACAGTCTATTGAATCGAGGGAAGTAATAACGGATTCTATTCAGTAGAAATGTTTTTATTCTATTACAACTTCTCTTACGTTACTCATTATTACAGAGTATTGGTATGTGCATTAGGTAATACATGTTCCTTACATGGTAAGTTCTTTGAACTGGAGAATTCGCTCACTGAGGAACTCATTTATTATTGGATACATGTCACTATTAGATAGTTTTCAGTTCATCATCATCATCATTATCATCAATCCCCCTCCTCAAGGTTTAAACCAAGAATGGTTTGTTCCGGTCTCAAATAGGCAAATATTACAGCTGGTCACTCCAGCGCTTCCTCGGACGTCCCACACCTCTCCGTCCCCTCGGCTTATAGTTCCATAGTTGTTTGGGGGTGCGGCAGTCATCCATTCGGCAAAGATGTTGCCACCAATTCAGCCGATACTGGGCGATCCTGTCGAGTATACTCACAATATTCAGTTCCTGCCGTATATGTGTGTTTCTTCTATGATCATGGACAGTATACCCTGCCACCTGCCTGAGAAATCTCATTTCAGCCGCTTGGATGCGACTGCCTTTCGTTAAAGTCCAATTCCCAGACCCATAAAGAAGTGTGGGAAGAGCCATCACCTTGTAGAATTTAAGGGGTGTTTCTTTACTTGCTGACTTAAAGGTTCGCCTGATGGTCCCGCACATAAGATTGAATTTATGCAACTTATGCACCACGTCGTTGCTTGCATTATAAGACACACTGTAGCCCAGGTATTCAAAAGTGCTAACTTGTTCCAGGACAGTACCATCTATAACAATTTTTGGCCGTACAAGATCAGGTCTTGTACAAAAGCCATCACCTTGGTTTTAATTGTAACAACAAAGTGTCAATTGTAGAGTGACCAGTCATAAAATAGTCTGGAAGACACATCTGGCAGTTTTGTATGGCATCGTCAATATGTAAATTAAAAAGGGAAAATGATAATGGACACCCTTGTCGTACTCCACAATTGATCTGGCCAACTCTAGGAGCTGTTCTCGGACTCCCTGCTTTTATTAAGATTTTATTCTCCATATACAGACTCTGTATGGCTCTAATTAGATGTTGTGGGATCCCTTTCGTTGCCATTACTGCCCATAGTTTGCCCATAGTTTTCAGTTCTCAGACGAAATTATGAAAACCATGATTACTAAACACTAAAAATTCGAACTACTGTATTGCTTCTTTTAATTAAATTTACAAACACAATGCCATATTGACAAATTCTTTGTAAGTAATTCGTTAAGTTTCGTGCAGGATTCTCGTATAATATATATTTTTTATCAAGCTGTATTACTTCTGCAAGTAGAATGTTCGTATTTTGATCGTTTTATTTTCGACCTGACTCACGTTTCACAGAATAGAGCTGTATCTTCAGAGGTTTCTAAATCTATATCACATAATGTAATTTGATCACACACACACACACAGGCCTGTATCTAATATACATACATATGCGATATGTATACACATATCACATATATACATATGCGATAACAAAACGTAAAGTTTTGAAGTTTTTTTCAAACTTAGTTTCCAAACGTTTTGGAGACTGTCCAAAATGTGCAAGTTTTTTTCTGAGAAATATTAATTTTATCAAATTATTAACGAGATATGAATTTTGTCAAATTATTAAAAACACCGAGTTTGTAAAATTCCTCTTAACTTTATGACCCGCATGACTTTTACAATTTTTTTACAGTTTTACTTTCGTTTTTTGGCGTGTGGTATCCGTAAATCCCTAAAATTAAAAAAAAAAATTCAGAACGAACACTACATTTTTGAATTCAGTGAACACTCCCTTTAATGTGATACCGGGCGTAGTTTTAAATATTTTTCAAAGTTGTGATCTTTTTTTGGGGTTGGCGTATAGTTCATATACGATATTTTAAAGAACGGAGTTTTTACACTGTGTTCTGAGTTTATACACGAGTTCGTTATTATCTTTAGTATTTTAATTATCAGGTTCTAAAATTTTGAAATTAGCGAACCTGAAATATATATTCAGATTGTGATTAAAATTCTCTTAATTTTATCGTAACGTGGATTTTTGTTATTTGTAAACATTTTGATCCATTTTTTTAAGTTTTGGCTTCCCCAAATTTTGAAATTTCCAAAACTGAATAGGATTGGTATGTTTAGATTTTGGTTAAAAGTTCCCTTTAATTTGAATATCACACATTGTTTTTTTAAGTTTTCTCAAAATTTTGTCCTTTTACATTTGTCCCTCGCACCTCCATATTTTTTGGGGGATAAATCTAAAAAAGCAATAGGTTTCTGTGGGGTAAGAGTATGAACATGGAAGCCCGGTTGACGCGTTTAAAAGTTATCTGAAGACTTACCCCAAACAGATGTGCAGATAGACAAATGACAAACGGTCGAGTTACAGCCGTGAACTCGCTTCGCTGGTTCGATAATTTTCTTTCATTCAACACAACACGCTGTGGCCGCTTCCGAACGTAGAAAATCAGACGGCGCGGAACTTCACTACGTATGCGGAATACTCTATCTTCTTGCTTCATTGCATTCTTCTAGATTTCTTTTTCTATGACAATTAATTTTTAGGCCTATCACAACCGGCAACAGTTGTTATGTACCCACGCCACTCCACTGATTAGTTCCTTTTCTCAGACACCTCTCTCCTTCACTGACCCGTATATTCGTCTCAGTATTTTCCTCTCAAATGTTCCTAGCTCATTATCAGTACTTCTGCTCAGAACCCATACCTCTGATGCATACAATGGCAGTGACACAACTAGTGTCTTGTATGGAAGGCCCTTGGGCTCAGATTTCACTTGTAAGCTGAAATAAGCCCGGTTAGGAAGGACAACTGTTTTTTTGGATTTCTTCTTCCATTACATTTTCAGTAGTCACAGGTGAACCCAGATAAGTTTAAATGTTTTCACTATCTCAAGTATGTAGCCTACTCGCATTATGTAAATACCGTGGTGAATTAACTGTGAAGAGTACCTCACGTGGAAGTTTTCGTTGAGTAACGTCTACACGTAAGTCACGGTAGCGGTATATATATTGCTACGACAATTAAGTAATGCTCTCGAAAAGTCGGGAGGTGCAGGTATGCAATAGTTCTACACGTTTCTCTGCTGCAGTGTCTCTGTAGCCACTCAAGGCCGTGCACATAAGTAGCGCCTAGACTGTTCGAGAGCACTCTTAACTACACAAATTATGCCGGTACGCCGCCGAAAGAATGGAAAATTATTCTGGAACACCTGCGGGACGTAGACTATATGAGCAACAGCGGCCGGCTAAGAAGTTAGTACACCTGGCGAGATTTCAGAATGCTAAACAAGTGATAGCGGAAAGTGATTATTGTGTTATAATTAGTGCGTAACTCTATTAGTTGACATTATTGTTGCTTGTGGACAAATTTAACTTGAGTTATTGTACGAGTGTACCTTGTTGATTACAAATTGTTATTTGTGACTAATTAAACTGGTAATTAGTGACTTCACTGGTGTCTGTATTTTGTTTCCACCGAACAATACGACGATCCGCGAGTCGTAGCATATATACGCGGAGAAAAAAATTCATTAATAATTTTGGATCTGAGAATTTGATTCAGTGAAATGGCTGAATCAGTTGTCCAGCAATTCAAATTAGCGGCACTTACTGTATTTTAAAACTTAATAAAAGTGCACACTTGTTGAGTAAAAAGAGTTCTTGTTGTAAAGAGAGTTGAGTGTGTTGTAAAAAAGTATTGGAATATTTATTGGACTTTAACAGAAAGAGTAGTTTTTATAGTTCTCGTAAGAAAGCTAATGTTTCCTACAGTTGAATCTCCGTAGCTTCTAAACTGACGTGTTTTTGTAGGGAACTGCGGCGTGTAGACATGTGTTCATTATAGGAGGCGCCGAACATGCTGGGTGTGACCGGCATTGTTGTGTCCCCCTTCGTGGTATTGCCGGTTCGGAGAAATGGCTTTGAAGCTAGCCTGTGACGTGTGAATCTGAGCAACATGATGATGGCCATATCGTATTCGTAATCTCCTTCTTTTACGATTTTATTAAAAAAAAAAAACTACTTTCCGCAACATGTGTAAGATGCATGTACGTTTCCGTGTATGTTGCTTTCCGTCCAAGTTTTATGTTACGGAAATCCTGTTTAACTTGTGCAATCGAAACCGGTGCGTGAAGCAAATGTTTGTATGCTCTTCTACGCCCATCATAGTGCAAGTACAGTGACTTCTTTGTGTCGTATTATAGTCATAATAACTACTACGCTCCCTGAGCTGCAGAACGAAGTATATTTATTATTTTATTAAATAAATTGCAATATTAAGTAATTTTTTTAGAAAAATTACAAAATTCCCAATTACTCTACTTTATTTTACATAAAATAACAATTGTAAAGGAGACAATCATACAATAAACATTAAATATTCTCAACGTTCGGATTCCGTTAAAAATTCCGTATAGTCTAACACCTGGCGGGATTTTTACAATTTTTTTTTTCAAAATTTTGATCTTTCTTTTGAACCCAGAGTCCGAAAGTTATGAACATTTTCAAAACTGTACACTACATTCAGATTTATGTTAAAATTCTTTTTAACTTGATATTCACACGAACTTTTGCGATTTTTTACCGTTATGGCCCTCCCAAATTTTTGTCTCCCCTTTTTTTTTCGGAGGTACAATCTAAAAAATAATAGGGTTTTTGTAGGGCGAGAGTATGGACGTGCATAGTTTTACGAAAATCGGTTGATCCGTTCAAAGGTTATCGTGACGCATAGCCGAATGCATTGATAGATAGGCCTAAACAAATGCCAAACGGTTTAGTTAAAACTGACAACGCGATTCGCTCGTTCAAATAATGTTATTATTTTTAGATTTTAAGTTTAGGTAATAGATTTTAGGATCTAATAGGAAATAATAGGTTTCAGGTTATTATTTTATTATTTTTAGGATCTAAACTGTCTGATAGGTTTCTTTTGATGATTATCATTGTTGATACACAGTTTATTTAGCTATAAGTGTGTGTCTATAGCAGTCGGCTAAATTTTTTTTATTGCTGTAGTTACTACGTAATATAGGCTACATCAACCCGTACTTTATGACTAGTATACTTTATTAATACAAAAATTCTGAGCAACGGAAAATACATTTTTAAATTGAATTTAATATGTCCGAAATGAACGCTACGAAACCGTTAAGACATCTGATCGTACGGGCAAAAGGGTGTTTTTTTTTAAAGAAGTAAATCGCAGTGGGTGTGAGCTTAGGGTAACTAATGTTTTCAGGTAAGAGTAGTTCAACTGACGCTGGCGATACCGTGTGCACGGTTACGTCAGTCTGACAGTACTGTGGCACGACTAGCCTAGTCATATTGTTAAAACGTGAAATCATGAAACCACGGGGACTTGCAGATTATTGGGATAGTATGAGATCGCTGAGGAACGTGAGGAAAAGTGTCCAAGCTCGCGATTTCTGTTATCATCACGCAGTTTTTGTGTTTTTGTTTGTTCCTGTGAGCATTCACATTGCTACGGAATATCAGCAACCGTGTCCGGCCGATTGCCAACCGCAGGCCGCGTTGTGCCAGAAAACAGATGAATAAACACTTGCATTTCTCTTGTCTCTTTCTTTCAGTAAGCCTAATATTAGTGCGGATGTTCGCAATCCGGACTACAGTGTGTACGGTACCTCGATCGTATTGAAATTCATGTACACAGTTCCGTCCTGACTATACGCCGCACTGAATTGTACGATACCTCTTCCAGATCATTAGTCTGGGCCATTATCTTGCTTCATACAGCGGTTTGAATAAAAAGCCATTATTTCTGTATTTATCAGCTGTTATTTGAAAGATTGATATTTCTTTCAACTGTGGTCAGATTTTACCTAATGAAGTTTAGCCTATATCTAAGTTTGAAGGGAGAAAAAGGTAAAGGAATTTAAATATGCTCCTTCCTCCAAGACACATAAAAATCATTCAGCAGCGTAAGGTCAAGGTAGATTGTCGATATTCTTAACTTAAAAAAGGTATTTGAGAAGTACAATTACATTTCGTGAGACAATTATTTTATCAAAAATAAAAATTATAAACTTCAGCTTTTACACCACCTGTTTTGTTTCTTTTATTATCAGATAGTTTTGTAAATTTATATCAAATAATTACAGTCTGAATAATACGAAAGTGGGATTTATTAATTATACAGTTTTGTAAAGTACATTTTTTTGTATCGCCCATCTAAGGACCACATGCCAATTTCAATTCTTTTTTCTTTGTTCTTTCTTTTTCTCCAATATTCTTTCATCTTTTCACTGTCTCTCTTCTTCCTGTCTTCAGCCCACTTTGAACCTGCGTTTCTCTCTCTCCTACTCTGGACTTCTTGCATTTTTAACACTTGTGCCCGAAAAACTTCTCTTTCGATTGCTTCTTCTGCGTTTATATTACTTTTTTTTTTCTTAAATCCTTTTGGACTTCTTTAATCGAACTTGATGTTGACTTCTCCCTCACAGATATTTGAAGATCTGCTTTGTTAACCTATTGTCGTCCATTCTATATAAATGTCCAAAAAAATAGTAGTCTTTTTTTCTCATTCCATACTGCAATTGAAATTGTGTAGAGTGCAAAAGTAGGAATTAAATTCCGAGATAAGATAGTTAGTCCGAAATGATTGTTTTTCGTGGTTTACTCCAGTAGGTTCTTCCGCTCCTTCTGCCGTTGGCAACTGAGATGCCTCATCCGCCCTTGATAATGGAGAGCGTAACGTGTTAGACCATTCGAGTTATAATTGTTATTTGAAATACGTGCTTATAGTGTTAAGAAAAAAAAATAAAGGCGTGCAAATTAAAAATGGTTGTGATCAATTGTGTTTTACTCTATCATTACTGATGTAATAATCGTCTCCATTGGGGACGTGTCAGAGGAATTTTGGACTGAAAGTTAATCGTACTTTCTCCCTTTCTCCCCCTCACCCAAAGAAACGAAAGTACATAATTTCAATGTAGATATTCTGTTTTATAAAACGTTATTTCTGGTTCGCAGAATTGTCTGAAGCTGTAAATCCACATTTTGATGCTTGAGGTGTGAGTTGGAGCTACAGTGTGATGACGGGTGGTCGAGGAGAAGGATATTATTAAAGAATCGAAGTCGTTGACTAGGAATTTTAAGGAATCTGCGAATCAGAGCACAGTATTAGATATATTCCGTTAGTTCCTTTAATCTACAAGGATAAACGTAGAAAACGCGGTAAAATTGAAGTATTGTTCAAGGGACGAAGAGAATAACACCCTCTTAGGAATAAAGAGAGGGATAAAACGCAAACATTAATAGGCCATACGTAAAAATGATTACGGGATAGTCACGAGTATACAGAGCAACAACGGAAATATGGAGACAAAAATGACACGATCAATATGAAATGGATTAGGGGGGCGGCCCGCCTTGTTAAAATTAGATGGCCGAAACATGCCCTGGCGAGCCACAGATAGACGAAGATTTATCACGTGTATCATCGATGCCATCAATATTGTAACGTTACATAACCCGGTCCCAATAAGGTCAGAAATGGGTAACCTAAGGCTCGCTCAAAATTAAATTATATCACTCACCATGACAAACAATTCGAGTGATATATGGTGCAAAGTGAGTTATAGTGTACCCATGGAGGTAAAAAATAAAAGTGACGGTAACTTATTACCAAACTGTGCTGTAGGTTTGGAAATTATAAAACTATGAGAGTAGGCTATGATACTACTAACTGATCTTGTATTTTATTTTGTTTATTGTAATATTTATATTGTATGAACAACTATTTGTTATACCCTAGTTAATATTATATTTTTTCAAATAATTGTGTTAGATTATAAGAAAACCCAGGGTTAGTTTTAAAAGACATAAAAATTTAAATACCAAAAGATAATAAAAAATTAAAATAATCCTATGAAGGAAATGGCAACAGGAAGTAGCGCCGTGTAGTAATACTATGAGAGACTAATAAATAAAATATATAAATTTATTTAAAGATAATAAAATTATCAAATATTTATATACAAGGTCATAAGAAAATGAACAAAAACTTATTATGTAAACAAAACTAATAAAGAAACCGGAATGGAAAAGAATTATTTTTCAATAAATAAAATATAAATTTATAATAATTACAAACTGCCTGTATAATAAAAATACGATGGGTTACTAAGAGTGACGAAAAATAACAAGTATTGTTAATAAGAAAAATTTTGAACTAAAACCGTAGAGTTGAAAAAATGATGCTACTACATTTATAATAAAAAATAACCCTTTCGGAACTTGAGAGGAGTGCAAATTGATACAAAATTAACTAGCCGCATGAACACTTCAAAATCATCCATGATTTATCCAAATTAAATGGTTATATTCATTAATAAACAGTGAAAGAAGACATTCTGATGATCCAACATGGTTTCGGCCTAGTTCTCGTTGACGATTGGAAAATACGCCAAACGGTAAGGAAATTATTACGCAAGACGGACCTCACCATAGAAAAAGCTTCAATCCAGTAAGAACCATACGGAGCGAGGTAATATAAACATTTTTTTGTAATAATTCAAGAAGAAAATGCATTCCGAACGTTGAGATTGGAAAATAAAATAGTCATCTAAACATATGTTTTTAAAGTAAACAAATGCACGCTGCACTCTTACGGACATTCCAGGAACTACATACTACACGAAAAAATAAACAAATTATTTAATAATTTTTTCGGTATTTGTAAAGCGTAGTAATTATCCATTTCTGACACTCTCGTAACAAAAAGAACTTACCCTGAACCCTGGGGAATTATTAAGAATTATATATTAATTGATGTTTTTTTTAAATAGTGTAAAATTTGGTAATTAAAACCATATATGTCTTTCTCTTTAGATAATTCCGTGTTTGATCTGTGAAGTCGAGATTATGTTTTATTGAAGGAAAGATCAATTGTAATAATTGTATTTTGGTGGCAGGAAACAAAAAACCAATAATATAAATAAATGATATTATTGAAAAATAATCTTGAATAATAAAGCGTGTTATAATTTTTTGTAGTGGGTAGTTGTAATAAATTTCAGCACAAAAAACTGAAGAAATCAAAACCTCGGATCAAATTTTGCTACGGTGTAAGCTGGTTGAACTATACGTAGAAACTTATCTCACCATCAGCTGATTTAAATCTCAGCGAACAATTTGAGGAAATCCGAAATCGTCTAAACCAAGTGTGAATAATTGGTACTTACTCTCTCTTCTTCATAAGGCTGAACAACTTCCCTCCTTGACCCCAAATCACACACTCTCGATTTCTATTTAGATTGAGTAAAACAAAAATATAAAAAAATCCTTTATTTATACTTTTTAAAACGTCAGTTATTATAATTCATAAGTGGCGACTGCGGAGAGGCGGAAACATTAACACCTCTCAACGAAAAAGCAGTACGTTACAATATATACTGATTAGTCAATTAACTGACCGCCTTGTAAACAGAAATTACACCGTTCCACACTGCTATAGAAAAAAAATCCCAATTAGCGCTACAAGCTTCACAGCTCATCGGGATCGGAAATATCTAACACTGACACAACATTATTAATTAAATGATCTGTTCATGTGTTTGATTATTTCTCTATTGTCGATACACAGGTCCTGATGTTGACCACAAATATTGTCGAAATATCAACACAAATAATGTGAAAATTGTGTCTATGCTTATTGACCGGTTCTCGCTAAATCTTCCATCGCTAAACTGATCGACGCTCACTACTAATTGAAGGATTTGATTAAAAAAGATACCAGCCTAAAAGACTAAAAGATACCAGAATCTACCTCAGATAGTAGTACTGAAAGGGAAAGATCGTGTATATCGTACTATGAGAAACGGTAGCTTGTTGTCTTATGATATTCCGTCCCTGTTTGGCTAAAACGTAAGGTATAAACGGGCGGACGCGAAACTTCAGAACGAAATGTTAGTTCTTACTATCGTCTAGTCCTGCGTGTAGAACTTGAATGACGAACTCTTCATTAGAACTAAGAGAAGGACAAGTGTTCATTTGTTTTAAGAAACGAACCAGTTTCCTGAGTAAACAGCTTAGAGGTCGGTCGTATTTGTATGTTGTCACGTGGTAAATCAAGTGAACCGGGTGTGACATAGAAGTGGAACGAGTGGTAAGTAGTGCGTGTAAACGAGTGCCCGCACGTGCGTCTCAAGTGTGAATTATCACGAGGGGAGGAGGAGAGTGTAAACTTTCCGTATTTAAATTTGTACGGAAACTGATTGATTTGATTTTGTAAACAGAGCAAGCAACACTACACTAGAATCGGTAGCCGTCTTCAGGAAAATAATTAGGAAATATAAATTACACAAGTTAGCCTATGCTCCGTGAACTGCAGAATTCGCTTACCATTGTGAAAAAGTGCATTTATTGTCCTAGGCTCTCACGGCCTGCGTCGACTCTAATATTGTTGTTCTTGCCCACAGTATTGTTGTAATCTTTACTACAGTATTGTGGGGATTGGCGCACATTTTCCCAGTTACTTACTTTCAATCGTTGAACACTGAAGATGGCCTCTAGTGTGGAGCCGAAACTTGTGTTGTTAAAAACAGTATTAGACCACGGCCTAATAGCCCGGCAGTGAACAACAATATTAACAATACATATTGTTACGACGGTCTCCCCGATCGTATGGTATAGTGAAAAACAAAATAAAGACACCAATTAAGTCACTACTAACCAACAGTTTGTAATCTACAAGTTATCCAACAAGATTATACTAGTACAATAATTCAAATTAAATTTGTCCACACGTAATAATAATATCAACTAATAGGGCGCCGCACAATAATCACTTTTCACTAATAGCCACTTGAAACGCACTGAGTAATCGCCCGAAGTAAACTGACTTCTAAGCGGCAGCTGTCGGTGTTTATATAGGTAGCACAAGTGTTCCAGAATAATCCTTAATACCGTCAACAGGCGTTCGAAAATTCTAGAGGACACTTCAGCAGAAACACACCTGCCGGGAAACACGTAGAACGACGCTCTCCATTGTTCGAGGCGTTTCGTCGTTGCAATATGTTATTAGATAAAGTTGAGTTGATAAATTTTAATTTTTTTAAACTGTGGGTAAAGTTCTTCATATGTATGGTTCTTACCATTATCTGAGAAATGCAGCGAGTAGGTGATCATACGTCGTTCCTCGTATTGTATGTCTTCGAATTAAAAATTTTTTTTTCGTATACTGAAACAAATAAAAGTATGACAGAACTTTGAAGAGAGTGACGACCATACATAGTTTTTCATACTTTTTTTTTATTAATTTTTTTTCATGAGTTTTTTTTATACATATAAAAATTAAGACGTTACAAATATTATGCTAAGTATCAAAGTTAGTTATTCCGTAACGAAACACCAGTGTTGTTTCCTAAACAAGGCCGCAGTCGTCTCCTAAAAGCCCTGCATAGAACCTTTAAAATTTTCTTCAAAATTTTGATTCCGTTTTTTCTCCATGGTGCCCCTAGATTTAAACAATTTTCAGAGTAAACACTACATTAGGGTTTGAGTTAAAATTCCCTTTAGTCTGATAACTGGCATGGATTTTTACAATTTCATCAAATTGTTTGCCTTTTTTTGCCCTGGCACCCCAAAGTTTTGAAATATTTAGACCTTTGGTATCTTTGGTTTGTGCTTAGATTTTGGTTCAAATTCTCTCTATTTCTGTGTACCGTACCCCTCACTTTGACAGTTTGCTCAAAATTTGGTCCCCTTTTTTTGGCCCTGGTGTCTAAAAATTTTTAAATTTCTAAAACAACTGTATTTTTAGATTTTGGTTAAAAGTCTCTTTAGATCGATATATCTTGCATTTTCCGAATTTTTCAAAATTTTATTCCCTCACGTTTATTGCCTTCCGCTCTCTAATTTGGATGTTCAGTATATAAAATAGGGGTCTGTGGAGAAAAACACGTCTGTTAAGTTTTACGAAAATCGTTTGATGCATTCAAAAGTTATAGTGAAAATAGCCCAAATAGCAGACAGACAGGTAACCGCCAAACGGTTGAGTTAAACCTGAAAACTCGCTTCGCTCGTTCAGTAAACACTGATCTATCACTGCAGTGTTAATAATGTACTCTATCACCATTATGCAGACTCATGACAATGACAGTTACATGAGGTGCTAAGAACACATACAGTAGGTTGCTGATTATCACCATTCCAGTTATCCGGACAGCTTAAATTTGCAGGAGACAAGTGAAGAATAGAGGTACGCAGTAGAAGAAAATCCAAAACATTCGTTAAATATTGTTTTGATTGAACAGGAGATCTGTATAAGTGGTATCAGATTCGGTGTTAAGACGATTCAGTTACATTATTTTCCATCCTATCGTGTAGATAATTAGGTGTGTGATCGCGTGCTTCTAAAATTATTATTATTATTGTAAGAAGAAGAACAACAACAACAGTAAATCTCAAGTAAATAAAAGTATGACAGAACTTTGAAGAGGGTGACCATACATAGTTTTTCATACTTTATTTTTTTATTAATTTTTATTATTTTATTAAATTTTATTTTTATTATTTTTTTATTAATTAGTCAGTAATACTGCCTCACCCTAAAGGATACAAGTCGGAAGCATTTTTTATGCAATAATGTGCTCTAGAAACTGTGGCACTGTCCTGGACTGACTCTTTGCACAATCAGGTGGGGTGAGGGTGGGGGTATTGATAAGTTAGTAAAATCACATTATCGTTTTTAGTCTACGTGGCTCGGCGTTGCCACAATTAGTATCCATCAACTGCACCTTATCACATTCAGTAAATCTCATCCGTCTTGTCGTTGTCATTCTTCTCTCTGTAGCCGTTGATTAGTGATACGCGGAGGCATATCAGCAACGTAACTACACTGATGGGAGATAAAAAACATAATTAAGACAGATAACACTTCCCTGGATTGCAGACCTTATCGGTTTGAATGGGGGAGTGTTATCAATGGTTTCTTTTTGTAATACTGAAGTGGCTTAGGGTGTTGAGTAACATAGGCTGGCTGGAATACAAGAAAGGCGAGTGACTGACATTACGAATCAATCCCTCATTATTACCCAGAAAGTTATATTAGCTGCTTATTCCACAGGTCAAGTCAGCCTTGGGGCTAATAAATACACAGTGATATAATAGGCGCTGCCGGGAATCGAAGCCGTAACTTTTAGGCTACTATCCAAGCATCATTTACTTTTAGGCTACTATCCAAGCATCATTTTTACTGGACTACCACGTAGTTTTACGCGTAAATAATATAATTAAAACTGTACGTAGACCTACATCGGTTGTATCTATAGTTGTGGTTTAAATGCGTCGTTTAGTTTCTATAAACTATGGTTTATTTTTATAAGTTCATAGGTACAGGCTAATGACACGTGTTTATAACTAGTTTTAAAAATATAGTTTTATGGGTGAATGACTTTTCTAGAATTGTTTACGGAAACTATTTTCTATTTTTGTAAGAAATCAACGCGAAAACAGATTTAAAAATTAAATTCGCCGTAAAAAGAACAATTTAATGGTGGTGAGAGTTTCACGAGTTCGACGCTCGAGTTTTATGTATCGTTTTTCTTTTTATAGAAAGCGTGTCTAATAAACTGCTGGCACATTTATTCATACAATACCTAGTGTCAGTCTCGAAACTGCGGGAAAGTAGCGCGCACCACGACGCTGCCTTTATGATCTGGCTGCAGTATCAAAAAGCTTTTCAGTCAGCCCGCACTGTATTCATTTTGTCGGAAATCTACATTCAGTGTCGTTTTTTTTTTATCTTTTGAGAGAAGCTTTCTTCTAGTATGTACAGTAATATTTTTGTAAAGGAGGTTAATTGAAACATGCGCGCGCACGCTTTACCTGTCTGTGTACTTAAAAAAAAAACTCATTCAATCAGGTACTACTGGACGAACAAAACTGACCAATATTTTGTGTCACGGTCAGTTCAACTTTAAATATAGATCGATGTAGGTGTCATGATTAAATGCAGCAAAAACGCTGTTTTATATTTTAAAATATGAAAGCGATTACATCATAAATTTGAAGAGTTTTTAAATGAATGAACAGGTTACCAGTATAAAAAGATTTAACAAATCGATTAAAATTTGTTATACGATCTTATCTAATTTTCGAATTTTAAAACTTGCCATTGGCGCTGAAGCCACGACCATATTGCGTTCGTCGTAGTTACATCTGTTTCTTTCTAGGTGACTGCAGTCTAGACGCCCTTTTTTTCCTTCATGTATGTACGTCATAGAAGTTAGTTTAAATTGTAACATCAAATACTATATGGTTTACACTCAATGAAAGGTAGTTTGGTACTTTACCAATAAGCGTACGTGCGCTAATTTTTTCGATTGTGCGATGTCGTTATCAATATGTAGCGAATCTGGCATATAATTTTATTAAAATAATAGCGAGCGTGTTAGTTTATTGGTTTAGTTTTAAAATTGTTTGTTTTCGGTTGCAATCGTTTCACATTACCATATATTTTATTATGCGAAGCGTTTCTTCACAGTATTATTGGTTAAACCTGCGACTGTTGCATCCAAAGTCGACGCTATTAGGTTAACAGGCAAATTGAAAGGTTTCAGATAAACCAATACACATTTAAAATATACTCGCCAACTTTGTCACTACTTATTGCCACACTGCTAAATACTTCGTTCTTGACGAGGCCTTTCGGTGTCTCCACCATCTTCAGGCCTTAAACGACGACGACAACGACTAGGTCGTTTAAGACCTGAAGATGGTGGAGACACCGAAAGGCCTTGTCAAGAACGAAGTATTTAGCAGTGTGGCAATAAGTAGTGACAAAGTTGGTGTTAAGATGGCTGCTAATAAAACTAACAAAACTGGTTAAAAGATAGCCTACTCGGTTTGTTGTGTAAATCACAAAAAAAAAAACAACTCAAATGAGGCGGTATGGTTCAAAAGCCACCTCGTGCTGGTTACTGTATATGTCTCCCCGCTTTTTTTTTTGACAGAACTCGATATTTGCTTCGAAAAGTAAATTTTACTTGCACACGTATTTTTTTTTCGCTGAAATTAATTTGTGGCTGCCGCTTTTCCCTAGTCCCATACTACATTTACAATTTTTTCACAATTATATTACATTTACAATGTAGGCCTATGTTATATGTACATTTATATGTACAGTAGAAGTCCTTAAAGACATGTATTCTGTTTTAATCGCAACACGTTTGCCTAAAAACGTAATGCGTTCGTTCGCAAGGTTAGGTTCGTTAGGTTAGGCTTAAGTATAATTTCATAATAATAAAATACAGCCATTATGAACAACGTTGTAAGTATAGGCTCAGCATGTTTATGAATGGAGAAGAAGAAACAATTTAATGTAACAACAATGCTTAATTCAGTTTGCTTTTAGTTGCGTTTTTTTAATGCGTGCTGAGATTGTCATCAGTTGCCAGTGTGTTACTTACAATCATTGTGTTTACTTATTAAACGTTATATTTTGCCAACCGTGAGTTTATTTTCTTCAAACAATAAACTAAAAAACCGGAACATTGTTACCTAATCTCACGGATTAACACATTACGTATTTTCGCATTAAATTCAATAGTAAAATCGTTTACAGCTTCTTACACTTCTTATAACTGCCACTACAAGAATATCGAATATATTCTAGCTTCTTCCATCTGGGATAGTTAGAAAGAATGGTGACGCCCAATGAGCTATACATAGAAGGGGAGACAACGACGGAATTCTGGACCGCTTATTATAATATGATGAAAACTAACTTATACGCGTTTTGTGGAAAAATTAAAGGGTGTTGCTTTGAGAAATCAACAGTGGAGGAAATCAGGAAATCCTCCCCCCTCAAATCTTGGAAAACATTTACCATAATTTTGTTAGAGGGGAGATCATTTTGTTTATGTCTAAGAAACTAGTAGGATATATTTTTTAAATGTTAAGAAATGGCGTTCAAGAATAACGGAAAACTGGTCCGAAAAGAAGTTTGAATAAAGACATTTTTTACAGGAACTTTTTATTTTCCTTCTCCTTTTACGAATTTGGTATTCATTTGCTAAGAAAACAAAATAATAACCTCGAAACATGCACTACAGTGCGTTAGTGATACCGTTCAGTGCGATCTGAAAATAAACTGAATTCGGTACTTAACGGATAGGAAATTTCATGTCGACCATGTAAATCTACACCCGCTAACACCGAGATAAAGGTATATTTCTTTCCATTGTACGATATTTTTTCGGGAAAAAATTGTTATTTTATGGGGGGAAGCAGTTAAAGGTGAGAAGATATACATACACATCAGAATTTGATCGCATTCAGGCAAGAGTCAAATGACCTACGACTGACCTGTAGAGTAAGGCCTAACAGCGTTTACTGTTGTCTAGAGTGAATATTGCTTAATGTGTGAAGTAGTGTGCTAATTCTCCAGCAGTATAATCATAAAAACTGCAGTAATTATGTTTCGTATTGTCCGTTACTCAGTGCCTGGCTACTGCGTGATTTAGAGACTGAGACATCCTTTTAGCGTGTTGTCGCTAACGTTATTTAACCATTCAGACGGAATATAATTCTGGTCGTAGGGGTCTCTAGCAGTGCGTTGATCAGACGTGCAGTGCGAACCTGTAATGCGTATCTTTAGTCGTCGCCTACTTCCCACTCGATAGAACGGTAAACTGGAAACGAATAAATTTCGTGCGAAGATGAAATTTTGCACCCTAGAAAATGTTTTCCGTCTTCGTGTGCCGGGCGAGGAGTGATAATTGAGTCTTCTCAGATGTTCAGTAGGTAGCAAGTCACAGAGACGCCCCTATGCACATACGGTGATAAAGGACGTTGCTTTGCGGGGACGCCGAAGAAGCGCAGGCGCCCACAGAGGTGGCAAAATACAAAGTGGCGGCGACGTGGCAGTGGTGACCGACGGACGGGTGGCGACAATTTTAAAGCGACGTGGCGGTGGCGTTTCTTAACGCCAACAGGGTAGGCGGTTGCTGTCACATCAGTCGTAAATGTCGTCCTCCGATGACGAAGATGTTTTAGCGCTTGTCCATTTGGCAAATGTAAATATTTTAAACAAAGCAGTTCATAAAAGAAGGCGATTTTGGATACATCCATATTGGCGGAAGAAGAAAGATTGCGGTGCGTTTAATGTGTTTAAGGACTTGAACTTGTACGATGAGAAGTTCAAATCATTTTATAGAATGAAGAGGGAAACATTGAGTGTTTTAGTAGAAAGGTACGTCCAGAAATTAGTAAAATGGATACGAACTGGAGACTTTCTATAACGCCTGAAGAACGTATTTTAATTATTTTAATTGCATTAAGTTGTCAGAAATCGATAACAAATAACATTAATGTTGTACCTGAAGTGGACACATTTTCAGTTATTTCTAATGCTTACTCAAAAACTACCACAAAATTTACCATCAACATTATCGACATAAAGTATTTAACAGCACACACATTTTTTTTATATCGTTTCAAATACTGAACTATGTTTTGGTACTGTGCGTTTTATATTTTAGTGCCAATGATTCACGGAAGTACTAATAACTATTTATTTGAACGGTAGTAAACCACAATTCAATGCGTCCGTTTCAGGAATGAAAGTGCATAATACTCATAACAAGATAATTAATAAAATTTAACGTTACAGAAAGATAGCTATAAGAACACTGTACTTAAAGTGGACGCAATTCACGAGGATGGCCTCGTATCATCAGCACTTTTTATACCGTTTGTGGTACCAAAAGCTGCATGTGGTGTGTGGTTCCAAACGGTAGCAAGTGTTGATGATACGAAACCATCCTTGGAAACGCATCCCCTGAAAGTACAGTGTTTGTAAATTTATCACTGTGTAAGTTAAATCTTATTAATTATTTCGTTATAAATTAGTCATTTCAAGATGTGGGATGGAACAAGAATACATAGGTACACACAATTATTATAATTTTGATAGAAGAAAATACGAAATTTTTTTTACGGTATAGCCTACAGATTGTTCAAAATAAATTGCAGAACATGTTCACATGAAGAATATTTTTAAATGCTTTAAGTTTATATGCAACACATTCTTGTAATATCCAACCATCATTTAACTGACCCAACCATCATTTAAGTTACGCAATGCATCAGTAAGTGTTACATTTCCTTGCTCAGTAGTAATATGGAGTGTGCGATGAGTGACTGTATTACCCGGTTGATATTGTTTGTAACCGGAAGCATGCGAAGTTGACGAACCTGAAGAGAAGTCTTCATATGAAACATTTGCTGGTGATTTTTCACCTAACATATTTCCTGCCATAGTTGACGAACCAGGCGAGAAGTCTTCACATGAAACATTTGCTGGTGGTTTTTCACCTAATATGTTTCCTGCCATAGTTAAAATTCCGATTTTGAAACGTCGCTTTTGCTCCTCCGTCATTTTTCTCATATTCGGTGAATATCTCATTAAAAATGAATAGTCTGCATCATCATATTTTCGCACTGTCTGTTTTCTGCGGAAAAATTTTCCACTGCTGATCTGTTGACGTCTTGTAGCGGCAGTAATTGATCAGAAACTTTTCGATATTTGTTTTTTGGGAGTTGCGAAAAGGCACGATTTATTTGTTTTGAACGGCGTTCTTCTTCTTCCTCTTCTTTTTCTACCTGATGAAATGATGCTACAGATTGACGTTCCATTTGAATCTGGGGAGGATCCTCATCTTTAAAAGATTCCGTTTCGTGTAAGATCTCTTCACTCACTCTTTCGTCGTTTGCCTGACTTACGTTACTTTTCGTTTGGCGGGATTTTATAAATGGCTCAAGAAAACCCATAAATTCGGCCAAATTGTATCGCTTCTTATTTACAGTACCTGACGGCGTATATTCTCGTAGGTGTTTTATGTATTTTCCTCGCAGGTTTTTCCACTTTATCTTGCAATCAGGCACTGCAATGAATCTACCATTCTCCTTGATTTCATTTGCTATTGCAATCCAAGCTTGATCTTGGGCTCTGGTACGGTGGTAATCCGGCGAGGTGTGGTCATATAAGCACGGATGCTGCTCAACGAGTTGCATAAAATTAATATTGAAATCCTGGTCGTCGCACATGATTACACTTTATTGTTATTTATGATTATAATTATTTATAATCATATATTAATATGTGAATATTAATTCTCAGTCTGTTTTGCGAATCACTCTGAAAACACAGTACAGAAACGGACGTGGACGTGGCGAAAATAGAACACGATGTAATCCAGTGGCGGAGACGTGGCGAATGTGAAGAAGCGCAGCCGCCACGTCTCCGCCACGCCACTTCTTTTGGCGTTAGTCTATTTACTATCCAATGTTATTTATCCCAGCGACGTCTCGCCTCCGCCACGCCACGTCTGTGGGCGCCTCGCCTAGCGCAACTTAAGAAATCTTGGTTCTGAGACTAAGTAACTTGGTCCCCACCGTTAGGTTCGAATGCCGCACAGGTGCATGGTACCTTGGCGTCCCACGGAATGCAATAGTGCGCGGACACCTCCCTTGTCATGTCTTATATCATTCCGTTGGTGGTTTTGTTTTCTAATTTGCCGAGAATAAAGAAATAAAGCTAATATTTTACTACACGTCCATACTGACCCCAAAGCAGTGAGCAGAAAGGCCACCGGTATGATCGGAGACTGTCTAGGGACTGGGGAAGCTTTCGTGATAGTTCGCAATTTAATTCGTTTTCTTGCACGAAATAGGTGCTCCACGTACAGTATCGCCCGTGTGTGTGTGGGGGGGGGGGGGCGTGCCGATGTGTTTTGATAAGAGTTTTTATAATGAATGGAGTTCTTTTCATTATATAAAAGCCTCACTTTTTTTAGGACGCTTTATGCAATATTTTCATATCTTATCAAAGTGTTCAGTTTCAGAGGGACATGTGTGAGTCGATATATTTTACAAATTGCATGGTTTATTCAAGCAGTTTAAATATTCTCAAAAAGTTGTGTCGTTAATATTTTCCGTTGGAAGACTTCCGTGATAGCAAGTTGCGATTATTTGGCATGAACCGTTGTCTATTGCAACTGGAACACGGCAACTGACCTTACTAAAATAAAAATCACCTACAAATATTTAATCTAAAATTCTGCGTATCAAATCTGTGTCTTCGTTCCCGAGCAGTTTTTCTATTCCATTTTTCCTAAACTGATTTTCCAACTTGGTATTTTTTCCTAGTAAGTTTTCCAAATCCGTTTTCCTAATCTGTTTCCGTAATCATGTTTGATTTTTTCTGAAACCGTGGTAACGAAGTTGTAAGCAGCAGGAAAGTTGTGTTAGTAGTCGATTATTGTGTTGTTATCATTGAGAATTTTTACGTTACCTTTGCAAACTTATTTGTGAAAATTTTTAAATGGGGCAGCAGATAATCGTCGGTAAAATTTAACTTCTGTTGGTTTTATTTATTATGGAGCAAGACCGCCTACTGGAGAAAATCTTACTGTAAGATTTCAGTCATAGATTACGCCTAACAATTTTAAATAGTTGGATGTGTAGCAAGACGAAGAGCGGTCCCTCCTCAGCTTCGTGAGAATGGAACGGTCGACATTCAGCGGTTCTCAGTGGACATAACAATGTTAGCAAAGGGTGGTATTGTAACGTATTTGCCCACGTTACAAATCCAGGGAACCCATCATAATTGACACTAGCCAATTATACGGGCTGCCTACGTTGTAACGAACTGAAATTAAACTCAACACAATTAACAATAATAATTAAGCTAATTATTAGGAAACAAGGGAAGGTATTTCACTGATTTATGCACTCACTTCAATGTGTAATAAGATGACTTCTCTTTATTAACAAGTGATATGAAAGGATCCCATAACATAATTATTTATACTAAAATATTCAAAAGTGTTTTCTGGAAAACTAGGGATCATATTGATCATGTACTTTTACCTCGGATCCGAGTTTACTTTAAATATTGTAAAGACGTCTGAGTATTACTATGCTCATCTAGGAGCTTGCAAGATTACATTTACCATTTGATGAGTGGTATTATTTGCTAAAGGGATTATAATTAACATTTACATATTAACGTTACAACGTATGATTTTCTATATTACAGTATACATCTATTTGGTTTCATTTATTGTTTAAAGAAAATTATAGTCTTTGAAAAGTCTCTTTCATCTATAAGTTATGTCTCAAATGTAATTAACTCTCGATAGTCAAGCTATCGAGTCACCTTTACAATAAGTTGTGCTGTCCTCGTCCTGGGGTGTCACACTTGGGAATTCTGGTAGTCGGCGTCGTCATCTGGGTCGTGTCTTCGGCAAATATTTTATAGCTGGTTCACTGAGGAGATTGAAGTAAAGCTGGTTAAAGTTGGGGTAGATCCACGTAGGTCCTGGTCAGCGTCGTAGGAGTCGTAGACGTCCATATGTGCAGTTTATGCAGGTCACATATTCACATGTAGAGTTGTAGTGGAGTTTACGTCTTGAGTAGAGACGTCATCTTGCTTACGTGTTGTTAATTTTTCTTAACTTGTTACATTTCTTAACAAAACCTTTCTACATTTTATATATTAAAAACTTGCTCCCCACGTTTTGTAGTGGTAGCTAACAGTTACATTTTACTTTAATCAACACATTTCTGAAGAGCTCTCGCTCGTAGGTGTGCACTGTCTGACGGCTGCATAGTAACTCTTTACTCGATTCGACTGGCACATTACAACCAAGCGGAGCGAGTACTCCGCGATAATATAGTTCCTATTTTTAATTAAATTGACATTATTATAACAAGAAGAAACAAATTATTTATACTTATTTAATTTACGGGAATTATTTTAACTACTACTCGTGCCTTCAAATTACAAACATTACGATTTTTATACATTTCTAAGTTACAGACGGTTCGCTAAGCACGTTGAGTCCGGAATTAACCAGGTCAACGCATGATGACTTACAAAAGGGTTAACTGTGATATTAATAGCTTTTTACAATTCGATTTTTTTTTATTAATTGTTTAGTTAGATTTTTCCATTTACATCTCATACTTATTCTGAGTTAGTGCAGGGGCATTAGGTTTAATAGTGCGATTTAAAAATACTTAATTGCTTTTTAATTTTTTTTATTATTATTAAATATTTTACTATCAATTAAATCGTCACAGTATACAACCACCCTGAGTTGTATTCGGCATTGGAAAAGTTTCAATAAGAGTAAGCAGATAATCAGAAGCCAGAACCAAAAAAGAAGTGAAGCGCTACTGAAAAAAGAATTACAACTATAGTCTACGATTGTAGCCTAAAGTTTATAAAATGAAAATCGTGTTTTGGACTACTCACGTGTATTATCATATATAGTATTAAAAAAAATACTTTTTAGGGTAAATGGAACTAGGAATTTTAATTTTAGGAAAATTGTCATTTGGAATGGACTTTAGGAAAAATGGATTAGGATGAGCGTTCTGAAATCGTGTGTGTCCCATTTATTATTATTATTAGTTCTTAGTGTTGTTATTCTGTACGCATTATACACTTCATACATAAAAAAGTTTAGCCGTTCTTGGCAGAATTCTTCAGATACTGTTATTCCGCTGAGTTGCAGCCCAGTTTCTTATTCTGGTTATAAAAAAAAATAACCATTTTTTCCCTCCATTTCTTCTGTTCATGGCATTGTTATCTGCAGTCCCCTGTTATCTCATCCTCCGTATGTCCGTTATAACTTGATCGTTTTGTCTTATTCCGTCCCCTGTGTTCATTCTACTCTATAATATATGAATAGACAAACTAACGTTTTTCAATCCGCCGTATTTTTCACCTTTGTATATATTGATGACGCGTTTCAAAGCATAGATCTTCATTATCAGATCGTGAATACCCTCGTAGGAGGTCGTCATCGTTTAATAATAATCCAATATCATTTGCACTGTATACGGGTCAGTAGGTGAGCACCTATTCACGTTTGGTCGTGATGATGAAGCATATACATTGAAACGATTTGTGTGTGTGTGTGTTTGTGTGTTAAATAATATGTGACCTTGGAATACCTTCCTCTCGTTTCCAGTATACATGTTCAAACCATCAGCCAGTGTGCTTTAACAAATGTTTCTATGTTTTCTTCCATGAATGACAGGTCTGGCTATTAGTAATTCTACGTCTTTGATATGTTACAGGTTAGTTGACTGTTGTATTCACGTTGAATGGGGCTGTACGCTATATGTGGGTGAGTACAATGGTTTTAAAGATACTTGCCTATGAAAGAATCATAATGCACCCTATCCGTAGGTACAGATGAACTTACGTTTAATTAAAACATTACGTGTTGTTAGGTGCCCTACCAACATGTATACGATTGCCACTTATATGCAGTGACCAAGTTCAGATCAGATGTAAACTTAACTTACAAGTTCGAAAGCCCTCAAATATCGCCCAGAATAATTACTGAAATTAGAACTTCATATACGGCACTATGGTGCCCGGTTCACTCCCGTACACTGCGCGCTCCTAGGAGACGGTAAGGTGATTCAACGTGTAACGAAATAGATGAAACGAAAATGCAATGTTGCGGGATCAATCAAACCTCTTTTCTCCACATAGCTACCTAAAAACTTCCCCACTGCCACAAATATGTGTACTTTAAGACAAGCGTAATATTTTAAAGAATGTTAGCACATTCTAGATGTTTAAATACTATTACAAGAATATCGAAAATTTTTTTAAATATTTGTATTTAGGCCTATAATAAAATAAAATGTACTCACATACTAAAAGAGCGAGCGTCTGAATATTACGAGCATTGCATTTATATTTTGAAATCCAAAGACTAAAATACTTTTTAAATCCTTTTATTGTACGTAGTTCATTATTAGCCTGATATGTTTATAGACTTTTCAATTGATTAATTAATAAAAACAATTTAAAATCACTGCCACCTATTTTTTTATTATAATATTTATAGTATCGTCAGTGAGAGTGTATGCATGGTTAAGATGTCGAAAGAGTATATAATTTTGTATCTTTGTTTACGTTATACGTTTTGTAGTTACTCCGTGAGTTCGATCATGGTTTTTATATTGTACCTATTTGGCTACAAGTTTTTTTAATGTTTCAAAGTTCAATTTAGTTATTTAGCTACTTTATAATTTGTAAAAAATTGAATTACACTGTGTATATTAATTATAATATAATATAAATACGTAATTAGTATCACATTCTACTTTTCAACTGAATATTGCGTAAATTATACCTGTTATCACATTGGAAAAAATTATGTTACATATTGTTTGTATATGTAGCCTGTGTATACTGAAAATAATACGATATGTACTACTTATGTTCATTGTAAATATCGATTTCTTATAATAAAATACATATAAACACTACTATGCCTTCGTTTACATGTTAAATTATCCCCTGTGTACGTATTTAATTATGCGTAGAATCTTAACTGTTTAAAGCACAATTGCATTTATTCAAATAAAAAATTTCGGTTTCCATCGTGTAAAAGTTTTTCCAGTATCGCACTTGCCCGTAGAATCTTATTTGTCTTGGGAGCCTTCTGTTGTGTTCCTCCAGTCGGTCGACGTGTTTTCCCCCATTTTTGCCCACAATCATCTGTTTTTTTGGTTCAGATTGAAGACGTTTAGTTCGTTCTGGGTGTCATTGTTACGTATTCCGTCCACGCGTCTGCAAAATTTAGATTTTCTCAGAAATCTTATTTCAGCTGCTTTAACTGTTGAATTGTCTCGCTTTGCAGAACCAGTTTCTCACTTCGGATTGTCAAAATTGAGTCAGCCATGGTTTGCACACCTATACGTATTTTATTTGCTAATACTCTGTTTATCGTGGCTCGTACTTATTCAGATCTCCGAAGTTTTCTTTCTAATCAGTTAAATTTCCGTGCTGATATTTCTGGGGAATATGTAGGTAGGCTATTAATTTTTTTGCGGATCTTTGTCATCAGTTTGTAGTTTTCAAAACATCTGCAAAAACTAGCGAATGTTAGGGTGATAGTGTTATCTAGTTCAATACTACCACGAATTTCTCCTGCACGACGTGATTATTCCAAAAATCTTAAGACGATAATAGGTAGAGGGGCAAACAAAATCGTAAATACTTAACAGTATGAAACATTCTTGAAGGGTTGTAACGTACATAAGACGAAGGGTAGTTCATTTCGGGGTGTAATTGAAAAATTTAGCGGCTTATGGTGCAGAATCGTGTCTTCAAAATAGGAATGGATAAGGGTCCGAAACCTTGGGATTAGATATACGAGACAATCTTCGTAGAATGTTCGCGATAATAAAATATGAGGAGCAGAAACGTGGAGACGGAAATGGCGATTATTAGTAAGTTAGGTTGGAATTCAGATGACGACTTTATATTAGGATGGCCAGAAAAGATACCTAAGTGGGGGCCGCAGGGAGACGAAAATCACCATCTTCATTATTAGGACCATAATAGTGTCCCAGCAACGGGCGACAAGTTTCTGGTGGTCAGGCCGCGATTTGTGGAAGGAAAGCTTTCTGAGAGGAAACGTAAGTAAAGAAGGAGAACAAGAAGGCGGATCCGTCCGGCTTTAGTGACTGCGGTAAATCGAAAGGTCCTACTTAGTGCAAACAAATATATGCGCTTTACGATTAGAAGACTACTTTTCCTTGTCGTGAAAGAATTTAAGAATTATTTAAGATTAATTAACTACATTAGTTTTAAACAGATTGTTTGATAAGTGTAGATACTGTTTTTTACGTGCATGTATTTGACGATTTATCGTAAGCTTGCTTCGTGTGTAATTATTTTGCTAAGCGACTTTGTTGTTACCCCGGTGCAACATGGAAGTACATACAGTGATTACAATACGTCTCTGTTTCCGCGAAACGTAGCGTATAATTAATTGCTGTTTTTTTCCTTCAAGTTTTTATAAAAAGCGAACCGTGCTAAGCGATCAGTCGTGCTGTTGTATTTAAATATTAAATGCTCATTTGCGCTGTAGTAACGGTAATAATGGGTGTTTACGTAACCGATGACCTAGTTACACGCTTGACGTTGTGTGTAATACCGACACCTACATGTATCTATATAGTAATCCTTGTGTATGTGTCTGACGGAAAGTAATGCTGCACGTTCAGAGCGTTTAACAAGATCTTTACCAGAAATAAAGAATGTATCTCTTGGACCACCCTGTTACATGTACGGCCTCATGTAGCCTATAGGCCTAGTGGCGTCACTAAGACCCAGGATGCGGGAAGAGGACCCACTTAATATGTAAAGTTTCGACCACGTTTAGTACAGCTGCCTTTTTAGTTTTCGTTTGTTTTATAGATTGATTCGCATTAATGGCTCATCATTATACTTTCAGATTATTGCTTGAAATTGTTTCCAGTTCTTAAAGTATTTTCTGTTTTGGAAATTCGTGTGTGTGTGTGTGTGTGTGTGTGTGTGTGTGTGCGCGCGCGCGCGCTTAGTACAAAACGTTTAACGCCAAATGACGGCGACAGTTTTTTTCGTGATAACAGAATTTCATAGCAAACGGACAAAAAGTGAAACAAAATGAGATAATTGAACAAATATTGTATATTTTACTCACTGTATTGTGTAGTAAAATAAAGCAGTAAAGAATATGCAGAAGGTATTTTCATGTGAACCTTTTATTAGTTTTGGGGGAAAATATTGTTAATTTTTCTTAAAATTGAATATACACGCACTGTAGCAATTGTTCACGTAGTCTTACGCTTTAGGTTTTCTTATACAGTCCTAATGTAGTATGTCTTTAAAAGTTCCCATAGTGGCAGTGTTCAATTCTTTTTAAAACGGTCCGTTATTTTCTTTTGCTCACAATTCTACACTACTTTATTTTCAACAGATTGTTCTAATTCATCAGTGTGGTCAACATTTCCGAGTTGGCTTCTAAATATCAGTAAAGAAAGCATATCTGTAGCGTTAAGAACTTGTAAATTTTTACTGTCATTTTCCGTGTTAAGTTCGTCGGCACTTGACATCACTTTCACTGTTTTTAACCTGGGGTGTGCATGTATGGATTTATTTATTATGCAGCTATTGAACGCCAGCAACAGAATTATTATAACAACAATTTTTCGTGTTAACCGATATTTTATAGGTAAAACTTTCGTGTTAACCATACAAACCGTAATTATTAAATAAGCAACGATCGGGACCTGAGCTATCTTTCGTGTTAACCGATATTTCGTGTTCAACGTTTTCCACTGTATAGGCCTAAGTTACTTTAGGAGCGTGGGGTAGATTAAGGTAGGGTTATTACTTCTTTCGATCAAACTGAGGACATTTACATCTACACTGCATCAGAAAAGAAGTCATCCTACTTTTTGGTATGTAATAGTGCCCTCCCCCCAACAGAAATTATAAATATTAAACACGGTTTATGAATTCTAATAAATTTAGTTAATTCTTTTTATTAATTATTTTAATTTCTCGATAAAACGTGTATTTACAGTAAAAATTTTGTGAAAATTACCCTTTGATAATAATACTACCTTTAATCAGTGATTTGGACATAAATTAATATTTCCATCACTTTTAACACAAAGTAATTCGTTAAGTTTTATTTCAGACTACTGCCACATTGTCTTCATCTTCACCCTCTTTTAATACGTATTTTGAACTACATGCTATTTTGTTCAATAAATCTTCCTTTGCCTTAGTCAGGAAGTATAAGTCAACACATTTCCATCCGCTATTAAATTTAGTTTTAAAAGTTCTCTCTCAGAAGCCACATGTAACCTTTCTCGTTTAAGAGAACAGCCAAATTTTTTATACCGATTTTTAACAGATATTTCAACAAAATTTCGGACATATCCTAATTCCTGACATTACCGCGAACAGACATCAAAATACCGGACTGTCCGGGGGTAAAACCGTACGTATGGTAACACTAACTTAAGGGGAAGAAAAAATGTTATTTTTTAACATAAAAAAATATTTTTAACATGAAAAATAGATATGCCATGCAAAGTGACAAAATTAAAAAAAATAAAAGTGGGCCCATTTTTAATTTTTCCCACAAATTTTCAGTATCTCCAGGGCTATTGGGTTATCGAGAGAGAGGGACCAATTCGGCGTTTTTGCGGGAAGGTCGCATCTTCCACAGTTATGCTGCTATTTTAGATTTCGCAGCCAGATATAGAAGCATTCTTTGTTTTCAGATTTGACTGGTGTTTACATATCTTGTGAGTTCATGAACAATACACGTTCATCAATGTAAACTGCAAACTTGTTCTAGAAAACTGTACGTATATATTGTGTAAGTCGCAGGTCTGAAAAATAACATTTTCGTCCATCGTGAATTTAAATGGGACAATCCTTGGTGATTTGGATAATTCGTTCGTAACGCCGCCCCCGCTAATTTTGATACTTTTTAGCTAACGAATTCGTGAAAGAGAAATGATTGTTGGAAAATAAAGGTAGTCGCGTAATTTGCTCCGAGTTGCCGGATTATACCGAACTCGCTCGTCGGTAATGATCTTGTCCTTGGGTCCCTGTTTAAAGAAAAGTAGAATTTATTAGAGCGATGCGAGAAAAAAAATACGTAAATAAAATAATTTGTTAGCCGACCAAGATATAGGCCATGTTAATCCAGTGATAAGTTAGACATCTAAATATTTTACCATACCGCTGTTAAAGAAGGTTGGTATGACCTGTTATTATTGAATTTTTTAATACAATCAAAATGTTGTAACCCGATGAAGTTTGTTAACGAAAACCGGTAAAACAAATAGACACGTGTGAAATACCGTATTAAACATTTAATTATTAAAAATAGTTTTAAAATAATTTAGTGGATGGTTAGTGAGGATCGGTCAATAATACAAATTTTAGCGATTTTGCGTCGACGTTTCGACAATATTTATTGTCATCTTCAGGACCTGTGTATGAAATACAATAGAAATATCAAACATAACGAAACAATTAAATATTTGGGTGAACGTGTTGGTGATGTGAGTGTGTGCGTGCGTATGTATGTATCATTTTATATGTGAAGACTTATGATAGTTTGTTTACATCTTCAAATTATCTTTAAGAAAACGAGCAAATTATAGTATGAGTGAACTTAATTTATACAGTATTACAATTTAAATTACTAAATGTAATGTTATTTTAATTAATTAAACAAACAGTAATCAACAATTGGATATTAGATTGGTACATAAATTGTTTATACCTACAACAGTCAACATATAGCAAAGTAATATATTACCTATAACTAAAACAGATTAGGGGATGTTCACTACGTAATTATTAAAAGTTATTTTTACCATGTTTCTCTCCCTACTGGTGTTAACAAACAATCATAATTTAGAAACATACAATTTACACAATACTGTAAAACATTACGACTTAAATTAGATAGTTGACAAAGGTTACAAACAAAAGTTTCTGGTAAATTTTACTAACAGGTTAACTTGGATAATAATTGTAGTCATATTATAAATATAGTCGAGAGTACTATAGAATCTCTCTCATCCATTCTCCCCCTGCCAGTCCTTCTCACAGCCTCTCGCTCTAACCTGAAATCGATCTATCACTCACTATCACCCCACTCTCTCTCTCTCTCTCTTCTACATCACACTCACTGTCTCCCTTCTTCCCTCTCTCACTCTTCCACCTTTCGCTCTCTCTCCCTCTCTCTCTCTCTGTCTCCCTCTTCCTCTCACTTGTCATTGTCCACGATTGGCACTCTAAAACACTCACCATTTTTATTACACTATCATCCTCATATAAAATAGAGAATTATGCACACGATAACAGAAATGATTTACCAAGTTGTATTAAAGGGTTACAGACTTTATAACACAACGTTATGTTGTGTTATAACAGATCTGTTTTCATATAATAGATCTGTTATCTATAATGTTGTGTTATAAAGTCTGTAACCCTTTAATACAAGTTGGTAAATCATTTCTGTTATCGTGTGCATAATTCTCTATTTTATATGAGGATGATAGTGTAATAAAAATGGTGAGTGTTTTAGAGTGCCAATCGTGGACAATGACAAGTGAGAGGGAGAGGGAGACAGAGAGAGAGAGAGGGAGAGAGAGCGAAAGGTGGAAGAGTGAGAGAGGGAAGAAGGGAGACAGTGAGTGTGATGTAGAAGAGAGAGAGAGAGAGAGAGTGGGGTGATAGTGAGTGATAGATCGATTTCAGGTTAGAGCGAGAGGCTGTGAGAAGGACTGGCAGGGGGAGAATGGATGAGAGAGATTCTATAGTACTCTCGACTATATTTATAATATGACTACAATTATTATCCAAGTTAACCTGTTAGTAAAATTTACCAGAAACTTTTGTTTGTAACCTTTGTCAACTATCTAATTTAAGTCGTAATGTTTTACAGTATTGTGTAAATTGTATGTTTCTAAATTATGATTGTTTGTTAACACCAGTAGGGAGAGAAACATGGTAAAAATAACTTTTAATAATTACGTAGTGAACATCCCCTAATCTGTTTTAGTTATAGGTAATATATTACTTTGCTATATGTTGACTGTTGTAGGTATAAACAATTTATGTACCAATCTAATATCCAATTGTTGATTACTGTTTGTTTAATTAATTAAAATAACATTACATTTAGTAATTTAAATTGTAATACTGTATAAATTAAGTTCACTCATACTATAATTTGCTCGTTTTCTTAAAGATAATTTGAAGATGTAAACAAACTATCATAAGTCTTCACATATAAAATGATACATACGCACGCACACACTCACATCACCAACACGTTCACCCAAATATTTAATTGTTTCGTTATGTTTGATATTTCTATTGTATTTCATACACAGGTCCTGAAGATGACAATAAATATTGTCGAAACGTCGACGCAAAATAGCTAAAATTTGTATTATTGACCGATCCTCACTAACCATCCACTAAAACATTCATTGATTGACGGTCACTAAAAATTTAAGGATTTAAAATAATTGTTATACTACTTTTAAAATGTGTGTATGGACCTTATAATGGTGCTTTGAAATAAATCAGAAAAAATATCAGTCACAGATTTTATAAACCACTTTTATCCACATCACGCGTATCTCGGCCGGATTATACAGCCGGGAGCAAGTACAGTAACTTACATGTAGTTATAAATTCACACGGCATAAAGTCATGTATGTGTTATAGAGTCGCGTAGAACCCGACGTGATAAAATTATTCACTCATTACAGTCGTATGCTTAATATTCGTATGTAATGTTATTTATCTAGGTGTCGATATGTTAACATATATACGTTACATAATATATAGGCTAATATATGCGTATACATAACTTAACATTTGTGCAAGCATTTCAGTAGTAACGTAGTTAAAATTGTTTGATGCAACAGCTCTCTCCGTTCTATATAAGTATTAAAATAATAATCCTTAAAATTTCAGGAGACAAAAATTGAGATATTTTTAGATTTAGGTTTTCGGAAATATAAGGTCTATCAGGATTTATTTCAATAAATTTGTAAATTACATTTAAATATATTGATATTATAGGATATTGATTTTAGGTTGATTTAAAAAATCAGTCCAGAAATACACAACTATCCGGATTGTGAATTACTACGCCGGAGCGCGGCCGCGTGACTCAGTCTGCCGGCTGCAGCCGGCGCTCTCACTTCAATTGATTACATGTAACCTTTACCGCTCGGCCTCTCATCTGAAATTTATCGGTATATTATTGAGTCACAAATATAGATTTTGTTATTGAATTGATTCGTTTATTCGTATCTGTTTTATGCAACAATTTTTTTTTTTTAGAAATTTTACTGCAGCAAATGTTTTATTACGCGTTTTTCGTTAACGCGGTGGACGATCTTTCTGCAGGCCTCGTTTCCTTTCTGCGACAATGTCGCACTGTCGCCCGTTGTTCTGCTTTGGGGGTCTGATCGATGTTAACATACAACAGTTCATAATGTAAACATCAGTGGTATTCCCTCGAGTGATATGAAAATGTATGTAGCAGCTGTTTTGTTACCGGGACAGTATCAGTGTACTTTTAATGCTGGACACGCTGTTGCACTTCAAATTCGTATACCCTGGGGGGGGGGCACACACAAACACACACGCACACATATAGCTAACAAAATAATGTCGTCAGGTCTGGACCTTAGTTTAGTAATTACTGTCCTTGCCTCCTGTACGACATATCGCGGGTTCGAATATCCACCCACATCGTGAGGCCAAATGAGTTGTTGCTATATGCAGCGGACGGGTTGCTGTTCGCGAAAAGGCGGTCTGTTAAAGCGTGTAACACATTCACAACCGGCCATTGCGCTTGAGATTGTTCTACGGTATATAGAAAAATTGTATTTTGTGAAATTCGGTTATATGAAAAATTGAACTTATAAGATTGGAAAAAATTAAGGATACCCGGTAAGGTAAATTTTTTTTATAGATAAATAATTTATGGCCAAAATTAATTTTTGAATTAAACAATGCAGGAGAGGATGAATACACCGCAAAAAGCAGCATTTTCGACCTTTGCCCTAAAGGTCCAGATACCTGGTGTAAATATAATAGACAATTAGAATGTCCTACTGGCCCTCCTTACAGTCACAAGAATAATATACCAGAAGCTATTATGCATATAATAAAGCCCATATTCAGAGACCTTTCTAATCCAAATCTATTGAAAAAGTGTACCCATGGAAAGACTCAAAACTGCCATGAATCTGTAAACAGCGTTATGTGGACCAGGACACCAAAAAATGTTTTCTTCACATTAAAAATCTTTAGAATTAGGTGTATACGATGCAATAACTTGTTTTAATAAGGGAAATATTATGAAGAGTGAAGTTCTTGGAAAACTAGGAATGAAGCCTTGGAGATTTCGTGGATGCTGCGATGTAAGCAGTAGACAGTGAAAGAATTAGTAATAGTGAAAAATCAATTTCAGATTTTGAAAGAAAAGCCAGACAACAAAAAGAACATCTGAAGAAGAAACATGAAGATCATTTTGATGACAATTCAGATTATGAAACTGTATTGAGGTAAGAGTAACTAAAAACCATGAATTTAGTTTTTGTTTTTTCGAAAATTGATTTTTTTACGAAAAGGAAAATTTTCTCAAAAACTGTTTAAAGATATTACGCTGAAATGTTCATGGTAGACTTATCTAATGATACTACATGTAGCTGCGGTAGAAAATATTTACGACAATGAAGGTTTAAGACGAATTATTATAATAAACTTATCTCAAATTTTCATTTGTGTTAACGCTAATTTTTGTAAGTTTTGCAATTTTAATTTATTTCACTTTGATTGCTGTGCTTTCGTCCCGTTTCAGTAGGGCTGTGTAGATACGGGAGTGCCGTTTGAGTATACGCGGTGAGAGATAAGATTATTATACTGTAGGATGTCGTTTCGTCAGAAGCCTGATTTCGATGGAGATTATCAGAAGCCAACACAGTCGAATTTTGTGTCGCATCACCTGCCATCTTCAGCGGAGTTCCTAAATTTCAATAATGACATCGTTCAGCGTTTCTTATCTGCGCGGAAACTTGGTAAGACAAATTCGATTTTTTCGTGTTTTATAAACTGGTCTGTTATAAAGTACATGGAGTACCAACCTGAATGTTTTAAAAGTTACGGAACGAATTGGAAATCATGCAAGAAGATTGTATAGATGAATTACGTTCGCTTTAACAGGAATGAATGTTACCTGTGTTGAGACAGTTTTCCCAACACGGACTACCGAAAGTCCTCGGAAATTATTTACCACGTCCATAATGTCCGTAATTATCTATAAACCTGAGATATAATATTTATCTATTACCTATAAATAAAAAAATAGTTTTTTTTGTTTGCTTCAGTCAATATATTAATGCAATTTAATGCCACCGTAGTCTCAAGGATACCTGAAACCACACAAAAATAATTACATTTAAGTCTGTGGCTGTGGCATCCGAGTACTGGCGAATTAAGTTTCTAAGCTAACTAAAACTCCTGTTTTTCTCAGTGTAACAATTTTTATTTTTTTATAGTTACATTTTTAATTTCATAAAATAAACAAACAAAAAAAGTAAAGTAACGTTATGAATAACGCATGACAGTATTTTATGAGTATTTTGAAGTTAATTGCTCGATTATAAAATTTTTTATAAATATTTTATAAAATGTATGAATATTTTCAAAATAAAATATTTTTAAGTATAGGCGAGCGGTTTCTCCATAAGAACAATATATTTCCGTATCTCGCCCATAGTCTTATGTGACTGTTAGACAAGGTATAGATAGATAAATCTTCTGGACATTCTCTTTGCTAGTTAGTTTGTGTGATCCATCTTCCGCTGTTTATAACTTCTGACATGTAGTTTGTTTGTTTGATGTCAGGATTCGCAGGTCGTTGTGATTGGTTTGATTGGAGATGTACTATGGGTATTTGTTATCATTCAAAAAGTTTTTGACTGAAATGTATGTAGCATTTTGTTTTGATAGTTTGGCGCAGCTAAAAGTTCACTACCGTATGAAGGGCCTGGTCTACCATTAAGCTGAGTAGGCTGTAGCGTAGGGCGCAAGCTTTTGGGGAGCGCAAACACGTAAGAGAACAAAAAAATTAAAAACTCAAGTTGCATTCTACATATTTTTCATCATCTCGTTGCCGAAATCGTACCATTTCAAGCGCAAAATCTCTCTCGAAAGTAACACATTTCGTATGGGCAAGCCGGCCGGGAAGCCAAATTCGTGTCGAACAACTCGGAACGAGCACCACTATAGGTTGCTTCGTTTGACTTTGATCGGCTAGACGCTAGTCAAAAGTCAGTCCTACGACGCCTATCCAAGAGATAAGAGTTACTAATATGTAAATACGAGAATGTTTTAAGTAATTTTTGCCTCACATTAATAACTGTGCGTCAATTATGCATCCATAATACTGAACATGAAAACTATTTGAAAAATACTTTCTGAGGGTTTTGAATAACGTTGTGTAAAGGTTAACTACCGGTAAAATATAGGACTTTAAAGACGATTGTAATATTTTCGTTATTTATTATACGTAATTTGTCAATGTTTTCACGCTATTGTAATAAATGGATTACGTGATTCAAAATTGAATCAAGACTAATTTTTTGTTTATAAATCTCACATGTTTATAAATAATAACTAGCCAATAATGTATGGGTAAATTGTGCATAATATGCGTCGTTTGAGAAGTTGGAAGGTAAACGGGTTGGGGAGGGGGGCTAAAACCTTATGTCAGGCCCTGACCATACGAGTAAATTGGAACTGGGATTGTACAGTAGTAATTTATTTTCCACGATTAGTTGACATTGTCTTCCTATTAGCCAGCTTATTCATCGTCTTTCAGGTTTAATTATTGGTTAAATTCAATTAATGTGTTGGTCTTCTTGCAATCTATTGTCGCCTGTTCCGTTGCAAAGTTTATAATCGTATTCGCGAGCGATCTTCGTTTCTTAATCGCTAGCAGCACGTTTCTGACGTCACCGTCTCTGTAAAATAATATGCATAATTACGAGCCGCGTTTGCAAGCTTTCAGTTTCTAATTCTAATCCCGTATCATCGTTATACATTAACCTCCTGGAGTAAGATTTGGTACTCGGCATTCGAGTGTAAAGTTCCGACCACGCGAGTCTACGGCAACTCGTATTGTCTCACTTCTTGAGTTTTCTGCAGTTGTCCCCTGAAGTCCATATCTGTTAGTTAACTAATTTTTTTGACCCGTCCTTGATTTACGGCTTTCCCTTGTAGCAACACTTTATGAGAGTGTTGAATAAACGTTTTTTGTTTACTATAAACTTTATCCAGTTTCATACAACCCATGGAAATTAGAAGTTAAAAACGTACGTAATGGTTCGCAGTAGCGTATTTAGAATTTTGTCTTGGCTGGGGGTCCGGTCGTGTCGGCTATATACAAAAGAAAAAACAGGTTAAGACTTATCAATATTACATTCTCCAAAGTGGTAGAAAAACGTCTGAAAACATCCTGAAATCAATCCAATTAAAAACAGAATTATCACTGTTGCACACCACTATAGAAAAATTATTCCGATTAGCACTTTCAAGCTTCTCAGCTCGGAATATTTTTCTATAGTGGTGTGCCACAGTGATAATTCTGTTTGGGATTATAACCACTAACACAACTTTCTTAATTAAACAATTCAGTTAAAGTAAATGGTAATAACACAATACAAATACGTTCTATTGAAACATTGTTTATATTTATTGACATTTTACATGTCAATACCTACACTTTTAAAACTATAACGTACACTTGTAACGATAAAAAAAAGATAAACCAAAAAAAAATTATACACCAAGAAAGGTAGACAGGTTGAAAATGTTTTAGAGCTTAAAACTCTGTTCGCCTTGATGTTTTGGTCACTTCATTAACAACTTCCGGAGATACTGAATTGGTTTTCCTATATTTAATATTTTGAACGTACAAGCAAATGATGCTGTGTAATATACCTGTTTGAAGAGTTGATAACTATATTAGCTTGTACAGCTGGAAAAATAATAAAACAGCGTACAAATTAAGAGTTTAACAAAATTCCTCGCCAACTTTTCGACCCTCTGGGGGGGAGGGGTGTGGTCCCGTTCGCCTCCCCGTAAATAGGCCCCTGTGTTTTGTGAATTACACAGTGTAATTAGCCAAGCGTCTTTTCTTTGTATGTTGATTGAGTGTAATCGTGTTAGAATTGCGGTGAGGGCTAACAAGCTGCACACCGTACTGTAATGAAAACGTTTTCTCGCGATCATATTTCAACAGCATTTCGTTGACAGATGGTTTGTGAATTGTGTTGTACCGCTGGCCGTGTTAAAGCGATTTGTAACACTTCGTCTGCTGATTGATGGCTTCCTTCCGCCGGTCTGTCTCTGCCTGTTCCTCTACAATATTCAAATTAATAAACTTACGGAACAGCAAAAAATCTCTACCCTGTACACCCCATGCGTTTGGGCTTATTTCCTGTTGCTCTACGAACTTAGATCATGAGTCCCCCCCCCCGAAGTTTTGCAACTCCCCGGTTTATAAACGATTACTTGTGTTTCCCGAGTACATCTGAAACTGCTTTTCATTGTGTTCCTTTTAAATGCGTCTTCTATTTTACCTTGGAAGATACTCATCTCGCACTTGGAAGATACTTCTGTTTTCTGGACGAGTTTGATTTTGGGTACCTGAATTATATTACTCATACTTCTGTATTTATCATATTTATTAGTCACATTTCTATCATTATATAATCATGACTAAAATTATCATGATATACCATGATTCGAAAAACATTTAATCGTCATCTCGGAAGCACCTTCACTTCAAGACTTACGCTCGCAGTCTGTTCCGTTCTTCACAATAATCGTATTTCCCTTGGCTACCCGAATCTCTTGTAAAAGCTGTATAATGCACGATCAGTTTAAGGGGAGGTGTTAGCCCATTTGGGTAAAAAAAAAAAATTTTTTTTGCGTGTTGTGTGTCCCTCATAACCTCACTTACGTGCCCAAAGCAAAACTTTTCGTCCAAGGACCCCCCTAGTGATTTAAATAGACGTTTAAATAGCATACTGCATTAGGTGCCACACCCACCTTTTCTTTCGCTCCTCAGTTATCTTTTATAATTCGGAAATTTTTCCCGCTTTTGAGTTGAGAAACATTTTATTATCGGTGTAATTCATGTTGGCTACTCTGTAAGTCATCTAGTAGACGTGCGGGATTCGCTATTCTGTTGTTCCTTTGTTTATCTGTGACAACTTTTGTGCTTTGTTTATCTGTGACAGCTTTTGTGCTTTGTTTATCTGTGACAACTTTTGTGGTGCTGTTGCGGTTCTTACTTTTATCATATCGTGTGTTTGGTGTTTACTTGAAATGATGTTTTATCAGGAAAGGGCAGGCTGACTGACAAAGAAATTGACATTCTTCAAAGTTATTATGGCTTGGCAATCAGAAATAATGTGGGTTCTTTGAAAAATATGAGACGTGCTGTCTGGGCCACATATTTCCACAAAATTTCAACTGACAGTCTCCCACAGCATTCTCTCTGCCCAAATGGCGAATCATCGTGGTGTAAATATAACAAGTCACTAGTTACTGGAGATCAATACAGGCATGAACATCCACTTCCTGTGGCAGTTGGAGATATCATAAAACCAGTCTACAGGGCTCTGGCAGATCCAGCTTTGCTGAAGAAATGTTTGCACGGCAGGACGCAAAATCCTAACGAGTCTTTCAACAATGTTGTGTGGACTAGAACCCCAAGACTGTGTTTGTTGGCTTTGAAACTGTGTGCATTGGTGTATTTGATGCTGTCCTGACCTTTAATGATGGCAATTTTGGAAGGGTATGTGTTTTGAAACATTTGAACATTGAACCTGGTAAAAAAACTGTGAAAGCGTTTGAAGAAATTGATATTTTGAGAGTTAAAAGAGCTGATAACGATGTGAAGACCTTATTAATGAAGCAAGGAAGGACAAGAGGCAAAGTAGAAAGAAGTCTGAGGATGATGATGATGATGATGACAACCCGGAGTACGCTGCAGGGATGCACTGATGTATGATAAAACTTTAAGTTGATTTTCCTGAAAACTGATTTTTTTTTGTAAAAATGACCCGTTTTCTCAGAAACTGCTCATCATAGACCAATGATTTTTCTCCAGTACATATTCTCACTAATGATAAATCTACTGAGTTACTCCTAACTCCCTTCTTGCAGTTGTATGGATGTTACAGATAAATGTTTGATGAAAAATGGAATAAAAATTATGTACTACAGAAAAAAAAAATTTTAAAATTTCATATTTAACAAGAACTTTATGAAACAAACTCAGTGTACATACAAGGTATCACCATAAGCGCATACCAAATCTGGTATATATGGGGCTAACAGTTCCTGAGAAAACGGGTCACAAACTATGGCAATTTAACATTGGTAGTATAGGGGCTAACACCTCCCCTTAAACTTCCCGCTGTAATCTGTTTTGCGTTGCAGCCAGTTTTCTTTTTCTGCCATTAATAGAAAATATTTTTTTAAGTGCTTTCCTTCAGTCTCATTCGTGATTTTGTCTCTCGGAGTCCAGATTCTTGTCGAGGATTCCATCTCGACGTATTGTAGTCGCTGTTCATATTTCCGAGGGAGGAAAGTAGGGGAACAGTTCATGTTGCCAGGTTAATGCCACGAGAATGGCTTGTTACTAGTTACATATCGGTATGGAGAACCATACATGACTTTCATGTTCTAAGATTTATATTTAAAATCATATTCGAAATGAAATATTTCCATAGCAACTACTTATTTCTATTGCTTCACCCTTAACCACAGTACTGTGGTCACTAACGTATACCACTCACGTTTTCCCACTCGATTTTCACTGATGACGGCAGTCGATGGCACTGCCGTAACGTCTGCTGTTGCAGAAAACATTGACTACGGCCAAACAGCCCGGGAAGGAATTTTAACAACAAACTACTTCTTTGATGCCGATAACGTAGTACACATATAAAAAATTATCCCCTCCCCCTTCAACTATAATTTTCATTTATAGAAAATTACCTCCACCCCGTTCAACTAGCCTCTTCATTTATAGATATTTCATCTACGTTTCTAGAGTGGATTATTATGATTTTCTTATCAGGATACTTTATCAAAATTAAGTACTTTACTCTTGTTAAAATATAAAACGTTGCAGGTAAACTACCCCTTTCCCTTAACCGATCTTCACTAAAATCAACAGGCCTTGAGTCCTTTACAATTGAGGAACTTATGCAAAAAATTATTTGATTCTATTTGAATGTGCGGCAGTTATCCTTCGTCATAGAAAAAATTATCCTTGTTAAAACATAAAATGTTGCAGGTAAATTACCGATTTCCCTTAACCGATCTTCACCAAAAACAACAGGCCTTGAGTCCTCTACACTTCAGGGATGTATGCAACAAATTATTTGATTCTGTTTAAATTTGCGGCTGTTATCGTTTACCATAGAAAAAATTTACAGGCATTGCACAAATGCAATGGACAGAGAAGGGCATTGAAAATTCTTCAATAAATCTAAAAAATATATATATTTATGTTCATTCACCAATCAATGAATTCATTCTTCATTTACCAATGTACAGATTATAAGTTAAATGTAGTCGCAATCATAAGCGATGTTTATATGTGTACTACGTTATTGACAACAAAGAAGTAGTTTCTATGGAAACTCACCGGTTCTCATTTTCGATCACGCAGCAGCGATCGGCCGCAAATGTGCGACACGTCCTTATAAACATTTTCAATGTTAAAATTCTACACACAGACATAGACACGCAGACACTTTTCGAAAAATGACTTTTCTTCATGTTTTGAGGGTAGTACAATCAGAATCAGCCGTTATCTCGAACACGATTTTTTTCGCCATGACCATACTTCCATTTCCTTATGGAACATGGAAGTAAAAATGACGATGCTTACTGTGAAACTTGTTTTCTGTTTGAGAAAGAAAAAATACAAAATACATTGCCTTCCTCACGGATTGATGGTGTGCTAGTTGGCAAATAATTTAAAAAAAAAATTGATAAACATGAGGCAAGCAGAATTCATTTAAATGCATGTGTAGTGTTCAATTTATGGCGAAGAAACACACGGGGTTGATGTTAGCATGGAATCTGCGGTACGAAAGGAAATTAATAAATGGGCCATAGTACTGAATCGCATTGTAATTGTTACTCTTGACACTGATGTGTTCAAATTTAGAGAAGATAGGCCAGCCTAATAGCGAAAACGTTTTGGAGATGTCGATCTTTTTAATTAAATACGATTCATTGATGCAAGAAGCAATTAGTGGTCATTACTTGAGTTGGAACAGTGAGAAATATACGAGTCCCAAAATTGAGAATGGATCGTTCAGTTTTTGTCTAAACAAGTTGAAAATATTATTTTGAACCTGCTCAGTTTTTCTCTGTAATAATTTAAAATTATGATAATAATGAAAATTATTATTTAACAAATCAAATCTCCATAATAAATCAACATCGTCATAATGTTTCTATATAAACATATCATAATCCGTTTATATTTCAGCTATAGTTCTGTTCAGGTTCTTTGACCTGTACCAGCTTCAAGATATTATATGGCCATCTCTTTCTTGCCCCCCCCCCAAGCTTCAATTGCCTGCTGGTCTGTATGTATAAGACTGTTTCGCTCTTATCTCTTCTTTTCTGTCTAGAAGATTTAGCCACGTTCTCTGCCGCTGTTAACATGATGCAGAGGCTTAACTACATTGAGTCTGGTTCATTGCCAAACGTCCAGGGATCCACAAGGTAAAGGGAGCCCGCTTTTTTATCTTCTATCTTATAGCATACGTGCGATTACTTTCTTTAACACACGAAGACTAACTAAAAGGCACTATATCCGTGCTCACTACATTCCTCAATTTTTATCGGAGAGTTGAAGAAGATTCTGTTCAATTGTAAGGAAAGTTCATTGTGCTGGACATAATAGGCAGGGCCAGAGGCTTTTATTGTATTGTTGCACCAGCTTTTTCAGTCCCTCGTTAAAAAACGGTGCCGCCAAGGTACCCGACCAACATTTGAAGCCATTAATGAGACATAATTGATCTCAAAGCACTGGGTAGTTAGCCGGACATTCACCTTCGTGATAACGATGATGGTTCCAGTACTACGTTTTCAAGTGTTTGGAGAACAAGGAAGGTCGGCTGCGAGGCCCTGTCACGATTTTCCGCGCAAGTAAGGATGTCTGTGTCGTGGTTGCATCGACTGTCCCCACGTTGGAAGCGGCTTCGTGGTTCTTTTAAGGGTTCAGTTGCAGTCGGCCTGTGGAGCGGCCGAGGCGGACGGCATCACGCAAGAATAGAATGCAATTATACGGCCACGCGGAAACCCTTATAGGTATCCGATGTTAATAGATTCAGACAGGTCTATAGTGGTGTAGAAAGTATTCAGACATTATAAACCTGTTGGGATGAGAATTTATGGAAATCGAAGGGAGCCCACGTTGGAATGTTCCCAGGGTCCTCTAAACTTCTAATTACAGACTGATATGGCCTGCTGTTTTGCAGATCTCGTATTGATCTTAAAAAATTTAATTGCCACTCTTGATGACCACTTTATGCTTGATTTCTACTGGATGAACGTGAGCTTTTAGGACCCACATCCTTATCTTCTAAAATTTAAATCGAAGGGTTTTCCAAGACTCTCCTGTTTGTACAATACACCGAGGTGTGCTTTTAATTTTTATATTTGTATCGATATCAGTCAGGGAAGTAGCGACATGGCACAAATAATAGAAGCGTTATTCAAGGTTAATTACTGTTTTGGTGTATTGTTGTGTTTGTCCCATGAAACGCTACTCCCCTTGTTTTTATGGTAGGCATACGTAAGTAGTGTTACTTGCAAACGTTCGTGGTTTTCGTTAATAATAACAACACTGTTTTTCGGTTGAGTCTCAGACGAACCACTTGGTGTTAAAAGTAATAAAAAGACGTGTTGGAACAAAAAACAGTGTTGTTGTACGTTAAGTATTATTCGCTACATATATTATTTAGACAATATACTCCTCGTTACAGTTTGTCATCAAAATCTTTAACAATCAGAAGGCTGTCCGCGGTTATTTACATTTTCGTTCCGTCCAATCTTTAAACCTGTAACTCTATGTCGGGATTAAAATAGATGAAACATTTCAATCTCAAATCATATTTAGAGGAAACATAATCCTGAACTTATTTTTTAACAAAGGTAATTACGGAAAACGACGTTTAAATGTATATAAATGTTAAGACTGTTGGTCTATATCTCAAGGGAAGGATCCATGATACGTAATGGTATTCTTAGCGAATTTATTCCGAAATTGGACTTTTACTGGTGTCAGTGAACAAAATTAGCTTGAAGAGTCAATCGACGTTTCATCAGCGACCGTGACTTGGAATTTATTAAAATTGAGTTTTCCAAAAGAGCTATATGATGCACCGCTTTCCCGAGTTAGTTGCTAAGAAACAGTCTCTTGAGACAAGAGGTTACGGCTAAAACATAGGCCTACTGTTTTATAGCTCCCGAAGTTTCCACATCATTTCTCATTTCCTGCAGATTTAATATAGTTTTTTTTTTTCAAGCTACTGCCTCGTTTTGTAAGACATCAAGTATTTTGCGACTCATACCTCCCGAATATTAAGTAGGTAAACGAGCCGGGATTACTCTCCGTATCAGAAAGTAGACGGACCAGAGTGTATACACACAGACTGTAGGTGTTGGCGGACTGGTTGTATACCCTCCGTTATTACCGTAGTTCCTAGAAGAGCAGATGGCAGGCAACCAGTTCTGCTGTTCAGTTCCATCTTATTTGACGTTACAAGAGACTGCTGTGAATGTTTTACGACTTGTTTCTCTGATATACGGTGACTACTAAAGCAGTATTGTAGCTGGTGGCATAATTCGATTCTGTGACAGCCAGATGCTGTATCATCGTCTCCACTAATGTAAGCACAAAAAATAGAAACTTTTCAGTGTAGCAACCTACAACGTTTAGTCTTATCGTCCTGATTTTCTGGCAACGTAAATCCACACTGACCATCTTCACTGCTTATTTGTGATACCAAATGGTCTGCTGACCGCTTTGTTCCGGGTTTGTCCCTGTTTTTATGTGCTGTAGACGGGGGCGCATCCAGCAAGTAATTTTCGGGGTGGGGAAGAGGTAACTTTTGGGGGGGGGGATATGAAAAGTTGGCCCTTTCTTTAATGGTCGAAAGTATAAATGATAAAATGAGTGGAGACAAAAATATAGTCTGTTATTCTCAACACAATGAGCTTATTAACGTACAAGTGTAAAATCATAAATGTGTTTGTCAGTTCATTGTTCTTTTAATAAAGTTTACTTAGAGTTTAAAGTACACACTTCTCATCACGTTGTGTATCACAGAAAAATTAACATGATGGTAAAGTACAGTTAACAATTTAAAGTAATTTTAGGGTGAAATCGTGAACCTACATAACGTGGTATGAATGTTGTATCATATTCACAGTCACAAAACCATTCTACAATCACAAGACAAGGAAATAGTTCACTTGAATTCCCGCCTCGTCAATCCGCGCCTGGTTGTAGAACGGGACTCGACAATTATGGTGAAGCTACCGACAGTATCTCGTCCAACTGTAGAGCGATCAACGGATTGGTAACACAGATTGATGACATTGTGACAGTTTTAATGCAACTGTGAGTGTCACGTAGCGTTTAACGCCTGCCTTCAAATTGAATACGAGAATTTAGAATTCAAGGGTTGAATGTAAAAGAAAAGTGCCTACGGGAAATCAGTTTTCGCTGAATCTGTGTTCACGTTTGGGGTTTCTGTCGACGCAACAAAAACGTTTCGACAGAATTAAGAAATATGAAGCATATAAACGGAATTGACCGACCACGATTGGCGCTCGACGCTGTAGACAGCGAGACAGACATTCAAACGCTGGATACAACTCTAGGCGTTTGCGTCGCTAATGTAGTCCTATTCCATCAAATGGTTATGTACACTAAGTAAATTCTTTAAAAATATTTAACAGTTTTTTTATAAGCCCTTCTGAAACAATGTGGTTTGGTTTCAATATCCGCTGTTGAAGTAGAACTTCTGTTCAGCGATGAGTCCTTTTCTGTGGCTGTACACAGAACAGACTTGGTATTCCTTTTGGTAATGTCACCCTCAAAACATGCCAACAATCCGTTGAAGATGGAAACAACTCATTCGAAAATAAGAAAGAATAACTCGTCTTCATTTTTGATTAAAATAACAAAAACTGCCCGGGCGTCAAACGTAACACACCGGACAGTCAATCTTTGTCCCTTGCTCATAGAAAATATTTCGACCGCTGAAGAAGTGCGCACTTCGTTTCCAGCTGTGACAACCCCGACACCCGATCGCGACGACAGAAACGCCAAGTGTGACTATAGCCAAGGATGCGCAAAGTAATTGCATTTTATAATGCTCCTTCTATGAGCATTTGAGTTACTACAGAATACTGCCTTGATCAGACGGGTAATATCGATTACGCAACAGCGTGTTAGCGATGTTACCTTTCGAGATTTTCAAAATACTTAATTTCACTGACACATGACGACCATAAAATCTGTTAGTTTTAAGAACTATTTACAAAAACAAAAGCAAACAAAAGCTGTTTCATATAAACTCATTCATTGTATACATTAATTTCATCGGGCAATGCATAAAGGACACTAATCTGCACACTAGTAGCCTATGCTCCCTGAACTGCAGAACTCTCACTATTTTGAACAAGTTGGTTTATTGTTGTATACATTATGATAAAAGATAAATTTTCAATTATACAAAAAAAACGAAAAATCCCTATTACCCTAGTTTTTTTTTTTTTTTTTGGAAGTAACGATTTTCAATTAAGAAAGTTGTGTTAGTGGTTATAATAACAAGCAGAACTAACACTGTTGAACACCACTATAGAAAGATTATTCCTATTAGCGCTTTCAAGCCTCACAGCTCATCGTCAGATGATTTCCGATCTGACGACGAGCTGTGAGGCTTGAAAGCGCTAATCGGAATAATTTTTCTATAGTGGTGTGCAACAGTTTTAATTCTGAAAGTAACGATTGTAGAGTACTCTTACAATAAATGCTAAAAATTCCAAACAATCGTATTTGTGTTAGAATTCCTTTCATTGTGGCATCCCGCTGGATTTTTTAATTTTTAGAAATTTTTTATCTGATTTTTTTGGGTCCTGGGGTCAAAATCGTACGACTATATTCATGTTTTTGTTAAAATTGTCTTTTAACCCAAAACTTTTCACCCACTTTTGGGCCCCCGGCGTCCCAGAATTTTGAAGTTTTCAAAAACGAACAGTAAATTCATGTTTTGGTTAAATTTTATTAGATTTGATAACTCACATGGACCTTTGCGAATTTTTCAAAATTTTGCCCCCTCACAATGCATAACTTTTAGAATACAAGCTCTGGCTTACCCGTCATTTCAGATTACCCTCCGAAATGCCTACGGACCACGGGGGCAACGCTGCTATTCAGAAACAAAGCTCGTGTGATTACGATGTGTGTGTGTGTGCGCGCGCGCGCGCGCGCGCGTTCAAAAAAATAGTATCTTTTTGTCAAAACGTTTGTCCTCGTGAAAGCAATGTTTATCCGCTTTGTCTCTGAAGGAGAAAACGGGAAACCACTTGGTTGTGATTCAGCTGTCAAGGGCGTGTCGAGTTCTCCGCACTGTCGTTCCGTTAAGAGGCGTATCTTGTTGTATTGAGAAGCCAATTTGTACGCAAACAGAACCGGCACTTTGCACTTCCCACTTGCTGTGTCGCTCGCTGTACAGTTATTACAGAGCGTAGACCTGTAGTCAGTAATTTCCAGACGAGATTCTGGGAAATATTAAAAGTATTTAAGCGGAAATATTTTCAGTAACAATGTTTGCATTAAAAAATTATATTTTTTCCCTACATGTGTTTGGAAACTCAACAAGTGAAGATTGAATTAACCTCCTCGACACTACAGAATATCATTCAGTTTACGTTTGTAGTCTCTCAAACTAAATATAAAGTAAAATAAAGAGTACTCATAGGTAACTCATAGTTAGATGAAGGCGCTCCTAAAGTAAACATTTTGACTTTGAGTCTACTATATCTTACATTACATATCACTTCGTCGAATTATGTAACCCACGAAGATCGATATTCTCCGTTGAATGGCTAGCTGGTAGTAAATGGCTTTTAATTTTATAGCAGATTTCTTAATTCCTAGACATTTGTGTACGGGAGATTCGCAGGTCATTTCAGAACGTTCAAATGTTTGATGACGGGATTTAAAGTTCCATGGCATTGAGGGTCCAGTTGAAGGATTATTTATGGACTGAATTAACCTTTGTTTTGTGTAGACAATTCTGTCAAAATTGTGGTCATATTTATGTGATGTAAATTTATCGATTTGGAGAAATCAATAGAGACTTGGAAAAAATGTGCAGGAACATGGGATTCCACTTGATGGTGATACGGTTTATTCATTAGAGTTTGCTGATGACCAATTACTTTTGGCTTAAGATTTTGAAGACGTAGAGTACATGACTAGAAAATTAATACAGGAATATCAGAAATGGGGACTAAAGGTAAACATGAATAGAACAAAATACATGGCAATAGGTGACATTCATCAAGGCTTGATATTGGAGGAAGACATGGGGAAGATTTCGTATACAGAGGAATACAAGTATTTATGGGTGAAAATTACGGCCAGTGGGAAGCAAGACAAAGAAATACAGTCCAGAATTAATTTGGGAAATATGGCTATATCTGCATTACATGGAATCCTGGAAACTAAAACCAAAATATTTAAACCACTGTTAGAAGTATCATGACTTACGGCTCAGAAGTTTGGACTACTAATAAACATACAAGAACAAAATTAATGACAGCAGAGATGGACTTTTGGAGACGTTCTGCAAGAGTATACGGACGTGAGAAAATTAGAAATGAAGTTATTAAGGACAGAATTAATGTAAAAAATTCAATTGTTGATTTTATCCAAACAAAAAATTACAATGGTATGGACACACGAAAAGATTGACACAGGAAAGATTGCCAAGGAGAGTTAAGGAATGGGCCCCACCAGGAAGAAGGGAAAGAGGAAGATCACGATCATCTGGATAGAAGAAATGCAGACTATATTGAGGGAACGAGAAATTGAAGGTCTTTGGATGGACAAGCAGCAGTGGAATATGAGAATTCAATTGCTTCTGTAATATTTGGTTCCGGAAAATGTGTAAGACGGATTAATAGCCTAAAATAAATGTATCGTGTTGATACGAAAAGGAATTGAACGTTGGCCACACGGAAAACAAATACGTCATCAGTGAAACTGATAATTACGTTGTGGATTTTAAGTCAACGTTGTTATGCCATTGGGTCCTAAAGCAGCAGTGAATTTCCTAGCCAACTTAAATTAATTGTTTTATTTAAGTTAAATAAAACTAGTACCAAACTTGCTTGTAATTGTTTTATTTAGTAATTGAAAATAACGGTACAGGTGTTTAAGTCGGAGCGTTAAGTGTAGCACCATGTCAAATTTATGAAATCGGAAGCATTCACCCGGTAAGTCCTTGCCGTAAAGTACGCACCTTGACGAACGTAGACTTTAAAACTAAATAGGCCTATTGTGCCATTCACCCGTCTAATTTTGAATTCTTATAGCCCAATCAGTGACATGGTAGGGGCGCGCTACACCTCCACTCGGCCAGGTAAACATGTTTAATTTCATACTACACCCCGCTCGCCTTGTGTTAATGGCCCCAAACGAGATATAACAAGTCCGCTCGCCCATCTTTACCACTCCTTAGGTATTCCCCACTCTCTGGAGATGTAATAGAAAAACGTACAACGCTAAAAATGTTCAATCGGAACCACAGAAGAAAGAATTATTTCAAGAAGAGGTGGTAACCATAATCATCCTGCCGTTAGCCAGCAAGATATTCAGCGTCAGATTATTAATGCTACCGCGAAACGAAAAGCTGAGGCAGAAGTGCATGAAAGACCATCCAAAATTTTCCGTTCCGCAGCCGAAAATACGGATTCTAGCAGCACATGTGTGAGTGACATGCGCGCTATTAGACAAACAATTTACCGTGCTAGGAGGAAAATTTTGCCACAATTACCAAAAAGTGCGGACGACGTGTTCGATGTTTTATAAACACTTGAACCAAAAACAAATCGCGGGGAAAATTTCGTATACGTAGTTGATAAACAGAAACATATTATTATTTGTACATGTTATACGAACTTAAAATTCTTGTGCGAGTCAGCTACTATTTATATGGACGGAACATTTCAATTTTGTACAAAATGTTTCACAACTTCTTACAATCCACGGTTTCCGAAGTGATCAGTACTTACCACTCGTGTTTTGTGTTTTAGGAAATAAGACGATTGAATCTTACAAAAATGTGTTTTATTTAATAAAAGAGGCGTGTAATTCAAAAGATTTACTTTGGAATCCTCGGAATGTGATGATTGATTTTGAGAAAGCGATACATCGGGCACTCGAAGAATTTCTACCTCGGTCACATGTAATTGGTTGCCGTTTTCACTTAACACAATCTTGGTGGAGAAAAATATAAAACTTAGGCTTGGTTTGTGAATATAATAATAGGGATTCCGAAATAGAAAAGTGGTTAAAATTAACATTTGGCATGATCTTTTTACAACCTGACGAAGTGGGAGACTTTTTCGGCATGGAATTAGCTGAAACAAAACCTAACGACTGTAGAGTTGACGGTTATGCAGATTATTTGGTTGAAATGTATGTGGACGAAGAAGCGGAATTCCCACCGCACATCTGGGCTTTTTTATCGGCAGACAGTAACAGGACCACAAATGGCTGTGAATATTTTCGTAGGCATTTTAATCAAAAATTCTACCATAGTCATCCATCTTTGTATGTTTTTATAGACGCCTTACAGAGTATACAAATGGAAACGTACATAAAAATCCAAAGTTCGGAAAAGCCGAATAAAAGTAGAAGTGAAAAACAAAGTCAGCTGCGTAAAAGGACAATAGACGTATGTATAGGCGACAAGATATTTTGAGGGTGCAATATACTAAAATTATGTCTAAGTGGTACAGTGCATGATACGAAACAGTACTGATTTTATTTTATAATTATTTATAAAAAATAAAAAATTATAAAATGAATGAAAAAAGAATAAAGAATGAGTTCCGCTCAGCGGATATCTACAACTGACGATCGCTAATAAGCGTGAATTATGCTTTCTATTTTAGTTTAAAATATTGAAATAAGTTTGACAAGCACTTTGAAAGTTAGTTTTACTATGGCGGGAGGGGGACGTGTTTCCCCTCTTTCTTCTTGAATTTACCTGCCGAAACCGAGCGGAGGTGTTATATGGGATTATAAACCGAACGCCCTCTTCTGTAGGGGTTACCATTCCTTAAACCGATTTGTTCCAGTTTTTAGGCGCCGGAAACCCGCCTTTTACCCTCTTCCGTTATAATTATCGAAGTATAATTAGCAATGATGGAATAAAGTCATAAAATAAGACCCGAGCGGAGCTGTAGAGCGGTCGAGCGAAGGTGTAGTGTGCCCCATGACAGTAACTCTGCTCGCACGCGTGCGTACGTGTGTGTGTGTGTGTGTGTGTGTGTGTGTGTGTGTGTGTGTGTGTGTGTGTGTGTGTGTGTGTGTGTGTGTGTGTGTGTGTGTGTGTGTGTGTGTGCACGAATGCGAGCGTGTGTGTGACTATTGAAACTGCGTAACATTGTCGTTTAAATAACCGGAAGTTTTGGCAATGAAAGCAGTACCTCGTGATTTCTCCGCTGGTTGGCTAACCGTTACCTATTTAATTAGATATGGCTAATCTATTGCCTTCTCTGAAAGGTGGAATAGTTGTGCTTTTTCACAGCTAACAAATCGTCAGTAAACTATTTCCTCGTGACGGGCTACTCTGTCCTGCTCACTCACGCCTATAAAACCAGGGTGTTGTATGTACGATGGTTAGTTGAAAAGTTCGCAGAGCGACGTCTATAGCGTAGCAGTAGAACTAATATTTTTAGTGTGTTATAAGACACATAGTTAATGTAAACACCTGTGAATTTTCAAATTTATACGGCAATGTATTCATTGTTTATCAGTTGTTTGAAATTTACATGTCACGTGTGTTTTGAAAAATGGACAAAATTAAACATCGTGCTGTGATTGAATTCTTTGTAAAAAAAGGTCTAGCGCCAATGGAAATTTACAACGACATTGAAAACGTGTTAGAAGATGCAGGGCCTTCAAAAACAATGGTTTGTAAGTGGGCACCTGACTTCAAACGTGGTCGTACGAGCACTCAAGATGATCCCCGCATTGGACGCCCAACAAGTGCAACAACTTCGGATATCATTAAAAAAGTTCGTACATAGTTTTGGAAGAGCGGCGATTGAGAGTGGATGACATTGGCGAGATCGTACACAGTTTTGGAAGACCGGCGATTGAGAGTGGATGACATTGGCGAGTTCGTACACAGTATTGGAAGACCGGCGATTGAGAATGGATGACATTGGCGAGTTCGTACACAGTTTTGGAAGACCGGCGATTGAGAGTGGATGACATTGGCGAGTTCGTACACAGTTTTGGAAGACCGGCGATTGAGAGTGGATGACATTGGCGAGTTCGTACACAGTTTTGGAAGACCGGCGATTGAGAGTGGATGACATTGGCGAGATCGTAGGTATCTCACACGAGCGTGTATATCACATTTTAAATAAAGAACTTGGTATGAAAAAACTTTGTGCGAGGTGGGTGTCGCATTTGTTATTAAGTGACCAAAAGTCGATGAGAACGAAAGTTTCAGAGAAATTTTACGAAGAATAGGAATGATTTTGTTCGTAAATCTGTTACTGCGGATGAGACGTGGGCCCACCACTACACTCCAGAAACGAAACAACAGTCAAAACAATGGACTCTAACTGGCGAAAGTGCTCCAAAGAAAGCAAAGGTTCTCCATCAGCAGGAAAGATCATGGCACCGATTTTCTGGGACGCAAAAGGCATTTTGCTAATTGATTATCTGGAAAAAGGCCCGGTTTAGCAAAGAACGTAACCGGAGAATATTATTCAAACCTTCTGGAACAACTAAATAAAAAAACTTGTGAAAAAAGACGCGGTTTAGCAAAGAAAAAAATAATTTTTCATCAGGACAATGCCCCTGGCGATGAGGGGTTGAGTAAACTGCGAGATTTGAAGTACAGATTATTAGAACATCTACCATGTTTACCAGATCTAGCACCAACCGATTTCTATCCATTTCCAAACCTTAAAAAATTTGTGGCTGAAAAGCGTTTTTCATCAAATGAAGAGGTAACAGCAGCTGTAGAGGGGTATTTTACGGATCTTCCAGAATCTTACTTCAAGGCTGTGGATTGAATTGTTAGAGAAGCGTTGGACCAAGTGTATATAGAAAAATAAAGTCATTTTGTAACAATTAACTTGTTTTTTCATTTCCATTACGCGAACTTTTCAACTATCCCTCGTATCTCTTTCTCCACACACACACACACACACACACACACACACACACACACACACACACACACACACACACACACACACACACACACACACACACACACACACACACACACACACACACACACACACACACACACACACACACACACACACACACACACACACACACACACACACACACACAATTTGTTAGCGGAACTCTGGAACCTCCCCATGATTCTGTACTGATTTTTCTCCAGAACAACGCTTGGCTAACTCATTGCAGCATAGGACTCGCACCTCCATAATGCAGTCGCCGTAATGTTTTGATGTCCCTTGGTACTGTTTTGAGTATCTGTCTCTCTTGGCTAGCCAAACGTTCTGCCTGCCTCAGATTTTTCATGGCCACGTGTTAGTTCTCGAAAGAACACGTGGCCCATTGTTTAAAGGCGCCATGTCATGGTTGGCTGTGATTTGAAAATTCTCAGTAGTGTCTGGTTAAGTTATCTTCACACTGGTTTTTCAAGCTTCTCTGCGCAGTTGGAGAGCAATCAATTGTACGATTTGTTTCTTCAGCCAGGATTAAAACGAAAATGGTTTGTTCTGCTTCCAAGCGGATAAACTAGATCTGGTGACTCCAACGCTTCTTCGGAGGTCCTACACCACTCCGACTTCTGGGCGTATAATTCGTTAGTTGTTGTTTGGGGATGCGGCAGTCATCCATTCGGTTAAGATGTTCCAACCACTTTAGCCGATGTTGGGTAATCCTATGGAGTATACTCAGTTCCTACCGTACATCGACAACGATTTGTTTGACGAAATAAATTCGAGGAGTTGCTATAAATCATTACGGTCGGTTGATTGTTTAAACGTTCAGCATTAAAAATCATATTTTCGTACTCGGCATAACTCGTTTAATATTTCAGTCACAATTCCAGCTGAGATGATAGCAGCTTATGGTTCCCGTGTCAAATACTATAATTTAGTATAGCTGAATCGAAATTAGGTTGGATGAGCAGAAGGTTTAATTCGCTAGTAATGTGGTTAGTTGGTTAAATAAGGAGTGGGTATCAGTGCCTGTTGTTGTATAGAAACTCGAAATCTACTGACTGAATTCGAAGTTCTGCGCTACAAGCAGATTACGAGTTTTAGTTTTTGTCAGACGTTTAGGACAAATCAAGTATTACGACTTATCAAGTAGTTAGTGACACTGGTTTGCGATATAAAATAGATTTTATACTGTTGAGTGCCTTTCTGGAGGAAATGCTCCAGGCCAACAGGAGGAGAGAAACACGAGAGGTACACTTACACGGATACACACTTAATTTAAATTATGAACGTAATAAAATTGAAGTGATCTACAAAGAATGTTTAGTAAACGTTGGGCTCATCAAATTAGTGATGAAATTTCATCAGGACAATTAGTAGATCGAATATTATGAGAAAGACGAAATGAAAGTACGCATTTTAATACAGCGGTTTGGATAGCGTTGATCAAGCAGGTCACAACGTACGGTGCAAGAAACGATGCCGGCAGGGAAATGTCGGTAGGAGGGACGTGGGGTGTGGAATCATACAATTGATCGATGTCCACATCCCACATGTTAGCTTTCCCAGGTATCGTGAATGAGTATTGTTTAAGTTGGGCAAACGGAGGATGAGACATGAGAGATGGGCCAGGCAGATGAGTATCTACTTTGTAGAGCGAAAACTGCGTTATCGTATAACCAACCGACTCCTACATTGCTTTCATTCACTAAACAAAATATGATGAATGGTTAAGAGAGGTCTCATGGATAAGCTTTGTTTTGGGTCAGGACAGTGACTGAAAGAGCCAGGGGCATAACGATAAGAGGGACGAGGAGACTGCTCTACCGTGCAGCCAATCGACTCCCACTTCCTACGTGTTAGCTCTTGTCATATACTCGATGTTTACATCTTGTTCAAGTGGTCGTCGACAACATGTAAACGACTTTCTTAAAGATAGCTTCTATAAACTAATGACGTCCTCACCGCAAGTTACGCGAAGGGAATTTATAACAGATGGCACTGGTGTGTGTGTGTGACATTATTGGGTCGTTTCATAACAGCGGGGCGTCACTATACTTGTTATAGACGCCATTGCTTTGATACTGATGAGGTTGTGAGGGCGTGATACTGTCCTGGAGTGCAGGTGATTTGTCACTGTATGTACCCTATTACTGTGTGTGTGTGTGTGTGTGTGTGTGTGTGTGTGTGTGTGTGTGTGTGTGTGTGTGTGTGTGTGTGTGTGTGTGTGTGTGTGTGTGTGTGTGTGTGTGTGTGTGTGTGTGTTGGGGTGAAATCCACGGAAATAGTTTATTACGTGGGTAGTGATCTTTGGTGGTACCAATAAATCTACGCTAGAGACAACAATACAGTCGCGTTTCTTGTTAAACTTTTTTCCAAATCATATTTGATTCAATGGTCCTAAACCTACACGAACCCAATAATCCATAACGCCCAATTCTAACAAACAGTAACAATGGCCAAATATTTTTATTGTTTGTAATCGCAGTAAAAAGAAAAACCGACAGCAACACTCAACACACTTCGTGTAACTATATCGCTGTAAAATAATTCGCGGCCAGTGTTGTCTGTTATGTAAGAGTAGGAGAAACGTTTCTCGGGGGTACCACTGTTCACTCGATTCTCGCGAAATTTTTGGGGACTTTCTGGGACGGGCTACCTATAGTTCGTTACACATCATGTTATTTAATAAGTTATTACAGCACGGTCTTATCTGTATCGCGTGCACCGATGGTTAAAAAGTGGGCCCACTCACGTGACAGAATATACATCTGAGCAGCAGTCATAACATGTAAAGCATATTAACGTAATGTTGTTATTAACGTATAAATTGTCGCTAACTCGTTTCTTCTCTACACACATGTGGTCGTTATGGATTGTTATACCGGTGGATTATCCTAAGATAAATTACCAGAAAAGTATACTACCTGCTGGAGTGGCAAAACAGATAGCAAGTGTATGTAGTTTACTGAGTTAAGAATTAGAATTCAAAGATGCCAAAAACATAAAGTATATTTATCCCAACAAAAGTTCCAATGTAATTACTCTTCGATATTTCTAAATTAATCTCAAGTTACTAGTTATCTAGTATACTAGTTACTAGTATCTTTTCCAATTTATTACTTTCATTCTTTAAATTACTATTAATACAGAATATTATCAATGTGTCGTTTTCTTCACACGCACAGGTATGTGGTACGCACGGCAAACCTCTGGAGTTGGTGCTTTACCACGCTTTACGCTTACCTTATATACCTAATCTTGTTTATAAAGTTGAAAGTGTAACTTGTTTACAAAAGCGGTTCTGTACTCGAGCCAATGACGAATTTACCAATTATTCCTTTCTCTATGTTATGAAACTAGTTTACTCAAACATACCTTGTAACCCAATTTTAAAACATATTTAATTAAAAAACACAATATTTAAATTATACGACAGGATAAAAAAGAACGTGAACAGCATGATAAGCACATCAGTAACTTATAATAATTTTTTGCCATCCACAATTATCGAATATAAATATTTACCATAAATTAATGCAGTAACAGTAACTTCCACAAGCGAACACTTGGGTAGACACGTAATATATTTTTGATACGTGAGGGTACGTCCCACTTGCTATCTATTTTATACCTTAAGTTGACGAAGGGACGCTTATTTAATGAAAGGTGATAAAAAATAGTAAAATTTGCATTTTTCCCTGTACTAGTACTTAAACCAATTTAAAACACTGACATCATCTATAATAACAGCTGAAGTAAAGCAGCTATACAAAGGTTTTAAAAAATATATAAACACTGTACGTTTCACAGTTTTTATTTAATGAGCCTATTTATAGGCTACATTACTTTTTTTATCAGCCATCTAAGGACCACATGCCAATTTCAATTCTTTTCTCTTTGTTCTTTTCTTTTTTCCAATATTCTTTCATCTTCTCACTGTGTCTCTTCTTCCTGTATTCAGTCCACTTTGAACCTGCGGTTTTATCTCTCCTACCCTGGACTCCCTCCATTTTCAACACTTTTCCCGAAAAACTTCTCTTTCAATTGCTTCTTCTGCGTGTATATTATTTTTTTCTAAATCCTTTTGGTCTTCTTTAATCCAACTTGATATTGACGCACAGATGTGTGAAGATTTGCTTTGTCAACCTATTGTCGTCCATTCTATATAAATGTCCAAAAAATAATAGTCTTCTTTTTCGCATTGTTTCTGTTATATTTTCTATACTTTGATATATTTCATCATTACTTCTTAATTTCCAACCTTCTGAAGTTAGGCTACATCACTTTTACATGTAAGAGAAAATGTGAAAAGTAATGTGGGCATCCACATCACGTGCTATGTCCTTACGGTGACTTTAACAAGTTCACGTGAATTATAACATATTCAGGAATATAGGTTTACTAGTTTTTATTTAAATGGTACCCCATATCATTAAATTTAAGAATGTAAGAATGACACTGTATAGTCATATAAACTGAATAGGCTGCATCTAGTTTGTTCCTTGATTCTCTTTGAGAATAGCCTTAAAAGCTGTCAAGAGTTAAATAACAACTGTGAAACATACCAAGTGTTTATATGTTTTTAAAAAACCTTTGTATTAATATGTTTCACCAAGTGCCCAACGATTCGTCAATAAATATCGTAAAGCAGCCATATATGCCTTTGTCATTTCGCAATTTTCTGTTTTTATTATTTTTAAATTTGTATTTACTTAACTTTTTAATAATTATTCTTGTTATGTTGTGATTGTGTTTAAGTCTTTTATATTTCATTCATTGCACTCTTTTACTAAATTACTAAATAGGCAGGCTACATTCATCAAATTATAATTTTTTTCAGCTGTTTTTAGTTAAGAGTGAAGGTATTTCCAGTTTTTGCCGGTCGCAATGAATGACTTGTTTAGATTCTGCGACTGTTGTCTAGACAGCAGTCTAATTAAGAAAAAATTAGTACTTTGTTTTACATCTAAGAGAAAATGAGAAAAGTAATGTATGCACCCACATCACGTGTTATGTCCTTACGGTGACATAACAAATTCACGTTAATTCTAACATATTCAGGAATGCAGGTGTAATAGATTTTATGTAAATGATGTCTAATATCATTAAATTTAAAATGAATGGGAATGCCAGTATAGTCATAAACTATACAAACTTTGTTAAGCGTTTTGTAAAACAAAACTTTGCAGTTCTGGTTTAATGTTACTTTGATGCTTTTATGGTGATCGCAAGTGGGACATTCAGTGGCGGATTTAAGATTTTTGAGGGGCAAGTTTTCTGAGCGGCCCCCGAGTTTTTTTATTGTTTCCAAATGAGCTTCCTCTTTAATTTTTTTTAGCTTACTTTGTAGGCTCCACTAGCCGTGTGAATGTTTTATGTTCATGTTCATGATGAATACGTTTACTATACGGATTCAATTCTATGTTCATAAAGTTTTCACACCAATAAATATTAACGAAACAACACGCTGCCCACCACCCAAAGCTAAAAACCTTCTTTACATTCAAATTAAAATAAAAACAAAACCTCAAATCGCAAACCGTTCAGTCACAAAGCAGATAAACAATGATAACAAACAAGGGTGGTACCACAGTCATGCAAATTCGGGGGCAATATAGCGTACGTTAAAAATTCGCATGCGCAGATTAGTTTTCAATGATGCCAACGTCTTAAAAATAAGCGTGCAATATTTAAATAAGAACTGTCTTCCATTTGTACTATTAACAAAAATTGATCATTTAATTTCAAAAAATGATATTTAAATAAATCAAAGTGCCCCCTACTTTTATAAAAATACTTCCGTTAAACAAAAAATATCTGTAGTTTGAGGCCCGCTCTGAGCCCGCGGCCCAGAGTGGTAAATCCGGCACTGGGGACATTGAATATTGCAAGATAACCCAGTTGATAAAGATGATCGCAAGTGGTACTAATTTTACGGCGTTCGCAAGTGGTACTGGTTGCAAGTCGGAAGGCCCCGCAGTGACGACCTATAGGCTACTTTGCGATGACTCACCCGATACTCGGGCGTCTACAGTACTACCACCACATCCTGTCCATTCCTTGCTGATCTTAACAACGCACAGACTCCACAAACATACTCTCTCCTCCTCTCTCTATCTCCGTCCGTTCACTTTCTTTTCTCTTGATCCACACTGACTGAAGCGGACTTGTCCCTAGATCGGCCCGGGTCTCGTTTTCAGTAGATTGTCAATATAGGGACACAATGCAATAGCAGAATTTATGATTACCACCGTGTTCATATGATACAGTGTGTTTTGTTTGGATGTCGGTAATCTTAGTAATTTTAAGCAAAGCAAATACAAGTTTGTTAGCTTGAGTGGCAAATATGATCGGGTAAGAATAACACAAACGGGACCAGTGAATAGTCTGTGCGTGATTACACCGCGTCTACTGTTTGGTAACTACAGTGACTTAGTGTCACTGTGATGTGACTTACTGTAGTGTGGCAGTTTTTTGAGTTTTGGAGTGTCGCTTCTCCGTCAGACTTTTTATTTATATTATAAGTAGTACGAGGTTGTCGTCTGTTTTATTTATTATAGGGTCTGGTTGTTCGTTTTATTATTATTGTTGAAAGCTCGTTTTTATTATTAAGTTTTGTATTAGTGATTTATTCCACCCAATTCAATCTATTTTTGAATCCGGTAGTGAATAAATCGGTTCACTTACTCTTTTTATCGTCGTTTATTATTTCAGTTTATATGGTTTAAGATGTTTTTACTTCCATATTCCTTAAGGAATGGAAGTATGGTGATGGCAAAAAAAATCGTGTTCGAGATTATTGCAGATTCTGATTCTACTACACTCAAAACATGAAAAAAAGTCGTTTTCCGAAAAGTGTCTGTGTCTGTCTGTCTGTCTGTCTTCTGTCTGTAGATTTTTTTTCTATGGCAAACGATAACTGCCGCAAATTCAAACAGAATCAAATAATTTTTTGCATGCAGCCCGGATTTGCAGAGTACTCGCGACCTATTGTTTTTGGTGAAGATCGGTTGAGGGAAAGGGGTAGTTTACCTGCAACGGTTTTTTTTTAGCAAGGGTAATTTTGTTTGTTTGGCAAACGATAACAGCCGCAAATTCAAACAGAATCAAATAATGTTTCGCATACAGCCCTGAATTGTATAGTTCTCAAGATCTGTTGATTTTGGTGAAGATCGGTTAAGGGAAAGGGGTAGTTTACCTGTAACGTTTTATGTTTTAACAAGGGTATTTCCTATGGCAAACGATAACAGCCGCAAATTCGAACAGAATCAAAAGATTATTTGCATACAGCCCTAAATTGTAGAGTTCTCAAGACCTATTGTTTTTGGTGAAGATCGGTTGAGGGAAAGGGGTAGTTTACCTGCAACGTTTTTTTAACAAGGGTATTTTCTATGGCAAACGATAACAGCCGCAAATTCAAACAGAATCAAATAATGTTTTGCATACAGCCCTGATTTGTAGAGTACTCAAGACCTATTGTTTTTGGTGAAGATCGGTTAAGGGAAAGGGGTAGTTTACCTGTAACGTTTTATGTTTTAACAAGGGTATTTCTTATGGCAAACGATAACAGCCGCAAATTCAAACAGAATCAAAAGATTATTTGCATACAGCCCTAAATTGTAGAGTTCTCAAGACCTATTGTTTTTGGTGAAGATCGGTTGAGGGAAAGGGGTAGTTTACCGGCAACGTTTTTTTAACAAGGGTATTTTCTATGGCAAACGATAACAGCCGCAAATTCAAACAGAATCAAATAATGTTTTGCATACAGCCCTGATTTGTAGAGTACTCAAGACCTATTGTTTTTGGTGAAGATCGGTTAAGGGGAAGGGGTAGTTTACCGGCAACGTTTTTTTATCAAGCGTATTTTCTATGGAAAACGATAACAGCCGCAAATTCAAACAGAATCAAACAATTTTTTGCATACGTCCCTGAATTGTAGAGGTCTCAATGACTTTCGATTTTGGTGAAGATCGGTTAAGGGGAAGGGGTAGTTTACCTGCAACCTTTTACGTTTTAACAAGAGTAAAGTACTTGAAAATTTATTTAAACTTTTTGAAACAATGGTAATTGTTAAAAATAAAATAATTTTGTTGCCAGGCAATAAAATTATAATTTTTTCATTTTAATGTAATATAATATTTTTCATTTAATACAGCAATAAAAAGGCAAGTAAGACACAGCCTGGCTGTTTGGCTGAAAATGATTTTAAATATAAATCTTAGAATATGGAAGTCATGTATGGTTCTCCATACCGATATTTTAATTCACTTTCTTGAGTTCGATTCTCTGGAAGTTCCGTCGTTCGTCGTACCCAATAGATCGGATCAGTGAGGGTTTTAAGTAAGTTTTCACTGCCGCTGTCCGTTTAAAGAGATAGCACTCTCTTCACCACTCCTTTCAGTTGTGCTAGGCGTTCGATTCTCTCTCCCTTCGGGTCTGCTCGTATTGTTATATTGTGGTCCACTATTATGGTTTCTTCGTACATCTTCGCTACTGCGGCTCCTTCCTGAGTCATACCCGGACTCTCTACTTCTTACGTCCTGGCTATACTGATTACTATGTTCATTAAAACTGCGACGTCCCTGATAGAAGCGTCTCCCTCCATTTTCTACTTCAGCATGAACATAATTTGGTCTCCGAAAATTTCCTTGGTTTTGGTTGCTTCCGTTATTCGGTCGGTACTGGTGATTATTATTATTTGGCCGATATGGAGTGTTACCATTCGCTGGCCGGTATTGATTTCCGCCGTTGTAATTAGGACGATGATTGTGATTATAATTATTATTATGATTCGGCTTGTAATTCCTGTTGTTTCTATTTGGTGGATAATTATTTCCATTACTAGTCGGTCTCGGATTCTGGTCGGCACTATCTCTGTTCGTGTTATTACACCTTTCCCCGATAATTACTCCTGTAGCCGGTCTGGCCGTTTCTGTCAAAGTACGTGTCCTATCTCTGTCGACTCCTTCGATAATATTTTTCTTGGTCGTAATTTTCCAACAATGCGGACATAGTTTGGATTGTGCGTATCTGTCCGTTCAGTCTCGCTCTGGCCACGACCTCTTCAAAGTGGTATGCCAATTTAGTAACAAGGCATTCTTCAGGTATTTTCGGTTCAAGGTTCCTGGCTATGCACACTTTGCCCAGGAAGTACGCTGTGAGTGTGGTTCTCCTGTTACGATCATACTTTCCGTTACAAATGTCGTCGCGCACTATATTCTGTGTTGATTCGGACCAGTATTTTGTTTTAAATAGTGTCTTGAAGTCGGCATAATTTTGTACCTCGTGTCTGGTAGCCGTCCACCAATTATCGTACACGTCTTTAAAGTACTCGTCTAACATACTTCGTATAGTTGTCCACCTGGTTTCCCGGGTACGTGCGATATTCTCTTCAACTCTTTCTATGAACTCCATTGGATTTTTCTTATTATTTTTGAAGTTTATTTTACATGGACAAGGAATGTATTCATTAAATGAGTTTGGGTCAGTGTTGATTTTACCTTACAGCTTAGGGATTTATATCATGTTGTTTATTCCATTTCTTCTTTCTTCTTTTATAATAATTCTTTCATAGGTTTATGTTAGTTCATTATATTTCATTTTATTTCCCTTTTTATGTCTGATCTGGATATCTTTCTTCTTCTCTTCACTGATCTCTCTCTCACTCTTAGGTAGTTTATACATGGTGTTGTCTTCACTTGTTTCCTTCTCATTGTCTGATAAGTTTCTTCTCCGTGTTGTCTTCTATGGGTTTCCTTCCCACTGTTTCTTCTTTTTTCTTTCTTGAAGTAGTTATTCTTGTTTCCTTCTCACTGATTCTTCTTACTTCTTGTATTGTTATTGTCTGATCCTTCTCACTGATCTATTGGGTATGGCATGTAAGTCGTCTCGTCGTTAGTCTTCTTTATTTTATTTATTCGTACATTTACTAGTAATTCCTTCTTTATTATATTTCACTTGGTTTAACTTATGATACTTTCTCTTTTTTATCCATGGTGGTGTGCTTGACCTTGTAGGTATTCTTAATAGTAGTGGCTTTCAAATTATTTTTGGTACGTTGGTGTAGGTAGTGTCATATCATATGTACCATTACAATATCTGTCTTTTTTTTTAAGAGAATGTAGTAACAGAGTATTGTATTCAAGTCCGCGTCTGTATTGTGCTACATATTTTGTTTTGTACGGGGGGGGGAGTGGGGAATCTGTGATTATTATGTTGTAATTTGTAGACAAAAGGAAAGAAACAATGTGTTAACGAAAGAGAACGAAACGCAAGAGGCAGTGCACGGATACGGGTAGAATGACGTGTGAACAGATAGGAGAGAAAGGAAAGAGAGCAAAACAATAAAAGGGTCATTGTTGTAGGGCAGGGTCTACGACAATATGAGAACGTAAGCAGCACGCGCAACTGGAGGGGACGGGATATCCTCGCTGCCAACGCGTTCTCTGTTTTGTTTTTGATTTTTTTTTTTGTCTTCTGTGTAATCCTGCGGACAGCTGTCCTTTTAGGGGGGGGGGGGTAACTACCCAGGAAAAATTTGAAAATTATATTTTGCAGAAAAATTAATTTACTTTTTTAATACGTCCAGAGCTATCAACATTGTGTGTGAAGAATGTTTGTCTGCTATGAGTGATGATGTGATCAATTTGTTCGTACATGGAAAATTGTACTTTTTTGCACAGAAATAGCAACGTTCAAACATTATTATTTTTTATTTATTTGAATGTTCTTGAGGAACGTAAGGAAAGATGTAAACCTGAAGAAAGCTAAGAGTACCTTCTGCTAGGGTATTAAAAAAAATATTGTAGTGTGGCGACTTTTGATACGTAATATTAAAAAAAAAATACTAAAATAAAATTACTCGCACTGCATAACAATAGCTAGAGACATAAACCTTTTATATTACAATAAACATAGGTGTAAACAAAAATAAAAATGGCAATATTTAAATCCCTATTGCAATAGGACATATGGACATAAAAAACGTATATGTTATTATTCATTTAAGAGCCGGTTGATAAGGACATCAAGAATTAGATTTGTAATGTGCGATAGAAAACAGGTTTTTGGAGTAGACTTCTCTGAACATTTTAATATACAGGTCGGCAGAGACACGGAGTATTACAGCAAACGACTGTGTAAGACGAGATACTGAATAGTGTAAGTACAGTAAGAGCACTGGCGGAGATAGTCTCAACGACTCGTCAAATGAGTTGACTTTATCGATCGCCATGCTACCTGTGTTTGTGCCGCTGGCTGCCCCATTTTTTGTTGCGTTTCAAACGGTTTTGCACCAACATTTTTTGTCGGTTTTGACGGCTGTACTTTTATAATACATTCAATTTTAAATTTGTCACAGTTTACCGAAGATGGACCTTTATGAAGGTGTTATGTAAATGAAGATCAAGTTTATTGTGGTCACGTAAAAGTTATCAACACTTCCTTTTATCTGATGTGATCAGTGACACGTTATTTAAAAAAAATTACATGCTCTGACTTTCTTTGTTTTCTATATATTTTTTTTAATGAGCGTAGTTTTTCCGTCTTTTTCTTGTACCGTAGTAAGATAAATGTTGTACGTTTTATTTGTACATTTAATATCATTCTCTATTGTCCACTATGTAGGCCTACACTATAGCATACAATCAGAATATTTTCCCCTTAGAAGATGTTTCGAGCTTCAAGAAGTATGCTTATCAATAGCCGTGTTGGTTTGTAGTCTAATGAGATATGACTGTCTGTGTGGTTGTTGGTTGCATCCATCACCAACCGGAACCCAAGCGAAGTGTGAGGAAGAGGGAGGAAAAAACATCGATGGACGACCAGATAGTGAGGCATGTGGCGTTTTAAGATGGAGGGAATAGGGAAACTTGGAAAGACTATTTGAAGAATAAATATACATATAATATACAGGATATTAAAAGAAAAAAAAATAACTGGAGGGCTCACTACACCAAATGGATCTAACGAACTCGAGAAATTAACTGACCGGTGTTCCACAATCAGTCTGTGCTCTTTTTTTTATCGGCCATCTGAGGACCGCATGCCAATTTCAATTCTTTGTTATTTTCTTTTTCTCCAATATTCTTTCATCTTTTCACTGCGTCTCTTCTTCCTGTCATCAGTCCACTTTGAACCTGCGTTTTCCTCTCTATTCTACCCTGGACTCCTTTCATTTTTATCACTTTTGCCCGAAAAACTTCTCTTTCAATTGCCTCTTCTGCGTTTATATTATTTTTTTCTAAATCCATTTGTACTTCTTTAATCCAGCTTGATGTTGACTTCTTCCCCCAATCTGTGCTCTAATTATTATGTCTTCAAGTAAATACGCTGCAAGTAGGTTTATTTTCACATGACGCACGTTTTACAGAAATTATTCTGTATCTTCAGAGGTTTGTTTGAATTATAATTGAATGTTTCTCTTACAATATTTTAGTTAACGGATAATCGATTTTACTTCGATTCTATTTTCGATTGTTGTATTGTTTATGTAGTCGGCTATTTATTATATATTTAATGTTTTATTTTATTATTCTAAGAAATGTATAATATTAAGTAAATCGTCTAAACTTAAACTTGTTTAATCGTCTTTTAATCGTTTAAACTTGTTTTGTTTTTATTTGAATTTGTTCTTTAATTAGTAGATTATTATTATTGTGTTTGTAAATATTAAGATTTTCCCAGATATTCATTTTGTTACCTTTTTGTACTTTTTAATTGATTTGTCATTTTGAATGACTGGAAATTTATCTTTATTGTTTAAACAGTGTGTGTGTGGCTTAAATTAGATTTGTAATTGTTAGGTTTTAAAAATGCATTGCGATGTTGAATGTATCTCTCGGACAGTTTTTTCTTCGCCTGGGTTACGTAAAATTTATTGCAATCTGGACATTCTATTTTGTAAATTGAATTTAGTTTTAGGTTTTATTTTATTAAAAACAATATTATCTGTGTTATAAGATACTTGTAAGTAATAAATAATTTATTAATGATAATTATGGTGTGTGCGCGCGCGCACATGCGCGTTTACAATTTTAGTGCTATGGCGATACGACCCAGTGGTATGTAGACGTTTCAGTGCTGGTGAAATACGTCAACTGTTTATCAAACAACAGTTGTATTTGAATAATATCTTTTTAATTTTTATCAAATTAACTGTAAACGGTAGACACATTACAATTAGCAAAACGTAGACAGGGAACGCTCGCGGTTGTTGTGATGTAGGCCGGACAAATACTCAGTGGGTAGGCCTCGAGTAAGGTGTTTACAAAGTTATACAATTCTTAAGACATAAACATTTATTTTGACCACAATAATAATCTTACACAGACTATTTACAGTTTGAAATGATTTTTACCTCTTAAGATATATGCTGCAAAATGATAAACACCTATAGAAAAAAATATATAAATATAAGTAAGGGTTTTTGGCTTTCATTAAACTAAAAAAGATTGTTCACGCTAAAGCTAAAACATGCCTTCATGGTTTAATGCAAGTAACATTTTATTCAGTTAAGGGTAATAAGTAAAAAAATTCGGAAATCCAATTTCGGTTTAAAATGTAAATTTTAAATGCCCCGATTAAATTATAACCCCACTCAATTTATTGATAAGTAAATGATGTAATTACTTTATCAGTATTAGACAATTTTATATTACGAAATATGTATGAGATTTATGTATGTGCGTTTAAAGTATGAAATAGGACCTATTACGTGTGAAAAGAAAATTTTTGTTATCATTAGCCCTACTTTCTGGAACCTGGTAACACTGCGCACAGGATTGAGGTTAATTGTTTACCGTTGATTCGTTGTGAAAAGACAGTGCATTTGAAACTGAGTCTTTGTAGTGATTCTCAGTACCAGAAATAATTTAGTGCACAAATAACACGGTTTAAATCACTTATCGGATATTCTTACCTGATTTTCCAATTTTTAATATTGCTTAAACCTAAAACTATACAAGTTATTAGGTGTTAAAAAGTTTCCCATGGAAAACCACTGTACTATGAAAAATTACTCACCAGTGTCTCGAATCAGTTGGTTTTCTTTTAAGATATGCAAAATCGTAAATAAAAGTGTCCTTATTAGTATATATTATTATATTTTATATGTTGTTTATAAACCGATAGTAGGCTATATTATTCTTTAAAAAGAAAAAGAAACATGGAAAACTCGATACTTTAAGGGAAGTTCAAAAATACGTGGGTTTTTAAGAATTGTATGTATTTTCCCGGTTATTTCGGATTAATCGTACTTCAGTCAGTACTATGTAAGCCTATACAGTACACTTTGTATTGCTACCACTACAACGCACTACGGTAATTAACGATCAGCACTTTCGAGCCTCTCGGCACATCTTCAGATCGAATTCGCTACAACTTAGCTGTATAGTAATCTCCCCCCATATATGTCGAAAGGGCGCACGCGCGTGTGTGTGTGTATAGCCACTACCCAGAAGCATCACCTTAACGTAAACACACAAAGCAGGCAAAAACCTACCTTAACAGGGAAAGCCGCCGATACCTCTCCTAAGTAATTTTCCATTAGTGTATAGGACCGCCTAATATCAACCTATTATAATGTTACGACAGTCTAACTGATCGTCGTATGGTACACTGGAAAACAAAATACAAGACACAAATTAAGTCACTAATCGCCAGCTTTAATTATCACAATTAAACAGTTTTTTAACAACAAAATAGTCTCTTACAACAAATCAAATAAAAATTGTTCACACGCAATAATAATGTCTACTAATATAAAACACAGTTGTATTACAATTGTCCCGCACAATTATAAAACACAACACTTCGCCACAATAATTACTTTCCGCTAATAACCACTTGAACGAATTGCCCCACAATAACTAACTCAAAACTCACTGTGTAATCGCCCGATAATAACTCGCAACTAAAACTGAACTAAACGTCGCCGAGTACTTGTATATATACCCCGCCGAAAATCCAGAACATTCCACATACTACGCATCAGCAATAAAGGAAAACATTAGATCGTAATTCATTGCGGCCTTGGCAGAGTGCGCGCGGCTTCTGCACAGTCTAGCTAATGCGTTGAGAATCACGTAGGCCTACGCACACACATTACAGCCGGATTCCACTGGAACATTCGATAAACGCGTAGACTGTTCTGTAATGTCGTAACAATAATCATTGCTTAAAATAAAAACAGAGAAACAAAGGAAACAAGAATTTCTAATAGTATAATACACGGCGGTTGGAAAGTCCTGGACAGTGATGTTAAATTATTAGGACAAGGGTTGGTTACCTGCTTTGTTTGTTCACGTTAAGGTGACGCTTCCGGGTAGAGGTTAAGGTGTGTGTGAGAGAGAGAGTGTGTGTGTGTGTGTGTGTGTGTGTGTGTGTGTGTGTGTGTGTGTGTGTGTGTGTGTGTGTGTGTGTGTGTGTGTGATAGAAGATTACTAGATAACTAGTTGTAGTGATTTCGATCTGAAGATGGCCCGAGAGGATTGAAAGCACTTATCGTGAGTGTAGCATATTAGTGATTGAGACCCAAACTAATGTAGTGTGGCCAAACTAATTACCACATAAATGTATGGGTACTCAAATGTATCACTATCACAAAGCGTACCCACATAACATCACCGACTTTAGCAGCAGCGTTTGTCTGACCCCCAGTCCCAAACTTTGTTCAGTGAAATCATTTCATTATATTTTTTTATAAAAAAGGTCAGTGCGATTTTATAAATGACGAAACAGGTCTGGTAGTATTGTGTAATGTTATAATACATTATGTTTATACTACGTGAGAAAACCATTTATATTTCTCACGTATGGTTTGTGGAATTCTAATCAACGCCAAACACCATTTACTCGTTATATAAATTATTATATAAATATTTTAATGTGAACAGTGATGGCAAACTATTTGGACTGAAGGACCTTTTCCGATCGCGTAAGATCAGGATCGTTGGAGAAGGGTTCTGGAGCAGGTCAAGACTCAGCAGTGAGTTGTAGCACCAGGGATGACGATGACATAAAAATACAGGCCTAATAAAATGAGCAGATTAGGAACTATAAATCACTGAACAGGCATACACAGATATTTTATCGTTGATGACTTATCGATTAACTAAATGCAGCTATCTTAATGCGTGTTCCCGCTGTTATCACAATTTCGGCCATTAACACGCCTAATCAGTGCGTGCCACATATGTCAACTACAAATGACTTGTTATCTCTGCAGTTATTGTCGCTTGGCGTTAACTAACTACATTTGTTGATAATTTGTTAGTTAACTCTTTCATGCGATATAATGAGCGCATGATGGCTGCGAGTGCAGCAGACGAACTTTTAAAACGATCGATGTTGATTGACTATTAGCTCTCTCTCTCTCTCTCTCTCTCTCTCTCTCTCTCTCTCTCTCTCTCTCTCTCTCTCTCACATATCTGATGAATGCGATGCTAGTTTAGTTTAGTTTTGTGCTATGTTTCATGTGTCCCCTTGTTATTATTTCCAACACAATTTCCCATGCTTCTCTTTGTCCCGTAAGTGTTATCTCTTTTATGTTTGTTATCCACAGTAAACTCATGTATCATTATAGGAAGCGCACAGCTATAAACAAATATAAAAATTTCCGGGCTGATCGATCGTGGCCGCTTGCTCTGCCTCTGCCAAACGTTTCGGTTACGCCGTTGGCAACCATCGTCAATGGACGAGATCGTAGAGTCTCGGCCGTAAGAATGACATCTGACGGCTTTCATGTAACACTGCGTGGCACTGTGTCTGTGCACCAGTCAGATTGCACCGCTAGTAAGATGAGATTACCGTTTTGAGTCGACGTTGCCACAATTATTCGCCTTCAGTGGACCCGATCCTTCGTGTCGTTGTCATTTTGCTGTCGGTATAGCCGTTGTTTAATAATGTGCAACAGAAACATGTCAACAACGTAACTACACTGCTGGAGGTAAAAAACTGAATTATCACTGAGGACGGTTGCTTTGATGTCGACTGTCGTCTTTTTGGCCGCAACAGTATTACAGTACTCACAGTAAGGGACGTTGTCTGAGGTACATAATGAGAATTTGGTGGCCCAAGACCATCTCGAACAGAGATCTATGGGGGCAGAGTCCCATCCAACTACAGATAAAGAGAAGAAAAATGGAGATGGATCGGACACCCTAAGAGGACCACCAGAAAATATCGCTAGACAGGCACTGAATTGGAATCCTCAAGGTAACCGCAGACGTGGAAGACCGAGGAACACCTGGAAAAGGACTGTGGGAAGGGAGCTGGCTGGTGTCAACAAGATATGGTGGGAGGTGAAGGCCCTGGCAATGGACAGAACACGCTGGAGAAATTTCGTCGAGGCCCTATGTTCCATTTAGGAATTTAAGGGCTTAACTGAATACAGTAAGGGTCAATAACGATTCTGCTAGCAATGGTGAAAACTTGGCTTCCGTGGTGTGTTGATACTACAGTTTATATAATACACTATGTCAGAACGCTATATCAGAAGACGAATTTGTTCACTATTAAACCCTAGGAAACAGCATAAATTTAGGAGTTAATAACATTGTCAAAAGAAGTTTATAAATTATTTGTTCCCATAAATTAAAAAAGTGAAGTACGCAAAAAAAAATGAAGGCGAGTATGTGTTATTTATCAAGCTTCAGTTACAACTTCCTAACGTCGATATTTGAGCAGTTGAATTCGTAGCTGTTTAAAATAATTCTCGTACGCCAAGTCGCATCCTAGTCTCAGTTCTGCCACGTTATAAAGATTGGACAAATGTAGTGACAGGGATCGCTGTAACCTGACTAGTCCGTGTCAGTCGCTGTGCTAGAATCTATTGAGGGGGTTCGTTGCGACCTTCGCCCCGACATTGCAGGGAGAAATTTTATTAGGGTAAGAAAGAAACATCTATATACAGAAAATTTTAGAAATGTTTATTTAAAATGAATGCGAAAATATTATTACACGCGGAGTTTCAGTGTGTGATTAAAATCTCGCCAATCCTTATGAAAAAAAACGTAAGAAGCTGTAAAGCTAAAACAGTGAATTCTACTGTTCTTGTGAATGAAGCAAAATAATAAAGCAGGCCTGTTTTTTGCTTTTTTTGAATTTTACGAAGAATTAAAACAAAACAAAAATATCGGTATGGAGAACCATACATGACTTCCATATTCTAAGATTTATATTTAAAATCATTTTCGAAATGAAATATTACCATAGAAACTACTTCTTTCTACTTACTGCTTCAGCCTTAACCACAGTACTGTGGTCACTAACGTATACCACCTCACGTTATCGCACTCGATTTTCACTGATGATGGAAGTCGATGGCATTGCCGAAATGTCTGGTTTTGTAGAAAACATTGGACTACGGCCAAATATCCCGGGAAGGAATTTTAACAAAAACTACTTCTTTGTTGCCGATAACGTTGTACACATATATATCAGTGGCGAAGTTACATGGAGGCAATTGAGGCAATGCCTATCCTAAAAAATTCTGTAGAATAAAAATTATAAATACGTATGAACTACATAACGTAAAGATTATACATTGTTACTGCGACTGTCAAATTTATTAAACCGAAACGTGCTTTATTGAGCGACCGCTAGATGGTGACAGGTGAGATTCGGCATAGTTCGTTTAAAGTGAATGAGGCAACCTGAACTTGCCTCAGCGTTTTTTGTATACATCGTATGTAAGCAATGTAGTGGTGTGATAGGGAAGTGTAGGGAGGGGGGATTGTCCCGCGCTGTACACATAGAGCGTTGAGGCATGCCTCACTTCTGTGGTCCAAACAGTTAAGTTAAAGCGCCTGTGTTGTTTCTAAGTGTTTATTTTATGCGGTTATTAAAAGTGTCAGTGTTATTCCGCTGAACTAACAGATGATCAAGATTGTTATTTGAATTATTTGTAACAATAAACATATATATAGAAACTAATCAAGTTTAAAAATTTGAAGTTCAATCAGTTGTATTATTGTGTATGACTAATACAAGGATTGTTCAATAGAAACACGTATAGAGCTGTAAAGCATTTTTTATTCAACGATTTTAAAAGAAGTCTCCAATAACATTAAGACATGAGTTCCACTGTTGCGCTAACCTGTAGATTCCCTGCTAGTAAAATTCTTACGGCTGTTTGTGGAACCATTCGGTTACAGCAAACTCTACCTCAGCGTCCGATTTGAACCACCGTCCTTTTAGTGATTCCTTAAAAAAATTTTAAGATAAGATTTTTGCCTACCCATTCATTAACTACTAGCTTACTTCGCCAGTAAGCAAATTGATGTCCATTTTTTCGGCTTGCACGCGTTATGTTGGTGTGGGTTTCGGCACTTTCCATTTAAAAAGCGTGCAAACGTAAGAAAATAAACATGAGTGAGACCAGAAATAACATGAATTGTGTGTGCGTGTGTGTGTCTTACCTGCCTTTTTATTGCTGTATTAAATGAAAAATATTATATTACATTAAAATGAAAAAATTATAATTTTATTGCCTGGCAACAAAAATATTTTATTTTTAACAATTACCATTGTTTGAAAAAGTTTAAATAAATTTTCAAGTACTTTACTCTTGTTAAAACGTAAAAGGTTGCAGGTAAACTACCCCTTCCCCTTAACCGATCTTCACCAAAATCGAAAGTCCTTGAGACCTCTACAATTCAGGGACGTATGCAAAAAATTATTTGATTCTGTTTGAATTTGCGGCTGTTATCGTTTGCCATAGAAAATACGCTTGATAAAAAAACGTTGCAGGTAAACTACCCCTTCCCCTTAACCAATCTTCACCAAAAACAATAGGTCTTGAGTACTCTACAAATCAGGGCTGTATGCAAAACATTATTTGATTCTGTTTGAATTTGCGGCTGTTATCGTTTGCCATAGAAAATACCCTTGTTAAAAAAACGTTGCAGGTAAACTACCCCTTTCCCTTAACCGATCTTCACCAAAAATAATAGGTCTTGAGAACTCTACAATTCAGGGCTGTATACGAAACATTATTTAATTCTGTTTGAATTTGCGGCTGTTATCGTTTGCCAAAAAAAAAATTTCCCTTGATAAAAAAAACCGTTGCAGGTAAACTACCCCTTTCCCTCAACCGATCTTCACCAAAAACAATAGGTCGTGAGTACTCTACAAATCAGGACTGTATGCAAAAAATTATTTGATTCTGTTTGAATTTGCGGCAGTTATCGTTTGCCATAGAAAAAAAATCTACACAGACACACAGACAGACACACACACAGACACTTTTCGGAAAACGACTTTTTTTCATGTTTTGAGTGTAGTACAATCAGAATCTGCAATAATCTCGAACACGATTTTTTTTGCCATCACCATACTTCCATTCCTTAAGGAATATGGAAGTAAAACGTGTTGGCGTTTTATAATCCAACTATTAATTCTGATTTTCGTTATGAAATAGTTGAAATATTTTGCTGTAGCGTCATGGTTCCCGTGTGAACGAATATATCATTAAACAGAGCGCTCGAGTATTAACGGACAAAGAGAGAAGTTGCGAGCTGCTCTCCTCTTTGTATATTAAATGCGGTACGGAAAGGTGGAGGCGCTATGTTAACGGGGATGACGAATTTACGCTGTCAGTTGACGTACCCAACTCCGAGTTGATTCTGTCACGAGAAAATTATTAAAGGACGTTACAGAACCAAAAACTCGTGCTGCGGATTTGTATAAATTGTAGTTTATAATTTAAACACTAAATTTTGACACGTTTATACTTTTTTCTACGCGTGGCCATGATGTAGCGGGTGGGAAAAGGAAGAGTGTTGCCCCGGTATACCACACGGCTTGCGTAACTCGGCTTTTAGACAGCCGCCACTTCTCGCAAGTCTGGAAAACCAGCGAGTGATGTTCGTGCTTAGTCACACCTCTCTACTTAGCGTTAGGAGACGACATTGAACCATAGAACTCCTATACCCATTAGAGCCTCTGTGAACACATCATCCATTGGTATATGCAGAGAGGTAGTTGCAACGCCCTCAGTACAGGATTGGAATGGATGGATGTTTTTTAGTTAATGCTGTTAAGGTTTTCTTGCTTTAACCCTTTTAACCATTTCAGACATATATATATATTTAACAATGTTGACATTTTTTGTAGACTTATTATTATTTTTTTTTTTAATAATTATAACGTCCAATGGTAAGTGAAGAAGCGGTTATTTCGTACAGTGATAGGGAGCGAATGTGTTGCCTCTTAACAACGAGAATTATGAACAAACTAGAATGGTGGGAATAGAAGAATTGAAACAGTATTTCTAACTTGCTCGCAAAGGTTGTATAAAAAACGAGGGATATGAAGACGCGTAGGAATAACACGCACTGTCACAAAGACTGGAGAATGGAGAGCATGACAAAACACACAAAGCCAAAGAGAATTTGAAGTGGCAGCCATCCATCAAAAAGAGGGAAAAAGGCCTTAAGAACAGGACTGATTTTGATAGGATTTGACAAGCTGGGCTTAGTGATGACGGTTGACAAACAGGAACTTGTTGACGGTTGTAAACCGGCAATTGTTGAAAGAGAAAAGGTGAAGCCAGAATGTTAGTAAGATGTAATTTTTAAATTAATATTTGATTAATTTTGTCCTCTTTCATATACGAGACTGAAGGAGAAACACGTGATTAAACAGGCTTTAATTTTAAGGAATTTGAGGCGCATAAATGGGGTATATTAAATTATGACGAGTGAGAAAAGATATCTATTGTAAAAACAAAATAAGTGATTCTTTCATTTTAGAATACGGTTCATGGACTCGTTTAATATTTTTTCTTCTAAAATAAACAAAAACGCAGTCTTCTGCGTAGATTTTAGATAAATGAAAATAACATTACGACATGCCCAGCTTGGTAACGAAGGAATCCGTGACATAAAAATATTTCCAACTAAATAGTACTGCTTGTAAAATAAATGAACTGACAGAAGGAAAGACGCACGACGCGATTAAAATATGACCGCTTTGCTATCAAGATGGCAGTGCATAAATTTGAACCGTGCTGGGCGCGCCGTACGGTAATTATATAAGTGTATATAATTAGAGCTCAATTAGTATGTAGTACTCTTGCTTAGCGCACTCAAGGTTAATTCTCTCTGGTAATTCTAACTTAGTGAGAGACTATAAATTAATGATAATTTTAATTCATATTTTAGTTTCAGTTACTAATCAAATAATCATCTAATCTGTACACATTATCATAGGGGGTAAAGTCATTGCAAATATTAGGGCAGATAAAAAGAAATCTAACGGGCGAACAAAATTCTATTAATTATTTAACATAATAGATGTTAGGTTAGGTAAGGTTATTATTACTTAGGTGACTATATAGGTTAAGTCATTACGATTATTAGAAATTAAGAGAAGAATAGACTTTAAAAAAAGGAAATTCATTAACAGGTAAGCACATCAACTGAGAGTTATGGAAAGTTTTTGCGAAATCATTGATGTGGAGCGCATTGTTTTATGGAAGTAAGAATTGGACGTATGTTAGTCCCGCCTCGAAGCAGCAGAAGTGCAGGTACAATAAAGAGCTCCATGAAGCGACAGTGTGTTGTGGAGTTACGAAGAATTGTGTCATTGGGCCATACTTTTTTGAGGAGAATGGGCAAACAGTTACAGTGAATGCAGCGCGTTATATACCTGTCAATGCTACAACATTTCCGGATACCCGAACTAAGAAGTAGACGCCTACTTCGCAACCATGTCTGGTTTCAGCAAGATGGGGCAACTGCTCACACAACTAACATTGTGATGGATTACTTGAAAGTAAAGTTTCTTGGGTGCCTAAGCTCTCGTAATGGCGACATTGCTTAGCCCACCCGTTCTCCGGACCTCAGCATCTGTGACTTTTTCTTGTGGGGGTTCCTTATATCAAGAGTGTACGTAAACAAACCACGCACATTGAACGAACTGAAAGGGGCAATAGCCAAGAAATCGCTACCATATCAAATCAAAATGTTGGGGCGTTTTTGGCAGCTTCTCCGGAAGACTTTCACGAGTCCATGGCAAAAAATGGACTCCATTTGGATGACGTCATCTTCAAATCCTAAGACTTAGTTTTCATGAATGTTTAATTGGTTGTTAAATGCCATACGTACCCTAATGTATTAAAAAAATAAACGTGTAAAAATGTTGACTAATGTGAGAGTTAAAAACCGTCAGGTCTTTTTGCCGCACTCTGTATATCTCGAGAATGAAAAGTTCTATTTGACTGAAAGGAAACACATTTAGAAGCATTAAAGGAAGTGTAAGTGAAAAAGAAGTTATATTACAAGAAATAGACTTTAGAAAGACTAAATTATTTGAAAGATATCAGGATAGAAATAGAATGCGAGATTCACCTTCAGAAAAAACGAGCTGAAAAAATCAGCAGATAGTGGTATTTGCGTAAAAACATAGCTTTATGTATTTTATCTAGTGCGCAGTTGATCTAGACTGTTGACATTTAGTCAGTATCAGATTTTAAAATGAATATAATTTCTCAGTATGCGATAAGAGCGTTGGCAGATTCAGTAATTATGTGTTGTTACATTTTTTCCCATGAAGTCATGATTTCCTACCGAGGTCGCGGTGCAGTTTTTGTTTTCGTTCGCCGGGACCCTTTGGCACAGTCTTCACGTTTTACACATCACTTCATTTACTGGTCCTATTGTTCTCTTTCGTTTTTTTTTTCTTCTAACGTTCGTTTCGATTTTTTGCACTGAATCATTGCCGAGGACTAAGAAAATTGAAACAGTGCAGCCAACGTGCATTCGGTAAAACAGTAAAACTTGGCCGTTAAAAATTGTAGTTCGTTGTTCAGTGAAAAAAGAATTGAAAATTTATTTCATTACACAGATTAAAATATAACATTTAACTACAATATTATTAAATGTAAAACTATAATAATTGGTTTTTAATTAGAGCTGTAATTGAGTTTAATTTTGTTTATTATATTAAATTAAACATGTATGCTGCTGTGGGTTCGTTGGCCGACGTTAATTTGAAACAAGATTAAAAATAAGAAATAAGAACATTAATAAGAATTATCTCACAGCACGTAACTGTGGCAAAAAATAATTAAATTTCAAAAATGAAATGTAACAGTCTGTTGGCTTCATTGCAGGTAATTTTCCAAAGTCGCTAATTGAATTTTGTGGATAAGAATCTTTCGGGTAATGTCCTCACTTTTTTTATTTTAAATCATACGAGTAAAAGATGTTAAATTGTGAATTCTGGTTAGGTTCCTTGATAGTATTGTATTATAGAGTGAATGTTCTTTGTAATTTTGCATTGAAATTAAATATTTGTAGTTCTTTGTTATTGTTTAATTTTGACCTATCGACTGCCCTCGTAAGTATGATGTGCACTCTGCACTATATATGTATGTTTATATGTAGGCCTACACCTAGACGCGTCCTCATTGTTCTTTTGTGTTCACCTTTCTTGTACTTTCCTCCAAATTAATAAAAACCTTTTTGTACCATTGAGATGATTTAAGAGAGAGAAGGATAGGTCACCAGGTAGGCCTACTCACTTACACAGGAGTACGCATTTCCGCAAGGAGCTAAAAAACGCGCATTGATTTAATGGCGAGGTTCGAGAATAAAAACCAGGACCCCTAGAGAGCCGAGCCTCAATCACAGGCTATCACTTCCGCATATGAGTGTGAAAAGTGGTAGTGTTGTATAACATTTTCGTTACTTTTTGTTTTGTTTCTGATGCATTGTCTAATGGTGCCACGCAGTGGGGTAAACTAGAAGGTGCTCCTAGGGGAGGAGGGTAGTTTCTGCGGGGGATGAGACTAACTTCCGGGGCGATGAAATACCTAGCTTGAAGGTTGGACTCCTCATTTTCCTCAGGAGAAATGAGATATTTAAAATTCTTCGTACATTTATAAGCATTAGTTAACATACGCAATTGGGTAAGACATAGGCGTACGTTAAGTGTTAACGGAATTTCAATGAAATTGTTAACAGCGCTGGGGGTCATAGGCCACTACGCCACAATTATGATTCAAAGCTCAAATTTTTGGTTGGAGATCCGGAAATATTACAAGCGTCAAATTTGCAGGCCTGTCGTGAATAGCCTACTTATTTTCCTGCCAGAGAAATGTATTGAAGTTATTATTGTTTGGTCGCGTGTCTACATCATAAAATGCTGAAGCGTTTCATAATATAATAATATCATAATAATAATATAATATTGCCTCCATTTTTACCTAGTAAGCCGTCTAGGAGTTAGGCAGGCTGCGTTATGTGAGCCGTTCGGAATTGTATATAAGGAAGGAATTGTGGCCAGCACTGCGCTCCGGCCGCCCACTATTAGCGTAAGATGGTTCCCACGTACGCGTTTCCACAAGCTAAGTTGACGGGGGGCTGGAAAACGCACGTTTATTTTTATGGTGCACCCTGGAATTGGGATACAACCCTAAACCTCTGGACTAGTAGCTAGGCGCCGTACCCACGGGGCTGCTAATTACACAAAGATGTAATTAAGAAACGTAATGTTCTCCTTCACTACACTACACTTGGACGCCCCACGTTTCTTCTCCCAGTGACTTTATATAAAGTAGTAGTAAAAATACAAATACAAATTGTACCGAATTCAGTATTTTATGATTTCAATGGTAGTATGTTGAGCGATAAGAATTGTAAAATAATTTTGACAATTAAATTTTACCCGTTTCTCCTGTTTTATGTTTAATGCGAAACTACCTTTCCAATCCCGCCGGAGACATTACAGAACTACTTGCTGGTCGGGAAAGAGATGTATTTTGAGCTCTATCGGAAAAACCAACTGTTGAGTATAGAAACATTTCCCACCGTGTCACTGTTCTGTACGAGGGACAGTTGAAAAGTTCGCGGAGCGACATCTATAGCTTAGCGGTACAACTAAAATTGTTCGTATGTTGTAGGATTTACACTTCATTTAAACTCCTGTTAACTCCCAAATCTGCCTGCCAATTTATTCATTGTTTACCAGGTGCACGAAGTTTACGTAGCACACTTTTTGCGAAAACGGACAAAATCAAGAATTCTGTGTTAAAGCGCAAATGCAAATTCACAACGAAATAGTACGCCTTCAAAAACAATGGTTTGTAAACTCACAGTGGTTTGTGAGTTTAACCGTGGCCGTACGAGCATTAAAGATGACGCACGCAGCGGACGCCCCAAAAGCGCAACATTCCAAATGCGGTGCCCAGCTTGCACAAAGTTTTCACAAGTTATTGAGTCAAAATAGGATACAAACGCTCATTTGAGAAGCCTGTGATCTCAGAAACATCATCATCCCTCACAATCATCAGTCTTCCAACACGCGTATGCCATTTTTTTAATGATATTGGAGTTGTTGCACTTTTTGGCGTCAGTTGCGGGGATCATTTTCAATGATCGTACGACCACGTTTAAACTCGAGTGTCTCGTAAAAACCATTGTTTTGAAAGCGCGGCATTCGTAACACAACGACCATTTAGATGTTAATTTCCATTGGCGCTAGACATTTTTTAACAAACAATTCGATCATAGCACAATGTTTGATTTTCCCATTTTTCAAAACGCGTGACACGTAAATTTCTAACAGCTGATTGTAACGCAAATTTTAAAGTAACATTTTTTTATGTAAGGGAACACAGTAGCAAGTGTCTGCTGTCAACTTAACGATGACATACGTAGGAGCTGTACCATATGTAGTTCGGACAATGGCACGTGAAATCCATTAGCAACGGGAAGGCATTGTGTTAGAAAGACAATATATCTCTAATAGCAGCTGTTCACTTAAGGGAATTGCGTGTGGCGAGCTGAACGACCAGAAAAACAAGAGAGTATGTATCACAGATGTGTTACTAAGAAAACCTAAAAGAAAAGACAGAAGGAGGCGACACGAGAAATAATAAGCCACGTGTGTGGAACTTAACACCAAAACGCGGCTGTACATTGTTCACAATGGACGGAAGGGCTCGTACAGAGATTGTATGAATAGGGACCAAACCCGGTGAGCAATTAACAAGCAGCGGGAAGCATGTTTACCAGAGAGTATTACAGCTAAGTAAAAACTGCAGCGCAGATGTGCCAGTCGTAAGGGATACCAAGAAACGACCACACCGGCGTGGGAATGAAAAAAAGGATGTAAGGAGACAATACGAGAGTTAGTCACGATTAGGGAGCGATACACATGTTAAACTAAAGGGCAGCTGTGAGACAAGACAACAATTAAGAGAAATTTGTCTGAAAGGAACAGTCGAGTTGATGGACAGGCGTAAAATTTGGTCATCCGCCTCAGACTATGGGTGGAGTCAACAAGAAGATGTAAGGGTAGGAAACCAAAGAAGCTTATCAGAAACCAGAGTTTAGTGAAGGGGTCTCTCCAAGAAGAGGTTGCTAAGGAGACGAGGATGAAGAACTAATGAAAAACGATGTCAGAAGACTAGCCAGGGTTTTAGGGAGGAGTTTTCGTAGGAAAATAGATGAAAACCAATGGAAACGAAGAAGGTGGGAATACGAGAACCATGAGCAGAAAAGTAGGGAGGATTCGAGATATAAAAATAAATGTTGACTGCGATCATGGGGGAAGTCTTGGTCTGAAGTCGTAGTCGGAGTCGGAGTCTTAATATTATGCGAAATCTGAAGATAACCGCGATCGAGAGTCGTGAGATAGTATTGGACATGTCGGGAGTATAACTTTGAAAAGAGACTTAGTCTTTTTCGCGAGTTTAAAGAATAACAAGTTAAGTAAAGACGGTAAGAAGTTTTGACGGAGTGTTTAATTAAAGACATAGTGTTGAAATCGAGAGAGAGAGAGAGAGAGAGAGAGAATCGGAAGTATGAACTAATTATGATGGTTATGTGAAAGACTAATATAACTGGTAACGCTAAATAAACAAAGTCAGATGTGGTAATAAAGTTAGTCCGCGAAGGAACTGTGATGACTAATTAAAGTATCAAACAATCTGTATTAATTAACAAATTGTTAAAGTACTAATAATATGCAAATGAGACATAAATATAAATAATTCGGAGCTAAAGTGATGTTATCAACTAACATGTGTTAAGGTAAATAATTTAATAACATGTGTTAAAATCTAAATTTCACATAACGAGAGTTAACAAAAGAACTATTAATGTCGGAGTGTGAGATACAAGGTGAAGTGTAAAAAAAGTGTCATTCACAAGATGATTAGTGCATCAACCAGAGCAGCATTGATCCTGGAGAGAGAGAGTGGAGATCATCGCAGATTAACGCCGCAAGTTTAAGGATTACATGCCCACAGTAACGAATTCATGCATAACTAATGTTAAGTAAAAACACTGTCTGTCTCTCTAAAAGAACACACTTATTATATTTACAGAGAGATTATATCTAAACGTATTCATGTTAAATTTGTATGAACCAATTTTAAAAGATAAACTCAGATATCTATAAAATTATGAATCCATTTGTTGAGATAACTTTTGTGTAGAGTAAGAAATTATAATTATGATTATTAATGTTTCAGTAAATAACCTTGAGAAAGAGCTCATAATAGAATGAATAATTATTGAAGTAAATAATAATTTATATTATAATGTACTGTTTAATATTACAAGGCAATTGTTGTATTTAGATCTCATGAAGTGCTATAATTGGCAAAAGATATGAATAAATAATTTAGTACCGTAAAATTTGGTGTACGCTTTACTTATTTGAATATCACCTAAGATAGGACATCACTGATTCTTATTATGAAAGATTAACTTATTTCGTAACATAAAAGAAATTAAAACAATTTCAGTAAAATCATACATAATTAATTAACATCACATAATTAATTAAGGTAATTTACAGTTAAAACATTATATTTGGCGTCCCATCACTGGGCAGTTTATAGTTATATTTGGCACTACAACAGCAGGGGCTTTTTAAATCTTTATATGATAAACAGCAAATAAATTGGCAGAAAGATTTGTAATTTAACACATGTTCATTGAATGTATGAATCTTACAACACGAAAAATTTTAGTTGTACCGCTAAGCAATAGATGTCACTCCGCGAACTTTCCAACTGACCCTCGTATGTTTCAGTAAATGCAGAACGCCGATGTCTAAACATCTTTAGACACCCAGTAAGATGGCTGTAATGGAATTTATAATTTTAGATTCTATAAGAATACGGGTACAATTAAAGCTCTAAGTACGTACCATATGCCAGTCCGCGATAAGTACAAACGTTTAGACGTTAAACTATGCGAAACTAGTTAAATAAATAACTATTCCGGTGTGGTTTTGTTGAACGGACCGTTTAAAAACTGTTACATCTCTAAAGCCTTACGTTGAGAAACCTTAACGTCTGGACGTGGTGCGGCGCGAACGTTGTGAAGGTTATGTATTCACTACACGTGTTCTAGGAAAGGGATGATCTCTACTGCGGGTTGGGGGTAAACTGTTCGTACGTTGAGGTGTAACGTTTGTTACTTATTCGTGTCAGAGGTCAGCATTAACGTTTCATGCCCTGCAACCGGAGTAATCGCTCTGATTAAAGTGAGCTCGCTTGACGACCAGTTTTACGTCCGGCTGTGTGTGTGTGTGTGTGTGTGTGTGTGTGTGTGTGTGTGTGTGTGTGCGCGCGCGCGCGCTTGTGTGTTTTAGTTTTAAATATTTAGGAACAATACAAGATCATAAGAATGAAACGGAAGCGGAGATATATTAGAGAATACAAGAAAAACACCGAGGGCGTTGAAATAATAAATGGTCATGAAAAACATCAAAATGGAATTATACGAGCCAGACTACTATTAAAGACTGGTAATATCGTATGCAGCTGAGAAATTTGTTTAGCAAGGAAAGATGAAAAGTGCTGCGGATATTTGAAAGAAAGGTTATATGGAGGATTCAGGGATCAAGAAGGTAGGAGAAGATGCATATCGAAAATACAAGGAAAAAATTGCAGTGTAGGAGAAAGACAGAAAAGATAAGGTGTAGTAAAGCTGTTAAAAGTCCAAATAGTCCAATGTTTTGGGCAGGTGCGCAGAAGGGGAGATCACCAAATAGAAGCTAGGCGAAGTGAGAGGAAGGAGGCCAAAAAAAAGTACAGGAGGATCGGGTAATGAGTGATGTACACAGATGGGAGACGTAAGGTGGAGAGAACAAGTGGCAAATGTATATACTTATAGAGATTGATTAAAAGAAACAAAATAGGCCTATATGGAATTGACCCACCACAACGAATTGAAACACCGCTATTATACAATTAGCTTATTACACACATAGCCTTATTGTGTGTGTGTGTGTGCGCGCGCGCGCGGATTATAATCCTTATAGTATAGTTTCTTTCACGTATGTGACTATTATTACGGGAAATGATCAGATTATTCCGAGAATAAAAGTTAAATCGTCCAAGGCACGTGTCACAGAAACTATCTCTTTAATCAGAGAATAAAGGTATCAGCAAATAATAGATTTCTTAGAGGATTATATGTTTAAAAATACGAGTAAATTGTATACTATGTAATGTAAATCAAATATAGGCCTACACATGTGTGTACTGTTACGTAGGTATCGACCTTTTTAACAATCCAATAAAAAAGTCACCAGAAGCAGAAAAACAAGCTTTATCTAAATCGCAATCAGTGCTACAATTAATCTTTTCAGAGACATACTACACCAGTACGCAGTTTTTTTTTTTCAGTATATCGCGTTTCTTCTTGTTGCGAGGCCGTGTCGAAGTGTCCTGTCCTGTACCCGTCTGTGTTATTACAGAGGCTCTCGCATCCGTAAGATCAAAATGGTATGTTTTAGTATGTAAAATTGTGATTATACTGAGTAGAAATTTAATAGCGATTAAAAGTGATTAAAAGCGTGTATGACAACTTGAAAACAGGAATACACGCCATAACATTAATAGAATTGAAGAAGTACATTTAGGTGTAAGAAAAAACTGCAGCCTGTCTCCACCTGTTTTCAATTCATAGACTGACGAAATTACGAGACTGTGTATAACAATTTCAAATTTGTGTTCACATAATTTTAATTAGAGGGATTTTGTAGTGACACTTATCTTTGTTGATGAGTAAAATCATATAGGCTACTTATCTCATATGATGTGAATAATCTACAAAGATTAGCATATCAATTAAACAATATTTGTAGGAAATTAACTTGAAGATTTGTACCAATAAAAATCCAGTAAATATATTATAAAATCTAAAATTGGTTTAGGTGGTAATCGCGTTAAGCAAATTGTTACGAATACGTTCTTATCACATTTATATAATTTTGACCCTATAGAAAAATACTAAGTAGGAAAAGGACAGTATTAAGTTTGTGTGGGAATGAAAAATGGATAAAGAATGAAATTGGAATTAAAGCGCATGGAATTAAATGTTTAAGACCGATAGCAGAATATACGAAGGAAATGAAAAAAGACAAGAAACACGGGTATTACAGTACAATTTAAAATATTTAGCTTGAATATTAAACTAAAATAAAATAGAAACATGGAAAGCCAGCGTGAAGTAACGCTGCTATACATTTTTAAACATTACGTGTCCGACGACCGAGGAAACGTTGAGCGTTGGGCGACCAGCTGTAGACCAAATGTGGATGCTACAGTCAGAAATGCCACAAGCGAGGTAATGATGATGATAATGTAATGTTTGTATGTAATGCATTTGTCTATGAACATAGAGATTGTGATGGGTATGGTATGTTTTGTATTCTTGGCTTGTGTTGAGTTAGACACATTTGTCTTTTTGGAGAATGGGCTTACTTGTTATTCTACCAAATGTATTTTTATTTGTAAATATTATAATTTACTTTAGATGGTGGTAACGATGAGATACGAATCCATGCCATTGCGGAGTTGTGCCTAAAAACAGTGCCTTATGTAATAATTATTTATTATAATTAATTATATAGAAACCTGAAAACAACCCACATCACTCATAAATGTTTCTGTGTGCAAAGAATCGGTGCAACCCGTGTGGCTGTGTAGATTTTAAGAATTAGTTTGCATCTGGATTAAAAGAGTTAACTTCATTCTCAGCTCGTACCTTAATTTTGAAATTTTTGGACATGATACCAAAGAATGTCCTTTTTTTAATAGAGTTAATTTTATTTCACCAAATTCTCAATTATTGACGATGCTTTTGTTCGAACAATTATTTGTTTGTACTGCTACACATGATACTACAGTTTAATATTTTTGTTATTTTATGTATTGCCACTGTAGATTTCCTGATCCTTACTTTTAAAACCGCAGATTCTGTGTATTTGGATGCGGTTTTAATAAAAACGTTTTTTGAGTTTGGTATAATAATGTGTACTGGAAACCAATCTGTATGTGAGAATATGTGAAATGTATGTAGGAAATCATTACAAAAACATTCTAAAAGGAACGGTGGGGGACTGTCGAGTGAGAATATGTGGCGCATGCTTTCTCTCAGAACTAATGCGTGCGATACGTGGGGGGAAACTAGTTTTGTAGTTTATAACCAAATGGAAGCGGGGACGATAGTATCGTAAATAACGTCACGTTCGCTTTGTCTTTTTATATATACGTAACGGTATGTCAAGAGACTCGTGTTACTTTATTTGAGTAAGCTCATTAACTCAAGCTCCCGTCAACGAATTGTCTTGCTGGCCCTAAGTAAGATAAAGATGTTCGTTGTTATCGGTTTATCGGTCCTTGTAAGCAGAGGGCATAAGAACCAGTATTTCAAATGAAGAGGAAGGAGTTAGCGTATGAGGAAGGAAAATAATTGTTTCCTGATTCTGGTGACCGGTGATTTTAGCGAATGAGACAACAACAATACGAAGAACGAGACAAACATTTTTGAGTGGTATAAAGTGAAAGCGATGAGAATGATTGCTGAGGAAGATTTAAGAGTAGAAGTATTAAAGACCAGAATACAGCAGATGGATAAGTAGAAGCCTGACAGCCTTTATAGAGCTGTGGACTGCGCCGAATCCGCCAAAGAATTACCCCCACTTACAAGTACAGCGTAAAGTGTCTAGAGTGAAGAGAGGGGAGAAAGCGCGATAACAGTTCACTGTCTGACTCGTGCACGACCCCTGTCTTTGTCAGACACGTGTTTTTAATGTTCTCGTCAGCCTTGTTGCAGCCAACGTTCACACTATGAAATACTGTACAAGACTGTTGTGCGCATGTGCGAAATGACTGAAAATTTTTCAGCAACAAGCTGTTTCCCCACTGCGCATCCATTAAAATCCTTCGTCCAGATGCAAATACTTGGGGACAGATATACAGATATATACCTGGGGTAGGCCTATATGTTGATAAGGAATGAACCTGTAATGAAAATAGAAAACAGGAAATGAATGAAATAGGAAACTGAATGAAAACCTGAGGAAGAGGCTGGTGAAACGTGTTGTACATGGAATGTTTTACTTTATACGTCGGAAACATGGGCAGATAGAAAAAAATACAGGGACGGAATTGATTCGCTGGAAGTGAGATTGGAGGCGGTGTGAGGTTGATGGATGGAACGATAGTAAAAGAATCGAGGATGGCAGAACACTTCTGCAAGTTGTAAAGAGAAGAAACGAAGGCTGGTTTGTACATGTTCCTGATGGCAGGTGAACTAATAAAAGCTGTTTTTGAAGGAGTTGTGGAAGGAGGGGCAGATTTAAACTCTTGGATGGCACAGAATATACAGCGCCGTATGAAGGGATGCTGACTGAATCCTGGAATAGACAGGGAACGTGGACGGCGGTAGTGTCTGGAATCTGCCATATCATGTTGATGACGATGATGGTGGTGGTATGTTAGTGTGTTATCTGTAGCGACGTAATTTCTTTATATTTAAATAATTACAATCATAAATAAAGCAGGAAAATAATGTCTGTGCGGAGTGAGATTATAATGTATTTTCAATTTTCCACGTAGTGACAAACCTCCCCCTCCCCCTATATTTAAGGAGAAATTGTTGGATCCAAACTTTATCAGCGGATGTTTTACAAAACAGCAACTAGTAGATGAGTTAAATATGTATGAATGCGTTTTGTTTCAAAAGAGGCTGTAGTAATTGCACAGAGTATAGCCTAATAGTGTTTATATAACATTAAAGAAGATTGAATACTAGCGTGAACGTAGTATTGGCCTTTGTAGAGCTTGCGTTTGTAAATGTTTTTTACTGTATTCTGTTGTGTGTCAATGTAGCGAGAGTTGTAGTATTAACTCTGAATTTCCAGATTTTACACTGGGGGAAACTCGCAGTACTCAGGTAAAGCCTTTACACGGCAAACATTTGGGTAAAAGTGAATAACAAAAATGTGATGAGGTGAACAAAAATGTAGACTGTTTAATGAACTCGGAAATTTTTCCGTGTCTTTATTGTATACATTGTAACGTGACATAAGATAGAACGATAAAACAATTATCATTAGAAACTACGAAGGAATTGATGGACAGAATTTAGAAAATAGAATCAATATCAACATATGGACTATACAATGACAGACTTAAGACAATACCCAATTGATTGGTGGTGTGAGTGAAAAACATTTTAACTTTATGATTAAACCCTTTTACACATAAAAAGAATATGATAAACAAAAGTGGAAGTACAAAGCTGTAGATAAAAATATGAATTAGAAAATAATAACCGTTTCATGTAAAACTCTAGAGATATAGAGGTGACTAGTTAGTGATAATGATAATAAGGCTAATAGAATATAAAAGAATAAAACTATTATGAATGTACAGTATTTAATGGTAAGTGATTAATTTAAAGGGAATAAAAGGAATGTGAACAGTGAGTGAAATAAGTAATATCACTAAATAATTAAATATATTTAGTGAAATAAGTAAAGAGTGTATAGAACCCATGAATGTTATACTAACTGGAAGTCAGTAAGAGAAACAAAATATAATTTTAAGAGTAACTAATACTTAATAAAAGAAGTGATAAGATATACTGTGAATTACTAAAAACAATATAAAAGTAAAAAAATGCTTAATGAATGATTATTAGTAAAATAAAGAGAGTATGTTAAGTATTGAAAAATTATATTTGTATAAAATGTTTAAAAAGAGTTATATTATGTTTGAAAATGATTATCACTAATCAAATGTTGTGTATTAGTTGATTTAGTTCGTTGTATTTGCATTGTAAGGTGTGTCAGGGTAATAAAAACAAAGGCATATATTATAATAAATGTATGAAGAAAGTCAGAAAAACTAGGCCTTAAAAGCCTAGAGTAACATTGAGAACTTTGGAAAATTAGATATGAAAACAGTAGAAATTAATGGTACCATGTATATTATCATGTTAGGTTTGATTAATTAGTGTCAGAGAAACCAAATGTAGACAAAAGAATTATTTTTTTAATTAATTAATGATAGAAAACAAAATTGTTGAAATTGTAACTTTGTATGTACTGGACAGAAATCATTCATGTTTGATTTCAAATCAATTTATGTAAAGAAAGCAAGACAGTGATTTTATTATCTTTAGGATTAAAAATAGTGTAAAAATATACTAATTTAAAGATATTTGTTAAATTTGTATCAAAAAACAGTAGCCATGTTTAACAATGGAACAAATTTTCAACCAATAGGAATTAGATACCTTTTGCCTTGACAACCAAAATATTACATAAAAAAATAGTTAGTTCATTATTAGACTTAGAGAAGAAAGGATTAAACTTCCATACAACCAGATGAAATAAAAATGATAGGCCTATTTTATGAAATTAAAATGATGTTCTGAAGAATACTAATATAAAAAGAAGGAATTCGAAGTAAAATCATATTAAAATAGAAGAATAATTTCAAAAACAGTGAATTATGTGTTGAACCTAATAATTGAAGGAAGATGATAAATATAATATCAGACTATAAAAACTAATCAGTATAATAAACTATAATACACTGGTACACAATTTCAATCACACATAAATTATATTTCACGATTAACTTGATAAAGAACTTGTAATAATTAATTTATATCACTATTAAATTATTAATCCATGGTGATAGACTTATTGGAAATGTAATAATCTTCAGAACACTTAACCTACTAACACTGACTGTTGTAAACCAAATAATTATATTGCTTCCCTGCTATATACACTTTTTCCTCGAACGAGGCCTTTCGGTTTCGCAACCATTATCAAGTTCTTCCTACAACAGTAGTAGGAAGAACTTGATAATGGTTGCGAAACCGAAAGGCCTCGATCGAGGAAAAAGTGTATATATAGCAGGGAAGCAACAAAATTTGACAAAGTTGTATGAAGACTGCTAACATAGAGAAAATAACTGACAAATAATTATAACCTTAAATTTAAGTCGTTCAGAACTTATATAATATTTAAATGCTGTTTATGTGAAGCTTTATACTTCCTAAGGTGTGTTTTTTGTTAACTTTCTGTAATCCAAAGGACCTAACGAACTAGTTCTAATAAGTAAAAAATTGTTTAATATCAACTCTGATAGCCTGAGCCTTGTTGCCAACCGCTGAGCATTTAAACATCATAGCTGGAGCAAATATGTTATTATAAAATTATTTAATTGTTTTAAAGGAAAGAAATACACAATCAAAACCCAATAAAACCAATATTGAAGATTTTTAATTGTATGGTTAATTTATTTCTACGTTAATAATATTTTATTTCTTCATACAGCAAAAGGTGAAAATTTTTTTATCAAAAAAGGAAGTTGGTAACAATTGTTTTTACGAACGAAATTCGAATTGAATTATTAAAAAGGTAAGTCGACCAAATCTAATAAAGAGAAGGTGAATAAATAAAACAGAAAGTGAGTAATTTTAATTGTTTTAATCACAAAACAATTTGGCGCCTAAAACGGAAACAAAAATAAATAAAAATAATTTAAATCATTAAAATAAAGGAAAAAAAACGTAATATTACAAAATTGGCGCAACAGCGTGTTAATAATAAAAACACGAATCCGAATAAGAATTATATTACAACATTGGAATTACTATTTTTCTAAAACGATATTTGCATTTTTATGAACTAAATAATTCCCATAATATCTACGACACCAGACTAGAAGATGTTTTAAAAATTTCCAAACATTATTCGTTAGCGTTTTAACAAGATTAGTATACGAATGCAACAGGGAACACATTTCTTTGGTCTAACCTAGGGCGTAAAGTGTGTTGTTACAGAGGTAAATTGTTTTTTACAGAAAGAATGCTTTTATTCTCTAAATTAGTTTTTCTCGATTACTATTTGTGAAGTTATATAAACCCAAGGTTAATAAAAATATTGTCTTCTGTTTTATCTAATCACAGAAGTTTTCATTGTATGTGTTTCGTGTTTTGTTTACACGCGTCAAATCTGCCATATCTCCACTGCGGCAGACTGAGGTGGTCATGCGTATGTGCCCTTGGGGCGACCTGTCATACACATTGTTGTGTTTACTTGAAAATGTTCGTTCCCCTTTTCCATTGTCTACGATGCACCCGACCCTGTTGTCTACAGCAGACTTTGTACCATCCCCCACCTTCCTCGCACATTTACACTGACCATTTCAACTTCTTACTTTTGGTTTACATCTCCTGTGCTTAATGACCGTGAATCCGGGTGTTTTTGATAACGTTTATGGAAAGATGCGCATGCTAAGAGAAATATTTAAAACCCCAGTTAGGGGTTTATACAACGTGATCGTGATTTAACGATCCAGGAAGTATAGTCAACCGAAGCTTGAATCACGATCGGCGTGACCGATGCTTCTAAGTAAAAATTAATCCTTGGAAGTGATTGAAGTATCCCATCGAAATTATAGGATCTAGCCAAAATTGTTTTATGACAAATATTTCGACTTCGTTTTCATGGTATTTCGGTAGATTACCGCCTGTCATCATCACGTTATTTGTTGCTTGCCGTTCTCCGTCGGGATATAAAACTCCCATTTTGCTGCGGTAAATTGCGCTTCCATCGGAATTGATGTACATGATGCCTCCGCGCGCCGTACAGTATGCAATCGCGCGCGCGCGCGGGCAGGCGGGAGGCTGTAATATGAGAAGCGATGAGAGAGGAGGAAACGAAAAAATGGGCAGTGTTTTGAAGGATTACAAAAGTCCTTCGTGTCGTACAGTTGGCTAGTCGATATCACAGGGGCATCACAACATCTAGAGATGCACAGTTCATCATTCGGCTAGACGAAAATATCGGTATGGAGAACCATACGTGACTTCCATGTTCTAACATTAACATTTAAACTCATATTCGAAATGAAATATTTCCATAGAAACTACTTATTTCTATTGCTTCAGCCTTAACCACAGTACTGTGGTCACTAACGTATACCACTCACGTTTTCGCACTCGATTTTCACTGATGACGGCAGTCGATGGCACTGCCGTAACGTCTGCTGTTGCAGAAAACATTGGACTACGGCCAAACAGCCCGGGAAGGAATTTTAACAACAAACTACTTCTTTGATGCCGATAACGTAATACACATATAAAAAATTATCCCCTCCCCCTTCAACTATCATTTTCATTTATAGAAAATTACCTCCAACCCCTTCAACTACTCTTTTCATTAATAGATATTTCATCTATCTTTCTACAATGGATAATTATGATTTTCTTTTCAGAATACTTTATTAGCAAAATTAAGTACTTTACTCTTGTTAAAACACAAAACGTTGCAGGTAAACTACCCCTTGCCCTTAACCGATCTTCACAAAAATCAATAGGCCTTGAGTCGTCTACAACTCAGGCACATTTGCAAAAAATTATTTGATTCTGTTTGAATTGACGGCAGTTATCGTTCGTCATAGAAAAAATTACTCATGTTAAAACATAAAACGTTGCAGGTAAACTACCACTTCCCCTTAACTGATCTTCACCAGAATCAATAGGCCTTGAGTCCTCCTCAATTCAGGGATGTATGCAAAACATTGTATGATTCAGTTTGAATTTGCGGCAGTTATCGTTCGCCATAGAAAAAATTCTACACACAGAAGACACTTTTCGAAAAATGACTTTTCTTCATGTTTTGAGGGTAGTACAATCAGAATCAGCCCTTATCTCGAACACAATTTTTTTCACCAACACCATACTTCCATTTCCTTGTATTGGAAGTAATTCCGAAGACTTCTATGGAAGTAAAAATGACATGTGGTCTCTAATGTAATTAGATTGGAGTTCGGAATTCGTCGTTTCTGAATTCATGTAACTTGATTAAAACCACGAATTGTTTCAGGGTGTAAGAGGGAGTCAAAAGGAAGCTTTTTTTGTAGGAACAGTTCACCATGTTTCACTACACGCATGGATTATACTGTTAAAATAATAATGTTTTATTATGTTTATTATATTTTTGTAGTAAGGACACTTGATAACAGTGAGAAAAATGTATGGATGAATGCGAAGAAAATACACGTCAAGGGGAAGGTGCTCCACGGAGGACTCTTCCCTTACTCTAATCTAAAACAAGTCAAAAATTCTTGTTAATGTGGCCGTGTGTTTGAGGTGTTTTAATAGTTTGGTGTGTCCTGCAACACCATTCATGGGCTGTTACTCTACCTAGTGTGTTCTTCTTCTGATAGTTCCTATCCGTTTCGGATGTGGGATATCATACAGACTATTTTAACTTTCTGTACTGCTGCACGGAACAAGTCAGTTGTATTCATGCCAAACCAGGGCCTTAAATTTGTCAGCCATGAAATTCTCGGTCGTCCCACTCCTCTCTTTCCAAGTACTTTTCCTTGTAGTATGGACTGCAATAAGTAAAATCTCTGTTCATTTCTCACGAGATGTCCCAGATACTGAAGCTTTCTTATCTTCACTCACTGTGTTAATAACTTCCCTTTCTTTCTTCATCTTCCTAAGAACTTCAACATTAGGTATATGTGCTGTCCATGAAATGATCAGTATTCTACGGTAAAGCCACATTTCGAAAAAAGCAACAATTTTTTAGTTGTGGCTTCAGCCAAAGTCCAAGATTCTACACCGTAGAAGAGGACCAAGAATACGGAGGAGCGTAAGTCTTATCTTTGTGTTTATTGTTAAATCGTGACTTTTGAATAAACTGCTCATACTAGTGTACACTGCTCTTGCCTTTTCAATTCTGCTCTTTATTTCTTGAGAGTGGTCCCATTGTTCATTGACTGTAGTACCAAGATATGTTTTTCTTACACGTTCAACTGGCCTTTGGTTTATATTAAGGGTGCAGTTTGTGAACTTGTTCTTAGATACAATCATTAGCTTCGTTTTATTAACATTGATGTCTAGACCACATTTACGGCTGCTATCTGCCACTCTATTCATTAGTTGTTGCAGCCCCTCTAAGCTATCTGCGAATATGACGGTATCATCCGCATAACGTATGTTATTTATTTTTACCTACCTATTTATCCCTACCTAGTGTAGGGATGTTTAATTCCTTGTCGTACAGAAGGGGTCTTGAGGTGCTCCATATATGACGTGACGGGGCGCGTACAACGGGCCATTGACCACTGTCCGGAGTAACAAGTTCTGGAAACGCTCCATAGCTGTACGTCCAGTTTAGGTGCTAATGGAAGAGGAGTTTATTCTCCAGGGACATCTGTGTCCTTCTTCCGAACAACCAGGACGTATGTTTAAAAAAGGGGCGGTCCGAAGGCACATGGTGTCAAGCGGGCAAAAGTTCAATTACATCAAGAACACGCTGTGCATAAATTAGTACACAAGGCAAAATATTTAATAGTAAACTTAATTTAGTTTTACATTCGTTCAAAACTAAATCGTTTGTTTTTCAGAAACAGAGAATGCATATATCAGAATTATTGTTATCGGAATAATTACAGTGATCCTTCCTGGGGTAGAATGTGTTTACACACCGTCGTCTGTGTATCGAAATTATCTTTCGTTAAGTGTAGCTGCAAAATGGCTTTGAGAGTTCCGCGGTAAAGAGATACAAAGCGGCCGACGTTTCAAGCATACAGAAGAGAAAAGTAGTCCAGCACCATAAAGAAGACACTTTATTCATAGTGTCTGCGGGGATTTATGATCGACCGACTTTTGCGCGGAAATTTAACACAAAGTATTTCAGAGTGAAATATTTTATAAGCGAGTGCAATATTTTAAAATAAAGCACTAAATATTTTACTACTTCTAAAGTAAGACGTGTAGAGCTGCCAGCGGGAGAGATATGCGTCCAGAGGCGAGAAATATTTCAGAGTTAACGCTAGCGCAGTGGTCGCGAACCATACGTTCCACATTATAATGTGCTTACATGTACAGTGTAACATTCTTATGGTGTACTGTTTAGGTCAAATGGTAGAAACGAAACCGACGGAGCAATAATGATGCCGCTCGGTGAAATCAAAACCTTATCAGTGACAACACATAGGCGTACGTGCGCATAAAGTTTAAACATCTGTCACAGTTAATTTTATTGCACTTGCCTATATTAGTTGTTCGTTTGTTTAAAAACCTCTCAAGATATATTTTATAAAACTTTTCATCTTAAAGCTAAATACGTAAATCATACTGTCAACCTAATTAAAATACATACATTGATAAAAGACCAATTAGAGCAATTTTTCGTAGGTATTTCTGTTTAAAATATAAAAATGTTTACTATCTTTGGAAATTGCTGAATATTAACATTAAGTATGGCTCTTAAATTTAGGTTTCCTGTAAGCATTGCTATGAGATGAACATAATAACAGACCCAAACATGTTTAATACAAAATTAGGCTCATTCAACAGCAGTGGAAGCGCCCAATCCGGGAGCTTCTCTGCTGTGACTACACGAGTCCATTGCTTACCATCACAGGACTGGTGGTATAAAGCCACACTGTAAAGCGTTATGTCATTCAACGGCAGTGGAAGCGCCCACCTGGGATCTTCTCTGGTGTGACTACACGAGTCCATTGCATACCATCACGGGAGTGGTGATATAAAGCCACACTGTAAAGCGTTGTGTCATTCAACAGCAGTGAAAGCGTCCACTCTGGGAGCTTCTCCGCTGTGACTACACGAGTCCATTACATACCATCACGGGACTGGTGGTACAAAGCCACACTGTAAAGCATTGTGTCATTCAACAGCAGTGGAAGCGGCCATTCTGGGAGTGTCTCTGATGTGACTACACGAGTCCATTCCTTACCATGATGGGACTGGTGGTATAAAGCCACACTGTAAAGCGTTATGTCATTCAACAGCAGTGGAAGCGCCCACTCTGGGATCTTCTCTGCTGTGAGTACACGAGTCCATTGCATACCATCACGGGGCTGGTGATATAAAGCCACACTGTAAAGCGTTGTGTCATTCAACAGCAGTGAAAGCGCCCACTCTGGGAGCTTCTCCGCTGTGACTACACGAGTCCATTGCTTACCATCACGGGACTGGTGGTACAAAGCCACACTGTAAAGCGTTGTGTCATTCAACAGCAGTGGAAGCGGCCATTCTGGGAGCGTCTCTGATGTGACTACACGAGTCCATTCCTTACCATGACGGGGCTGGTGGTACAAAGCCACACTGTAAGGCGTTATGTCATTCTACAGCAGTGGAAGCGGCCATTCTGGGAGCGTCTCTGATGTGACTACACGAGCCCATTCCTTACCATGACGGGACTGGTTGTATAAAGCCACACTGTAAAGCGTTATGTCATTCAACAGCAGTGGAAGCGCCCACTCTGGGATCTTCTCTGCTGTGACTACACGAGTCCATTGCATACCATCACGGGAATGGTGATATAAAGCCACACTGTAAAGCGTTGTGTCAGTGAACAGCAGTGAAAGCGCCCACTCTGGGAGCTTCTCTGCTGTGACTACACGAGTCCATTGCTTACCGTCACGGGATTGGTGGTACAAAGCCACGCTGTAAAGCGTTGTGTCATTCAACACCAGTGGAAGCGGCCATTCTGGGAGCTTCTCTGATGTGACTACACAAGTCCATTCCTTACCATGACGGGGCTGGTGGTACAAAGCCACACTGTAAAGCGTTATGTCATTCAACAGCAGTGGAAGCGGCCACTCTGGGATCTTCTCTGCTGTGACTACACGAGTCCATTGCATACCATCACGGGACTGGTGATATAAAACCACACTGTAAAGCGTTGTGTCATTCAACAGCAGTGAAAGCGCCCACTCTGGGAGCTTCTCTGCTGTGACTACACGAGTCCATTGCTTACCATCACAGGACTGGTGGTACAAAGCCATACTGTAAAGCGTTATGTCATTCAACGGCAGTGGAAGCGCCCACTCTGGGAGATTCTCTGCTGTGACTACACGAGTCCATTGCTTACATCACAGGCTGGTGGTATAAAGCCACACTGTAAAGCGTTATGACATTCAACGGCAGTGGAAGCGGCCACTCTGGGTGCTTCTCTGCTGTGACTACACCAGTCCATTGCTTACCATCATGGGACTGGTGGTACAAAGCCACACTGTAAAGCGTTATGTCATTCAACAGCAGTGGAAGCGGCCACTCTGGGAGCGGAGCTTCTCTGATGTGACTACACCAGTCCATTGCTTACCATCACGGCAACAGACGTTGCGTGTAATTGATCAGACACAGCAGTCTTTTTACTAACCGTAACCGACATCTGACAAAGTAAATTCAAATGACTATGGAACCCAGCTAAACTATAAATAATAAGATAAAGACTGTACGCAATATTGGCATCTATGTAATAAATATTGATTTTAAATATGTAATAAATAAACTCGAAGTTATGTTTTTGTGCATAATTAAATATTTTTCCTACTAACTTAAACATGCAGCGCTTGCCTTAGTTACAGACCCACGCCTCGCCACTGGCATTTAATTTTTGGCTGTATATAGTTTAAACTATGTGCAGTCAAAGTTGTTGGCCCAAGTTATCTTCAGTTGGAACACTCGGATTTATCCAACGTAACTTTCACTCGCTTATAATCTCTTCTGCAGACCAAAACAGTTCCTTGTGATCCACCTTATCTACTCGCCTGTTGAAAGGTTCTGTTTAACTACTTTCATTTCTTTTGACGTTTTTACCGAACGTTTCTTTTCGGTTTGAAGGGATGCGAATTTTTATGAACGAGATTATTCTGTCGATGGATGCTGATGTTCACGTGAACTTGATCTGTCTGCTCTTAGTTCTTGCTACTCGAGATTTCATATTATTTTACTGCAACTTTTCGTCACGTGCGACTGCTTCTTTGTTGTTATATTTCCTCATGTCTTTTGCGCTTTCCGATCCCATATACTGTAGGAGAAGGAGACGCAGAGTGTTATTAAATTTAACCGTTTTTACATACGAAAGATTCTCAACATGGTAAAAGATGCACAGCAGTACGATCAAAAGTACAAGAAAGGAAATAGCTTTGTTTTCCTGAAATAACCAGTAGTTTCGAAAAATATATGTGCCACGAAAGTTTATTCAGATTTTACATAGAAACGTGTTGCACTCAACTCGAGTACTTTTTATCAGTTTTAATGTTTTTTGCTTCTGCTCTTCAAATTAAATCCTACACTATTTGTTAGTATCCTGTACACTGTTAGTTAGTTAGAATCCTAATTTAGTTAGTATATTTATCGATATATTGCCGATGTGATTTGTTTTTGCAAACTTCCTGTATCGATATCCTTAGACAAAATGGATCGTTCACATTCATGTGCGCAGTAATTACACGTAAATTGTAATTTAGTTTAGAACGACCGGCGGATGTTAATAAATTTAATTCTTTGGTGACTAGGCCGTGGATCGTGGTTAGCTTTACGGAGCAGCTGTTTAGTAAGTTACAGAAATTAGTTAGTGCTTGCCGTCTGGCTAACTTAACAAACCCCTGGCTCTTTACTGTAACCCCGTCCTCCCTTACGCGTTTGCTTGGTTGCTGTCACATGCAGTATCCCCCAGAACCCTCCGAAAAAATAGTGTTGTCGTTTCGCAGTTACTTAGTTGACCAGGCCCCTACCCCTCTCGTTGACAAGTGACAACTCTCTCCTCGCTTTCGCTTTCCTTCTCCTTTATTCTCCGTTACTCTTCCTCCTCCTTGTTCCTTCGAGATAGACGTTCTATTTCTGGTTGCCTCTCTGGCATACTATTTACTTCATAACTCTTTTTGATATTTATCTGTTTATTTTCTTTTTTTATTTCTCATCGCCGACGGCAGTCAGTTTAAGCGGGTTTGCCATTTTTTAGACAACACAGTGTATGTAGTATCCACTTCGTTCGGGGATATGGTTTACAGCCCAGCGATCGAATTTCGTATTATAGTGATCGTATAGCCCTGAGATTATAGTGATCGTATTATAATTTCCCTGTGATTCTCCAGTGACTTTTCTAAAGAGGAGCTCTTGTTGTTCTAGTTACTATACCACAGGTGAGTTGTTTTATCTCTCAGAGGGCTCGAGCGAGCGTAGCAGTCTTCGTGACCATCCGCCGTTGTAGTCCAGCAAAACTTCCTGTTCACCTCCATATTATTTTGTAGTTGTCAGGAACCATCTGAATGTTTCATGCAGCGACGTTTGGGATCCTATAGGGGGCCGATCTATGTCAAGATTGATCACAGCGCTAGTGTCATCGTATCGTATACCGAGTTTACTTATTGTTATTGAATAATAATTCTTTCACATTTATTATACCAGTATGTTCTTTTATTACTAAAAGAACACCAAATCAGCTCTATGATTGGAACTTTCAGGTTTTTGTTTTTAAATAATAGGTTTACTCATATTTAAGGTTTACTGAAGTCCTCTAGTAGAATTTCGTCATGTCAGAGAACGATTTCTCTGTAGTGTTGACTGGAAGAATCTATTCTTTATTTATCGTTAGTGAAAGGAAGATTTCTTCATGAGCCTCGAAAAGTTATCGAATCGTTTGCACTAGTCCTAGATTAACTATATTTAAGACAAATTTTGACCCATTAACAGAAGTCCGGGTCAGAGTGGACTTGCTTCAAAGCGGCGAGGCCTTGTGGGTTTGTATCCGTATAAAGGAAAATTTCTTTCCAACAGGACCGGAATGAATTACTGTCAAACACAATAACATTTGACGATATTAATTGATGACTCGTTGGGCACTTGGTGAAACATATTAATACAAAGGTTTTGTAAAATATATAAAAACACTTGGTAAGTTTCACAAATTTTTTTTAAATCAACTCTGACAGCTGTTTCGACTAGCTAAGCCATTGTCAAAGAGGCGAGTGAATGAAATTACTGAACACAGGATGTTAGTGGAGTGTAGGTGGTGAACATCTGTTTAGGGCGTATCTGGAACATCTGTGTTGTGATAGCGAGGGGGGTGTACAAGAGACAAGGGAAGGTCAGGTATCTTTAAAAACTAAATACAATCATGAATCCAAAATATAAAATTAACTGAACTAAATATAAACTGAATGCAAAATTTAAAATAATGAACATTCAAAATAATATAAAATAAACTAAACTAAATAACAGATTTTAATAAAGGGGATACACAAAATTCAGTCTGTTCATTGGTAAATTGTTATTTTTTATTGCTTTTTTAATTTCTAAAATTACTAACAAATCCTTTTTTTTTTTTTTTTTTACATAAGGTGATTTTAACCAATACATCTAATACAGGTTTTGCAGATCAAAATTAAAAAAGCAATAAAAAATAACAAAAATTTAACCAATGAACAGACTGAATTTTGTGGATCCCCTTTATTAAAATCTGTTATTTAGTTTAGTTTATTTTATATTATTTTGAATGTTCATCATTATTTTAAATTTTGCAATCTGTTATTTAGTTTAGTTTATTTTATATTATTTTGAATGTTCATTATTTTAAATTTTGCATTCAGTTTATATTTAGTTCAGTTAATTTTATATTTTGCATTCATGATTGTATTTAGGTTTTAAAGACACCTGACCTTCCCTTGTCTCTTGTACACCCCCCTCGCCATCACAACACAGATGTTCCAGATACGCCCTAAACAGATGTTCACCACATACACTCAACTAACATCCCGTGTTCAGTAATTTCATTCACTCGCCTCTTTGACAATGGCTTAGCTAGTCGAAACAGCTGTCACAGTTAAAAAAAATTGTGAAACTTACCAAGTGTTTTTATATATTTTACAATAACATTTGATCTGGCAACGCTTATTCGGATTAGTCAGAGTTTCGGATTACTGGGGGATCGGATTTCCGCGACGTAACTCTAACACGAACCTCACAAGGGGAAACACAGAAGAGGTCGGTTACGGCAACTACAGACAAAGATGGTTACAGTAACAAAACATAGCTTCTGTATAGTTAAAATTTGTTGTACGAATGTAGTTAGATAAGGTATACTGTATATGAGTAAGTTATAGTATGTAACAAATGCGTCTGTAAGTAGATAATGTACGGACTGTATTATGTTGGTGGTGTGTTTGAGTTTGACCGTGAACTTTGTCTTCCTTCTCCCTCGTGTACGGTAACAGTGCTTACTTTTAAATCACATTCATCCGCACGTCCCCTTCCTCCAACACGCGGGGGTTAGAAATGGAACCCGTGCCAACAGCACAACCCTTTGCATCGCCACGGCACTTCACTAAATTAGTTGCAAACTCATTCCACACCCGCGCACTCGTCCCTAAACACGTAGGACGAGGAGGAGGTTTGTCATTATGCCGACTGGATAACTTTCTAAAGTCTATTTTTTTTTTTTTTTTTGGTTGGGTGAGGGGGTGTCGTACGTGCGCACGTCTGTTGTCTCGACGAGTGATGCACCTGTACATCTTAGTAATTAAAAAATAATTTTGCCTCGGTTATATTCTTCACGTGTTTGGCGTTGGATACGCGTGGTGTCAGGTAAAGATGTCGAAATGAATCTGGAAGTTTCGTCGTGGTGTATACTAGGAAATTCGACTGACCACAGCGTAGCGAAAAATACCACTTCAGTTATACACTACTGTTTGCAGTACATTTAGTACACGTACATTGGCGTTGTCTGTTCCAGTAGTGACATCTGCTCCCACTGCCCTGCATTAACCCTCATCCGTTTGCGTGCTCTCAAAGTCAAGCCTTTAAATTGCTGGCGTGAAGTGTAACCGTTTAAAGGAGTATGTTTGATGTGTATTTTGAAATGTGGGGGGGGGGACGGTCAAACTTCACAATTGAGGAACATGTTTCAGATTTCAGTATATGGAATTCGGTGGTTCCCAACCAACGTGAAGCTTGCAGGAAAGTTTTCGGCGGCTCGTGAACGTCAGGTATATTATATAGAGCGTTGGTAGATTAGTCTGCTCCTTGAGATGCAGAACTCGCTCACTGTTTTGCGAGAAGTACATTTATTATTACATAAATTTCGATATGATATAATTTTTCATTATGGAAAACATTACAATAATCCCGATTTCTCAAAATTTTGTTTTACAAATTTGAAGTTGATAGGGAAGCAAGCACAGAAACAGGCCGACAAATGGAAAAAAAATGGCAAAAAATTAGGGAAACAAGCTCATTGTTTATAGATTTTTCCAGCTTAATGTGTAAAGAGTGTGAACCAGATATTTTCCGTGGACATGATATCTGTTTGGGTTAACGGTTACATATATTGTTTTCATTCTGTATTTAACAGCATAAGTTCATAAACGTTTTCATCATAGAGTTTAAATCAGCTCAAATAGCTCAGGACATACATTCAGATAAGTAAGTTAGCTCAGTAGCAAGAGAATTTTGGCAGTCTAAGGTCTGTACAACGTTTCAGACATTTTATTAGAACTTACGAGTTTTTCTCGAATCTAAACATTAGCCTATTTGTATTAAGCCCCTTGATACTCATCGGGCACGGGAAAATGGTGCAAGTCACCAACGTGTTCCCGTCTTCTACCTAAAGAATTTGAATCACTTTCCGAAAAAAGCAATCTCCGCTAGTTTTTATGAGTAATACAGAAATTCCTTAGGTTAAGTACTCAGGACTTTATCTTGACTGAAAATTGAGTTAAAGCCAACATATCATAAAAAAGCGTAAGGAGATTGACTTGAGGATGAAAGAATTATGTTGGCTACTTGGTAGCAAATCGAAAGTCTCATTAGAAAACAAACTTCTTCTAAACAAAGCTGTAAATTATTAGGCCTGTCTCGACATAGAATTATGGGGTCGCGCCGGTAAATCTAGCATTGTCATAATTCAGGGCGCACACTCGAAAATCCTTTGTGCAATAACCGATACACTACATGCTCTGTCACTAACCAGGTTCAGAATCACCTTTCTCCTTACTTAGACTGTACATTTTGGAAGACTCGGTAACTGTACGTAATTGTTAAACGTTCATTTAGAGCTAGATTATAAACAATGCACGATCCTCATAGGGTGACAGAAAGGACGAGCATACTAGTAAAAAGTGAAAGAGTTTTGATGAAATTAGAAGAGATGCTGTGAGATAAAGATCAGTATATTGTTGTATAAACGAGGGGACTGACTTAAGCTGACGAAAATGGGTCGACCACTTGGTAAGAATGAAGTAAATATAAGTGGCTGGGAAGAAGAAGCGTGGGTCGACCGTATCAGGCGTCGGTGATTGCCTAATACTTGTAGTGGAGAAGAAGAACGCAAAAGATAAAGGGGATGGAAACGAGGGGGGTGTAAAGGTGCGTTCAGATACGCACTCGGAGTAATTTGTTCTTTTTCTCAACCGCAACTATCCATTTAGCCCCACCGGCGCACTACAGTTGGAGCGTAAACACGGGTGGCTATTTCTTTGGTAAAGTTTATCTCATCGCGTCGTTTTATTTTTTCTGGTGCGATAGTTCTCGTTTCGTACGAGAGAGTCGTGTGAGCGTACATCGTTTTATCGTATAACAATTGCTTGCCTCAGCTCCTGTGTTCCATGCGTGTTAATGTTTAGTGTTTCTGTTTTTCTTTGTGTGAACCAACATCGCATTGCCACGAAATAAAACAGCTGCCTAGTCACTCTATGACGTACCAGTAGGACAAAATAAATTTATACCAAAGGAATGTAAGATTATACCTAATGCTGATGGAAGAAGAGAATTAAAAAAAAAATGGGTGTATCGTGGAACACGAAGTGAGAACTTCAGTGTCGAGTGTTGAGGCGAGTGAACTGAATCGACTTGTAAAAGTTTACTCATATGTATTTGTGGAGTAATAGAGACTTTGTTATAAATAATTTAGACTCAAATAACAGTGAACGGATAATTAAATGGGACGAGGACGTAGTAGTGTTTTATGTATTTTATTATAAGAAATTTTGGGTATTTATAAGGAACATGAATAGAATCATTTCACACGCGTTATTATTTTCAGTATGCATAACATATTAACACATTATGTAACAATCAGTCTAATTTTTTCCAATGTAACAATATGATTTACGCAATATTTAGTTGAAAAGTAGAGTGTGATATGCTCAGTATAATAAATCAGTAAAAAAAATTGAAAAGTTTATTGTCTTCATTAAGTCGATTGTGTAATCACCAAATCTGGTTTGATGCTGCTCTCTGGTGGCAGACCTGAAGTTAACGCTACTGTCTGGCCGCGATTGGAGTGCGCAGGGTAGGTAAAGTGGGGGAATGTACTAAGTAGTAATAATGCATCTGCCGGTCTAGTGGTGGGGGACGCCAATCCGCGCATTCCAATCGCGGCCAGACAGTAATGTGATGTGACGTGATACACTATGATGAAAAAATTACCACAGTGCTGCGCTCTGGTGGCGGCCTTGAAGTAAACGGCAAACATTTTATCATCAGACGTAGAGGTGGGCTAAACTGTTATTTTAAAATACTAGGTATGAAAATACCCTTCCAAAAAAATAACAGGTACAAATACCTGTTATTATATACTATATATACATAACCTATATTATCCTTTGTAAGTAACTCGTTTTGAGTTTCCTGCAGGTCTCCTATGTAATATCTTCAAATAAATACACTGCAAGTACAGTAGGTTTATTTTCAAATAAACCTACTTGCTGTGTATTTATTTGAAGATATTATATAACCTATACTATATAATTTGTTATAAGAAATAAATTGAAACTAAATGTATTAACAGTGTTACTTTACACTGTGACTTTATTAAACTATTCTGTTTAAATGAAAATAAGAAACAAGAGAATTTATAGGCCTATCTCCCTTTGGGAATACCAATTTAAGTTTTCACTAGTAGTAAAGAAACTAACATTGGTTAGACAAATCAGTTGCGAAACTCGGGGCAATTAAATAATTTAGAGTAGGCCACACGTAATACCACAAAAAATAATGTGAAAAAACATCAGAAACGTATAATAAAAACATAACAGTAAGCCACAAGAGTGAATGAGAATAAACAAAATTTTACAAATAAAAATAAAAAAACAAATTGTAATAAAATAAATATAAATACATAAATAAAAACTTATAAATAATAAGCAACAACAAAAGTAAATTAAATGCATTACAGATATTTAAGGAACAGGACTAGATAAAGTGGATAAATGTCCATTACAACAATCTCATCATTTACGTGAGATATGTAGTGAAGTTAAAATCACATTAATAAAAAGTATAATATAGCTTATCAACATCAGCCACTCTATAGGTTATAACTCAATATAATTAAATACAACTATTTCACTAACGAGTCGGAACACAAAGTTGTTTTGAGTAAAAACATACAGTTTTACCAACCGATTTTAGTTACAGGTTGGTGACTAGTATAATATATAATTTATTAGCATATAATCTGTATTATATATCTGCATATCACACGAGAATAAATGTAACATCAGGATGAATTTTTTCCTTTATTAAAAACAGCTCCGTCTCTTTGCGCAGAATGAAGTATACAGGACGAAAAAGTGGCTCGTACTAGTTCCTACTCGAAATATGCTTGATACTACCTGTTCCTAAAATACTAGGTGTTCCTAAAATACTACTGTTCCTCTGGAACGCGTTGTTCCTTGTGTATCGGTGATACCACTAGTATTTGAAATACCTAGTATTTTAAATACGCGTTACTGGCTGTTCCTTGCGTTCCAGCGATATTTTTGTACGCCTAGTATTTGGCCTTGGCGTATTTGTTTACGTGATCTTGCGTACTTTTTGTGTGTGTGTGTGTGTGTGTCTGTGTAGGTGCGTAGGGGGTGTGCCTCGACTCGGAACAGCGTCGCCGCGAATAACAGGTATTTCAACTTTTCAGTCACTGTTACATCCGTTCCACAAAAATATCGTTCCAAAATACCTGTTACAGGTATATCGGCCCACCTCTACATCCAGACGTGATCAAACGCCAAACGACTAATGAAAGAATAAAATTATTTGTAATACTTACTTTTTTCTTGTAATAGTATTTAAACATTTACAATATGCTCACATTCTTCAAAATATTACGCTTCGCTTAAAGCACACATATTTGTGGAAGCGGGGAAATGTTGGGTAGCCATGCGGGAAAGAGGGGTTTGATTAACCTGACAACACTGCTTTTTCGTTTCAGCTATCTCGTGACGCGTTGAATCAGTTTACTGCCGTAGAAGCGCGAGGTGTACGGGAGTAACTCAAGCCATAGTGCCATATACTAACCTTCAAAAACGTGTGTAGGTTAGGAACGGGAAGAAGACCGAAAGTTGTATGAAATCTTGTTTAAAAGAATCTATTATAAGACGGTATTGAAAGTAGCGTGTTAACATCAGGTGCGTGTACAAAACTTCTCACTTTTTTTCCAGTCGTGTAGCCTGTGTCTGCTATGTTACATCTCTTGTCTTTAGAATCGGATGCTATTTCCTTATTACACATTTCTTTCGCCTTCATTGTGTTTTGTTTCTTATTTCCACATTTCACTGGCCTATTACCAGACCATTTTATTAATTGTTGTGTTCCCATTCTCTGCTTGTTAAATCGCGTGATGTACGATAATATACTACTGTATATTTCTCCTCAGGCATGCCTGACACGAGGTAATTGTTCTCGATTTAATTACTTAATTACAATCAGGTGAATGTTTTTGGACCTCAAAATCGAATGTAGTGCAGTTAAAAATCCTAGAGAAGCTCGGGTATCAAACTGGTGTCCTATAAATTACAACGGAGCTTACATTCGTGAAATAAAGTATGGTTGTTTGTTGCGTAACAGCGAGGAACTTGTAAATCAACGCACGCAGGGAGTGGCAAGGGGGCGGGGGGACAGGTCGTTTTATCAGAAAATTGAATTGACCCACGTTACGTGCGCGGTTAGAATGATGTTTGCCCATAATGCCCTGTGACGCAGAAGTTATTGGTACTTTTACAGCCTATATTCTTTGTTGACTAAAGGCTTTTCGCAGACCGCATGTGCAATAAATATTCTACTCCTCCCCCTGTCTCTCACCCTGCTTGTTCCTGTGCTTTTTTCCTTTGTTTTCCATCAGAATACTATTTGATACAACCTTAAAATCATCCACCGGGTCCTATATTTAGACTTCCGTTGCTGTTCCTTGTCGTCACGGATTGTCTTTCTTCTCCATCCATTACGAAGGCTAACAAGGACGGAGTCAACACTATTAAAATGCGATATTGTTGGGCCGTGGTCGATTGCTTACATTTTGGTTCATTATAAACATTTCGGGCACACTTCCGGAGGCCATCTTCAGTAGAATCGCGTTCAAATAGATGTTAAGCCGAACGCGCCTCACTGTAGAGGAATAAGCAAACAGGAACTCTACAAACGGCCGAACAGCGTGGTAATTTCTTGTTTCAGTAATGTCTGCAATCTCTTCTCCAGCATATTGGAGTGTTAGTGGGTGGCTGAAGCGTAGTGCTGGCCACACTAACTGGCTACTAATCAAAGTCTCGGGCTCCATTCGTGCGTGTACCTTGACTTAGAGTGCGTTTTTCAGTCTCCTCAACCTTTGGAAGGAAGTCCCTAGAATAACACTTGAGGTTGATAATGGGTGGCTGAAGCGTAATGCTGGCCACACTAACTTCGCTATTTATCAACAGTCTCGGGCTCGATTCCTGAGTGCACCTTGAATCAGAGTGCGTTTTTTCAGTCTCCAGGTCAATTCAATTTTTGGACGTGAGTACTTAGAATAACATCTTGGGGTGATAATGGGTAGCTGAAGCGTAGTTCTGGCCACACTAACTTGACTACTTATCAAGAGTCTCGGACTCGATTCATGAGTGCACCTTGAATCAGATTTCGTTTTTCAGTCTCCAGATCGACTCAACCTGTGGACTTGGGTACCTAGGATATCATCTTGCGGTGATAATGTGTGGCTGAAGCGTAGTGCTGCCCACAGTAACTTCCGTGTATGCCGAACGGGTTACTTATGGCAACTTATTCTGCCTTGTTCCCTATACTACTTAAGGAAGGAGTAAGCAGTCCAGTGGAGGCAGGAGTAAGTACTGCGGTAAAAAAGGATCCATTATTTATATTAAAATATCATAATGATTTAGTTTTCATTAATACTGTTAAAAGTAGTTGTAATTTTTTAGCGAGCCTGTCAAGTGCTCAATAAAAGTGTAATTTTTTATTAGTCCCTTGTCAAGTGCAGACTCACAAACGGATGGTGCGTGCACTACACAGGATCGCTCATAAAACGAATAACAAAGTAATATGAAAAGCTATACGAAAGCGCATATTTGCAGCGATCTGAATGCACTATTACGTGACACAATCAAATAAACTCTTCGGTGAAAACAAATTTTGTTATGAAGTAGTTTTACACAAGCGTGTATACTAAAGCCAATCGGAATATAACGCAGTTTCCACTTTCAATACGAGCGTGAATCAAATAACATTAATCGAGTAGTGTGGAGTACTAGCACACCTCTGCGAATTGAATATTTTTCATTTCAAACTGAAGTGTATTTCATTTCATTTCTTACTGTAGTTGCTATTGGTTTTTTTGCCGGTAAAATGTATCCACATGCAGAATAATTCTAAAAATCGCATCTTCTAGTTATCGACTTTTCCTTCACATTCATTCGTCTCACGTTATTCCTCCCCCCCCCCCTATGCTGGATGTCTTACGGCAGCACTCATTTTCAGACTGGCTTTTAGAAACTTTTTCAAACATAGTTGAAAATATCGTATTGCCCACCGGGCTGTTGTGGCATGGTTAATTGCCTGAGTTTCTGTCTCTAGACGTTTCGGCCGTGCAGTAGAAAAAGTTCGAAAAGGAAAACGGGCCGAACGTACTTCACCAGTAAGGCAAACAATGAAGTACGCTCAGGATATTACCTTTTAGAATATTTTCTACTGGGGATGGGCCCTGGAGGCGTGGCCAAAACGTGTAGAGACATAATCTTAAGCCATCGACCGCGGTCCAACAGCCCGGAATATGATATTTTCAGTAATTTTGACTCCGTCCGTGATACCCGTAGTAAATACCTTCCAATCACCGTCTATTCCTGTTCTTGTTGACGTTCCTCTTACTGTGCATTGTGATCTCCACTGCTCAGTTCTTTTCACACGATATTTCCATTCTTTTTTACTTCCATGTTCCATAAGGAAATGGAAGTATGGTGATAGCGAAAAAATCGTGTACGAGATAAGGGCTGATTCTGATTGTACTACCCTCAGAACATGAAGAACATTCATTTTTCGAAAAGTGTCTGTGTGTAGAATTATTTCTATGGCGAACGAAGACTGCCGCAAATTCAAACAGAATCAAACAGTTGTTTGCATTTGTGCCCGAATTGTAGAGGACTCAAGGCCTACTGATTTTGGTGAAGATTGGTTAAGGGGAAGAGGTAGTTTACCTGCAACGTTTTATGTTTTAACAAGAGTAATTTTTTCTATGACGAACGATAACTGCCGTAAATTCAAACAATGAAATAATTTTTTGCAGATGTTCCCGAGTTGTAGAGGACTCGAGGCCTGCTGATTTTGGTGAAGATCGGTTAAGGGGAAGGAGTGGTTTACCTGCAACATTTTATGTTTTAACAAGAGTAAAGTACTTAATTTTGATAAATAAAGTATCCTGAAAAGAAGGTCATAATAATCCACTGTAGAAAGGTAGATGAAATATCTATAAATGAAAAGGGTAGTTGAAGGGGGCGGGGGTAATTTTGTATAAATGAAAATGATAATTAAAGGGGGAGGGGATAATTTTTTATATTTGTACTACGTTATCGGCAACAAAGAAGTAGTTTGTTGTTAAAATTCCTTCCCGGACTGTTTGGCCGTGGTCTATTTTTTTCTGCAAAACCAGACGTTTCGACAATGCCATCAGTGAAAATCGAGTGCGCTAACATGAGATGGTATAAGTTAGTGGTTAGTACTGTGGTTAAGGCTGAAGAAAGAAGTAGTTTTTATGGAAATATTTAATTTCGAAAATGATTTTAAATATAAATCTGAGAACATGGAAGTCATGTATGGTTCTCCGTACCGATATTTTCAAATAGGCCCATCCGTGTCTTAATTAATTCATGTTTATTGCTTTTTCTCCACGATCCGCTGTTGTCTTGTTAAAAACCACTGAACGTTCGTGGTTTTTATTTGTTTTCTGTTGCACGGCATTTATTCTCCATTCCAGATCTGTCAAATCCGTTTTTGTTGTCGTCGTCGTTAACTTCGGGACTTGGAACCTGTCTCGCCTCGACAACAACCCAGTCCTAGGACGCTACGTCTTCCACAAGGTAACCTGTCGTCTGGAGTTCTTAACATGCTTACGATAAATATAAACTCGATCGACTAAGGAACTTTTTATTACTCTTGAGAATGTTGAACAAGACGTTGGAAAAAAGTACGTATGTAACTAAAACAGAATAAATGCTTGCATAGATAAATCAACTAGGCCCTATATTACGTATTTGTAATTTAGTAATGTATAAATATTACTAATTTAGTTTTTGGTGTTAATGGAAAATGAGTCTTCTAACCATAAAATTTATTTTTATTTTTACAAAGTCCTGTGTAAGAACAGCCGTACAATAAAGGTGGCCTCATTGGTAGTTCTAGTAGGCCTACTTGACTTGGGTTTGGTCTGTACAAAGCAATTGTTATTGTCGGCCAGTTCAGTAAAGAAAATAACTGGGGTAGAATTAAAATCCTGTCGCGGCCAGTCGGCGAGTAAAGTTATGTGTAATTATATGCCTGTTATGTAAAGTTATATGCCTATAGAATAGATACAATCTAGGATCTTCGATCCAGTTAAACTTGTTTCTATTCCAAAACTTTTTGCGTCCTTATCTCGGTTGTTGACTTCTGTCTACACTCTTGTGTTATCCGTTGTAGAATAATTTAAACATATTCTTCCCTACTAGAGAGCTAAAATATTTGGTTCGGTACAGGGATGTGTAGGTACCAGTGGCGGCTCGTCCATAATGTTCAGTGGTTCAGTGAACCCCCCTAAATAATTTAAATATATTTAAGGATTTGTTGAGATAATGGTTTCATATTTAAATAACAAGATTTGCGGGATTAATCTTGTTGAGTGAACAGTGATGGATTCGCGTAGTAGGCGAATGCTCGCTACCATTGCTTGGAGGTGCAAAACAGCTCTCAGCACCTCCTGGACTGTGTAGACAGCTTTGGGGGGAAAATCAGTATACGCAAAATTACGTTCAACAGTCGCTAAACCCGAATGATAGGGATAGATGCGAATAGTTCCGACGAGGGCCGAACCGCACTGAACGGGAATTTTAACATTTTAATAGTACCTACCGCCATTCGCCATTATTATGATTTTATTTTTACCACATGATTTGTCAGTTTACCGTCAGTTTTGTGTCAGATTTCTCTATTTCATTTAGAATCCAATGAAAATGTGTGCAGTAAAGTCTTCAAATAAAATAAAATAGTGAAGTAATTGTATTTTCAATAAAGTTTGTTTAATGTAGTCATTAAATAATTGTATTAACGTTAAACTGATCGAAGCGTGTATAACCTTCGAAGTGTTTGCTTTTTGTGTGTTAAGTATTCAGGTATTTCTTATTTTTGTGTTCAGTTCATTGATTTGGTAAAATGAATAGTGTTCAATCTATTTTTAAAACAAATTTTTCTTCTCTCTCTCTCTCTCTCTCTCTCTCTCTCTCTCTCTCTCTCTCTCTCTCTCTCTCTCTCTCTCTCTATTAAAGATAAATGCAAAATTAAGGAACTCGGTAGGCCGCTTCGCGTTTTAAATATTAAACAGGAATATTTAACTATCCTTTTATTTTTTATATATTTTTACAAACAGATTAACACAAATTAATATTAGGCCTACTAAAAGTTGTCAATAGTTACGGCTTCATGTTGAGACCCACCCCGTGTGTTATTTGGAATGGGATAATTGGTCTTATCTGAGTAGAAACATTCAGACATTGAACCCCCAACTGTCAGAACCACGAGCCGTCACTGGTAGGTAGCCTACCAACCATTTGATTCGTTACAGAGAAATTTTGGTAATGGAGAACAACGCTATGAAGCGATTCTACTGTATAAATAACAAGAAAAAGACAGTAATGATGATGATGATGATGATGACAGTGGACTTGAAACCTGTTGATCTCTCCGGTTTATATAAAGCGGATCGTCGCCACTGCGCGAGTTTGTACACAAAATACACTGACGCCAGCGTCGTGTCAAGTGGTGTGTGGTGTATTCACGGCGTCTTGTTACAAGCGTCCGAATTGTATTACACTGCGTCACTGCCACTGCCAGTGAAAGACTTGCATTAATAAGGTAGCAGGTACTACACTTTCCCACTAACTCTTATCCGTGCACAATCTTACCGCTGCAGCGAGTGGCTACTGTTCGCGGCGGAATTTATGTCGGATTTTCATTTTCCTCACACATGCAGTTATAATCACGTTCATTATATTGTGGTTGGGAATTAACGACTACTGCAGCCACACGCGGGTATTCGTGAAACTGCAGACGATTTTGTGTTGCTCTGTAAAAACCAACGTAGGTCAAACAGACTTCACGTTTAAGCCATTCGTTTTTACGTGCGCTTATTCGAAGAACTGGGAATCAGATTTAAAAAAAAAAACGTATTGGTCGATCGGAACGAATTGCTCTGTCCGTCGACTTGCAATGAACTTCTGTTGTGAATAATCCAATTACAAAACCATTATCGACTTACGGTATCCAACTTTTGTGTTTCACCAAATGAGGGATATTAATGCTAGTATGCTCCCTGAGCTGCAGAACTCGCTCACTATTTGGAACGAGGTCCATTTACTATTTTTTGTTTATTCCAGTAACAATTATAGTCGCACAATAAACGCCAAAAATTCCAAACAGATTACTCTTAAAATTCCCTTTAGTCTGATATCCGCTGGATTTTGACATTTTTCAAATTCTTGATCCTATTTTTGCCCCTGGTTAAAAAATTTTGGAATGTACGCTACATTCAGATTTTGGTTAAAATCGTCTTTACATGAAATTTACAATTTTATCAAACTTTTGGCCGACTTTTTGGGTCCTGGCCTCCCAGAATTTTGTAATTTCAAAAATTAATACTACATCAAAAATCAAGACTGTAGTTAAAATTCATTTTAATTTGATACCCCACATGAACTCTTGTGATTTTATCAAAATTGTAACTAATTTTTTTTTGGCCCTGATATTTTCAGAAACGAACACTATATTCAGATTTTGGTTAAAATTCCCTTTGATTTGATGGACTTTTGCGATTCTTTGACTCCCTCACAATTTTTGCTTCCCGCCCCTTGTGTTTTGGTAAGATCAATCTCAAAAACAGTGTTCTGGAGGGTAAAAGTATGGACATGTTTGCCAAATGTTACGAAGGTCGGTTGATGCGTTCAAAAGTTATCGTGAGACATAGGCTATCTCAAACAGGTAGACAGAAAAAATTCCAAACGGTCGAGGTGAAACTGAGAACCCGCCTTGCTCGTTCAAATAAACATCGCACAAGCAGACATAGAGAAGTATCTTAGACTTCACTTGCATAGTAAGCCGAAGCGGAGAACGGATATATATTTTTTTAAAACGACAACAGTCAAGATAGTATATAAATAAATAAAAAACTATATTGGTCATTAGGTTCTAACACAGTCGGCAATAATCAATCCGCGCTAATGTATAAATCAGTCCTAAAACCGGTTTGAGCGTGTGGAACTCGTCAAAATGGTTCAAGTCTGCGAAACTACTTCAAATCAAACGCAGATGCCATCCAGAGATTGCTGTCCAAGGTATTAAGACTCGTATTCAGTGCTTAGTGGTTATGTAACCAATGAGAATGTTCACTGTATCATGCGGGTGCCGAATATCAGTCAGTGCTGGAAGATACACCAAAATACAAGGAACTGATCCAAACACGTTGACCAAAGACTTAATAAAACGTTGTGCCATACGTCGACTTAAGACGTCATTTCTATGTTACACTATTGATTTTTTTAAAATATTATAATGAAGAATCCAGAAAAAAAAACAAATTAACCAATTTTTTCAGAATAAATTGTTAAGCAACATTGGTAGACGCAAGTTCACAGAAATCATAAGGAACAACAACCTGGGCAGTGATAAGGATCACGATTTTTGATCAGCGAATCCCAAACGTTTTCAAGGAACATCACGTTGAAACTATAGAAGTCCTGTAATTGCTAGATAACGGGGGCGTGGCCCGAAGACTCAGAGGAACAAAAACCTTTCCATATAATATAGGCCTAAAGGTGTGATGGTTTCAAGTGTCATACTAAAACGGAACCGTGCTGTCTGGTGCACAAAATAAGTGTTTTCACACACACACACACACACACACACACACACACACACACACACACACCTGCGTTTGTATGTGAAACAATGGCTGACTGTGCTAAGATGCGTACAGGTTATGTGCCAGAATAAAAAGAACATCGACAGAAATAGGAAGAAACCCGGCAATTTCACGATCAGTAACGACGAATAAGTGGACTTCAGCGCGCTCGAATGGTGTGGCCACGTTAAACCGATGTCAGAGAGTAGTAGATTAGCCATAAGGAAAGCTAAAAGTTTTAAGACTATTTCGATCGTAAGGATTATAGCTGTGGGTAAGAAAGATTTAATTGATTCAGCAGGCGAGATTTATCTGAAGAAAAAAGAGCGACCAACTTTAAAGTGGGGAGAAGACTAAGAACGAATAAAAAGACAATGAGGGTGGAATTTATCGCCCAGTGTTATTGTAGAGCCTGGGTACGTCACATCATACAGTGGCTGATAAGTCTGGCAGCATTATAATAGTTGTCCCAAAAAATTGTTTTTTGCCAGTTAACGATTGCCGAGTTTCGATCTGGAAATGAATAGGCTAATTTTTTACTTTTTCATGAAGAACCAGATCGATATTATCGATACTGTTCGTTGATTATAGTTTACTGTGGATATTATGCATGCGTTTCTGTGCTTCACGAACAGCTTGTCCAGCCCAGTATTATTCTGTTCAGAGGAACGTTACTGACTCTCTTTGCCCTCCCAGTAGGCCAAAGATTATGGTTTTCGACAACCGATACGTTTATTATTACTATAATAATAATAATTATTATTAGAGACAATCTAGAGTATGTAACCTTGAATACATACGAGGCATAAATATGACACTCAGTACCGAGAAAACAAAATACCGTGTCTGTGCATTGGAACCGCAAGTATGGAACTCGAGAGTGGAGGTTGAATATTAAGACTGTAAAGAGACCGACTATGTCGGTGTGCTGTCACTGAGAATTAGTGACGAAAGACTACGAAAAAAATAACGCAGGAAAACGTTGTCGTACAGAGACTAATGGAATATGGTGGAGTAAAAGAATACAAAGGAAACCATTAAAAGAAGGATGTACGATACCGCAATGACAGTATTTTTTTCATTTTTTGTGAGGCGTGAGCTTGGAGGTTGTCGAACGGAACAGCTTAGAAGAGAACATAAGCGGTAAAGATGGATGTCTTGAATTGATCTGGTAAGAAAACACGAAACATACATCCGTTGCTTAGCTTTAATTAGTGGGGTGTCTTTGCGCCCGTGGCTTGATTACAGCGTCCGAGACGTGCCCGATGACTCCCAGATGATTACAGTTTGGTCTTTCTAACGGGGTACCTGAAAATGGGAAGGGGCACGCCAGCGCGGTTATCCGCTACATTTTGTTGATTGGCCGTTTGATGCTTTCCGACTGCCTCTGGTGGCGGTTCGGACGGCAGGTGCCGCTCGTCTCGGGCACAGAGGCGTCGGTCGTTCTCCGCCGGTGGCAAAACATAACAGGGCCAAGCAGTGTGCTAGACACATGCTTGGGGAAGGCTGTCCATGAAGAGAGAGTGGTAAACAGAGAGGAAAGTAAGTTACTAGGTGCTATTCAGACATAGCTTAGCGAGGCTGACATTACGGGGATCATCAAGAATCGCCCTAGGCCGTTTGGCCCTGATAGGGGGTGGAGGTTCAGATGTACTGATGATTCGTAGGTAAGGGAAGGAAGACGTCGCTGCCAAAGCAATGAGAGTTTCTTCGAGCGACCGGACAAAGGCAGCTAGAGTACGAACTCGAAGATCTCCACGAATTACATCATTTCTAACGAACCATGGAGATCCACACGAAACACAGGAACTGGATACCAAGTAAGACTGTTAGAGCTATCGTAAGGTTGAGGTACGTTGACTAACGCGGATTCTGACAAATCGTCGTTGGCAGATTATCAAACGCATTGTGGGAATGAATACCATCCAGAGGAAAGATAAGGAGGCCCCCGAAAATGTGGGGAGCCAATGTTTGAGCGAGAGGACTGTTATTGCAGAAGAACAAATCTAAGCAGATTTGATAAGTTTGACAGACGTCGAAGAACATTCTGAACGAACACACACACACACACACATACATAATATAAAGTCCCCGCTTAATCTCAGTATATCGTTTTTGTAATCACACAGCGTAGCGAATACAGGTTATCAATCGCATAGGGAGAACGGTGCAACGAGGTTGTCTGTGTTACAACATTTAGGTAACGATAAATCAAACCATAGGATTCTATGGATACACGTTTATAATTTGATTTTACATAGTCTACACGTGTTGGAAAACACAGTGGTTCATGTTACGTACGTTGTCGCGTGATGTACACGTGTCTTTGTAGTGTTCAAGCGTGACAGCACAGTGGACACCGTGAACAGAATTCGAATATTTGGGGTTTCAATCTAAACTGGATATATTTTATTTTATTGTTGGTGTTTCGACAAAAAAAACCGAATTTATTTTGCGAAAGGAAATAAGATTCTGTCGAATTTGTTTCTACAGTAGACGATTGAAACATTTATGTATATTTCTTGTTATTGACGCGTAAATATGAAATCATATTTTTTTTTCGTAAGAGAAGGGAGAAGGAGAAATTAAATGTCAGGTTTACGAGAAATTTCTCAAACAGTATTTATGCATTTGAAAGTTCTTTAATTGATTCAAGAACTCATAACATTAACAATCATTTTGATAGTATAACCGATAATAGTAAAAATAAGGATGAAGCGTTCGACAGAGATTGTGTGCGTCCGGCTGATCACAAGGTCACCGGGTAATTCGCTTTCACACACTGTCATTTCGCAGCGAGCGGTGCCTTTACTGATTATCGCCGACTTTGTCGACGTGACAGGGGCGCACAATGACTCCTCGCCTCATTCATATTCATGCGTTCGCGTTGTGCGTGCGAAGGTGAAGGTGTCGACGTAGGTGTGTCTGTTCCGCCTACACGTGGTACACCTTCTTCGCGTCGAGACAGAGCCGCTTTAATGTTCGTGTATTTTTTCACTTGTTTTACGCTTGCGTATTTGTAAATCTGTCCGCTTGACTGTTACAAAGTGTATTTCATTTTTTATAATTTTACCCTGTGCGTTTCAGCGATGTAATAAGCCAAACATTATACAGTTCTATGAAATTATAGATGGTAAGATGTGGTAATGGCCCGGTTTAAGAAGATAACGAATGGAGAATAAGAAATAACCAGGAGATAGATGAACTATTGAATTAGGACGTTGTAAGATTCATATAGCCTAGGTCACCAAGAGGGGATGGATGATCAGGTATGCCAAAGAAAATCCTGAGGCGCAAGTCTCTAAAAGCAGAAAGAGGGGCCGACCTAGGACAAGATGGTTGGATGATGTGCTAGAAGATCTTAGAATAATGTATTTGAGTGGTTAACACTGAGATATCAATGGATAGACGACTTTGGAGAAGATTGGTGTTGGAAGCCAGGGCTCATGTTGGGCAGTAATGCTAAAGAAGATGAAATTATAAACATTACATTTTCGACAGCAATACAGAGTAAATCGTAATATACTTTAATGACTTTTATTTACTTTAATATATTACTACATTACCATCAGTTCTGACGGTTCATCTACAGTTTGATGTTTTTCCATATCTCTTTCTGTCATGCGTCATGTTGTTAATTCCTTACTACTTAATGTCTCCCTTCTCAGCTTCTTTTTATATTCTAGTCACGTTCTTCTTGACCATCCTCTTCTGTTCCTTACTTGCACTTTTGTTTCATTCACGCTTCTTGTAATTCTTTTCTATATAGTTCGACGTGTCCATACCACATTCCATCTTCCGTATTTTATCATTAACACAATAGTAACTAAACAGATTAACATAGTCAAAGTACGTTGATAATAACACAGAGTTTGTTCTTTCTGTTTCAGGTAACGTACGTAGCGGGTTGCAGACACTTCTTTGTGTCCCGTATTATTACGGGTAGAAATTAACGAAACGTTAGAGGGTACGTAAGAGCTTAACCATTAGAAAGCGAGGTACGTATTTTGTACTACCAACATAAAATACTTTTACTTGTTTCCAATCTCCAACTTTCTCTGCTGTTCTGTAGGCTCCTTGCGCTTCAATGATTGAATTTCTCAATTTTTCTTTTATATAACGTATAATTTTCTATAGTATGTAATTTTGATGTTGAAAGTTATTTATTTTTTTCTTGTCACCGCTCCGTATGATTCTCCTGGATTTCTCTGTGTTTACTCTTCGGCGACTCACTCCGCAGGTTCACCACCGTGCAATCTTCACTAACTTGTCCGCGCAATCTTCTCTACTTCTCCGCTTTTGTATATCCAGTTTTCCCGCACCAGACTGCATCTATTCCATCCATCATGATTTTGGTCTTCCTCGTGCTCCGTTCTTCAATGATCCCGGGTCATTACCATCCTTACTATCACCTCGGATGCTCTTCTCTCTGCATATCCAAACCACCGTATCCTATGTACTTTTATGTCTTATTATATTTTTTCTATCCAGCAGCTCTTCTACAACACTTTAGAACACTCTATAGTCTCCGGCCGTGTAATTTTTCTTATTGTCTTCTTTCAAAAAGTTTATCTTCATCAGGTTCGCACATGTGATTACACATTACTACCCTGTGTATTCTGTTCTTTGTTTGACTACTAATATTTCTGTCCTTATAAATCACCGGAATTTCCAGTGGTCTCTTACTCGCGTGTATAAACTCTTTACTTTTGTTACTTCTTACAATTTTTCATTCGTCACTGCCTCGTAGGTATTCGAAATTTTCCACTTTCTCGGGTAGGTTAATTATTAGACGAAATTCCTTGGTGGATTCCAACATCTCCTGAGCCTCTCAACGTGGACGTTTCAGTCGTATCGTTCGTGATTTTTCGTAATCGTCGTGTGCACTTCACGGATTAGGCGGCTGCGTGTTCGGACTTCACACTTATTCCGTCTTCTCCTTCTGCCTCGTGGGGCAGTGTACGTCACTTGCTTAATCAGTCGTTCATCATCCATCCTTTCTAAGTGATTTTTCCACTGCTGACTATATTGTTGGGTTTTGTCGTTCAGTGTATGTGTCCGAATCTTATTTTCTATCCTCATTCGTTCTTCGTCTTCTATCAGGGATTAGGCGAATCACCTGTTCCGTTCCCAAAGGATATACGCACCACCAACGCCTCCTAGGTCTTCCTATACTTTGCTGTCCAATAGGCTTGTATTGCCAAACTTCCTTAAGCAACCTGCCATCTGGCATCCTATTCAGATGAGCAATCCCTCTCACTTTGTTCTCTATAATGTCGTAGAATTCCATTGAGTCAGAATGTCGTCAATATAAATATCAAACACCATCGTCAGAGAGGTTACAACACTGCTTCAGGCCTTGATGAGTTTTTAGGACTTAGGATTGGTGTGTATCGAATCTTGTTTGTATTTATATAGGCCTGCAGGCTTTTGATAGTTATTATTAGGTGGGTTAGGTAACATTTCTCTTGTTTACCCGAGAAAATTCGTAATCAGTGAATTTCAGTGATTCGTAGAAATATAAATGCGATTAATTTTTTTAGTTCTAAGCTTGTTGCAGACGTTTCCTCATGTCACACAGTGCCGTCTTCAAGATTACTTCTCTATCAGTAAAGATCTTATACATGTCAGTGTCACTACAGTCCTCATGGCTGCCCTGTATATTATCTTCTCTATTTGGTTACTAATATTCATATCCCTTATAAGTCTGTGGTGCTTCAAATTAGCTTGTTTTGCCACTCGTATGAGCTCTGTAATTTCTGTATATTTTTCACTGTTTTCATCCAAAATTACAATTAAAAATTTTCCATTTTCTTATATGGGTTAATTTAAACTTGATTCATTAAAAATGATATTTAAAACTTAATTAATTATACTTGTATAGCGGGGTTTGATTTTGCCAGAAGTGAGGAAGGGCAAGTAGGAAGTGTTAAAAAATTACGGCCAACACTGTATGCAATTTAAAAATAATGCACAATTTATGGCGCAATTTTGTATAAGTAAATGTATTTCGTTCATTAAAACGTAAACTCATTATCAGAAACAAAATTTAATGTTGGTTACTTGTTTTAGAAATCTAATTTATTTATAAATTTCCACTACATTTCGAAATGATATTGGCTATGATAGGAATTTGATATTGATGTTAAGTTAGGTAAGTTCTAGACGATCTGTGGGACAATCAACCGTATTTTTAGGAACAAGCCACGTCGAGATACAAAATTAAAGTTTTACAAAGTTGTTGCAGTCCCATGGGTGTGAATTATGGACAGCAAGCAAGACACAAGACAGTAAAATACAGGCCTCGGAAGTGGCGTTCTTAAGAACAGTTGAAGGTGTTCTAAACTTGACCGTATAATGAATGAGAACATAAGAGAGGAAAATGTCTGACTTAATCTCTGAATGAAAACTTAAAAGATTGCAAACAACGGTGGAAAGAACACTTAGAAGGAATGTCGGATTCCAGACTGGCCAAACAAGTCTGGAAATATAAACCTATAGTACACAGGTGTGTGGCTGGAGGATCTTTCATGGCGTAACAGCCAACACCTTGTCTATGCAGTGTTGTGAAGATAATTATCTAAAAGCAACTGATACATTTAAAAAATATTATACATATTTGTATAGTCCTAGATTTTCCGAAAGGTTAATTTTTCGAGATACGTTTTAGTGAATTCGTCTTTTGTAAGTCAAAAATTGGTTTTGGAAAACCATTGTCGGAAGTAATGACGCTATCGGAAACTATGTTAGTTCTCTAAGACGCGACGCTTGTTTCGGGTTGTCTATAACAGTAATATTAATCGTTTGTCTTGTGCCGGGTCGCGGTTACACGATACCAGAAGTTACATAGAGGTTATATTGTCTGTTAATGGCAGTCCGTACCGAAACCGTAGCTTACAATTAATGTCAGTTATAACGTTGTCCTCAATTACAGTAAGGTGTTAATTGCGTATTGTTTAGCTAACTGCGGTTATGGTTCTGTTTCGCTTGTGGCTGCATAACAGAATCTGCATTTACTTTGCTCTCTTGACACCGCCTCGTCTCGCCTCCGTACTGAACGCGGAAATTTGTACTCAGGTTGTCTGTATGTTGTTTTAAATTTAATTAAGAAAGTTGTGTTAGTGGTTATAATCACAAACCGAATTATCACTGTTGCACACCACTAGAAAATTATTCCGATAGCGCTTTCAAGCTTCACACCTCATCGTCAGATCGGAAAAATCTGAAAAAAATCAGTAATTTTTCCGATCTGACGATGAGCTGTGAAGCTTGAAAGCGCTAATCGGAATAATTTTTCTATAATGGTATGCAACAGTGTTAATTCTGTTTGTTTTTATTAATTGTTTTTATTATTTTCTTCTCCTTGTACTCATGTCGGTGTATTGATTTGACAAGGTTCTAACTGACAAAATTGACTAAATTGAGCAACCAGGACAGGAATGAAGCAGAAAAGATACTGGTGAAGCTATTCTAGAACATTTGAAGGTTGTACTGAGTTTGAGTTCAGTAGAGTTTTATTACACTCGTAAATATAGCTTAATAATTGTTTGCACGCCTGTAACTATATGCCTGCTACACACACACACACACACACACACACACACACACTAGTCTCTATGAATGCCGTTTGTGTGGGGGGGTAGTCATTAGTGGACAAAAGGGGTGACGGAGGGGCGCTCCTCCGTATAACGTCCAACAATGTTTCACTATAATCCGTTATCCCCATTTTATACCCTATAACTGAAAGTTTTTGTTCGCTTTTAACCCATAGAAACCCATTCGAACGTCGAAATGATTACAGATGACTCGTTCAGTTAGAATTGTTGGTGGGAGCCTCTGATAATGATTTACAATCGCCATTAGAAAAGCTTAATCTTGCACAAGCCAACATTGATAAAAAATAAGGGGTGCATGAAGAAAAAGATTTCAGCATGTATGTACCCGCCACTAATGCTACCGCAAAAGTAGTAGTTACATGGATAGGCAAGGAAGTTCTTCACCACTTTATTGACAACTGGACTTCACTGAATACATTCCCAACCTGTATCTCATTCTACACTATTTTTTACCAGTTTGTATGTTGTGGCCTTATGTAAAAAGATAAATGAAGATAGTTGTGTTGGTGGTTAAAATCACAAGCAGAATGATCACTGTTGCACACCACTATATAAAAATTAGTGGTTTTTTTATTACGATTAGCTTGAAAGCGCTAATCGGAATAATTTTTATATAGTGGTGTGCAACAGTGATCATTCTCCTTGTAAAAAGATAAAGTTTCTCAAAAATAAAACAATAGAAATTTTCGTAGATCAACGGTGAATGATGAATTCTGAAAAATTCGGACATTCGCATGTAGAATCATCATCATGTTATAGTCACGTCTCTCTCTCCATCATCGTCCTTTTTAAATAGCAGTACGATAGGAAGTTCATCTCCTTTCCCATGTCTTTGAAGAACGCTGCTCTTGGTCGTGCTCTTCGTTTTCCCCCAACACCTTCCTTTCAGAAATGTTTTTCAAGAATTGGTTGTGTCGTAACACGTGCCCGATCAATTTTGCCCTTCTTCTTCCAATCATTTTTAAAAGTGATCTATCTTCGTTCACTTCTGCTAGGACTTGCCACATCCGTCCAACTCGTCCTCGTCGTTCTCCTCCAGACCCAGATTTCCATTACTTCCAGCTTTCTCCTTTCTACTGTGCCGAGGGTCCACGCCTCACAATCATATGTTAAAAGACTCCACAGAAATAGTTTTGAGAACCTTTTCCTTATCTCCATACCGGTAGTTAAGTAATTATTTGTAATTAAATTCATTTTGTTCTGAAACGCATGCTTTGCTAAAGCTATTCTTCTCTTAATCTCTGTCCCATATCTATTTTCACAAGTGATTGTGCTCCCCAGGTAGCAAATATTTTCAACCTGTTCTACAATTGTATTACCCAATTTAATATCAAGTTTTACATTCTCTTTCCTCTTCCCTATCACCTTTGTTTTTGTTTTCTTCTTGTTAACAAACGCGTGTAGAAAGAGAACGTAACTGTAAGTGTGCAAAGTTTCGATTTTATTTGTTTTGTTTTATACGTCTTCTTTTTCTGTTTCATTAAAATCTGTAAATAATGAGTAAAATATTTTGATACGAATTACTAAAAAAAAAACTTTAAAACATTGACCTACTCCCCCCCCCCCCGCGTGGGACTTGGTCAGCCTTTATCCGCCACTGGGGATGGTATGTATAAGAAAAAAATCGCTGAAGTGCCGCTTGAGTTTCACTGTCAAAAAATGGTTCACGGCGCAAAAAGAATGGCTACCAAGGGTGTAAGGTGTTCCATAGAAAGGGAACGGCAGCTGGCGTATGGGTAATGGAGGTCGCGTTAAGGAATTCCAGACAGCGAGGCGTTGGCCGTGAAGAAATGGTGCATAAACACTAGTAGTACATCATGATGAGAAATGTGCACTGCATCGTTAGAAGGTTGAGAGAGAGAGAGGGAGAGAGAGAGAGAGTGACTGCGAGAGGGGGGAAGAGGACGTGGAGATAAGAGTTCAGCGTTCGTTAATATCATTTAATGATAATAATGATGTTGCATTTAAACATATGATTGAGTGGCCTGCCCATACAAAGGTCACTAACATTGGATCTTGACCCCGGCAATAAACAGCTGACTCGCGCCCACCGTCATTTATCATTGGGCGGGCCGCGAATTGTGTGTACAGGGACGCTTTCTTGTGATGCCTACTAGCGTTTAATCTAATTCGTTTTCTTAATTTTCGTTTCCCACTGTATAGTACGTGCAGCGGACACCACAAAACGTCTCAACATGTTACAAATCTTTGTTTCTTGCCTTATTCACTGATGTCTTAAACAGTAAGTAAACAAATTTTGAAACTGTTGGGGTTGAAAAAATTATATCTGATGGCTGTTTGTGTAATTCCTTGCTGTATCAAAATAAAATCAGTTTTAAATCAATGAATAAAATTGTTGACTAAAACTGTAGCATTGGTATAGGTCTCGAAGATTTCAGTTAATTTTATACAAATTTTTACTTTCAGATACATAAAAAATTGTGAGTGGTAATACTTTTCTGTTTTTGGAAATATTAAACTTACTTGAATCAGCCTGTGAGTTTCCATATAGTTTCCAGGGACAGTATTCTACAAATTTTATAAAAAGAATTATCTATAAAACTCTCTAGCTATGTTGCTCAACTTCCTTCTTCCTTCGTTTTTCTTCTTCTTTGCTTCGGTTTTTTGATACTCGATTACAATTTGAATTTTGCTGTGTTTATGCAAAGAGTAAAAAAATCACACACACACACACACACACACACACACACACACACACACACACACACACACACACACACACACACACACATCGTGTTTTACACAGGCCATTTTATCATTTTATATCATGAAGCAAATACGAAAATGGTGGGTTGTTTCGTATTTAGAGGTACCATGAAACCTAGGAGCCTTTCTGAATAATGTCGGGAGTTCACTGTCATAAAACTTCATTTTCTACCGTTGAAAGTTATTTAAATTACTCGATTTTTTCAATATTTGTCGTCAGAAACAAAATATTGTAACACTCCTGAAGAAAACAGAAAACACGCATGATTCACGATTTGTATTTACTAAAACACTAAACACTGGAAACACTCAAGAAATAAAACTATATACCATACCTATACACAATTAATACTAATGTGAACAACCAAAAGCCCCAACAGGAACCCATAGCAACAACCAATCTGGACACAAGTATTCAATAAAACAAAAAACTAAGATGGCTGAGGATGGGCAAACTATTTGACGTCCGAAACATGTTCCAAGTAAGAAAAAATATATTTTGGAAAAACAATAGGATTCAGTATTATTTTTTTTACTGAAAAAATAATATACATACAATAAAATAACTGTAGCAAGAAATATTTGAATAAATGAAAGGAGTAACTACGTAGATGTCAAAACACACACGCGCAGCTGGTTCTCCCATATCTGAAGTGTAAATTGCCGTTGCCTTTATATTTATTTTCATGTTTCTCCCACACTTTTTTTCGTGGTATTATATTTAAGTTTAATAAAACGTTTTTAGTAAACGTTACTTATAAGGCCGTGTGTAAAGAATTTTCGACACCAGAAACACATAACAAATTGCAATTATGCTAATTTATATGAATTATTAAATTATTCAATTAATTTAATATTTATCAAATCAATATATTTTACACAAGTATGTTATTCTGACAATTCAGTGGGTGATTTGAGTGTATTCACTGTTAATTAGCATAATTATTGAGACTTTTTGTATAGTCCAGTCGGGATCTGTATTGGGTTGCTTTTTTCCGTCGGAACTCAAATTTTTATTGGAATGTCTCCCGAAGGATGCCTATAATGAGAATTTCGGTTTGCACCAGAAAAAAAAGTTGTGCTAAACTCAGGAAAAATCGTAGAGTGACAAAATAGTCATTTTGGGTCCTGTTTTATGGCCTTTTCGTTCGAATATCTCGGTAAGTATCGTATCTATGTGGAAAATGAATAGAGGTTAATTTGTTCGCAATAAAATTTCCTATCGGAATATGCTATTGTAATTTGGAAAAGTCAATTTTCCGCGTCACAGGAGTGAAAATTCGCGAAAAAAAGTCGAAAAAATGTCGCTTTGGAAAACTGCTTAACGGAAAATGAAGAAAACTCTTAATGCTTCTAATAATGTAGCTAGAAAAACTTTAAGTTATAACAAAAACAATCGCGCAAGAAAAAACACGATATCTTTTTTCGTTTTTGCACAATAATTTTGCAATCTAGCTCTCTCCGGAAAATCTGAAAATTTTTAAAAATATTGGTGATTGAAAAATACAGTCTTGTATGAATCGCTGATTTTTTTACTCATAGAACAGCATTCAAACTTTTAAACCCATTTTGAAAAATTCAAATCGGTTAATTAGGAGAGTATAGGGAATTTTTAGAAATTGTAATTAATTTTTTACTTATAAACAAATAGAATATTTTCGCGAATTTTCAACCTATCAAATTCAAAAATTACAGGATGAAAGTACTCAGCAAGACGCTTTATTACAAAAAAAAAGTTGAAATTCGTTAAATCGTTCCCGAGATATTGCCCGTCAAAGTTCACCGGTGTTTACTAGTAAACAATTAACGCTATGAGCCTCATTCTTGAACAAAAGCCTTCGTTTTTCCAAGTACTTTTCATGTGAAAATTTTCAAAACTTGCACCCTTCGGCAACATAGAGAAAATACCGAAGAAAGTTTCACCTACCGCACGAAAAGTTGCTGGGAGGGGGAAGTCAAAACTGGCTCGCTTCAAAATTATTTTGCTAGATTGCAAAATTATTGTGCAAAATCGAAAAAAGATATCGTGTTTTTTCTTGCGCGATTGTTTTTGTGATAACTTAAAGTTTTTCTAGGTACATTATTAGAAGCATTAAGAGTTTTCTTCATTTTCCGATAAGCAGTTTTCCAAAGCGACATTTTTTCGACTTTTTTTCGCGAATTTTCACTCCTGTGACGCGGAAAATTGACTTTTCCAAATTACAAAAGCATATTCCGATAGGAAATTTTATTGCGAACAAATTAACTTCTATTCATTTTCCACGTAGATACGATATTTACCGAGATATTCGAACGAAAAGGCCATAAAACAGGACCCAAAATGTCTATTTTTTCACTCTACGATTTTTCCTGAGTTTAGCACAACTTTTTTTTTCTGGTGCAAACCGAAATTCTCATTATAGGCATCCTTCGGGAGACATTCCAATAAAAATTTGCGCTCCGACGAGTACAGTCAACCAAAGCATTTTTTTTACAGATCCCGACTGGACTAGTAAGCAATAAGATACTTCATTCTAAGCTAAATGCGTTCATTAATGCCCTCAGATGAATGACTTTAATATTTAACATTATTAATTTTATGATTTATATAGATCTCTCGGGAGTAGCTCTTTGAAAAGAGACAGTGCAGTAGTGAGTATCAACTAGTATTTAAAAACATAAGGACTTAACTTGTAAAAGGCATATCCACAAATTCCATCGGTGTGAGATTCTATCCGTTGATGGGTTCCCTGTACATGGTTATCGCTGTTGATCGATGCGCACTGACACTTTCACTTGTGATAATTCCACTCGCGTTAGGTGTAGTGTGATGTCGGAATTTATCCGCTTGGAATAAGTGCCTTTACAGTGTTATGTATTAAAGATGCACTCATCAGCATTGGTGTAGTTTGATTTAGGGTTTGCTGTAAGCGTGTTTCAGGTAGCTAATTACTTTGTCTACCTTGGACGTGATGTGTGCTGTGTGTGCACTAGTGTTCATGAGTGTTAATCCACTTAGTTCATATGCCCAAAATTTAGAATCATTATGGTTGGATAGTGTTTTATAATGTCTGAAATTGTCGCACAATGTTTTACAATCGAAATGTTAATTCACTCGTACTGCATTATATTGCGTGCCGAACGTATTCTAAAGTCTCTCGTATACACTGGGCATTTAACGATATTGATGTATATTCGCATTCGCACTGCTTGTTACTGCGTTAAGTTCTGTAACTCGGATAATCTATCGAACACACGTTTTGTAGAACTGAGATTGAGTTGAAATGTCTAAGTTCGACTAAGACCGAGTCTTGGTTATAACTCTATCACTGACTGACTAACTGATTTGGAAGTTGAGTAAGTCGGAGTAAGTACCGAGTAAACTATTACGACTGTTAATCATATTACTACTATCACTACTGAGCTCCGCGTCCTCGTAAACAGTTTTTATCAATCACATATACCAGAATGCAATTTTCTCACCTCCACGCGTACGGCCGTTGTTGATAGGTTCATAATTTCCTTCCACCTTGTAGATTTTCTGTCATCGGTTTCCTGATTCGTCGTCCATGTCGTCGTTACTCTCTCCACCAGTTCCTTTGGAAGTGCCAAACTCTGGTTGGTCGTTGGGCATCCCCCGGAGTACCCCAGCGACGACGTTGCGTTGTTTCTCGGAAAGTGGAGCAATTGCCCGCCTGTCTATCAACCTTTTGTTTCCATGTTGTCGAGGCTCTCTGATCTAGCTTTTGTTAAGAGTCTGCAGTGTTTTGGTCCATTGTTCGTTCACCCTTCGTTTTTTCCGTCAATTACCAACTCTTCGCTGGGCGTCACTCCTGGACGGCTCCCACGCTTTCTAGTTGTAAATCTGACTTGACGTCTGGGTTTGTTTTCATGCTGGGCTGAGTACGTATCTCGTATTCATTGAATACCTTTCCCATTGTCTACATATTCGTCAAGATTTCTCTGCACCCTTTGTTTTTGACTATTTCATTCATACGTACGCGCGTTACAACTTAACCCCCACAGCATGTGTTCCATCTAACTTCTGCGTAACCAGGCTACTGGACTCTGCCTTTTGTTTGGTTTGTTTTGGTGTTGTAAATCGTAGCTAAGTTCGTTCTGTCAACGATGTTCCCAGTTTTCTATTGTCACGTGTACTCGGACGTTTCTTCATTGTATCTCCACTGGCGTCGGGTCTGACGTGTGTCTAATCGTTCTTATTTACGACTCGGGCCTGGGTTGTTAACTCGAGTGTGTGCGAGCGTACCTCTTGATCACAAAATTGTAAATTTTTAAAATTTTTGAGCACTATATTGTCCCCAAATTAGATTGGATGTTGGGTCATCAGGAGACATCTGATCCAATTTCTGTGCTCTGTCCCAGTCGTGGACGTGTGTCTTGGAATGGTCATTGTTGGGTGACCTATTTTCTCTCATATGGTGCAACTGATAGTTATTCCCTATCTTTTGGGTCTTATATGATTACATGAATTTATTGCCGCCCATCTGAATGAAATGAACGCATTTTTTACATACTATCCGTCTATATGTGGATTATACAATATTATTTCATGTTAATAATTGAAATAAAATATTTACATCTAATCATTAGACAGTTTGTTTCGTTTCTTATGCTACATTCTTACGTTATACATATATAACATGATAAATTAGCTGATGATCGCTAGCAATAAAATCAATTAATCGTACATTGATGAATCACATAATAACAAACAATACTTTTAATTCACTTCTAGTGTCCCATAACTATAGTCACTAAATAAACAAATACATACATAAGATTAACTTATGACACATATTATAATTGATTACACTAATTAATGAAATATGCATAATTAATAAACAACTAAGGATTCATCCTACCTCACGATATGTAGCTTGATACTTATTCCTAAGGTTACAAAATGATTGTCTCATATTTAAATTATTAATTATACACTGCTTACTCAATTCACTACACCTTTATTAATTTATTGCTTCACAATTATCTAATGTCCTGTACCATAAGTGTCCCTTTGATACACGGTACACGTTATCAAGTTATTTTATGTACATCAGTGATATCTAATTGGCATTGTAAATGAAAGAATACATCGTGTTCACCAACAAAATTGACATTAAAGCTTAAATTATACATAGTATAGCAAAATTTACATTATTCGTTGGCTAGCTGGACTGGCCCCGCGGGACAATTACCTGATTCGTGTGTTCCCGCTTTTTAGCCGTCTAGCAGCCGGTGTTATTCTTATCTTCTTGCATAACTCGTACCTCTTTCGCCGGCTCTTAATACGCCTTAATCTGTCGCACGTTAAATCTTCCTCGTACTTTATCGCTGTCACATTCCACGAGCTCGTACGTGGCCTCCCCGAGGATACGGTTAATTTTATAATGTCCTGAAAATAGTTCAAAGAACTTGTCGATTTTTTCATCATAGCGTCCGATTGATGGTATGTTCTTACCAACACCTTGTCGCCTATTGCGAACTTTGTTATTTTATTGCTCTCGTTGCAACGCTTAGTGTGCTTCTCCCTTTTCTCCTTGATCTTTACAAATATATTATTATCGAGCTTTCCTTCAATATTAATAATTCCTTTGTCTAAGCATTGTTCCCATGCTCGTGTCGGTCTTGTACCGAGGTGTGCCTCATGAGGGGTAACTTCGATTGTCTCGTGGTACATCTCGTTCAAGCACGCTTCGACCGTCTTTACGTATTGAGACCATTTAGTATGTCGGTCATTCACGAAGATTCGGAACAAGTTGCCAAGTTGCCGGTTAATCCTCTCGGCAAGATTAGTACAAGGGTTTCGTATTGCGGTAAACTTCGGTTGGATATTTAATTCCTTTAATCCGTTGATCCACTTTTTGGAAGTGAACTGGGTACCGTTGTCCGTCAAAATGGCCCTTGGTCGTCCGAACTCTTCACAATAACTTTTTATTCTCCGCAACGTCGTGGTGGTCGTTGCCCTTCGGAGCGTAAATAACTTGACGTATTTCGTAAAATTATCTACCATCACGAGCAAATATTTAACGCCACCTGCTCCTGTCGGTAGGGGTCCATAATAATCCGCGCTTACCAGATCTCCTCTTGCTGTAGGTACCACCGCACGTGTGCCACCAAATAGCACTTTGTTGTTGGTGTCTTTACACTTCTGGCAAACGTCGCACGCTTGGATATAAGTTTTGACCCTTTTCAACATCCGGTCGAACGTGAAATGTTCCTGGAGCATCTTCACGCACTTTTTCGTCCCTAGATGTCCAAACATCTGATGAATCTCAGCGATTATATCCCTTGATACGTATCAGGAACGTATAGCTTCCACTCGTTCCGCTGACGCCTATATAATTTATTATCGACATACTTATAAAATTTATTTAAATTTTGATCTAAACTTCCATCTTTAATTTTATTAATAATTATCTTGATTTTGTTATCCTCCATTTGGTGTTTTCCAATATCTTTGATCATTTTACGTACTTCGTATTTCATTTTAATAGTGAAGTGATTTACCAAATATTCGTGTGTATTGTCATAAACTTCGTCTAGTTTCGTGTCGTGCGGGTACCTGCTTAGAATGTCTGCTACAATATTGTCTTTGCCTTTGCAGTGGATGATATCGAATTTATACTCTTGTACAGCTAGAATCCACCGCGTAATCCTCGATTTATTCAGATGGCATTTATTCATGAACGTTAATGCCTTGTTGTCAGTTATTATTGTCAATGGTTGACCGAGAATGTACATGCGGAATTTTTCTAAGCACCTGACAATACTTAAGAGTTCTTTTTCTGTGGTATAGTAGTTCCGCTCGGCACCTTTGAATGTTTTACTTGTGAAGGCAATCACGCCAATCTCCCCTTCTTCATCAAGCTGATAAAGTTGGCCCCCGTATGCGAAATCGCTAGCATCACATTGTATATAGTATCTCTGGTTTGGGCGCGGAAATCTTAAAACTACGGCATCAACAAATAAGTTCTTAACTTTCATAAAACAATCGTCTAACTCAGCTGTCCATGAAAACTTGTGACCTTTCTTCAATAATTCATGTAGAGGTTGCGTGGTCTCTGCATATTTACTTGTGAAGCGGTTATAGAAGTTAGTGAGACCTAAGAAACCTTTTAACTGTTTCTGGTTCTTGGGCTTCGGGAAATCCATAATGGCTTTTATTTTCTCGTCTGTAGCTTGGATTCCACGTGTTGTCAGCTGGTATCCAAGATACGAGATTTCTTGTCTGAAAAACTGTGATTTATTGAGGTTAACGGTCAAGTTTGTTTTGTTGAGGTTATTTAACAGTGCTTCCAAATGTGCTAAGTGCGTTTGAACGTCGTTGGAATAGCACAAGCAATCATCAACGTATATGAGTGTGTTTCTTTTAACTTCTTCATCCAAGGCTGTATCCAATCCGCGTGTCAGTGCCGCCGAACTGGTACTGAGGCCGAATGGTGTAACAGTGAATTGGTAGCACCTTCCCTCATACATGAACGCGGTGTATTTTCTGCATTCTTGTTTCAGTGGCACCTGCCAAAAGCTACTGGACAGATCAACGGTAGATAGGTAGCGCATCTCACTACACCTTGCCAAAATTTCGTTGATCGGGGAAACGCCTTCATAGTCGGGTATCGTTACTCCATTTATCTTTCTTGCATCGAGACATAAACGGACTCTTCCATCTTTTTTGATTACTGTGACGAGTGGATTTATGAACGGGCTTGTGCATCGTTCTATCACTCCGTACCGGAGCATCCTGTCAATCTCATCCTTTACCTTTTCCTTATAAGCAAGTGGTACAGGCCAACCCCGTTGAAAGTAGGGCGTCCTGTCCGTGACTTGAAATTCATGCTCGTATCCTTCTATCATTCCCGGGCATTCCCTGAACACTCTCCTATTCTTTATTAGTATTTCCCTCAATCGTTCCAATATCTCTTCATCTTGACAATCCAAGCTTCCTATCTTCTCGTTGATATTCCTCAGAATCTCTTCTTCCTCTCCATTATTTATTAGTTCGATGTTCATGATGGGTACGGCGCGCACCTCTTCATCAGCTGCATTCCTTAATTCGATCTTCTTATTTCCGATGTCGATGCGACATCCCACTTCCTGTTAAAAACGTATTCCTAATATGCATGGCTTAATCAGATCTGGTATTACCAAGAAAACACATTCATTTTTTATTCCGTCAATTTCAATATCGCACAGTATCTGCTTTCTGATTAATTTAGATTTATTCCCAACGGCACTAATGATGATGGAATTAGTCATTGGTAAAATTTCGTAGGGTTCAATGTCCTTCTTATTCACGTTGAACCATTCTTCTGATAGGCCGTTGATGACAGAGCCTGTGTCAATCAGAGCCGACACAGTAATGCCGTTGTTAAATTTGATAAGTATTTCGGGACACTTTAATATTTGTTTAATAATTTCTTCGTCATCTTCTTGTAGCAGGTCACTTCTCAAGTCCGGTAATAGAATGTTGACATTATTGGTGGAATCGGGTTTGTTTACAAAAACTAAGTCACTCGCTGTGCAGGGGTGTTTTTTTTTTTACCATTGTTGTCGGTATTCGTCCTTGGGGTGGTGTCGTCGACCGCTCTACTCGTGCTCGTCGAACTGTTAACGAAATCAACAGTGTTTATTCCGTTGTACTGCTTGTCACCGTAGCGGGTGCCCTGTGGTCGCCCCTGCCAAACCTGTTTCTTGTCACTTTCGCTCTTATTTGAAAAGTTACCCTTCGGTCGGTTGGTGGTTCCACTTTCTTCATTAGCTGGCCGGTAATGTGTTCGCCTGTTATATTCATTGTTCGGCTGAATACTTGTGTATTCCGTGATTAAAGCCTCAAAGTTTGGTATCGTGGTGATCCCGCGCGCGATTACAGCGATCTGCAGGTCTCTACCAAAATGCCTAGAGATTTTCCTTATTAACTGTCGATCAGTCAACGTGGGAGTTAATTGTCGGCTTTCTAATAGGATCCTCTCGATATACTGAATAGCCGTAATCGGTCCGTGCCACTCATATTTCCCATATTCAAGTTTATCACGGATGATGTCTTGTCGCTCTAAACCCCAATATTTCAATGTGAACGCCTCTTTGAACTCTTCAAACGTGGATATCTGGTCCCTGATTACGCGCCACCATATACTAGCGTCCTTTTCTAGGTGCTTCCCGATCCATTTAATGTCACTGTTTGAATAATATAACTCCTGGAACTCCGACAATTCCTTCAGGAACTCCATCGGGAATCTGTCGGTTCCATCGTATTTTAGTTCCACCTGTACCTGTCCGTTGACCGTTCTACTTGGCCCAGACTCCCCTTCGGTTATCTACCGCCGCAATCTTTCTAATTGACACTTCAGTTCTTGAATGTGGGTTGTCGTCTCTTTGACGTTTTCGTCCAGTTTCTGCTCTGTCGTTTTCTGTCTGCCGTCTACTTCTTCAGTTCTTTGTTGTAGTATGTTGTTTGTTTCTCCCAGCTCTTGTTGCTGCTGCTTAAGTGTGTGGTATAATTAGACTTTTAATTCTTCGTGTTTCTTGTGGTTATTATTGATGTGCGAGTCTAATTTATTGTGGACCTTCTTAATACTCGTTTGTGTGTTTTGTGCGAGGTTCTTCACTTCTTGACGATCTGACTCCTTGGTTTCCCACATTTCTTCGAACTTTTTAGTAGTGTCGTCCTTTAATTCTTTCATAGCGTCCTCCTGTTTCTTCTGGACTTCACTTATTTTGTCATCACAAATGGTCTTGTGGTCACCCATTTCTGCTTGTATTTGCGCAATCTGTTCGGCCATCTGTCGCTTGACCTCTTCCTTATGACAATCTAGTTTTTCGTTTATTTTGTCAAACTTTTCATTAATTACTTTGAGATTGTTCTCATTAATTACTTTGAGATTTTCACTAGTTTCTTCCTACTGCTTCTCGAATTTCTCGTTCTGTTCTCTTTTGTTTTCTTCAAATTTCTTACTCATGAAGTCCATCAACGACTGTAGTGTGACTTCTCCTTGTTGCTGGGACTCCGGTCCCCGCGCTCTGACGTCTGACGTCTCCTCAGTCATGTTCGGTTCGACCGTTGAGTTTTCTTCTCCGTTATCGGGTTGTTGATGTCGAAACTCATACTGTCTGAACTACTGGCCATTTTAGCTTTGCTCCGTGTTAACATCCAGTCAAGGTACCCTTACACTATAGATCTTATTGTAATATATTATTTTACTTAGTCTAACTACTCCCTGCTTTCTTTTGCCATGCGTTGGGCGCCATTTATATTTCGTGCAATTATGCTAATTTATATGATTATTAAATTATTCAATTAATTTAATATTGATCAAATCAATATATTTTACACAAGTATGTTATTCTGACAATTCAATGGGTGATTTGAGTGTATTCACTGTTAATTAGCATAATTATTGAGACTCTTTGTAAGCAATAAGATAGAATTACTTGAAACATGACAAATTAATTATTTGAGGTTAATTGCAATAATGAACGCAAGATATACATACGCAATAAATACTTATTTATTACACATTATTGTTTACGCAAATTCTTGACCTACAAATGAAATTGTGTCCTGTAAATATATTCAGACAAAACACATACTAACATAAATCATAATAATATTCGTTTCGTTGTTCCCTAAAAACAAGACATACAATGCTATCAAATACAACACAATAATATATATGCACAAACAATAAACAATCAAATATACTTCATTCTAAGCTAAATGCGTTCATTAATGCCCTCAGATGAATGACTTTAATATTTAACATTATTAATTTTATGATTTATATAGATCTCTCGGGAGTAGCTCTTTGAAAAGAGACAGTGCAGTAGTGAGTATCAACTAGTATTTAAAAACATAAGGACTTAACTTGTAAAAGGCATATCCACAAATTCCATCGCGTTAGGTGTAGTGTGATGTCGGAATTTATCCGCTTGGAATAAGTGTCTTTACAGTTTTATGTATTAAAGATGCACTCATCAGCATTGGTGTAGTTTGATTTAGGGTTTGCTGTAAGCGTGTTTCAGGTAGCTAATTACTTTGTCTACCTTGGACGTGATGTGTGCTGTGTGTGCACTAGTGTTCATGAGTGTTAATCCACTTAGTTCATATGCCCAAAATTTAGAATCATTATGGTTGGATAGTGTTTTATAATGTCTGAAATTGTCGCACAATGTTTTACAATCGAAATGTTAATTCACTCGTACTGCATTATATTGCGTGCCGAACGTATTCTAAAGTCTCTCGTATACACTGGGCATTTAACGATATTGATGTATAGTCGCATTCGCACTGCTTGTTACTGCGTTAAGTTCTGTAACTCGGTTAATCTATCGAACACACGTTTTGTAGAACTGAGATTGAGTTGAAATGTCTAAGTTCGACTAAGACCGAGTATTGGTTATAACTATATCACTGACTGACTAACTGATTTGGAAGTTGAGTAAGTCGGAGTAAGTACCGAGTAAACTATTACGACTGTTAATCATATTACTACTATCACTACTGAGCTCCGCGTCCTCGTAAACAGTTTTTATCAATCACATATACCAGAATGCAATTTTCTCACCTCCACGCCTACGGCCGTTGTTGATAGGTTCATAATTTCCTTCCACCTTGTAGATTTTCTGTCATCGGTTTCCTGATTCGTCGTCCATGTCGTCGTTACTCTCTCCACCAGTTCCTTTGGAAGATGCCAAACTCTGGTTGGTCGTTGGGCATCCCCCGGAGTACCCCAGCGACGACGTTGCGTTGTTTCTCGGAAAGTGGAGCAATTGCCCGCCTGTCTATCAACCTTTTGTTTCCATGTTGTCGAGGCTCTCTGATCTAGCTTTTGTTAAGAGTCTGCAGTGTTTTGGTCCATTGTTCGTTCATCCTTCGTTTTTTCCGTCAATTACCAACTCTTCGCTGGGCGTCACTCCTGGACGGCTCCCACGCTTTCTAGTTGTAAATCTGACTTGACGTCTGGGTTTGTTTTCATGCTGGGCTGAGTACGTATCTCGTATTTATTGAATACCCGTCCCATTGTCTACATATTCGTCAAGATTTCTCTGCACCCTTTGTTTTTGACTATTTCATTCATACGTACGCGCGTTACAACTTAACCCCCACAGCTATAACATCTTCTCCTGTGTTATAACTTAGGGAACCCGCAATAATTGGTTCTGCCAATTATTCAGGCTGCCTTACTTGTGACGAGCTGAAAATTAATCAGAACAACAAACAATAAATATACAAGGATTCAGGGAAGGGGAGACTGTTGATTTATGCACTCAGTATAGTAGGTACTCCTGATGACATCTCTTTATTACATATTGTATTATTTTCTCTACTTAAAATTCTCGACACATATGCTTCAATAGTTTACAGTTTACATGATGATTATATTTTATTCTTTACAAGGCTCCTCAAAATAAGATGTACATGAATTTAATTAATTCTCCGGATCCGGGATTTCCTCTAATACGTTAAGAATGGTTACCTCGCCATATAAAGCTTTAAAATTTTGCCATTTGAAGAATGGTCTTTATTAATCTTTTAAACAATAAGGCTTTACAGTTTAGAGCTATAACTCTTTTACTAGGAATAAGTATACAAGTTATGAGTATACAATTACTGTTATACAATTACTTAAAATGTCTTAATGTGGTTAAATTAATTGCCTTTTTATTTCTTTTATGAATTTGCTAACTGCTATAATTTTTTATTGTTCGACTAAGCTTTTCGTCATTACTGACATCTTCAGGTCTTAAACAACTCCTGTTGTTTAAGACCTGAAGATGTCAGTAATGACGAAAAGCTTAGTCGAACAATAAAAAATTATAGCAGTTAGCAAATTCATAAAAGAAATAATAAGGATGGCTGCTAATTTAAACAATACGAAGAATAATTGTCTTTTGTTGAATATAATATTTAGTATTTCATAAGCACGGAAGGCTTGCCTCCGGGTCACCTTTTTGGATGTCTTCCAGCTCTGCGTTATTCCAGTCGTAGATCCTCGGTTGCAGCATGTTTGAAGTAGGTCAGGTATCTCTCATTATCTTCGTATCCGGGAATGGTGTAGTCCTGAAGTCTTTTAGATCATGGTGTCTCCTGGTTCTCAGCTCTTGGCTAACTGATAGTAATAGCTCGTTGATCTGAATGATTAACACAAAGTTTCATTCACCTGTATCCACTTCACATGATAGTTTGATTGTAGCACTTCACTTCATGGGATTACCACAGTTTTAATTACATAAGTATTATATTTTAAGATTTTTGAAGAGATGTCACCGGCGCTAAATTTTAGTTATTCATTCTCACTCGTTTACACCATATTTATATGAGTCGCGGTTCAACTACATTAACGCAAGACATTGTTTAATAGTAAAAAGAATGCCTCTGTGTCTTAACTGACGGATTAATTACATTTTGTAATAAACTATTTTTAACGTTGCACATATCGGCAGTACACAGCTTACTGTTTGACCGCTCCATAGCAAGTGGGCGAAAATAGTTCGGGGTGAGAGTAGTAATCTCGCGACAGTTCAACTCAACATAAAAATAGTTCCAAGTTTCTTTTTTATTTAAAGGACTAAAATTAGATTAAATAATTAAGTAGAGAGATTCGTAGTAACAATTGCTATCGAAGTACATTATAGTGATCTAGGTTAATTATTTAAATAATAATCAATTTACAATTATTTTTAGTTGGTTAAGGGGTCGGAAAACAAGTTGATTCTGGTTAGCGCCTGTTTCTGCAGGATTAATTAACAAGCTTTACCCTTTCTGTACACTCGTATTCCTTTTAATATATTATTAGACTTTCATTTAAATATTATTATTATTTAATGATTACAATAAGCTTTAGGTAAAAATGTGAGATTTTATTAAACACTTAAAATTTATCAACCTATACATTATCAACTTAATTAACTAACACTTTTTTTTTTTTAATGAAATCGTCACATACTCCGCCTCTTAACAAACACAGACTCCTGACAAGTTGGTTAGCAATGTACCGGGAGTATGCTTGGGGAGTACCGTGTGAAATTTCTCTCACCCGTTTTTCTTTGTATGTAATTACGCGTAGCATTAGTCATTCTTGACTTGCTGATTCTTACTATCTATATATATTTCATAATTTACAGACTAATTCTACTACTACATAAAATTCACACACTATAAAATGTATTTTAAACATTCTAAATTTTTCTTAACTCTACTACTTATGACTACTACCGGATTTTTCTTTAGCTGTGAGTTATTCTAGTTATAGAATTTACTCTTTAATTACTCTTTTTTTTTTTTTTATTATTATTATTATTATTATTGTTCCTCATATTGGATGTCAGCTGACTTCTTATTTTGCTCTACTTTCGATGAATAGGATTCAAGGTTGATCAGGCCTCGTACCTATTTATACGATAAGGTAGCCAGATGTTACTCTCGTACTCTTTGCAGTTGAGTACAAACATCTACCCTTTTTTTACATTTATTTAACTTGCACTCTACCATTTCCTTCTTCGTGATAACGTTTTATCTGCAAAATATGTGTCCTTCGTACATATTTTTGAGTAGAGGGTTCGTACAGGGCTACAGTTACTGGAGTTAAGTATTTGTGAATTTGATAAGGACCGCACCATCTGCATGATAGCTTGGAAGTTGTCTTATCGATTGCACTACTCGTTGGGTGCGTTTTATACATAACTAAGTCACCGATTTGGTACTTTACTTCATTATTATTATTTTTTCGCTCGTGATATTTCCTTGATTTCGCTAAGTTTGTTCTTAAATTAGCGCGCGCTTCATTCCATATTTTCCTAATATTTTTATCCCTAATTTCAAGGGGTAACAACTCATGTATTTTCCACTTTGTGGATAATGGGTGGTTAGGTGTATACTTGAACAATAATTCGAATGGGGTAGACTTATGTCCTTCATGATATGCTGAATTAAAGGCGAACTGTATCCAGGATAGGTTCTGGTCCCAAGAAGTATGGTCATTAGCATGGTAGGCTATTAAAGCAGATTTTAGGTTTCGCAAATACCTCTCAGCTATATTACCTTGCGGACGATACTCTGTAGTGGTAATGTGGTCTATACCTAGTTTGAAACACATGTTCCTGAATTCCTTGGACTTAAACTGTGGTCCGTTATCCGACACTAGATGGACAGGAATACCGAATTCTTTAAATAATCTATGCTGTAAAATACTTACTGTGGTTGTAGCTAAGGCTCGTCGCATGAGGTACATCCAGACGAATTTACTAAAAGAATCTACGCAAATTAGTAACATTGTATTTCCTGATTTAGAACGCGGGTAGGGTCCTGAAAAGTCTAAATAAATTTTGGAGAATGGGGTAGCAGGAATCTCTGAGATTAATTGACTTATTTGGCTGTTTCTCGCTGGTTTGCTGAGTGCACACAACTTACACCTTTTCACGAAATTAGCGATCTCACTGTTCATATTTTCCCAGTGATATTCTTTACGAATTCGATGTATGGTTTTATTTATTCCCATATGTGCTCCAATGGTGGAGGAGTGATAATATTCCATCAGCATAGGTTTAATAATATCAGGGGCGATTATTCGTAAATATTTTCCGTTCGCTATTCTACAACATAATACTCTCTTACTTAATAGGTATTTTTCTGACTTATTTCCTTTTTCAAGTTGTTCGATAATTGGACTCAAAGGAGGGTCTTGTCGTTGGTAATGGGCTAAATCCGTAAATGCAAGAGGAAATTCGGTAATTAAAGTATTAATAATCGGCGTTTCTCTAATCTTGTTTTCGTAAGTATTACTACTCGGCTGGAACATACGTGATAGGGTATCGGCAACTACGTTTTGGGTGCCTCTAATATGTTGTACTTTGAATTTAAAACAATTTAATCTTAATACCCATCTTCCGATACGACCTAACTGTTTTGGGTGATTTAGTAGCCAAGATAAAGCTTGATTATCTGTTTCTAACAAAAACTCTTTATGTTCTAAAAAAGGTTTGAACTTCTCAAAGGCGAAAACGATAGCTAAACATTCTAATTCGTATGCGGAGTATTTCTTTTCTTGGTCTGTCAGGGTGCGTGAAGCATAACTAATAGGTAATCTAGAGTTATCTACTTCCTGATATATTACGGCACCTAGGGCTACACTTGAACTGTCTGTCTGCACAACAAATGGTTTTGTAAAATCGGCTAATTGTAGTACACGGGGGGTGATATTATGCTTTCTTTTAATTTCTCGAATGCGGTTTGATGTTGCTCATTCCACTCAAATTTAACTCCCTTCTTTCTTAAAGTATTTAGCGGTGCTGCAATTTCGGCTAGATGTGGGATATACTTGTGGAAATAATTTATCATTCCTAAAAATCGGGCAATTCCTTTCGCATCCCGCGGTGGTAAAAATTCTCTGATAGCACGGGTTCGCTCTGGGTCTATGCTTACCTTTCCGTTGGCTTTTACGATGTGACCTAAAAATGAGAATTGTGTCACAGCAAAATTTGCTTTACTGGGGTTTACGGTTAATCCAGCTTTCTCCAATCGGGATAGTACTTCACGTAGATGTTCAAGATGTTGCTAATTGACTCGCTGTAAATAACAATGTCATCTAGGTAGTGGTACACATATTTAAACTTTATGTCATGAAATAATTTTTCTAATAATCTGCTACATACAGAACTACCTTGGGATATACCAAAGGGTACCCTTGTAAATTGGTATAGGTTGAAAGGGACGGCAAATGCGGTGAGACGCTTTGATTCTTCCGAAAGGGGTATCTGATGAAAAGCTTGATTTAAATCCATAATGGTAAAAATTTTTGCTTTCGTAAAATAATGTAAAGCACTGTGGATGTCGGGAAGTGGTATGGATTCAAATTCTATCCGTTTATTTAGTTGTCTATAGTCTACAACTAATCTATGTTTGTCGTTACTTTTGGGTACTAAAAACGCGGGGGATGAATAAGATGACGTAGAGGGTTCGATGACTCCTTGTTCTAACAGTTTATTAATTTGGTTCCTCATTACTTCCATTTTTGGAGGTGATAACTTGTATGGGGCTAAACGTATTACTTTATTGTCGCTCAAATTTATTTTATACTCTATCAGGTCTGTCAGTCCTAACTTCGGGGTGAGGACATTGGAGAATTGTTTTATTAAAGTCTGTATGTTCCGTCTATCTTTACCTTCCAGGTGACCTAATTCACATTCGTGATGCTTTAGATGTGAAGAAGTCGTGCTAGTACTTTCTCTGTTATTTGAATTATCATCCAAGTTATATTTCCGTGAACGATCGAATCCAAAGTAAAATTTCTTCTCGTGAATGTCTAAAATTATTCCTGTTTTACTGATAAAATCAGCTCCCAATATTAACTCGGGTCCTAATTCCTCGCATACTAACATTGGAAAATACCACGTCAGATTTTTAATTTTTACCTTAAATGTGATGATAAGTTTTATCATTAAGTTTTGTTTGTTAGCTGTAGCGCATTTAATATTTACAGATTGACTGCGTTTAACTAAATTATGTTTAAATAATTTATTGGCTAGCTCTTGACTAATTAAACTTCGCGTTGATCCGGAATCAATTAAACCGAGGGTGGAAGTAACACCAAGGTCAACTTGTATATACGGTAATTGATACTTATTGAAATCACATTTATTAATAGCGTTACATTTATCGATAAATTTTTTTACATAGGGGTCTAATTTTCTTTTGTTATTATTATTAATTTGTTTTATTTTATTGTCTCTCAGGGGTTTACCTGTTTTCACGATGCTGCGGAAGACACAGGGTTTCGGATCTCCCTGCCTTACATGTTTTTTGGATAATGAGTTTTCCGATTGTACTGTTTCCTTTTACAGTTTCTACTGAGGTGTCCAGGTTTTCCGCAGTTATAGCATATATATTCTTTACGCGGGGTCTCACTGGTTTCCTGTCGTGGTTGAGGCTCCTTGGACTTACCATGGCCATGAACATAGGTTGATCTTTGAAATGGTCTTCTTTCTCGTAGACTTCTTGCATCTGAGACTAAGGCTTGCATTTCTTTTCTATGTGGTGTAGTGGATACCGGTGCATGTCTGTGCTGATCTGCGTACCACACATTGGAAGAGTGAATACTACATTGTTCAAGGTCAGCGAAAGTAAGGGGTCTACTTATTAGTGCTAAACGGGAGCGTTCTTCAGGAGATAAGCCTACTAGGATAGTATCGACCAATTGTTTTTCAGTCCAGTCGACTTGCAGTAGACGTGAAGATTCTCTGATGTCTGCAATATAGTGGGCCAGTCTTTCTTGAGCTCCTTGTACTCGAAGTACGGTATTTCTTTTGATCTCCTCATAAATTCCAGTGGGGATAAAATATTTGATTATATTCGTATGAAGTTCTTCTACTGGAAGAGACGAGTTTAATGATTCTAGTACACGATCTCGTAATGGTGGTTTACATTTGGGTAAGATGACCTGCTGTATTTGCCAATCGCTCAATTGTTGTAGAGCTTTTATTTGCAGTAGATATCTGATAAAAGTCAACAGTATCGTGATACTTAAGCCATCGGTGTAAGGAATTTCATTAATTATTTTCTCTACTGGGTGGGAAATCTTTCCGTAGAGGTCTACATTAAAATTTACGTTTGGTATACTTTTCGAAGGATTAGTGGTTGCATTAGGATTTGTAATCGCATATTGACTAGTGCGAGTACGCTGAACTTTAGGCGGTGGGGGTTCTAACATAGTTAGGGTATTTAATTCTCTACTAGGTAATTGTTCATGACTCTGTTGTATCTTAGATACGGTGGGTGATTCGGGGTTCGAGGTGGAGGGAGGGTGTTCTAAAGTAGGGGAATGAACTGGGGAAATATATAACTTTTGTAAGTAGTGCTCAATTTCCTCCATTCTCAATGAGTCTGACTTTCGTCGTAAGTCGTTGATAATTATGGGTAATTGGCTTAATGCCTCATCCGCAAATTTCTGCACATCGGCGGGGATTACGGTTACGTCGGGCCAGCTTAATAAATTATTCAACCGGCGGGTTAAATGTTCTATACGTTGCGTAACGCGCAAAAGTTCCGTAGGTGTTTTTTTGTCCTGAAGGTTCTGAGATAATACTATCAGTTCCCTATATTTCGCATAACAGGTTTCTCGTTTGCCGTCATAATCGAGTTCACGCAATTTATCTAACTGCGAGGTTATCTCTGATCCGGTTTGGCGTAATGATTTTCGTAATTCAGACACGGTAACATTCACGTGTTTTAGACCTCGTAAAAGTGCTTCGTAGCATAGCTCATCTTTTAATAATAGATCAGGATTAAATTCAGCCATTTTCGTAAAGTGAGTGGCTATAACTAATAATTCTACTATTTGCATTAAATACTATACAACGCTATCTTTTTTTTTTACACAAAAATAAAAATATAAATCAATCGTATTCTTACTCTTTCATTAATAAACAATCAAAATGAGATGACAAGCTTTGTCATTTTACATTGGTAGAGAGAGAGAAATCTCACACAGGCTTAAATATGCGTACGGCAAAAGGGGGAATCTTCGGCTACTACACACAGGAAGAGACACGCTTCTTATAACAATAGAACTAACAAAGAGGGTGTCGTTGTAGTTTAACTCAACTATGGGGGAGGTTCACTATGACAGTTTACACACACAGGCGCAGACAAGAATTCAACTGGTCTGATATTGTTTACAAACCGACAGGTTGATGAATGAACTTTTTGACAAGCACGTACCTGCTGTTATATCGTATTCTTGGGGCGTTTTTAGTTAACATTATGTTCATTCCTATATCTAAATAATATTTAAATGACTTATTTATTATACTATTATAATAACTATTATCGTTTAATTTTTATTTAATATTTTAGACACATTTTAAAGTACATGAGTAATCAACAGCTTATGTGTGTGGGTTTATCGGGACACAATTACTTCTTAAATAACACAAGTCACAAAATTTTTTACAAAGGAGTCGCAAAATTTAAGCAAATTAGCAGAGTGGCGCAATTTATAACATCTTCTCCTGTGTTATAACTTAGGGAACCCGCAATAATTGGTTCTGCCAATTATTCAGGCTGCCTTACTTGTGACGAGCTGAAAATTAATCAGAACAACAAACAATAAATATACAAGGATTCAGGGAAGGGGAGACTGTTGATTTATGCACTCAGTATAGTAGGTACTCCTGATGACATCTCTTTATTACATATTGTATTATTTTCTCTACTTAAAATTCTCGACACATATGCTTCAATAGCTTACAGTTTACATGATGATTATATTTTATTCTTTACAAGGCCCCTCAAAATAAGATGTACATGAATTTAATTAATTCTCCGGATCCGGGATTTCCTCTAATACGTTAAGAATGGTTACCTCGCCATATAAAGCTTTAAAATTTTGCCATTTGAAGAATGGTCTTTATTAATCTTTTAAACAATAAGGCTTTACATTTTAGAGCTATAACTCTTTTACTAGGAATAAGTATACAAGTTATGAGTATACAATTACTGTTATACAATTACTTAAAATGTCTTCATGTGGTTAAATTAATTGTCTTTTGTTGAATATAATATTTAGTATTTCATAAGCACGGAAGGCTTGCCTCCGTGTCACCTTTTTGGATGTCTTCCAGCTCTGCGTTATTCCAGTCGTACATCCTCGGTTGCAGCATGTTTGAAGTAGGTAAGGTATCTCTCATTATCTTCGTATCCGGGAGTGGTGTAGTCCTGAAGTCTTTTAGATCTTGGTGTCTCCTTGTTCTCAGCTCTTGGCTAACTGATAGTAATAGCTCGTTGATCTGAATGATTAACACAAAGTTTCATTCACCTGTATCCACTTCACATGATAGTTTGATTGTAGCACTTCACTTCATGGGATTACCACAGTTTTAATTACATAAGTATTATATTTTAAGATTTTTGAAGAGATGTCACCGGCGCTAAATTTTAGTTATTCATTCTCACTCGTTTACACCATATTTATATGAGTCGCGGTTCAACTACATTAACGCAAGACATTGTTTAATAGTAAAAAGAATGCCTCTGTGTCTTAACTGACGGATTAATTACATTTTGTAATAAACTATTTTTAACGTTGCACATATCGGCAGTACACAGCTTACTGTTTGACCGCTCCATAGCAAGTGGGCGAAAATAGTTCGGGGTGAGAGTAGTAATCTCGCGACAGTTCAACTCAACATAAAAATAGTTCCAAGTTTCTTTTTTATTTAAAGGACTAAAATTAGATTAAATAATTAAGTAGAGAGATTCGTAGTTACAATTGCTATCAAAGTACATTATAGTGATCTAGGTTAATTATTTAAATAATAATCAATTTTACAATTATTTTAGTTGGTTAAGGGGTCGGAAAACAAGTTGATTCTGGTTAGCGCCTGTTTCTGCAGGATTAATTAACAAGCTTTACCCTTTCTGTACACTCGTATTCCTTTTAATATATTATTAGACTTTCATTTAAATATTATTATTATTTAATGATTACAATAAGCTTTAGGTAAAAATGTGAGATTTTATTAAACACTTAAAATTTATCAACCTATACATTATCAACTTAATTAACTAACACTTTTTTTTTTTTTTTTTAATGAAATCGTCACACAGCATGTGTTCCGTCTAACTTCTGCGTAACGAGGCTACTGGACTCTGCCTTTTGTTTGGTTTGTTTTGGTGTTGTAAATCGTAGCTAAGTTCGTTCTGTCAACGATGTTCCCAGTTTTCTATTGTCACGTGTACTCGGACGTTTCTTCATTGTATCTCCACTGGCGTCGGGTCTGACGTGTGTCTAATCGTTCTTATTTACGACTCGGGCCTGGGTTGTTAACTGGAGTGTGTGCGAGCGTACCTCTTGATCACAAAATTGTAATTTTTTAAAATTTTGAGCACTATAAAATTCATTCCATGACAAACAAGTGTGTCATTTTAACACGGTTCTGAACATCAAGTACGTAAGTTGTATTTCGCACCATTCGCTTAACACTGAAAACAGTAAAGTAAGCGTATATTTCACATATCATCCACCACAGGTTCTTATATTATTGTAATATTGGTGTCAGGTAGTGTGCGGTCTAACGAAAAAGGTTTTTCATACTGCTAATAGGCACCATTATCACTGGAAGAGGCTGAAGTGTACCCCTGTATATTGATGTGAAGGGGTCCGAGTTGTAACGGTACCTTGAATACACAACGCCCAAATTGGAGAAAAATCTTACAATCGTTACCCGTCTGTCGACAGTGGCGCACCCAGGAGGGGTTGGGGGTTGGAACCCCCTCTCCGAAAATATGAAAAATCAAATTTTGTAATCAACGGACGTACAAGTATTAAAACTATAGTAATTACCGTAGTCTCTTTAATAAATGACTATTTTTACTATTACTCAACGCATGGGCGTAACTTGGAGGGGGGGGGGCAGGTTAAAGCTTCATAAATTCAAGTGTGTAGTGAGACCATCTATATAATAAAATTAATAAATCGTATTATATACAAAATTAGAAAGTTTAGTAATAATTCTTAGTTAGTAAACGGGGAACAATTTCATTTAATACTGATCATCAAACCTTTCTTCATAAGTTGTACTTCCACTTATGTTTACCTAGAACAAATATACTGTAGCCCTATAATATAAACAATTTCAGTTTCTGTTCAACTGAGGTAAGTTACTTATCACATTATGTTGTATGATGGTTGAGTGGCTGGTTTTGTTGCCAGTGAAGTAGGAGTCTCCTTCCTCTAAGAGTTGCTTCGGAGTCAAATTCGTCTGTTATTTTTGAAATTTCAATTTTATGTATTCTTTCAATGCACAGAACAGAAAGGTGATGAAGTCTTTCTTGTCTAGTAGTGTTGCGTATGTAAGTCTTCAGCCTCCGAAGACAAGAAAAAGAGTGCTCACTGCTTGGTAAACTCACAGGGACTGTCAAAAATGTTTTAAACATGTTGTTCAAGTTGGGAAAACATTCACTCAAATTTTGTTCAACAAACTCTTTAGTCTTTGATCAAATTCATCACCAATGTTTTTATTTGCACACATACGTGAAAACACATTCAATTCTGAATACAGTTCCTTCTTTGGCACTTTATACGTAGGATACACTAATTTCACATCGTCTTCCTCAACCTCATTTTTACTCAGAACTGAGCAAAGTGCATGAACTACTTTTAAGTAATTTTCTTTAAATCTGTATGCAATTTCATTTATAAGTGTATCTAAAACGGGAAAATATACATTCTGCCTATAGAAGTCGGAGGCTGTTTGATAATTTCCAGTTCTGTCACCACCAAGCTTTTCAGCCATTTTTCTGATTCTTTCCATTTTGCTGTCAAACATTCCCCTTACAAGTTTCTTCGAAAGAAATAAGAATAACGAACTAGTTATGGCAACTAGTCGTCTGATAACAGTGCAGACGTTGATAAATAGCGCGTACTGTGCTCGCAAGCATAGAAGCTGTCTCCTGTTTGACTGTTTGTTAGATTTTATTTGTAACAACTGGAAACAAAATTTTATAATGCTCGGAACATTGGGGGGGTGCCCCCTTGCCCCCAAGTTACGCCTATGACTCAAAGATCAATATTATTGATATTACTGTATTACCGGAATTGTTTCATAAATTCAGTATTTACTGATTAAGTAGTTTAAATTATTCAATAAGCATATGCAAAGTAGTGATCATGTACTAACAGGACGTTTACTCACGATTATTTGAAAGATTGGATTCGTGCAATATGTGTACGAAGAGCTCTTTATGGCATTATAGGTGGGGCATTGCTGAAAAATTTATGAGAGAAATTCTATGAAGCAATTCATTTTCACCTTTTCGTGTGCATTGACTCCCCATATGTCGCGTATCACATCGTTGCTCCAGAAAAAACCCTGGTTGTAGAGAAAGGAATGAGGAAAACCAAAATTGTCTACCTTGTTCCGAAGTTTTGAATCCCCCCTCCGAAAAATATCCTGGACAAATACCCAGTTGTCAACGACAATTTTTTTTTTTTGTCTGTTTACGTACTGCAGTCGTGTCGTCAGTCGTAAACGGCTGTAGTACTGCCACCTGAGGCATTCGGTTGCTGTGTACTTATGGATTTAGTCTGTGTTGTAGGATTGAACTGTGTTGTATTTAGCCTGTAAAGTGATTTAAAAAATGGTACGTTCTCCTCACGGCAAAGTAGATGCCAAGGCCGTGTTCTCCTCAAGGCCAATAGCGCAGCCCCCAAATATTTCTCCTTAACCACCCCTCTTTCACGTTGAGCCTGTGTCGTACATGCAGTTCATTATAACTGTTGTAAATCACTAAACGCTTCAAATATTTATTTATATTCATTTAAAAACTGTTATAGTTTTAATCAAACTCAATAAAGCAGTTTTTTAAAGCAGTAATTTAACAATTATTACTGTATTAAAATTTAGTAGGAGTTATATAAAACAATTCGATGAAATCTGAAGATAAAAATTTTGAACCTCTTCACCAGTTTTATTTAGAATTTATTTTTTCTTTTCGACTTTAACATTCTAGTATGAAAATACTTTGATTTTTGATATATTTTATAAAAAAAAACTTCAAATTAGTTTTAAGAGAAATAAATATTCCCTTCTGTTTTTACATATGATTGTGTAACATTGAAAAGGCTTACTGGGAACGAATGCACTGATAAGCACAGTAAGCTCTGATTTAGGTGTTTAAACTTGCAACAAAACAAAGCATATTTTTTTATTTTATCAGCTAAGAATGGTCAGCACGTTGAAAGAACTTAAAATATAACAGGGTTTTCTTTGTACACTGGAACTGGCAAATTGGTATAAAGATTTTGTCATTTTGAACTTGGTTCAGGGGTTGAGGATGATACTTTCATACGATAAAATAAGTAAACTTGTGAACCAGTTGTTCCATATTCTGCTTCTCAAAAGGTATTCGATCACTCGTAAAAGTGTTGTTTCTGTAGGGCAGCTTGTTACGGGGCAAAATTCTATACACTAATGCGTGGTGAGTGATCCTAACACGTCCAGTATATAGGCCTATTTCTCTGTGGTCTTATGAAGCCCCGTCTTACACATTGTCCAGTTATTTTGCTTTCCTCGTGATGCGATTCTTCTTCGTCTTCACACGGTTCCCCAGATTCATCGCCGTTGTCCTTATCAGAGTTTTTATTTTTAGTTTCCTTGTCCGGTGATATCGACTCCAAATCTTACCGGGCATCGCCAGCTTTTGCTGGAGAATGGCTGTTACCACACACCTTTAAAAGCAGAATTGGTAAACAGGCCCAGTCTGCCTAGCGAAAGTGTATAGGCTTAAAGTTGGATAAATACGTTTTTTAAATTGTTTTGCAGTTTTTTCGTTTTAAACTTTTGCTGGATCTGAAATCCCTCTTAAATACTCGACAGTATCCTCAAATCCTTCCCCTCCCCCGAAGGTTTTGATGGTCACCTTGAGTTGCTCGCCTGTGGTACCCCTCCCCATAATAGTATTAGATAGGTCTATATCGATGGTATGTTTCATGAGGATGATGATCCGTCTCCATCATTAAGTAGTTCTGTACTTACTTTGCCCATTTTAAAATTTACACACCCAAGAGAATCAAAGCATGAAACTTTCATGCAGCAAACAATCCTCGCGACAACTATAGAGTGAATGAATACTGCTCGGGAGGACAAGCTGACGATCCTGCCACCACCCTGAGGTTGCATAAATACGTCATATATCGTAATAAGTGCTTCTTAGAATCGTTATCTTAGACAAATTATGGACGATACAACACGGACGCATAGATGAACCCCAGCCGACAGCACTGATGTAGTTAGAATATGGCCACCCACCAGTCACTGGATTGAAGTTGCTAGAGAAGAATCACAATTTTGTTTGTTCCATTAGAGACGATTATTAAACAAGTTATAAAAAGACTGGTACGGCTTGAATACGATTTGTAGTATTTTAATTTCGAGGGCAACCAGAATGTAAAGTCTTTTATCTTCTAACAAAAAGAAAGCAATTATTAAATTGTAAAATCGAGGAAGTAAATTAGATGTCTGTAGTTAAAAAACAACAACTTAAATTCAAGTCGGAACTTAACGGTAAGTATCCACGTGGCCACAAGTTGTGAACCTTGGAGGTTTTAAAATGTTAAAAGTGCTGCTATGTAAGTATGCGTTATTGTGACCTTGATCGCTAGTCAGTGGTTTAAAAAGTGGACGTGTTCCAACATGAGATTCTTATTGATCCTGCTGTGATTATTCAGATGGCTACTACTTTCGAGCACCAGTGGAAAGTTACAGTTCATTTTACACGCGCGCGCAAAGCCGGAATTTCTTGTAGTTTCGAGTTGTCCTGACGACAGCTCGTACAATTACCAAAAATTATAGTAATTTTGCTCATTTTCGATTTTAACTTTCTACCACAATGCTCACCGTTAAGTGTCTTGTTTTCGCAGCAATAAGAAGACATTTACACTGCAATGTTTTATAATATTTATCATCTACAGAAAGGTGTTGTATAACTATTCAACATTGGATGGAGGTGCGACACTATTGATACAGAAAATTCAAACTGTGGCATTTAAATCGGTAGTAATTTTCTATTTCGAATTTACTGTATGAGGATGTGATACGTGTATCAATAAAAAGAAGTCGTTGAAACTAACTGAAAACCAGTATATTTAAATCTTAGTACGCGATATAATTTTCAGTATAGTATGCCATTTAAATAATCTCGACGGTAAAATCACCAAAAATTGGCGTAGTGGTAGTCGTATCCTAGACCTCGTCGGGCCAGAACCCGCAAACTGAGGGCGCAAGATACCCCGCAAATCTGTCTGCAATATTCTTAATGACGTTACGTTCGTTTAGCTGACTTATTTTACATTAAATGTTATTAACATTTAAAAGAACATAACGTTCATTATAAAACTCGTTGTCATTAACGAAGTCGCGCATTTTCGCATTTCTGTAATTATACCATTATCGCGTCATTAATAAACACCGTCACAACATTATGCTAATACTGTCTTATTATTATAATACGGTACTACTAAGGTGTACTTAGTAAAACAATCTTAAAATTGATTTAAAACAAATTTAGTGATGCAGCAATTAAGCGGAGTAAAAGAAATAACGTTAATCGAGCACAGCGACATAAATCTCACCTCGTGTTTTGCAAACTACTTTGCTACCCGCGGAAGACGTGTTTAATAAATACTGAAGTATAAACAACTACTGTTGTTAAAGCAGTGATTTAACAATAAAGTAGGTTAACAGTGGTTTAACAGGAGCTTAGTAGAATAGCCTTTTCATACGTCATCCCAGTGCTTACTTCCCCAAACCATTTCAAACACTATAGACATAGATCGCTTAAACTTCTAAAAAAATTTGCAGTTTTTTAGTGCCCGTTAAAAAAATTATTTCTTCATTGTCAAAAAAGTTTTAATGTTAAATCATTTCCCATCATGCTATACCCTTCGTTTTTAAGACTTTTAAGGTTTCCAATTCCTTCCTTAACTTTGTACCTTTACTAAAACAAGGTAAGCCTAGTTTCAGCACTTTATAATTTGTCGATGAGTCTACAAATTTGCAATAAAAGTCTGCGTGTAGTGAACAAGTTGTTGTGCCATTTCCACTCCCCCCTCCCCCCACATTTTACGACGTTCCGCATTTTACCGATCTCCGTACTCCTCCAATGCAAACCATATTATGATAATATTCACATTTAATCCTGTAAATTCCATTTTTTTTTGTTTTAGAATTACCTGTGTACTACTGCTTTTAATATAATCAAATACCGTTTTGTTCCCACGATTATCCTCTGTTTTATCCGTCTCCTAATCCATTGTTTTGCTTATTCAGTGTACAGGTGTGTCAGCTACATTTCATTTATAGTTTTCGCCTGCATGGACTAGGCTTATATCTTAATCGATGTAGTCTAAAAATGATCACGTGTGGAAAGACTACTTAAAAGTAATTGGGTATAGTAGTTGCAGTAGAAGCGGTAGGACTCTCTTAGTTTACTTTTCTGCTTAGTGTGGCGTAATATTGTATTTGTTTGTTGTACAGTGTTTGTCGACGAAACTTCAAAATCTTGCGGTTTCGTTCACGGATCTGGAACTTGATGTGTACTGTAACGGCGAAACCTTAGACATCGTATATCGGAACCGTCGTAGTAGAGATCCTAATACGCCTACTCGTTGTATGCCTCTACTTTGCGTCTCCGTTCAGCCTTTCTCTATTTGTCTGGCTGTGAGCGTTCGACACTCTCTGTATGCCTTCAATCCTCTTCTAATGCGACGACTTTTGTCTGTGTGTTTCCCGGTTTTTGTTTTGTTTCTGTCTGTCTCCCTGTTTGTATATATCTCTCTCTTTCCCTCCCTCCCCGTCACTCTCCCTGTCTGTGTGTCTATCTGTCTATCTACCTATCTGTCTCTCTTTTTCCGAGTCTCAGAGTGCGTTACGTTTCCCTGGAAGAATCTTATTTTTTACAGTTGTTCCGTAGTCCTGATGCAAAGAGGCAAGCGCCTTACGAAATCTTCTTGGCGTGTTACATTTGCGTAGTCAAATATAGACGTGAACGCGTTACAGTTAGAATAGGAAACGTGTGGGCCATGTCATGTCTCTTAAGAACGTTTTTTCTTTTTACTGTCAGAAAAGAAAGTAGCGTATACAGTTTGTGAAAAAATATATTTTCCTAGGTAGGTTAGGACTGAGTAGTCACCATGTGTTAAGGACTGAATAGTGATGTTAAGTGAATGTGTTACAAAAAGTTAAATTTAGATGGAATTAGAGATAGGTCCTGATGGAAAAATCTTGGTGGAGTGGTTGAAGTCCTGATCGCATTGTGGGAGTCGAAAATCCAATTTGAACAATACATACTGTGTATTCTTGGAAACAGTTGTTGCGTGATTGATATTGTTTGTATACATCCACGTTCCGTACACAACGTTGATAGCTTATAAAATGGAAATCGTGTTTAAGATAACTCTAATCCACCAAAATGTGCAAAAATAATCCCCAATGGTTCGATTGCCTGTAGAAAAATCTTTGTCGTTTACTGATTGGTTGGATGATCTATTTTCTTTTTCCTTTTTTCGATGGTCCTGACGCGAGCAGATCTACGAATCGTAAATCACAACTGACGTCATGTGACGTCATTTGTTACCCCATTAGACGTACTTCACGTAAATATTTCAATATTTTAAGATGTTTGATAAAATAAGGATTCTAGCACTAAATAGAAGTGTTCTGAGAAGAATTTCGGAGAGCAGAGTTGTGAAAATGCGGCTAAAATGTTAGAAACATTAGAATAATGGAAAATAAGTTTGTTGTGTTGGTGTATTTGAAAGAAAATATACAAAACGTGAGGCGGGATTTTCTGTAAGAGCATATATAACATTGTACTGTCACATGTTAGAGACTTTCTCCCCCTCATAAAATTGCTCGTACTAAACCTAAAATTAAGACAGACGACTAGTGTGAATATTTGGTATGTTTTCAAAGTGAAGTTAAAGTTATATATTAAGTACGTTAAATTGCCCTAATTATTATTTTACCAATATATCTATTTGATTAGATTCTCAGTATGCTCTGTGTATTTAGATTTCTGACTAAAGCTTCGTAAAGATACCTTGAATGGGTTTTGAAGTGAATGTACGTAGGTGAGAAGAGAAAATCTATTTATTTAGTATAGGACATGCTTTCATGATGACCTTAAATCACAGATAGTAGAAGTGGATTGTTTGAGACGATCTTGTCGGATATCCTGTTGCGCCGTGTAAAAAATAACGAAATAAGAAAGTGAGCAAATGGTACAGAAAATGTTAATGGAATAGTTGTACATCATAGGTTAATGTGATATGGACACATACAGCGAACAAGCAACGAGAGATGGCCTAGAAGGATACTAGAATACCATCCTGCTCAGTCGCAGGAAAATGTTAATGGAATAGTTGTACATCGTAGGTTAATGTGATATGGACACATACAGCGAACGAGCAACGAGAGATGGCCTAGAAGGATACTAGAATACCATCCTGCTCAGTCGCAGGAAAATGTTAATGGAATAGTTGTACATCGTAGGTTAATGTGATACGGACACATACAGCGAACGAGCAACGAGAGATGGCCTAGAAGGATACTAGAATACCATCCTGCTCAGTCGCAGGAAAATGTTATTGGAATAGTTGTACATCGTAGGCTAATGTGATACGGACACATACACCGAGCGTGCAACGAGAGATGGCCTAGAAGGATACTAGAATACCATCCTGCTCAGTCGCAGGAAAATGTTAATGGAATAGTTGTACATCGTAAGTTAATGTGATACGGACACATACAGCGAACGAGCAACGAGAGATGGCCTAGAAGGATACTAGAATACCATCCTGCTCAGTCGCAGGAAAATGTTATTGGAATAGTTGTACATCTTAGGCTAATGTGATACGGACACATACAGCGAACGAGCAACGAGAGATGGCCTAGAAGGATACTAGAATACCATCCTGCTCAGTCGCAGGAAAATGTTAATGGAATAGTTGTACATCGTAGGTTAATGTGATACGGACACACAGCGAACGAGCAACGAGAGATGGCCTAGAAGGATACTAGAATACCATCCTGCTCAGTCGCAGGAAAATGTTAATGGAATAGTTGTACATCGTAGGTTAATGTGATACGGACACACAGCGAACGAGCAACGAGAGATGGCCTAGAAGGATACTGGAATACCATCCTGCTCGGTCGCAGGAAAATGTTAATGGAATAGTTGTACATCGTAGGTTAATGTGATACGGACACATACAGCGAACGAGCAACGAGAGATGGCCTAGAAGGATACTAGAATACCATCCTGCTCAGTCGCAGGAAAATGTTATTGGAATAGTTGTACATCGTAGGCTAATGTGATACGGACACATACAGCGAACGAGCAACGAGAGATGGCCTAGAAGGATACTAGAATACCATCCTGCTCAGTCGCAGGAAAATGTTAATGGAATAGTTGTAGATCGTAGGTTAATGTGATACGGACACATACAGCGAACGAGCAACGAGAGATGGCCTAGAAGGATACTAGAATACCATCCTGCTCAGTCGCAGGAAAATGTTAATGGAATAGTTGTACATCGTAGGTTAATGTGATACGGACACACAGCGAACGAGCAACGAGAGATGGCCTAGAAGGATACTAGAATACCATCCTGCTCAGTCGCAGGAAAATGTTAATGGAATAGTTGTACATCGTAGGTTAATGTGATACCGACACACAGCGAACGAGCAACGAGAGATGGCCTAGAAGGATACTAGAATACCATCCTGCTCAGTCGCAGGAAAATGTTATTGGAATAGTTGTACATCGTAGGCTAATGTGATACGGACACATACAGCGAACGAGCAACGAGAGATGGCCTAGAAGGATACTAGAATACCATCCTGCTCAGTCGCAGGAAAATGTTAATGGAATAGTTGTACATCGTAAGTTAATGTGATACGGACACACAGCGAACGAGCAACGAGAGATGGCCTAGAAGGATACTAGAATACGATCCTGCTCAGTCGCAGGAAAATGTTAATGGAATAGTTGTACATCGTAGGTTAATGTGATACGGACACACAGCGAACGAGCAACGAGAGACGGCCTAGAAGGATACTAGAATACCATCCTGCTCAGTCGCAGGAAAATGTTAATGGAATAGTTGTACAACGTAGGTTAATGTGATACGGACACACAGCGAACGAGCAACGAGAGATGGCCTAGAAGTATACTAGAATACCATCCTGCTCAGTCGCAGGAAAATGTTAATGGTATAGTTGTACATCGCAGGTTAATGTGATATGGACACATACAGCGAACGAGCAACGAGAGATGGCCTAGAAGGATACTAGAATACCATCCTGCTCAGTCGCAGGAAAATGTTAATGGAATACTTGTACATCGTAGGTTAATGTGATACGGACATATACAGCGAACGAGCAACGTGAGGTGGCCTACAAGGATACTAGAATACCATCCTCCTCAGTCGCAGGAAAATGTTAATGGAATAGTTGTACATCGTAGGTTAATGTGATACCGACACATACAGCGAACGAGCAACGAGAGATGGCCTAGAAGGATACTAGAATACCATCCTGCTCAGTCGCAGGAAAATGTTAATGGAATAGTTGTACATCGTAGGCTAATGTGATACGGACACATACAGCGAACGAGCAACGAGAGATGGCCTAGAAGGATACTAGAATACCATCCTGCTCAGTCGCAGGAAAATGTTAATGGAATAGTTGTACATCGTAGGTTAATGTGATACGGACACATACAGCGAACGAGCAACGAGAGATGGCCTAGAAGGATACTAGAATACCATCCTGCTCAGTCGCAGGAAAATGTTAATGGAATAGTTGTACATCGTAGGTTAATGTGATACCGACACACAGCGAACGAGCAACGAGAGATGGCCTAGAAGGATACTAGAATACCATCCTGCTCAGTCGCAGGAAAATGTTATTGGAATAGTTGTACATCGTAGGCTAATGTGATACGGACACACAGCGAACGAGCAACGAGAGATGGCCTAGAAGGATACTAGAATACCATCCTGCTCAGTCGCAGGAAAATGTTAATGGAATAGTTGTACATCGTAGGTTAATGTGATACGGACACATACAGCGAACGAGCAACGAGAGATGGCCTAGAAGGATACTAGAATACCATCCTGCTCAGTCGCAGGAAAATGTTAATAGAATAGTTGTAGATCGTAGGTTAATGTGATACGGACACACAGTGAACGAGCAACGAGAGATGGCCTAGAAGGATACTAGAATACCATCCTGCTCAGTCGCAGGAAAATGTTAATGATATAGTTGTACATCGCAGGTTAATGTGATATGGACACATACAGCGAACGAGCAACGAGAGATGGCCTAGAAGGATACTAGAATACGATCCTGCTCAGTCGCAGGAAAATGTTAATGGAATACTTGTACATCGTAGGTTAATGTGATACGGACATATACAGCGAACGAGCAACGTGAGATGGCCTACAAGGATACTAGAATACCATCCTCCTCAGTCGCAGGAAAATGTTAATGGAATAGTTGTACATCGTAGGTTAATGTGATACCGACACATACAGCGAACGAGCAACGAGAGATGGCCTAGAAGGATACTAGAATACCATCCTGCTCAGTCGCAGGAAAATGTTAATGGAATAGTTGTACATCGTAGGTTAATGTGATACGGACACACAGCGAACGAGCAACGAGAGATGGCCTAGAAGGATACTAGAATACCATCCTGCTCAGTCGCAGGAAAATGTTAATGGTATAGTTGTACATCGCAGGTTAATGTGATATGGACACATACAGCGAACGAGCAACGAGAGATGGCCTAGAAGGATTTTAGAATACCATCCTGCTCAGTCGCAGGAAAATGTTAATGGAATACTTGTACATCGTAGGTTAATGTGATACGGACATATACAGCGAACGGGCAACGTGAGATGGCCTACAAGGATACTAGAATACCATCCTCCTCAGTCGCAGGAAAATGTTAATGGAATAGTTGTAGATCGTAGGTTAATGTGATACGGACACATACAGCGAACGAGCAACGAGAGATGGCCTACAAGGATACTAGAATACCATCCTGCTCAGTCTCAGGAAAATGTTAATGGAATAGTTGTACATCGTAGGGTAATGTGATACGGTCACATACAGCGAACAAGCAACGAGAGATGGCCTAGAAGGATACTAGAATACCATCCTGCTCAGTCGCAGGAAAATGTTAATGGAATAGTTGTACATCGTAGGTTAATGTGATATGGACACATACAGCGAACGAGCAACGAGAGATGGCCTAGAAGGATACTAGAATACCATCCTGCTCAGTCGCAGGAAAATGTTAATGGAATAGTTGTAGATCGTAGGTTAATGTGATACGGACACATACAGCGAACGAGCAACGAGAGATGGCCTAGAAGGATACTAGAATACCATCCTGCTCAGTCGCAGGAAAATGTTAATGGAATAGTTGTACATCGTAGGTTAATGTGATACGGACACACAGCGAACGAGCAACGAGAGATGGCCTAGAAGGATACTAGAATACCATCCTGCTCAGTCGCAGGAAAATGTTAATGGAATAGTTGTACATCGTAGGTTAATGTGATACCGACACACAGCGAACGAGCAACGAGAGATGGCCTAGAAGGATACTAGAATACCATCCTGCTCAGTCGCAGGAAAATGTTATTGGAATAGTTGTACATCGTAGGCTAATGTGATACGGACACATACAGCGAACGAGCAACGAGAGATGGCCTAGAAGGATACTAGAATACCATCCTGCTCAGTCGCAGGAAAATGTTAATGGAATAGTTGTACATCGTAAGTTAATGTGATACGGACACACAGCGAACGAGCAACGAGAGATGGCCTAGAAGGATACTAGAATACCATCCTGCTCAGTCGCAGGAAAATGTTAATGGAATAGTTGTACATCGTAGGTTAATGTGATACGGACACACAGCGAACGAGCAACGAGAGACGGCCTAGAAGGATACTAGAATACCATCCTGCTCAGTCGCAGGAAAATGTTAATGGAATAGTTGTACAACGTAGGTTAATGTGATACGGACACACAGCGAACGAGCAACGAGAGATGGCCTAGAAGTATACTAGAATACCATCCTGCTCAGTCGCAGGAAAATGTTAATGGTATAGTTGTACATCGCAGGTTAATGTGATATGGACACATACAGCGAACGAGCAACGAGAGATGGCCTAGAAGGATACTAGAATACCATCCTGCTCAGTCGCAGGAAAATGTTAATGGAATACTTGTACATCGTAGGTTAATGTGATACGGACATATACAGCGAACGAGCAACGTGAGGTGGCCTACAAGGATACTAGAATACCATCCTCCTCAGTCGCAGGAAAATGTTAATGGAATAGTTGTACATCGTAGGTTAATGTGATACCGACACATACAGCGAACGAGCAACGAGAGATGGCCTAGAAGGATACTAGAATACCATCCTGCTCAGTCGCAGGAAAATGTTAATGGAATAGTTGTACATCGTAGGCTAATGTGATACGGACACATACAGCGAACGAGCAACGAGAGATGGCCTAGAAGGATACTAGAATACCATCCTGCTCAGTCGCAGGAAAATGTTAATGGAATAGTTGTACATCGTAGGTTAATGTGATACGGACACATACAGCGAACGAGCAACGAGAGATGGCCTAGAAGGATACTAGAATACCATCCTGCTCAGTCGCAGGAAAATGTTAATGGAATAGTTGTACATCGTAGGTTAATGTGATACCGACACACAGCGAACGAGCAACGAGAGATGGCCTAGAAGGATACTAGAATACCATCCTGCTCAGTCGCAGGAAAATGTTATTGGAATAGTTGTACATCGTAGGCTAATGTGATACGGACACACAGCGAACGAGCAACGAGAGATGGCCTAGAAGGATACTAGAATACCATCCTGCTCAGTCGCAGGAAAATGTTAATGGAATAGTTGTACATCGTAGGTTAATGTGATACGGACACATACAGCGAACGAGCAACGAGAGATGGCCTAGAAGGATACTAGAATACCATCCTGCTCAGTCGCAGGAAAATGTTAATAGAATAGTTGTAGATCGTAGGTTAATGTGATACGGACACACAGTGAACGAGCAACGAGAGATGGCCTAGAAGGATACTAGAATACCATCCTGCTCAGTCGCAGGAAAATGTTAATGATATAGTTGTACATCGCAGGTTAATGTGATATGGACACATACAGCGAACGAGCAACGAGAGATGGCCTAGAAGGATACTAGAATACGATCCTGCTCAGTCGCAGGAAAATGTTAATGGAATACTTGTACATCGTAGGTTAATGTGATACGGACATATACAGCGAACGAGCAACGTGAGATGGCCTACAAGGATACTAGAATACCATCCTCCTCAGTCGCAGGAAAATGTTAATGGAATAGTTGTACATCGTAGGTTAATGTGATACCGACACATACAGCGAACGAGCAACGAGAGATGGCCTAGAAGGATACTAGAATACCATCCTGCTCAGTCGCAGGAAAATGTTAATGGAATAGTTGTACATCGTAGGTTAATGTGATACGGACACACAGCGAACGAGCAACGAGAGATGGCCTAGAAGGATACTAGAATACCATCCTGCTCAGTCGCAGGAAAATGTTAATGGTATAGTTGTACATCGCAGGTTAATGTGATATGGACACATACAGCGAACGAGCAACGAGAGATGGCCTAGAAGGATTTTAGAATACCATCCTGCTCAGTCGCAGGAAAATGTTAATGGAATACTTGTACATCGTAGGTTAATGTGATACGGACATATACAGCGAACGGGCAACGTGAGATGGCCTTCAAGGATACTAGAATACCATCCTCCTCAGTCGCAGGAAAATGTTAATGGAATAGTTGTAGATCGTAGGTTAATGTGATACGGACACATACAGCGAACGAGCAACGAGAGATGGCCTACAAGGATACTAGAATACCATCCTGCTCAGTCTCAGGAAAATGTTAATGGAATAGTTGTACATCGTAGGGTAATGTGATACGGTCACATACAGCGAACAAGCAACGAGAGATGGCCTAGAAGGATACTAGAATACCATCCTGCTCAGTCGCAGGAAAATGTTAATGGAATAGTTGTACATCGTAGGTTAATGTGATATGGACACATACAGCGAACGAGCAACGAGAGATGGCCTAGAAGGATACTAGAATACCATCCTGCTCAGTCGCAGGAAAATGTTAATGGAATAGTTGTACATCGTAGGTTAATGTGATACGGACACATACAGCGAACGAGCAACGAGAGATGGCCTAGAAGGATACTAGAATACCATCCTGCTCAGTCGCAGGAAAATGTTATTGGAATAGTTGTACATCGTAGGCTAATGTGATACGGACACATACAGCGAGCGTGCAACGAGAGATGGCCTAGAAGGATACTAGAATACCATCCTGCTCAGTCGCAGGAAAATGTTAATGGAATAGTTGTACATCGTAAGTTAATGTGATACGGACACATACAGCGAACGAGCAACGAGAGATGGCCTAGAAGGATACTAGAATACCATCCTGCTCAGTCGCAGGAAAATGTTATTGGAATAGTTGTACATCTTAGGCTAATGTGATACGGACACATACAGCGAACGAGCAACGAGAGATGGCCTAGAAGGATACTAGAATACCATCCTGCTCAGTCGCAGGAAAATGTTAATGGAATAGTTGTACATCGTAGGTTAATGTGATACGGACACATACAGCGAACGAGCAACGAGAGATGGCCTAGAAGGATACGAGAATACCATCCTGCTCAGTCGCAGGAAAATGTTAATGGAATAGTTGTACATCGTAGGTTAATGTGATACGGACACACAGCGAACGAGCAACGAGAGATGGCCTAGAAGGATACTAGAATACCATCCTGCTCAGTCGCAGGAAAATGTTAATGGAATAGTTGTACATCGTAGGTTAACGTGATACGGACACATACAGCGAACGAGCAACGAAAGATGGCGTACAAGGATACTAGAATACCATCCTGCTCAGTCGCAGGAAAATGTTAATGGAATAGTTGTACATCGTAGGTTAATGTGATACGGACACATACAGCGAACGAGCAACGAGAGATGGCCTAGAAGGATACTAGAATACCATCCTGCTCAGTCGCAGGAAAATGTTAATGGAATAGTTGTACATCGTAGGCTAATGTGATATGGACACATACAGCGAACGAGCAACGAGAGATTGCCTAGAAGGATACTAGAATACCATCCTGTAAAATACCACGCATGTTTTTCTTAGTGTATCAGTTTAAAAAATTTTATAGTTATATTTGTAATTGTAAGTTTATTTAATTAATTCAAAATACGTAAAGTAACATTGTTTATAACACTTGACAATATTTTTTATGATTATTTTGAAGTTAATTTCTCTATTACAAAATTTTCCAAGTTAGCTGTAGTATAGGCTAGCGGTTTCTTCATAAGAACAATAATTTCCCTATCTCGCCCCTAGTCGCATGTGACTGTTGGACAAGGTATAGTTAATCCTTTATTTGTTATCGTGGACTAGGAATTCACAAACGTTCAGAATGTTCTCAGAAAATCTAGTACAACTTGTATTTACTTAAATATACTAATTTAACGTTGAATAGTGAATTACAGGCAAGCCCGGTAAACGTGGTTTCGCGCATATCCCATACTAAACTAGGTAAAGGCAAAAGCGTATGGAGCACCGTGCGTGAAACACGGGGTTGTTCTCTCTGCTTGATGATTAAGAAGACGGGGGTTAAATGTTTAAACGAGGATGTGAACAGATAAATACTGTTGTACTAAAATGAGTTAATAGGCTACTGTTTTAATATGAAGCTGTTTTTTTCACTCCTGTTATATATTGAACAGAATACTTTAAAACATTAAGATTTGTGTTTAATCTACGCGTACTCCGTAGAAAATCTGTGTTTTAAATCACGAGGTCATAAAACACCAGACTTACGCGACAGTTCCCAAGAACGCATCTACCGCACATGTTGGAATATCCGAGCATTGCTTGTGCAGTTTCTTCAGACTGTAATTATATAATAATAGTAATACAGTAGATATTATATCCAACAATAATAATAAATAAAGTAATATAAGGATTATAAAGCATTATATAATAAATATAATAAAGTAAATAATTTTTATTATGTGACAATAGATATTATAATTATTATAATGCATACGTAATTGTCTATTCCACATATTTGTATATTACGTAATTATGCATAATTATCGCGGTCCGCTGTAATTAATTAACATCGCGTTCATGATAGATGAGACGGTGTGTCGGATGGGTCCAATAACCAGTTTAACATGACCAGCGTACGTTGTGCAGACGACACCTACCCGCAGTACAAAGCCAAGGTGAGCCAGACCAGACGCACCGCCCGGGGCCTGTTGGGCATTCGGACGGTGGGGCCACGATAGGGCGGCTGCCGTCTCCGTGTACAGTAGTTAGTTATTAACGTTTTGATTGTTGTTAACCAAATGTGCATGTGCATGTACTGTCGATTGGTCACGTGAATAGTGAAGCGTTGTTTGGCGAATAATCTCGCTGTTAAACCTGCATAGTTTGAGTAACTCAAGTCGCATCTTTTGGTATCGATCATTTTGTAATTCATACAGTTTTTAGCAAACGTCTGGCCCATTCCATGATGTTTGTATTCTTATAAACGGGTACAAGTACAGAAAGAGCTTTGCCTTAGGATGGTGTTGAGTTTGTCTGATTGTGTGTGTATGATTATTATTTATGTTTTATGTACACTAGAGGAAAGCTCGGTATGTGCTGTCAAGACGTCGAATTCCAAGAAATGGGCGCGTCTAACGATTCCCAGAAGTCGCCAATGCTTTACCACATAGTATAAAATACGTGGGTTATCGATTCAGTATACTGTAGTTAGTTTTATTCTAACTGTAATGTTTTAACCTTATACATGGTAAGTAAGTTACTTGATATTAGGAACGATGTCGTGGCAGTAGTCGTGAATTAATTTGTGAAGTTCAATCGTTAACTAAGTACAACTTTTAAACATTCTGTAATATAAATTATTCACTCGGAAACAGTAATCTTTCCGTTATTAAAAACAACACTGGTTCTGGCCGTGTTAAAACCTTGCATTTATGGTATTTTCATTGACTCCTCAGTCCCAGTAGAACCGCTGAGGACAACTTTTCATTATGGTGTTACAAGAACAAACGGCGTGTGTCAAGACCCAGAACAATCTTGCTCGTAAAAATGGAACTCGTTGACGTACAAAAATCGTAGAGTTTCAGCAGAAATGTAGGATTCTGGTCCTACCTTCATTGACGAAAATCTCAGCGTAAACTTCACCGCTTTTTGTTCTTCAGACTGGTGTAAATGTTTGTGCAACTAAAAATAATCACGCTTTTAGTTGCGCGCGCTTGTGTGTGTGTGTGTGTGTTGAGGTGGGAGAGCAGCAACGAATAAACTACTAACCTGTAAATAATCTTCATTTGTGGTAGTAGAATGGTGTACAATATCGGTTATGGTAAACTGGAAGTTTATGCATATATGAAAATACAAAATTAGTTTATTACAATAAATAAAATGTTAAACAAAGAAAGAGACTCGACTATAATATTTTATAAGGTAACAGCTGTGCCTGTTTTATAGCATGGTTCTGAAACTTGGGTTCCGTTGACAAAACATCTGAGTAGAATGCAGGCACCGGAGATTAGATTCTTGCCATCTGTTACCGGTAATGGTTGCACACGAAGAGATAGATTCTACAGTGAAGACGTTCGTAAAGGTTTGAAGATTTTTAATATCCAAGATCGTATTACAGAGAACAAAGAGAGATAGATTGCTCATCTGAATAGAATGGCAGGTTGGTTAAGGTAGTTGTACAATACAAGCCTGTTGGACAGCGAGACCTAAGAAGCGTTGGTGGGAACGGAACAGGTGATTCGTCTAGTCCCTAATAGAAGAAGAAGAAGTGAAGAATAAACCGTTCAGGAAGTGATTTGTTTATGGAATTCTTATGACTGAGAGTGAGAGTGATGTACAGGACATTTGAATTCAAAGATAAATTAAATACTTAATTGTCAGCTGTGTGGCTGAGACAGGTAATCATCAGCATACGTTCATCTGCTGTATAGCAGGTTTTTTTTATGAACTCCTCCACTGTTCTCTGTCTTCTGCCAGCCTTTTCGTGGTAATGTAGTTTTCTACCTTGATGTTGTCCATCAACTGTCGTCTCTTTCTTCCTCTTCTTCTCTTTTCGCTAACCATACCTTCTAGACTGTCTTTTATAATAGAATTAGACAGGTAAAGGCTTTTTTAAATACAAGGAGAGACTCCGTGGAAGGGATATACAGGCCTATATAAGACTTTAAACTTAGTATATTACAGTTAAAAACGTTTTAATAAAAAGGATAGTTGCTAACGCCAAAAAATACTGTCTCAAAGCAATTCGCCCCACTAATAATAATATTGATAAAAATAATAATAATATGTTTATTCGCATTATTAAAGTTCAAACACGGTGAATTACCTGCTCACCAAAAAGTGTGAACTGTTATAATTTAATTCACCACTGAAATGAAATCTTGTAATCCCGCTAATGCAAAAGAAAATTTCAGTTGAATTAACGATAATTCCGATAACGATAAATCATTCAATTATGTTTTTTTTTCAGTCCCGTTAATGTATTTTCCTCCGGGTAATGTGACACTACGAACCGGAAAAAAATCAGGAAAATCTGTCGCCGTCTTTGATGGTGACTATCCTATAAACAGATTATCCATTCACCGTTTATGGAGCTACCCATGACCTGTTAGAATTATTACGAATTTAAAGTAATAAATATACCTAGTTTAGTTATGAAGTTGTTAAAATGATTATTATTATTATTATTATTATTATTACTATTCACAGCCGGGCTGTTAGGCCGTGGTCGACTGTTGTTGATTGTGACAAACGTTTCGACTTCACCATCGGAGGCCATCGTCAATGTCGATAATGTTTGGCAGATGTTCGCCAATTCACCCCAGTACTGAGGTAGACTATACGGTGAATTGGCGAACATCTGCCAGACATATCGACACTGAAGATGGCCTCCGATAGTATGGTCGAAACGTTTGTCACAATCAAAAACAGTCGACCACGGCCTAACAGCCCGGCTGTGAATAGTAATAATATTAACAATGTTAACCCCGGCCGCGATAGCGGGTATCAGTTATGAAGTGTTTACCTGTAGGCCTATACCTCTCAAAACGAGAAGGAATAACTCACTGTATCCGAAATTCTCTATGTAATAACTCTCTGTACAATAATGATTTTTATGGTCCGCCAGGTATCATTACGTCAAGACAACGTTTTACCCTCGTTATCCCAGAATCAACTTTTTTAGATGGGTGCAGTGCAAATAGGAGATTTCTAAATCGTTACTAACATTAGGTCTGATGTTTGAAAGACGGATGTTAATATTATATTTTTAACATGATGGTACTGTATTTCAAGCAAACACCGTCTTGTGGTACTGCATGTGATAAAGCAGTGTTAATGCATTTAATGGTACTGCATTTCGGGCATTCAGGTTACATTTCCTACAATTTATTGCCTCTCAGCAGACACGTAGAGAACAGCTGCACACGGTTAGTGCATAGTAAGGCAAATTGCAGTACAGTACGACGTTTGTTCTCACAGTGTAGTTTCTATAAATTGTAGTAGTCGTTTCCCGGTAAGATTAATCTTCTTTGAGCAGCGTAGTCTGTAGCGGTCACCGCGCAAATTGGAGCATTATTGGATCCAAACGAAAAGCCAATAATTTGTTTCCATTAGTAGCGATACGTTAGCGTTAAACAACGGATCCCACTTTTAATAATAATTGCTGAAGTTGTTAAAGAATTTCTTGTCATTCGGTTACTCCCGGTTTACCGAGTCAGCCGTATGATTTAGTATGCGTGAGATTTTCTGTCCAGCAGTGTACCGTTCCTTTTATCCTGGCTTTCACGTCTGCCTAACTCTCCGGTCGGGTTATGGAAACCTTGTATTAGACTGCCTGCTTTAGTCGTAAAGAGTCACATTTACGACCTTAAAAGGGTCGCTTAGTGTTCCACAATACAATGACTAGTATAACAAGTAAAATTTAGGATGGCTCTGTGAAATTGTTTGAGGTACATTTTAAAATAAAATGAGCGTACTCGGAGTGAACAGTAACTATTCTGTTAGTGTTTGTCCTAAAAAAATAAGACTAATGTCTTTAAGTACTTACCATATCATTTCTTAACCGCTTCTGTAGAATCCGTCTTTAGCCGCTTAAGATAATATGGAAAGATATTTAAATATTTTTTGGGTTCCACCGACCCCCAACGAATCTTACTTAGTCGTCCGCGATCGTATTTCCGTATACCGAATCCACTGTCATCAACTTCGACAGTTTGCCCTACACTCCCAATTTTACAAGAATTTTCAACCAGCCACACAACAAGAATTTCTCTGAAAGAACGTATTAATTGTCTTGCCGTTGGTTGTGACAGGGATACCGGTACTTCAAGATCCATGAAATTAACGGACAACAAGGTAACGGGAAGAACGCGTGAAGTCCAAAGATAGTACTGTCCCGTACATGTTTTTTCACTCGACAGTTTTTCACCCCACATCTGTACATCAAGTTTCCATTTTGACCGTAATTAATATCCATGTTTTTTCCTCAACACTTTACACAGTTGATTTTTTTCATAAGCTTCCAGTCTTCAGCACAGTTTTTAAGGCCTCTCTTTAGTATAAAATTTTTAAATAAATACGTACTGTTGAAATCCATATCACTGTTCAGTTTACCGCTTAAAATTTTATGTAACAAAACGCATTGGCACTGAATTACACATTGTAGTTTCAATGCTCTACGCTTCAATAAAATACGATGTTGATAGAACACTGTACTCCGTCTAAACGAAATGGCCTTTAAGAAACTAGACGGGACCACGTTGGTTTGGGGTTTCCTTAAATATCAATGAACAGACGACGTGCTTAGGTGCAGTGAAAGTAATAGGTGACCCTTTCGAAGGGTGTTAACGTAGTAGGCAGGTAGTCTTATACGATGACCCCATCAGGTTTATAAAACCCCTCCAGTCTTCTACTTCTCAGGTTTCAACCTCTTACGACGTTGTCCAGTATCCGGACGCCACTTGTGAACTTGGTTCTCATTAAAGAACGCAGGCTTTCACTACCGGAGTCTCATTGATAAACATATGCCGGGCTGTTAAGCCGTGACCGTAATCATTAAAACAACGGTCTTTACTGTTAAGGTGGCTCATGGTAACAACGATCAATATATAAAAGTTAACAAATTCACAATAAATTAAATAACCAGACGTTTCGGCCACAGCCACGACGGCCTTCCTCAGTGACGTGGGGAAGAGGTAACAGGTAGCCGCGATTGTTCACAATCGCAGTATCTCGCGGGACTTGTTAGCTCACATATGTACCATGGTAGATTTGCTACTGCCATATACAATTGTGATACTGTATAATTTATTATACATTTTGGTACACATATTTATTTTGAGACTTTTATAAAATTGTAATGCTGAGCCACAGAGGGGAATTCTGTACATCCGAGTAGGCTTTAAGGTAGTTTTGTAGAGCAGTAGCTTAGTTTTGTATTGACAGCATAATTAGAGATAATGCTAACATATATAATTAGTGTTACGTATACTAATACATGTTTGAAATACTTGCATTACGTAAGTGTAGTTGTAATCTGAGTGCAAGCGTGTCATTTAACTCTTGGGCGTTTCTGTTGTGTGTTACAGGTAATGTCTCCAGTACTCTGCTGTAGCGTGATGTTGAATATTGTAGGCTATCTGCAAATTACGACTTAATGTAAGATGCAGAAGACGGTATAAGCTGACGAGTTTAGATGTGTTGTAAGTAAATTTGCATGTTGTTTTATTTCTCCAGTGAGTTTCTTGTAATGTTTTCTGTTCATCCCGTGTAGAAGCTGAGCTGTTCTCATTTCGAAGCAGTACGTTGAAGAAATGGTCTCACGTCACCTGGATCTCTTCTGTCAATTTTCTTGTTGGACGTCCTCCTGTATGAGAAGATCGGCATAAGTCGCCTTTTTTTTAAAACTCATTACACGTTTTGACCATTCATCTGAAGTAGTAACTCACCGAATATTCTCCAGTGTCCTCAATGCTACAAACATTTATTTATTAGACCCGTTGTTTTATACCTTTTTATCTCTTGTGCTCTCCTGCATTGCATGTTAATGTTGATTTGATGTTGCAACGTAATGTTCCACAATGCTTCACAACTTTTTCGAATGGACCGTTAACACCTCACACTTAAATAGAGAAATTTTTGCCGGATAGTATGAAGAAAGTCGAAGCTGTCAGTTGAAAATGGAAACTGTTAAAACCTGCCCTGACCAACAATATCCAATTGGGGGGTATGAAGTCTTTATGATATAATTATTACAATTATGACTTCATTGTTAATGAAGTCTTTAATATAGTTTTAATAAAATTGCTCTTTGTGAACGTTACTCACAAGTTGGTTAAATCGGTTCGATCTGTAGGAAGTTTTTAAGACCTTACGCCGAGTTTCAGTAAATAAGATTTTTCCACGCGTTCTGAAAAGTCTTGGATTTACTTCCATTAAAACGCTGCCTTGCGGAAGTTGAATATGCTTTCACTGGACCAGATTTTTATATACCATAATTCTTTTTAATTTGTGTGTCCTTTGTGATGTTTAATTTGTTTTTCTTTCTTCGTTATTTATTGTGGCCGATTTCCAAGATGAATCTTCCTGCAAATTTTGATGTAATCGTCGAAAAACGACGCGTTTCGTGTTTACACTTCCAAATTCAGATTCACCCACAAGCTCTTAAATAAAGATGTCGCTTTAGCCTAAAGAAGGAAGGGTGAAATACGTCCTTTTCGTGATATTACATCAACAGTAGCGAGAAGGACAATTTCACGTGTAGCGAGAAGGCAGTTTTATTTCACGAGTGTTGAAGTTAAGACATAAGAAATAAATAAATAAGTTGTCTCGTGTATTGGCGGTGTATTATTTACAGAACGCCTGGGGAATATCGTGGGACGGTCGTTAGACGCAGTGGTGTCCGTTAATGGCTATTAGTGGCGGACAATTAACGGTGGTGGCTGGTGGCGGTAAACGTGTAATTTGCGTATTGTGTGTACCTCCTACAGATCGTATCGCTTGTTGCATCCCCGCGTGCAATACGTAATCCGAACTAACCATGAACAGTAGTACCGAGTTAGTTGGATTGTCGGACATACAGTATTATAATATTAGGAGCTTCCGAAGGTTACAGTCGGGCCAGTGGGTACCCAGCTTGAGGTTATTAGTCTAAACCTCCCGAGATCCCGGTTTCGAATCGCTGGCGACGCGATAAAATTAAGGCGAATTCTATAGCTCCCAAGTTGACTCAGCCTGTGGCAACGAGTACTTGGGGCCAGGGGCAAATCCAACAAGCAATTTGAGGGGGGGTGGATGTGAAAGGTGATCCTTTCTTCAATGCTCTAAAGAATTGTTAAAAAGTTAAGATAAAAATTCAGTGTGATATTATCAACTCAGTACGTTCCTTAACATACAGTTATAAAATCGTATCTGTGTTTGTCAGTTCATTGTTCTTTTAATAATTCTCACTTAGCCTACAGAGTTTAAAATACACACTACTTATTAAAGGTTATGTATCAAGCAAAAATTAACATGCTGGTAGAGTTACAATTTAAAGTAGGTCTAATTTTAGAGTAAAATCATGAACCTACATGACATATGATTTTCTATCACATTCACAATCACAAAATCATTCTACAATCACAAGACGACAAATAAAATGTCGTCTGGTTACCAGTGGGGGGGCAATTCCCCCCTCCCCCGTGGACCCGTGCCTGCTCGGAGCAACGTTTAGGGTAATAAAAAGCTGCGGCGGCCTTTTTCGAATACCCGCCCTATTCTATGCCACTCAAAACCCATTTCGGTAGTACAAAAGGAGTCTACTTTTATTTTATCAACTAAACTGTATCTCCGTCGATTCGCTTTCCTCTTGGTCGGAAGAGGGCTCGGTGTTCGATCCTTGGAAGACATTACGAAACGTCGAGCCCTCATTGTCTTACGTACGAGTGGCAGTAACCCAACGCAGTTCCCCCCATAGTTGCAGTCGGCGAGTACCGTATTCGTGCACTCGATAATGGAAACGAACACAGCATATACTGCGCTAAAATGGCTGACCATGAAAAGCCTTTTACAGGTGTGCTTGGAGCAAACAGGGTTACGAGACAGGAGCTCGAGATTGTAGCTCGGAACTGAACACCCACGATTTTCATCTATGTACGCAAAGACCGCTTATTAAGTGCCATAATAATAGAACACTGCGAAAAAACATTAGAATTTATTTCCCTATTGTACAGCGGTAAATTCAATCAAGAGTTGTACTTGCATATTTTCATATTGTAAATTGTATATTGTAAAAATATATTGCATAATGTAAATTTAAATTTATAACTTTCATTTGTAACGTGTCCATTATAGGTTACAGTCATAATCCAGGATTCGCTGCTGCATAATGTCTTGTATGACCTAAACAAGAAAACCAACTTGTGATGGTGAAGGGATTGTTGTCGAATAGGTTAGTGGCCGTCGATTATTTATATTATATATTGCAAACTATTGGAAACTGGTGGCTTCTGACATTAGACGGTGCTCACTCGTGGGCACTGTAAGTGCTAAGAGGAAACACCTTGTATCAGAACAACCACTAATCCTGTCTTAGAACGAGAAGGGTGAGGGTAGTCGACTGTGTCCTAACATCGGAGGCCCAGAAATGTGGTACCCCAGGTTCGGATGAAATACACGCCAACTGTCTCTGTATGGTGTAACTAAGGCTGCTTCTGCGGGGGGGGGGGGAGGTGAGACTAGCTTGAATGTTCATTTTTCTCAGGACAAATGAAATATTCAAGATTCTTCCCATATAATTATTTATAAGCTTTATTTTAATACACGCAACTGGTTTAGAAATAAGCATACGTTACGTGTTTATGGATCTTGAGGGGGGGGATTGATTCCTCCCGTAGTTACGCTATTGGTTGTGAATATTCACAAGAACCGCTGGACGAAATTTTAGCAACAGGAAGCCAAAAACCCTGTAGTACGGTGGTGGCGTTGTAGCATCAGAGAAAGAAGACTACTACTGTAGAACCGTGTAGATATAGTCGACATTTATCAAAATCCGTATTCTACGACAGAGTCTTTTCCATATACTTAATGCTCCGTTGATATCAATTTGATAATGTAGGTGCTATGGAGAACACCCTTGAATTAAACACTTTGTTACTGCAAAGTATTAGGACACGTTATTCCCGACTTTAAGAGCGCTGACACGTTTCTCATAAAAGTTGCGTCCTACTGTATTATTGACAGCGCTAACACCAGCTTGTTGCATGACTGGCCACAGCTGTGACTTATCATAACGCCTTATGAAAATCAATAAATGTTAGATACACAATCATCCATGGCTGACAAAGCTCTTTTAAGCAAAACATTGTCAATACAAGACCTTCCCACACGGAAAACACTTTGTGCTTGCGTACCATTTCCGTAGCTTCTAATTTTAGAATTCGTCACACTAAGCCCACAATAATTCTCGTATTTTTGCCGCCACCCTTTCTGTATAATGATAATAGTTGATTTGCTTCCGTTAGTACTTCTTCATCCTTGTGAAAATTCCTGCGAGTATTTCAAATACATATGTGGCATTGTTTAGAGCTATACCAATAATTCCAGGTCCAAGAGCTTTATTGTTCATTGTCTGTAATGCTGTTATCACTTCATAAGATGTTACGTCCTCACCTTCCGCATTTCCGTAATGTGCGTCCGAATTTCCTCGTGAGGTTATAAATTCTACTCTGTTTTCTGTAAAACGTTTTCCGTTATACTACTTCCATTCATCCAGAGTTTCTTTTGTATTTGTGCTAACTTTCTTCAAAAGTCCCCAGGCTTTGTTTTATTTCGATAATTTGTTGCCATGTCAGTCGTTCTTTACTTTCGTAAATCTCGGACTGACTATCTACTGTTAAACTCCCCCTTGACTTCGGAAATATATATTTTCTACTCGTTTAGTTCTTCTTAAGCCAACTTTATGCCACTCGCTGCTGGAGAAGCCCGTTGTAGGCGGACCTTCATGTGTTCATCTGTAGCATTAATCAACCACTTCTTCGATTTGCTACACGCAATGCTAGTTACTAAACTCCTACCGAACGTACAACGGTCAAAACAGTAAATATTTTTATCCTCCTAACGATTATAATATTGCAAGAGTAAGGAATGAGTTAATAAGTTCTGAATGAAGAAAAATGTAAAAAAACTAAAATGATGCAGAATGGCAAGAATGAAGGCTCCGATATTCTTTGAAGTCTAAACTGTAGACCAAGTGAACTTATGGAGGGGAGTACGGTGGCATGGAATGGAAGCTGCACGGAGGAAATCAGAAATAAGATGTCTATGAGTAAGAGAGCTTTTGAAAGATAAAGGAGTAGGCTACTGACACCAACAAGGATTCCGATTGAGATGAGAAACAGATTTGCAAAATGTCTTAATTAGAATTTGGTTTTATATGGCGCTGAAATATAGACCATCAGAAAGAAAGACGAAAGGTAGGCCTATAGGCCTACCTAGAGAGCTTCGAAATGTGGTGGCGGCGGCGAAGAGTGATTAAGATGAAAGGATTGATAGGAAGAAAAACGATGAAGTATTGACGAGAATAGAAGAGGCGAGAGATCTACAGAAAGTAATAAGAAAGAAAAAAACATCTTGTTTAGGGTATATACATTGCGTAGAAACTGTCTGCAGCTAAGTAGTCTATCGTAGAGGGAAAGGTGGAAAAAAAGAGAGGAAAGGAAAGGGGAAGAAGGAAAGGTTTGAATGCATGATAACGTAAGCCGGGATTTAGATAACGGACGAAACGAGATTTAGGACGGCAAAAAAATGTCTTGAAGGCGGAACAGCAGTGTACCTCACCCTTAGATTGCAAAGAAGAAGAAAAATTAAGCCATAAAAATTTAAAGAAGATGAATTTGTAAGTATAGGACAACGAAAACACTGCCACCTATAGTGTTGTGCCGTATGCTTTACTCAGTATAGGCTATCGTGACTTTTAAAGATTTTATTTTGTTCAAACCGTAAAATATATATGCCTATATACCGGTATGCAAAAATCGAGAACTATTTGCTATGTAAAATTTATGATCATAAAAACGAAATAAATTATATTTATTTTGTCTGTAACGGAAGATTACAAACAAATGTATATTTGCTGAATTACGAAATTATTAAGTTATATTCATAAAAGTACGTATCTAAAACACGATTTTTTTGGTGGATCACTTTGTGTGTCTTTAAACGCTACATTTAAAATCCTGCGTTTTCATCTTGATACCAACAAATTTATTTCGAATCGAAATGTACGTAATCATTGCCAGAAGCATTCAAGCACTCGTAGCGTTTCGTCTTTGGCAAATTGAAAGGAAAGCTAAGAGAAAAACTCAATGCTGGTGGATAGGAAATCCTCGAGTCTTGCTGGCGAGTACGTTAAGCTGTCGTTAGCAGCTTCGTTCATTCCAAGTAAAAATATTTCGACTCCGACTAGAGTATAAAAACGTACGAGAATATAGTATAAATTCATCATCGCTCTTAATGCTTTTATAATTAACGCCCGGAGGAAATTACTCGAACGCTTGATCGTTTTCTAGCCGACGTCCGTAGGCAAACTAACAAAAACGGACTACTCAGAAGATAGCTGGAACCGGACTGTAAATTATACGTGGAACTAATAGTAAGCGGGAATCCCCGAAAAAGTGTAATGAAGAAATTTCGTGTTTCTTCGTTTTCGTGTTTTCGAACAACTGCTGGACGGTATCGTTGTCACCGTTGCCGTTTGTTTCTTTTAAACGTTAAAAAATAGAGGTCAACTACGTAGACCGTTGGGCGTAACTTTATTTTACTACTGTCCATACGCAACAGGCTGAATCTGTTACCACTAGCCACTGTTCTGTATCGGTAAACTGTATTTGTTGTACATTCATACGCGCGAATTTCGTTTAAGAGCCTGTATTGACAAAAGCGTGGTATTTCCAGTGGTTTTTGAAGTAAGATTGAATTACGTAGATTAAGGTACGGCTATAATTTATTGACACGATTCTGTGGCGGCAACTAACTTCACTTAACATACACTTTAGCATTGCAACGGAAGATTTACAAATTTGCTACGACGTCGGTATCGTATTGCATGCGAGTTGGTAATTGTTTGCCTTATTTACAATTAGGTCTACCTGTTGTATTTGTGAACATTACATTGATTAAAATTTGTGACTCACAATGTGCAACTTGAATTTGTAAATACTGCTAAAACTTGATTCGTTCCATTTACTGTTGATTTAATTTTACTTTAGGAAAAACTAAAGCAGGAGTAGCCTAATATTGCCTTGGCCGAACCTCCCTTCCCCTCAGAGGGTCGGAAAAAGTTGACGAATTTTGTTAATCTCGTAATTTTTAGATTATTTTATTAGTTTTTCAGCTGTGTACGCCAATATAGTAGTAACTCTTTATTAATTATAAAAACAGGTTTATTACACAGCATTTGCGTAAAAACGTTTGGAATATGAAATATAGAAAAACCAATTCAGCCAATAAGTATGTTCTAAACAATGTTTGAATAACGCGTTTTTTACTGTGTTAATACCTTTTATTTTAATGGAATTCATTTCAGGATCTTCTTACTTACAGCGACGGGACAACCCATTACTGAGTCAAGGCCTCCGCCAGTTGTCCCGGTCAAGTGCAGCTGATCTCCAATTCCGGGTTCCAAGGATAGACCTATGGCGCGCATTATACTTCACACCGTCTTCCCGACGTAGTTTGGGTCTACCAACTCGCCTGGTGCCATAGATCTGTTCTGCGAGTGCCTTTCTGGGTATTTCATTCTCCCCCGTTCTGATCACATGTCCAGCCCACCTGAGTCTACCAAGTTTTACAACTTTCACAATATCTGGCTCTTTCAGAAGAGCGTTCAGTTCTTGGTCGGTCCTTTTCCTTCATTCCCTCCTTTCCTTTTTACGGTTCACGGTTGTAAGTGAACGAACCTCGGGACAGCTGAAGGTTGTATTAGTTTAACTTACATCTGAAGACGACCACAGATTGTTTAGTGGTCAAAACGTTGTGTGGCAAATTCTAACGATTGCAATAGTCTGACCTAACCCTTCTGATAATACGACTACAACGATCACTTTATCACGGTTTATCCCTTGCCACACCAAAACCGCTCCAGGAGGTAAACGGCCTTGCCGTGGTGTGCCAATTTACTCAAGACTTTCTGTTCCGACTAATCCTTTTCCTTTTGTCTAGCCTGTGTGGCGATTCGCCCATAGTTCTAGATCTTGAAACGGTCTAGACCAGTGGTTCCCAAAGTGGGGGTCCGCGACAATGTTTCAGGTGGTCCGCAGGCACTTAATTAGAATGTACCGTAATTTTCTCCGATTTTGTATGCTCTAAAACCTAAATTGTAGAATCTTAAAACAATTAGTAGAAGATTCCAGTATTTTTTTGTTTGATTCAAACTAATTGTATTGTACAAGTAATTTCAAACTAATTGCTTCAATAATGTCTTTAAATCATGTCGTGTAGCAGCCAAACTGACTAGACTTCTCTCTTACACTAGAAGATTCATTGGCAGAACTTTCAACTGATAGTTCATTGAAATTACAGTTTTTGCAATTACAGCTTCAGGTTATATGTAATGAATGACTGACTATCCTGAAATCGCAAAAAACCTTTGAGCGTTTAACTGTGTTTCCCTCTATTTATTTGTGTGTAACCGCATTCTTCCTGCTCACGTACTTGAAGTTAAAGTTAAGAAATAAACTTGATGTCGAGAGTGACTTAATATTGAAATTATCAGACATTAAACCCAATATTGCTGAGCTAATTGTTCAAAAGCAGCTTCATTGTTCATATTAAACTATGTTTGATATCAATAAGTTGGTAAATGACCTGAAGATGGCTTGACTGCCGAAAGCGCTCGTCAGTACCAAAGACAACATAGTGGTTTGTATAAAATTACTAGTAGAAATATGTTTAATATCATTAATATTATAATTTTGCAGTTAGCGTAATTTTGATTTTAATACATTTTAATAAAATATAAGAGTTTCTATCATATTTACTGTTTGTTTTATTTTAGAACTCGGACGAGGTCCCTGAATTTTTAAATAATTTTGGTGGGGTCCGCGGACTAAAAAGTTTGGAACCACTGGTCTAGGCGGTTGAAACGGTCGGACAATTTACCTCCACGCTTCCCAACGAAATTTCAGTTCCTTAACTCGCCCGATTGTTGAATTGTCGTTAATAAGTGTTTCAAAAACGATATGAGAATTATCATATTCGATTATCTGGAAATGTAGAGGGACGTCTGTACACATCCTGTAGACAACTGTTCGTCTATACGCAAACCAGACTCTTTGTTTGGAAACCACTGACATCGTTTTACATTAGGCCTATTTGGATTTGCAATAATCGTTATAGAACGAGTGTTTGTTAACGTTGTTACCGCCGGAGAAATCGCCGGCAGTGTACCATGTGTCTTGTATTTTTGGAAAGGCGGAAAATGGCTTTCTATATTCGACTGTAACGATGTTGAATTATGTTAATGGCATACGGGCGAGCATATATGTATATACGTTAACGTTAATTACTCCAATTGCTGGTTGTACGTACTGTTTGCAGCGATCACAGATAGTCTACACGACTTTCACTAAAGTATCGCTGTCAGGTTTAGCGTAACGCCTGCTGAAATCGACATATTTTTTTTTCTTTTACATTTTAATAAAAACGTGTGTGCCGCTTTCACAGCGTGATTACTGCTGCGGTTGTTGACACGTCTTCACGAATTGATTTTGATGGAACGAAAAAAGTCGGCTACACTGTGTAATTTTGTAGATGTAGGCATAACTCTTCAACCTTTTTGCAGAAATGACGTTTACGGCATTGTCGTTCCCCAGATCAAATCTTTCATTGGTGGACACCGTCAGGGCGCCATAGCACTCACCTGGTAAAGCAGACTTCGCCAACGGTTTCTGCTAGTCGACATAGTAGCATCTACACTTGGGTTCCACAGTCGGATGAGACAATGGGCGAGACAGGGATGCAAATGCATTGCGCTTATGGGTTTTACGTTCGCTACTATTATGGGACTTAAAAACCTCGATCTATAAAAGTGAAGTAGGCCTGTTTCACTAAATAGGCCTAAGTCTACAAAATGTACGTGGTAGTAACATTATTTTAATTCTTCATATTGTGGTATATTTTAAATAATTTTAGCCCCAAAACTGGGTCGGTAAAAATAGAAAACGCGATAAAACCACTAACAGAGTAGTAGTTTTCAACTTACAAGCCCTAAGGGCCCACTTACATTCGGGAACCAACCGGCCGGGCGCATCATAGCGATCAATTTTTGACCAGTAACGTAAAAGTAAAAAAGGCGGTACTAATTGTAATGAGTAAGTACTTACTTACGTAATTGGAAATAAGTAAGAAAAGGTACTTTACACATTTAACACATCTTACTACATACTTTTAACGGTATAGTCTGTACCGTATCAGTGTAATAATGAAGATATTGTTGTTTCTCGGCTGTCGTAGCTGTAATGTTTACGTGACACTTAACATGCGAGACAGTGTTACGTAATACGGAACATGCTCGTACATTCGATAGTGTTCGACAAGCTTCTCTACTATATACTAGCCCAACGGTGCGTGTTTCTACCAAGGCCGTGCTGAAGTATCCTCTAGAATTTTCGATTGCTTGTTAAGGAAGCATATTATGGAACCCTGCAGACTATAAATAGCCCACACCTGCCGTTTAGTTTTCAGTTATTGTCGGGCGATTTACATAGTGCGTGTCAAGTGGTATATTAGTGATTATAGTGCGGAATTCTTTATAGTTGACAGTATTATTTGTGTGGACTGATTAACTTGAATTGAATTATTGTACGAGTATAATCTTGTTGAATAACATGTTCATTTCAAACTGTTAATTGAGATTAATTAAAGCCGGTGATTAGTGACTTAATTAGTGTCTTGTATTTTATTTTCCACTGTACCATACGAAGATAAAGGAGACCGTCGTAACAATATAATAAAGATACTAAACATTGAGTATTTACAGAAAATACTTAATGTGACAACTGAGGTCGATCTGCTGCAGCCACTGAAGCAAGAATATTGACACCGAGCTGAGTTGTCACTGATCTCAGTACCGGTAGCTGAAGCACAGAAGAATGTGTAAAGCGACCGCTGTTGTAGTTCTTGATTGTGGAAAACACGCTTTCACAGATGTATCGACGTCATTTTATGTGCGAAGTTCGCATGTTTGGAAATCGTTTATCAGATACCGCCTTAAAGAAATCCGACCCGTTTTCTTTACTGGTCTGCAGGAAGGGATCAGCTTGTAAGTAATACAGTTCTAGTTGAAAACCCTTTAACTTTGAATAACAGATGCGACTGGCTACACAAGTAATTTACACATTTCACGCATCTTACTATTAAGTAAGTGATATCACCTTGGCAAATTTAAAAAAAACAACGTTTTAGCGATTATTAAAAGAAGTAGGGTTTTTTATTACTTTTTTCCATTATTTAATTTATTTCATTTTCAAAATACAGTATTACTTTCCTTCTATTACTTACATGCTATATACATTCCTTCATGTAATAATTATTTGTATTTATTAAATAATTTATTTCGATTTACGATTTCCTAAATGCTGCGAACGAGGTTTACTCTTTTAAGACTGAAATTATAACAGATGTATTTCTAACGATTTCAGTAAGAGTCTTGTGCGTTAACTGAAACACATCATGATTAACACCGTTTGGAAAGGACGGGAATTGGACGAGCGGCAGTATGCAGCACGACCGTTGAAGTACGTTTGTACGATTCGCTCAATAATTTGGAAACCAATAAAGATAAAACATTAGAACTTAGAGCAAAATTAAATTTGAACCTTTATGTACAATTGACTAGCTTAATGTATTAGTCTATCTTGAATAGGGAAAACGTTTCTCATAAGCTACTTTTTACGCCTCACGACTGAACAAAATTAAAATTTGATATGAAATTTTATTTTTTATTTTGTTATTACAAGGGTATTATTAAATTTAAATGGAATGTACATTATGTACGTGATCTGGACTACATGCACACACAAAATTATCGTTAAAGAGAAAGAACTTCTTGGGTAAGGACAGTTTATATTTTAATACGTACTAAATCGACTGCGACAGTTTTATTACTTTTTTTATTTTTACCGACTCATTTTTTGGGCTACATGTATTTAAAACATACCAAAATGTGAAGAATTATATTACTGTTAGTACTGTGCACATTGTGTAGAGTTATCTAGTACTTCATTTTATCTGTCGAGGTTTTCAAGTCGCCTAATAGTAGCTAACGTAAACCCCATGAGCGCAATGTACAGTATTTCCCTATCTCGCCCATTGTCCCATCCGACTGTGGAACCAAGAACAGCCTACATATTTTTGACGGTTTAAATAGTCTTTACTGTATTAGTATAATAATGAAGATATAATAAAGATACTGAACAAGGTCGATCTACTGCTGCCAACTAAAGCAGGAACATTCACAACGCGCTGAAAACATTTAAACGTAACTTTGAATAGGCCTAACACACGCGGCTGATTGAACAAGCGCGAATGTTTTGTCTAGCCGAGAGATGAAAGGAAGTAGACTGGATCTTGGAAATATGATGAAAATAAACGAGGACTGGAGCAAACACACGTTCGTTAATCAAATAAAGTGAAATGTACTACAGGACGTTTATTAGTGAATAAGTGAAACAGTTTTTCATAGATTTCTCATGTAAGATCATTCTCAGTTAAAATAATATTTAATTATTCATTTACTTATTAAAGTAAATAGAATAATTATACCACGCATTCCACTCCACGTCACCTTACCGTCTCACTGTCACCTCAGTGGTGTGGCGTCCATGTAACCTCTATAAAATTAATTGTAACAGACAGTAAATAATTTAGTTATTGGTAAATTTGAAATGTGAACAATATTAGTAAGAAAACTTAAAGAAAAGCGTAGTATTGCTTTCGTACCGTTGAGCGCTAGCACCGTCATTTTAATGTTGTACCCGATGTGTTGCTGCTGTAGGTCTATAAACCGGCAAAATGCTCAGTTATATAGCAGCTATGTCTGTTTTCAGAACCGATGAGTACCGTGTACTACTTGCATCTGTTCTGTTTTGTTCGTTTAGTTATGCGTTTCTCTGTGTTACTTTATTATTTTTAATTCGATTATGATTTGTGTTCTGATTTATTTTGTGTAAGTACCTATAATGGGCTCAGATTCCGTTAAACCGGGACCCACTTCTTCTGCTAGCGAAGGTAATCGCCTGATAGAAAATACACTAAAAGACTCTTTTGGTTTGCGTACGTTTAAGGAAAAGTATGAACATATTATGGCAGATCTGCTCCTAAACTAAAGACTTTAAATCAAGTTAATCTGGCGGTTATGATCGCCATTTTAGTGTTGCATGGTGTATACGGAATATTCTTGACCAAGTGCAGTAGCATATTTGGTCGGGGGGGGGGGGAGTACGAATAACAGCCATATACGAACAGTCGCGCGGGAACACAAACTGTGTTCGTATTCGTTGGCGGGTGTTGTGATCTGTGTTCTTGCGCCACTGAAGATACCGTCATCAGTATGACGAAACGTCTGGTGCAAAACATTAACAGCTCAGACCAAGGTCTAATAGCCCAGAAAAATGTGATAATATAATCGTTTTATTTAATGTTGAAAAATGTATCAATAATTTTTGGTCGTTTTGTATACCTAACTCGGATTCGGATAACCTGGATTTCAGGTAATCCGGATTTGGATAACCAGCATGTTACTGTACTTCTTTCCCTTATTGCCCTGTACATTTCTCTTAAATGCATCCAGTGCATGTTGAGTCTGTTTGCTTGCCCAAGATCTGATGATCATAAACATCTCTACGCTCAGGCCCGGATTTCCCACTAGGCACGTGCCTAAGGGCGGCAGGCTCAGGGGGGCGGCACGAGGTGAAAAATTATTTGTTAAAATTTCATGTTTTCGGTTTTTTAATTACAGTATTCGTATTGGGCACTTTCATTGTAGCCAAATTGAAGAAAATGGTTTTGAAATAACCTTTAGTTAGGCCCTATATCATTAAATAACACGATATTGACACTGGGCCTATCAATAGCGGTGGTCGGAGCGGAGCACGGTCGTGTATACAGGTCTGGACACTCCATTGAAATTCTTGTCCGCTTTTTTGCCGACTAAAATAGTTTGTTTCGATATCGCTTGGGGCGCCTCGATCTAGAAGTCAATCCTTACTGCGCATGATCATATATTCAAAGCATAATAGAGAATGTTGTTTAAATGAAGGGAAGAACTTGATAAATTTAATTTAGTTTTATATACCGGTAAATGTAGTCTTTTTCACAATTCCATCACATTTCCCTTTTAGATTTAAGATCAAATGAGATATTTGCAATAGAGGTAGTTGAAATGACTATTTTCAGCAACTTTTTTTCAGCAGTCAAGGAGAATTGAATACCGTATATAGAAGTTACTTGTTGGTGGTGGGGGGAGGGCTAACAATAATGCCTAGGGGCGGCAGGACACTAAATCCGGGCCTGTCTACGCTCCGTTCATCTGTTTTAGTCTTTAGCCTTGTGCCAGTAGGTCTGAATCCAGTTTCGTTTATAAACTTTCTTATGTCATCAGACCGTGTTGTTACGCTCCCAGTCTGGATCTTCATTAAAATTATTCGCTATATGCACAACCGTGCAGCGTTCCACTTCATCTTAATTCCAATTATCGTTAGGGGACGGATTTAGGTTATATAAACATTAAATAAATGCTGTCATGTAAATGCATATTTTTTGTCATATTCGATTGCTTTTTATGTGTCTTTATTGAAGGACAATGCTTTATTATTTATAGGCCTACTAAAATACTGAGCTAGCTCAACAAATCAATACTGTTCAGAAGCGTAAAAGAGTAGTTTTAAACCTCACTGTGAAGAAATTTAGCCTACATTTAAGCTCATCTTGAATGAGTAAAGTGAGTTCTCGGTTTTAACTGGACTGTTTGGGATTTGTCTGTCTGTATGCGTTATAATAACTTTTGAATGCGTCAACCGATTTTCTGTAACTTGGCACACGCGTCCAGATCTTTAATCTTATTGTTTTTTAGCTTCATCCCCCAAAATTGGTAAAATTAAAAAGTGAAGGGTCAGTAAACGGGTAAAGGGTGGTAAGGGTGAAGGGTTCGCAGAATTCTTGTGGAGTATCAGGTTAGAAATTTTTAATCTGGATTTGGATATAATGTTCAGGTTCGGAAATTTCAAAACTGTAAGACATCGTGGCCCAGAACAGGTATAAGGTTTTGAAATAATTGTAAAAATACATGCTGGGTACCAGACCAAAGGGAATTTTAACCGAACTCCAAATATAATTTCACAAAAGTAATATCTGCAACATACCTTGAAAATTTTGATCGCTTTTGAGAAGTTGTTAGGAAAAACTCTGTGAGTGTGTGTGTGTGGCGCGCGCGCGCGCGCAGTGTATATATGAAATATAAATAAACTAAAAGTTAGAACTAAATTTTTATCACTTAGACTTATGGTTATAAATTTAATTAAAAAAAGAGGAATGCATCTTCAGGATTTTTAGTGTTTATTATATAGCCTACATAATAAAAAAAAAATATGATTGTCTTTTTTAGAACTCTTATTTCATTTAAAAAATTCTTCGTGGGGAGTCGGGAGTTTCGCGGGTTTTCTTGTAAACGTAAATGTTAATTCGGTAACCCTAATGACGATTGAATTGTCGTCAACAAGTGCGTCAGAGTGCGCTACTAAAAATCTCTTGTTAAGTCAACGTCAAATGTACGTAAGGTGGTCTCGTGAATTCGAGGTCAAGCTACCCGTGCAGCTGTACTTAATCGTTCATGAATAGTAGGTTATCGTCTCCTGTAACGATTCACATTCCTCTGAGGTTCGTTTGCTTTCCTTCAGGATAGCATCCAGATACGTATTAAATAATAAGAGGGGATAAGCACCCCCCCCCCCCCCGGCGTAAGACCTGTAGGTGGGAATTTAATATTTATGACAATCGATCGCCTATAAATATCGTTGACTTAACTCTCGTTGTCGGATTCTTTTTACCGTTTATAATCAATCATATACGTACTTGATAGATATAACTACGCGGAATATTGTTAACAGCGGTGTGTCGCGCAGCTGGTCCATTCTCCATGTGCGACAGCTCGCCCCGCCACAGAGCGCTGCACCATGCTACTACGCCCAGCTGGTTACCACCTGCTTAGCTGAGCAGCTCAGACCGTTGCTCTCTCTCTCTCTCTCTGCTCCAGAAATTTAATAATTCTGGTTTTCTCGTGTTTATATGTTCCTCCCTAATAGCGTTTACACTTAGTCAACTCGGCCACTTAACTGGGTGTGACTGTGTGTGTGTGGTGTTTTAAAATAACCGCTTCTTTGTTGTATTTATATTTTTGTTCTCTGAATGCAAAATCGTTGGCGACCAATAAAAATAATGGAGCCTACGAACACACAATAATGTTAAATCATTCAGTTTGTTGCTTGTCGCTGTACCCATATTTCGGGAGGAAGTGGAATAGCGAGTGGCGCCGTCAAGCCTGAAACGCGTGTTCACATTATTGACTTCTTTTACCATAAAATCGGTCTGTTACAAATCTGTTTAAAGCACGGCTTACGTAATTCGTAACGAAAGTCTCACGAATATTTATAGTCGTCACCAGTGGCGTACGTAAAATTTGTCCTTCGGTGGGGGGGGTCCTGGTCGTTTCGGCTTCATACAAAAGAAAAAACGAGTCAAGACTAACCAACATTAGTATCTGTAAGTGGTAACTTTAATCCGTACCGTTAAAGGAAACGGTAATAACACAACAAAAATACGCGTTATTGAAACGTTGTTTACAAGATACTTATTGACTGAATTGATTTTCCTATATTTCATACTTCGGATGTATACGCTAATGCTGTGTAGTAAACCTGTTTGTATACTTGTTTAAGAAACAGTTACTATTATATTAGCGTACATAGCTGACAAAAAAAAAACAATAAAACAGCCTAAAAATTAACAGATTAACAAAATTCATCAACTTTTTTACCTCTGAGAGTCCAGCCCTTTCTCCCCTGGTCGTCACGAGTTTAATGAACGATACTTACAAAATTTAGTTCTTACGTCCGGTGGTTTGAATCTTTAACATTATCGCTCTTTATGCATGTTCATTGAGATGAAACTGTATCTTTCTCTATATTTTACACGCTGATTCTGATAATTTCTTCACTGTTTAATTGTTAGCAACTTTTAGTTTGTACAGCTTTTTTTGTGTGTAATGCGGAGAATTATTACTATTCTCAGGACTTTATTTGATATCTTTGTAAAATTTCAGTGTTTGTGTTTCTAGTTGAGCCACAATCGTGAGCCAGTAAGTCGAGATATGATTTATACAGTTTTGCAGAGCGGTATATTCATACGATAGGGATTAACAAAGAAATTAGTGACTTGGAGTGTAAATCAGACGTGTTCAAGACCCATGCCACTGTGTCGCTGATTTTTCTTGTATAAAACTGACACGGTGCTCTTTCCTCTGATATAAAAAAGATGATTCACAATAACACGAATTTTCGATTTGAATGTCAAACGTACGCCTGGGTTCTACTTAACGGCTTTTCCGTCCTTTATGGATCACATGTTACAAATCTTGTAAAAAAGTTCGATATTTTTGGAACATATATTTACGTATAAACAGTGTATATACAAAGTAAGTTGCATTTTTTCGTACTCCTCCCATGAAAGAACGTGATATGTTATTATTTTTATCAAGGCAGCTTGCTTATATAGAGATCTGTAAACAGCGCGAGGGAATTATCGATATTTTACGTTAGAAATGGTAGCAAGTTAATGGTAGCCGTTTTGCTCGTATTTACTGGATAACCTTTGAACATATCGGGGAAACGTGATAACTTTTTTCGCAGAAGAATTAGCATTTAAGAATCATTATTCTCATCTTCACAACAAGGCGTGGCCAAGGTGCTGCTTCTTCCGCCTTCAAAGATCCTCCAGCCATCTCTTCCTGGGTCTACCCACACACCTGTGTTCTATCTCCATGCGGCTGTGTTCTTTGAAAGTTGTGAGTAAATACATTTTCCCATTATAGGGTACCCAGCCTATAGATGTGGAGGGGCTGCCCCCTTACGGGCCATGACTTCCGGTAATTTTTATTCGAGGTTGTATTCCCCTAGCCTTTGATGGTCCAACATCCAACTGCAAGCAGCAGCAAAATATAATCCTATAACAGTAGGACGCAGCATTACAGTGGACTAAATCCAACTAGATCCCGCTTGGAATACTCCAAAGATTAGCCGGTCCAGGAACGTTTCCTTTACACCCTAACTTGGTACTAGTGGCTACTGCTGCCCTCCACCAGGAATATTATCGACCTTCCGGTCTAGATCTGTACTGTTCTACATCAGCAGGGTCACCTCTTGTAGGACGTAATACTTTACCACCCAGTACAGTCTTGGCTGGAGAGAGGCTAAGGCCTCCTTTGGGAGCTAACATCATTTCATCTAACTGTAGGAACTTGTGAGGACCAGTGCCAAGTAAACCCGGTACAAAGGTACTACTTCTCCAGATTTCCTCGACCCCGCATTTAAGAATTTAAAATCATTGTATAAGGCAGAACACTATCTTGTATTGCCAAACATTTCTCTGGTGTTACGGTATGGCATATGCAAGTGGTTGCATCACGCACCAAACGTCTGAAAGTGTACAAATAAAACGCTTGTTCGTCGAAAACGAGGGTGTTTTTCTTTCTTTCTCCCTTTTAAAGGTTCTTTCATAAATCGTATAGGTTATTTCGTTCACCTGTGAAGTATACAGTATTGCTTTTTATTACTAGAATCACAAAAGCCGCCTATGTGTGGGCGAATTTAATATTAACACGTATTTTTAAAAATCTGTTTCGCTGAATAACGTTAAAAAATTTAAAAGAGAATTCTGATTATTCTCCTTCACGCTAAAGTAAATTCTGTACTAAAGTTTTTTTCTTTCGTATCCCGGACTTCGGGGGAAAAACTTTCACCGTCGGCACGATATGAAAAGTTGACAAGGGCTTGTCGTAACTTGATTTAAGTGAATTGTGGCGTATCCTCGTTTCAGTCCAGAGGTCACCAAATAAAGCGGTCCGCGTCAGAATGTCGCGCACATTTATGGACCTAGGAAGTGCAAGACAAAAAAAAAATGATTTCTTTCAAAAACCCAATGCTTTGACAACAGTTTCTCCAACGTGACGATTAACAGGCCTACAACATTAATGCGTTTTGACGATTTCCATTGCATGCAGCTGTCCTCTACAAATGAAGGTCAAATCAGGAAGACTTTGTGTATGACAAACGCATTCACATTATGAATTCTTCGTTTAGATATGATTGTTTCTGGATTAGATACGGTAGGAAAAAAACCAGACATACAAATTTGTACACTGTCTGTCTCAACGTTTAGGCCTATGTGTTTTGAACAGTGTCAAAGACGACGTTTGCTAGAAATAACGGCTGACAAAACTTGATCAGCAACTGCCTGCTCAGGTAGGCCTATCTCGCCGAACTTGAATTGAACTACAGACCCAAAACTACCCCAATAAAACATGGACACACTCAGTGACTCAACGGGTGTCAAGTGTACGATCTATTGAGAATCGATTGTTATCAACTTCATTGTAAATTTTAACAAGCGTAAAGAGCATACAGAACTCAAAATTTTAGCCTCAGAGTAAAATTAACTTGTCAGCGTTCATAAATTCTATATTTTTTTTTTTTTTTTTTTTTTGAAAAGAAATATTTTTTTTTATTATTCGTCTTACCATTTGAATTAGCAGTATAACGTAACCCTATGTGTTACGCTACCTTAGGTATTATTTTATAGACATAATTCATAATAAATCATGAGTTTGGCAAGTAAGAATTGATAAATTTTAATGTAATCGTATTAATAACGATACAAATGAACGTCTCCTAGTTATATAAAATTTAATATTGTACAGGCGACAGTAAGGCGCCAGACGTTTTGAAAATGTATTGTCAGAAAACAACTTTCTAAGTCATAAAGATATAGAATGCTTTGTTTGTTTGCTCAAAGTAGCAAAAAATACAGAGTCCCGTTAGCCTTGAAGTTACAAAGGAATAAGCGGCGAAAGCGGTTTGATCACAAGAGAAAGTTAGCGTCATTTTTGCAAGTTAACGTACACGCGGGAAGAACTCGCCTGCCCAATGTTTAGCCAACCAAAAATAGCGTCACTTGGAAGCGCGAACTATTATCAGTTGCTGAATGGGTAAATTCGAATTTACCGGCAAGAAGTTGAACAGATAGCCAATTGGGGTATTTTTTAGTTTGACGGTGGGGAGAGTAGTTCGATCAAGCATATAAATATTACCCTCGTAGGAACACTAAGGAGTCTTAGATATCAATCAGAGGAGTTTAGTTGAATCAGTCGGAGGAGTAGTATATCAGTCTTTATTGTGACAATATTCTTGTTTTAAGTAGACATGAAGGAATTAATAAGTCAATTTATTATTCAGTAACTATATATCTACAATCCAACCAGAAATTGTTCAAGCCAATACGAAGAAGCAAGCGATTCGTGAGTGACTAAACTTAATTTAGGGCGTCATCAAGAGAGAAGAAGTATATTTACTATGTGCGCGTAATCTGAATTAAGTAAAGGCAGAAGTATACTTGTATTATGTGCGCGTAATACGGAGTAGGCCTATATAGCCGAATTTAAGGTCGAAGTGCGCGAGCGTCAGTTGTTATCGCGTACGAGTGAAAATCAAAAGCAGAGCAAATAGTGATAAAGAGTGATGTGTGGGGAAGTGAGACACGAAGAATACAGGAAATGGATAATCATAAATCAAGTAACAAATTTAAATTCAATTGATAACTAAAGTAGATCCAATGTAGTATGGTCGTCTATCCATGGTTCGCCCGTTTCATTCTGAAAGAATTCTCTAGTATGTTGAGATGCTAATGGTATTCTATATCTTATGACATAGAAAGAAATAATTATTAAATATATATGTACTTTGTATAGGTTAATTCATAATTATGAAAGGAGATAATCATTAAATACATATATGTAATTTGTTAGGTTAAATTGTAAATGTATAGCTCAATGAATAATAGTTGAATAGATTCAGTTTGTCTAGATTACTTTAATGTTGAACAAGGATAAATTTATAAATGATTTAATACTTTGTTTCATAAATGCGATCTATTTAATTGTACTGTAGTAGATGATTTAAGGTGTTATTTCTTTTGTAGAAAAATGCGTAATGGCTTATGATGTTTAATATATGGAAATTTTGAGTATTATATTTCTATGTCTATTGCTAAAATGTATGTGTCAATATCTCTTGTTTGTATAAATGTTAATACAAATACAACTAAGTAATTAGCATCTGAACAGAAGCGTTATTATTTTAATAACCCCTGATATCTTAAATATCTCTGGGCCCCAGCAATTTAAATAAAGAATTAATCATATTTGATATGATAAATATAATTGATATTATCACGCAAGCTTTGTAATTATAATAGCAGTTTCTGTAATTCCAACTTTGTCGTGTTTACTTGCATGTCGTCCGGAGCATGACAGGTAGCAGTTCAGCAAGTAAGCACGAAAAAGTTGTTTTTTTTTAAGTATTTTTTGAAAAATTATTGAACGAGCGAAGGGAGTTTTAAATCGACCATTTGGCATCTGTCTCTCTGTTACGAGTATGCCTCACGACGATAACTTTTGAACGCATCAACCGATTTTCTAAGAACTTGGGGATGCGTCTCTAAACCTTTTTACTCTACATTGAGATTGACCCCCCCCCCAAGAAACAGGGGGCGGGAGGCAAAAATGTGAGGGTATCCTGAAGCCATTTTCAGTTTTTATTTATTTATTTCCCTACATTCCGGCTTGACTTTGAACGTGAACACTGAACATTTATCTTTATTATACAGAATAACGTATAGTTGTCATTTTATTGTACAGTAATCGTAACCTTGGACCATATGCAGGCTGCAGCCACGAGAATGATAAGATTGTACACTTAGTTTTATTGTGTACTATGATCAGTTTTAGTAGAATCACACTCGAATTCTTTATATACTGTATTTTAATACTAAAAAGAAACTTTGTTCTTTACGTTCAAGTCGATGTGGAGATACAACCGCTTCAGTGGCCTGTTGGAATTCTAGTATCGGTTACATTATTATAGTATTAGTTAGTCAGTTAGTATTCTAGTACTAATCCATTACATTAATTACGTATTACTTATTGCCATTTCGTGAGACCAGTAACGTACAGCTGTATGTAGGATAACAGCTGGTAGGATGGTCATAAGTGATGGAGGAAATAGAGTTGGAGACGAACCTCATTTTTCTACGTGATAGTAAATTGACAGGATGGAAGAATATGGAGGCATGACGAGGGGAAAGAGAGCGTCCTTTCAATAACGAGACTTGTTTATGACAAATTTAAACGTAGAAATTAGAAAGAGGTTTTAAGATTTATGTCTGGTGTACAGCAGTCTGTAGATTTGAGAACTCTACAGCATGGGTTAGAGAAGAAGAGGAAGTTTGAAGTGTTAGAAATGTGGAACTTATCCCGGGGAATTAAATGGAAGCATAAAATGAAGAACGAAGTGATTGTGCGAATAGGTGGAGAAGAACCAACCAAGTTTATGAGGGGGAAAAGTCACCGACAGAATACAGCTGCTTTTGGGCAGTATCTTAAGACGTATAGGATTGGTGTATACAATTTTTAAAGGGGTCGTTGAGAAGAAGACAACTACTGAAATAATTGAAGCAAATGGGTCTGGATGTGAAGTGTGGAAGATGTTGGGATGTGAAGAGGTCGGCAGAGAACGGACGAAGCTGGTGTGCCCTTTAAACCAGACGGGAGGCTGAAGACCGACGAAAAAGGTGAGAGGTGAAGTAGAGGAAGGAGCGTTGAAGATCTTGGGATATGAAGAGAACAGACGAAGCTGGTGTACCGCTTTAACCAGACCGGGGGCTGAAGACCGAGGAAGAAGGAGAGGTGAAGTAGAGGAAAGAGAGTTGATGATGTTGGGATGTGAAGAGAGAACAGACGAGGCTGATATGCCGCTTCAAACCAGACGGAAGACTCAAGACCAACGAAGAAAAAGAGGTGAAGTAAAGATAATTCTCCACTTGATATAGCCTATTCGTGCATTAAAATGGCGCCGATGTATTATTTAAATAGACGCACACATCCTCCTCTCTCCTGTCAGCGATTCTCGCGGTACTTTACCCTAGCAAGGCGGCAGCGACCCGGTACCACGGGTCTGAGCTCCTTAGGGTAAATACGCAAGTGTTGCACACAGCTGTGGAGTTAGGACTCCGGCAAACGGTAGCTAGCTACACTGCCAGAACCGTAACCGTGATCCTAATAATTGATCAAGTGACTCACTCTGACGAGTCGCAACAAATCCTGTGACCTATATTTCAACGTCCTTGATATGAATCCTTAATTCTGTAGTGACCGTCGATCAATAAACTTTAACTATGGAAGGTTTAGCGAGGATCGGTCAATAAATATAACACAAGTGCATTATTTGTGTCGACAGTATTTACTGTCATCATCTCTTGTACGGATACAAAAGAAAACATCAAATAGAACATGATCAACTGATCTAGTAAATATATTTGTGTATGTGCGTGTACGTATTGCATTCGATAAATATTTTAAAAGATAATTAAGGGATAATTATCAGTATTGTAAATTGCAATATTGTATTAACTTTGTTTTGTAATATTTGTAGGTTTATTTATTTGGGTATAACAATATGCAAGGAATGTAATTATAGCCTACTGCTGATGTAAAACAAACGCGTGCGTACACACACAAATACGTTTACTCAGTTAATTGATATGGATAAGCTTGTTGAATACCAGTAGTGGATGAAAAATAATAGTAATAACTTTTAATAATATACGTATTTGAACATCACTACAATCTGTATACAGCTATAAAATATTTTACTATGCTATATTTAGACATGCATTGGTGTGTGTACCAATTCTAATCTAGAACGAAAACATTCGATGGTTACTGCATTTGTAATTATTTACAAATATAATAAAGGAATTATTGCATTATCAATATTTTGAATTGTAATACTGTATTAATTATGTTTTGGAGTGTTATAATTTTGCCTCTGTATTTAAGTAAAACAATATGCAAGGAATGTAATTATTTTGCTGATGTAAAAAAGAATTGTCTGAACTCCCTCCCACACACACACGCGCGCGCGTTTACTCAGTTAATTGATCTTATTGTGTTTGATGTTTTTTCTTAAATCCGTACACAGGTCCTGATGATGACAATAAAATTGTCGAAACGGCGACACAAATAATGTAAAATTTATGTTATTCTTATTGACCGATCCTCGTTAAACCTTCCGTCGTTAAAATCCTTGATGGTGGGTGACAGGTGTTACTGAGGTTCCAGCATTGCCGTTATTCTGATATTGCTAAAATTAAAAAAAAAAATTAAAAGTAAGTACGTTCCCGTCCAAGAATAAGTCCAGGCTAACTTTCAGTGCGTTTTACTAGCTTTGTGTAATAGTTAATGTGGATCTCAAAAGTTTTCAAACTTCTACAGTACGTCTGTTCCACAAAAAGAAACATGTGAAACACGTGTCCGGAAACATTACGCAGTACCGCGCTATAGAGAAGCACCTTACTGTCTCCCGTTCACGGGCGTTTCGCGTGAGAAGCTAGACGAAATAGTGGCTTATAAGGAACAGTTTATGCATAGGACACAGTGTAACGTGAATCGCCCCAGCCCGTTGCACCCGGTTCACGACCTCTCGTCTAAAAGCGCTCTTAAACAAAACGCGTTGCCGTTTTTTTACATTCGAGGACCCTTCTATGTGGTTGCCATGGAACTGAAGACACAAAATCTGGGTACGACCCGGATAGCGCCCATAATTCGGATGCTTGGTATCAGATCTTTTATGAAACAGGTTCACATCTTTTATGACTGACTACACCGTTTCATAACCTTCGTCACCATTTTCATCATCTCCCTGGGTTCACTTCCATTTTATATCTACACGTAATTTTATTCATTGGGTCACAGGTAATTATATATCCTAATTATAGTATTTACATATTAATTTATTTGAAATAACGTAATTATATTACATATAATATTATGTTTAATAACGTGGTGTAACTGATTATCCACCACGGTCTTCTGAAGTCTATCACTTGGCTTCTGCTACATGGAGTGGTCAGTAAATAAACGCTGGGGCCAATCATTTAGCACTCCTGCGACATATGTTTCAGATGATGAAATTGAACGCTCTGATTGCAAATGTGTCTTAATTAACGTAATTAAAGCAATATCCGAAGCTCCGTCAGAGCTGCTTAACAACTGATTGATGTTACGTCGAACTTTGTACAATGTCGCAGATGAATCTAGTTGTGTCTGTTTTAAGTCAGTGGTATAATAAAAACATAACGCAGAAATAGATAAGTAACTACATATAGGCCTACATTATTTCGCAGAGGTAGGAAATGAAAAGAACCTGTGGATTTCGCATAGATATAAAGATGACTATATTTTCAGCACCAGCTGCTAAAAGTATGAACATAGATCCCTGCATCGGTTTGCTTTTAAAAAACTATGATTTTCAAAGGCGTTCCAGCACCTTTCTGTTTATGAGTATTAAAACTGTGCGAGTGAGTGATTTTGTCAAATTGTTAACTCGTGTGATTCATGTAGTTTTAATGTACGGTATGTCAGTCGTAAAGATAATTATTTTCTCGTGTAAATGTATTAAATTTTACGTAGCCTGTATTTAAATTAGTAGTCTATAATTAAACGATTTTTACTGAACAAGGAAAGCGGGTTCTTGATTTTGACAAGACCGTTTGGTATTTGTCTTTGGGGTATGTCTTACGGTAACTTTTGAACGTATTAACCGGTTGTCCTATAACTTGGCATTCGTGTACATGCTTTTACCCTACAGAACACTCTAAAAATAGGGGAAGGCAAAAATGTGGGGACAAAATTGTGAAAAAAATGCAAAAGCCTATGTGTCATCAAATTAAAGGGAATTTTAACCACAATCAGAATATAGTGTTCATTTTTTAGAATTTCAAAATTTTTGGGCGTCGGGACTCAAAAAGTGGGTAAACATTTCGATAAAATCGTAAAAATCCATGTGGTGTATGAAATTAAATAGAATTTTAACTAAAATCTGAATCCAGTGTTTTAAGTTTTGGAAATTTCAAAATTTCGAGACCCGAGGGCAAAATAAAACAGATCATAAATCTGAAAAACCAGCAGGGTCTCGGGCTAAAAGGAACTGTAATCCAAATTCAAATGTGTGGAATTTGTAGTGTTTATTGTATGATTGTGTGCTCTACAATTGTTATGTTAGTAAACAAATAGTAGAGAAATTGGGATTTTTGTAATTTTCCCAATAAGTGAAAAATTATCTAATATCGAAATCATATAGTAATAAATTTTCTTCGTTCAAAATTAGTAAGGTAGCTGTGTAGCTCAGGGGGAGCATACTAGTAATAATAATTGTTTTATTAACACAAAATAGACAGTCAGCAGCGGTCAAGTTTGAGTTGTTTGGAGAAGAAATGGGCCTACTTAGGCATATGGAACATAAACACTATATGCAGGCCTAAATTGTTTAACAACAAGGATATATTTTCAATAGGTAAAATTGTGTATTTTAAAAGCTCATAACATCAACACCACACAGCCTGTATGTTCAGAAAAGAAATACAGAAGTACAATAAAAACATGTGAAAACATTTCTTTTAAAAAAGAACGTCTGATTATGATAGTATGAGCTGTTTAAATACATATTATATTATCAATAACACGTTACTTTTGAAAAGCATAAATTTTAATAAATAAACGGATTCCTGTTGTGAGTGTATCTATTAAATAAACGGATGTAAGGAAAAGTGATAATTCCCCCCCCCCGCAACACTGATAACTCGTAAGATTTACAAGCATAATTAAAATATTATGTGCAATACCCCTGGCTGTTGGCATAATTTAACCCTTCGAAACTCTGTAAAACCCTTTCGGGTAGAAGAGTCCCTTACGTGATCACTTCCGCGTTGGATTGAATTCTAAATAACATTATAAAAAAATAGTGTAGGCGCGTGGACACACACACACACACACACACACACTGCTCACAGTGCGTTATATAGTAATAATACTGGATACTTCTTCAATATTCTAAACAAATTCTCAAGCCAAAAACAGGAACTAAAAAAGTTAGCAGGTGTCAGTACCTTTCGACTACCTAATTTAATTTAAGTAAACTAATTTTACGTCCTTATAATTAAAAACGATCTACGCCCGCAGGCTGTAGTAATATTCTCGTGTTTTTATTTCGTTTAAATTATTTAATTGTGAACTTTCACCCTGTCTTATTCAAGAATTGCGTTATGGCAAAGTAAAAACTATTTTTTTCAGTGGTGTGGCGTGGGTACATAACACCTGTTGCCGGTTGTGATAGGCCTAAAACAGTCTAAAAATTCATTCGAATTTTTAATAGTACCTACGAAGTGTTCTTTTTAGAGCCAAAATATTCTTTTTAGAGCATTTTCTATCATTCGCTGGCAGAAGAAGAGAGTCCCGGTTCAGCGGGATCTGACTCCATTACATACTTACATAGTATAAATGAGGACACAAATAATCGAATTAATAATAATAAAGACAAACAGAGAAACAGAGAAACATATAACTAAACGAACAAAACACTAATAGGCAGGTAGTAACTGCTGCACGTTGGTTCCGAAACGAACATCTTCTAACTGAGCATTTTGCCAGTTTATACAGGGGCAACACATTGGGTGAATGAATGCGTCCCCTCTCCACAGTTTGTACAGTCACAATTACTATGAAGTCAATGACCGTACGGAGTAAAACATTGCCGATGTCTGAGCCGGCAACACAAGACGGTGCAAGTGCCCAGCAGTTCGAAAACAGTGCTATGCTTTTCTTCAAGTTTCTCTACTAATATTGTTCGGATTTAAAATTATTCAATAACTATACTATTTATTCTGAGATGTAATTAATATTATTTTCTTTCATTTCCAGGACTGTTGCCGCCGGCAACAGCTGTTACATTGACGCCACGCTACTGTTACAGGATCTTTTTATTTATTACTCGTATTTCTCGAGTGTAGAAACTGAGCGTACTGCGCGACACTCAGCTCAACGATCATCATCATCCAGGCCTGAAATCCGTGATTGTCGACTCTGTGATGACTTCGAAAATATAAGCCTTCCTTTTCAGTGTTGCTTTCTATTATTTTTCCAATATCTGATTTGTGTTCGTGCAGACTTTAATGAATTCGGTAAAATAAACAGTCTTGAATCTGGGGCCTACAATCTGTTTTCAATTTTGTATTCTGATCCACGGCTACCAGAATAACTCGCACGGTTGTACGTTATTAAAAAATAAGTGTCTTCTTTTTCAGTGTAAACAAAACTAAGCTCTGGGCTTAGATTAAATTTATGTAAGCCTAGTTTTACATAGTATAGATATTATTTTTATAGTATTTCTGATACCACGCTCTTAAAGAGTTTCATCATTTAACGCAATAGTTTCACGATCGCGTGAAAAGAAAAAAAATTCAGATAAAAACTCTAAGAAGATTGTTTTTTATGTTTTTTTGTGTCAATTTGTAGCGTGTAGTTTATATATACTGTAATATCAGTGTCCGGGTGGGGGGTCAGGCTTACAGAGAGAGTGATATCACAGTCGTTATATAATCATAGCGACCTACTAAATTAAATACAGCTGATAATGGTAGACTGAAAGGAGACTGTTTGATAACGTTTATCTACGTTACGCCCGAGCTCCGTTCGCGCACGTGTCTGCTCAACTTTATCTGTTACATAATCGTCAGTAGACACTTATCGCTTCCTAGGGATGAGCTTGGAGACACAATTATCGACCGACGACATTATGGCATTAGTTTGATGTCAAAAATAAAATTATGGTAGTATAGTGTTCGTATCTTATCCCTTGTGTGACAAGGAACTGGATTTCGCTCGTTTCTTATTATTGTCATTTATTTTCAGTACAGTTTAACATAAAGGTGCAAGGAAATGGGCAAGGGTATAAGGGTACAACGATCGACATAAGAGAGGGTAAGGGCCACATATATTAAAGAATCGGTGATGGGTCTGGTCATACAGTCGAAATCCACTAATCCTTTTTTTCTCGTAGAAAACAATTCGTTGACCGGGTCTTACCTCAACAACGGTTTTTCCATGGGTACTGTAGAGAATCGGAAGAAAGTTTTCTGATTTCGGTTGTGAATATAAGTACAGAAAACTTGCTTGTAAATTACATAGTGATAGAATTACTCAAGAAACAACCATTATTTCAGATGATCGGTTAGTATATGTCCAGGGCCTGTTACTACGTCCCTGCCGAGATATCACGTGTTCCAGATTGTCAGTCACGCACGATAGTCTGTTTACTCACAAACAGCAGATATATCCAATTTACATAAAGCATATAGAGCCTAGACAAGCTACACAACAATATGCAGTACGAGACAAGTAGAAGAATGTTTGAATCGTATTAACAAAGTTAATTTGAAGCAGTAGCGTATCTAGAATTCGGTCTTGGGAGGGGGGGGGGTCCGGTCGAGTCGGCTTCATAAAAAAAAAGGCAAGTTAAGAGTAATCAACATTAATCTTTGAAGTGATTGAAAAACGTGGCATAACATCTTGAAATCAATCCCATAAAGTAAACGATAATAACACAATAAAAATACGCATTATTGAAACATTGCTTAGAAGTTACTTATTGACTGAATTGATCTTCCTATATTTCACATATCAAATGTATATACAAATACTGTATAATAAACCTGTTTGTATATTTAAGAAAAGAGTTACAACTATACACTAAAAACTCGTTTATCCGAATCGCGTTTATTCGAAAATCCGGTTTATCCGAAACAATTTTTAGTAAATTTTAAAAATACACAAAAGCATTTTCCTGTCGCTATAATCTATATTTAATAGCGTAGACAAGCGATTCCACGTGATATAAAGTAGAAAGTCAATAATCAGAACTAATTGGGGTAAGGGGTACTCCGAATTATTGATTTTTACGGATTTTTGAACATAAAGTATTATGTTCGTAGATTGTAAACATAAAGTACTGTATACTGTTATGTATTATAACAGTACATTTCTGTGCCGTTTTATAGTTTATTGTGTCATATTCGCTGTATGTAACTTTTAAATTATTATTATTAAGTAAAGTTACTGTACTATCATATGTATTATTATTTAAATAGAAGTTTCGGTTTATCCGAAACGGGCGCGGTCCCATCAAATTCCGATAAACGAGTTTTTGTGTATTATCGCACACAAATGAAAAAATAATAAAATAGCGTAAAAATTAAGAGATTAACAAAAATCGTCAACATTTTCGACTCTGGGGGGAGGTGTCCGGTCCCGTTCGCCCCCCCCCCCATAAATACGCCCCTGATTTGGAGGCGATGGCTCAGCGATGAAGATTTGTTCCATTAAAACTGTACAGACATAGCCTACTATTAAGATATTTTACACTGGGGTAAGTTAGTTTCCATTGTGCGTTATATTTGTAAATTACAGTCCATTTTGTTGATACGTAGGAAGGGATAAGATGCCACTATTCTTTATTGTAGGAATGAAGAAACAATACCTGTGTCTTCAAATTGGGGTATTTTGTGGTGTTTCGTGTGATAACGTCAATGTTTACACTTACAGTTTACGTCAATACCTTGAGAAATATTGCCAATAAAGACTAATACGCGCCCTCTCGTCGGTACAACTGTTTCATGAGTATTCCACAAAACGAAATAGTAGCATAATGGGTATATGTCGAAAGTTAAGGGGGAAAGATGTAAAGGGAAATGTGCCAACATCTACGGAATCATGTGTGAACTGGATGCGAAGATTTGTTACCGCCAAATGAAAAGAGCGACAGAAATAAGAAACGATTGATTCAACCTTAAGGTTTGACCTTTTAGATATCGATGATGACGTTTGATAATGGAATAATGAAATACTCTAAGACAGTATATTGCATTTTTCATTCTTTCCTAACGAAGAACCAAAATGTTATTGAATTTTGAACGAAGCGAGTTCTCAGTTTTAACTCGATCGTTTAATATTTGTCTGTCTGTTTCTGTCTCTCTGATTGGGGTATTTCACGATTTTCAAGCACGAACTGATCTTCGTAAAACTTAGGATCCATATCAATACTTTTACCCCACAGACGTTTGTTGTTTTTGAGATTGAAACCCCTCCAAAAGTAAAGGGGCGAGATGCAAAAATGTAAGGTGTCAAAAAAAAATTTAGAATTCATGCCGCCAGCTATCAGACTAAAGAGAATTTTAAGCCAAATCTGAGTTTAGCGTTTACTTCGTAGTTTGTTTTAATCTCTCCGCTTGTACGTGTATAGAAAAATAACTAAAAGTAAAAAAATAAAAACGTATGAGAAAGGACGTATGTTCAATACTTCTTGGTGTTTTACGGATAACGCTAAGAATCATACATACGAAGAGCTTTACTCACAGCTTTGAAAAATAAAAATTCATTATTGTGATTAATAAAGTTGAGTTAGTGGTTATAATCACAAACAGAAATAACACTGTTGTACACTACTGTAGAAAAATTATTCCGATTAGCGCTTTCAATGTTCACAGCTCATCATCAGATCGGAAATGTCTTTATGATATAATCATCAGATCATTGTATTTCCGATTGTGAAGCTTGAAAGCGCTAATCGGAATGATTTTTCTATAGTGGTGTGCAACGGTGTTATTTCTGTTTAAAAACTCATTCATTTGATTTTATCCAATAATAAATGTATTTTGTTCAAAATAGTGGGCGAGTTCTGCAAATCTGGGTACTTCTTAGTTGCTAGTTAAACCAGAGTTTACAGTGAATTATGAACGACTTTTTGAAGCTTAAAAAATTATGTTTCACACTGCGGAAAAAATTTAGGTTCTAATATAATTTTGAAAAACAGTTGTATTAAAGTTGGATCAAACTTTGTAGTAAATTTGGGGTAGTGAGTGTGTGGGCGCGTGAGCGTGTGCTTGCACAAATAAACAGCCGGCAGCGCTCGCAAGTAATTAGCAGTAACATAAGTAATAAAAACGCATTAAACCGGAGTGCCAGATATAAGTACGGCATTCCATTAGGCGGCCTGCACCAATGTTATCTGTAATCAGTCTGCAGCGGGCGCTGTTAACACTGGGATTAGGATCGTGTCATTTGGGCGGGGGATAACGTAAATACCCGACGCTAATGTGCCTCGCTGTTTATGCGATTCAATTCAATGAGTATACCAGCCCGATAATCGCAGAGATTATAGCCAGTGCTGTTGTGATCGATTTATTGCACAGCTTTACCACGACAAATAGCCGGCTAATGCTCTGCGCGTATATGTGTGGCGTATAGTTTCATGGAAAACGTGTCGGCACACCACAGGATTTGACGAAAATGGAGTGCCGATCGCGGATTTGTGGCCTTCCCTTAGTTTAAAAAATAAGATACATGTATATTTCCTTACTTTTTTTGTATCGTATTTCGTGTACGCGATAATTCTGCTACACACTCCTGTGTATAAGACGCAATCAGGCTGTTCATAAAAACAAAGAAATTCTTCAGAACATGTCTACAACAGTTCCAAGGAAGTAATTTCGCAAGGTACCCAAAATTACTTGTATTAAGGCACTAGTAAGCTCCCAGACCTGCAGAACTCGTTCACTATTCTTAACGAAATACATTTATCATTAGATAAATTACAATTTTTTCAATTTTCAGAGAAATCACAAAAACTACTATTACTATTTTTCGATGACAAGTGTAAAGCACACAATCACATACAAAATACTAAAAATTCCAAACTGATGCTTTGGTTTTTTTTTCAGTTTAATTTGTAACCGCAATGTCTAAATAACAAATGATTAAGTACAGACTTGTAAATTATGTTTTTTACCACATCCATCGAAATATCTGTATCTGATACTTTTCAGAAACATAACATTACCGATAACAAAGTCTAGATCAATAACCAGACTTCTCTGGTTTTGAGAGATATTAATTTTGTCAGATTTTTAAAGGTATAGAGTTTGTATTTTCAATAAAATTTTACATCACTTGATGCCCTAGTTTATGCCACATTAATTTAGTCTTTTTAAATGTTTCTTACATTTTTTCTTAAATTTTTCCCCCTTGGTATCCTTAAAGCCAAAACATTTTCAGAGTAAAGACTACATTTGAATTTAGGTTAAAATTCCATTTAATCTGATACCTGGCATGAATTTTTACAATTTTTTCAAAATTTTCATCCTGTGTTTTGGGCGCTGGCATTTCAAAATTTTGAAATTTCCAAAAGTATATTGATATATTGGTTAAAATTCTTGTTAATTTGATAAATGGTTTTGCGATTTCTTTTTTTTTTTTAATTTTTACATCTCATTTTTGCCTTCTGCCTCCTACTTGGGGGGCGATCGGCCTCAAAAACAATAGCGGTTTGAGAGGTAGCCGTAGGGACACGCTCGCCAAGTTACATGACAATTGGGTTGATGCATTCAAATGAAAGACATATCCCACATGGATAGATAGACAAATGCCAAACGGTCGTGTTAAAACTGAGACCGTATTTCGCTTGTTCAACAAACGTTTTCAGCTTAGCATTTTTCGTTTTATTGACGTATTAATAGAATGTCAACATTATCACGTCATCACTCCAACTTCATTACGTCGTTTTCAGTGCTGTCCGCACTTTTCCGATTTACAATTTCCGTCTCTGTGTCAGTCGTCGGTCGTTCCATAAGTCGTCCTCAAGGCCCCTTCCCTCGTAGACCTTTCCCTCTGCTTATACTTTCTCCCCAAGTTGTCCGTGAGTTGCCTGGTCTCTTTCTGACTTTGGGTTGTCATTTCAACACTTGCTTTGTTAACATGTGCTCAGCTATTCGTTGGCCGTATCCATATCTGATCAACCGCTTATTTATGACATTATATACGACTGAATGTCTGATTCCTGTAGTTTCTCTTATCCGGCCACTTATATTATTATTCCTGTTTGGATGCTCCGGCTGCTCAGTCTCCAATAATGAATTTCAGCTCTCGTATTGCGTTTTCTATGTTATCTTCCAGTGACCATATACCTAAACCTTATGTATCCTCATTATTATTTTGCTAATTTTTGGGATTATGAGTTCGCATTTATTTTCCTGCGTGATGTTATTCCATAGAATAGTGCTTAGTAGGATAAAACCCTCGCTTTCCTTCCCAGGCTCTTTAGTTTTTCGATTGTAGTATCCAATATGCCATCCTGACAAATTTTAACCCCAAAGGCTTATATTTTGTCTGTTCTCTATTTTTCAGTACAGTATTTAAGTTTCTTGCTGTCCTCCGATTAACATATAGGTATTCCGTTTTCTCAGTATTCACATCTAACCCCCACTTGCTGTATTCTTTTATCAGTTCTTGTTTCAAGTAGTTGAGTCATCATAATGTTTGGCAATCACTACCCGATTATCTGCAAAAGAGTATGTAGGCCTATATAACATCGTTTAAATTAATCAGTTATGTCCCATTGTTGTTTTAGTATTGGATATTATTAAAACATTAATTATTTGTTGTAATATCTGAGTGTAATGATTTACTTTTAATAGTTGTATATATGAAATTTCTTGTCGGTAATAATATGATGCTGGTACCAAAATGTATACAGGAGAAGCTGATGCAGTTAAAGTCTTTGTGCAAAAGGTTGTTAAGTCGTAACATCTGCCCAGCAAATCTACCTTGCCAGCAAATATGTAAATAAAATGAATAATTTACAAGACAAGAGACGTCGGCTTGCGGCCAGGTTTCCCGTCGTTTGTCACTGAAAGTGGTTTCACCGTGAGAACTAGTGCTCGGCAGTTTTTACGTACGAGCGGCGAGAACCCCGACACCCCTACTCACATCAGGCCTTAGCCGGTCCAGACGATTCTTGCAAACTGCCTCCGCACATCACTACTACACTAGCCGTCGTATAGCAAGTTAGGAAAAAGATCCGGTCTTGGATCTCTACTGAAAAATAATGTTCAATCCGATCTACAATCCTAATTGACAGTTGTCTTTGGAGAAATTGCGTAATTTTCTGTACATATGTTGTCAGTTTCTCGGTTAGGAGGACAGCAGATTTACTCAGAATTAGGTTGTACGTTATAAGAATAGATTTTCAAAGAAACAGAGCTGATGTTTTTAGGATCATGCTGTTTCATCGTTTTCACGTGGCTTTAAAAACGTAAGTAATCAGTAGATTACCTATAGCCTATAGAGATGTTAAAAGCGTCAATTCTGAAGTGTAGTCAGGGGCACAAGCAAGACGACCATATTAAAATAGAAAACGTTCGATCAGAACTACAAATTTTCTCTCTCTGTGATTAACTCGTCGAGTACGGATAGAAGTGCTATTTTCAGTTGGGAAAACCGATAATGATGGTATGATTTTGAAATGAAACTATGAGTCGCGAAAGCCAGATGACATATCCATGTATGTAATTGTCAGAGGTGTAACACTTTATTTTCCATGTTGATGGTGACGACGATGTTATACTAACAACAACAAAACAGCACCAAATGTAGTAGTAATAATAATAAAACAACAAGAACAACAGCAATAATTAGTAAACACTATGAAGTGCAGAACCATTTTGAATCAGATACATTTATTGTTAGATGAATTTCAATATTAGTCAATTGAGCGCTAAGCGATATTAATCCTGTCAAATTACTAAGATCCTGTATCGTCGTTTCACCTGGCGGACAAACTCTGAGCAAGTAGCCCGCAAAACTACCTGTTGTCTTTACAAGCTTACTTTGCGGAGCAATTCCATGACCCGTCGCCTATGGAAAATCATCGTCACTACATATGTGGCGCCGATGGTTACCTACGCGATCCCTGTGTGTGGCTATTTGCCCGAAATCCATCAGCTTAAACTTTAGTCTCTCCTGGATCGAGGACTGCGCTGGGCGTGCAAAGCCGTTACCTGACTTCTAACAACACCATCCGAGACTCCCTGCATGTCCGTTCCCTGGACGCCACCATACGGATACTTTCCGTAAAATTCTACCGATCTGTGCCGGGTGAACCCGGCCTCGGCGCAACACTCCCTCTCAATTAGATCCTAATTGAACACCCACGGCCGGTAGGAGGTCACATCCAGTAAATTATAGTCACCACGGCGGGAGCTCGGAACGCGTCATACAAGCTGGCGACCGGCAAACCCTTCATCCCGCACAAGCCCTACATCTTCTGGACCGGACTGCGAAGCAGAAGCTCGTGAATGTAGCCCGTAGTTGGCTAAACCTTAACGGATCGTCACCGCCGCCATCGGTGAATCGTATAAAGCAGGGGTCTCCAAACTTCGGCCCGTGGGCCGGATCCGGCCCGCGGCAACTCTGCCGATGTTGCGTGCAGTTTTTAAATAGATCGTCAAAATACATAAAATATTATAAGATTTTACTAAATAACTAAGCAAGAAATAAATTCAGTAAAATGTTATAATATTTTGTACAAGTTTAAAACACGTGGTTAATGTGTTTGTTCGTGTGGGTGCCTTGAATGAATCACGCTTTTCACTCACATCAACCTAAAGCGAAGATTCCTATTCAACCCCGTGCGCTCGGCTTATTTTTTCCTTACTTTTATTTATAGACTATTATTTTGAACAAATAAATTTGTTTTCTGTGGATAAGTCTGCTTAATTTTTATTTAAGTACCTATTTTATTGACTTGATTATTTCGTAAACTTGGAACAAAATAAGTTTACAATATCTGTGTGTGTGTTGACCCGCCTGACTTCCTAGATTTTTCAATTCGCCCCTCAAGTGAAAAAGTTTGGAGTCCCCTGCTGTAGAGCAAAGCCAGAGTTGTTTAAAAATTACCAGTTGACTTGTCGTATGAATATGTGTGAGGGTTACGTTCATCCGTTTCGCTTTATATCAGTCGAAGACACATTAGGTACAGTAAATACTCATTTAAATATCTCAAGCGCTCGCGCACACAGCATAAACAATACGCGTAATCAAGTTGCTTAACTTAACACGGTTGGTCGTATGTGTGTTTCGACGATCAAATTGATAACTCAATTGCTTGCGATCTTATTGCCAAATACTGTAACGTGTAAATTATTTTCTTATCGATATAATATATTCTTGCTGGCGATGCTTGCGGCTGGTTGATATAGCGAGGAATCCCGGTTCTGTTACAGTCGTCGTATAGGCTACAGCATTCCGAACATACGCAGTATTCGCATAGCAGTGTGTTTGCTAATAACGCTGACATTCCGTTCAGTAGCGTTGCCGTGGCTACTGAAAACTATTATCTCAGCCATTTCACGTGTACTGTATAAATAATTCGTGTTATTAATGAGATTTTTACCCGGCCCAGTAACGCTTAATTACGACAGGCTTAATGGATTATTGCCACTCCATGGCTTGGGACATTTATACTCCCATAGAATGAGTACCTGTTCGTCTTGTGCTTGAAAATGTTTGTAATCGCTGACTTTATCAGGGTCATAAAATGGAAACTAGAGCATACCAGTGTTTAGATTCGTTGTTAAATTGATGCGATCTGGTTTAGTGGTTACGCGAGACCTTTACCATTTGTACGCGCGTAGACAAGAGTGGCATCCCGTCTCGATAGTGTTTGCTACTGACACAGTCTGGTCCGATGACTTGCATTTAATCTTCATTTAATTTTATTTTTACTTCCATATTTCCTTAAGGAATGGAAGTATGGTGATGGCAAAAAAAATCGTGTTCGAGATTATTGCAGATTCTGATTCTACTACACTCAAAACATGAAAAAAAGTCGTTTTCCGAAAAGTGTCTGTGTGTGTGTGTCTGTGTGTCTGTAGATTTTTTTTTCTATGGCAAACGATAACTGCCGCAAATTCAAACAGAATCAAATAATTTTTTGCATACAGCCCTGATTTGTAGAGGACTCGCGACCTATTGTTTTTGGTGAAGATCGGTTGAGGGAAAGGGGTAGTTTACCTGCAACGGTTTTTTTTTATCAAGGGAAATTTTTTTTTTTTGCAAACGATAACAGCCGGAAATTCAAACAGAATCAAATAATGTTTCGTATACAGCCCTGAATTGTAGAGTTCTCAAGACCTTTTGTTTTTGGTGAAGATCGGTTAAGGGAAAGGGGTAGTTTACTTGTAACGTTTTATGTTTTAACAAGGGTATTTCCTATGGCAAACGATAACAGCCGCAAATTCAAACAGAATCAAAAGATTATTTGCATACAGCCCTAAATTGTAGAGTTCTCAAGACCTATTGTTTTTGGTGAAGATCGGTTAAGGGAAAGGGGTAGTTTACCTACAACGTTTTTTTAACAAGGGTATTTTCTATGGCAAACGATAACAGCCGCAAATTCAAACAGAATCAAATAATTTTCTGCATACAGCCCTGATTTGTAGAGTACTCAAGACCTATTCTTTTTGGTGAAGATCGGTTGAGGGGAAGGGGTAGTTTACCTGCACGGTTTTTTTATCAAGGGAAATTTTTTTTTTTGGCAAACGATAACAGCCGCAAATTCAAACAGACTTAAATAATGTTTCGTATACAGCCCTGAATTGTAGAGTTCTCAAGACCTATTGTTTTTGGTGAAGATCGGTTGAGGGAAAGGGGTAGTTTACTTGCAACGTTTTTTTAACAAGGGTATTTTCTATGGCAAACGATAACAGCCGGAAATTCAAACAGAATCAAATAATGTTTCGTATACAGCCCTGAATTGTAGAGTTCTCAAGACCTTTTGTTTTTGGTGAAGATCGGTTAAGGGAAAGGGGTAGTTTACTTGTAACGTTTTATGTTTTAACAAGGGTATTTCCTATGGCAAACGATAACAGCCGCAAATTCAAACAGAATCAAAAGATTATTTGCATACAGCCCTAAATTGTAGAGTTCTCAAGACCTATTGTTTTTGGTGAAGATCGGTTAAGGGAAAGGGGTAGTTTACCTACAACGTTTTTTTAACAAGGGTATTTTCTATGGCAAACGATAACAGCCGCAAATTCAAACAGAATCAAATAATTTTCTGCATACAGCCCTGATTTGTAGAGTACTCAAGACCTATTCTTTTTGGTGAAGATCAGTTGAGGGGAAGGGGTAGTTTACCAGCAACGTTTTTTATCAAGCGTATTTTCTATGGCAAACGATAACTGCCGCAAATTCAAACAGAATCAAATAATTTTTTGCATACAGCCCTGATTTGTAGAGGACTCGCGACCTATTGTTTTTGGTGAAGATCGGTTGAGGGGAAGGGGTAGTTTACCTGCACGGTTTTTTTATCAAGGGAAATTTTTTTTTTGGCAAACGATAACAGCCGCAAATTCAAACAGACTTAAATAATGTTTCGTATACAGCCCTGAATTGTAGAGTTCTCAAGACCTATTGTTTTTGGTGAAGATCGGTTGAGGGAAAGGGGTAGTTTACTTGCAACGTTTTTTTAACAAGGGTATTTTCTATGGCAAACGATAACAGCCGCAAATTCGAACAGAATCAAATAATTTTTTGCATACATCCCTGAATTGTAGAGGTCTCAAGGACGTTCGATTTTGGTGAAGATCGGTTAAGGGGAAGGGGTAGTTTACCAGCAACCTTTTACGTTTTAACAAGAGTAAAGTACTTGCAAATTTATTTAAACTTTTTGAAACAATGGTAATTGTTAAAAATAAAATAATTTTGTTGCCAGGCAATAAAATTAAAATTTTTTAATTTTTTATGTAATATAATATTTTTCATTTAATACGGCAATAAAAAGGCAGGTAAGACACAAACACACAATTCACGTTATTTCTGGCCTCACTCATGTTTATTTTCTTACGTTTGCACGCTTTTTAAATGGAAAGTGCCGAAACCCACACCAACATAACGCGTGCAAGCCGAAAAAATGGACATCAATTTGCTTACTGGCGAAGCTAGTAGTTAATGAATGGGTAGGCAAAAATCTTATCTTAAATTTTTTTTAAGGAATCACTAAAAGGACGGTGGGTCAAATCGGACGCTTAGGTAGAATTTGCTGTAACCGAATGGTTCCACAAACAGCCGTAAGAATTTTACTAGCAGGGAATCTACAGGTTAGCGCAACAGTGGAACTCATGTCTTAATGTTATTGGAGACTTCTTTTAAAATCGTTGAATAAAAATTGCTTTACAGCTCTATACGTGTGTCTATTGAACAATCCTTGTATTAGTCATACACGATAATACAACTGATTAAACTTCAAATTTTTAAACTTGGTTAGTTTCTATATATATGTTTAATGTTACAAATAATTCAAATAACAATCTTGATCATCTGTTAGTTCAGCGGAATAACAGTGACACTTTTAATAACCGCATAAAATAAACACTTAGAAACAACACAGGCGCTTTAACTTAACTGTTTGGACCACAGAAGTGAGGCATGCCTCAACGCTCTATGTGTACAGCGCGGGACAATCCCCCCTCCCTACACTTCCCTATCACACCACTACATTGCTTACATACGATGTATACAAAAAACGCTGAGGCAAGTTCAGGTTGCCTCATTCGCTTTAAACGAACTATGCCGAATCTCACCTGTCACCATCTAGCGGTCGCTCAATAAAGCACGTTTCGGTTTAATAAATTTGACAGTCACAGTAACAATGTATAATCTTTACGTTATGTAGTTCATACGTATTTATAATTTTTATTCTACAGAATTTGTTAGGGTAGGCATTGCCTCAATTGCCTCCATGTAACTTCGCCACTGATATATATGTGTACAACGTTATCGGCAACAAAGAAGTAGTTTTTGTTAAAATTCCTTCCCGGGATATTTGGCCGTAGTCCAATGTTTTCTACAAAACCAGACATTTCGGCAATGCCATCGACTTCCATCATCAGTGAAAATCGAGTGCGATAACGTGAGGTGGTATACGTTAGTGACCACAGTACTGTGGTTAAGGCTGAAGCAGTAAGTAGAAAGAAGTAGTTTCTATGGTAATATTTCATTTCGAAAATGATTTTAAATATAAATCTTATAATATGGAAGTCATGTATGGTTCTCCATACCGATATTTTACATCCATATTCCTTAAGGAATGGAAGTATGGTGATGGCAAAAAAAATCGTGTTCGAGATTATTGCAGATTCTGATTCTACTACACTCAAAACATGAAAAAAAGTCGTTTTCCGAAAAGTGTCTGTCTGTCTGTCTGTCTGTGTGTCTGTAGATTTTTTACTTCCATATTCCTTAAGGAATGGAAGTATGGTGATGGCAAAAAAAATCGTGTTCGAGATTATTGCAGATTCTGATTGTACTACACTCAAAACATGAAAAAAGTCGTTTTCCGAAAAGTGTCTGTGTGTCTGTCTGTCTGTCTATCTGTGTGTCTGTCTGTCTGTCTGTAGATTTTTTTTCTATGGCAAACGATAACTGCCGCAAATTCAAACAGAATCAAATAATTTTTTGCATGCAGCCCTGATTTGCAGAGTACTCGCGACCTATTGTTTTTGGTGAAGATCGGTTGAGGGAAAGGGGTAGTTTACCTGCAACGGTTTTTTTTTAGCAAGGGTAATTTTGTTTGTTTGGCAAACGATAACAGCCGCAAATTCATACAGAATGAAATAATGTTTCGCATACAGCCCTGAATTGTAGAGTTCTCAAGGTCTTTCGATTTTGGTGAAGATCGGTTAAGGGAAAGGGGTAGTTTACCTGTAACGTTTTATGTTTTAACAAGGGTATTTCTTATGGCAAACGATAACAGCCGCAAATTCAAACAGAATCAAAAGATTATTTGCATACAGCCCTAAATTGTAGAGTTCTCAAGACCTATTGTTTTTGGTGAAGATCGGTTAAGGGAAAGGGGTAGTTTACCTGCAACGTTTTTTTAAAAAGGGTATTTTCTATGGCAAACGATAACAGCCGCAAATTCAAACAGAATCAAATAATGTTTTGCGTACAGCCCTGATTTGTAGAGTACTCAAGACCTATTGTTTCTGGTGAAGATCGGTTAAGGGAAAGGGGTAGTTTACCTGTAACGTTTTATGTTTTAACAAGGGTATTTCCTATGGCAAACGATAACAGCCGCAAATTCAAACAGAATCAAAAGATTATTTGCATACAGCCCTAAATTGTAGAGTTCTCAAGACCTATTGTTTTTGGTGAAGATCGGTTGAGGTAAAGGGGTAGTTTACCTGCAACGTTTTTTTAACAAGGGTATTTTCTATGGAAAACGATAACAGCCGCAAATTCAAACAGAATCAAATAATGTTTTGCATACAGCCCTGATTTGTAGAGTACTCAAGACCGATTGTTTTTGGTGAAGATCGGTTAAGGGGAAGGGGTAGTTTACCAGCAACGTTTTTTATCAAGCGTATTTTCTATGGCAAACGATAACTGCCGCAAATTCAAACAGAATCAAATAATTTTTTGCATACAGCCCTGATTTGTAGAGGACTCGCGACCTATTGTTTTTGGTGAAGATCGGTTGAGGGGAAGGGGTAGTTTACCTGCACGGTTTTTTTATCAAGGGAAATTTTTTTTTTTGGCAAACGATAACAGCCGCAAATTCAAACAGACTTAAATAATGTTTCGTATACAGCCCTGAATTGTAGAGTTCTCAAGACCTATTGTTTTTGGTGAAGATCGGTTGAGGGAAAGGGGTAGTTTACTTGCAACGTTTTTTTAACAAGGGTATTTTCTATGGCAAACGATAACAGCCGCAAATTCGAACAGAATCAAATAATTTTTTGCATACATCCCTGAATTGTAGGGGTCTCAAGGACGTTCGATTTTGGTGAAGATCGGTTAAGGGGAAGGGGTAGTTTACCAGCAACCTTTTACGTTTTAACAAGAGTAAAGTACTTGCAAATTTATTTAAACTTTTTGAAACAATGGTAATTGTTAAAAATAAAATAATTTTGTTGCCAGGCAATAAAATTAAAATTTTTTAATTTTTTATGTAATATAATATTTTTCATTTAATACGGCAATAAAAAGGCAGGTAAGACACAAACACACAATTCACGTTATTTCTGGCCTCACTCATGTTTATTTTCTTACGTTTGCACGCTTTTTAAATGGAAAGTGCCGAAACCCACACCAACATAACGCGTGCAAGCCGAAAAAATGGACATCAATTTGCTTACTGGCGAAGCTAGTAGTTAATGAATGGGTAGGCAAAAATCTTATCTTAAATTTTTTTTAAGGAATCACTAAAAGGACGGTGGGTCAAATCGGACGCTTAGGTAGAATTTGCTGTAACCGAATGGTTCCACAAACAGCCGTAAGAATTTTACTAGCAGGGAATCTACAGGTTAGCGCAACAGTGGAACTCATGTCTTAATGTTATTGGAGACTTCTTTTAAAATCGTTGAATAAAAATTGCTTTACAGCTCTATACGTGTGTCTATTGAACAATCCTTGTATTAGTCATACACGATAATACAACTGATTAAACTTCAAATTTTTAAACTTGGTTAGTTTCTATATATATGTTTAATGTTACAAATAATTCAAATAACAATCTTGATCATCTGTTAGTTCAGCGGAATAACAGTGACACTTTTAATAACCGCATAAAATAAACACTTAGAAACAACACAGGCGCTTTAACTTAACTGTTTGGACCACAGAAGTGAGGCATGCCTCAACGCTCTATGTGTACAGCGCGGGACAATCCCCCCTCCCTACACTTCCCTATCACACCACTACATTGCTTACATACGATGTATACAAAAAACGCTGAGGCAAGTTCAGGTTGCCTCATTCGCTTTAAACGAACTATGCCGAATCTCACCTGTCACCATCTAGCGGTCGCTCAATAAAGCACGTTTCGGTTTAATAAATTTGACAGTCACAGTAACAATGTATAATCTTTACGTTATGTAGTTCATACGTATTTATAATTTTTATTCTACAGAATTTGTTAGGGTAGGCATTGCCTCAATTGCCTCCATGTAACTTCGCCACTGATATATATGTGTACAACGTTATCGGCAACAAAGAAGTAGTTTTTGTTAAAATTCCTTCCCGGGATATTTGGCCGTAGTCCAATGTTTTCTACAAAACCAGACATTTCGGCAATGCCATCGACTTCCATCATCAGTGAAAATCGAGTGCGATAACGTGAGGTGGTATACGTTAGTGACCACAGTACTGTGGTTAAGGCTGAAGCAGTAAGTAGAAAGAAGTAGTTTCTATGGTAATATTTCATTTCGAAAATGATTTTAAATATAAATCTTATAATATGGAAGTCATGTATGGTTCTCCATACCGATATTTTACATCCATATTCCTTAAGGAATGGAAGTATGGTGATGGCAAAAAAAATCGTGTTCGAGATTATTGCAGATTCTGATTCTACTACACTCAAAACATGAAAAAAAGTCGTTTTCCGAAAAGTGTCTGTCTGTCTGTCTGTCTGTGTGTCTGTAGATTTTTTACTTCCATATTCCTTAAGGAATGGAAGTATGGTGATGGCAAAAAAAATCGTGTTCGAGATTATTGCAGATTCTGATTGTACTACACTCAAAACATGAAAAAAGTCGTTTTCCGAAAAGTGTCTGTGTGTCTGTCTGTCTGTCTATCTGTGTGTCTGTCTGTCTGTCTGTAGATTTTTTTTCTATGGCAAACGATAACTGCCGCAAATTCAAACAGAATCAAATAATTTTTTGCATGCAGCCCTGATTTGCAGAGTACTCGCGACCTATTGTTTTTGGTGAAGATCGGTTGAGGGAAAGGGGTAGTTTACCTGCAACGGTTTTTTTTTAGCAAGGGTAATTTTGTTTGTTTGGCAAACGATAACAGCCGCAAATTCATACAGAATGAAATAATGTTTCGCATACAGCCCTGAATTGTAGAGTTCTCAAGGTCTTTCGATTTTGGTGAAGATCGGTTAAGGGAAAGGGGTAGTTTACCTGTAACGTTTTATGTTTTAACAAGGGTATTTCTTATGGCAAACGATAACAGCCGCAAATTCAAACAGAATCAAAAGATTATTTGCATACAGCCCTAAATTGTAGAGTTCTCAAGACCTATTGTTTTTGGTGAAGATCGGTTAAGGGAAAGGGGTAGTTTACCTGCAACGTTTTTTTAAAAAGGGTATTTTCTATGGCAAACGATAACAGCCGCAAATTCAAACAGAATCAAATAATGTTTTGCGTACAGCCCTGATTTGTAGAGTACTCAAGACCTATTGTTTCTGGTGAAGATCGGTTAAGGGAAAGGGGTAGTTTACCTGTAACGTTTTATGTTTTAACAAGGGTATTTCCTATGGCAAACGATAACAGCCGCAAATTCAAACAGAATCAAAAGATTATTTGCATACAGCCCTAAATTGTAGAGTTCTCAAGACCTATTGTTTTTGGTGAAGATCGGTTGAGGTAAAGGGGTAGTTTACCTGCAACGTTTTTTTAACAAGGGTATTTTCTATGGAAAACGATAACAGCCGCAAATTCAAACAGAATCAAATAATGTTTTGCATACAGCCCTGATTTGTAGAGTACTCAAGACCGATTGTTTTTGGTGAAGATCGGTTAAGGGGAAGGGGTAGTTTACCAGCAACGTTTTTTATCAAGCGTATTTTCTATGGCAAACGATAACTGCCGCAAATTCAAACAGAATCAAATAATTTTTTGCATACAGCCCTGATTTGTAGAGGACTCGCGACCTATTGTTTTTGGTGAAGATCGGTTGAGGGGAAGGGGTAGTTTACCTGCACGGTTTTTTTATCAAGGGAAATTTTTTTTTTTGGCAAACGATAACAGCCGCAAATTCAAACAGACTTAAATAATGTTTCGTATACAGCCCTGAATTGTAGAGTTCTCAAGACCTATTGTTTTTGGTGAAGATCGGTTGAGGGAAAGGGGTAGTTTACTTGCAACGTTTTTTTAACAAGGGTATTTTCTATGGCAAACGATAACAGCCGCAAATTCGAACAGAATCAAATAATTTTTTGCATACATCCCTGAATTGTAGGGGTCTCAAGGACGTTCGATTTTGGTGAAGATCGGTTAAGGGGAAGGGGTAGTTTACCAGCAACCTTTTACGTTTTAACAAGAGTAAAGTACTTGCAAATTTATTTAAACTTTTTGAAACAATGGTAATTGTTAAAAATAAAATAATTTTGTTGCCAGGCAATAAAATTAAAATTTTTTAATTTTTTATGTAATATAATATTTTTCATTTAATACGGCAATAAAAAGGCAGGTAAGACACAAACACACAATTCACGTTATTTCTGGCCTCACTCATGTTTATTTTCTTACGTTTGCACGCTTTTTAAATGGAAAGTGCCGAAACCCACACCAACATAACGCGTGCAAGCCGAAAAAATGGACATCAATTTGCTTACTGGCGAAGCTAGTAGTTAATGAATGGGTAGGCAAAAATCTTATCTTAAATTTTTTTTAAGGAATCACTAAAAGGACGGTGGGTCAAATCGGACGCTTAGGTAGAATTTGCTGTAACCGAATGGTTCCACAAACAGCCGTAAGAATTTTACTAGCAGGGAATCTACAGGTTAGCGCAACAGTGGAACTCATGTCTTAATGTTATTGGAGACTTCTTTTAAAATCGTTGAATAAAAATTGCTTTACAGCTCTATACGTGTGTCTATTGAACAATCCTTGTATTAGTCATACACGATAATACAACTGATTAAACTTCAAATTTTTAAACTTGGTTAGTTTCTATATATATGTTTAATGTTACAAATAATTCAAATAACAATCTTGATCATCTGTTAGTTCAGCGGAATAACAGTGACACTTTTAATAACCGCATAAAATAAACACTTAGAAACAACACAGGCGCTTTAACTTAACTGTTTGGACCACAGAAGTGAGGCATGCCTCAACGCTCTATGTGTACAGCGCGGGACAATCCCCCCTCCCTACACTTCCCTATCACACCACTACATTGCTTACATACGATGTATACAAAAAACGCTGAGGCAAGTTCAGGTTGCCTCATTCGCTTTAAACGAACTATGCCGAATCTCACCTGTCACCATCTAGCGGTCGCTCAATAAAGCACGTTTCGGTTTAATAAATTTGACAGTCACAGTAACAATGTATAATCTTTACGTTATGTAGTTCATACGTATTTATAATTTTTATTCTACAGAATTTGTTAGGGTAGGCATTGCCTCAATTGCCTCCATGTAACTTCGCCACTGATATATATGTGTACAACGTTATCGGCAACAAAGAAGTAGTTTTTGTTAAAATTCCTTCCCGGGATATTTGGCCGTAGTCCAATGTTTTCTACAAAACCAGACATTTCGGCAATGCCATCGACTTCCATCATCAGTGAAAATCGAGTGCGATAACGTGAGGTGGTATACGTTAGTGACCACAGTACTGTGGTTAAGGCTGAAGCAGTAAGTAGAAAGAAGTAGTTTCTATGGTAATATTTCATTTCGAAAATGATTTTAAATATAAATCTTATAATATGGAAGTCATGTATGGTTCTCCATACCGATATTTTACTTCCATATTCCTTAAGGAATGGAAGTATGGTGATGGCAAAAAAAATCGTGTTCGAGATTATTGCAGATTCTGATTCTACTACACTCAAAACATGAAAAAAAGTCGTTTTCCGAAAAGTGTCTGTCTGTCTGTCTGTCTGTCTGTCTGTGTGTCTGTAGATTTTTTACTTCCATATTCCTTAAGGAATGGAAGTATGGTGATGGCAAAAAAAATCGTGTTCGAGATTATTGCAGATTCTGATTGTACTACACTCAAAACATGAAAAAAAGTCGTTTTCCGAAAAGTGTCTGTGTGTCTGTCTGTCTGTGTGTGTGTCTGTCTGTCTGTAGATTTTTTTTCTATGGCAAACGATAACTGCCGCAAATTCAAACAGAATCAAATAATTTTTTGCATGCAGCCCTGATTTGCAGAGTACTCGCGACCTATTGTTTTTGGTGAAGATCGGTTGAGGGAAAGGGGTAGTTTACCTGCAACGGTTTTTTTTTAGCAAGGGTAATTTTGTTTGTTTGGCAAACGATAACAGCCGCAAATTCATACAGAATGAAATAATGTTTCGCATACAGCCCTGAATTGTAGCGTTCTCAAGGTCTTTTGATTTTGGTGAAGATCGGTTAAGGGAAAGGGGTAGTTTACCTGTAACGTTTTATGTTTTAACAAGGGTATTTCTTATGGCAAACGATAACAGCCGCAAATTCAAACAGAATCAAAAGATTATTTGCATACAGCCCTAAATTGTAGAGTTCTCAAGACCTATTGTTTTTGGTGAAGATCGGTTGAGGGAAAGGGGTAGTTTACCTGCAACGTTTTTTTAAAAAGGGTATTTTCTATGGCAAACGATAACAGCCGCAAATTCAAACAGAATCAAATAATGTTTTGCGTACAGCCCTGATTTGTAGAGTACTCAAGACCTATTGTTTCTGGTGAAGATCGGTTAAGGGAAAGGGGTAGTTTACCTGTAACGTTTTATGTTTTAACAAGGGTATTTCCTATGGCAAACGATAACAGCCGCAAATTCAAACAGAATCAAAAGATTATTTGCATACAGCCCTAAATTGTAGAGTTCTCAAGACCTATTGTTTTTGGTGAAGATCGGTTGAGGTAAAGGGGTAGTTTACCTGCAACGTTTTTTTAACAAGGGTATTTTCTATGGCAAACGATAACAGCCGCAAATTCAAACAGAATCAAATAATGTTTTGCATACAGCCCTGATTTGTAGAGTACTCAAGACCGATTGTTTTTGGTGAAGATCGGTTAAGGGGAAGGGGTAGTTTACCTGCAACGTTTTTTTATCAAGCGTATTTTCTATGGCAAACGATAGCAGCCGCAAATTCAAACAGAATCAAATAATTTTTAGCATACGTCCCTGAATTGTAGAGGCCTCAATGACTTTCGATTTTGGTGAAGATCGGTTAAGGGGAAGGGGTAGTTTACCAGCAACCTTTTACGTTTTAACAAGAGTAAAGTACTTGAAAATTTATTTAAACTTTTTGAAACAATGGTAATTGTTAAAAATAAAATAATTTTGTTGCCAGGCAATAAAATTATAATTTTTTCATTTTAATGTAATATAATATTTTTCATTTAATACAGCAATAAAAAGGCAGGTAAGACACAGCCTGGCTGTTTGGGTGAAAATGATTTTAAATATAAATCTTAGAATATGGAAGTCATGTATGGTTCTCCATACCGATATTTTTCTATGGCAAACGATAACTGCCGCAAATTCAAAAAGAATCAAATAATTTTTTGCATACAGCCCTGATTTGTAGAGTACTCACGACCTATTGTTTTTGGTGAAGATCGGTTGAGGGAAAGGGGTAGTTTACCTGCAACGGTTTTTTTTTATCAAGGGAAATTTTTTTTTGGCAAACGATAACAGCCGCAAATTCAAACAGAATCAAATAATGTTTCGCATACAGCCCTGAATTGTAGAGTTCTCAAGACCTATTGTTTTTGGTGAAGATCGGTTAAGGGAAAGGGGTAGTTTACCTGTAACGTTTTATGTTTTAACAAGGGTATTTCCTATGGCAAACTATAACAGCCGCAAATTCAAACAGAATCAAAAGATTATTTGCATACAGCCCTAAATTGTAGAGTTCTCAAGACCTATTGTTTTTGGTGAAGATCGGTTAAGGGAAAGGGGTAGTTTACCTACAACGTTTTTTTAACAAGGGTATTTTCTATGGCAAACGATAACAGCCGCAAATTCAAACAGAATCAAATAATTTTCTGCATACAGCCCTGATTTATAGAGTACTCAAGACCTATTGTTTTTGGTGAAGATCGGTTGAGGGGAAGGGGTAGTTTACCTGCAACGTTTTTTATCAAGCGTATTTTCTATGGCAAACGATAACAGCCGCAAATTCAAACAGAATCAAATAATTTTTTGCATACATCAATGAATTGTAGAGGACTCAAGGCCTTTAGATTTTGGTGAAGATCGGTTAAGGGGAAGGGGTAGTTTACCTGCAACCTTTTACGTTTTAACAAGAGTAAAGTACTTGAAAATTTATTTAAACTTTTTGAAACAATGGTAATTGTTGAAAATAAAATAATTTTGTTGCCAGGTAACAAAAATAAAGTCATTTTGATTATAAAATATAAATATTTACAACAAGAAAAGAATTTTCAGTTTTCAAAATTTAAATATATTTTTATAAAACAATGGGTTCTTCATTGAGGTGGGGACCATGTCACTCACTCCATCTCAAGCCTCTCCCATTTTGCAGAAAAAGAGGACCCTGTCAAGGGTGATACTTTGACGACAGTGACAGGGCTTTCCACCAAATTCAGCAGAGTGACAGGTAGGCCCAACTCTGATTGGCTCCTCAGATTTCCCCAGCGTTAGTAGGTTCTATGAAAATATTTTATTTCAAAAATGATTTTAAATATAAATCTTAGATATGTTTTATAAATCTCATGTTTTATGTTTTAACATGGGTAATTTTTTATATGACGAACCATAACTGCCGTAAATTCAAACAGAATCAAATAATTTTTTACATATGTGCCTGAGCTATAGAGAACTCAATGTCTGTTGATTTTGGTGAAGATCGGTTACGGGGAAAGGGCAGTTTACCTGAAACATTTTTTGTTGTAACATGAGTAAAGTACTTAATTTTGATAAAGTATCCTGATAAGATCTTAATAATCCACTGTAGAAACGTAGATGAAATATCTATAAATGAAGAGGCTAGTTGAACGGGCTGGGGGTAATTTTGTATAAATCAAAATTATAGTTGAAGGGGGAGGGATAATTTTTTACTTCCATATTCCTTAAGGAATGGAAGTATGGTGATGGCAAAAAAAATCGTGTTCGAGATTATTGCAGATTCTGATTCTACTACACTCAAAACATGAAAAAAAGTCGTTTTCCCAAAAGTGTCTGTCTGTGTGTCTGTCTGTCTGTCTGTCTGTCTGTGTGTCTGTAGATTTTTTTTCTATGGCAAACGATAACTGCCGCAAATTCAAACAGAATCAAATAATTTTTTGCATCCAGCCCTGATTTGCAGAGTACTCGCGACCTATTGTTTTTGGTGAAGATCGGTTGAGGGAAAGGGGTAGTTTACCTGCAACGGTTTTTTTTTAGCAAGGGTAATTTTGTTTGTTTGGCAAACGATAACAGCCGCAAATTCAAACAGAATCAAATAATGTTTCGCATACAGCCATGAATTGTAGAGTTCTCAAGATCTGTTGATTTCGGTGAAGATCGGTTAAGGGAAAGGGGTAGTTTACCTGTAACGTTTTACGTTTTAACAAGGGTATTTCCTATGGCAAACGATAACAGCCGCAAATTCAAACAGAATCAAAAGATTATTTGCATACATCCCTAAATTGTAGAGTTCTCAAGACCTATTGTTTTTGGTGAAGTTCGGTTGAGGGAAAGGGGTAGTTTACCTGCAACGTTTTTTTAACAAGGGTATTTTGTATGGCAAACGATAACAGCCGCAAATTCAAACAGAATCAAATAATGTTTTGCATACAGCCCTGATTTGTAGAGTACTCAAGACCTATTGTTTTTGGTGAAGATCGGTTAAGGGAAAGGGGTAGTTTACCTGTAACGTTTTATGTTTTAACAAGGGTATTTCCTATGGCAAACGATAACAGCCGCAAATTCAAACAGAATCAAAAGATTATTTGCATACAGCCCTAAATTGTAGAGTTCTCAAGACCTATTGTTTTTGGTGAAGATCGGTTGAGGGAAAGGGGTAGTTTACCTGCAACGTTTTTTTAACAAGGGTATTTTCTATGGCAAACGATAACAGCCGCAAATTCAAACAGAATCAAATAATGTTTTGCATACAGCCCTGATTTGTAGAGTACTCAAGACCTATTGTTTTTGGTGATGATCGGTTAAGGGGAAGGGGTAGTTTACCTGCAACGTTTTTTTATCAAGCGTATTTTCTATGGCAAACGATAACAGCCGCAAATTCAAACAGAATCAAATAATTTTTTGCATACTTCCCTGAATTGTAGAGGTCTCAATGACTTTGATTTTGGTGAAGATCGGTTAAGGGGAAGGGGTAGTTTACCTGCAACCTTTTACGTTTTAACAAGAGTAAAGTACTTGAAATTTTATTTAAACTTTTTGAAACAATGGTAATTGTTAAAAATAAAATAATTTTGTTGCCAGGCAATAAAATTATAATTTTTTCATTTTAATGTAATATAATATTTTTCATTTAATACAGCAATAAAAAGGCAGGTAAGACACAGCCTGGCTGTTTGGCTGAAAATGATTTTAAATATAAATCTTAGAATGTGGAAGTCATGTATGGTTCTCCATACCGATATTTTTTATATGTGTACTACGTTATTGGCAACAAAGAAGTATTTTTTTGTTAAAATTCCTTCCCTGGCTGTTTGGCTGAAAATGATTTTAAATATAAATCTTAGAATATGGAAGTCATGTATGGTTCTCCATACCGATATTACGTTTATATTATATTTCCTTTTAGGATGGCACGTTTCTCAGCAACGAAAAAATGCCAAATTTATGATTTTCCGTGAAACGGGATATGCGCGTAACAAAATAATTGTTAACGACGAAAGTGTAAACCAAATTGAGCACGTCACTTGTTTTGGAGTGACATTATGTATGGCGATGGCAGTGGTATCGATAGCAAACTGCACAAATTGCAGACGATCTGTGGAGTCATTAACAGAACATTCCAAAATTCATCTACTACTCTTCATTCAGAAGTCACATGACACTATGGAGAAGATAGGAAAATAAATTGCGTATATGGGTTCGTGTGTACTGCGTATTCTGAAAATATGCACGTCCAAAAACTTAAGTTAGAAAATTACAGTTTTTAAACTTTTGTATTGTCAAAACTGTTGTTCTCCATCGTACCACAGATTTTTAATTTTTTATACCATAAACAAAGCCTTAAAAAATATAAAAACCAATAAATAGTACATTTCAACACTTTAGTGAACTTTATAACTTGACTCGTATTTCCGTTGTTAGTTAACTTAAACGGCTCATTTTTGCTTCATTTTGTAGCTTAATATATCCGTAAGGCAAGGGACTAGTTAATATTTCTCCGCATTTTTTATAACGTCTGCATTTTATTAAAAAAATGTTCATAACGTTGGTTTTTCGAATTACGACATGAAGAAGTTGGCCTGTGAGAAAAATGTTGTTATCACAGGTAGGTATCTAGTGTAAGCGCTTGAAATGATGAGAATCGATTAATTTTAATTCAATTCTTAAGTCTCTGTCTTAATGAGTTTAGAAGATTAGACCTATAATTTTCTTTTGAACAGTAAGTACAAAATGGGGAGTCGAACATGAAAGTCTTCAACGTGATGGGTGCTACAGACGCGAGACGAGGTGTGGATAACAGCAGGAGTGGTACCGTGGACAGGAAAACAGAATACAGGTACCAGACACGAAATTTCTTCTACAAGTTTAAACCTATGAGACCTGATCGTACATAGGAGAAGGGCATTTGGATCATGGTACCAATCGTAAGGGATGAATTGGGAGTCTGTAGAATGAATGATGAAACAAAAATGTTTAGAGAGGAAAGTCGAGAACGTCTAGAAAGAATGCCGTAAGTAAACAAGTAAGGGACTATCTCCACACGAGGACGATTGGAGGAATGAAAGCGGAACTGGCACAATGGTTGAACTCTGTAGCATGATGATGATAATTTATATTAGGCAGGATCGATGAAGGTCACTCGAATGCCGGGTCTGTTAAGAACTGTAGCATTATTGACAGCAGTGATTCCCAACTGGCGGTCAGAGATGTATTCAGGTCAATCCATAGTACTCTTATACAACAAGCACTACCATTTATAATTTTTGTTTAATGTATTTATCTCATTATTATTTATTTCTGTCTTTCGTCACAATTAACTTCAGGTGTAAGAAAGAAATTCACCTTACTTCCTACTTCAGTCGTTATCAAATTGATGAAATTTACTGTCGTTTTCGAAACGCGTGGCTTGTCTTGTTCTCGGCGTTCCTCTTACACGCGGTGTATGTTCACGAAACAGATAAGTCAATTATCCAGATGTTCGTTCTATATAGAGGTTAAATCAGTCGACGATTTTAAGATAATTAATTAATTAAGCAAAACACCATTAAGATTATCCGCACGTATCGAACCGTTTGTATAACCCGTCAAGTAAATATAGGCGTGCGCGCCTGTGTGTGAGTGAAAGACAGATGTTTTGTGGCGGTGAAAGGGCAGGTCGCAGGAGAATGGTAGCGATGTCGAGCGCGCCGGTATTGTGTGCGGTACATTTGCAAGCGTATAATACGTTGGGGGGTGGGGGGTGGGGTGAACCAAACTCGTCTGTCCTAACAGTTTTGTTAATAATCCACCGCCGCCGAAACCACACCTTCGTTAGATGCGTTTTGACTAAACGAGACCAGTTTTTCTATTGACAGACTGCTTGCTTATGTTTGATCTTAATCTTCGCTTAATTAGTTTCGTCTTAATATAAATTATAATATTCTTACTGAAATAAAATACATGAATGTTACCAAACCCTTTTGTCCCAGGTCCTCCGTGTAATATTTTATTGTTATCCACGTTTCATAGATTACTAAAAAATACCCTGCAACTGTTCCTTAGTAGACATGGAAAATGTGGTCTGTGTCATTGTTACAAAGCAATATAATTATACAGTGTAATACTCGTACAAGAGTACAGAATATTGGTTAAATCTTCTTTCGGTGGGATTAGAGACCTGACTGAGAGAGAGGTAATTATTTGTTACATTAATTTATTTTATAATTATGAAAAGGTTTTGCGATATTCGCAACTGAGTACAAAATTTAAGTTACAGTTGAATTGCTAAATACAGTATTTTCAAAGATTGACTTGAATTGACAGTAATACTTTTGAAAATGTTAATAGAAATAACTCGTATAAGTTGTGTTAAAAGTAATCGGTTCTTCGAATCCGAATACTGAGAAGAATTTTACTTTAAACAGAATTTAATATTTACACAAATTTAATTTAGTGTTAAGCAAATTTTGTGCGTCTTATAATACACGTAAACATACTACAATTTTAGTATTTTTCGTTATTTTTCCCAACCCTTCCACTCCGCTATCCTTATTGTTTTTAATCAAAACCTTTCTGACTTTGATGGTGAAAACTTCCGAAAATTATAAAACTGATAATATTTATAAGTAAATAAATATGTTAGTATGAAAATTCGTTGATTTATTTATTTTATAAATACACTGTAATTTTATAATATAGTCATATATTTTATATTTATTAAGTCATATTAAGTCAATACACTGTAATTACATTGTTAAAAAATTTAAATTATGAAGTAAAAAAATTGACTGTGTTTCGCAAACATGCTGTAACATCGAATTAAAGCGGCTTTTATCCAAAATCTGAATATAGTGTTCAGTCATAAAAATTTTTAAATTTTGGGATGTCAGGACCCAAAAACGTGGGTCAAAATTATGATAAAATCAGAAAACTCCATGCGGGCTATAAAATTAAAAGAAATTTTAATCCAAACCTTAAAATATTGTACAGTTTTTAAAATTTCAAAATTTTAGGACTCTAAGGCCCAAAAGAATTTCAAAAATTTGAAGGAACTGTAAAAATCCCGCCGGGGGTCAGACTAAAGGGATTTAAGCCCAAATCCGAATGTAGCGGTGACTCATATGTTGATTTTTTTTCTAACCTTAGGGACAATACGGGCCAAAAAGGGAAATCAAAATTACAAGAAAATTGTAAAGTCTATGTGGAGGGGGTCAAGTTACGAGGAATCTTATTCAAAATGCAAACTCAATCTTTAATATGTGGCCGTAATAAATATCTCCCAACTCTCTTGCAAATTTTGGATCGCCTTTATAGCATTTGTAAACTATGCTTACAAAAATTTTTTTTTTTGTAGTCACCAGTTTTGCGTATTTGTGAAAAGTATGAGATAGTTTGTGAAACCAATACAATAGTTTGAATTTGTAATATTTACTGTTGTCTGTTTTGCAATTGTTATTTTACTAAAAAATACTTAGGAATCGAATCTCTGTTTTCGTGATTTTTCTGAAAATCGTAAAATTACATGACAATGAAATTACCTAACAATACATGTATTTCGTTCAAAATAATGAGAACATTCTGCAACTCAGGGAGCGTAATAGTCGTTTATAATCGAAATGGTTGTTCTATTCCCTAAAGCTAATTTTGCTTGTACCGCTTCGCTAATAAGCAAAATTGTCGCATGACTACAATTTAAATCAGATTCAAGACGCTTCACACCGCACTCCGAGGAAGTCATTGTTTGACGTCCGGGGAGACCACCGGTCCTTATTTTTTCCAAAACGAGCAAGGAGTTGCATTTGCTGAGAGGAATCGGGCGATGGTAACCGATTATTTTTGGCTCGCCTTGAACGTTATGAACCTAACTGGCATGAGGTTACCATGACAAGACGGTTCGGATGGTTATCTTCCGAAACGTTGGGACATATTTCCTGAAAATTTCCAAGGATATACTCAGGGTGTTGGCATCAGCTGGCCACCATGTAATAATCTGACACCATTAGATGTGTGTGTCGCCATTAACTGTGGCGCTACGTTAAATGCCAACAAACTGCGAAGTTTAACGATTTAAAAGCCAGCATCACTCGTATAGTTGGTGAAACTGAGACTCGTTTTTGCTAGAATGTCGCTAAAAATTGTATCGTTATCCGCGGCGTCCGCTTGGCCGATATTATTTTTCATATGGAATCCCATGGTTTGTACTTCAAACGGAAATGAACAGAAAATATTAGGATATGACAAATAAATATAAATATCACTGGAATTATTACATACCGGGCTGTTGGACCGTGGTCGATTGCGTAAAATTCTGTCTCTAAATGTTTCGGCCATATCTCCATTCGCAAAGGTGACAGGCCGAACTCACATCACAGTTGAAGTGTAAGCAATCCTCACAGTTGATTGCTTATTCCCAGGGGCGTATTTCCTGGGGGGGGGGGGGGCAAACGGGACAGGACACCCCCCTCCAGAAGGTCGAAAGTGGACGACGAATTTTGTTAATTTCTTAATTTTTAGGCTTTTTTAAATTAATTTTTCATCTGAGTACGCTAATGCAATGGTAACTCTTTTTTAAATATACAAACAGGTTTATTACACAGCGTTTGCGTGTACGTTTGAAATATGAAATATAGGACAATCAATTCAGTCAGTATCTTATAAAACAGAGTTTCATTATCTTATCTTATCTACGCCTTATGTCATTATCTTATTACCGTTTACTTTAATGGGATTGGTTTCAAGATGTTATCACACGTTTTTCAGCCACTTTAAAGATAGTCATGTTGATTGGTCTTAACTTGTTTTTTGTTTTGTATGAAGCCGACTCGATCGTACCCCCCCTCCCCAGGCCAAATTCTAGATGGGCTACTGCTTACTCGTGAACTGTGAGATTCGTTCGGCCTGTCATCTTCACACCGCTTTTTTCACTCTACTGAAGATGGTCTCCGGAAGCGTGGCCGAAACGTTTAGGGGCAGAAATTTAAACAAGGCACCACGGCCAACAGCTCGGTATGTAGTAATTTTAGTAATGTTGACTCCGGGGGTGACAGCCTTCGTAATAGTTGATAAAGTTCGAGCATCCTTAATGGAAAATCCATTGTTATCAGATCATACGTTCTCTCTCCTCCTTAACCCAAAATATAAAAAAATACCGAGTAAAAATATTTTTTTTATAGAAGACGTAGAATTTCTCTGTTGTTAGTTGCCTGCAGATCGATCATTATTTCCGAGAAATTTCGTTTATCTGGCGAATGACAAGAAATTATAAACATAAACACATGAGTGTTTACAAATAAAGAATGGCTAAGTAGACACACTTGTAATTATAAACTATTGTTTACACTTCTTTTTAATTCATTACGTCACTCCAGTAACTACGCTGTAGGCCGATATAGCCCTACCGTATATTATCCATCATTCAAATTTCATTGTTGTTTTCGCAATAAATTATTATAATGCATTAGATAAAGTGTTGCCGTTATGCAATTACTATTCGTATCTTATATAAGAGCATGTTTACGTTTGCGAAACTGTTTGTTTTATAAACGACTAAATTAGGCCTACATTTAAAGGGAATTAGAAGCCTACTCACGAGTGTTGCGTCTTGGAAATAATGGAAAGAAGTGTTTGGTTATTGCTAGCGAAGGACGGAATATAAAGCTCCGCCGCTATAATATAAACCGAGTCTCCGGTGGTTTGTAATGTAAGGGCGTCTCCAAACTATGTTCTTGTATTCTAAATAGGCCCGTGTGCGATTTTGAACTTCATGTGTATGTCTATTTGGCGCGTACAGTTTTTTACGGAAAACGTCACACACCGGTGTGGGGGAAACCTATGCGAAAGTCGATGTTACGATTTTGTGTATACCCGACAAACTGTAATATCTTCAAAACTGCAATGCAATAAGGAATACACGATTCAAAGGAGCAAGAATGAAAGAATGTCACGCGATATTAACCTTGAACGCGTGACGTCACACACCATCACAAGATGGCCGCCAAGTTATAGTGGGAAATCACCGGTTCGCTGCGCGGAAAAATTAGTATAGCTCGGGAATATGTAATGCATAGGACGTTATTTGAGGTGCCGTTTTATAAAGCTTCACGAGTACTATAAAATAAAACACTAATCGTGATAATACTGAAATAACTTGATAAATAATACAGTGACAAAGTGTTGAACTTTGACAAATTTTCATTAAATTTTTAAAAATGTCTAACTGTTTTCACAACAAGATGGTAAATGACTATCGTAAACGCTTATCAAGTAAAAGAAGAGTGAATGAGGCCCCTATGACAGCAGCAGAACGAATGAGGAGGATGAGGGAGCGTCGAAAAGTCGAGGAGAGCACCAGCTGCGCAGACGCCGCAACGCCTAACGGCAGTTCACAAACAACGAATGTCGACAGTAACATAGAACTGACGGAATGCTAGGACATAGGCGTACAGGCAGATGAGACATTTGAGAATCGAGATTTAGTGTTTATAACACATTGTCGTTTACCAAACCTACAAACACCCCGTCCCAGCAACACCGCCAGGGTAAGACGTTTTCCACCAAAAACCTCAGCGGTAGTGACCCAGACACTATCTACGCCTTTCATGTTTTTTTTTTTTACTGTATTTACAGTACAGTAACCTATTTTAGTTGTCAGATATGTTCATCGGGCTGTTAGGCCGTGGTCAATGTTCACGTATCTTGAAACGCCAGCCGTTTCGGCTGCATTGCGGTGGCCATCTTCAGTCGAGCGGGAACAAGAAATACAGTCCGCTAAAGAATAAATCAAGAGCGGCCGAAAGGTTTGGCATTTGAAGTAACGTTAACATTAGGCTGCGGCTTAATAGCCCGGTGAACATGTTTGACAACTGCGGGCGTGAGATTTTGCGTTAACTTATTGTATAAATAAGCTAATTTCGAATCTGAAATATTCGATATTTACTACTGTATTGTGATTGCAAATTATAGCACTTTTGTCTCCACACTAGTAACGAAGATACATACTGTTAGCTGCAATAATTTGAATACTCGAGTTTAAATGTCCACCATATAGCTTTACGTGTTAAAAAAAAAATTTATAATTGCAGAACCACGGACGATTAAAACAAAAACAAGTTTGTGTTTATCCCTGTTACCGCCGGGGAGAAAAGTTGTTTCACAAAAGAATTGTGATCACTTTTTTATTCAGTCGTTAAACGTTGTAACTTATGTAGCCTACACTCAGAACACTTAGAGCAATCTCTGGTTAAAATATCATGAACGGAAAGCGCGTTTGTATTTATATAACTTAGAATATTAAAAGTTGTGGTTTCTTCAAATAATGATAAGAAATTCTATAAATGATTTTTAAATAACACTACCAATCACGCAACTGTACAGTGCTAAATTTTGGTGTGTGTGTGTGTGTGTGTGTGTGTGTGTGTGTGTGTGTGTGTGTGTGTGTGTGTGTGTGTGTGGCGGATCCACGGTGGCGGAAAAGTAGGAAATTTCCCCTCTTAAACGGTCACTTCAGAGGAAATTTGTTTCGTCGTTTTATAATATATAAAAAAATTTATATCACTTTATGTAGGTTTATGGTTTTACTCTATAATTACTTTAAATATTAACTTACCTTACCAGCATGTTAATTTTGTCTGATACATACCACAGAAATAGTTATAGGAAAACAGTAATGTGTGTACCATGGTAGTTTGTATTTTAAATTGTAAGTAAATATTATCAAAGGACAATGAACTGACAAGCACAGATACGATTTTATATTTGTACGTAACTTGTTGCGTTGATAATAACAAACTGTATTTGTGATTTTCACTTATTCCTATAATTTATATTTTAGCCGTTTAAATAATGATCCAACTTTACACAATCCACCTTCTCCTAAAGTCAACTTTTCCCCACCCAACCTTGCTTGCTGGATCCGCCCCTCACACACAAACACACACACATATGTATGCGAGTTTTTTCGTTGGATGTCTAAACTTGTATGGCGAAATTTTGAACGGACAATAATCGCGGAAGACGGGTAGTCCACAAGTTGTCCCCATCCGACCCGATTGTTGGCAGTTGGTTTCATATCTCCCGAGGATATTCCCAGCACCTTTGCCTCATCGATAATTCTTCTTCGTGTGATTTTCAGCCGTCCAATTCCGCGAGAACTCTGTGTTCCAATCAACGGATTTTTGTGAGCTCATTGTCGACAGGTTTTCTCAGGATCAGCCAACTCAGTTTTCTTCTTTAAGTTTTTTTTTAAATTGTTTTTTGGTTTTTTGAGTTGTACGGCTCATGAGCGTGGTACGGAGAGTAGGCGACCCTTGACGAATTTCGATGTATCGATGTAAGCGTATGTTTAGAGACGGAGTTACCGGGTACTGAGTAAAACCTGACGAGTGAAAGTACGTTATTATTGCCGATGTGAATTCCGTGACAGACGTACCGCAACTGCAAAAGGAGACAGGTATGCGGAATCTGTACCGAGGACTAGCAGTCTGTTTGTAATAATCTCAGTGTGTTGTGTTGAAATACGTGTAATACGCGCGTAGAAAGTTGTTCAATGAATAGACCCCGTTGTTATTGTATTGTCGTTGAGATGTTCAGCTTTTATGTAACGTTCTCTCGCCCAAGTGTAAGAGTGGAAAAGAGAGGAAATATTCCGCTGTATTAATTGTAAGATGAAAGTGAGAATTTCACTCTGTACGATTGTGTAGGCCTGCCGCACGCGTTTGAGGGAAATGGTTCGCGTGTCTCGGTTTTGGCGGATTCAGCCGAACGCCGTCGAAGTCATAATTTTCGAAAAGAAACGAAAACAGTTTTTTTGCATGAAACGATGCTGGGAGAACACAAGAGAATTTAAAATTATTATAGTTACAATCAGTGACCGTGTGCGGAACAAAATTGTAGGACAAAATGACAAGTTCACCTGCCTATAGAACTTATTGCGAGTACTGGTGATGTTAAAGCAAAATCAGAGAGCTCAATAGTATAAATTTTTAGAGATCAAAATTAGAGTGTTGTACGGCATAGTCAGAAGAGTATTTAGAAATTCAATCCTGGATACACTGCTTAAACGCAGTGCCGGGTGGCCAAAGACGTACAGGATGTCAGTAAGACTTGCGTGTTTTAAGTCTTATGTTTTATGAGATCAATAGCCTCTCGTTTTTTACGAAAATTATTTTGCCTCTCTTATACTATATTTATTGTCTCATTCCCTACACTTCCTTCAAATGGTATGTTAAAGGTACTGTGCAGTTCTGTAAATGTGGATAAATATACTATTGTTACGACGGTCTGCTGATCGTCGTATGGTACAGTGGAAAACAAAATACAAGACACCAATTAAGTCCCTAATCACCAGCTTTAATTATCACAATTAAACAGTTTGTAATCAACAAGATCGTCTCTTACAATAAATCAAATAAAAATTGTTCACACGCAATAAAAATGTTAACTGATATAAAACACAGTTGTATTACAATAGTCTCGCACAATTATAAAACACGTAATACTTCGCCACAATACTACAAACCGCACTCCAATAATTCGCAACTCAAACTAAACTGAACATCTCTGAGCACTTGTATTTATACCCCGCTGAGCTTCCAGAATATTCGCTAACTGTGCGTCAAGAATGCTACTAGAAAACACCAAAACATAATTGGTTGCGGCCTTACACACAGCAGGGGCGGACCGGTGATCCCGGAACAATCTCGCAACGCATGCTGAGAATCACGTACGCAAACAACATTACAGCCGGATTCCACTGGATCGTTCGAGAAACACGTAGATTGTTCTGTAATGTCGTAACACTGGTATTCGCATAGTTTTATGCACGTGTGAAGTTCAGATCAAACGAGCCAATCTTTTATCATGCCTTTCTCGTTTTACTCTCGTTATAGCATTTGTATATACGTTCTAGAGCACCAGGATGTAAAAGAATGTTTACAGCTGACACTGGCTTCCTTTCCCGTTCGTCTCTGTAATCTCAGTGTGCAGCTTCCAGTTTTCCCTTTTACATCGTCCTCATCTGCTTTATTTTTGTAAAAACTTCTAAGTCTTACCCTGCTTCTTTTGCCCGTGTGACTCCAATCGGTGACTTTCGCCATCCATCGTCGTTGTTTTGCGCTTCATACACGTCTGAACCATGTTAATTGTTTTTCTTGCGCACTCTCAAGTGAACCGTTCCCCAGTCTGTCTTTTTATTTCCTCGTCAGCAATTCTCTCCAGCAAATGGTTCTCAGACAGCCCACTTCTCATCATCATCATCATCATCATCATCAACAGTAAGTATTAAACCATAAATGGTTTGTTCCGGTCCCAAGGAGATAGACTAGTCCTGGTCACTCCAACGCTTCTTCGGACACCCCAAACCTCTCCGTCCTTTCGGCTTATAATTCAGTAGTTGTTTGGGGATGCGGCAGTCGTCCATTCCTTTAAGAAGTTCCGAACATTTTAGCCGATATTGGGCAATCCTATGAAGTATACTTGTAATATTCAGTTCCTGCCGTACATAGACATTTCTTTTGCGATCTTGAAGAGTATATCCTGAGAAAAATCTCATTTCCGACGCTTTAATACGACAGGCCTAGGATGTCAGTCGTTACCTCTTAGTTACGGCTAAGTAGCCTATACAGCTTAGCGAGAGTTCCACACCAGGTTGGTTGCTTTTGTTGAAGATGTGGTTTGCCACGTTAATCTTCATTGATCTAAGTATAGACGCAGGTATTGACAACGTCAGAATGAAACGTTTTTTAAAATTAGAAGTAACATTTTAACATAAGGCGTACGATAAGACGAAACGCGTTTTGTAATTTGTTCCCGTCTGTCAGAAGCGGTGTCGTCTGACGTTATATAATTTGTCGCATTGTTGACGGAATGGAATCGCCGCTCTCTTTCTCGTCCTGGAAAAGAAGGGCGAAATAATATTTTTATGATACGTTTTTATTATCAGAGGTATTGTAGTGGGTTGATACTTTGTCGTCTGCTCTGCTGTAATCTTTGCTACTGGATTGGAAACGTGACCGGTATAATAAAAGCCATCACAGCTGATGCGAATCGAGCTGAAAATTGTAGCAGACAGACCTATTTGTTTTGTGTGGACGTAATTCTATTTTACGCCCGGCTCCCCTGCCTTGTATTCTGTAATCTTTCCTTTGTAATCAAACACCTCATCTCCCCCCCCCACACGTCACATACATTCGCGTGTTTTGGATTCATTTTGTCGACTATTGTTTTGCTTTTTCGCAGCCTTTACAAATATTAATAAACTTTTATAAACGTTTTTGTTGGGATTCGGTACTCCGTGTGATGAAGTTGACTACGATGATGGTCATCTTCAATACGAAAGATGAGGAAGAATATATATTCTTGGTTTAAAAAAATAATAATCATTTTTTAGACTGTATGTTTCCTGCAATGACCTTTGGGCCATAAGCATGGACTATGAACACGAGACCGAAATAAATACTGCGGACTTCATAGAGAAGCATGGAAAGGACTCGGGTATGTATGACGCTGACTAAGAGGTGATATAATTTACAGGATTTAAAGAAAAAACAATACTGTTACGACGGACTCACAGATCGTCGCGTTAAAATAGTGGTAATCAACTCAACAGCAGAGATATCGCTAACCACAACTGTAACGCCATTTTAAATGAACGAACCAACTCGATGAAGATTCGTTTACAGTAAATAATGATAGTCACTAATTACAGGTATCCGCACACGACGATTCACAATAATCGCTTTACACTAAATCGCAAATTCAAAACTGACTGGCTGGCCTCTTCTGGATTCTGTATTTATAGCCCACCGATGTTCGAGATGAATCTGCGGCTTTCTGGACCATCCGTTGAGAATAATCAGTAGCTGACGGCGCGTAGAAAAGATCGGAAGGTTCCGTACTACGTCATTACTCACGTCCGTATGACGCATACGCCACGCAGGATGTCTGCACTCAGGCGTAAGAATATGCAGGGGGTTAGGACACTTGGCTAGCAGACGACATGGCAATGTATAAGCTGACTACAGTACCGACACAAAACCAAAGAAGCGTGGTTTGAAGGACCAACGTTCAAACCTGGCCGATATAACATGGTCATCGGTAATAGAATATTACAACAGGATTTAAAACGATAAAGGTATCGGGAACAAAATTAACATGTTTAGGATGATACGCGGAACGCTAAAGAACAAGATTACGGGGAAACGATTTTCAAATTTTATAAGACTGGCTAAACCATATGGTCGTTGACAGGAAAGCAAGGAATACTATTGTGGCGTCGAAGATAGCTTTTGAAGGTTAGTCGAAGATGGGTTTTGAAGGTTAAAGGTTGTACACTACTGGATAGATTGAGGTATATGAGAACAACTGGGAATCAGTAGTATGGTGGATGACGTAGCAACGTACCAGAGAAAATGGAGACAGCGTGTGGAGAGGAGTGAGTGGCCTTGGGACGAATTCCGAAACCGGTATTGATATGTAAGAGCTTATAGGGCGAAGTAATGTTGGAAGACCCGGAAAGAGATACAGCCTTTCATGTCGGAACAGGCAAGGTGGCATATCCTGGAAAATGTAGAACAAAAAAAAAAGCAGACAATATGGATGACGGTCACGATGGTGTATAAATTAGCGAGCAAGACTACAAGAAGGATATTGCAACGGTTATCTGGTTACGTACTGCAATACAGTAAACTGAGAATCACTACGGATGATTGAGGAGGCATGATTGATAACGACCATGACAACGACGACATACTTTTTATTGTATTGAACATTTACGGATTACTGATAATTTTCCCTTCCAAATTAGAGTTTAAAACATCGGAATAAGACTAATGATAATGTGATGTATTTATAATATACACGCACTTATTGTTTACTAATGGTACCTTTATTCTCAATTTTCTATTGTATTGTATTTATTGTTCATAGCCTAAAGGTACCATAAATACAATTTTCAATAAAATTTTTATTACGCACATTATTAAAAACGATCGATTTCGGTCACAGATCATCGTCAGGTCATATACAGCACAGTTGCGGTCACAATATATTAAAACAGTCACTATTTACAAAAAAGAATTCGTAGACATTGATTAATGAACGTGATACGTACGTCCTTGTCCAAAATTTCCCGCGATGTTAACAGCCTTCCTCCTTTCTTAGTCTTTCCATGTCAAGAACATTGTTCCGTTGCATGTATCACCACAGATCTTATTGCTGTATTAAAAATAGTTTCCTGTCTTCACTTGTTCTCTACTATCTCCTTTCTGTCTACCCGCATATTTATTTATATGATTTATTTGTAAACCATTTATTTATGAAAATGGTTTATTTTCAGTTTTCGCTTCCTTACTTCAATTCCCAATTTTCATCCGGCTTTTCTTCTCCTTTTTGTTTAGCAAAGTCATCCGTATAGCCTACTGCTGATTTTTCTTGCTGCTGCTCTAGTTCCTTGATATTAAGTGCACGTTTCCTTGATATTAAGTACACGTTTTATTAGCCCTTCAAACGCAATATCAGTCAAAGTTGATATAAGAAATGAACCACCGCCCCTGCCATATTTCCTTTTTTGTGATAAATTCCTTATAGATACCATCTTCTTGTGTCATAACTGTTTCGTTGATGTCCTTAATCACTCTGCTTATCTTTTCGGTCTGTAATCTGCGCTTTTTTATCGCCATATTTCTTTTCTGGCTATCGAAAATTTGATTAGGCATGTTTGCTTTGGTTCTCGGACGGTCTATTTACGTGGTAGTGGGAGAGAAGTACGCTGTCCCAAGCTGCCGAGACGTTGTCTATTAAAACAGCTAGACATTTGGGTTTACGATACCGAGGGGACAGCGTTACAGAGAGGGTAATGTTATCCAGTGGACATAACTTTGATCTCACGCTCGACGCGAATCTCTGCAATGTTAACCACTGCTCTACGGAGGATGCCACTTCTTTATTTATCCGAGTTGGACTACACCAGCCACCGATTCTAGCATATTATTTCCATTTGAAGCCTGTCACCAGTCTTTTCTAGTTTGTCGTTCTCTGTGGGTTTTCTCTCTTATGAAAATGTTCGGTCCCTGTCTTTCAGTGTTGGCTGCCAGTTCCATATTTCTGGAGGGGGCACCTTCCTTCTGAAAATCACCAACGGCCGAATAAACGAATGAAGTAGATTAACTCTAGACATGGAATGGTGGAAAGTTTAAATTGAAAACTGATCTTTCTTGAACATTTTTTTGTTAATGTGACTAATCTTTCGACGTGACAAATAATGAATGTAACCATTTTATATTGCGGTTGACAGTAAAGTCGTTGGGTGTCATTAAATTAATTTGAGAATGTTTTCCAAATGTTACGTAATTATAGATAAGTCTTGTTAGTTTCTTCTTCTAAGTATCCCTCAAAAAACTTGTTCCGACCTTTGGTTGGGAGATCAGCATCCGGTTCCTTCCAAAATTCGTGTTTTCTTGTTGTTAAACATTGTTAAAACGACGGCAAAAACTGTAATATTGGTAAAGTATTATGGATTTCGCAACATGGAGTATACAGTGCTTCTTTTAAAGATCGGAGAGGGTACTTACGTCAACATTGTTGTTACACTCTGTCTCTCTTGTACACGCAGGCTGGTTGGCAGCAGCTCCTTGCTGTTCGCCTACGTTTCTAATTCTTGGTACGTCCTAATTCTAGTTCATGTCCTACATAAACTGAGCCACAATTTCCAAACGTGGTCTTCCCTTACAATTTCCCTCTCTATCTTTCCTTCTATGCCTAGTTTGGTTAGGCTGTCGTACCTTAATATATGTCCAGTCAATTGAACTCTTCTTCTTCTTCTTAATTATTTTAGAAAACTTCTATCTTCTCCAGCTCTGCGAAACATGTTATAGTATTGTTTGTTAAAGTGGTCATCATCATCATCATCATCATCATCATCTTCAAGGATTAAACCAAGAATGGTTTGTTCCGGTCTTAAATAGCCAAAGATTAGAGCTGGTCACTCCAGCGCTTCCTCGGACGTCCTACACCTTTCCGTCCCTTCGGCTTATAGTTCCATAGTAGTTTGGGGATGCGGCAGTCATCCATTCGGCACAGATGTTCCCACCAATTCAGCCGATACTGGGCGATCCTGTCGAGTATACTCATAATATTCAGTTCCTGCAGTATATCTCTGTTTCTTCTATGATCATAGAGAGTATACCCTGCCACGTGCCAGAGAAATCTCATTTTAACCGGTTGTATGCGACTGGCCTGGCTTTCGCTAAAGTCCAATTCTCAGACCCATAAAGAAGTGTGGGAGGAGCCATCACCTTGTAGGATTTTAGGAGTGTTCCTTTACTTGCTGACTGAAGGGTTCGCCTAATGGTCCCGCACATAAGGTTGAACTTATGCAACTTATTCACAACGTCGTTGTTTGTATTATAAGACACACTGTAGCCCAGGTATTCAAAATTGCTGACTTATTCCAGGACTGTACCGTCTATAACATTTTTTTCCCGTACAGGATCAGTTCTACGAAAAGCCATCACCTTGGCCTTAAGTGTGGATATTTGTAATGCAGAGTCTTTGCAGATTCGATTTAACAAATGTATACTCATCTGCAATCTGTCCTCAGAGTCCGACAGAGTAGCCTGATCGTCCTCAAACAACAAAGTCTCAATTGTAGAGTGACCAATCATAAAATGTTCTGGAAGACACATCTACCAGTTTTGTGTGACATCGTCTATATAAATTAATGATACTAGATACCCTTGTTGTACTCCACAGTTGATCAGGCCAACTCTAGGAGCTATTCTCGGTCTCCATGCTTCTATTAAGATTTTATTCTCCATGTACAGACTCTGTATTGCTCTAATTAGATGTTGTGGGATCCCTTTCCTTGCCATTACTGCCCTTAGTTTACTCCGATTCACTCTGTCAAACGCCTTCTCGAAGTCGATAAAAGCTATGTATGTGGGCAGCTGATAAAGTGGTAGTTGCTTTTAATTTTAAGGAGTACTTTCTCGTTCGTTGATCATGCGCCCACCTTCTAAATGATAGCATCATTTTATGATGACGACGGTTCAGCAGCGTAAGCAGGTGGTAATAAAATTTATATAGTTCAGGGAAACGACTGCAATTCCAGAGGTAATGACGGACAACGAAAGGAGGAACTGTTGTTCACTGTTAGGAAGCGAGCGAGCTGTAATTATGTGACTCGAATGTGTAATCAAACCACAGATATCCGAAACTGGTTTCGGTTGTAGGCGGGCAGCCCTGGAAAAGGCCAAGAAAACTGGTGAAAGTAGCTGGTCATAGTACGGCAGTAATACTGTGTATTAGTTACAGTCACAATGCTTTGTACCGTGAAATGTAGTATACTAGTAAGCTTTCTGAGCCACGAAATACGTTTATTATTACGTAAATTTTCATATTAGATACTTTTTCAATGATGGGAAAAATTACAAAATCCTGGTAACTATTTCTTTAGTAATACAACAATTACAGAGCTTACAACCATACAATAAACACTGAAAATTTGAAAAAAAAAATCGCATGGGTTACAATTCTTTTTAGAGTGACACCATGCTGGATTCACAAATTATTGATATCTTTTTTGGGCCCTGAGGTCTCAAAATTTTGAAATTTCCAAAACGTAACACTACATTAAGACGTTAGTTAGAATTCTCTTTAATTGGTTACCCGACATGAATTTTTGTATTTTTTTCACGATTTTGATCCCCTCGAATTTTCCCCCACCCCACCTATCCGTTTTTGGGGGATCAGGCTCAAAAACAGTAGGATTCTGCAGAGTAAAAGTATGGACACACCTGCCACGTTTTACGAAAATAGGTTGATGCGGTCACAAGTTATCATGATACATATACTCCAAATAGATAGATGGGCAGACAGACAGAGAAATGCCAAACGGTTGAGTTGAAACTGAGAACTCGCTTCGCTCGTTCACAAACGTATTGACGAGTTTATATGAAACATATTACTTGCGGTCCTTGTAGTGGAATTAGTCGAGACCGTTTAATCACGTTTCGCCGACGCCGGAGCTGCATGTAAAAAGCTGGTTCTTGTGAAATCCGCCGCCCGTACTACATTAACCTCTGAAATGTCAAGAAAGCAGGTTTTTCCCTTATAGTGAAAGCTCACTTTAGAGGGTCACTTTATTCGTACTATCCTAGAGTTTTGTTATCGAATTTAGGCTTAAACCACGTTTCATTTTTTTCAAGTTTGATTCTAAGCACCGGTCATTTCGCCCATTCTGCGATTAAGTATCCTCCCTAGGCAGTTATACGGCTGATAGGCAATCTCTACGATTCTTATTGTAAGGACACTTACACACTTGCTGTCTCGGCAAGGACACAATTATATTCACAAACTTGACAGTTTGGCCGCATCGTTCCTCGGTTGATTACTCAACACTTGCATAAACGGACAAATCTTAATAATACATGATGCAGTAATTAATTACACGTTACATGTATTTTAATTTGTTTCGTGGTGTTTAATATTAAATCAATTGTAAAATTAATCAAGAATTTATTCTGGTATTTTAATCATTACTAGCGAAGGCTGTGGTTTATCGGTCACTCCCGAAGCGTCATTTTTCATCATTATTCTCTCCATAGTAACCACCAATATGACAGTAATGCAATTAACAACAATATTCGTGATCGGTATCTCGAAAAATAACGTATATGTTTCGATTTGCAGCTGACTACAGAATTAAGCATTATAGTTAGCAACCTTCCGTCCGAAAATTCGTTACTCTTTGCGCTGGATGTGATATGAGAACATATTTCAGTGATATGCATTCCGAGAAAATATTACCAACCAGTAGCGTGGTGTCCATGTAACCGCTGTTGCCGGCGGCAACAGTACTGGTGGAGATAGAGAAAGTAATATTAATTATATCACAGAATAAATACTTTGGTTTTTGAATAATTTGAAATCCGAACAATATTAATAGGGAAACTTTAAGAAAAGCATAGCATTGCTCTCGAACTGCTGTGCACTTGCACCGTCTTATGTTGCCGGCTCAGACATCGACAATGTTTTACTGCGTACGGTCATTGACCTCGTACTAGTTGTCACTGTACAAACTGCGGAGGAGGGGACACATACTCATCCGTCCAACGTGTTGCCCACTGTATAAACCGGCAAAACACTCAGTTAGCAACTCTGTTCGTTTTCGGAACCGACGTACAGCAGGTATACTACGTACCTATTTGTGTTTCGATCGTTTAGTCATGTGTTTCTCTGTTCGTCTTTATTATTTTTAATTCGATTATTAGTCTTCTGATTTGTTCTGTGTAAGTAAATGAGAGATCCCGTTGAACCGGGACTCTCTTCTTCTCTCAGCGAATGATAGGAAATGCTCTAAAAAGAACACTTGGTACAAGAAAAAACACTTGGTTCAAATTAATTTTTAGGTTATGTTTTAGGCCTATCACAACCGGCAACAGGTGTTATGTACCCACGCCACGCCACTGTTACCAACTACAAAAAAAAACTTTGAAAGTGTTGAGCAGAAAATAATTCGACGCAAAAAACATAAAATAAAAAACATGCTTGCGCTTGAAAACATTCTAAATGGAATAAAAAATATTTGTTATTCAGTAGACTGGCGAAAATTATATTGAATACGCTGGGACCGTTTTGGTCATTATAAACTAAATAAAACGGATTAACTGTAATCTATTGCGAAGGCTGCACGAACGGAGTCAGCATAGTTAAAATTGGAAACTACCGGGCTGTTCGGCCGTGGTCGATTGCTTGCAACGTGTTTCATATTTTTCTAAACTTTTTAAACAAACTTACACAAACCTGGCTGTGATATAGAGAAATAACTTCGTAACAGCGTAATGCGAAAAGTTTCTGCAAGTTTCCGACAATGATATCAGAATTCTTGTTGAAATATTTACAAGTTTCGAGTATACCAGCAGTTAACGATAACGGAAACTACGGTTATACTGTTTTATTAATTAATAAAAATGTGTATTTATAGTGGAAAAAAATTACAGGAAAAGAAGTAAATTATCCAGTTTTAATAGCACTCAGAAACCTAAGCCGTCCGTGATTGTTTATGTTAACGCACAAAAAATAATAGTCGTATCGTAATAAAAAGATGACAAAATTATTGCGCTTTAGTTTTAAAAAAAAACTGAGTAGGTTTTTAGTGTTCTTTAATTTGAATTAAGCAGGTTTCATTAAACTATTAATCTCATAATGCAGTTTTTATATAAGCTAGTCATTCTTTGTGACTCAACACTGTAATTAATAGAAAATTACCGATTGAACAAAAAATAAAATAAAATAACTCGCTAACGCCTTTACGGAACGAGAAATTAGCGCTTTGTAAGTGTAATAATTACTCCAGTATTACTACATAATACATTACTGAACGTGTTTGTTACAAAACGAGTGGCTGTCGTTGTTCGACAATTGAAACAGGAGAAAAAAGTGCCAAGGACAAGATTTTCCCTTTCTCAGCACAGTACGTAAACGAAGGAAATATTATTTTCCAGTGGAAAGGACTTTCGCTCCGGTCGGTTGGCAGCAGTGACTACTGCGGAAGCAATTACGTATAGAGCGAACTACAGTAGTTAGTGCGGAATTATATAAATACCGGGAACGAACGATACTGCAGAAAATTCGATACCGAGATAGCGTTTACGTTCTGTCTTGTCTCACTTAGTTCGGAGAGACCGATCTCTCTCTCTCTCTCTCTCTCTCTCTCTCTCTCTCCCTCCCTCCCTCCCTCCCTCCCTCCCTCCCTCCCCCTCTCACTCTCCTACTCTCTCTCGGTTTAAGATAAATATAGCCGTGGATTTAGTGTCAGGGGGTTTAAGCCAGGAGGCTTTCCTACCTCCAGAATATTTTATTTAATAAACGTAATTTATCAGATAGTAGATTTTTAAAATTTTTATTAAAGTACATCTACAGAACCAAATCGATATACCTGTCAGTGCTAAATATTTTACTGAAACCGTGATAATTTAAATTGTGTTTGTAATAATATTAATTTCTTATTGGTATGAAGGTAACGTTATTTCCGTCTTTATTCACCTTATAAAATTCGTAAGAACAACTTTTATAAAACTTCAGATAAAGGTGAATACGATTACTGTGAAATATTGAAATATCTTAGTTCATTTATACTGTACTCTATAAATAATACTTTACTAAACACAGTAATTGTCGTATTTCACCATTTATGCTGTATTTCTTCTCTTTATATTAATTTTCGTATTTTTTGTTCCTCGATGTAGTTTCTTAACATTTTGAATTTGTTGAAACTTGAAATTTAAGCTAAAAACATAAAGTAGACATGCCGGGGTCCAGCACAGATGCTTCGTCTGTGACTCACAGTCGCAACGGCTGTGCTGCTGTCGTGGGTTACAGTCAGCGTTACAGTCCTGTCGCTGAAGACAATAATATAGCGGTCTTTTCTGGTATACCTAAGCTAGATAAATATCGAAAACGCGCGCGACTTGTTCCTTTTCCAGCATGCGGCCACCCCACGTGGTTGCTTTCTCTCTGGCTATGGTGGAACGTGATTTGTACAACGTCCGGGGGGGGGGCAAGAGTCCGCAGGCCTAACGCTTGATGTAAGAAGAAGAAGAAAATAGATCATTTTTGACCAAGTAGCTTTTATCTAGTTTAGATATATTATTATCGAAGGACCGGATTGCTTCAAGAAGAATATTTCGGTTGGAGAATACGGTACAATTACGAATCGTCCGGGGTAAATCACAAATCAGAATCGTTGCTTACAAGACGTTCCGAGAATATTCCAAGAGCGGCGACATATTCCAACGATTGTCACGTTCAGAACTGCACATAAACTTTTCAAACCAGCTTTGGAAGCAAAACACCAGACGTCCTCGTATCTTCTTATTCGTGTATACTTTCTGATAATTTCTTTTTTTTTCTCGTCTCGTCACATCGTTTTTGCTATTGGCTTATTCATTTCCAGAAAGGCAAATTGTTCTTTTTCTTACCAAGTTTGCTTTCATTGTCTTGTACATTCATTTTCTTTACTTTTTGAACCTCTTTCCCCTTTCTAATTGTTTATTTTCTTTTACACTTATTTTCCCATTGTTCATAATGATTGTCAAAAAGGACAATTCTTTTTTTTGTTTAAAAAGTTTGCTATCAGTTTGTTTTTTACGTGTTACGGTATGGTTTTTCTTTTCCCGCTCTTTTTTTTTTAACTAAGTCAAATTACGTGTTGGAAAACTAAAATGTTTTCAGTCGATGCTTTAGTTTATCCAGTGGTGCAAGTTTGAAGCAGTGACGATGGCGGTTGGGGATGACTAAACTACAGAAACCACATCAGACGCATCAGAGTAAGCACCGCAGGGGACATACTGTAGCTAGTTAACGGCTTAAAGTACGTAATGAATTTGTGTCTCTAGTTAGTGTACTTTTGACTGAGACCATTCGTTGATTCGAAAAGGGTTTGACATGTGACGAATATTGTATTATTGTTAACATAATCCTATCGTCTTCTGGCTAAAGATAAACAAAAACTTTCGCTGTTACAAAATTATGTGTTACCTCAGTTGATCCTATTTAGTGTGTCTTAGTTATGCCTTTTTCTTTGACTTTTTTCTTATAAATTTCAATCCGCTCAGTCGCTTCTAGTAAACCTTTCTCGTTCATGATTCCACTTTTTTTACATTTATTTCAAAGTGTGTAATCATTTGTCAGTCGAACACAAAAACAAATTGAAAAAAATAAACAGACAGTATTGAAAGAGTTGTCCACTGTTGAAAGAAGTAATTTATTAACAGAAAAAAATCTAAACAACTGACCCTAAAATTACTTCTGACATAAACTGAAAAACAATACGCTAACACATTAAACACTGAACCCTTAGAGTAGATCTAAGAAATTAGCCTACGTCTTTTTAGCTTACGCGTGTCTTCGCTATTATCCAACAAATTAACGGTTACAGACTTAAGATAATATTCCAGGCGCTGAATTCTACTTTTAGAGTACTTATTTTAAGTCTCAGTGTGTAGTGTTATTGGAGCCAAATCATTGAGCGTCTACTATTGATATTGTTACGACGGTCTCACTGATCGTCGTATGGTACAGTGGAAACAAAATACAGACACCAATGAAGTCACTAATTACCAGCTTTAATTAATCACAAATAACAGTTTGTAATCAACAATGTACTCTCGTACAATAATTCAAGTTAAATTTTCCACACGCAATAATAGTGTCAAGTAACAGAGTTGCACACTAATTATAACACTGTAAACACTTTCCGGTAATCTTCAACCACCATTCGATTCGCACTAAGGAAATCGCTCAACGTAACTCTTGTAAGCGGCAGGTGTCGCTATATGTATATTGCCCGCCGATGTTCCAGACTAGTATTCCATAATATCCGTCAACAAGCACTCGGAAACTCTAGAGGGTACTTGAGTGCGGCCTTGACAGAAACACGCACCTGCTCGGCTAGCCGAGAAACGTGTAGATGGATGCTCTCGTCTTTTCGAGAGAGTTCCTCGTTACAATATTAAAGTTGTGGCTGAGAGTACTGTAAATCTCGTAGTAGCAGTACCCCATATTCGAATGGCATGGTCCATACAGATTGAGGATGGCTTTGAATATTAGAAGTTTATTTGTGAACTTCAGCCGGGATTTTATAGCAGTCGGCCACAGTAGGGCTTTCTGGTGCTGCGGCCCCTTTCTTTACTGTTAGACGTTTTGTTTACCAACTTAACAAACGTGGCGCGTGGAACGAATTCGGACTGGGATACTGCACGATTTAAAGTTTGTACAGTTTTCTTGCTTCTGATGTAAGAGTTTTGTTAAACCGCGTGCCGCAAGTTGGCCACCACTCGCTAGACACAGCTGATTATCTTCATGTAGCACAGAATCGAAAACAATCTTCGTCTTCATCGGCGCAACGGACGCATAGCTGCCCTTGGCCTTTTCGGCCGCTTTCGTCCATCCATTTCGTCCTGAGCAAGATCATCCATATTTATCCTCAGTTGCTTAAGATCACTCAGGACACTGCCTCTCCACCGACTCCTAGGTCGCACACTACCAGGAGAACCCTTGCACAGTTTTTTGACTACCCTACTGTCTTCCATTTTCATGACATGACCAAGCCATTTCAGTCTTTGTTAGAGTTGTCCGTTTTTTCTCCGCCGCCATAGCCTGTTTTCAGAAATTGGGCCTACAATCCTTCGAACTGTCCAGCCACTTCCTTGCCGTCCTATTAAGCATCCAGGTTTCACCGCCTTAAGATCTTATACCATTGGTCTAACTAAGGTCTAAGGTACAACATGAACTTCGTTGAGTGGCTTACTACTCAAGATTTTATCCATACTCTCCCCGGCTGCGATTCTCCTCCATATTTCCTCCTCTTCATCAGGGTTTTCACTAACAGAAGAACCAAGGTATTGGAAACTATTAGAGACTACTTGAAAACTGTAATCACCAAACACGTAATGCTGTTGGTGTTGTGTCTCTTTCGTTTTTTACGCTATTATTTTGGTCTTAATTGCATTAACTCTTAAGCCATCGAAAACAATTTTCAAAAGAAAAAGTTAAATAGTTTTTAATTATTTGGGACAATAAAAGAATATTTTTGCACCACACAGATAGTTGTACCAGTAAATGAAATGAATCAACGGTACCTATGATTAGCTGGGCGCAACAATTATTAATTAATAGTCTCTATTACGCAAGGATTCCCCAACTAACTTTTCATGGCAATTATCGTTTCCAACCGGGCTTAGAATGATTAGAAGCTTTGCTTAAATAAATGGTCGGTCATGTTTCTCGGGCAGTTTTGAGCATGTTTTTCAGTTCGAGTGTGGCACGTACAGGTAACAGGTGGACGTTTCTCAGTTCACGTGAGCTGAAGGAATCGTCTGAGAGTCATTATCAAGTCCGTAGCGGTTTTAGAGTTACAGGGGTATAGATCTTTCCTTTTTGTGTTGTCGGCTAATTACTGGCAAATCGAAAAGAATCGTTTATATTAAACGTAACCTTAATTAACCCTTCGGAGCTAGATGTTTCTATTCATCGTTAAGCCGAATCGAGTGATATCTCCTTGAACACTTTTAACATTTTGTTTTGCGCTGATGAGAAGAAACGATTATTCTTCTTTTTTTTAATCAGTGCAGTCGTTTGCAATTATGGGAAACGTACAAACACATTACTCTACCCAATCATACTTCCTTTCTTGTGTCACCGGTTAATAAAAACCTCCAAACGACAAGAAAATAAAGCGTAGCGCAAGGAGCGACAGAAGGGTATGTGCACTGCACTGCTGTCAGTAATCTCGTGCATTACGGTAGCATAGTGTCCATGACAGGAAGAGACAATCGGCTTCTGAGAGTGCGCAAACCGGTTCGGTCAAACGAAGGTTAACAACAGTCAACCAGTCCATGTGATCAGCTGATGCACTGAGCCTACAAAACCTGATCGTATGTTACCTTCCCCGTCACACGTCGTTGTAGTTTTGGGTTTTGATTTTTTTTAAGAGTATATACGTTCTTCAAAGTGGATGTATAACAGTGGAAGTAGTCGATAATAACAGTTATTTTTATTATTGTAGTTGTTAATAGTGACAGTGAACAGCATTGTAGTGATAACATTTTGGGGGTGATCTTGATCATTAATACTTTACAAGTTTAACGAATGGTAATGTTATACTCGTATTAGTATTAAATGGCTTTCGAACAGACCATTTAGGCTCAAACCTGTATAATTGTTCTCATTGTTTCTAATTCTTGGCTTTACTGTTCCAGTGCCTGGGAGATTGTTTTCTTTCAGACCTATCATGACAGCGTCCCGCCACTTTCGCCGTGGTCTTCCTCCTTTCTTTATGGATTATGGGTTCCATACACCTATTCTCTTCACGTGGGTCACCCATCATCCATTCTCTGCAATCTTCCTGGCCTGGCTACCTTGTATATTGATACCGTAAACACTACATGTTTCGTCAGTTGAACCTTCCGTTTTCCTTTCCCGTAATATTCTTATTATTATCTTCCTTTCTCATGTCCTTAGTGTCTCCTGTGTATTTGTATTGAAACCCAAGATCCACATTCATATAGTACCGTCGCACGATGGTTCCATATCCCCAAAACCTGATCAGAATGTGAAAGCGTTTTTCAGCTTGTATGAAGTTTGGTAGAGGGAGATCGCTAGGGAGATTTGGGTTTTTGAGATTGCTAATTAAGAATCCGAGGTCAAAATAAAGAAAAAAGGCGGAACCACTGTGGTGGACATAATTGTTTAAAAAAAATAATTTCAATGAAATTAAGTTCTAAGGGTTTTTAGGGTTCCCTTTGATATATATTATATCTATCTCGACAATTTGCAATTTACAATCTACTTCTATAACAGAGCATTAAGTAAATCAGATGAAAGAGTTTGGTTTGTAAGGGAAAAATCCACTGATGTTTCTCCTGGTGTTCCACTGGTATTTTTAACGATCTAGCAGATCTTGAAGTGCTGCGGAGTCTTCTCTCGTCGGGACCGTTGATGTACTGCTGCTCTATAAGCTCGTTTTCGTGGTTAACTATTTGATGTCAGTATTTTGTTGCAATCCCCTGGATTTCGTCCTTTATGAGATGTATTTTCATATCAGTGTGAACTGACCGACCATGGAGCACCTACTTGAACTCGCAGCACTTTTGACTGAAATCTTTGGATGATTTTTAATCTTGTAGGTTTGATGCGTCCCCATAGCTGGAATCCGTAGGACCATATAGGTTTGAGCATGGTTTTGTAAAGTAGCACTTTGTTATTTAATGACATCTTAGACTTTCGTCCAAGGAGCCAGAGCATCTGTCTGAACTTGAGATCTAACTGCCTTCGTTTTGATTTCAGTATGCTTCTGCGAGGAGAGTCGCTGATCAAGGTGAAGTGCAAGGTACTTAGTTTCAGTCTTCACTGGGACAGGTGTGTTATTAATTGTTACATGGACCTAATGTAAGTGTGACCTGCGCAGATTTCGTTTCGTTGATTTTTGTTCGACATTTCTTGTACCATTCGCTGAGAATATTCAGATGCACTTGCAGGATGTCAGAAGTAAATTGGGGATTTTCCCTCATGTTTACGTGTCACTCTCACTCCCAAGTATTCAAACTCCTCCACCTCCTCCAATTCCATTCCCCCCCAGATGATTTATTAACTACAATTTTACACCTACCCTCGAGACTCCACCGATTTTCATCACCTGACACTTCTTTGGATTTAGTCTGCAGTACCATTTTGTGCGCTTCATTTACCAGTCTTTTTGTTATTTCTCTTAATCACTTTCTCTTCTCCTTCCAGCACCAAATCTTCTGCATATCGTTTCACTTTGATGGCTTTCGTACAGTATGTGTCCTCTTTTAGATGGTCGTCTGTGGTAATCTGTTCCAGAATCGCATTAAGTAACAGACTTTGATATTAGCCAATAATAATTCTGATACGTTTATTAATTGGAGTAAACGAGAATTACGGTATAAAGGGGTTGGGGGAGGGGTCAGCCATATAACTCAGTCTCAGTCGACCTCTGAAGATGGCTCACCGCAAAATAGACGAAAAGTTTAGTGTTAACAAAACCTACACAGAGATTGAAACCCAAAAGCATTGTTAGTTGTTAATAAAAATTAAAGTCGCATTTTACAAGTAAGATGTTTAATACATTCGTACTGGATATTTGTAATCTCCCCGAAGATGTAACAACTCGTAATAGGCTATATCGATATGTGTAAGTGAAAATAGTAGAAATAAATTTTTATTTTTAACACTAAATTCTATAGTCAACAGTCGCAAAAATATTAGGCTGACTCGGGATGCAAAGACAGAAAATGTAGCTGCTCAAGAATAGTAGTTAAGTTTGTAGACTATTGCAACGTATTAGGTCGGTAACGGTACCACCATCGGATTGTGGATGCTACGCATCGTGGACCGTGTCATCGAATGCCCAATGATACCAGTTGATCCGAAACCCTGTTGTTACCTGCCATTCGTCTCGGAGAAATAACGCGTCGTAATTATAGGAAACCCTGTCTAGTCGTGCTCATTCCGTTTTGAAAGACGGTTTTTTCGATCGTTCGTTTTTGGGCGTTATTACTGTTGATAGACGTTACAGTTATTCCTTTGTAAGGCGCGCGGGCGAGCGAACGTGTGTCTGTTTCTTTATCTATTTTCACTTGTTTCCTGCCAATTTCTCTACCGCGTTATCACTCCCTCTCTGCTTAATACATATAATTCAGTATGTACAATATGTACGTACAATTCATGTATGTACAAAACACCATCCCGTGTTTCTCATCCTAGTTTTCATTTTACTCTGCCTCTCCTGTCTTCCTCTACTGTAGACTGTCCCTTTCGTTCGGTTGCCTTCCCCGTAGTTTTCGAGGCCACTTTTCTCGTGGAATCCGTCGTATGTGTCCGTACCATGTTAATCTCTTTAGCTACGATAGTTTCTATTGTCAGTGACCATTTCCGCTCTTGTGTTCCCAATTGTTACAGACGAAGAGAACAGAACATTTTTCATGGTTCTAGGTCTAGCCGTAGACGTTCTGTGCTCGAAAGTATGTTCACCAACGGATTTTCGATGTATATATTAGACGAGGGCCTCCGGTTCATAGCACATGGATCAATGGATTTATTATTTTTTTGCCACGTAATTGTGCTATTTCAGTGAAAAAAATGGTAAAAAATGCTGGTCTTAGAAACATAGAATTGGAAGCAAAAACAAAAAAGGAACGGCAGAAAGTTTATGAAGAGAGAGATTTAAGGAAATGATGGAGAATCAGCGATCGGAAGAGGAAGACTGGGGAGATAAAGCTAGATGCCAGAAGGACCGGAAAGTGTAGTTCAACCTCGCAGAGTATTATATAATATATTCTCTTATTCTATAGTTAGTCATCAAACGGAAAGACTCCACCAAGAATAAATGTTTCCTCTGGAGTTTTACATCCGTCCTTTCAATCGTGTGGCACGGGGACGGAATTCCACATTAGGTGTCATTCCCCGTCCAGATTTGATTAACAAAATGTGAGCAAACAGTATCGGCTAATTCTATCGTTAATAGTCTTCTCTTTTCAACGTTTTGTGGTTTTAGGCTTCTTAACGAAGATTTTCCTGTCCACTTATTGTGCATTTTCTTTCCTTAATTTTTCTTCCCAAATCTTTAAAGCCTTCTATTCCCATTATCTTTCCCACTTATTTTTCAAGCTCTTCTTTAGCATTCCATGCGTCGGTGTCTAGTCCAAGATTTTCTGTATTGATTTTGTTTCGTTCATATGTGCTATGGTTAGCCCAAACAAGGCTAAATTATATCTGTGTTAGAATATTTTCTCCCTTCTTTAGATCTTCAAGTTCATTGTTTGTTCTGATGGCGTACGTTTCCTAAGTGAATCTTAAAGCTTCCTTATTACGTATTTTTCACCAAAACCGTGAGTAGTTACTGGTGATTTTGGTAATTACCCGTGTGTCGCTGCTGTGAGTTACCACCAATCTAATCAAACTTTGAAGGTCTGTGGGTCTGTTTCTGAGATCATCGCCTTCTTGTCTGGGTAATAACAATAGTTTGCGCTTAAAATATGATTTTGTTGGCGTACGGCCCTAGGTATACCAAGTCGTATAATTATTAGTTATACTTTGAATATTTTTAATATTATTATTTTTTCGTTTCGATCACGTATGGGTTGCGATTTCACATTCTGGAGTTATTTTGTCTCAGCCAGCGTTACTTCATTCTCTATTTCACTCTCGCTCGTTCTTCTTCCGATAAGATGTTTTTGGTTCTCCTTGATTTCTCTTCGGACCAAAATTTTCCTACTTTGCCATAAAAATCCCTACTGCCACAAATATTTGTATTTTAGGCAAAGTGTCGATTTTTAAAGAGTCTGTGTACATTATAAATACTATTACAAGAATATATAAACATAATTTTACGGACGAAATATTGTAACGAGAACCCTATCGAATAGCCGAGAGCGTCCTCCGATAGTCGAGTAGGTGTAGCCGCAGTAAAGATCGCACTAAATACGTTCCAGAGTGTTCAAAAACAATTGAGATACGCATTAAGCTGGTGTGCAGTAAGGATGGAAAATTATTTCTCGAACACCTGTGCTACCTATAAAAGGCTGGCTTGTGCAGTATAAAGACAGAGGCTGGCTTTGTCGGTCAGTTGTGTTGAGCGATTTCCTTAGCGCGGATCGGGTGGTTGTCGAAGTATTGTAAGAAGTGATTACTGCGTTATATTTAGTGCGGAACTCTATTACTTGACATTATTATTGGGTGTGTACAAATTTAACTTGAATCGTTGTAAGAGACTTTAACATTACTTTTATTATGCCCCGTGTTCTGGAGCGCCAATTTAACATTTAAATTTGATATCTCTTTTCTCAGGGTTTATAAAATAAAATGTAGACTTATTCTTATAAATAGTTTTTCGATTTATTAACAATTAGTTATGATCGAGTATCATATCTATCATTGACACATGAATTATGTAATCTCTAATCAAAATATAAACATTCATTTTCATCAATCTTATTTTCATTAATCATATTAATTGCTCTAATAATTCAAATAATGTAATTCTTATTCAAAGAAACAAACTTTTAATAATTATTCTCTTAAATTTTAAATACTATAACATAGTTAATTACTGATCTGGATTCATTTAAAATCGGTGCTCATAAATAAATTTAACTTCCATAGCTTCCTGATATTAATTTTTAAGTAAAATTTTTATCTTAATTCCTTAATTAATTCGTGTGAGTTCTTTAAGTGAACAGACAGTGGACCTAAGACTAATTATTGCATGATAAGTTTACTTTTGGTATGTATCCAAATCTGGTAGAGGTTTATATGGTGCGGTTCGCATGTTGATCGTCTGGCGTAACGGCGATAATTCCCTCCGGATTAGCAGATTGTATCGTGGAATCCCGTGGAGTCTCACAAGTCATATCACAACACCAAACTTCACTCATTCGGAATTAGTCCGCGTTAGTTGTTATTATTGTTATTCGCTTCCACAGACATTATTGATTATTATTTATCAACTGCGTTATGGTTGGAACTAATGTTATTTACGAGTTTAGTTCGTCTTGTAATATCACTCGATGATAAAGTTATTGTTAAGTATTTGCAAAACTAAATTACAGCGTTATTTAATTATCATTCGTGTTGTACTAATTCACTTGTATATCACTAATAAAATTATAGTTCTTTTACCGAAATTGTTTTTAGTCCGAACTACTTTGCCAACCATCGTATACCGAAAATTCTCTAAGTCCAATAATTATGAAATCTCTGTCGCGGACTTACACTCCCGTTTCCGTTAGACTCCCCACGAGCGCGCCTTTCTCACGTCCCTATATGGAATTCCGCATCACTCCCACTAATTTCTGATTTTTCTTACGCTGTTTTCTAATTGGTTCTACTTTACCAATTAAGTATCCAGATCTAGAGACCACCTATTTTTCCGAAAGCACCTTTAGATACTGTAGCAATAAATTCTTGCCTGTCACTTTTTTTGGAGTATACAAAACAACCCTCAACTTTCTCATCAAAGTATTGTTTTCTGTACATGGTCGTTCTAATGGCATCAACTATTGTCGCTTAAGGGCCTCACCAAACTTCCTTTGTATGTCCGTTTCTTTGTCTATGTTTCCATCAAAACATCTTTCCTTGAGTTCGGACATTACACCCGAGCTTTCTCTCTTCTGAGTAAGTTCGAAGTCCTGTCGTTGACCGTTTGAGTCTTTCAATAATATATACCCTTTTTTGTTTCACTATATGCAGCTGGCGTGTATACGTAGTTTGGTCTATTGTTAATACAAGGGCTATCCAGAAAGTAACAGACGTTTTGAAATAAAAAATTTACAAAATGAAAAAACAAAATTTTATTATATACATTTGAAAGGTACACTCTTAAGCTATTTTTCTACATAATCGCCATTCAAATTAAGGCACTTATCATACCGTGGCACAAGTTTTTCAATACCGTCTCTGTAGAAATCTGCCGCCTGCGATTTCAACCACTGGTTTACACCGGCATGCAGTTCGGCGTCAGTATCAAAGCGTTGTGTAGCGAGCCATGTCTTCATCGCTGGGAAGAGGTGATAGTCGCTCGGCGCCAAATCCGGGCTGTATGGTGGATGATCGAACACCAGGATGTTCATGTTTGTACTTTTTTGTTTGTACAAACAAAAAAAGTTCATGTTTGTACTTTTTTTCTAAGGATTTGAGGTAGTTGTCAAAAACTAACGTTTCTTAGTATGGAGAGGGATGAACTCTGTCTGCTTGCCGTGAGCGCGTTGGGGCTGTTACATGTTTTTATTGCCTGTCAATAATTTCTGCGTTTAACACATCAATTCCCTGTCACGGCGCTTAATGATACATCTCAACTCAAAATAAGAAATTTTTAAAATTTCTGATTTTGGCGTTATAAGACTACCTTGTTGATTACAAATTATAATTGATTGTGATTAATTAAAGCTGGTAATTAATGGTCATTGGTTTCTGTATTTGTTTCCACGGTACCATACGACGATCAGTGGGACCGTCATAACAATACATACTTAACGTAATACTTATTTCTTTATCCTTATTTACTTAACGTAAATTGTAAATCATCTGTACACGTGAATCTAACGGCTGTTCTACAGTTTTCCTTATACACAAGCACATATTTTTAGTACGCTCTCTTGAATAATAGTCTGGGTCTCGGTAAATAAAACAGCACTGGTGAGCAACTGTAGCTCTTACAGAGAATACACGTACGAACACAATAACGTACGACCGTTCACAGTTCTGTAAACATTCAACCGAACGCCGCAGACAACAATAAAACCGTTCGTCGGTATGTAGAATTTCTGCAAACGTCGAGAGGCATTTGAACCAAACGTACGCAGAGTCGACTTTTATGTACTCGATCAACTTAAGCCGACTTACAATACGAGCATTACGTAGCAAGCATACGTATCTGCTGAATCACATACCAACGCTTTTGTTCGGCAGTGTCGTTCGAAAGGTATTGACGGTATGTTGGAATCTACAATTCCACTCCTTTACATATAGGTCTACCTGTTATACTTGGTGAAACCAACTTGAAATTAACGATTATTTGTTAATCCAAGACAGCATCGGGCTCACACGACTAAGTTCGTTTGATGACCCCCTCCCCCCCGCCAGATTAGACGATGAAATTCAACAACAGGAACTACATATAAATGAAAACAAAACCAAGTACATGGAAGTCAAAAGACGAAATAATAATAACAATAATAATATAGGAAAATATACAGGCACACATACCATGGGTGAAAGAAATCATTAGGATCTAGAAAAACGTGGATACAGGGAAGAAGATTTGGGCAACAAAGAAGTGTTTAGAAGGAAAACTACGAAAGAGAAATCAAGTGAGGAATGTGATGAGAAATATGTGAGGAAAAGAGGTTTGACTGACCTGGCAACACTTTTAACAATACACGAGCAACATCAGCCCCATTTGTTACCTGGGAACAGCAATAACCGATCTCAGCACAAATGCTTCACCAGACAGGGAGTCAACGTGGCTGATGATGAGCATGCCTCGTGGCAGTTCATAGCACTTAACTTTACTTGAAGTAATATTGTACATAGACATGCGCACTCGCGTAATCATATCTAGGCTATACATATTTTATGTGTATAATTATGTGTGTGAATTACTTAACATATAATGTATTGTGTTCTAGTTTTTAGTTTATTTTCTATGTTAGGTACGAGACAAAGAAAACAAACGTCGAAAGAAGGAATATTGTAGGTAAAGTTTACACCGTATTGTTGATCACTTACACAGAGCTCAGTGTAACAATCGCTGAACACAAGCTTACAGCAGGATCTTGTGCACTATTTGTAAACAAGCTTACAGTTTATCCGTGGCGGACGGACGGTGTCGTGGTTTCAGTTCACCGTTGTGGATCAAAACAGAAGCTGCGGAACGCCTTCACGCGATGCAACTTGTTATATATCTTGCATCGATCTCCGTACAACCTCGCGTTCTAACCCGTGTGCATAATACACGGCGTAGTGATCAAACATCCATCGAATACTGTAGTTGTTTTTATTTTGTGACGAATCAAGTCGATATCAATTGACCTGTGGCTAAAATGAAAAATTTCAAAAATTCACATCATTGTAATTATTATAATCAACCAGTGGCGTGGCGTGGGTACATAACAGCTGTTGCCAGTTGTGATAGGCCTAAAAATTAATTCTAATTTTTTCTAGTACGAAGTGCTTTTTTTTTTGAGCAAAAATATTTTTTATGGTATTTTCTATCATTCGTTGGCAGAAGAAGAGGGTCCCGGTTCAACGGGTTCTGACTCCATTATACTTACACAGAATAAATCAGGACAGAAATAATGGAATACAAAGTAATAAAGACAAACAGAGAAACGTATAACTAAACGAACAAAATACAAATAGCTACGTACTTGTAGTAACTGCTGTACGTCGATTCCGAAAACGAACATAGCTGCTAACTGAGCGTTTTGCCGGTTTATACAGTGGCAACAAATTGGGTGGACGAATGCCCCCCCTCCATAGTTTGTACAATGACAACAACTACGAGGTCAATGACCACACGCGGTAAAACATTCCCGATGTCTGAGCCGGCAACACAAGACGGTGCAAGTGCCCAGCAGTTCGAAAGCAATGCTATGGGTTTTCTTCAAGTTTCCCTACTAATATTGTTCGCATTTCAAATTATTTAATAACTAAAGTATTTATTCTGTGATATAATTTATTTTATTTTATTTCATTGCTTGTACTCTAGCCGTTGTACTTGTACTGCAACAGCGGTTACATGGACGCCACGTTACTGTAATCAACTCTTTGATAAGCTCAGAATTGTGTATCACAATCTAGCATAGGTATACAATAATTTAGTACACGTTCATAACTTGCAGGGGCGGATCCATCAAGCAATTTTGGGAGAGGAAAGAGTTGAATTTTGGGGGGGGGGGGAATATGAAAAGTTGGACCATTCTTTAATGGCCTAAAGTATAAATGATAGGAATGAGGGAAGATAAAAATACAGTGTGTTGTTATCAACGCAGTACGTTTATTAACGTGCAGGTATAAAGGCATGTGTGTGTGTGTGTGTGTGTGTGTGTGTGTGTGTGTGTGTGTGTGTGTGTGTGTGTGTGCCAGTTCATTGTTCTTTCAATAATATTCACTTACAGGTTAAAATACACAAATACTCATTTAAGTTATGTATGAAACAAAAATTAACATGCTAGTAAGGTACAGTTACAGTTTAACGTAGGTCTAATATTAGAGTAAAACCATGAACCTGTATAAGGTGATATGCATTTTCTATCAATTCACAATCACAAAACCATTCTAAAACCACAAGACGACGAAAATTTTTTCGTCTGAAGTGACATTTGGGGGGAGGCAAGATTTCCCCCATTTCAACCTCCATGGATCCGCGCCTTATAACTTGTAACTTACTGCACTGGCGTTAAAACTTTAATCGAAAAATATTAGTGGAATCCCCGCATTTTGTTCGTATTTCATTATACGGCTGATAGCTTTGTGGAACTGCATCTAAATCCAACATCGCTATAATGGAAAAGTTCTAGCCCAAGGTGCTGCGTGCCATTACCACTGCACCGTGGTTTGTCAGCAACAAAGACACTTATAGCGACCTAGTGAGTGAAACCATTGCCTTGTGTATTAATGATTCTTAACTTTATGCTTGTTCGAATGACAAAAATGTATGTTCAAGATTCACAGCTTCACTCTTTCTGGCTATCTATTTGTATGTTCAGCGAAAAATATGTGGAACGGCTTGAAGAGCGCACAGATCCTCTAGCCATAAACCGCTACTAGACAACAGCCTGCGGACACACACAGATCTTCTTCACTCATTTCAGTGTTACAATGTCGTTGTTAACGTTAATTCGTGATATTCCTGACGAAGCTATTGCCGTTGGATTTTTGCAGAAACAGCAAAACTGTGCGTTTGCAGAATCTGAATCGCAAGAGACAGTGCGATCTCGGTCGTACAGTGACCTTATGTCGGTGTGAAAAGTCTGACAGATGGCGCACGGAAAATTCATTGCGCAAAGGTACTTGGTTGGAAAAATCGAAATTGTCATTTTATGCCCGTTATGTTTATGTTCTTTACATACGCTCGAGTGAAAGAGTATACAACCACGTTTTACGCCGACGTATTTAAAAATATAACCTATACCAGTGGTTCCCAAACTTTTCAGTCCGCGGACCCCCACAAAAAAATTAAAAATTTCACGGACCCCGTCTGAGTTATAAAATAAAACAAACAGTATGCCTGAATATAATACAAACCCATATATTTTAATTAAAATGTATTAAAATCATAAATTCTCTTAACTTGCAAAATTATAATATTAATGATATCAACATATTTTAATGTGAACAGTGAAGCTGCTTTTGAACAATTAGCTCTGCTATATTAGGTTTAATGTCTGATAATTTCAATATTAAGTCACTCTCGACATGAAGTTTATTTCTTAACTTCTTAACTTTGTCAACCTCGGCTCTATCTTTCCAGCCACAACTATCGAAATCCAGCAACTTAGGCATAAATGAAGCAACACGGAAAAACGTTATGCTTAGATACAGTGCTTATACGCGAGACGGTGCTTATACGTGGACTAAAATAGCGCGATCAGTTCAGCGTTGACGCAGCGCTCTACATTCTGCTAACAGATCTGCTACACGACATGATTTAAAGACATTATTAAAGCCATTAGTGTGAAATTACATTTACAATTACAATTAATTTGAACAAAAAAAAATTTGAATCTTCTACTAATTGTTTTAAGATTCTAAATTTTAGATTTTACACCACAAAAAATCGGAGAAAATTTACAGTGTATTCTTTTTTCTTTAAAGTGTCGGCGGACCCCCTGAAACATTGTCGCGGACCCCCAGGAGTCCGCGGACCTTACTTTGGGAATACAGAGAGTTCAACGATAAGTAAACCATTTGCGGCAATTATGGAACGCGCGGATTAAGTGAAAAAGATGCTGTCAGTGTTAACAGTGTATGGTTCACCACATCTTCTTGCTCTTCTTCTTCGTCGTCTTCTTCTCCACTTCCAAGGATTAAACTGATACCTTATTACAGAAACATATTTAATACATTAGAGATATTTATAATATTCTGCTTGGTTACGTGTTCGTAATCATTTTAATCTATCTACAATTCTACACATCACTGTTTTGTGATGTCGCGATTGAGCGACACCAAGTTTTTATATTGACATAACATTGCTGTATCTAGTAATACTAAAATTGGTTTGTTATAAGCACGTTTGGGAGACAAAATGGGTAATATGTTTCTTTAGGCACTTGAATATCAGAAACCATGTAGCCTAAAAGATTTTTGTTCTGAAAAATGTATTTTCAACAGTAATTATTTTATGTCGCATCTTAGAAAATCACTGTGATGTGGAATTAGTGATTTTATGTTGGATAAAATTTGTAGCGCCGTAAACCGTCTTCTCGGGTTTAAACAAACACCGGTTGGAGCGTCGCGCTCTGGCGTTACATTATTGAATCACTTGACTGTCCTACAGCGTTCGTGGAAATCTAATTTCCGTTACCGGTACCTCTCTGCGATTCTGGATCCTGCCTTATCTTGCTATTCTGCGCACTATTAACGTCGAGATTTCCAGTTTTTCCAGCCGTTTGCCTCGTCTCTAAACTCGATTACTCTCGCCATTGGCGTTAACAACGTGAACTTACTACTTACCTTCTGCCATGCGAGACGTACGATTAGCAGTAAATAAACATTGTAAGTTGTAGTTTTCTGAGATGTTGGTCATCAACGCTAGTTACTTTTAACTAGTTGTTATTAATTTCATTCCAAGGTTTTTTTTTGTGCCAGGGAAAAGAGAAAGTCTTAATGCTATTTGTTTGATAATGTTTTTATTTATTTATTGTGGTCGGCTGTCTGTGCACTGTAGGTTCGTACAAACAGGTTTGGACACGTGTACTGCAACAGCAAGCTGACTTTGTTTGACAACAGGTTTAGACCTGCTTCACGTACATGAACACGTTACTTGTACATTTAGAATGACTGCATTAGAGGTGGGCTAAACTGTTATTTTAAAATACTAGGTATGAAAATACCGTTCCAAAAAAATAACAGGTACAAATACCTGTTATTATTTACTATATATACATAACCTATATTACCCTTTGTAAGTAACTCGTTTTGAGTTTCCTGCAGGTCTCCTATGTAATATCTTCAAATAAATACACTCCAAGTAGGTTTATTTTCACCTAGTTAAACCTATTAATATATTAATAAACCTACTTGCTGTGTATTTATTTGAAGATATTATATAACCTATACTATATAATTTGTTATAAGAAATAAATTGAAACTAAAAGTATTAACAGTGTTACTTTACACTGTGACTTTATTAAACTATTACTGTTTAAATGGAAATAAGAAACAAGAGAATTTATAGGCCTATCTCCCTTTGGGAATACCAATTTAGTTTTCACTAGTAGTAAACAAACTAACATTGGTTAGACAAATCAGTTGCGAAACTCGGGGCAATTAAATAATTTAGAGTAGGCCTACACGTAATACCACAAAAAATAATGTGAAAAAACATCAGAAACGTATAACAAAAACATAACAGTAAGCCACAAGAGTGAATGAGAATAAACAAAATGTAATAAATTAAATATAAATACGGTATACCATAAATAAAAACTTATAAATAATAAGCAACAACAAAAGTAAATTAAATGCATTACAGTTATTTAAGGAACAGGACTAGATAAAGTGCATAAATGTCCATTACAACAATCTCATCATTTACGTGAGATGTGTAGTGAAGTTAAAATCACATTAATAAAAAGTATAATATAGCTTATCAACTCAGCCACTCTATAGGTTATAACTCAATATAATTAAATACGATTTCACTAACTACTCGGAACATAAAGTTTTTTTGAGTAAAAACATAAAGTTTTACCAACCGATTTTAGTTACAAGTTGGTGACTAGTATAATATATAATTTATTAGCATATAATCTGTATTCTATATCTGCATATCACATGAGAATAAATGTAACAGCAGGATGAATTATTTCCTTTATTAAAAACAGCTTCGTCTCTTTGCGCAGAATGAAGTATACAGGACGAAAAAGTGGCTCCTACTATATACTCTCATTTCTCATGTTTCTTATATTTCCTACTCGAAATATGCTTGATGCTACCTGTTCCTAAAATACTAGGTGTTCCTCAAATATTAGGTGTTACTAAAATACTACTGTTACTCTGGAACGCGTTGTTCCTTGTGTATCGGTGATACCACTAGTATTTGAAATACCTAGTATTTTAAATAACGCGTTACTGGCTGTTCCTTGCGTTCCAGCGATATTTTTGTACGCCTAGTATTTGGCCTTGGTTTACGTGATCTTGCGTACTTTTTGTGTGTGTGTGTCTGTGTACGTGCGTAGGGGGTGTGTCTCGACTCGGAACAGCGAGGGCGGCGTGGCTCGACTCGGAACAGCGTCGCCGCGAATAACAGGTATTTCAACTTTTCAGTCACTGTTACATCCGTTCCACAAGAATATCGTTCCAAAATACCTATTACAGGTATATCGGCCCACCTCTAGACTGCATTATGGGCACCGTAAGGGTACAGTTGTACGAGTATGTTAATGAGTTCCTACGCCAGGCTGACGGAATTTCATATTATCCATTATACGCGTATTTTTTGATGGAGATATCTTAAGAATATCGGTGTTACCAAACTGTGGTTAGTCGAATGTCTTCGAAGAGTCCCAAAACTGTGTGAATAACTAAAGATACCGTAATGTCAACCTGTAACTTCAGGTGTCAAAATTCTATGCGCAGGAAACAAAGTAGGCGTCTGTAAGAATAATCTGGCAGTAAAATTGTGTTTGAGTGTGTGTGTTTGACAAGTACTTTATCAAAGGTACAACAAAAGCTGTCTGACTTGTTATTGAACGAGCGAGACGAGTCTCAGTTTTAACTGGACCGTTTTGCATTTCTCTGCCTGTCTACTGTTTGTTTGGTGTATGTCCGTATGTCTCATGATAACTTTGGAACTCGTCAAACGATTTTTGTAAAACTTGGCTTGCTGTCCACACTTTTAGCACACAGTACACTGTATTGCCTTTGAGATTAGTCGCCAAATAAATATGGGGCAGGAGGCAAAAAATGTGAGGGCTCAAAATAGCGACAAAATCGCAGAAGTCCATGTTTGGTATCAAATTAAACGGAATTTTAACCACAATCAGAGTTGAGTGTTGACTTTTCAAAAATTTCAAAATTTTGTGATGCCAGGACATTAAAAGTGGATGAAAATTTTGATAAAATCGCAAAAACTTCATGCGTGGTATCAGGGATTAAAGGGAATTTTAATTACAACCTGAACTTAGTGTTAATCTTTTGGAAATTTCAAACTTTTGGGGGCTGGGCTCAAAAAATTTGTCAAAATTTTGAAAAAATCGCAAACTATATTTGGGTATCAAATTAAAGAGAATTTTAATCACAATCTGGATGTTGTGTATAGTTTTAGAAATTTCAAAAGTTTTGGACTGCAGAGCCGAAGGATCAGAAATTTGAAAAAAATTGTAAAAAATCCGTCCAGGTGTGAGACTAAGTGCAATTTGATTACAAATACAATGTGTGGAATTTAAAATAATTATTGGCTCCTCTACAATTGTTATTTTACAAAAAAAAAATGTGTAATTGGAATTTTTCTAATTTTTCTGATAGTTGAAAAATTTCTAATATCGAAGTTTATTGAATAATATAAATAGTCTTCTCTACTAATATAAGTTATCTACTTCGTTCAAAATAGTGAGCGAGTTCTGCAGAACAGGCAGCTTACTAGTTTATTATGGGCTAAAAACATGATTATGCTTTGGCAAAGAGTCAAAGTTTAAGACCTTATTGTCTGTCAGTAAGTTAAGGACTTAGGTTTAACATAGCATTAAGATTTTAATGGGATTAATTATATAGTGTTTTGTTAATGATAAGGTTTGTGTTAGTGACATAGTAAATGCATGTACGGGTAAAAATCCGAATCCCAGAGTAATAACATTCATATAGACACGTTTAGTGTGACAGGATGGTGCGGCAACATAGACGAATAACTTAAACTTTAATAAATTATAAAGTATTATACGTTGTAGTTATGGATTCAAATGGATATAGTTGGTATTTCAAGCCGCGTGGTAGAGAATATTCTGTGTTGCAGGAAGTTAGACATTTTAGCACGTGGTCTGCGCGTTAGAAGTCGTTTCGAAAAATTTTGGTTTGAGACTGCGGACGTCTTATTAAAACTCATCACTCTACGATTCCGTTGAAGTTTCATCTACATAAAAGGTAGTGCAGATCGGTTAACATATTTGAAATAAAATAATTTCGGTGCTTATGTACGAAAGTAATAAGTACATATAGTGTTTTGTTTATTTTTTGTTTGAGAGAAAAATAAACATTTCAATAACTTATAGACTTAACTTGTATAATTAACAACGCATCAGATCACATAATGTATTGGGAAGAACCTTTTACTTCCTAACAATTAATACGTCTCATTAACGAAGTTTTCAGCCGTATTTTGAATTTCGTTATTTATAAACTGCACTGTAGTTTGCACAGTCGTATTTCAGTAATTTTTTTTATTTTTCACACATTCGCAGTTTAGGCCTATAATTTTATAAGTTGCCACATACAGTCTCCAACGCGAAAGTATTTCAGTTATTTGTTCACATCGATGCGAGTTGAGTAAAAACCGATAAATACGAATCGTTTCGTAAGTGTAAGTTGTACAATCGCGTTACTTCACGGTGGCCGCTTCATAGCTGCGCGAAAAGTGAGGGTAGTGGGGAGGTGTGCTCAGTTGTAACACTTCATTTCAAAAACGTCCGGCTTTATGGGTGCCGTTGACTATTTAATTATTTTAACTCGGATTTTACACATTGTTGACATTTCTAGATTTCATTCAACTAACTACTATTTGTAATTTTACTCAGTATTATTTGAAATTTTATCAAATATGTATTTGCAATACCAGAACATTGTTAATTGTTACATAATGTAAATAATAAATAATTCCTAGTATTGGCCGCTTTTCTGTCCTGAGTTGTTTTATTTTCCTGCGATATTAAATTCTTTTTGCCCTTATCTCTTGACGTTCATTTAATACACTTCTTTATTTCTAATCTTCTTCCATTTAAACCCTAAGTTTGTAATAACTTTTCTTAAAGACGATAAGCTGCCTTGAAAGTTTACACTAGATTTAAGAAGTTGATGAAATTTTCGTAGCGTAGGATATGTTTCTTGTGTAGAAAATAATAATAAATGAAATACAGACCTATAAGGTAAATGCTTCATGGTAAATGTTTTTGAAAACGTATCAACACTTACGCACTCAGTGAGATGTGCCGTTACACTGACAGAAAATAGGGTTCTGCGCATATCACTTTCACCAAGGTTGCCTGCCACCATAAAATACACAAGTAGTACAGTCAATACGTAATCAGATACGCAATCTTTGTTCTTTATATTCGGACGGCGTGTTCCTTGTTACATATTTGATTCGTCTGTTGAAACGAATTAATACATGGGGAACGCCATTTTTGCATTATTTTTTCTTCATCTCTATGGAAATCACTTGTTTTGGATCTTAATACTTACTATTCTTTCTGTCGTCTTTCATCAACTCTCCTTCCTTTGGGTGAACAGTCTGTTTTAAAGCGTTCAGTGTACGGTCTCTTATCCACTGTTGTGAAAATACGAAAACTCACTGCATCCTGTCGAATCTACAAGTCGTTTCACTACTTGTTCTAATAATGTTGGAAATAACATATCAGGTTCCAGGGAAAGACAGTTTCACTGCCCTCCGTCCACTGGTTACAACTGCATCGGAGTTAGGATCCTTTCCCTTCGGGAGAGTAACGGTCTGGCCTTTGCAGTATTAGCTCCGATACAACCGAAAAGCGGTTTACCCCCGCGTCTCGAAAAGAAATCTACTCCGGGGAAAGACGCAGGACCACCGGCAGGGGTACGAAGAATAGCTACAGGAATATTCGGTTCCTCTTTGACGGCCGCACGTTACCGTGACGTACAGCAGAAATTTCCGTCGTCTTGGAAGTTTTTGTTTCCAAATAGGTCCCGAGATTGTTCCAATTTCAACCTAAAACTTTTGTATCTGCTAGAGAAAAATAGTACGTTTCAGGGGTTAAATGAAACACCTGAGCCAAAACTTAATTATGTACAATTTATCCATAATAGTTGAATAAGAATTTGTCATTTATGACATTGCCAGGTTAACCTATTACGCAGTGCCGTCTCAATCCAAATTGAATATTGTTACGACAGTCTCGCTGATCTTAGTATGGTACAGTGGAAAACAAAAAACAAGACACCAATGAAGTCACTAAAAACCAGCTTTAATTATCACAACTAACAGTTTGTAATCAACAAGACTATACTCGTACAATAATTCAAGTTAATCTGTACACACATAATAATGTCAACTATAAAGAATTCCGCACTATAATCACTTTTCACTAATACACCACTTGAGACGCACTGTGTAAATCACCCGACAATAACTGAAGCTAAGCAGCAGGTGTGGGCTATGTATAGGCTGCAGGGTTCCATAATGTGAGTCCTTAACGAGCAATCGAAAATTCTAGAGGATACTTGAGCGCGACCTTGTGAGAAACGCGCACCGTTGGGCTAGTTGAGAGGCTTGGCGAACAACAGTATCGAATGTAAGAGAATATTCCGTATTACTTAACACTGCCCTGAACGTTGACGCGTGTTAAGTGGCATGTACCCACACAATCATTACAGCTGTTTCTGCTGGGATAGCCGAGAAGCATGTAGCACGTTGTGTAATGGCGTAACAATATCGTCCAGAATCTGGCGTTTGGCAATCAGATCAGATCAGATCATGTATCAATGTGATTGTTAAAAAAGAAAAATATTGCGTCGCGTACACGCAGGCTATTTTCTTGTTTCAATCGAGAATTTTTTCCAGTTTTCTTGGGACAATTTTAACGCAAGCGTCAACAACACTGATTATGGAGGCAAGTGTTAGTCAGTAATAAACTGACCTGATACAGCTACGGAGAAATCCGTATACGACGGTGACCTCAAATTAGAGTAATTACTAACTTGTGTTCAGAAAGCATAGTGTATAATTATTGTAAATACTAACTCTGTGCCTGTTTGTTGTATTAACACTTAGTAAATATACAATTTCGTTAAAATAAAACATCATCTTTTAGGTCAAATGACACAGACGATTCTGAAAAAATTGAAACTAGAGTAATCTGTTTAATAATTTTTTTGAATAAAAAAGTAGAACTCTTGACCGGCAGTCTTTACTTAAGACGTAAAAAAGCATTATAATGCATAGTGTCGTATGGTTTTGAGAGATGGAGGATATAATCGAGTGATGAAAGTAGTTTTGAAAATCTTTGTTGAAAGCATGTCGTCTTCAAATAAAAGGTTTTCATTGGGATCACGTGGCTACACATTGGTTGGACAGTGGGGCCCACTCGATCTGCGCCTCAACAGAGACGGTGAGCCAGATATTGAACATGAAGTGCGCCTCGAACCCAAAAGAGTCCCACGAGGGACAGCATGATGTGCGCCTCAAGTGGCTTACCTCGGGTTTTTTATTTATCTCTAACCGTACCAGTTTTGACGGTCTTTCGGCTATACTGTTAACCTTTCTTTTAATGGAATTAGATAGATATGGCTTCTCTGTTAATTACACTCACCGGCAGTGGTTCCCAAACGTTTCAGTCAGCGGACCCCCCCAAAAATTAAAAATTTCACGGATCCCGTCAGAGTTATGAAATAAAACAAACCGTAAATATGGTGCAAACTCTTATATTTTAATTAAAATGTATTAAAATCAAAATTCTCTTAACTTGAAAAATTATAATATTAATGGTATCAAATATAGTCTGCGATGATGCGGCGCTCTAGGCATTTCGGCTGACAAACAGATCTGGTACACGATATGATTTAAAGATATTATTAAAACTATTAGTTCGAAATTACTTTTGCAATTACAATTAATTTGAACCAAAAAAAAAACTGGATTCTTCTAGTTATTGTTTGAAGATTCTATAATTTAGGTTTTAGACTATAAAAAAATCGGAAAAAATGTATACGGTATACTCTATTTTTTCTTAAAAGTGTTCGCGGACCCCCTGAAATATTGTCGCGGACCCCACTTTGGGAACCACTGCTCACCGGCAAAGGATCATGATTATACTCGTTAACTCGTTTTGAAATAGTCTTCCCATCTTCCAAAGTATACAGTTTTGCCTTCCACTTCTTGTTTGTACGCCTCTAGCAGTCTTCCTCGCTTCCTTCACTGTAAACACTTTTCTAAATTTGAAATTTTTCTTGAACTATTAGATTATTTCCTCGCTGACTTGACACATTTTTCATCGAGGAAGTCATCGTTCACTACACAAACGTGATACACAATGGCCGAATGTCAACTCAACAGTGACTGATAAAATTCTAAACTTTCTCTTAAATATGAGGTATTTAACCAGTTTTGTGGGTGTACCCTGTCGCAACTAATTCTTGAAGTACGAATTACAAAGAGGTGCATAGTCGTGAAACAAGATGGTTTTTGAACTCCCCCGATGCTCAGAAACAAATATTTCAGCTACCTGCTGTGTACGAGGCGCCGTTCGTGCTAAGGATTATTATACCCTTTTCCGAACCTTTCGCCGGCCATAAAAATGAGGCGCAGATCGAGCTTGCCCAGACAGTGTACTGTACTGAGAGAATCACAGTTAAATTTTGAATTATCCAAAATTCGAATTGATCAAGTTGTAATTTGTGGAGTTGATTTTTGCTGATGTATGGTATTATTTGACTTACACCCAGAATTCGTTCATAAAAAGTTCGTCATCATCATCTTCAGCAAGTATTAAACCACAAAATAGTTTGTTCCGGTCCCTAGTAGATAGAGCTGGTAGCTTCAGCGCTTCTTGGGAGCAACACACCTCTCCGTCCTTTCGGCTGATAATTCCATTGTTGTTTGGGGATGCGATACTTATATATTAGGTCAAAATGTTCCAATCATTTTAGCCGCTATTGGGCAATCCTATCAAGTATACTTGAAATGTTCAAGTATACCTGCCCTATATATAATGCCTCAAGTATGTATCCTGCCATATATCGACATTTCTTTTGGGATTCTGCCACGTGAGTCAGAAATCTCATTTCGACCGCATGAATACTACTGGCCTGGGATTTCGTTAAAGTCCAGTCATTAAACGTGAGCCTTGGATTTTTTGCATAACGTTGGGAAACTTGTGAAGTACCAAGTCGTGCTCTAAAGCATCAGGTATACTCATATTATTCAGTTCCTGCCGTACATCGACATTTCTTTTGCGATCTTGAAGAGTATATCCTGCCACGTGCCTGAGAAATCTCATTTTGTCCGCTCGAATACGACTGGCCTGGACTTCGTTAAAGCCCAATTCTCAGACAGGTAGAGAAGTGTGGGGAGGGCCTACCTTGTAGAACTTCAGGCTTGTTTCTTTTTTTGTTGATTTTAGAATATTCCTCCTGATGGTCCCACATACATGGCTGGACTTGAACAGCCTCTTCGCCATATCGTTTGTAATATAAGACACATTACATCCCATATTACTGACCTGCTCCAAAACAGTACTATCTGCAACAATTTTTACACGTATGGGATAAGTTCCATGTAAAGCGATAACCTTGGTCTTCAATGTGGAGATCTCTAATCCAAAATCCTTGCAGATTTGACTTAGTGCCTTTCCAAAGTCGATAAAAGCTATGCATGTGGGCAATTGATATTCTCTGAGCTTTTCGATGACCTGGAGAATTGTGAACATGCAATCTAAACATGATCTGCCCTTCCTGAAACCATGCTGGGTCTAGTCTTACTGCATTCAGTCCATACAATTAATCATATTTTTACGTACTTAAAATTAATTTGAAATTGGATTAAAAATTTCAAGAAAGTTTAATGTTTTCTGGATTTAATTTTTTGGTTTTGAGTAAATTCTGTAAGATGTGCAATGGTAGTATTTTTGCATGGGCAGGCAGAAGTAAGGGTGATGGATAATGATTAACCGTACAGTACGACCTGAAATACGTACGCGAACCAGTAAAATTAGAATGTACATTTTTGTGTATTAAGCAAACGCGAAGGAGGCTTACAATTTTTTTGGCCGCAAGAATTGTTCAAATTAACCATAAACTTCGAATTGATAGGGGCTGTTATGCATTACTGATGTAGCAGAATTCAAGGGCACCAAAAAAGATGGCATTAGCAAAAAATTCGAATTATCCAGGTACGAATTAACCAAGAGTCACAGTATTGTAACGGTGGTTAGGAAACAGCTGACCAGACTACGATTACGTGTAGCTACGAACATTAGGCATAAAGCATTGCGATTAACAAGATAAGAAGTAATTATTATTGTTAATCCACTACTATTATTATTATCCACTCACGCATTCGCCGTTCATTGGGATTTATTCTGAAATTAGGTAACGATATTAACGAATATGTGACTTTTGAAGCTTGCGAAGCGTACAGTTAAAAACGTAATGAGTAAACATTATTTACATACATGAATATTAAAGACCGCGAATAGTGATTACGTTGATGCAAATAATCCGTGTTGCGATGGATGATGAAAATCTAAATAATTAATAGTAAGCATCGACGAACGAACGTAGGTACTACAGTGATCAATTCAATACATAAATGCGTCGGATCGCTGTGTCACAGCCAGAAACGTGCGATTTTAATGAACACTGTAATGGAAGGGATCCGGTCTCACGGCGGTCACTCGTAAAGGCCTACGAGTTATGGAGACAACATTCCTTTCAAGATTTTTTCCATTTATTTATTAGCAATTAGAAAATACAAATTTTCCGTGAACTAACTTGTTGACACATTATACTTATACTACACAGTGTTGCAGTAAGGGGTGCCGAGGAGACACCCAGAGATATCCCTTCTTATTTAAGATGTTTACCATTGAATTGTTAGTAGTTAGAAAATTAAATTTTCTATGAAATAATTTTATGACTTATTACTGGAAAAAATAGTGTTGACGTAGGATTCTTGCGCAGGATACTCCCTGCGGTATCACTTGTTATTTAAAAGTATGCCTACTTACGAACGAATTCTAGCTCTCGGCCGGGTTCGTCCTTTATCAACTTATGAGATTTTTCGGCCGTTTTGTTCAGTATCTTATCGGTGGGTATTACTGTACGTTCGATGCTGACGGATAATTTATTACACGCGTAAAATTTGTTTTTCAGCCTTCTCATTCGCTTATGAGCACGTGTAGATTTCTTAGTTACGGGTCAGCAACTCTGCTGCAAACCTAAGTGTATGTCTCTTGCTATTTGCCTATACCTATTTCAAAGTTCCTGAACTGTTTACCGGATATGAGCCTGAAATTATTTTATCAAACAAACCACAAGTTTGTACAATGGAAAGAGCTAAAATGAGCCTAATTGTGATAAACACGTGGTGAATCCAAGCAGTATGTCTTAAAATTTGATTGTTTTATATATTGTAACGAGACCCTGTATGCCGGTCTTTACAAAAATAAAATAGTAGATGAAAAATTTTATAAAAAATAATGTTTTCAATTAAAAAAATTTTGTTTATGTTTAATCAAGGTCAGTAATTAAGAAATAAGGCTGTTTTAAAGGTTTTGTAAAAATTTTAAGAATTAGGAATGTATTTATTAACTATCGAGCACTTCTGGAAGATTTGAACCAAGTCTGGAGTTAATCAGATTAACTCCGGTCGGCAATCGATTGATGGTTTTTCTTGCTGGTCCAATATCTCACTGAAAAAAAATATTTTCTTCTTCTTGAAGTCTCTTTGCCTTAATAAATACCCTTAAATTAGCCTGTGAAATAATAACAGATAAATACAATTGAAATAAATGGATTTATTAAACAATTTAATAAATAATCGATTTTTTATCGATTGAGAACAATTATCGACTCCGTCTCAGGGAATTATCGATTGTGCATACAGTATAAAAATTTATTATAAGTATTATAAAAGGACAGGTTCTTTGAGCGATTAAATTAATAGTCAGAGAAGGGTAACGAGAAAGTATAACATTAACAATTAAAATAAATTCAATAATTATTATTTAACAGTATTTAAATAATTCTGATATATAATGTTTAAGTAAGTTGAAGTCAAACCATATGTAGACTGACGTCACCACTTGATGAGGAAGGCAGATTCGTATTTCAAGATGGCCGCTATTAGATCTGGCGAGTTTACTGCGATGTCATCGTGTCAAAAAATCACAGCAAAATTACCTTCATGAATGTTTGAAATGTCCCCGCACTGGTGTAATTGGTCTGTTAGGTTGTTTGGTGTGTTCTGAAGAAGTGTTCCGTGTATACTTGTGTTAATTATGTTATTTAGTATGTGTTCACTTCTGTGGGTTAAGTTGCTCAAAAATGTGGTTATGATTTGTAGCGTGAATCAGATCAAATATATTGTTTTACTGTTTTAGATCACTTGTATAATGAATTTAGGCGTTAGTTTTCACTATTGTCGTTAACGTTTTGGTAAATTTAGTTACAAAAGTGTTTATTTCATCTAACTCTCGATTCACTTATATTAATGGCTAACTGTAGTACCATTTTCGACTCGGTTATAAGGAACGTTTTTTCACACAACTATTCAGCTTGATATTCAACAAAAGACTATTTTAACTTGGTCAAAATCTGGCCCAGTTAATCTTTGAAAAAGTATTGTTAACATATTTCGATTACCCATATACATGATACAAAATTACATTATATATGGAATTTATTTATTTTATTCATCACTTTCATGAATTATGAACCTTATCATTGGTTTAATCATCTCATTCCTTTTAAATTGATATATTATAGTCCATATCTGTGGACATTTTGTGTAAATCACCAAAATTCTTTCCTTTTTTGAAATATAGGCTCAAAATTTGATTTCCGCCTTCATACAATTTTTCTTCCATTTTAATTGTTATTAATACTATTATAATAAAATTTAATTAGTCATATTTCTCTTCCTTTCCTTAAATACATATAAATTGAACCTTTGAACTGGTTTTTTGTGTTAGTCTCTGAATTTGACATTGCTCTTTAAAATTAATTAATTTATATATTTTGAAAATTTACAATCTTTTAAGGTATACTTCCTTATTATCATTTTAACTCATAGGATCATTCCCAGTAGTGGTTAACTGATTTACCTTATCTAAATCTTGCTAGTTTACAGGATTTATAATTGAATTATACTGGTTTATATGGTTTCTGTGAATTCACCAAATGGCCTAGAGTTTAGAATTTTACATTTCTGTCTTTCTCAAATAAATTTAATACTACCACTCCTCTGACTTTACGTAGTTACTATTACATGAAAATAAAATGGATTATAACTTATTGTGAGGTGTAGTATTTAATTAACACTACTGTTATAAAAAAATAATTATGAACATGATTTAGCCATCTGTACAATTGAACATATTGCTGACATGGTTTGAACATATACATTTAACTCCTTTTGAATTAACACAGCATACCTACTGAAACATTATTAATGGTACGTATGCTGTTATTTAGCAAACATAACTTATTTTAAACACATAATATAAATCTTATTTTCTAATAACTCTTACAAATACATTGATTTTATGGCTGTGAACAAACAGTCTATTTAAACATTTTAAACCTATGAATACTAAATTAATGCCAGTCCTTTCTGGTCTAAACCATTATTATTTATAATCCCCTTCATCAGTAAACATGACCACCCATACTCTAGTTATTAGCATTTTTTACAAATGTCTTGTAAATAAAGAGTTACATTAAAATAATAAAATACTGGAAATCTTCCATTTTATTATTTTATTATGCTGTTTATTATTGGATATTAAAGTTGTTATATAGCATATTGATAAGTCATAGTATCACTAACTTTAAGTTTATTGCATTTCCAAAAAACACTTACACAAATTCACTTTCACTGGTGGTTCTGATATTTTGAGTCTCACTATCTCAGACCAGACCTTTAGTAATCATGGACTGTTAAGACTTGTTTATTTTCTTATCACACAATAGCTTTAGTCGGTTCACTTCTTATAATACTATACAACACTTTAGTTTTCTAAATAATTACATTTTTATAGGATTTTGGTATGTTATACTTTCTTTTTAATCGTTTTTGTGGGTTTGGGGTTGATGGTAGTTAATAATAATAATAGGTTTTACAACGGTGTTTCTTTCATACTATTTCTTCCTCTCCTCCTATCTTCTTTCTTGTCTTTCTTCTTATCTTCTTTCTTGTCTTCTTCTTATCTTCTTTCTTGTCTTCATTCTTGTCCTTCTTCTGGTCTTCATTCTTGTCCTTCTTCTAGTCTTCCTTCTTCTAGTCTTCCTTCTTCTGGTCTTCTTGTCTTCCTTCTTCATTCTTGGGTAAGCCAAGGTACTTTGTGTTATCTCGACAGATGTTTAGTTTGGAGCATCTAATTATTTACTGACACGGACCTTGCTCTTCTCTAAAGGTTTCAGGGTATTGTTTTCTTCCTGATCACAAACTTTATTCTTCCTTCTTCTTATCTTTGGGGTATTTTGGTGTTCACCACTCTTAAACTGATTCTCTTTCTTCTTGATATGGTGTTATTTAATTTGTTTACTGCTCCTAGCTTCCTGGGTAAATTACTGATCTTATAATATGAGTTGCTTTAAATACTTTCTTTGATATTTAAACACTGGTTTTTATATAATGTAATGAGGATTTTTATTTTATCGTGGTTCATTCCTTTGATTTCATTAAATCTCATTCAATATTATTTTAACATATGTGGTGTAATTAATTTTTATGATTTTATATGACTTAATAAGTAGTGGATTTTCTGTCACGCTACAATATATATATATATATATATATATATATTCTAACTCTTTTTGCTACAGTCCGTTTCTTGATTTATATAATATATTTATTATTTATATGGAAATTACCTCAAGATATTTTATTTTCCTTGAAGAGGTGGGAAGGCGTTGCAGAGGACGCGAGAGACATGGGGATAAGAAACTGGAGGAGGGTTGCAGTGGATAGAGTGGATTGGAGGCGGAGATTGGTGGAGGCCAGGGCCCGACTTGGGCTGTAGCGCCATAGGAGGAGGAGGAGGATTTTATTTTCCTTACTAGGAACATGTTTCGAGAGGTATTGTGCTCTCATCTTCAGCTCTTATTAGTGTTTTCTTCTCATCTTCAGTGTTTTGTTAGTGTCATATTGGATATGTCTGGGAATTCATGTCCAAACACATACCACACAAAGGGACCATAATGAACATTTGGGAAAATTTACAAATATACAAACATAAAACAAAAAACAAACTAATACCCGAACAAATACAAATCAATACAAAACACGACACAATTTTCAAAGCATTCAACATAGAAAATACACAAAATACTAATATATACACCACAATTACACACAGTAATAACAATTTAAAAAACCAAAAACCAATGGGAAGCCGTAACAACAGCCAACCAGCACACAGGTACTCGACAAGATTCAAAATTAGAAAGGCTGATAATGGGATCACTAAGGATCCCGAAACATGTTCCAAATAGGGAGAAAATATCTTGAGGTAAAGTCATTATAAAATATATATTATATACATCACGAAACGAACTGTAGCAGAAAGTGTGCTACACTACAACAATACATATATTGCAACAATACATACACAGTGCATTCAAAAAGTTCCGGGACTGATGCTGCTATAGACATACACATGGAGCTATCTCTGTGTCACAGCTGGAACACTATGTGACAACCTTGACCCACTTCCTGTGACAATTGCATTGTTGAGGACTCATTCCATAGTAAACAGCGACACTGTTAAGTTTATCTGGTTTTTCCTTGTTGTCATAATTTTCGAGATGGAGCAAAGAGCTGCAATTAAATTTTGTTTTAAATGTGGAAAAAGTGCGACAGAAACGTTTTCGATGATGCAACTTGCATATGGAAAAGATTGTTTAAGTCGTAGCAAAGTGTTCGAGTGGTATGCACGTTTTAAAAATGGTCGTGAGTCTCTAGAAGATGATCCAAGAGATGGGCGCCCCTCCACAAGCGTGACTGACGAGAATGTCAAGCGTGTCTGTGCTGCACTGTCCGTCAACCGTCGGCTGAGCGTCCAGATTTTATCAGAAGAGATCGGCATCAGTGTGGGTAGTATTTACACTATCGTGCATGACGTACTCGGCGAACGGAAACTGTGTGCCAGGTTAGTTCCACACTCGTTAACAGCAGAGCAAAAAGAACAACGTGTGGAAGCGTCGCGAAGTCTCGTTGAATGGGCCGATGACAACCCGAATTTCTTACAGAACATTGTCACAGGCGACCAATCGTGGTGTTTCCAGTATGACCCATCTATAAAACGTCAAACAGCTGAATGGCGCGACCCAGGAGATGGCAGACCCATGAAAGTGAGGGCCACAAAATCAAAAGTGAAAACAATGCTTATCACAATTTTTGATTCAAGGGGACTGATCCACAAAGAATTCTTGCCACCCGGCCAGACTGTAACTGGACCATTTTACAAAGAGGTACTTGATCGCCTTTTGAAAAGAATTCGCAGGGTTAGGCCAGAAATGTACCGATCAGGGGAGTGGTTTCTTCTGCATGACAATGCTCCAGTCCACTCATCATTGATTGTCTCACAATTTCTCGCTGGAAAATCAGTCACAGTGATTAACCATCCACCCTACTCACCAGATTTGGCTCCGGCTGACTTCTTTCTGTTCCTAAGCTGAAGGTGGCACTGAAGGGGCAGCGTTTTGATAATGTAGAGACAATTCAGAAGAATGTGACAGCTGTTTTAAACACGATTTCGAAGGAGAACTATGCGCATGCCTTTCAACGATTGTATGAGCGATCTAAAATCTGTATAGAGAGAGAAAGGATGTATGTTGAATAATAAATAATAAAATTTAATTTATCTGAAAAGTTGTGTCCTTAATAGCGTTAGTCCCGGAACTTTTTGAATGCAGTATGTATATTTGCATATTTGCCCAGGGCGGTATGTTTGTAAATATTTAGCATAGAAAATATATGATGAACAGTTTTTAACAATATTACGCAGGCTAATTGTCTGAAAGCGTACCAGCAAGTGAATACAGCGCTTGTGTGTTTGTGTGTGTGACCGCAAGCTGCGACAGGCAAAGTCTACGATGGGGTGATGCGTACGAATTGTTTGTTTGTCTGTAATCAGGTTTTAACCGGATAAAAATAAACTAATTAATACATTTTAAACCTATGAACAAAGACTTATCCCAATTATAAAGACACCATTACATTAAGGAATTTTTTAACGAATATGGTGATGAAAAAATTGTTGCAGAAAGTGCAATAATAAAGTAATTTAATGTTAATTACGAGTGTAATTAAATAGTAATTAATAAGTGTATTATATGTGAGTGACCAGAAACAAAATTACGCAAACGATGATATCGCTCGTGCTACGAGGATGTTTACGAAATCGCGAAAATGAACCAAGAAGTGATTTGTAATTAAAAGGACGCTTTGCACGAAGTGACAATATCTAACAGGTCGAAAACAGTCCTGGACTTGTCAGATCGTCGTCCAGTATAAATACCACCGGCAATTTTGGGGCGATCTCAGAGACTCAAGATATCTTCACACAATGTCACGCTGCTGGTCTGCTGACCGATCATCTTTACCACACACACCAAGACTTATGAAGGAACTCTGGACCATCACAAACAACAAACCGTAGAGACAGAGAACACAGCATCAGCATAATCATCATCATCAAATTCTCAGGATTCAGGACACACACACACACACACAAAACGGTAACGTCGGCAGTACGCAGGTGATGAATAAACAATTATATTTTTTGTGTGTAAAAAGAACTCTTAAAATGAAACTTATATATGAACAGTAAAGACTTAAAGTTTTAAATATAATCACTGTACATAAATTTAAATGGTAGTTAAAGAAAATAATTTAATTTAACAGAATAAATTAAAAATACAAATCTTCTGTTGTATGTTAAAATTTGGGTGCGTCAGTAGAAATAAATAATAGGTTGGAAGTAAATGTTATATTTTTGTTATTTTGTTTATAGCAACAATTAGTTTTATTCTTGAGATTTAATATTATTTTTGTTTGTAAATGAGTTCCTATTATTATTTAAAATTTGAGTCAAAGTCAGACACACTGAAATAAAAAGTGCTTAGATAATTTGTTTAACATGTCTGTTTAGCTAGTAAGATTATATGGTTATTTACTTTTATATGTCATGAACAGCATAGAAGGTTATATTGTATTTTTTTAAACTTATAAAAGAGAATATTTTTTTATTTTTATAATTCAAAATTTTAATATTTGCATATTTTCTATTAATATTAATAAAATCATAAAATGATTATTTTGAAACGGTTTTAATTAATTAGTTCATGTCATCAACCGCTCACTCCTCTTTGAAAATTATTTTTTTATTGTGCAACTACATATACTTGACGCAACGAGAATAAAAAAATCCTGCGACCTGGCCGGTGTAATATACTTCATAGTTGCGTTGTAAGAGATTTCTCTTTTTGAAAACTTTATGTCGTTCAAACTATCGAAATACGTGTATTCGAAACATTGTAGTATTGAAAAATATATCCAGGTTGCAAAAAACATTAATTTATCTGTTAATAATACGTATATAAGGAAATTGCGACTATAATTTTCTTCACCTACATTACAATACGGGTTTAACATTTGTTTGCTTTTTTCAAGACTTAAGCGCGAACACATAATAAAGTAAACATGGTACTGCCACTCTGCCAGAAAGTATTCGAGTGATTCTGTTTCAGTTGTTACCTTCCTTCTGCTCGTGGGACACCGTCTGTTATCTCGAGGATCACATTCTTTGACATTCTCCCTTGCCTAATTGTGACGCAGTGTCCGTGTCACACAGTTTCGTTAACATCATGTATCTGAAGATTATACTTTATTCCGATTTTTACATTTACTTATTTCTTATTTGTGATCGTTGTTAACTACTGCTCTTATTAGTTCCCTATTGTGTCAGTTTTGTCAAGACCTTCCTAAGTTTCTTACAAATGTTGCTTTTTGTATCAGGAAAACTGGCTTAGGAGGTCCATCTTCAAGCCGTACGGTACGCAAAGAGGATAGTGTGGCCAGCACTACGCAACAGCCGCCCATTCAGGATGGGAGTCAGGATCAGCATGTTATCGTAGGTACTTATTTCCTAGGCTGATTCGACATGGACACTGATGCACACGCATCTGTTTTTATGGTGCTATTTGAGAACTGAACGATCTGAAGATTAGTAATCGGGCATCTCGGAGTTTCTTCGGAAATTACCATAGTCGTTTCTCGGATCCGGCAACAGAAAGTAGATCGGGATATGTTAACTGAATGGTAAGATTCTTTTCAGTAACCTTTGTAACCGAAAATATGACCCATATAAAAGTACAGGTTATTTACGTTCGCGAGATCTCAGACGGTTGGACATTTTTCTGAGGATACGTCAAATATAATGTTTATACAACAAAACCTTTAGCAAAGGAATAGTAATTGATATATAATTCACTGAAATAGAAAAGGAAATAATTAATAATATTTGCGTTCCCGTCTGTCGGAACCAAAACAGTCATCAGTTCTATTTCTCCCTATTACTCAAATGCTTCTGCACTTATCTTCTTTAACGGAAATGATACAACTTTGCGTATTTTAAATACTGGCGCATCTGTATCTGTAGGAACGTTTATTTATAGCCAGATAAAGAACTTCGCCGCTGAATTGGTGGGAACATCTTTGCCGAATGGATGACTGCCGCATCCCCAAACAACAATGGAACTATAAACCGAAGGGACGGAGAGGTGTGGAACGTCCGAGGAAGCGCTGGAGTAACCAGCTGTAGACACTCTGACTGTTTGAGACCGGAACAAACCATCTTTGGTTTAATCCTTGCAGATGATGATGAACTTCTACTAACTGAAAACAGATTCTTATAGAAATCAGTCGTTGCTTTTCATTACTCTACTGAACTTGGTAAGAGCTAATTTGCCCGTCATCAGGTTAGAATGAAAATTATGATTTTAGTTTCATAACTATAACGCCATTCTTTGTTGTTTTGTTTATTGTAGTACTTTGGGTTGCTCGCAAAGAAGAGTTCGGAAACCTTTCATTGCGATCTGACGATGAATTAGTAGCTCGAAAGTTCTTGTCGGGGATCAATGGGTAACGAAAAGCAACGCGCCGAGTTCTAGATCAGTACTTGTGTACAGTAGAACCTCACTTGACCCTAAAAAGGCGAGTCGTTACAAATAATGATTTTTTTTTTTTAATAATCTGTGGAACTTACTTTTGGCTATTAGAACTGGTAATAAATTCAGTGTAGACAATGTAAACCATTTTAATTGCACGTTATTAAAGAGTTTTACAGATTTTACTGTGTATAATAATAATAATAACTAAAGTTCTGTGCTGCGGCCCTTCCGCTTGTTTCGTTAATGTCTGTTGATAATACGTATAATGCATTATTTTTTTACACTATGATCGCATCGGTTAAGCAGGCGTTAGTCAGTATTCGTTTAAAGCGAGTAAACATTTGGAAATCGTTTGTGTTGTGAATCTACCGGCTCGAAAGCCAGCTTGTTACGTAGTTCACGTGGAAACTTGTAGTATGAAATTGAAATACACTTTCAGTCGAAGGCAAATCGCTGCACGTTACGGTAATTATTTTACCAATAGGGAAATTATCTGTCAGTGGGTTTTCACCAACAAGGGATACCTCATGAAACCCAATCCAGAGTACTTAGCCATGGCATTAGATCTAGATTAGGAAGGTGATGAGTAAAAATGAATTAACTGAACTTGACCAGAAATTCATAAAACTGTACCGTCTTCTCGGGCGAAATTCTGAGTTCTCTGTACATAATAAACTGTTGGTATATAAACAAGTCCTTAAATCTATCTGGACATTTGGTGCACAACTCCGGGTTGCACTAAGAAAGGTGACAGTAAACGTATCCAGATATTTCAAAACAAAGTACTGAGGTGTACCGTTACTGCCCCATGGTGCATACGAAATGAGAACTTCCGCAGGGATTTGAAGATCGCTTCAGTCGAAGGTGAAGTTCAGCAATTCGTCAAGAAGCATGAAAACATCTGCATAAACACCAGAATGTCGAGATGCTGCAAATTCTTGACAGTACTGAACTTGTGCGAAAGCTAAACAGAATGAAACCATTTCTGACTTAGTGTAATGTGTCAAGTGATAGACGTCGCAAGAACAAAGTGATTAGTTTTTAAGGAAGTACGCCACAGGACGCTCATTCCTATACCTTGTGGTTATGAGAAGTAAATTGGTAAATGGGCTTACCTCGGTCACAATAAAGTAAATAAGAGAAAAAACTACCATATGAAATGTTTCGAGTCCGGTTGTTTACGCTGCTATGACCGTGCTCAGCCCGATAGAACAAAACGGAAACGCATAAGAATAATAAACGCATTATTGTTGTGTACCGGCTCCACGTTTCTACTTCTAACTAGACCAGGGTAACAGACGAGTAGGCAGGCCTGTACGTGTAGCAGGAGACTCTCCTTGTGAGACCCAGTTTTAAATCTTCATTACTAGAGGACATTCCTTCCTGATTCTCTTGACACAGAATGCCGGGTTCTCTCTCCGTTTTCAACCTTGGCACACTTGTGTTACGTTTGTCCACACGTTACGTTCTGATAAAGTATAACGCACACGTGATACAGTTTTAGAATTTTTTTAAATTTTTATTTTATTACATTGACGTGCGCGCGCAATATAATAAGTGACCTTATTCTTTACCCGGTAATTGTGTTTGAGCCACACGTTTCTGTGCTGGATCTCGGTGCGTTAAGGTACAACGGTCTATATATCCAGCAGGGTAAATCTAACATAGTTTTTGCGTAACTTTTAATGATACTTGCGAGGAAGAGGATCATCATCATCATTATCAGCGGCAGCAGCAACAGCCCACGCATTGAACCAAAATCGATGTGTTCCGATCCCAAATATACAAAGTCCATAACTAGTCACTCCATCGTTTCTTCGGACGTCCAACACGTCTCTGTCCTTCCGGGTGGTAACTCAGCAGTTGCTTGGGGATCTGGCAGCCGTCCGTTCAGTTGAAACGCGCCGACCAATTTACCCGATACTGGACAATCCCATCTACACGAGACTGATGATCTCATACGTAATAGTAGACGAGTATCCAGCCCTAAGCATATAGGCCTGTAATATGCATGCGGATATATGAAGACGTGTTTATTTTTAGGCTTTTATTTATTTTCTGTTAACACACTTGAAGGAGTAGGCTACTGCAATGAAGTATTATAAGTATTACAAATTTCAGAGAAATGCACTGTTACATGTTAGTAAAAATTGAACATTAAATTTTCGAAAGTAGTTGGCGTAAGTCTATCCTGAACAGTTCAGAAGAGATAACGGACGTTGCAAATGGCCTGAAAAACAAATCAGTATAGTGTCATTAGTGCAAAAATGGGACAGTGAAAAATAGGGAATACTCGGCCGGGACCACTATTCCTCGCATGTCGTGTTATGCATTTCATACTTAGGTTTCATAAAATGGTCAACAAATTTTTATTATAATACATACGTGTTAACGATACGTGCTGAAACAGAATATCGTAAAACAAGTAAAAAGTTTCTGAAGCTCAGTACTAAAGCAAAGCAAAGGATAAATTTAGGGTAAAGATTTTATACTATTCATAGTATTCAGTTCTTACCGTATATTCCGTATATTGGTATTCCGTTTATGATCATAATGGTTTTATCTTGGCACGTGCGTGAAGAAATCTCATTTCAGTCGCATGAATACACCTGGTTTGCCTTTGTTAAAATCCGATTCTCAGATCTATCAGTAATCTTGTAGTTTCTGTATTTGCTGACTTCAGAGTTTTCTTGGTAGTGCTGCACGTTTGGTTCAACTTGAGTAGTTTCTTAGCCACGTCGTGGTTCATATTCTAGGAAACGTTCCTTCCTTCCTTCCTTCTAGTTAACGTGGGCTGGTTGGTATTAGCTTTATTGTTATTGTTGGCAACTATAAAGCTTTATAGCTTTATTGGCACTCTTCTGTATTGTTTGCCTTTATTGAAGTCCAAACGTGACATTCCCCTGTGGTTTCTCTCCTATTTTCCCTTCTTTGACTCTTTTGGTAGGCGATTGTGTCTTAATATGTCTCTGTTAGTTCAGCTCTTCCTTCTTTAAAAGTGTTGTAGGAAACTTCTGTCTTCTCCAAACCTAGGAAACACCTCCTCATTCGTCAGTCGCTCTACCTAGCTTATCCTGAGCGTCCTTCAGCAGCGCTACGCTTCGAATGCCAGAAATTCACACTTTATCATCTCCCCTGTTGTCCACGATTCGTTTCCACGCGACATGCTTTATTCCAGTTAAGAACGTTATAATCCAATATGATCAGTGTTATTGATTTGCTTCAAGACTGTGCCAACAGCAGTTTTTACTCGAACAGAATCAACTCCAGAAAATCCATCACTTGGTCTTCGTTGTAGACATTTGTTATCCGAAATCCTTGTACGAATGCGGGACCATCAGGCGAACCCTTAAGTCAGCAAGTAAAGGAACACGCCTAAAATTCTACAAGGTGATGGCTCGTCCCACACTTCTTTATGGGTCTGAGAATTGGACTTTAACGAAAGGCCAGGTCAGTCGCATCCAAGCGGCTGAAATGAGATTTCTCAGGCACGTGGCAGGGTATTCTCTCCATAATCATAGAAGAAACACAGACATTCGCCAGGAACTGAATATTATGAGTATACTCAACAGGATCGCCCAGTATCGGCTGAATTGGTGGGAACATCTTTGCCGAATGGATGACTACCGCATTCCCAAACAACTATGGAACTGTAAGCCGAGGGGACGGAGAGGTGTGGGACGTCCGAGGAAGCGCTGGAGTGACCAGCTGTAATCTTTGCCTATTTGAGACCGGAAAAAACCATCCTTGGTTTAATCCTTGAAGATAATGATGATAATGAAATCCTTGTACGTTTTAAGTAACGAGTTTATAGCTGTCAGGATTTGTTTACATACATAAATTCAGGTTGCCGTAAAGTACAGAGAGTTTGTTAGGACGTATAACCAAATGTAACCGCCGAATGGGGAACACATCTCTTTGTACCACGTAAATGTGTTACTTGAGATTTTTGGAGCGTTTTTCTGCCTTTTTAGAGACATTGTCAAGATTATATTGTCTGTTAAAAAAAAGAACGTCACTTGCAAATCTTTTACTTCCCAGGAATATTCTTATTCACAGTTATCTGACTGTTTAATGTGTGCCACAAACAATAGCCGATCATGTCTCTCCGCTATTTCGGAAACACGGAACATCTTATTCCATATTTTTTAACAATAAAGTCCTTTATTTTTTATTTACACTTCATTTAAATCTATGTTACTGACCCCCCCCCCCCATCGCCGCCACTAAGTAAACACAGTTTTCATGTAAACTCGTTACTGTACATTCACGCGGAGGCCTGCGCATACTCTCTCTCTCCCAGTAAGAATTAACTAACCTAAAAATATTAGTTTAACCTAATCTTTTGTTTCAGACACCGCAACAAGACGTATTTATCTAATGAATTGTTGTCACTTTACAAAACGTAGTCGTATAACGTCTCGTGATCGAACATAATGCACGAGACTAATGTGAAGCGCGTCAGATAAATATCATCGAGACAAGGCAAGACGATGATAACGGCATAAGTATACTTCCTGACATGTTTTCAACGTACGGTTCCGTACTGGTGCTTGTAAGGGGTTCCGTACTGGTGCGTGTAAGGTTTCACATTTTAACGCAACTCTCTCCGCTGCTGTCAACAGTGACGCGAAGAGTTCTCCGGGAAGATTGAGCACGTTGTTCCTCTGGGAATTCGTTGTACTTTTTCCTCGTTTGTTCCCTTTTCTACCAAACGTAGCGGTTTACATTTAGTTTATATTTGTTTCAAAATGCAGGTGTATTAATACAATAGGTAATACAAAAAACAACGTAGTTAAACTTTTTCAAAATTTAACGTATACTAAACTTCCTGCCTTCTGAAATGTTGCAGCGTACCTCGTTGTCCCGAGCATTCCTTTTCAGCCATTCGGAATCCCGTTTCGTCATTCCGAATTTCTTCTCTTAACCCTTTGAAGGAAGGCATTGAAGATATACCACGACTTTTTAGATTGTACAGTAGCAACTGGGAAACTCGTATTGTCCTTATACCACCATGGCTGGACTGCTTGATCATTATACAGTTCAGTACACATAATTTTGTTGCTTTGTAAGAACTGGATTCGTATCTGTGAATGGTAAACGTAGCCTAACACCCGAAGCATGATGTTTGGCTTCTTTGTTTACATTACAGTTTAGATTGTGTTTAGATTTCTACAAATTTCTTTCTAATTGATGGAAGTTACAAAATTTGGTAGTGTGCATTACTGTAGTGTTGGTGTTGTTGAATTTTTTAGTTCAGATTGAAAGAATTTTAATTTTGATGAATTGTGTGACGCAAAATGTACTTGGTATTGCAGTAAAATCACCTTCCCATAAGGACATAACCTACACACTCGAACTGTAAGTAGGCTTACTTAATTACATTATTATAAAATAATGCTTTTATGTTTTATGAATAACATTAAATGAAAAATTTTCAAGACATTTACAAAAAAATCAGTCAGTTTGAATACATTAAAAAAAATTTAGGTGTGGTTTGATTGGGTAAGGTTAGGTTAGGTTATTAAAAGGGAGTTATGTATCAAACAAGTATGTTATGTACCCAAGAATTATTAAAATATAAAGTAAATCCACAATACATTTTATGCGCACGTGTAACAAAACGCATAAATGAAAGAATTGTTTACCAGAATATGTGTATTATACATACCTCTGGGGGACAGAAACTTAAAATGCTTAAACGGAAGTTGGTAATCTGATGTTACTAGCTTGTGCCCCCCCCCCCATGAGATACACACGGAATTTTTTTTAAACACATTTTCTTTTATTAGAAGATTAAAGGGTTTATAATTAACAAAAATCGCTCATATTTTAACAATTTAATAATTGCTCTTTGAAAGAGTTAACGTTATCGTTTTAGTTCTTTCTAGTCCTGGCGTGGAGACTTATGTTCAACGATTTCCTGACTTACCTTCGATGCTCTGTTGCCACCTGTTCACAAGCGATATCTGACCCTTCAGTTGTTTCCTAGTGTCCTCATAATTACTGTTCTCCTTGTTTCATTAATACTAATTCTGTCTCGTCTTGTTGCCCCTATTCTGTTTTCCGAGGATATTCCGTCTCGGCCGCTTTATTCCACATTTGAACATGTTGTATAGCACAGAAAATTCACTACTACAGATAAAAGTTGTTTTTTGTACTTTTATAATGTACTGTTTTGATATCTTTTTTTGTTTAAGAGTCTATTTTACTAGTCATATTTTTATACATCTTGAACAGTGTGAGGGATTTGAATGCAATAATAAAATTCAAACAGTTAGGGTAATGTTGTAACGTGTTATTAATGTGTATGCTTAATGAATAAGCTTAAACACAGCATAATATGGGACGTGAGTTAAGTTTGGCCTCTTGCACAATACTTCGTGTCATAAGTTCAGGGGTCGAGACCCTTAACTACAAAACTACGAATAATACACGAATTGTTTCTATCAAGATTCGCAGATTACTGCTAAACGATTGTATCGTTTATTTATTTAGGTTATACATGTATCGTTTGAAAGAAAAATAAGCTTTCACCATATAGTACGTGTATTGACAAATGATATGATTATATTATTTACTGAGAACATTTAGTTTTATATTTAAAAAAAAAAGAAGTGTAATAAATAATCACAATTGTAATAAATGAAAATATAATGATAGAATAGAAGTAAGAATATTATTAATATAGAATTAACGGTAGGACTATAATAAGAATTATAGTAAGTAATTATAAGGTAGAATTATAATAACTATTCATAAATCATTAAAATGATTAACGAAATTACAGTTAGCAAGACTGCACTATTTTACGCATTCTTGTACACATTTTACGCACTTTTATTGTGCGCATTAATAAAATAACACGTTTAATACTTAAAAGTTTTGTAATGTTTTTTTTTTGTTTTAATTTTGTAGAATGGTTTGACGTCAAGGTGTATTTTTTCGTTTTTTTTTTAAACGATTCACGCCTTTTCCACAGTGTCCTTTTAATTGACTTCGTCAGAATTTTTCGACACAATGAACCTCTCTTATTTTCTGTCGTTTAGTGGTTTTGTTCTTTTTATTTTATTTTAAAACTTTCTTGTATTTGTAACTTGCTCCGGACCTGCCACGGTTAACCGACAAACCGATTATCCTCTTCTGGTTAATCGGCGGTCGACAGGATCATACGTCAGTTACGTTCATACGTTCGGGCACGTGAGGTTACAAGAAAACGTAACTGCAGTCAGTGAACGTCTGCAGACGGTTTATTACTAGTGTCTCTTAAAGTAATTAATTCTGTTGTGGGCGCGATATCTTTTGTACTCCTTTTGTATATAAATTTATAATTTGTCGCATTGAATCTTGTGATTATATTTTGTATTAATAGTACTATATACCACGACTTCCGAAATTTCACTGACATGGGAAGCTTTAACCATTTTCGCAATTTTTTCTCGACCCACGTAAAACATGACAGTCACCATTTAATTATGACCGTTTGCGTGATGGGGTATTGTTATTTCGTAATTAGTTAATCTAATAGTTTGGCAGCCACGAAATATACCAATTAAATACAAATAAACTCTGTTATTAATAGGAGTAAAATATAGATGAATAATTATTGACATTCCTTTCATGATCCTGAAATCGGGTGCAGTTATTTGTTTTATATCGTAGTTTGAATAGTTGGCGGCGCAGGTTAATATAAATATTTAGTTACAAAAATGTACAAAATGTGTTCTGTGGTTACCGATTGAATCGTGGTATGGTTTGTTCGTCTGAAACATATTTAAAAAAAAAACTGAAAATATTACGGAACGTGCATTTCTGTCTGTGAATATTTGAATTTACGTGCATGTGAAACATGCATTTCTACGAAATTTTTACAGAGAGGAATCTGCGGACTAAAGCGAATGATATAATTGTATTTGAAATATCTACCGCGCTGTTTGGCCGTGGTCTAAGGTTTACATTCAAACTAAACGTTTCAGCAGCACCACTGGCTGGTATCTTCATTGGACATTCGAGTCAACTAACGCGGTGTGTCGTACGTCAGGCCCACAGTACTATGGTGAAGGCTAAAGATGTCCCGCGATGGTACCTGTATTTATAAATTCATTAAGTCCCACGTACAGGTAAAAATTGCACCATTAACAATCAGAATAATGCACAGGTAAAAATTTGCACCATCAGCCAATCAGAATAAAGGTGTATGTGAGGCTCGCATCGCGCTCTGCCATAAAACCTTGTAAACCTAAGACCACAGCCAAACAGCCCGGTAGATATTTCAAATACAACTGGCACCAGCCGTTGAAAGGCTTAGAACAATATTACGTATGATGTAATATTGCCTGACGAAATTTTCTGGATCAAAATCCGGTACATTGTAAGTGAACCGGACAAAAAAAGAATCATTCGATCTATTACAAACATTACTGTATTTAACGTATTATTACTGATGTTTTAAATGCTGCTTCTGCTGTTACTACTACTGTGCCGTGACTAGCCGAGTCACGGCTTAATATAACGTAGTAGAAGATTGTTTCTGGCAAATATTTTGAATTCGAAGTGCCGCCGCTAGTCTACGCGCTCTTGATCGCGTCGTCTGTCGCCGTCGAAACCATGTTTCACTGTAAGCCTGTTGTGGTGACCTTGAGCGCGACGATATTTAGCCAGGCCGTGCCTTGCCGCTTGAAGAATTAATCTAACCGGCCGTTGTGGTCAGCTGATCCTGTAAGTTTACAATCTACAACGTGTGTTTTTACCAAGCCGACTTCGGCTGAAGGAACGTTGTTCAATTCCTCATTTCGTTCACCACTGTCACAGAGAGATCATCTGACGGTTCCAGGGGAGGTGCCTGTATATATGTAACGTACTGCACACTATGAGCTAGTAAATTATAAAGCTATTTCAGGTTAGTACTATTCTTCTTCGGCACTAATTTAACATGGGTATTATCATGATTATAATTTTACATTTTTGTCTATAAGTGTGTGTGTGATCCGGGATTTTAAAATCATTTTTTTAAGGCTTTTGCCGTCCACGAATCACATGTTGTTCCAGGTAACTGAGCACGTGGTTGATTAAGTACAAAAAGTTTTCAAACTTAAAAGCAGATGAAATGCAGTTATTTCAGTGAATTTTGGTCTTTTAATTTGTAATGAAAGGGTTATGTGTAACGTTAATATTAACGCAGCTGTAGATATTTAGAATCATTGCCATGGTATAATTGAATGTAAAGTTATTACTAAACGCACTTGAAGTATTAGCAAGGTCGTGACATTGAGTGTGGAGTGTGCTCGTTGACGAGAAAGTGTGAAAAGGCTATCCTAGCGATGACAGCAACTACAAAAAATTATTTTTCACAGGGTCCTTGATTTAGACAGGAGATTGGGGTTCGAACATGGTGACTTGACCATCTGTCACCATGGGCAGAGCAAGTTAGCAACATGTCACTCCCCGAAGCCGTCAAGTGAACCAGCATGCATCCAAGACCTTCAAGCATCGCTGACCCGTAGAGAACGTCGACTTCCAGACCTCCGACCCGCACACACACCACACATTTCAACTAGAGTAACCAGAGTTCTTCGCCATGTGAAGTCAGTCATTAAAACAGGTGGGAACATTCCATTACTGGTTCAGTGAGCAACAGTGCACATATGTTTTTTGACTTAAATGAAACTCTAAATACTTGTAAAGACCTTGCAGCAAGAATTTCTGAAGTATAGTGATTTATTTAGTACTATTGAATAATTTTCAAAATTGAGATTTAATAAGAGTACAGGATATTATCTGTTGAAACCTGCTATTAACCCTTTCAATTAATTTAACTGTGATAGCCAACTGAAGCTCAATGCTGAAGAGTCATTACAGATTTTGTACTGTTTTAGAAAATGAATTAAGAATGTGGAGTAAGATGGAAAATGATAACTTGTCAGTAAATATTAATTGTTTAAAGGTTGCATTTATATCTTCATGTAATTCATTATGACTTATTGCTTTAATGTATATCCTGCTTAAACTTGTGAAGGATCCATTATTTAGTATTTGAGTAATCTATTGTTGACTGTACCCGCTAAGGATCATTCTTACTGAGTCCGTATTTATCTATATTTAATTTTGCTATATCAACTACAGTATATCAATGAACAGTAATGGTGACTACAACCAGATCTGTGATTATGCATTTATATTTTGAATTATCTTTAACTGCTAAGGGATCCGCCTGTTATGTGCCTGATGAATTCTTGTTTAAAATTATCATTATTATTAGTAAGATGAACACCTGTTCTATATATGTATGTATATGTGCAGATTGTAAAACAAAGAAAAATTAAGAGTTGCTTTTGAAATTAAATAGTATGCTATACAATGTCTGGGTATTTAAACTGTATAAGTGATATCAAGAAATTTTAATAAAGGTTGTGTTAATCAAGCGTTAGTTTAATTGCAAGTCCTGTCACCATGGGCCCCAGCCAATTTTTGCTTCCTCTAGGCCAAAGTGCCTAGTTATTAAATTTTTAATGTAACGCCCTTTGGTGTTACACTACTACCACCAAAACCACCGCCGACACCACCAGCACATGTTTTGTCGAACGCTCCTATCCAAATTGTACAATCTATTACGTTTAACATTTAACAGTACATTACGTTTTGTTTATAGAATCAATTATAGTCTTAAAAAAAATACATGATTTGATTCCAAATCGTAGTTACAAACGTGTAAACACTTAATGTCATTTCGCAGTAATTAGAAGGCGCACGCTAATTCATTTGTTGATTAGTTTTTGAGTTATATTTATTTTTGTAAAGTCGCGGTCAAGCTCACTTGTGACTCACGGTACAATCTCGACGCAACCAGTACTCTCAGTACTCTCTCGACGTGATGCCCATTTATAGTTCATTACGCATCACATGTATAGTTGGTACAACATTACGGAATTAATAACACGTTCCACGACGATGTTTATTTTATTTCGTTTTGTGCGTCCCTGTAACATTATTCTGCTGTTTCCTGAGGTATTAAAAATCCATTGAACGTTTCAAATGTTCGAATTAAACTACGGTAAAATGGAAAATGTTTTACTTTGTACTGAATGAATACCTGCCGGCGTGCTTAATCCGTAATATGGACAGACTTCGCAGGTTTAAGTTCGTTTGTTAGCACCACCAGAGTGTGTGCGAATTTAAAATTCAATAGTAATAGTTAAATGAAACAGTAAATAGAACTTGGGAAAAATGAATCAGTCTCCCTAAATAGCCCTCTACGTAAAAAAAGCGGTAGTTGAACAAAATGAGACAATGAAAGTTATCATTAACTGAAATAGGATTCCCAAAAAACAGGATTAGTGGATGTAATAGATTCATTTTTGTTCCAGTAACGTGGCTCAGTGGCTTAGGAGAGACGGTATAGGTTGCCACTGTAAGCTATACTGCAAGGAAGGCAGCGTGGCCAGGACTATGCCTCCGCAGCCTATTATTACCATCTTACTCGTTTTCACACTACGAGTTGACGTGGAGCCAGTAAACATACATACATTCATTATTATGAATTCAGCGACAGTTCTTCCCCGGACAGTTGTGTATTGATTTCGTACTGCTGCGGTTCCCCTTCTAAAATTAATTTTCTTTTTAGACAAAAAATGCCGTTCTGCGTTTACGTGATTATGACTCCCTTAACATTGTTATATCAATTCATTTTCGTAACATTTCTACCATATTCTGTTTTGAATTCGAGCCTTGAGGTGGTCTAGTGGATAGCGCGGGCGATTGATTCGCTCGTGGTCCCGGCTTCACTTCCCGGCGGAGGCTCCGTATACCGTGCACTGAGCGTCGTGAGGTAAAACAGTAGCCGCTGAGTAATAGCGGCGCCTCCTGGGTGTGAATACCGCAACTAGCGGTTGGCGACGCGTTGTACTTGTCATACAACCGTCACACTGAACACAAAAAGCCGCGCGGTGGTCCTTCACGGACTGTCGACCGGAGGTTTTTTCTGTTTTTAATTCAAGCCAAATTTCTCAAATTTGTATTTGTTTTTAACGAGCTTTATTTAATCAGTTTTCTCAGAATAAATTCTCTACAAATTTTATTTGTTTTTTTTTAGAAATTTAACAAAGTTATTGTACGCCAAACCTAAAAAATTATGTTTTCCGACGTAAATGTTTGCCACTTTTCAGCAATTTTCTTGCAGACTAACTGGTAATACAGCTCTGAATCCTATAATTTGTGTTCCCGGAAATTTTTTATTGCAATATTTTACCCTGGAAACAGAAAAATGGACAAATTTTCAACAGGCTATAACTCGAAAACAAAGCATTTCTGACTATGTTTGTATGCCATTATTTTTTTTTATTTTTTAGTTTTAGAATCACCTCGTGAGAAATTTCCTTTCGTCCCGGAACACTCTGTGTATTTGACGTTCAGTACGCTAAACGTGACATCCACTAGAGAAGGGACTTGGAGTTTTTTTTATATATGACAGAAGGGTGTCAGGATCAGTTTAAATTAAAGTTTTCAATCATTAGTAAGTTTGTTTTAGACTTTAATGCCCATAATCTAACACCGGTTAAAGGACAAGAAAGACACCGTTAAATAAAGAAACAAGATGAAACAAATGTACTCCTATATTGCAATGTTGGCCTCATACAAATAAAATAGCTTCATACGAGTTGTTTGCGTGAACGTTACTACAATTTTCCAACAGTTCACGTGAAGTCGCGTCACCGGGGTAATGGAGAAATCAAACGGTTTTCAGCTGGTCGACGGGAATAAAACATCGCGATTAAGAAATCGCTTTCAAGCGGCGAATATTACTTACGTCACCAGTCCGCCACTGCACAGGATGACAGACATATTTAGGAGTGCATCTCTGTTGGGGGGGGGGGTAGCGATGGGGTGTATATGCGCGCCGCGTGAACATAGATTATTGATCCGCAGATTCACCCCCCGTAAACTAATTTCCTCGATGCATTTGTTAATATTGAGCACATCTACTGTGATATTCGCTTATTAAAAATTTCCGTTTCTGCCGTAACAGCGCGCGCGCCTCAACCGCGCACCAGTAAACTCGCTCCGCATAAAAGGATTCCTTTTTCCATTAAGGAGACTTCAAAGAAATTTTTCCCTTTTAAAGGAAACACGCAGACTATTCAGTCGTGCCTGTTAAGAGATGTCTTCGTATATATATTTTTTCTATATAAGACATTTAAATCTCGGCTGTAAGAGAGACGAACGAAAATGTATTCGGAATGGAATACTACACCGTGCAGTTAGGGGTTGAAGGGGTGGTAGTGACGACGAGGAGACCGTAGGAGTTTAGTGAATGCGTTTCCGTGGCGAGCATTCCAATGAAATATGAAGGAAATCCCTCTTTTCCCCCAACGATTCGTAGTTATATATATATTTTTCTTTTCAACTACTCTACTGTATTACTAACTGTATTGACAAAACATCGATTCTCTGTACGTGCGTGCTTTCTCCCTGTCGTTATGTGCTTTACCTTTCTAACGAGGTATTAATTATTTGTCAGCGTAATTCCTTTCCCTGTCTGCTTTTCATCCCTTGTTTCTGGTTTTTTCATTCGCTTGTTATTCTTTATCACATTTAATGCCGTACTTCGTGCATTTTCTATTTAAACTGTTCCTGTCTTTCTTCTCCTTGTAACGTCAGAAGAACCGTTGAGGAAATCACTTCGAAGTTGCCCAGACCTCATCGTAATCCTTTCTAAGGGAGATTAGCTATAAGTATGACAAACCATCTACGATCTGTGTTTATTCGGACGTAATCTCGTTATTATACATTTCATCAACTTCTAAAACCATTTCTGACTTGTTCCGTTTTTACTATAACTGATCGTTGGACAGCTCACGCGTCCTCTGCCACGCTGTGGGTTTCAGTTCCTAATGACTTTCGGAACTTGAGTGTGCTCCATACGGTCAATGTAGTCAGTCCATGTGTTCCTTTATGTTTCTATGCTTAGGCCTATATTAAATATATTAAGCCTTTTCCTTAATGAATATGTTCCGCATTCTGTCCGCTAAGGGATATCCGACAGCGGCTATCAAAAATCGGATTTCAACGCCCTCTGCCCTTTTTGCTGTTCTTCTGTTGGTTTGCAGTTTTCACAGTCATATAGGAGGATTGGTACGGCATCGTTTTGTAAAATTTTAAGTGCTGGGTAGGACTGGTATTGTAACTGAATAAGTATAAATAGTATTTGGTCTCACATTCCAGGTAAGTATGTAAATTGACTATCCTGTTAAAATGTTCTGGTATTAACTATAACTTTTTCTCGTACTGGGTCGCAGCTCACAAACCATAACTTTTGTTTTTGAAGGGGATGCATTTAAACTATAACATTTGCTATTTTTGAAGCGAGTGTACTTATAGCATTCGACACTCTCAAATATTCTCCGCTGTAGGTCATTCGCAGATTCAGTTTAAAAGAGTATGATCGTCTGCAAATAACATTCTGTTAAGAGTACATCGTCAAAAACCTATTTCCAATCTACAAAACACGCATACTCAAATTAGAAACTATTTTTCACACATAAAGATAAACAAATATAAAACATATTCTTCTTACGGAAATATTAAAATTTAATTAATCGTAACTAAAATTTAAATAAGTGTAATTTTAAGTTTATTATAGAAATAAATATTTTCTTATGCAGTAATTACACACTGTACGGCTTCTTTTATCTGTTACACATCTTATCACGCGTGTTTTGGACCATATCTCTGTAACATTATTTCCGATATTTAAATTAGTCAGTTTAAACCAGTGGCGTTTACCAGACTGTTATCACCTTGTGTAATCTTAATTGATAGTCGCGTTTAATTTTAAATATTCCTGATAACGGTTTCTAATTGCGAAGCAGTGTACAGTATATTGTGGAGTGGCCAGCTAAGAATACGTCCACACGCGGGAAGACGCGCCTCAATGCTTTTTAACTTGAAATGGATTTTGTACTTACGATGTACAAATAGCATATCTTGTATTCGGCAAATGTTCTTGCCGTATTTTCGTACATCACAGTATCTCTGTGTAAATATGTACGATATTTAATTATTATTTTCTGATCAGATCTTCATAAATTATTGAGAAGGCCAATAAATCTGTTTCTTCTTTTACATTTCCAGGATTAAGCAACCGGTCTCTTCCTATTCCTCAAAATATCATCACATTTCCTGCCTTGCTTATATGCCTTGTACTTGTAGTACGGTATTTTCAACAAAAAGTTGTAAATAAATATAAAGATACTCGTATTCCATACTCGTAGTTCACGTTATCTTTTGACGCTACAGTTAAGATGAGCTTGGGCTCATTCCGTCATTACATAATTCGCTTCCGACACGCACTCTCCTCATATTCCCCTATACGTCCTACATCCATCTCTTCATTGATCTTTTACGTAACGAGCTTGGGCGCAATCCGTCATTACTTACGTGGGTGCCGGATTAAGAGGGAGGCTAGGGGGCTAAAGCCCCGCGCCCCGCTTGTCGGGGGCCCCATCCCCGACCATTTAAAAACTCTCATTTTCGAACGAATAAATAAAATTTCATATTTAATCAATATAAAATAAAAAATATGTGAGTAAAAATACGGTTTGAGAACAATATTTTGTTTATTTTTTTTAATAAATGATAGTTTGAATAAAGTAAAGTATTGTGCAAAACGCGAAATTTCATACATGGGCCCCTGCTCTTAAATAGCCCCGGACCCCCCATAGCCTTAATCCGGCCATGACTTACATATCTCTCAACACGCACTCTCCTCGTATTCCCCTATAGATCCTGCAGCCATCTCTTTACAGATCTGTTGGGCTTCAGGACACGATAAACTTGGCCTCATTCCGGCATTACATATACGCACCCTCCTCATATTCTCCTATACGTCCTGCAGCCATCTCTTTATTAATGTTACTCCGCTCTTGACTTTAAGTATTATGTTGACAAGTACCAATTTGTGTGTTTCGTTGGACGAAACAATCTGTGGAAGTACGTTAACCACCTTATCCATAGAACTTTGGTTTGATGTATAAAGCCTTCGCTTCGTATCATCATCACAAACTATTTTGTCCTAGTTTCCATACACCCCCCTTCTGTACTGCCCCAAGATATGGCGTGCTTTTTAGCCATGTAGCATAAGATACTAATTACAAAAATTCATAATAGATGTTACGGAACAGAGTTTTTTACAAAACTTTTTAGATCGTTTTATAAACTAATGTCAGGTGCGTTATTTATCCTTTTGAACTTTAAATTTTGTTATTTAAGTGTGTATAGACCTACTTCAACATTTATACTTAGATATTTATATTTATGCATATAAGTATAATAATTTAGATATTACGTATGATTAGAAAATGTATGATTCCTAAATCGTGAGTTAATTCTGAAATATGTCCAGTATGTAGCCATAACTTCGAAAACGTTTGAAACATTATATACTACTTCAAAACAGTTGGTAAAAAGAAAGCTAATAAAAAATAAGTCATCGCGCGCGTATGTTAGTTTTCTTGTTGAAATTATCGAAGTCGCTAATTAAATACTTCTGTAAAAAATAAATATGAAAAGAAACAAAATTGTTCATACCCGCTTGTGTACATACGCACGCGCGTATATCCATCCTTGTTTAAATTCAACCCCTTCACAGGGGGTGGCCTGTGACCGCATTACCCTCGCGTCTGATTGAAGCTGTTCTCACCCTTAAGCCTTCAGCGTCGGGTTAACTAATATCATTCTGTAGTATTTGCGTTTCGCACGCATCACGATGTTCAGTCGCGCATGAGAGGATCCAAATATCTATCCGTCTACAAACTGGCGCTTTGGTCAGCGAATTTCATACAGCGAGATGAATTCAAAGTGGAGGCACTTGAATTGCAAATTAATCAGCTGACGCATGTCCGGAGCAAACGATAAATTTGCATCAAAGCGTATAGTGTTTTCGTACATCGGACTCGATTTGCTGACATTCTGTTAGGCCGGAATAATTATTATGAATTTGGTCTCTAATCATTGAGTGCTAATTTTTTTTTTCAATAGGAAGACAAGCGACCTATGACACTGAAGTCCCAGTTTTCGACATTGAAACTGGAAGAGAACCAGAACAATATGGCTTACAATTAAATATCCATAAAACGAACGTTCCTTTCACCAATTTTTTATTTTAAACATTATTGTTTCTTCCAAAACAACCTACAGTTAGTATTTAATAATGTTACTAAATGGAAAAAATATCACGTTAAACAGAACGGTGCAAATTCAACTTATACAACTTCACCAAAATATAGTACTTGAAGAAAATACAGTACTTAACCAGTTTTAATCAATTATCAAATATTTCCACATGCAAATTCGGCAAAGCATTTTGGAAAAACTCTAGACTCTAAATCATAAGCTTAGGTGGAAACAAAATGTAAGATTAAACTGAAGAACTTCTCCTTCTTCTGCACGTCAAGGTATAGGCTTACAGCCTGTTCCGCCTTCACTGAAGCCATCTCTTTCTTGGTCTACCTATAGCTCGTCTTCCTTGAAGATTTTGAGTATGTTTTAGTTTCCTTAGTAGAGGTTACGAACCTCCAGCTAAGTAGTTAGGTGGTGGGGCTGCCACCTTCAGGTATCCTAATAGGCCTGTTTTCTGTTGGGGTTGTCTCCCCTAGCTGAAGATTCCAGTTTTAAAGCGCTGTTAACTTGCCTTTCAGCTTCTTCCGACAGTTATGTAACGCACACCCATCGTACGCCATGCTAACGTGAAGAACTTGGAATACAATTCAAGAAAATGTGGTGGCTGCTTGGAAGTCCTTCTGAACTATCAGTGCGTGATAAGCAGTTATTATAAACAGTTTTGGAAATTTAAAAATTTTGAGAGCCCAAGACAAAAAAAAATTGAAAACATTGTGAATATCCAGTAGGGTTTCAGACTGAAAGGCATTTTAACCCTAATCCGAATGTTTCGAATTTTTATCGTATGGATTGTGTGCTCTACAATTGTCACATTCCTAAAGAAAGATTAGAGAAAAGTTTTTTTTAACTTTCCCCCTAATTGAAAAATTACTGAACATCGATATTTATGTAATAATAAATAAATATTTTCTTCAAAATAGTATGCGAGTTCTGCAACTCAGGGAGCATATTAGTGAATATCTTTCATACGGCTGTGTAAAAAGAGTATTCTGTACTGCCGTAATACATTGCAACACGGAGGTTGTACTACGTCATCCACCACCAGGTCTCATCAATCTTCGAAGTAATTTTTCTATACAACGAATTTTTCATATGCTATACTTACTTTTTATTATCCGGCATACCTCGGTTTATTACTGTAATGTAGAGTGTGAGTGTTTTCCATATAACCAATTTTTGATGCTTTTTAACTCTTCGTTAAATGGACATTCGTCCGTGCGTTGGTGTATTTCACAGCGTGAAATCTAATCTTCAAGTTTGTGGCTGGTATCGAGACATGAAAACAGGGACAGATAAGTATACGGTACCCGGTATACCGTAGAATTAAGTATTTTCTTAGGCAAATAGCTCGTAAGGTCGAATGTTGCGACTTCATTGTTTGGTATCGACTCGTTCAGATTAGAATCAACATACGTTTCTAGACAAATCAGAAGATGGCTCACACGCTACACTGTTGAGTCACGTAAGTGACTGTAGCGTCAATGTGTTTGACCTCGTTAGCGTTGCCTTTAGTGTTTATTATTTTGCGTTAGCGTGTGTTTACGCCCATCGATTTCTTCCGACTTCTCCAGGCTCGTCGCCCTTAGCATTCCAATGTGGCGCGTCAACTTTTCGATTCGTGTTCAGCTTCTTCTTCAATGACTTTTTTCCCTTTTGTCGTTCTTTCGCTCCGTAAATTCTGCCCTGTCCCGTCTCATTTTGTTCAGTCCCTCTTCTCTATTGATGGGGAAGTACTTGGTCTCGTGATAAAAAAGGTCTTCTCTTTAGTTCTTGAGTACCACTCTGATACCTATTTTGGTTCTCAGCTTTATGAATATTATATTCCTGCACTTAAAACTAAGGTGATGGATTTTAGAGTGAAGGACCCTGTTAGGTAATAAATAAATGGTACAAAACTGAACAAGTATCCCACCTTCATTATCTGGGATATAACATCACCTATAACAACAGCAATGACGTAGGCGCCAAACTTGCCAAGTTTAATCCAATTTATGGGGCCATATGAAGGATTGTAGGTACAAAAACAAGAAAGGAGACTCGTTTAAAGTTTTGTAGAGTCATTTCAGTCCGTACTGGGCTATATGGGTCTGAGAATTAGATAATGACACAAAGAGTATGTGCAGGATTCAAGCTTCCAAGGTGAGGTGTTTGCGTTCTGTGGAGAGATCCTCACGAGCAGACAAAATACGTAATGAGGATATATAGGCTACCGGAAAATAAATATTGCCTTACTGAGTGGAAAGCTTAAGGAGTACCGGAATCGATAGTTGCGTCACAGAGACCGAATGGCGGCTCCCAGGTTGCCCAGGTAAGTGCTCTTTTATATGGCTATGTCACCTAATCTTTGAGGGGAGAAGAAGAAGATGAAGAATTTTACGCCAGTTAGCGAATAGCCTAATTATAATTGCTGCTTATCAAGAGACGAAACAAAAGTAAAGACATTTAAAGGAAAAGAACCGGTGTCAAATTGAAAGTCGTGTTAAAAGGAACTCTATTGGAGCAGTTCCTAGGTCCAACCTGTCTTACGACTAAGGCCACGTTAGGTTCAAAATATTATATGATGTGGGGTGCAATAAAAAGGACAATGGTCAGCAAGACTAAGAAACTAAGACAGATGAAATTTATAAATATTTGCCGGTTCCATTGTTATTGCACGGTGGGGAGTCAAGAAACTAATTAAGAAGGTTTCAGGAGTATTCAGACGGCGGAAATAAGGTTCTTGATGTCAGTTATGGAGTATACGCTACTGGGCTCTATCACATACGAAACGATGTGAACGAGGGAACTCAACACATACGATCGTTAATTGCTCGGATCTAGAAGAACAGAATTAAGAGCAGCACTCGCAAGTGTGAACAACGAAATATTTCCGAGGCTGGCATTTAATTATAGGCCTGGAAAAAGGTAAATCCTGGAAGGCTGAGGAAGAGACGGAGTACTGATGGTGAACAAGTCCATAAAGTCGATACTGTTTTGCAGTATGTCCGTTAAAGTGGTTATTCCACTCTAAAAATCAGTCGTTTAATCTGCTATCATTGGCGCTGCCAATGTTCTTCGTCATTAGTTCGTGTTGATTCTCACGGATAGACAACGTGTTCTCCTATAACCAAAGTCCATTGTTCCCATCATACGCCTTTCTTTTCATAAGACTCGTCATTTCTGCCCCACAAAAGTAAGTTGATTCGTATTCGAAAACCGTTTTAGTCACACGACGTAGTTGAAGTCTTCTTTCCAAGGTTATGTATCTTCCATGAGATAGGGTCAAACGTTTAAAACATGAATTTAAGGCCGTTATTATTAAATAAAGATACATCATTTTAGATTGGAATCCCACTTGTAGAATTCTCTAAATGATATTTGTAGCAGAATATTCATAAACGTAAAGTTATAGAGGCTGGAAGTGATGAAGACATAAAGGGAAGTAATTACACGTAAACATTGGGATCCGATAAAGGAAGCGACAGAAAGAGGAGGCTTGCTCGACCGTAACAAACTAATAAATAAAACGAGATTCTTTCTAAACGAGAAAGTCAATAAAATAACGTTGAAACGACGAGAGTGAGTGAGTGAGTGAGTGTGTGTGTGTGTGTGTGTGTGTGTGTGTGTGAGAGAGAGAGAGAGAGCGAGAGAGTGAGAGAGAGTTGGAACGGTAACGCTTGATCAATAAACTTGTCACTGACCTGCTTAGTTAACAGGTATTGCAGTGACTGAGGTGATGTAATTCCAACAGGCGTGCATACATGTTTAATTATTAACTCTGTAGTATTTAAAAATTAAGATGATTATTTAAGATAATCCTCCTTAAGATAATTATTTAAGGAGGTTTTCTTCATCCGTCGCTGTTAGTATCCTTACTTGGAGAATAAGGCAAAATGAAGAATTGAACGAACTCATTGAAGGGAAAGATATAGTAAGGTTCATCAAAGCTTAAAACATAAGTTGGCTGGGGCACGTTGAAAGAATGTAGGATACAAAAATGGTTAAGAGTGTCTGGAAGGGGACATTACATGGAAGAAGAAGGAGGGATCGACTAAGGAAAAGATGGATGGACAACGTCACTCGAGACCTTGCTGCGATGGGTAATAAGAAGCGGGAAAGGATTGACGAATGATAGAGGGGTGGGGAGGAGGATTGTGCGGAGGCCTAGGCTGACGCGGATAATCGGTTGACGTGTTCAAGAATTATCGTGGTCACCTCGAATAGTGAGACAGACAATTGCCAAACGGTGATTGAAAACTGAGAACTCGCTTCGTTCGTTCATTAAGTAGGTAGCGAATAGGAAGTGTCCAAGAATACCAACATATCTGTGTACAAGAATACTTATGCCTAGGGCAGGAGACAGCAGCAGAAGAATGAAGTGAGGGGATATAAATTGGAACGATGAGTTGTGTTCATCTATAGTTTGCATGGCGGCCGATAAGTAGACGCGCAGTTGACAGTGCGTTACTCTTAACCCACTGAGCAAAACTCCTACACCTATACACATACTGCAAAAAATGATTCTTCAGCATCTTAGGATGAAAAGTTTGTGTCACTGCGTACTGCCCGTGATAACGTATGGAACATAGGTACGGGTCCTCGCAAACAATAATATCCGTACTCAAATTGAAGACAACGCAGACATCAGTTTTACGTGTGTCCTCAGTAGCATACAACGGAATAAAGTGATTAGACACCGGTCAAAGTTTAGTAATGGTACAGGCAGCGTAACTCCTCTAAAATGGGATTATGATGCCAGAATTCTAGATACTTGATGGCGTGGGAGAATCGTCAGACGGAGACCGTGAAAGGGCTAAGAGGGCGTAGAGGACCGATTGCGACTGTCGAGTTTTAGAAGGTTGGAAGCTGTCAACATAAATGAAGGCCGCTGCTAAACGCAACACAGCTTTAGAAAAATTACCTCGCTATGAATTGTAGCTTCAGTGCCGGATTTAAGCATAGGCTACACAGGCTGCAGCTTAGGGGACCGCACCACAAACAAAAAGAAAAAAATGAACAGTCAACTTGCGTAAAAATTATTGAGGTAGAGGCTAGAAGCATACAAATTAGTTGATACTCGTTTTGGGTTTTTCAGTAAATTAGACAGCATTGCTGTTAATAAAGAGATCGTGAAAGCAGCTCAAGTATTTCAAGTCTTTTTGCAAAGAGTACATCGAGGAAGGTGAAAAGGAGAAAACTGTAATCAACCACGAGGGGTGGATGTACAAACTCCTTCTAGAAAAGAACGTCAAGGAATGTTTCCCAACGTGGAAGTGCCACTTCAAATGTATTTGTCAATTATGGTTACCAAACGTAGTGGTGAAAGATCAGTTTCCAAGTTGTAACTTATTAAAAATAGGCTCCGGACAACCATGTTAGAAGATAGTCTGAACTTTTTATCTCTTATGAGCCTAGAGAGTGATATGTTGAAACAGTTATGAAGATGCCATAAGTAAATTTGTTATTAAGTGTAGACGAGTGCCAGTAGATCAAAGCAAATCCTAATGAAGTGTTATACTACAATCTTTTTATGATGCAGAAAAATTATGATTTACGTACAGATTTGTACAATGTAAATCTACCCTAATACTTTTATTTTTTTTTAAATAGCTTCATTTGTGATAATTACAATGACATTGTTTTACTTTCCTTTGGAAATCAGTTGTTTTATTAACATTGAAAATGTTTATAAGGACGTGTCGCACATTTGCGGCCGATCGCTGGTGCGTGATCGATAATGGGAACCGGTGAGTTTCCATAGAAACTACTTCTTTGTTGTCAATAACGTAGTACACATATAAAACTTCGCTTACGAATGCGACTACATTTAACTTATAATCTGTACATTGGTAAATGAAGAATGAATTCATTGATTGGTGAATGAACATAAATATATATATATATATATATATTTTTTTTTCATATTTATTGAAGCATTTTCAATGCCCTTCTCTGTGCATTGCATTTGTGCAATGCCTGTAAATTTTGTTCCTATATTTTTATTCTGTTAGGGTTTTTTGAGTGTAACACAAAAACGAGTGCAAACTTTTATTATTATTTTCATAGATTCCAGAATACAATTGCACATTGATATACCCTGAAACCAGTAAATTCAGTTGTGTTGATGATTCATCCTCTTCATTCACAGCACTTAATATTAGTGATTACTGTACTTTCACTTGTGAAAACTTACGTTTCTTATTGTCCTCGAACGTTTCGGTGTGGTGTACACCTTCCTCAGCGAGGTTTGAATACAGAGTGTCGTGAACAATTGTAACGGTTTATTCACAGTTTGGTGGGATGTGTGGGGGGGTTTTGGTGGGAGGGGTTGGCGCTGGGATTCAAAGTATAGTACAAATATGGGATTCATACACAAACGAAACTATACTTTGAATCCCAGCGCCAACCCCCTCCCATCAACCCCCCCCCACACATCCCACCAACCTGTGAATAAACCGTTACAATTGTTCACGACACTCTGTATTCAAACCTCGCTGAGGAAGGTGTACACCACACCGAAACGTTCGAGGACAATTAGAAACGTAAGTTTTCACAAGTGAAAGTACAGTAATCACTAAAAACCAGTAAATTGTTTAACATAGTGTTGAAAATTTACAAAAATCAGTGTATCCCTATTTAATTTATACACTTGACAGATTTTACTTGTAGTTCTGGAAGATATATTTTTCAAAAATTTCTGGGGCAGGAACACGGATCCCCGTTTTACTGGGGGGGTATTTTAAACCCCCAGACTCCCCGGTAGTTGGGGGGCCGCACCAAAAGTTCAGCTTGGGGCCCACTAACTCTTATTCCGGTTCTGTGTAGCTTATATCTTATATAAGATATATTATATAATATATTAAAAGAAGGTGATGGTTTTCAAAAAATGTTTAAAACGTCCCTTTAAACCCTTTAAGATCATAACGCGCGCGCGTTTTGAGTAACGCTTAGATTGACTTGAAACCGTTACCGAAACATAATGGCTCGTTATGTTCCGTAACTAGCTGTGAATTTCCCTGTAGACAGCGGCAGCCGGATGTTATTCTTCTAATTAACCCACTAGAGCACCATACGCGTACTCAAACATTTGCCTAATATATATGTACACTCACTTCGAGGGAGGCGAAATCATTGGAAACGTAAACAAAAGTCAACGCTAGCTGCGCAAGGGTGGCGGAGGTGGAGGGACTGTTGAGAAAGGCTTGAACTCCCGAGTCAGACAGAGAAGCCCTACCAAACAGCTCCCGCCCTCTCTTTTACTTCTCCAATTTGTTGTTGTTGTTTTTCGCCTGTCGCGATAATGAAGTCGATAAAACTGAAAATCACTTTTGCTAAACAGCTCGACTGGAAAAGTCGAGAGTTCTGTGGTGAGAGTAAAGCAAAATTCTTGAATTCTTATGAATTCATTTTATTTGGTTTCAAGAGGTTGAGTGAACAGGTGAAGGACGTGAAACGAAATGTTTTATAATGAGCGAAAGGCGGGGATGTGTTCAAGGTCAGAGAAAGTACTTAACGTGGAATAAAACAAAGCAGGTAATTAGTTCCCGTCATACGGATACGCGCGCGCGCATGTAAAACTAAGACTCCCTACAAGTTCTTTACGTATGGCAGCTTCTGAAGTGAAAAGTAGTGGAATGGAGTAATTATGGCAGGAAGTAAATAAAATAATTGACACTGCAATAATCGGAATACGAAAAAAAAATTGTTTAATATTTCATCAGATGTCGACTGGTGTCTGTCGTTTTTAGTTTTCTCAGATGATGGATACTTTTTTTATCTACTGTGAACTTACCACCATTTACCTTCGCTGGTCGTAAATTTTAATAGGTTACATAGAACTTCACGTATTTGACTACTTTTCCATCAAATTTGGACATTTTCCAAGAGAAATGATGATTATTGTGGGCTATAGAAACTTGACATAACGCATTTAACTAAGGAAGTATCTTACATTAGAACACTATCCTGATAATTATAACGATGTAATAAGCTCCTTGAGCTGCAGAACTCGCTAACTATTTTGAACGAAGCAGGCCTGCCTGTGTTATTACATAAATTTTAATATTAGATAATTTTTGTAATTCAGATTTTCTGAAATTACAAAATTATCGATTTCTCTACTATTTATGTGGTAACGTAACTGTATTGTAGATCACACAATCATACAGTAAACATGAAAAATCGAAACACAATTCCTTTTAGTCTGACAACCTGCTGCATTTTCACAATTAAAAAAAAAATGTTCATCTTCTTTTAGGGTTTGGGTTCCCAAAATTTTGAAATTTCAAAAACTTAACACTACAGTCAGATGTTAGCCACATGAATTTTTTGCGATTTTTCAAAATATTTACCCATTTTTGGGCCCTGACGTCCAAAAATTTTGATATTCTCAAAAATGAATATTATGTTCAGACTGTGGTTAAAATTACATTTAATTTGATACTCAGGTTTTGAAATTTTTTAAGAATTTTGCCCCTCACATTTAAGCATTTTGCCCCCTCACATTTAAGAATTTTGACCCTCTCACATTTAAAAATTTTGTCCCCTCACATTTAAGAATTTTGACCCCTCACATTTTTGCCTCCCGTCCCCCTATTATTGAGGCAAGCAATCTCAAAAACAATTGAGTTATCTAGGGTAAAAGTTTGGACACACATTCTACGAAATTCGGTAGATGCGTTCAAAAGGTATCGTGAAACACCCTAAATAGATAGATAGACAAATCCCAAATGGTCGAATTAAAACTGAAAACCGGCTTCGGTCGTTCAATAACGTAACGCGAAACAGGAATAATGGCACAGACGCGTTAGAGATTTAACTATGAAACAATAGAGAACGAAAGACACACTGATTAATTTACGAACTAAAGTAGAATGTAGAATTATAAAAACAAATGTGATCATAAGCAAACAAGAGTTATCTAAACTCGCGACAATTGCATCATTTAGGCTTAATTGGACGACATGTGTACTTACAGTGCGATTGACAGTGAAAGTGTAACGTGCTTTATTTAACTCGTCAAGCTGGGGAAAGCACGCTCTGCGCGTGTTCAGACTACAGTTTCCGTCAAATGTGAATAGGCTGTAACACATAGTTTCTTTTTGTATTAGTGTATAAATAATTATACGGTAATTTTATATTTTCTGCAATATTGGAAGCGCGCTACATTACTAATTTTCGTTTTTGTACATAGTAAACCCACACATAACCTCCGAAGTCGGGTAAATTCAGTCGCTGACGAAGTCAGAACTAATTGTTTTCAGTTAGTTTAGATGATACATGGAATGTGTCGATGCCACTTTTACTAACGGGACAATCTGGTCGAGAGGCGCAGTATCACAGATTTAAGAACACGTTATTACAACAAAGGCTTCCAACTGTGTTAAGCTAAGCTTCTGGCCGTGGCAGTTATACCAGTCGAAGTTATCACACCTTTCTCTTAACTTACAACCTAGACGTCCAGTTTTCAACAAACGTTACCGAACTATACATCTCAGTGGAAGTTTCAAGCAAGTATCTTACTATGAATACAAAAAATCGCTTATTAGGGTTGTTTACAGGAGTGCAGATACGTAGTTAGAAACGAAGATGCTGTCAATGTTCTACGTCTAAATCACAGATGGTAGTGTAATTTTTCTTGGATTGGTTTCATTAAAAACATTACGATTTTAATTATTGCAATTATAAATGTGATTACTGCTTTACGCGAGTGTTAAATTCCGATGAGTTTGGCCTGTATTTCATATAATCGTGTTTTGCATCGACAGAAACTCGATATATTAATGTTTATCTGCGTATATTGTAAGTATAGGCCTAATTGCATGAATTTGTAATTAGCGTATGATCGGGAGCAGAGCTTCAACCCAATTAAACCAAATGTTGCGGGTCACCGTGCATCACTCTTTAAGAACGTTGTTTTTTTTTTTTTTTTTTTTTTTTTTTAAGCGACAGCCAGAAAAAAGTACAGGTCGTTTTGTTTCTTTTTTCTATAAAAGTGTGTCGATGAGTATGAATGGGAATAACTCAGTCTGGTTTTCTGTTTAAAGAGACAAAATAATTATAATCTGTCCAACTTTGTTTTGGTCTGATGGACTTGCACCAGATTAAATACGCCATCGCTTATTCTTACTGCTTCCATATGTTATATAAAATCATAACTTTAGGAGTATCCTTGCAGAATTTTAGGAGCCTTTAAAAATCTTATAATGTCTTCATGCTTCAATAGCTCTTTTGTCTCTTGGTTATTTCTTATTCTCCATTCATCATCTTCATGAATCGGACCATAAACACGTATTGCAATCTTTCGTTCAACTTTTTTTTAGTGTTTCTTATTCCTTTTTTGTAAATGTCAATGTCTCGCCTCCATAAGTAACAATCAATCTGTTAAGTGTCTTAATATTTTTATTTTTATTTTACGACTACGAGTTTGCTTCTCAATAGTCCACTGTTGGCATAATATGCACTATTTCCGATTTGTATTCTGTCGTGTATCGTCGTGTTTATGTACCCTTGTAAACAATATTTATTTTCTTCCATATTATTCTGTTTAGCAGAGGATATTTGTTCTGTATACGGCGTTATTACCTTCTACAAAATGAGATTTGTGAGAACATAATGAATTATAAGAATTACCATATACAGCGTAGTACTGTACCACTAGTCTATACACATTTTCAAACTAATACACTTATTACTGTATTTCAGTACCAGGGTGTAAGCTGTAAATTGCTCAGCAACTAAGATTACGTACAGTAATGTTTCATTATGTATACTCATTGTACTGTACTCAGCTCATTATAAATCGGATCGATGGAACAGTGTTGTTTCACTGAACGTTAAACCGGAATTTCGATAACTCGAAGAAAATATTTTATTTCTGTTTGAGTGCAAAGGTTTGACTGACGTGGCTATATAGATTTTAGTATGTGAATTGGAAATTTTGTGGAGTAATTTTGTATTAACGTTTATATTTTTTTTTTTCAGGTAAATTAGGCGCAATCAGTAATTGCCAAAAGAACCTTTCGACAATTTATCGAAAACGTAAGTAAGGTAACTGAACCACCATTATTTGCAAAACACTATATTTACTATTAATTTTGATTATATTTTCTTACTCGCACACAACCCAAAGACTGCGAGAACTGCCTTCGTATGCTTTTTTCAGTAATTCCAGAACAGTCACTTGTATTTCCACGTGGTACGTATTTCGAACTAAATTAATTTTTGTCGCTTTTAACCGTTTTATTCATTCTTTCAGTAATGTTTTTAACTTTTGTAGTTTATGTTCATATCATATTTACCAAAGATGACTGATTGGAGTAACGAAAGCAAGCTCCAGTTCTTGGAATTTTAACAAGGTGAACCTGTTTTGTTGAAAGCCATACGTATCCACCACAGAGATTTAAAAAATAGTGAAGAAGAACGACGTAGCAGTGAAGTTTCGGATGACCTTTGGATGGCTTATCGGCCAGTGGCGATAATGTAGAGGAGCAGTTCTCGTACTCTGTTGCGTCGGCGAGAAGGTGGAGATATAGGCCTAGGGTACGCGTAGTGTAGACAGGTTTTCAGATTCCGACAACCGGTGCCGACCGGATAGTCACCTGTGTTTAGACCCGAGAGCGCGTATAGTGACAGCAGGCACCGGTACACGCGCACAACTAGTCTGACTCGGACAGTTTACTGGAATGAATTTTTTTTTCGAAACCAGCGCAGAGTCGGAGCGTTCTGCACGTGTTTTGTTCGTTTCAGTTACGTTTCTTTTTCCAAATGGATACGGAAACACTTGATATCTAAAGTTTTTATAGAACCTGAAATCTGGGAAAAGAGACTCGAAGTATATCCCAAACGGGTCGTTGTAGATGCCCCCTAGCGAGATATATAAAAGGAAGTGGGGTTTTCAGGTAAGCTGATAGAGATTAATTTTGTGGACACCACCTCTCACTTATTCCAGTTTTAAGCTAATCCTTTTGAAGGAATAAGTAAACACTTGGGCACCAAACAGTACTGATTTCAGTCACAGTCATGGAGTTAAGCAGTGACGAAGCTATGATACACATACTGAAACCTTTTGATATCAGTGTTTCAGTATCCATGAAGAAAATAAGGAACGTAACTCAGACGAATAAAACAAACTTGTGAAGAACGCTCCGACGCGTGCTGGTTTTTGATACCAGAATGAATATTTGATTCCGGTAAACTGAGTTAGCTACCTGCGCGCGCGTCCCGGTGCATGCTGCCACATGCGCCACAGGTCTGTCGATCGGAATCTGAAAACCTGCCTACACTCTATGAGTACCCTCAGTAGCCCTACTGAAAAGTACCAACGAATCGGGGGGGGGGGGGCTGTGCAGACGATGCGCGTGTAAACTCTGGCTGTGTCGGAGCCTCAAGTTGTGGATTATCTTTGCGCACTAGGTCGATTAAACAGTGCCTGTCATCGTCATCATCATCATCGTCATAGTCATCTTCACAGCACGACATTGGCAAGGGGCTGCCTGTTCCGCGTTCAAAGATCCTGCCATCTCTTCCTAAGGGTACTCACACACCTGTGTCCTATAGGTTTGGCCAGTCTGGAATCTGACATTCTTTCTAAGCGTTCGTTCCACCGTTGTTTGTAATCTTTTAATTTTTCATTCAAGTTAAAAAATTATAATTCTTCTCTTATGGCTTCATTTTTCATAAGACAGTAATTTAAGTGCCTGTCATGTTAATTAAAATCCTTACAGATCGGTAGGTCTGTAACCAAGTATGGTTAAATTGTATAATTGTTTTTTATAGTATCGTATGAAAGTTTTTGTCAACAGATAACTTGTGTACAAAAGAGGTGCGGGATACCCAAGGTGACTGACAGTTGAAGTGCTATAACACGACTAGTCTCTCCATCACAGTGTATGGGTAGGCCTATAATTTTCTCGTGCCAAACACACGTGTATCGTCGTTTTACCCTTTCCTGAACCGCTATTACCCTTTGCGTCCGTCGATCATGTCAAGTGTCTAGTTAGGTTGAAAACGAGTAGCGACAACGGTGTGGTGGTGGCAGTATCAAAGAGAGTTTCGCTAAAAGTAATATTACTTTCTTCACTTCTCAAAAGTAATATGAGACGATGCTCTCTGGCAAGCGCTCACAACACTGTTTTCGGTTTTTTGTCTCGTTTGATTTTACCTTGAACTCTGCGAAAAATAGGGAGATACAGTTAATAATCGTGAGTTTCGTACCGAAATCCTAGCTGTTTTTTTCGGTCTCGGTCAGTTGGGACGAACAACATTTTCACCTGTTCTTACACGGTCAATTGCGCCCTGCACTTTCACTTACTGACCGAATATGTCATTATTAACGTTCCTATTCTGACTTCGAAGAGATTTCAATTCTACAACTTTTCATTTGTGCGAGTAACCTCTTTCTTCTAATATTATTGTTACGCTAGTTTAGTTTAGGTTAGGTCAAGTTAGGTTAGGTTATGTTATGAAACCCCTACTTCATTTTGAGTAGTTAAAACAAAAAGAACATTTCTTTTTGTAAAGAGGGGCTACAAGTTAATTAAAACTAGGCTAAGGCCTAGAGAAGCTAAAAATTGCGCTGGATCCAGTAAGACGGGACTTGCAATAAAAACTCAAGAATTAAATAATTAACAGTACCATTTTATTATTCTATCTCATAATAAAACTAACAAAAAACATTGTCCGAGACAATGATGGTCGGAAGACCGAAATGCTGAAAAACGTGGTTCTGTAAAGCGTTGATGGTCAAACGAGCGGTTGCCTGCCGTAAGGGCAGTAGCCAGGCAAACTTTGAAAAAGCATCTACACAAACAAGCAGGTAAGCATTACCTGACTTGCTACGGGGGAACGGCCCCACATAGTCAATAAATAACTTTTCCATTGGTCTGCTCGCCACCTCAGAAGATAACAACCCTAGTTTGGTGTTCTGGGCAGGCTTGCTCAAGCCACACAGATGACAGTTTTTAACTCTCGTCGCGATGTCTCTATCCATGCCCTTCCAGATAAAATGTTTCCTAATACTGGAAATGGTCTTCGAAATTCCCTTGTGGCCTCCGATTGGGGAATCATAGTAATAACTGAAGACCATGGGCACTAATTTGCTAGGCAGCACGATTTTAGGTGCTCGTCCTTTTCTTTCTCGACAACAAAGGACTCCCTTGGACAAGAAATAAGGGGCCTGTACGTTACCCTGCTTAATATTTTGGATGACTTGACCCAGCACTTCGTCGTTTAACTGATGGGGTAACACATCAGTGAAGGCTAATGGAAAATCGAGAAGAACGGAACAGGGTTGCTCAGCTTGGGCATCACTGGGTTGGGAAAACATACGGGATAAGGCATCTGCAACCACATTCTGGGATCCCCTGATGTGTTGCACGGTGAACTTAAAGGATGAGATTTTCACCACCCATCTACCAATTTTACCCAGTTGCCGGGGATGAGCTAGAAGCCATGAGAGAGCCTGATTGTCGGTCTCGAGCAGGAACTCAGCATGTTCCAGGAAACGCCTGAACTTATCTAGAGCGTATACAACAGCTAAACACTCTAGCTCATAAACGGATGATTTACGTTCTTGCTGGGTCAACGTGCGTGAGGTAAAAGCCACAGGCTGCCTAGCGTCGTCAATAACCTGGGAAAGGACCGCTCCGAGCGCAACCGAACTCGCGTCCGTCTGCAAAATGAACGGCTTTGAAAAGTCGGGCATCCGCAACACCGGTGGGGAAATGATGGCTTCCTTTAAGGTATCAAAAGCCTTCTGTTGGTTTTCCCCCCATGCAAACTTTGCCCCCTTCTTCCTCAGTTCATTCAAGGGAGCGGCAATTTCAGCGATATTCGGTATGAAACGCCGATAAAAATTTATCATACCGACGAATCTCGCTATGCCTTTCGCATCCCTTGGCGGAGGAAAGTCACGGATGCCTTGTGTCCTCTCTGGGTCTACCGTCACGCCCTTGTATGAAATTAAATGGCCCAAGAAAGAAATACTCTCTTGGGCGAAACGAACCTTTTCGGGATTGACAGTGAGGCCAGCCTCTCTTAAACGACCCAACACCTCTCTTAAATGCCGCAGATGATCCTCGAAAGTCTCACTATACACCAACAGATCGTCAAGATAATTATAGACGAAACGGAATTTGACGTCGTGAAAGACAGTGTCAAGAAGGCGAGTAAGTGTCTGGGCCCCCACAGCCAAACCCATGGGAACCCTTGTGTACTGGTACAAATTCCAGGGTACACAAAAAGCTGTGTATGGTTTACTTTCTTTGGCAAGAGGTATCTGATGATAGGCCGCGTTCAGATCGATAATGGTATAAAATCTGGCCCCACTGAACCAATCAAAGGCCGTATGTAAATCCGGGAGGGGAACAGAATCCACCTCGATATTGGCGTTCAACTTCCTGTAATCTATAACCATTCTTTGTTTGCCACCAGGCTTTGGCACTAAAAATGCTGGACTGGCATAGCTGGAATGAGAAGGTTCAATCACCCCTTGGTCCAATAATTCTTGAACCTTCTCTCGCAGAATGGTCATCTTAGGAGGGGCAAACTTGTAAGGGTGTGACCTCACTATTTTCGTATCTGTAAGACTGATTTTATATTCCAGCAGGTGTGTGAGTCCCAAAGTAGGAGTTAACACCTCGGGAAATTCCTCACACAAATGATCTAAGGCCGTCTGCTGGGATGGAGTGAGATGGTCTCGTGCAGAATCGGGACAAGCTACGTCTTGGATACCCGGCTTAGCGCCCTGGTACCCAAGGAACGGAATTAAAACCTCCCGATTAAATTTAAAAAAACATTGGTGCGCTTGGATGTCCAGCACGAGACCACTTTTTGCGATAAAATCGGCACCAATGATACAATCCACTCCCAGAGCAGGAGAAACCAGAAAAGACCACACCCAAGAAAACCCATCAATTTTGATCTTAAAGGAAGTAACCCGGGAGATAGGCAAGATTTCACGGGATGCCGTCCAGCATATAGCAGATGACTTTTCTGACCTTTTAATTAAACCCTGTTGTTCAAGGTCCGCATGTACCCGCGATGAAATGATGGATCGGGCTGAACCGGAGTCAACTAAGGCTCTGAGCTGACCCCCCTTTACCTCGAGCGACAGAAAGGGGCATACAGAAAGTTGTTGCGAGGTAGCGGACTGGACCTTGATATTTGAAGATGGGGCTTTTAACGGCTGCCTGGAGGTCGACGGAAGTTGAACAGAATTGAAGCGGGGGGAAGACATCCTCCGAAATATCTTCCCCTGTCTACTTAGTTTTTTGGCGCTGGTCTAGACATAGGTGGTGCTGGTCGCGCGCGCCTTCGCATACAATTTCTCGCCACGTGTCCCGGGCGGTTACAATTATAACAAATCACAGTATTTGGATTTGTTTGCTGACGATTTCGAGCTGGCTGGGCCTGTCGGGGGAAGGTAGGCTCTCTGGCCCCTTCCGATGTCTGAGGTCTTGGTTCGGCTCGTCTACTGTTTCCGCTCGCCTGGTCGGTCATCTGCATGGTCTCCGTCATAACGCAGAGTCGCTCCAGGTCGGTAAACCACTGCGGCCGCTGTGCAAAAACTAGTCGCAGACGGTCGTCGGCAGAGACGCCGTCGAGGATGTGTTGGACTACCTCTTCCTCTTCCTCTTCCTCTTCCTGACATGCCCATTCCCAGAATACGCGCTACCTGGCGCATTCGCAGCACATACTGGGCCAATGTTTCGCCCCGTGCCTGTACTTTATAAAAATGCCGATGGCGCAATTGCTCCATCATTCTACTGGGTACGAACGCCCTCAGCACCACCCGGTGGAACTCATCCACACCTTGCTTGCGTCGCATTACCTCCGCCACCCTGTCAGCCATGGTACCGCGACAGTAGGGGAAGATGAGTTCGAGCACCGTTCGCTCCAGCATACCCGGATAGTCCTTCAATTCAAAGACTATCTTGAAAAAAGGGAGTAGTTTATCTGCTTCCAGTCCGTCCACGACTGGCAGTTGTTTAATAATATCGGCAAGTGGGTTGGGCAGGTGGTTGTACGTTGCCGCCCCCGAACCAGTCCGTACAGGCTCTACTTCTCTGTATGAAGAAGTGTTCAGCGCTGAGATCACGGACTCCTCAACAACCGGAATTGGGGTGGATGCTCTTACCGGTGGTGACCCTTGGAGGGTCGAGGTAATCTCCTGTATAATTTCTGTTATATTATATGGTGGCGGTATTATATATGGCGGTTCACTGACTTGTGCCAGTAAATTCTGCAGCCGATGAATCAAGTGCTGCATACGTTGCCGGATCCGCCGGACAACGAGAGAGCATCCCGGTCTCTCCTCCAAACTTTCGACGGATTGAGCCAACTCCTTCAGCTCACCCCACTTTTCCGTACACCGTTCCCACTCACTCTCGGGGTCAGTGACAGTGACCCTGGAGAGCGCATCTCCCGCGGTCAGCGCTTCACGGAGCAGCCGCCGTAAGGTTTGGACATTGCCTTGGGTTTCTTTACCCCGGGCCCGGAGCTCGAACTCAATTTCCTCCCTCACAAACAACTCAGGATTTATCGAAGTCATCCTCGCTTCGCGGCCGGCACACTTAACAAAAACTTTAAAACTTATTCTAACTAACCAGAATCTGAAAAACCCAAGTACTGTTCTTCCAAAGAGTAGACTGCGGGTCCACCTACCGATGCGAGAACTAGCCCACTACCTGAACAGCTCACACTCGATTACACCAGACAAAAGGAACGCGACACACACACAACACGAAAAACAAAATACCGACCAACGAAAATTTATTTCAACCTTTCTTAGGTTACCTCCGGCTACCATTTATCGGCAGAAACCGACTGCCGATCGGGCCATACCGCCTAATCACAAAAAACCGCAACACCTCCCCAAACATGGGTAAGGTAAACTCAAACTAACTAAGCACCGACTGCGATAAGTCTTGCCCAGGGATTTCCCCTTCTAAAATTTCCTACCACGTGGCACTATTCACTATGCAAGGCGGGCAAGTACATATACATATGTTTCAAACCTTAAAACTAACAAAATATTTTCAACCTTGGGATATAGGGCCTTTAAAATTTTTCTAAGTTCAATTTGAACTTAACATTGTGAAAATTCCCAAAATATTTCCTAAGTTTGCAAGCCCCGTCACACCCACAGGACCCTTGTCGTAACCACGCTCTGCTACCAAATGAAACCCCTACTTCATTTTGAGTAGTTAAAACAAAAAGAACATTTCTTTTTGTAAAGAGGGGCTACAAGTTAATTAAAACTAGGCTAAGGCCTAGAGAAGCTAAAAATTGCGCTGGATCCAGTAAGACGGGACTTGCAATAAAAACTCAAGAATTAAATAATTAACAGTACCATTTTATTATTCTATCTCATAATAAAACTAACAAAAAACAACAGTGATTTATAATTCTCCTTTTAAATGGTTAACTAAAGAAGTATACCCTCTCAACAAGGCCACCTGAATAATATAAACTGAATCCAAGAAAATAATTGCTATGTCACCATCAATGAATTGAAAATTTAAAATAATCATTAACCTCAAAATAAAACTCCCATTAAACTATTTATTAAAATATAAAATTTATATCATATGTTTCTTTTAAAATGCAGTATATAAATTGATGAAGGTAAATGATTTCATTCACAGTTACTATTAATAATTAAAATAATTACTCATCCAATTTAAATGAACTTTAAAGGTGACACTTACTATACTTGTTAAATAAAATAATTAATTTAAAGAAATGATCAGCCACGATTATTGAGATAGAATACTCGTCTACTGGTGCATATAAATTCTAATAATAAATAAAATCCCTATATCCCACCAAAAGTACAGCAATGCATAATATTTATATATATATATATATATCCCCCAAAATGTACACAGAAATATACAGACATAACACGTTCCACAAGACAAATTACATATACAATAGTATACAAATACATAAAGGTCTCTTGCTACGCCCTTTTTTATATTACCCTTCTGGTCTATATAAATTCTAAACTTCTTCTTTATAGGAATCCCAATTAGGATTAAAGATTTATTTCTATAAATGTACCCCCAAGGGGGGGGGGGTAATTGCACGTCATGTGTATCATAAACTATTGCATACAAATGTCCCCAGGACATTAAAATTTAAAAACCAAGTGCCTAAGTGGCTAAGTGCTAAAATACTTAATTAAGGAGAGAAATAAAAATTGTTTAAAATAATTAACGCCCCCCAGTTACCATGATTAATATAAAGAATTTATATAGACTAAAATAGGGCCAATTAATGAAAAGAGAAAAATTGCACCATATTAGCACCTTATATAAAAAAATACATTGTGTGTCAGAGACGGACATGTTTCTTCAACTTATAACCAGTCTCAACAAATTTTGTCTCAACTACCTTGTTTCGACAAACAAGTTGAAAAGTGTTTCGACAGGCACAGCTTGGTTGAAACTAATTTAAAATAACACCTACCTCCCCAGTAATCTTTTATACAAATGACCTAACCTGATTTTAAAAATAAGAGAAAATATATGTTTTTATGCATAGTAAGTTAAACTTGAGAAAATATTAATAACAAAACTGACTTTAAATCTGTAGCGAAAGCTCTATAAAGAAATGAGTGGAAATCTAAGTTGGATGCTGTGTTGTAGACATGTCAGTCTCTGAACTGACAATTTACTATACATATATTGAAATTTACAATTAATACTTAGTGTTCACACTAAACTGTCCCATCAATTGGGGATCCAAATGAATGTATACTTGAACGGTAAAACTGATGATTATGTATAACTGGTGCCATGTTGATTCTACGTGTGAATATAAATGGATATTTTTCACCTGCTTATATGTGCCCAGAAGGATGATCTCTTATTTATAGCGTGGCGATCTCATGATTGGCATGTTGTTGCGGTCGTTGTTCTCTTCGGTGTCGAGTGTGGAGCTTTTACGATGTCATTTCGTTCAGTGGCAGCAGGACTTGTCTCTGTTCAGTGAACCCTGTTCACACATTACATTTTTAGTGAGAGACCACACACAAATGCCCCCACTGTTTGGACACCCTCCAAAATACATAAATAAAAACAACACCTAGTTGTGTTGTACATAATAAAACTTGGTAACATTATTTTGGCCAACATGCCTTACTTAAAAAAGTTCTCTAACAATGATTCTTTATAATGCTTTATAACTTGAACCTCACTGAATGTGAGTTGCTTTTGCAATATAATAATTTATCTTGGCTCTGTGACATCTTATGAACTTATTACTTTGAGTGAAATTGAGGTTACCACGTGGCGAAGAATTTATTTAAAACACATAGTTTTTTACTCCATAAAATCTGAGAATACTATTACTTTGAATGAGACATGATTTACGTTTAAAACGTGCCTGAGTAAGTTCCCAATTATATATGTATAAAGTTTTACTGTCATTGTAGCAAAACTTTATACCACTTAATGACGACACATTGTGTAATAGGTTAAGTGAACAACCCAATCTCGTTACATCAGTTTTAATGAAAGTTCAATATTAATTACATTGTGGTTATTGTACTTTAGGTATTAAAGCCGAGATTCTGACACTCCAATAATCAAGCTTTATTGGTTTATAAAAACTTTACGAACAATTACGTCTTTCACCATGCATGATTCAACAAGTGGGCACGCTTACTCAAGCTTACTAAAAAAACGTTTTCTCCTTTAAAAATTTAGTATATAATTAATATAATGAAATCAAAACTCACCGCAGTCGTTAAGAAACTTATCTCATAGTATAAGAAGTAGATGCTAGATTTTCACACTTCTCTCCACCGAAGAGATTTTCTACGAGGCCATCAGCTAGGCTTCCATGTTGAGACAAAAAAAAAAAACGGAACGCCTCCCTCGTTTGGGTAACGAAAATCTCACCAGGCTGCAGCACTGTTGTTTAAAACTGCTGGAAAAACTCAGCAGATGGAAACACCGATCAAACGGTGAAAACTCGAAAACGGTAGCCTCTCCTATCCGCGGGTAGAGAGCAGCACTCCTTATTACATTAACTTTTGTACTGTCTTTACCGTCAAAAAATGCCAATAAAATAACTGAACTCGCGCTGAATCTTTTGACTCAGCACAGTTAGGTTACGTTAGGTCAGGTCAAGTTAAGTTAGGTTAGATTAGGCTAGGAATGAATAGAATTACAGTGGTAAATTCTATATTAATATAATAACATGAAAATGCAATTGATCGCAACTGACCGAATTAAAATTTCTGCCTCGGTCGCAACTGACTGAGTTTTATGCGACCGGGTCGCAACTGACCACGGTCCGTTTTTTTTATACCGACCAGAAAGAAAATGTATGAATTCATTATTATTGTAATGTTGTAATGATTAGCTGAATTAATCCTTACCGTGTAACACGACCAAGTGTTGCTATCATGAGTGTTGAAGATCCAGAATAAAGTTTTACAAAACCCTAGCAATACTTTTCTGTTCCCATCCTATATCTTCTTATTTCTAGCATAGACTTGACCGCAGTTTCTTCATCGTTCAGGTGTAGACTGCCATGTTTTTGATCGCCTGCGGAGTTTGAGGATACTCGCAGCGGTAAAAACTTTCCTTTTCAGTTGTACAGGAATCTGTTTTACCTTTCGTAGTATTTATCATATTTCCGAAGGCAGTTCGCTTTGATGTGCCTAAGTTGACAATTTCTGATTTGTTTTTTATTACTTCATATAAATATTTCACTGTATTTATATGAACTGTGTACTATCCCTCACGAAAGGGTTTCGATAAATAAAATTTTATTGAACAAGCGAAGTCAGTTCTAGTCGTAACTCAACCGTTTGGCATTTGTCTGTCTGTCTCACTACCTGTTTGAACGCATCAGCCGATTTTCATAAAACTTATAACACGTGCCCATATAAGTATAGCCCAGTGATTTAAGGAAAAACTGCTCAAAAAATCCTACCGATCTCGATTTTTGTATACAGCTTTACTTCGACGTCCTGAAAAACGTGTGAAAAGTCACAATGCCAATCGTGTACGCGTCTTGAGTTATTAAAGGTCAAAGGTCAGGAAAATGTTTTTTTTTGCAAATATCTCGCTTCCTATTGGTCGGACGACAATAGAGATGAATATCAAAATTGTAGATCTCACTATTCTCTATAAAAAAGGTCCTATGCAATTTTCACTTAAAACTAGCCGTTTCCGCAAAATGACGCAGATAAAATATCAAAGCCGCTCAATGCATTCATTTCCGCACCACCGAGAAAGAATGCAAGACGCGTTTTTTTTACATGGTTTTCCCAGTAGGCCTAATCCATGTTATGCAGGGTTATGACATTAATAATTAAAAACAAATTTTAGTGGATTAATAATATAATAAGTAAATTAATATTATTAATTAATTTTCGCTTTCGTCTTCATCGTGCATGTCCTGAAAGTCATCAATTTTCGGCTCAAGCTCGTCGTCATTTTCTTCTAATTCTGTCAAGTTTGCGGATAAAATATCTATTGGATTAACATCATTGTCCATGTCCAAAGCAGATGCATCAGTATCAAATATTTCACGTCATGCGGCATTAAAACAGACTGACCATGACAGTACCCACAGAGTACGGAACATTTTAAGCCAGTTTTTCTGCAACCGCAATTAGCACCGCAACCTTTCTCACAGTTGCAAAAAATTGTATTTAGCAATTCGTCTGGCGCTGGTGGTAATAAAGTTGTAGGCCTAATGGGATCCAAAAAGTTGTTCCTGACAATCTATCCCCATTGTTGAAGGTCTAAGTTTTCCCCTAACCAAGTTTGCACGTGGTAATAGACGCGGAGAAGATGTTGAGCGGCTGCAGCAGTAGGAAGAGAGGACAATTTAACAGGTACATTAAGCCTTGTTGACTTGGCAGATTGTAAGTACCTATAATTATATCAATGGCTTTTCGGTTTTTGGAGCACCATATATGGCCAAAAGAAAAAGTATGCCGTTATGGTGTATGGTTTCTGGAGGGCAATTTTCCTGTTGAAATACTTGTGCCGCTTGGTGCAAATCAGGATGTTTTTCAAATAATTTCATCACTCTATTTTTTTCCCTTACCAAAGATCGCAGAAGTTGTGTCACATCCGGTGATCGCATGTAAAAATAATATGTTTTTTTACAATGAATAAAATTGTTGATGCTTGCAGAATATACTTTCGTTTCAATATTTCCTTTACCAGGTTTCATAAAGAAAATGTTCTGATGCGGAAGAGTACGCCCTATTAAAATAATCACAAGATCGACATCTTCTCCAACAGCGAAGGTGGTGTTAAGTTGTGATTCTTCAATAGCTGTTTCGATTATTAATACATCGGCATCGTCACGAGCTTGTCTAGCTGTGATGTTGACGTCTTGTAATTTTTGGAGCAGCATCTGAATTAATCTATTTTTATTAAATCGGTTCGAAAGAAATTTTTCTTGGCTGATAGGCATCCATAGTTTCTTTGAAAAGAACTTTGACAGATCCAGTTACAGCTGCAGTTCGTCGAAGTTGTTTCATTGCTTTAATATATTGCCTGTTGTCACAATAGCCATCGAAAACTACACAACTAAATTTGAGCCATAATCTTTTTGTAAATAGTCAACATATCTTGTAAGAACACAACCAAAAGTATCACTTCTCTGCCACACCACACGGTGAAGAAGAAATCCTCCATCTATAACATATTTGATGTTAGCTCCGTGGAATTCAGCAGTAATTGGTTCGAATAAATCGTAAATTTTTGATTTTGTATTTTTCCGTATGCCAGCAATGTCGAAAAGTACCATTGGATACGGGCTCAATTCATATTGTAAATAATGACGAAGATGTTAGTCGAATTTTTTTATTCAAACTTATTCTTTGAAAGAGTAGTAACGGGTCAATAGGAACCTTACAAGTATGGACCACGGCGGAACTGTTAAGTAACGAAGGAGGAAGAACTCTATTCGCGCGCTTAAATTTTAAATTATTAAATTTTTCTCCAATGATTTTCTCTATGGACTGTAGACCTATTTCTTTGGCGGCATTGTGACAGTTTATCTTTTCATCGCCCATAACTCCGGTTGATATTGACACAATTTGATTGTTAGTTGGAAAAGGATAGTGTAGTGTGGAACCATTCAATGAGTTTTTTACGTCGGCATTATCTCTGTTAATGCGCGAATCTCTTGGGTCGACATATTGCTCCGTGGAGTTTAATGATACAATACTAAATCATTCCATTCCATCGCAAACAACATTCATTGCGTGCATCCCATATATCCATTTGCACAAGACGCTTTCACGGGTAATTCTTCCTCGTGACAGTCCGCCTTCAGTCTTCATAGATTTCATCAGCGTTTGTTCAATTACTATGTCAGTCCAGGTTCCGCAGTTTTTTATACAGAATAGTGAGATCTACAATTTTGATATCCATCTCTGTTGTCGTTCGACCAATCGGAAGCGAGATATTTGCAAAAAACATTTCTTGTGACCTTTGATCTTTAATAACTCAAGACGCGTACACGACTGGCATTGTGACTTTTCACACGTTATTCAGGACGTCGAAATAAAGCTGTATACAAAAATCGAGATCAGTAGGATTTTTTGGGCAATTTGGTCCTTAGAACGACTTAAATCACTGGGCTAATACCCTATATAACCCTTTCGTTTTTGAAATTGATAACTCCAAAAATATAAGGGCAGCGGGGTCAACTTCTGAAAAAATCGCAAAAGCCCATGTGGAGTATCAAATGAAGGAAATTTTAACCACAATCTGAATATGGTGTTCATTTTTGATAATTTCAAAGATGTGGACGTCAAGGCCCAAAACGTGGGAGAAAGTTTTATAAAATCGGAAAAATTCATGTGCCATATCAAATTAGAAGGAATTTTGACTAAAATATGAATGTAGTGTTCCGTTTTGGAAATTCCCAAATCTTGGGATCCTAGGGACCAATAAATACATCAAAAAGTTTTCTTTTTTTAATTGTGAAAATCTAGAAGGGTGTCAGACTGAAAGGAAGTATAACCCAAATCCGAATGTTCCAGTGTTTATTGTGTGATTTGTATGCTCTACAATTGTTATGTTGCTAAAGAAGTATTAGAATAACGGGAATTTTTGTAATTTTTCCCATAATTGACAAATTATCTAATATCAAAATTTATGTAATTCTAAATGAATTTCGTTCAATTTAGTGAGCGAGTTCTGCAGCTCAGTGAGCATACTAGATTTGCTTAGGTTTTTTTTCCCAACGAACTATTTTTGTGTAACGTAGTTTTTTAACTTTTTTTTACATGTAAATAACCGCTACAAAGTTTGCTCCTTAGAAAGCGGGAGGAAGTGGTTCGTTGAGATAAAGGCCTACTAGTGAGCAACAGAATATTGAGATGTAACACTAAAAAAAAAATCGAAGCCTAACAAGGAAAGCATTCACTTGAACAGTAAAAAAATAAATTCCATATGATGATAATGATGATGGCGACATTAAATAAGTACGTATCGGAATCATGTAATTCATTCACCGAGACGAGAGACAACGCGCAAACAAATACGTAGTTCTTATGATTAGTGGTGTTGGCGCTGGCCACTGGCGCAAATCCAGTGATATCATTTTATTTTTATTATTGTTTGTGTGTCAGCCGAGTTAGTTTCATGTACAGGTCCCTAAGAAGTAGTCTACACATGTAACTATTACGTGAGCAGTGCATGCCATTGTTTTGTCTCTTTCTCTTAGATTGATGAATACAATAGGAAAACAATATTGTATCGAGTAAATACATGTGCGTTAGGGTCTTTGTTCATGCTCTGCCCCTCACCCTCTATCTTCAGTATCCGTATCATCTACAATTGGTTGGTCTTCTGTTTTTATATTATTGCTTTCTCATTTAAGGTGCTCTATAAGTTATAGTTCTTATTTATTCATTATTGTGCTATTACCCATATTTCGTAAACATCCCATTTCTATGGATCCTATCTTACTCGGACCTTTTGTTTTCGTTTCCTACTTAACAAATATTGTTGCCGTTTGTTTATGTATTTTGTATTATTATTAGCACACTTAATTGTGTGCGCTTGCTTGCTTGCGTGCGTAATTGAACGAGGGGGTGAGTTCTCAGTTTTAAATCGACCGTTTGTTATTTATCTGTTCGTATGTAAGTATGTTTAGTGTGCCTCATGATAACGTTTGAACGCACGAACCGATTTTCGTAAAATTGAGCGTGCGTGTTCATGATTTTATTGCACTGGTCCATATTGTTAGTGGAGTTGACCTCTTTCCCCAAATAAGGGGACGGGAAGCAAAATGTGAGGGCAAATTTTAAAAAAGTCCATGAGTGGTATCAAATTAAAGAGAATTTAAACTATATTCTGTAAATCGTGTTCAGTTTTGGAAATTGCAAATTTATGGGATACCATGGCTGGAAAAATTGGTCAAATATTGGAAAATTGTAAAAATCTACGTGGAATATTGAATTAAAGGGAATTTCAAAAAAAATCTGAATGCAGTGTTCACTTTTGAAAATTAAAAACAATTTTGGACACCACGGCCCAAAAATGTGTTAAATTTTGAAAAAATTTGAAAAATCCAGACTCTCAGACTAAAGGGAACTTTAAACTCAAATCCGAATACAGTGTTTGAACATTTTTTTAACAAGCGCCACGGGCCAAAAATAAGTTTTGGAAAAAATGTGAGATTGCATGTAGGGCATTTATAAGACGAATGCAGTCCATTATACTATTTCCGTTGTTAGTTTAATTCTGATGTAAACAAAAGGCGTGGCACATGTGAAACGCTATTTGTTGCTTGAATTAGAGGCGTGTCACTTTGACAGGAGTAGCCTACCGACAGGGTACATACAATATTCAGAATGTATAAACACATGTAAATTGTAATAATTTGTCCTCACCAAAGTAAAATTTGTGTGACTGTGTCAGACCGACAGTCAAATATTTTATAACATCAGTTAATGGATTCTTTTATTAACCATTTAAGAATCATAACAAAACAGAAAAGTAAAGTTTTTTTTTAAACGAAAATAGAAACTGTTATAATTTACCAGTGTACTGTATATTACCGGTTGCTATCTGAGAGTAATTCAGTCCCTTCCATACCTATGTCGGAACTTGTATCGTCACTTGAGTAAACATTATTATTGATGATAAGATTGTCCACAACGGACGTCGGTACGTGAGCCAGTTCCCAGAGCTTATCTTTTTCCTTGATTATAGGCTCGATACAGTGACGCCACTTGCCCGCCGTAGTTTAATCCCGTTCTGCACATGCGCGTAATACATTACTGTGTGAACAGTGTCAACGCCTCTGACCAATAGCGTTTCAGATTTGCCACGTGGGTTTGTTCACATCAGGACTGAACTAAGAACGGAAATAGTATACAACGCTATAAAATTGTTCTTTTGCGAATAGAATGATTAACTTTGATACTTAGCATGTTATCAGCACATTACTTAGAGATGTTTATTACTTATTATTATTTGGAATCTCGTCATTTGTACATGTATACAAAAACATATAAAAAGTGAAAACAAAAAAAAAGCATTAGAAAAGCATTACGACGTATGATCACTTTCCCGTGGTGTTTCTAGGCTACCGCTAAGAATGATACTCAGGAAGAACTTATATTTGCAGTTAAAACAATTTTTGATTTATTAATTTGATTTTACCCAATAATAAATGTCTGTTGTTGTTCAAAACAGTGATTTATCACTAAATTGGCACATGCGCAGTGCCTTTCGCAACGCGGAAGCTGTATCAGGTATGTGAGGGAATAAAGTAAATAATAAACTCGTATTCCTTCGTAGGAATGCAATAAACTATTTCACAAGATACTACCGTTGTAGTTGACACGTTTACGGGAAAAAAATGAATTACGCGTTCAGGTAATCTTCGACGCCAGGCGTAGACATAAAAACGCTACATTCGTGAACATTAGGAATATTTATTTACTAGAGCGGCATCGATCGCACCCTGTTTAATCCCTAACCCAGATGTTTTCCTCTTCAGTACGCACAAACCCAATTGACGCAATTGATGGACCACCACGTTCATGACTTCTCTCCAATTCTCGATGAACATAGTACATTCAAAGGCCACAGTAAGTGAATTAAAGAGTGGAGAGTATTAACAGTGGTAGTAAGACAATAATTAATAGTCGTAGTCAACATAAACAAATAACATTCGCTTAACAAATGAGGAGTGAGGAGATCTGAGAGTGATGGATAGTAATTGTAAAAGATCTAAAACCGAAATGTGGTATTCCACACTTCGAAACAGTACGTGCGCACAGAAGACGTAAAGAAACTGAGACTATTAACAAAAAATTAATCGGTTCAGTTTGATAAGCGACAACAGGTTCCGATTCTTGAATCTCGCTCCGCCGTGACCTTGATATTAGGCTGCCACGCCCTTCTTTTAACCTTCGTTCATTCATTCATTTCCCTTCGTCGCCCTCCTGTGGGTCAGTTATTAACAAGTCCTTCAACCATAATTTATAACTTCGTTTGTAAGTTCCATAAATAATTAACACATCGTTTTATTCTGATTAAGAGTAAAGATATTCGAAAAAGGTTATCGTCGTCTTTGGTTCAGTTTTGTCTACAGTATTACGTAATTGCTTTATAAGTATTCATCACACTCTGAAGTGAACAGTTCTGTTTATTAATTTTTTATCTAATAAAGAGAATTATACATCCTCATCAGCTTATTAGTTTGTAAAAGTGCTATAATAATAATTATACCATATAATACAACAAAAGCTACACAATGAATTGAGTATTTAGCCTAATAGTCTGTCTGTTCCTTAATAAGTGTTAAGAATTATCTTGATGAAGGACGGATAGTTTAACTCCTAGACCACTAAACTCCCTTAAGCATCGATCTGCTCATTCAGCTTGGAAGTACGTATCAACTATTTAGGCTGGGTTAAAGTTTGTGTAATCTGTGTGCGTGCGCACGCGCGTGCGTTTAGGGACTATAGATATCGAACTTTTCTTAAAAAAGTAAATAAAAACTTGCTGTACTACTAAACTAAAAATTGTAGTGTGCTCTAAATCCGAATAATTAATTTGGAAGTACAGTATACTTACAGTTAAGCTATAAATTATTTCCAGTTATACCAACGTAGACAATTTCTCATTAAGTCTTCAAATATACTAAAGTATAGTGTTATTTTTCTACAGTCAGCCTTATTTCTTATTAAGAAGGGTGCTGTGGCTGGAAAGAAAGAAGGGGACGCTGTCGTCTGAGATCGTAGGATTACTTAATAACGAAAATAAGGCGAATTGGTTTTTGTATGGAATTCGTACTGCATGGTATTATATTTAGTGTTGATGTTACAACTGTGAAGAATCGGAACGCCTTCAATATGTTGCAACAATTTGTAACTATCAGTTCTGGCATTCTTTGTTAATTTTAACGTCTGTTACTGACAAAATTTTAACAGATACCGCAGTTATCAATAGCCGGTTATGTGGAATTTGATATAAATGTAATCACAGAATTTTGTGATATAACTTTGTTACCGGTTGGTTGTAAGTACGGTAAAATGCAATTGTTTTATTTAATATTCGTAGTCCTGTACTTGACGAATTATGAAGAGTATGTTTTGATTGTAACTTTGTACGCTGTAAAACTTTGTAATGACCTTGAGAACTGCAGGAGGGAGGAGAGGATTCGATTCGTTTGAGATAAAGTGTGGTTCTACAGACACGAGATGTAAATAAACTGGACTTAAAAGTAACAACCACGGAGATTCTTGAGCGGGTGAGAGAGAGGACCGTTGTTAAATTCCATTGTAAGAGTCTTGTTGAAATCCGTTGTAAAAAAAATTAAACCTGGTAGTCGTGGGACTACCGGTAGACATGGAATCATGGGCAGGTAATAAACAGCTCTCATCGTCTTAATGTTCTTATCTTCTGTTTTCTTGCTAGCTAGCCGTACGCTCGATCTGAGTCGCTTTGGGGGCACGCCGGATGACCCAGGTATCGGAGATGCGGGCGCTTGGGCGCTGACGGGGTTTCGTCAATTTTCAAATGGTTGCCATTTTCTAAGTTCTCGGCCGATTTCTTTGATTTTAGTCTCAAACGATAGGCCTGTTGACGCTCTGCATAGGATTTGCCGGTTTTCGGTTTGAAATTTTTGGTTCGAGTTTTATCGCGATTTTTAGGTCGAGGCATTTCAAATTTTTTAGTTCAAATGTTATTATTTTCTGTGAGTGCTTCTGGTACTCGGAATTGGTGTTATTGGAGAGATTTAGTTCTGAGGATCACAACGCACTTTGTATTTTCGCGATCGGACTTGTAGTTCCCGAGATATTTAAGTTTTAGTGGAGCAATTTAGAAATTTTCGGCGCAAAAACACCCTCACGCAGACAAAGCCTAGAGGCGACTGAAGTCAGTTGTCAAAATTCTCAGTACTATTGGTGGAAGGGGGCCGAGTGACTCGATCACCTGACACCTGGTTTGCTGGGATTGGTTGAGCGGTTCGTGAGATAGTGGTATGCCGAAAGTACATTTGAAACATAACGGTCGATTTTCGCGAAACGTGCGAGTAAGACATTACATACCTATGGATTCCATGTCAAAAAGAGTGCAAATTATTGGGCGTCTAGTGAGTCACGGAGAGCTTCTGAAAACAGTAATGGAGGTAGATGTGAACGGAGAAAGAACCAGAGGAAGATTACGATCGATATATAGGGAATAAGTAATAATACATTTAGGGAGGTAGGAGTTATGAAGAGGAAGACGTGGAGAGACATCAAGGATGGAGATCTTCTGCCAACAGATCATCGTGTTGATCAAGAATGGAGTCCTTTTGTAAAGTCGTGGCTCGTTTATAAATTATGGATAGGACTACTGTATCATTAGGACATGTGGCACAGTTTTGGCACAGCCTCTCAGGATGGGCTGAACGTTGGTGTTAACAAAAATATAAACTGTCAAATGCAATAACGATGTTTTCTTAATCAGTAATTAGAACAACGAAAGCTAACAAAAGAAACTACCAGTCGCATCTGTTTGTAGGCGTATTTTATAGTCGTGAAAACTAAGCCTTAACTTGAGAGGATAAAAAAACATCCTAGGAGTGTAGCAAGTTTGTAGTATTAATTACAGTACTGTGTACTGTTTGTGAACTTTGTAATATGCATAATTTTAAATAAAATGTGTGGCTGAAACATTAAGCGAACAAAGTACAGACTTCTGTTTACATTAAGATACAGAAGCTACATGCTGTTGTCTCACCTCCAGTGTTTTTACAGCTCTGTTATTACGTTGCCGAAGTAACCAGGAATGCAGGGCATTCTTTTGTGTTCTTGTTTTCTTACGTTCTTGTACGAGTAACAATAGCTAATATAATCAGTCTCAGCGTTTATCGCGTCTATCTGTGTCTATCTGTCCTCGATTCTGTGTTAAGTAGAACTGTAGTCAGCGTTCTGTGGTGCGGTAGAATTAAATTGACACCAGATGCAGTAAAAGAGTGGGAGGTTTTATTTAACACTTTTGTGAAAGTCTCGCGTCATGCAAGTCTCTTACGCACCCACCGACTACGGTTACTAAGTCGGCAACCTGCCACGTACGTAGGCTATACCTATATTATTATTACTATTGTTAGGATATATACAATAATTTCTTATTAGACGTCCCCTACTGCTGTTATTCATTTGTTACTCTTATCTTGCTTAGTATCGGTGAGAGTTTAGGTCATGTGTAAGTTTAGGTCCTATGTACTCCTTTAGAGAATTTCATTGTTGTTCCTATTTTTTGTTTATAACCTCGAAGTTCGCAGTTAGGGTCCTCCGTGACGCACTAAAAAATCTCGACGCCAGCGGACTATGTTTTAGTGACATATTAAGTTATTAAAAAAAGTAAAACGAACCGTTTACGTCGGTTAACAATGGAGATATGATCATGTTATGTTTTAAAGTTCAATAAATTGTAGAAAGTTGTAATTTACTGTCTTTTTCGAATTTTTTATGGTCAAAATGATTTAAAAATTGATCAGATCATAAGCGATAGAGAATGAGGCTTTTGACAGAATAAAGGCTTAAAAGTTTGTACTCTTACTTTAGCTTTGGACGGATAAATTTTCAAGTCGCACAGTACAGGAGTGTTGAGCAGATGTGGCGGCTCGGTTGCGCAGATATTCTTAGGGAGAAGCACGGCGTTGATGACTGAGCATCTATTTCTCAGCCGCTATGTCTAGGCGAAATTCCTGTAATACGAGAGAAAACCCCATATACGCAATGTATTTCCCTGTGTTCTCTATTCCACCATATGATTTAGGTTTGTTTGTAATGTCTTTGTACACGATCTGTGTATAACTGAAAATTGTCATAACTGCCAAATGTTAGATTATTTATTTTACATTGTTAAAAATATTTCTTAGTTGTAATTATCGATGTGAATTAAGGTTAATAAGCAATTATTTCAGTAGGGATTAATTTTGAAATGTTAAGAATTTATTTTTTAATATACTTAAGTATTTGGTGTAGACTGTATAAAGTTTTAATGAATGCATAGTATGAGTTTGTGACAAACATTGGCGATACGAGCTAATCGGCCTTGTGAAAGATTGCTGTAAGTTGAATTTAAAATATAACAAGAGCCTTAATAGGCCTAAATCGGAACTAGTCACTGCTCACAGTTTGTAGTGAGATCGCAATTCCCAGTGCTCTGAATGTAATGAATATTGTAAATGTTAATAATGGAAATAAAGTTATTATAATGGGAATATTATTATTATTATTATTATTATTTTTGTTATTATTATTATTTCTTTTGAATGAAGTTTAGTACATTGTAACCTATTGATTTGCCCCAGCTGCTTTCCTCCCAGTCAATATTCGGGGACTCTCATTAGCTTGCTAGGTTGCGGTCCAGTAGTGATGCCGATAGTGTATTTTTAGTCGCTTATCAGACATTATTGTGAATAAATGTTGATGAATTAAAACGTTATTTAATAAAACTGGTGATTGTGTTACTGTCTGTGGTGTTCACCTGAGGGTTCACTTCAAAGATCGCCGTCTACGTTATTATCGCAAGCAGGGTTATTATCGTATTACCCTTTTTTTACCGTAGAACAATAATATTTTGTTTAACATTATCGTAACGTAAATGTCTTTTCTTGTGAATTTTTGGATCACTATAAAAATTTGTCGTAGATTATAACAGCTTCATAATTATGTAATTGTATAAATTTAATTCTGAATTTTCTATGGCAGTTTTCCGTGAGTTCGACAAAGACGACACTAGCAGCGTCTGGAGCAAAAAAAGCGGATTTTGTCGTATGAATGGGATACGAGAAAGAATCGGTGAGAGGTCTATTCAGATTTAGTCGCGAACTCGATGCTCATTTATTCAGCATGTGATGGGGTACAGTTTAATGCCGAGGGTTTGCACGTCGATAGTCAATATTTTAATGAACTTTACATCTAATTTCACAGAAGAAAGAACAGCACGCACGGCCCCAAATCCAATAACAGTTCTTGCTTACGTTACCGCGGGATAGCACGTTTGTTGAAGCAGGAATGTTGTAACGATTAGTGTTTAAAAAACAATGAAGTAATTTTCACATGGGCACACATCCTATAGAGGGTAAGGAGTCCCTGAATGAAGTAGTCACATAAATAATACCAATTAAATTAACAAGAACTATAGTTTTTCAAAAATTGAAGAATATTTTGTGCACACGCACGCATATATTTATTTATCCTTTATCATTTCCTTCTTCTTTTTCCTTTCTTTTGTACATTATAGTGTCTGAATTGAACGTTATTTGTCTGTAATACAACGGTGAAAAAAATGAAAGAAAAACTATGCGAACACGAAAAAATGTGTTATAAGTAATACAAAACACGTAGAAAAATGAGTTAATATGTGTACGTGATTTAATGTAGTAGCCCAGATGGGAGGAACTGTGTGTTTTGACCTTACGCCAATTAGCAATACGCTTTATCTAACGAGTGTAAATAAAAAGGGATTGTGTTTGTTTTCGATAATCGTTTTATCCGGTGGAGCGATAAGTAATTAAGAACGCAACGGGCGTAGACTGTAATTTGATTGTGGTCAGGTAAGGAGCGTCTTGGATTCTGCGAGAGAGAGGGCCGTAAAACACCTTGGGGCAGCTGAAGTTGAAATAGGTCGGCAATAAATATACGCCAACAAATGGGAATAGAATTGCGCTTCTCGGGGGGAAGAGGATGAGAGAGAAATGTCTACACGTCGCGGATAGGCGCGGTAATATTATCGAATCTCGCGTATGGGGTGGAATTTAGTCAGTCTGAAGAGCAAATCATAAGCAGCGCGTCTGCGCCCGCCACGCACATGCATATTAACGAATTTCTTGAATTCCCAAGGGTACCTCATTCTTATCAGAAAGGTCATCATGGTTTGAAACATTAGAATTCTGTGATTAAATCGTGATATTAATTGTATATAAGAATTGTTTCTTGTGGTATGCATAAGTAATTAAGATGATTAAACGTTACAGGCCTAGCTGGTCCATGGCTTGTTAAAGATTGCTCGCCATTCCACTCTGCTGCTAGATTGTTTCTTTCTACCCGATTTTTCACTTTGTGAATATCTTTTCCGCACCCTTCATCCATCTGGCTCATAGTTTTCCTTATCTTTTTCTGTCTCCAATCCTTGCAAATAAGGAAGTACTTGTATAGACGAATAATAATTATAACATTAGATTTTAGATTACGTTTTTTATTAAATATAACTTTTCAGATCTACGTAAAAGAAAGCACGCGTAATTGGCGCCCTGTCGCTTTATCCCTGCCGCAATAATTTTGACAAAAGGCCGCTGTACGTATATGTGGCGGTACAAACCGTTCTCCATCGAGGTAAATTAGTGGACTTGCCTCAGACTGTTGTCGCACACGCCACTGTCAGCACATTGTTCTGAAAGTTAACATGTAGTAAGGGTCTGATGATTTTGATAACATAGGTTGGCCTTGCTCGTCTGTGCCACGGTCAAGTCCATGGATTAACGGCTTCAAGGTACTTATCTATAGTCTATTCAGAAGTATCTTATTCAGCATCAGTGCGTTCATATTTTGTAACGCCGGTTACGAGTATTCATATCCCTCGTTTTCTCCAAGGAAAAAAGTGGGTGTGCCATGGGACACACGCCAGAAGTGAGAACTTCAGTGTCGAGTGGCGACTGAACTGGTTCAACGTGTAAACTTTCCTCGCATGTATTGGGAGTAAGAGAGATTTGTTATAAATAATTAAGATTCAAATGAGAGTGAACGGATTATTAAATGAAACGAGGGCATAGAAGTGTTTTTATGTATTTTATTGTAAGAAATCGATATTTACAGTGAACATAAGTAGAGTCATATCACGCGTCGTATTAGTTTCAGTTACATACTGTCACAAGACAAATGGTGTTGGTAACAAAATTTTCTCTTGTTACCAGCGGTGAAGGGAAGAAAGGAGGGTCTTCAAAAAGACTTTTGATGTATGAACGGAGTAAATGTTTATTAGAAATGCTGTAAAAAACTTATTATTGCTGCACTAAATTAACTTTTTTGTCATTCCATTTTAGAAAACCCAAGATCAGAAACACGTAAAATAAGCGAGGACAAAAATGAATCACGCGTTGTACAGACGAATGAATAATAATTCACAGTGGCTTGGGGGTACGCGTAATTCGCTGCTCCGACGCTGGCATTCGTCCCGTTCCGAGCCGATCCCAGCCAGTGTGTGGGACTCCACTGATTAAATCCTTGTTATCGGAAAATTCCTATTCGTTGCGACCCAATTCAGTGTGCGTCCTGCTTTACGTGGCAAACAAAGAGACGTCTACCAAACCCCAGTGCGTTGAAACGTTCTCAGGAGACGACCCAAAACGACTTAAAGTGCCGACTACCGCTAATGATGTGGCTAGTACTACGTGTGGTCAGACTTTTGACCTCATCAGTTGTCGAGTTGAGAGATTTTGTTCAAGAGCCACTGCGCCCGAAATTCGATTCCCGGAAAAATAGCAATCATCAAGAATGAATTTCACAACACTCCGTTTTATAACTGACATCGAAACAATGGTATTGTATTACAGTGGAGCCACTGGCCGTGGATTATTATCTGAGGTTGCATTAAATACGATGTTACGATTTCTTGAGGTCTCTTTCAGGATTGACTTTGACCAGATCTGTATACCTAATGTCTGAAAGCGGGTTTCAGAGTTAAACCTGAAGAAGCTTTTTAAAAGTAAAAACCGGTTCAGGTTGTAAGGTAAAACTTTATGTTTTTACTAATAAAAAACTTTGTGTTCCGAGTCGTTAATGTAATAGTTGTATTTAGATATTTTTCTGTCCCCGTCACCTCGCCGTCACGTTGTCCGCGCGTCCCGTTGTAACATAAACGAACCGGCGTGCAGTTCACAGTTCATTGCTAGACTTGGTGAGTGGTGTACGTAATGTTTTGGATTACGAGAGAAGGGATGGACGACGAGAAATTGATTGAGACCCTTCTATAAAAAGGGTGGCGTATTCACCTTCAGATTCTCTTTTAGACCACGTTGGGTGTACATCCCACCTCCTGTTTCTTCTCTTTACATTTTCTTTATCGAGTGCTACAGCGATAGCCGTTAATTCAATTAACGTAAAATTTGTCATTACTACTGTATTTCACTACATAAATTATATGATACTCTGCCTTCACAGCGTCACGATTGTTACTACGTGAGCCACCCGTTGTTTGCCCGCTATAGCATAAACACAAACCCCGTACGGGACACACTCCCGTCACGTGCCCGTTCTCGTTGTAGTATAAATAGGCCTTGGCTGCTTTCACACGAGACACTCGGTGTCCGGACACTGCATATACCCATAAGTGAATGTAAGCGTTCAAACTAGCGCGCGACTAGACACTGTGTCTCGGCCACTGATAGAACCTAAAGTTGCATTGTAGCGTTCAGACGGAACACACGTTTCTCGCCCAATCATCACCGTTGAGTTATTTTTTATATTCTTTAGTTGATTTTATTATTGTATATACATTATTATTTATATATTATTTATTTATAATAAAATAATGTTTTTTATTCAATGTAACAAACAATTATTAATACAGCAGTTAGAGTAATAACACATTTTCAGTTAAACAAACGTAAAGCAATATTTATATCCTGCCATATTCTAAATGCCCGTCACTTACAAAGTATTCTGCAGACGCATCTCTGATTCCCTTGGGTTGTTGTCCACTGACGTTTTTAACATTATCAATTTCACTGAATCCTTCGCATGTGAGAGTATCGTCAAAGTCGTACCCATGTCGCGAACGAACAAAATTGTGCAGAATTATACATGCTTTAATTATGTCCTTAGAGAATAGCCTACAATTCCTAAATTTACATAATCTGGTTGAACTACAAAATTGTATTGCTTTTACTCACCTGATGGCCACAGCAGGTCTCCCCTTCGCCGGTATACAATTCAGCATGTTTGTGTCTTGGTATCAGAAACTAAACTCAAAACTCTCATAAAGCTCATTAAATGTTGATATTAAATGTTAATATTAATGATAATATATAAGGATATGAATATATAATATTAATAATATATAATATAACGATATTAATGACATTATATTAAATGTTGATGTCGAAAGTAATTAAGGATTCTCTTTCGTCCTGATAAGTGTATATAGAACACTCATTTTTCAAGCCTACACGCAACGATAGGATACACCCACATCTTCCTATTACGCTTTTTTCATTACGAAATTTACAATAGCGACTGTAGCAATTGCCTCCTCGGATTCCAACATCGATACGACAGCAAAAACAAAATAATGGAACTCCCCAGAAAACGTGGACCTGAGTGGGGTTAGAACAGTGGCTCTGACGTCAGAGACACAGCTGTGGCTTCCTCAGACATCGGTAGTCAGTGCCTCGTGTGAAAGCAACTTAGGCATTTGTATAGGTCTCAGTGACTTGTAGAACAGGTGCATCCACTTTTAGTTGTGTACTGTGAACAGTGTCCTGACCGTTGCGTTTGCTAATGTTGGACTACATTTACTGTATAATGCGTTTACAGCCAAATTTGTGTACTTGTAGCTAATGCAAGGGGGGACGGGATTCTACAAGAAAATTAATTTTGGATAGAATTTGTCCAGAGTACACATTGCTCACCTCGATACTGTGTTCGGACGACCTAGTATTGCAGTTCGAAAACGTACGTCATCTGCAATAGGGGATCTACTACATATTACAACAAAATAGTGAAAAATACAACATGAGGATGTCAATAGCAAATTTTTTTTTTTTTTATTAGTGTACACAGTAAGAATAAAATAATAATAAACAACATGACGAGCTTTTTAACTATTTCAGAAAGGTCAAAATGTCCAATACGTGGTTGAAGAATGCTTGCCCCCTAAAAAAGAAATTAAAAAATGCCCAAGGTTATCAGGAAAGCCCCAAGAAGAGGACAGGTGCCGTTTGGCCTGACGAAAGGAGGAAGAGACATCTATTCAAGAATATGGAGATAGGGGGGAGGAGGAAGAGAGAGGAGAAGAAGGAGGAACCAGTTGAACCAAACGTAGTCACAGTGGCTCATACGAAAAAGAAAACGACACGACAGTTGGACAAATCGGCAGCTTTAGATCTTTAGAGCCTAGTAGGCCCTACGTAACCTGTATCCTGTGACTGTGATAACTGAAGATAATAGGTTTACACGAATGTGTAGAACAAGAAATAAAGATCTTAAAAACAAAACAAGGAAAGTCGCTCAAATAAGGTTCTATAAAACTGTTGCGTTTCAGCCTTAACGAAAACAGACGAACAACATATACAGACACAAGAAATGAAATTCCTCAGAAGAATGAAAGGCGGCACAAACTTGAAACATACCGAACGAGGGCGTAAGAAAAGAACTAAATATTCTCTATGAAAATGTTAAGGATAGCAGGACAACATGGAAAAACAGCTTGATAAAATAGGCAGGAATTGATTGTCTCCTAGAGCGCTAAATTATATAAATGTAGAGGAAGAAGAATGTTGAGGTAGGCCTAAGTACGAAAAAGAGGTAGGTACCGCACTTATCGCGCCTGTTACCTGAAGAAAAAAAACTGAGACTTTGCTTCACACAGTCTTCAGTATCAGAAATGTGATTATAAGGTCTCGGTTATTTCGGACCTACCTTACGAACGTTCTAAATTTTTGTCTTGTTTTCTTTCTTCTAGTGGCTGCCAATTCCATATTTTTGTGGCTACCTTTTGGCATTTTTTTCATTGTGCTAGATCCAAATCATTTGCAGTGCCTCGATCGTGTTGGATGTATCCATACCACGATTCGCTGTTGCTATAATTTCTGTACTTCTTATTCCAATCGTAAAAGGGCACACCGTTTCTCAGATTGGATTTAGGAGTAGTTTTGCGATTCGGGAACCCCTTTTTGTAATAACCGTCCTCTTACAGGAATGTTGGGATCTTCAGAGAGACGTCTATGCCTGTGTCGTAGACTCTAGAAAGGGTTTTGGGCGTGTCAGACACGAGGGGGGTATGAAAAGTTGGACCATTATTTCTTTAATGGTCTAAAGTATAAATGATAGTAATGAGTGAAGATAAAATTACAGTGTGTTATTGTAATACAGTACGTTTATTAACGTACAAGTATAATATCATACATTTCTGTCAGTTCATTGTTGTTTTAACAATATTCATTACAGTTCAAAATACACACTTATTATTTCAGTTTTTATCACACATAAATTAACATGGTGGTAAGGGACAATTACAATTTAAATTAGGCCTAATTTTAGAGTAAACCATGAACCTACATAATGTGATATGAATTTTGTATCACATTAAAATCACAAAACCAGAGGGTACAACACATCGTGAGGAGTCAAAATTCATCAGGCAGAGTTATGTGCTATTGACTTTACTTCTCAGCATGTACTACGATGCACTGCAGCATTCAAGAAGGCACTGGCAAATGTAGAAGTGAGAATAAAGGTTAACGGAAACCAGCAAGTGCCATAAAATACACAGATAACACTGCTGTCCTTGCAGAAAACATGGAAAGCCAACAGCTAATTCTAAACAAACTCAGTACAGTTGGTGAACAGATGGGTCTTAGTATAAACAAGATTAACGATCTCAAGTGGGGCGAAGAATGGAACGAATGCTTTTAAAACTCAGAGGAGACAAACCAACGCATTAGCAGAATTAAATACCTTGGCTGCTGGATTACTGCTAACCTTGGTACTGATCTGGAAATTAAGACGCGTATTGAAATAACACGAACCGATTTCAAGAGGATGAAGTCGCTGCTCTGCGACGATGTTGTAAATTTAAAACTCAGACAGCACGCGGTGAAGTGTTACGTATGGTTTGTACTTCAGTATGTAGTTGAGTCTTGGAGTCTATAAAAGATGACAGTTAAACGGCTGGAAGCTCTGGAGATGCAGTTACATTAGAAGAATGCTGAAAATCTTGTGTGGGTCACACGTGTTATCAACGAACAGGTTTTGAAAAGAGCAAACGGTTAAAGGCGACTTACGGCAACCATTAAATGTAGAAACATTGCTTATTTTGGAATGTATATATAGCGTGGTGAGAAATTGTTGGCAATAAGATCTTATCGGACCTATGAAAGATTGTTTGAATTAAATATACAACAGTGTCATTAATAAACCTTAACTTGTCACTGCTTACAGTATGTGGTGACCAGGTAACTCCTAGTCCCGTGAGTGTAATGAACATTGTGAACTTTAATAATGGGAACAAAGATATTAAAAAAAAAGTAAAAGGCCTTAAGACTTATTCTTAAGGGCAAAGTTCTTGGACAACAGAGTAGAGAGAGAAGACGCACGACCTGTCTCGACAACATCAAAGAATGAATTGGAACAAGAAGTAGTGAACAGCTCTGTCGCTTAGCTGTAGGGGTCGCCAACGTACGAGGACCGAGCAAGATACATAGAAGAAGAAATACGCACAATTCCTCGTCAGTAATCTATCTCCATTGGTTTTTGTCCATGCAAATTTTGCGGTTCTTTCCCATACTTCTCGTATATAACGGTACATTCCACTGCGGTTTTTAAAGAGTCTTTTAACTTTTCTTTGGTATATTCACGTATACAGTAATACAGAATGCTGTCGGCTCACAATCCGTTGTTTGTTTTCAATATAACATCTACTCGTTTAGTATCTTAATATCCAATATACATATTTGCAAACAAATGGAAAACTAAACTGGATTTAATTTAATCGTATTAATATGTTTAAATTGTTATTTGGCCGTTCAAACAGATTAATTCCCTGTTTGTAGAGGGTACGTAAATATTTGTTTTATTATTAAAACCAGTGTTTATATAATAACGAAGTCGAGTAACCAACGCTCCATGTCTGTTGTGTATAGTCTCATATTAATCATCAAGTTTATGCTTGTTCATCACAGGGTCGTTTTGTGTCACACTTATTGACCCCAGTGTCGCGGAGAGATCGTCGCTGTGAAGACGTTTCCCGATTACTGTACGGCCTGATTTTACAATTGTTTGGTCACAGCATGTATTTATGAAATGAAAACAATTGCTTAACGTTTGGCACTTTAATGTTTAAGACCCGTTGTTCGTCAGTATCCAAGTCGAAGTGAATTTACATTGTGTAACTAAAATTACCGATTATTCCGTCCACTGCCTCTGTTTATTTTCGTTTTACGTGTGTAATAATCAGAAACTGTCAGTACATGGTGTTCGTATAAACATTAAGTTAAACAAACTGAAACCCAGTGAAACTTCCGAATAACTAAATCGAACTGGAAAAAATCGTTTTTCAGTAATATTCCTTATGAAAACGCGATTCCTTATTTAATATTCTTTACATTTATAATCATTAATATTTTAACGTTTGATGTCTGTCTTCTTTAAAGCCCCGCGATGGAAGCCAATCTGTAACGAAAGTACTGGTGTGTCTCTGTAAAAGACGTGTATATGGTATTGTCTGTATTAGCGCGTTCGTCTCGCACTGGGGTCTTTTCATCTATTTTGCGCTAACGATGTCCGTAGCGTTGCTGTAATTACCAGTACAACATAGCAGTAACCTTACCTGTTCTTATATAGGGGTGTGTTAATCCCGGGTGGCGCCAAATTGTTTATTAAAACAATTAAACTTCTTAATCTGTATCTTACTAGGGTGTTCTCAGCTATGACGGTCGGGGCGTTCAAATAATTCCCGCTCGTTCAGCCTTCTGAATCGAGTAGGTAGTTGTACGAATTGCAACTTGAGCGCTGATCGTCAAATCTAGCTTTCGTAAACCAACACAAGTAATACAATACACTCCCTATGAAATAATAACAACGGTTACTCCCTGTATTAGTTATTTTAATGTTTGATAAGTAAAATTTTCAATTAGACAATTAAATTATATTGGTTGATTAACAAATTTGCACCGACTTTTTACATGAAACAATAATTCTCAGGATGACGAATCGATTATGGAACGATATATTCACATCAGCATGGCTGCGGAAAGTTTCGTTATTATCTTTACTTTCGTTCCAAAATCATTCTTTTGATTACAAGACAAAGAATTCCTATGATTACAATAAAAGTACTTTACCTTACTCTAAGTGTACATAAATAATAAGGTGTGTGGTTACAATCTGTTCTGTAGTGTCGTTAAATGTGTTTCGAAAGTTCGTATTTAAACAATAGGTTATATTTTATGTTAACAAATTTTCAGTGTGTTTATTTTTCTTAATTAATCTTTGAAAGAGAATATTCGTATTATAGTGAGAGATCAAATTACTTTTAGTAATATTTAAAGTGATTTTGTTTTTGGAAATAAGGTAATTCAATGGTACTTAACACATCAGATGACTTGGTGTTATCATTCATTGGGTCGGAAGAGGATTGGGCTGCAGTAGTTTCTATTTTCATTGATCTTTGGACTTAAGTAGGTCTGGCGTCCTTTTCATATAGGATGTGGTCATAATTTTCTTTTATTTTCCTGTTAATATGGTTCTTGGCCTTTAGTTGACTGCTCCAATGGTTCGTCTGCTTCTTATTCAGTCATGGTTTTGAATTTTGTTCACTGTTTTACATTTTTTAATTAAAAATTAATTGGTTTTCCAAAATTCGGCTTGTGTCCTATCAGAGTGACGCTTTACGAGTAACGATATTCAACGGTAATTTTCGCCACCAACGTTCGTTTCTATGGTTATCAATGCATTCTGATTGGCTTAGATTGACATAAATCCATTGTTATCAAATTTTGAATTCTTTTCAGAATCCTAGTTTATCTTCTGATTGCTGTTATTCCTCTATCTTCCTTCCTAAGTATTAAATATTGTCACTATAGTATGTATTTCCTTTCATAGATTAATTTGATACCCCACAAGTTTGGGTTATTTTAGGTTTTATGTTTTTACAATTATTTTAATACTTGTTAATTACATTTCTTTTTGAATTCAAATACTTATTATAATATTTTGTCTTAAAACTGATTTACAATTTATCCTTGGTGAGTCATTTGCCTCGGATTTGCTAATTTCTTTGTTAATTTGTTATAATTTGTTGTAGTTGTTTGTTTTTGACAGTTAGGCATTTTCATAGGCCTAAGTAGCCATTATGGTATTTGACTATTTCATTCAAATTACATCTCATTTTAGCCTAATGGGCTCTATTTTGTTATTATAATTGGTTGTGTTATTTATTGTTGTGTTTTGGGTCTGTTTATATGTTATTATTTTGTCACTATTATTCTATACATAATTGTTTACTATCTGGTTTCCTCGTTTTCTAGGTCATACATTTCTTAACTTTTTTACTTATTCAATTTGCCAATAATAACAATGTGGCTATTATTTACTATTTTTTGATCTTATTAAATACAACATCTAGGCCTATGGTCTGTATAATTCTTCCAGCCATATCCTGTTCATAAGCTTGCTTAAATAATTATTTAACTATTATTTGCTAATATTTGTTTACAATTCATCTCATTTTATATCATTTTTTTTTATAAACAACATCATTTTTTATGAACTTACTTTAATAACGATCCCTTATAAACATGGGTGTTTATTGATTTGTTTTAACTCCTTAATTTTTAAACAATCTTTACTTTCCCTCCATGTTAACACTATCTGTTTTCCCTTTCAGGGTATTCTCCCTTTTAATTATTACTGCATTCAATTAAATTTAACAATAATATTCTTTCTTAACTAAATACTGTCTTCATCACTTTTCAGCGTTCATTATACCTTAATTAACTGTTTATACTTAATTACTACTATTCTTCACTTTTAATCATTTAGTGTTTCCTTTAGATTTATTAAGTGTTCATGCTTTTCTCCTTCACTATTTTTCACTATATTAACATTCTTTATTTTACACTATTCTCATTTAATCATCACCTTCACTTTTAAATTATTTATTGTTTATTATAATTTATTTGGTGTTCATTCTTTATCACTATACTTTGGGGTTTTTACACTTTCATTTTCCACTTCACAAATGTTTTTGTTTTTTAAGTGTTTCTAAATGGGTAATCCCTCTAATTACTATCAATCTACCGTACTATCTCTTTCATTACAAATATCATTAATAATATTAACAATTGTATGTCTTTATATTTTATCATAACATCTAACTCTAATTTGTGGGTTAGTTTGCTTTTTTATATTTAACATTGTTTAATTGGGTTTCTTTCAATTGTCATTTACTTTTTTATCCATTAATTGATAATAATATTTACTTTTTTACATAGGTTAATTATTGGTCTTCTTTCCAATATTCCATTTGAGTGTATCATTTCTCCTGCTCATATTCTTTATTACTTGTTTGTGTATTATCATTTATCTAAAACTGAACTTTTTCTTGTGAAACTTACTGTTTTTCGTTGAACGCGTTTCGGCGTACGTATCCGCCTTCTTCAGCTTTGAGCCAGACTGGCATGGTAGTAACGGTTGTTGTGTGGAAGGTGTAGTGGGGGTGGTGTGTGGACGAAGGGGATTGGCGCGGGGATTCAACTTAATGTTTGTTTTTTGTATAATTGTGTCAAAAAGTGTATGTGATTTATATTGTAATTGATCGTTAAGTATGTTGTTTGGTTGTGTTGTGTGGTGTTTATATATTTCGTATTGTTCAGTTGTGTTGAGTTTTCGACCTTTGGGTAAGTAATGTAAAATTTCAAGATTAGTGTCTATGTTGGTGTAACTGTGGTTTTCTGTGTGTATGTGTGTGGCAAATGCGGAGTGTATATTGTTGTTGGTTAAAGCTTTTAAGTGTTCAGAATAACGGGATGAAAAAGATCTTCCCGTCTGGCCTATGTAAAGTAAAAGTATTACTTTTATTCAAAGGCAACACAAGACAAGTTGAAAACTTCCACAAATACATAAACACTATACACCCCAAATTAAAATTTACACTGGAAATTGAACAAAACAATAGTATAAATTTTCTAGACCTAACAATACACACACGTACAAAATATACAGGAAACCAACCACAACTGACATGGTTATACACAACACATCAAACCACCCAACATAACATAAACATGCGGCCTTCAACCATATGCTCCATAGACTAACTAAAATACCCTTAAATAAACAAGATTACACCGACGAACTCAACACAATAAAATACATAGCAATCAAAAACGGTTACAACCCTAATTTAATAAACACACTACACAAACGCATCAAAAACAAAAACAACAAAACACAAAATACCATCAACACACAACACAATAAATACATCACACTCACATACCACAACTCCTACACACACAAAATCGCCAACACATTCAGAAAACACAAATACTAAATAGCATACAGAACAACCAATACCATAAAAAAACACATCAATAATACAAACACAGACATAGACAAATATAACAAAACAGGTGTTTACAAATTAAATTGTAATGACTGCAATAGTTTCTACATAGGCCAGACGGGAAGATCTTTTTCATCCCGTTATTCTGAACACTTAAAAGCTTTAACCAACAACAATATACACTCCGCATTTGCCACACACATACACACAGAAAACCACAGTTACACCAACATAGACACTAATCTTGAAATTTTACATTACTTACCCAAAGGTCGAAAACTCAACACAACTGAACAATACGAAATATATAAACACCACACAACACAACCAAACAACATACTTAACGATCAATTACAATATAAATCACATACACTTTTTGACACAATTATACAAAAAACAAACATTAAGTTGAATCCCCGCGCCAATCCCCTTCGTCCACACACCACCCCCACTACACCTTCCACACAACAACCGTTACTAAATGATGCCAGTCTGGCTCAAAGCTGAAGAAGGCGGATACGTACGCCGAAACGCGTTCAACGATAAACAGTAAGTTTCACAAGAAAAAGTTCATTTTTAGATAAGTGTTAGTGCTGTGAAAGAAGAGATGAATAATCAAGACAACTATTATCATTTGTTTTCATTTTTATTTATTTCCCTTTATCTTGGGTTTGTTTCTTTTTCATTTCCCTCCTCCTTCATTTTCATTGTATTTGGTCAATATCTTGGTTTTCCACCTTCTCCTTTGGGTTCATTTTAATATGTTGCATTGAGTCATTCAATTCCTTTAATTTGTTTCATTTTTGTTTGGTTTTGGTTTGTTCCCTTCTTCATTTGGTTTGGTTAATCACTGTCTTCTTTGGTTTTATTCTTGGTTTTTTTCGTGGTTCCCTTCTTCTTTTGTTTCCTTTTGTTGGGTCAATCACTTTCTTCTTTTCATTTGGTTTTATTCTCGTTTGCTTTTTGTGGTTCCCTTCTTCTTTTATTTCCTTTTGTTGGGTCAATCACTTGGGTTAGGTCATGTCGTCGTTTGTCGTGTCATTGTCTTTTTATTTTCTTTATATTAAACATTTTATTTTATATGAAGTATTATTTTATATTCAGAGTCATCTTTTTCATCCCTGGTATTTGGGTGGCTTATTTGTGTTGTAACAATATTCACTAATAATATTCCTACTTAACAAAAGGCTCTTCCCAGTTTATTTATGAATTGGGTACATAGAGGTCTTACGAAATAAGAAATAATTAACCACTCTATATTATTTCCTTAAAGCAAAAGGGTAAACATATTTTTAGTGTTCGTACATAAGGACCAAATTATTTTATTTCATACTGACTCGCTTGCGTCTATTGGACTCCAGGGGCTCCGTATGCCATTTCGGTTTGGCGTATAGAGTGCGGGTTGCGTGTTGGATCCTTTTGAGAGGTTCACTGTGGTGTGTGTGTGTGTGTGTGTGTGTGTGTGTGTTCGCGCGCGCGTGTGTAACGCATGTTCAGCAGGACTGATAAAAGTTTGCCAGATTTAGATAACCGTTTCGTAAGGATTGCTCCTCTCTGTAAATTAAAACATACACAGCGATGTCATCTGAAAACTAAAAACACCAGAGTGACCTTTGTAAGAAAGATAGACAATAAAACTTCACACTTTATTGCCATCTCTGTTAGACAAAACTAAATTGCATTTTCTCCAAGTAGGTGTACTGAATATCTGGAATAATCTACTGTACAACAGAGCGGGAATCGAAACGGATTGGTTTTATCGTAATATGTAATCACCCCTCCTCTGTCTCCCCTTCCGTGTGTATGGTTATTTATCCAGTTTTCTGTTCACCATGCACGTGACACTTGACTTTGCTACCACGCTAGAGTATAACCACGCAACCTATAGCATCACGTTGATTTTTGTCATTATTACTGTAGATGCTAAAAACTGGAAATGCTTCCAAATTCCTTATTGGGAAGTTTGAATTTCGTTACGTTGGACACGATTTTACTTGGGTTTTTACTAAAATTTTATGATGCGCAGAAAAAATTGTTAACTTCCAGGATTTTGTAATTTACTTAGAAGTTCATTATTAGGATGTTCAACTGTATTAAAGTAAGCGCTTAACATTGCCGTGTTGACAACATAGATCGCCCGTTCAAAACACATTGTCGAGTCCACAACACATGCGATGTGTGTTAACATGGTTGGATCCTCTTCTTCTTTTAATTTGGCGACTTATTATTATTGATGTATATTGCGCATTGGATAGTTACATAAGTAAAACTACGGGCGTAATACGATTGCGATTGCTTACGGAAGTGTAATAAAAACTGTGACTATCGTTTTCTATAGTGTTCATCTATCTATGCCACTGTTCCAGACCGCGATCCTCATAACATTACTGTTCCCATAATTAAGAAAATTAAGTCCCAAACGGGGAGGATATTAAGTAGATACAGGCCAGACGATACGATATGGTCCCGAAAGATGCTCGACTGGAGTGCAGGAGGCAGAAAGAGATAAACCGGGAGATATGGAGGCATAATCTGGATAAGTACTAAGGGGGATGCATTTGCCAGTGTTAGCCAAACTCTTGTTGTACCTCATTGAAAGGGGTTGTGACAGTACTGGACTCACCTTTTTACTACGCCACCTATTTGGCCGCAAACCGTATCAGCTTTCTAGGGAAAGACGGGAATAATTCCCTAATTTTGAAGTACGTAGTTGGGAATAAGAAATGTAGATACAAGGCACAAAAGGAACACCTCCAAAGGTGGTGTTATCTGAGGGGACGAGCATAGCCTCACCGACGTCAGACATCGCAAGCTTCAAGTAACTGATACACTGCTCTGATGCCTACAAATTGAATTCGCTTCATCCTCGGAAAAGGTTAACATGGTCAGTTGCGACTGAGTGGAAAATTGGACATTGGAAGTAGCTGTCAGTAACCTCCAACGTTTTATATTGGTAGGACGGTCACACGGATCATCGTGATAAAACGGTGAAAATAAAATAACCGTACAACAGAGAAATCGCAGTTATAACTTTAATGGCTGTTTAAATAAACAAAACCACAATATCAGTCGTATGCAAACAGTTCTCAAAGTTATCGATATTGTAATTTACAGTAGATCCCACCTAATTAACGTTGTAGCAATACAAGTCATCGATTACAGAAATCCGCAAACAGTAATTCACAATTACCACTTTACACTAAATCGCTAAAAAAATACACACTCAAGTCAACTCCTTATCGCTTCGTTTCCCGGTCTCAAACTTACTGGCCGAATCCAATCCAATCCAATCGTGGGGCAGCTGCTGGACGTGCCCCAGTGGTTGCAATGTCCGGGTAAACCCGATGACTGCCTGATGTGTCTAATTCATGATAGCTTTGCGCTAGTTAAAAGGATAGAGCCCTCCTTCTAGGAGGGATGGAGGCTGTTATTGTGTAGCAGAACCGCGGAGCGATTCGCAACGGCTGAAAGGGATTTTTTTTACTCTGACTGGCCGCTTCGGAAACAACACTGTGGCGTTATATGTGACAAAACTGGTATGGATGCTGATAGAATAATAGGACCCTGCAGCTCACAAAGCGTGCAAAGCGTCACTAAGCCACGCTGTTATTTTGTCTCCTCAGCGCGACAATATTATAAAAGTTATTATGTTGCAAGTCTCATTATTCGTGAATTTTTTAAACTGTGTGTGGTCAATACCATTTAGTTTTCTCTTTATTCTACAGAATAAATGAAGTGTAAACGAACTGATAAAGCATTATTTACAAAGATGAATATTTATTCATTTAAAAAATCGCGCGCGCGCGCGTGTGAATTAAAACATTGAATTACCCAAATTTCATAAACGTATTTATTTAAAATTCCAAACCATTCATAATTTTGTTTATTTCTCTTAAAAATACGATCCTAAGAGCTCCCGTCGCAGTGACAAGGTTGAAAATCATTGAGAGTTTTTCAGCCTGCTACCGACCGAGGGGGTGCAATTATACTATGTAATTCAAGGTGAGCGTTCGCACCTTGTATTAGTGGCATGCAAAGAACGGGCACCGAAGATGGTCTGATTTGATGTGAGATAGTTAGCTTTGGAGGAGGCCCAGCGCAAGCCTCGGTCCATAAGAGACGAGAATATCCGCTTGCCGGATTTTACCAAGTAACCCCTGACTGCGAGCGCGTAGGTAATCAAGGATATCCCATACGTGGTAACGATTATTTACCTAGGCGGCGGGTCATAGCGTTGCAGAAAAGTAGAGACGGAATTGGTATAGACGATGCGTCATTTTGCGGGCTACTTGCTCGGAATGTGTCCGCAAAGTAAGCCGTAGACGTGTCTCTCAAGGCGAAGTCTTAGACCTAGAGATCATGGATATAGGGTTTCACCTGTGTAAAGTCCGTTAGGGAGCTTTCTGTGTCTGGAGAAGTCTGCATCCGTGCTCGGGGTCCCGTTAATGGAGGCCCGCCGTTTATTCACCCACTCAACGAATGCGTCCAGCTGATCCTGTAGCTAAACTTCGGCGATTTCAGCACCATGATCGACAGCATATACTGCCTTGTCGTCGGCAAATATGGAATTACGAGTCCAGTCGCACTTCCAGGCAGCTTGGGTACGTCGGTGTCGTTGACAGAAAAAAGCAGGGGACCTAGATCGCTGCCCTGAGGTACTACAGTGGTAACGGCTCTTCCGAAGGAACGACGCTATCCACTGTCACGCGGAAAGCTAGCTATCAGATGAACGTAGCGGTCCGGAAGCAGAATTTTCCTAGGTTCTTGTGAACAACAACCGTTCAGGAAAGAATTTTGGAGGGAATAACTAGAGGAACATTCGCTCAGAAGTTAGTAAACAAATCCCGTTGCGGTCTACGCGTGTTTTGTTAAACATGTTTCACTTAAACGATGAAAGTGTAAGAAGGTTGAAACGCGCAGTAGTTATCTTGCTAGGAGGTAGGGAGGTACAGCATACAGAATTAACGAGGCCACATACTGAGCGCCCAGCCATCTCTTATTTCCCACCTCTCTGTACGTCTTACCCACCCTCTGAACTTTCTCCTTCTGCGGTCTACGTACGTACTTCGCTGCAGCGAACACTAACAGACTTCTCACTCTGGTTGTCTGCCCGTCTGTCTAATCTGCCTGTCATGTAAATATTTAAATACAGTATCTAGGCACGTGATACATATAGAAACTGACACCGCTACGCGGCAGCCGTGAATTTCGTTTTTCGTAGTCAGCCTAGCCAAATTGATTTTTCCCAGTGTTAGAGACTTTGCATTTTACTCCCCCTGTATGTACCAAGTAATTGCGTGGGATACTTCGTTTACGGCGATTGATTTTAGACAACTTCTGAAATTTGCAGACATTGAGAAGTTGTACAGTATATAATATTGACACATTCGCCTCAGATAATGGTATCGTCAACGACCTTGAGGAATGAGCAGCGAACACAATCATTCGAGTTTCAAACAAAAATAAATTGTAATAGTTGCGGTTATTTTTGTTACTAATAGAAAAGACTTTAATGTTGTTACGCGGATAGCGATGTTTAGTTGTTTTTCGTGGAATTAATATACCAGAGTCAGACGTTTTATTTGCCTCCAGTATCAGAAAGCTTAACACTTATAAAACAATTCTGTACAAATGCAAATATGTCGTCGTCGTCATTGATACGACCTGTTCCTAATCCGAAATTCACCAATTTCTTCAACGATCTTTGTGGCTTTTCTCTTTTTAGTTGTATTGGGGAGCCGTTTTTGTGTATTCTTCAACGCCAATTCTTAATAGACGCGCATGTACTAACCATACTAACTGGTATTCTTTATCTTCGTTTCACAGCGAATGCTATGAATTCCTGCCACAGATATTCATTTCGGATATGGTCTCGTCGGGTATATCTTTTTACCGCTTTCAGAAATATCATCACAGATTGTATTCTTTCTATTTTGTTGGTATTCAAACTTCGCTGCTAATAAAACTGTAGTTGTATCTCTCTTCTAGAAAGTCATCCGAGCCAATTTCATATCTACATCATGCCATTCCGTAAGTAACTGGGCTCCAAGTATGTAAAAGTCTGTATTTGCTCTAGAACGCCCGCTTCTTCATTTCCTCCAAGGGTTAGACACAGTCTTGTTCCTCTTTCGTCATGACCCTTTCCTTGATTGTCCAACGTCTCGTTCTCTCCGTGGTTTATCTCCGTGGTTTATACTTTTTTACGATCTTTGATAATCGCCATGGGGTCCATAGATTATGGAAAATTAGACCTTTCTTTAAAAGACGAAAATATAAATGACAGGAAAGAGTGAAGATACGAATACGGTTTATTATTATCAACACAATAAGTTTATTGACGTACAAGTACCATATCTGCGTTTGTCAGTTCATTATGGCACACACACACACACACACACACACAGTACTGTTTCTATAGTATATATCAAACAAAAATTAACATGCTGGTAAGGTACAATCACAATGTAAAATAATTTTAGAGTAACACCATGAACCTACATAACGTGATATGATTGTTTTATCACATCAAAATCATAAAACCATTTTACATTACAAAATGACGAAAAAAGTTTCATCTGAATTGACCATTGGGGGAGGGGGGATTCCTCCTCTGTGGATCCGCGCCGGATTCCGTGAATGTTTTACTTCCACCTTGACTTAGGCCTATGTTCATTCGTATACTTATCGTTGATATTATAAATGTCAAGGCCTGCTCTTATTTCCTCAATTGTTTTTGTATCCCAGATTTTTCTTCTTGTACACATGTTTGCTCGAACCGCCCCATTTCCGTTAAATGCCGTTATGTTTCTTTTGATAGTGGATGCCTCGCTATTGTATTTCTCTTCCGTGTTGGTGAGTAGATGAACAGCTTTTTGGATGTCCTGTTCGGAGGGTGCAAGAACCGCGTGATTATCTGCAAATAGTTGTGTTCCAAAAGACTAAGCGTTATTCAGCACAATTAATAAATTCAAATATAAATTTGCCACAGTTATAAACATTTAAAGCACTTAACAGTCAGCAGTAAATGCCTGGCGATAATCGGTTTTAAAAATAATTTGCAATCGACCCACTGTCTTGCGCTACGCCTTTATAAAGATCGCCAGCAAGGTAAGCAATACGTTACAGCCGGGGAAACGCCAAAATCATCTGGAGTAATGTAGGCATACTACATTGATATACTAACGTTACGACGTTACGCCTCTCGACTGTCGCGAAATGGGGTTACAAGGCTTATGGGGTCTTTTTATAGTCGTTTATTGTACAAGGCTCGGTTATGTTCCTATTATTACGAAGAATTACATCCTTATCTGGTGAGTCATCATTTTCGAATTCTACAGCTGGTTGTTTTTGTGTTGCAATGCGACTTTTACAAATTCTTCACTTGTCGGGAGAGAGATTATACCTTTCTTGCTCTCGAAGCAGTATCTAGGAGTCGTGATTGGTCGGACTCGAGATTGATTTGTGATTTCGCGTGCTGTGACTTGTCTTGAGCGGTGGACTTGATGTCGTACTCTCAACTGGTAAATCCTATATTAGGTAGGCCTACTTCGTACACCACAGAGGGTTAAATGCAAGACCTATACCCAGGACGGTTAGTTACTTAATTTCACTTCATGTTAAACTGAAACCTGCTGATTGGCGTCCTCACCTGTTGAAACTGTCTCACCCGTTGGCGTCCAACATCATTTTTCTTATCGTCTGTGTGCATAATATTAAAATTAGGATATCTTGTAGCTAAATTTAAATATTTTACTCTTCACCGTTTTCTTTTACCTTCTTCTTTTTCCTTCTCTTCTTCCTCGTCCTCCTCGCCGTCGTCGTCGTCGTCCTCCTCCTCCTCCTCCTCCTCCTCCTCCTCCTCCTCCTCCTCCTCCTCCTCCTCCTCCATTTTTTTATGGTAGACTCTTTCAGCATTCCTATAGTTTATCCGTATGTTTCTTCATTATTTTTCATACCTCGTGTTCCACCGATTCAGTGTCTGCGAACATCGAATTACGCACTAACTAAAACGTATTCACGATTTTCTCAACACTACGTTTTCTAAATTTTGAATGAATTTTATATTAAGAGTTTTCGTGACGGCGGGGTAGCTCAGTGGAAGAGAACTCGTTTTCGTAGCTTTACTCATCATGTTGTGCGGTGAGTTCGGTCCGGATATACCTGCTGTTGGGGCAGTACAACGGTCTGGTTGAGGCAGGAGAATCTCAGTGAGTAACAACGCGACTTCTATATGTGAATATTGGAATACCTTTCTAATGGGCACCTCGTTAAATATGAACTGTTTAATTATTCTCTGCCGGTAGTGTGATGTTTTATTGGCTCGCGTACATAAGTTTCAATTTCATCTCCCATTGATACTGATATGCACAATCAGTGGCGTAACTAGGAACTGCTCATGGAGGGGGGATATAATTAGTTTGGGGGTAGAGACTATCTTGAAGGTTGGACCCCCTTGCATCTACAACTCTCCCTGGTTTGTCTGAAGTGACGCTATCAGGCGAAGGTTGAAGTTTCCTTTCCTCGATTATTGTGTGCGCTCTCTCGCCCGCAGATTGTTCACTCGTGCCTCTACTTCTCCTTGACCCCACTCCGCCCCCTTAGCACGGACGAAGGCCCACCGCCAAGAAAAGACAAACATCTTCAAGCACGTCTGCCCATTCCGCCGACCTACGAAGCTGCGCCTTCCATCCCTCCTGTCAACACCGTGTCCGTGCCGGAGCATGGGGACATGCAGATTGGGGGTTGCGTTTGTCGTAGGCGTGTCTAGTGCCGCCTTTTGTGAGCGCTTGCTCCTCCTATGTTCTCTACCGTGACCCGGCATTGCCTTACGCACCCTCTAGAGACTTTTCTTGGACCGGTTTTAGGCGCTTGACCCTTTGTGGCTGGGCAATTCCTGCCTCCGAATCGAAAGGTCTCTAAAGACTCCACCGATACAACCGTTGCGCGCCTGAACGTGGCCTAGAGTTGATAAAAAATTAGCTTATTTCATCCCTCATAAAAAATTCAGCAGTGAGGTTCAATCACTGCAAAGGGCGAGAAGACTACTCACGGTAACAAAGGAGACGACAGGCAGCCATTGGTCTCGCCCGGATACTGCGACCACTGGCAGTCATTGGTCTCGCCCGGATACTGCGACCACTAGGACATGTGAAGCTGCTACCTTAACAACTTGGGCTAAGACTTGTTAAAAAATATGGAAAAGCTCTGATTTCGAAGTATTCTACCGTGATTAATTGTTACTGAAATTAAAGGTAATAAATCTCATGTCATTAAAAATCACCTTTACTTATAAATTTGTATTCTTAACAAATCTTGTGAAAATGAGTCTTCTTGAAGATATTTTGAAAAGCCCTGTTGTATTACCCGTTCCCGGTTAAGTTAAGGATGTTATCCCTAGAATGTTTTAAGCAACTTATAGTTTGTGTTAAAGTACATTATTTTTTATGTAATTCCAGCACAAATGTCGTCTCATTTTTTCTTATGAAAGTCAAGCAACCTGGTTTACCTGTGCAAAGAAGTCGAAGGTTTCAAACCGGAGAGATATTAGGCTGAGCAGTCATTAGACAACACTGTAAGGCGAAGTGTGTTTGGACGAAAAAAATAAAATAGTAGATTAATAGGCTCTGCCTTCGTTTTGTGGCGCGTGAATAATTGCTTTTTAAGGCTGCAATCTCCCAAACGTTTGTATTTATCAAACGTTGAGTGATTGTTATTATTAAGATAACTCTGTTTTATTAATTTAAAAACATTATAATTCCTTTTATTTCTACAGTTATTTGTAAGCCTGATTTAACACACGCAACTGGGTTACAAATAGGCCTATATCAAGTTATTATGGAATTTTGGTGAAATTTTTAATGGTTCTAAGGGGGGATTGATTCCCTGACTGCCCCATTGTGCCCCCCCCCGCATTTACGCCACTATGTACAATGCACCACAACTTTTTTCATAATTAGTAATTATGATCAATCAAATTTCCTCTGAATACTTACAGTTTTGTCATAACATGTTTCTTGTGAATCGATAGCCACGGCTTGTATGGGACAACCCACAAAACTACGTTCACGTTGCCTCCTGTGGCCTGGGTAGCCGGAATGACACAACGAAGATCCAGTTCTTCGGATAATTCCAAATTACCAGAGGAACTGCAAGAATTATTGAACAGACCTTCTATCGACTTCTCTAGTGGTGAGGTAAAAGAACTCAGACAGTTTTTACATGAATTCAAAGATTGTTTTGCAGTTCGGGGACAGTCACTGGGATGAATCTCCCGTGTGCAACATCGCATCAATACCGGGGACACAACACCGATACGCCAACCTCCTCGAAGGCCTTCATTATGTAAACAAGAGGAAATGTCTCGGTTAGTACAGGACATGTTGACAGAGGGAGTAATCGAACCTTCGTCAAGTGCTTGGTCTTCTCCTGTAGTGCTGGTAGCGAAGAAGGATGGTGGATTGCGTTTATGCGTAGACTACCGGAGGTTAAATGACGCCACAAAGAAATACTGCTATCCATTACCTCGCGTTGACGATACACTCGAGACGTTGTCCGGAGCACAGTGGTTTTCCACATTGGACCTGAAGAGTGGATATTGGCAAGTGGGTCTTCATCAAGAAGACAAGGAAAAGACCGCTTTCTCGACCCCAAGTAGCTTATTCCAATTTAACGTCATGCCATTTGGACTCTGTAATGCACCGGCAACATTTGAAAGATTGATGGACCTGGTACTCCGGGGCCTGACATGGAAAACTTGCCTTGTTTATTTAGACGATGTCAGTGATCGGGAAGACTTTCAAAGACCATTTGGAAAACCTTGAGGAGGTTCTAACTAGAATTCACGATGCGCAACTGAAGCTGAGCCCGAAGAAGTGTTCTGTATTCCAGAAGGAAGTACAGTATCTGGGCCATTTGGTTTCGGCAGCGGGTGTTAGCATGGATCTTAATAAAGTAGACACCGTAAGAGACTGACCAGTGCCGAAGAGTAAACACGAAGTTCGGAGTTTCCTGGGGTTATGCTCATATTACAGACGTTTTGTGAAAGGCTTCGCTACTATTGCTAAACCACTACATGAGCTAACGGAAAATAAACGAAACTTCCAGTGGTCGAGAGACTGTGATCAACCATTTAGGACTTTGAAAATTGCATTATGTTCGCAGCCAATTCTCGCTTTCCCAGCTTCCGAAGGGAAGTACATTGTGGACACAGACGCAAGTAATACTGGTCTAGGAGCAGTTTTGTCTCAAGTGCAGAACGGTGAAGAACGAGTAATAGCGTATTACAGCAAGACACTTTCTAAACCAGAGAGAAATTATTGCGTTACAAGGAGAGAGTTGCTGGCAATCGTCCGAGCGTTGGAGCACTTCCATAAATACCTCTATGGAAGAGAGTTTTCACTACGTATCGACCATGCCGCGCTTGCATGGCTCTTGAGATTTAAAAATCCGGAAGGACAGTTGGCAAGGTGTCTTGAACTCTGCAAGAGTACAACTTCAAGGTACAACATCGACGGGGGCGCCTGCATGGTAATGCAGATGGCTTATCACGAAGACCGTGCCCGGAAGACTGCCGTCATTGCCACAGAAAGGAAGAACAAAACTCAAGCGAACATGTTCAAGCCATCACAGTAGATTTCCTGACAGACGGCTGGACAACACAAGACTGTCGACAAGAACAGATGACTGATGAAGACATTGGACCGATCTTGACAGCAAAAGAGGAAGGTCGCCGCCCAGATTGGCAAGATATCTGCCGTGGTTCCGAAGGGCTACTGGGCACAATGGGAATCTCGCACCTTAGAAAATGGATTGCTAAAAAGGGCTTGGGAAAGTGCAGATGAACGAGACGTGGTCATGAAGTTGATAGTTCCCCGAAGTAAAGTGCAGTCTGTTTTGAAGGAGATGCATGATGGAAGATCTGGAGGCCATCTTGGCGTTAACAAAACCCTTGACAAAATACGGAAGCGATTCTATTGGCTTCATCTTCGCCACGACGTAGAGCAATGGGTTCGGACGTGTGAAATATGTGCTGCAAGCAAGGGCCCACAAAGGAGACAGTATAACGTTGGACTGCCTTTCGAGAGAATTGCCATAGACATTGCTGGACCATTCCCAGTTACTGACGATGGAAACCGGTACATCATGGTTGTAGGTGACTACTTTACTAAGTGGGTGGAAGCCTACGCAATTCCAAATCAGGAGGTTACCACTGTGGCAAAGCAGTTAGTTCACATCTGTTGCCGTTATGGGGCCCCTATGGAAATCCATACGGCTCAAGGGAGAAATTTCGAATCAGGAGTGTTTAAAGAATTATGCCGTCTATTCGGAATTCGAAAGACCAGGACAACGCCTCTGCATCCTCAGTCGGACGGGATGGTTGAGAGATTCAATAGGACACTTGAGCAGAATTTTTCGAAAGTAGTTGACCGAGAACCCAACAGACTGGGACTGGGACCACTATTCCTCATGGCGTATAGATCATCAGTACACGACACAACCGACATGACTCCACCAAAATTGGTGTTTGGGCGGGAGATTCGTCTTCCTGGGGACTTAATGTTCGGATCACCTGAGACTCAGTCCCAAGAGCCGCAGAACTATTCCTCGCAATTAGAAAACCAACTGCGAGAAATGAATCGCTTGATAAGAGGACGGCTGAAGATTGCCAGTGATAAAATGAAAACTCGGTATGACATCCGAAGCAATAGTGTGGGTTTCCAAGAAGGAGATCAGGTCTGGTTGTTTCAATCCAAAGCGCCGGCGTTGTCGCTCACCTAAGCTTCAGTCTAACTGGGAAGGACCCTACACTGTGAAAAAAAGAATCAACGATGTTGTTTATTGGATTCATCAACAGGAAGGACAGCGAAAGTTCAAGGTCGTCCACCTAGACCGCCTGGCTAAGTACGACTTCAGAGACGGGTTGCCAGTTCGGGACGAACAGGCTTAAGGAGGGGATATAAATACCAGTACTCAACGACGTTCAATTCAGTATAGCAGCGATATATTTTCAGTGCGGTCCGAGTTATAATCGGGCGAGATTAGCGTGTGCGTTCAAGTGGTTATTAGTGAAGTGTTGTGTTTTATAATCGGGGGTATATTGTAATACAACTGTGTTTTAATATTAGTTGACATTTATTTGCGTGTGAACAATTTTAATTTGATTTGTTGTAGAGACTGTGTTGTTAATTACGAACTGTTTAACTGTAAAAATTAAAGCTGGTAATTAGTGACTTAATTGGTGTCTTGTATTTTGTTTCCACTGTACCTACGACGATCAAGTAGACCTTCGTAACAATACGATTGATTTCAGGATGTTATCACACGTTTTTGAACCACTTTAAAGACAGTAATGTTGATTAGTCTTCGCTTGTTTTTTTTCTTTTGTATGGAGCCGACTCGACCGGATTCCCCCCCCCCCTCAGACCAAATTCTGGATACACCACTGACGCCGATTGTGACCTGTGAAATATTTATAACTTAAAGGGCTCAAATATTGCGTATACAGTACATATAGAATAGAATGGCTTTAAATATTGTCAATTTTTCTATGTTCTACGTTCCTACCATTTTCAGGTGTCTTTTAATTTCGCGCCGGTATTTTACCATTTTTGTACAGTTATTTTTTTTCTCATTCATATTTTTGTGTAATTTTTCTTACCTTCGTTTCATTATTTAGTCATTTCAGTGTTTCTGTGCAGAGTGCATCATATCCGTAGGTTATCGGCGCTTTTAATACTAATGGATACTCTTTTTAACTAATCAGTTACCGAACTTAGAAAAAAATAATGTAACTGTCTTGCATCTTTTATGATCTTTCCAGCCGATAACGTGCCCCTTCACTAATTGATAATGAAAGTCTTAGTTTTCTTTTCAGATTGTTTTGGTTATGGATTACATATCGTCCTAATAATCACGATATGTAGATATCTAATTGTGTTGCTATTAAAGAGAATTGTTTATACGGTATAGAATAAAATGTATTGAAGTATTATTGTCTCAATATTATTAGTAAACATCTTTCTTAAATTCATTATAAATATCATCATTGTAATAGGTCTATATGGTCATGACTATTATTTCAATGAGCATTACATATTTTGGATTATTTTCAGACATTTTATTAATGTCTCTGTCGTCTTAATGTCATTTAAAAACTATTTAGGTCATGAAAATCTGGGGCAAGATAGAGTAGCGGTGTGCGAGTGAAGGGTAACTAACTAAAACAGAATGTTTTAGATTAACTGTAACAAAATACGAAAGGGATTTCTGTTGAAATATTTAGATTTAATGTTTAAACGCGTACAGATGTGAATGTGTTCAGTAAACACTGTGACGACTCTGACGGGAGCCGGTGTTCTAAATTAAACCCCCGCCCGCGCTCAGGGTAGTATACAAGCGGCCGGTGTTTACATAGTTTGTGGTGGGTGCTCCACCTTTTCCGACCGCCCTGCACGAAACAGGTAAAATATTAAATTGGACATGCTTAGCCCTTCTCCACCTTGCTCGTCTCATCCCTGCGCCCCTTGATTAATACGTACTGTTTTGTTTAAAACAGAGGAAAAAGTAACACATAAATACTTTAGAGGGGGTGTTGTGTAAGTGAATTTTGTTTACGCCGAGCTCTGGGCGATGTTCGTAGTTTGTTTTAGGTATTATCGTGACGCTAATGAAGACGTATCGTACACAGAGACACGGATGTATCGAAACCTTTACTAGAGGTAATAAACTAGCTAGAGTGCTACCGTAAAACACACACTCTTGTTGTAATACCTTAGAATGAGTCTCCCGTCACTGTCTCATACCACCAACATGCCAGGTCGTGTATCACGTTCTCCGAGTAGAGTAGAACTGACAGTGCAAGACACTGGCGAGCTCCCGCGTTCTTCGGGCTGCCCGTCACCCTGATGCCGCATGCACAGGTAATGAGTGGTGTAAATTTCGAATGGCATATATGTACTGCTGTTTGCTTCCGAACAATACGTGACTTCATAGCCGAACAAATTTCTGTCACAGTTCAACAGTCTTGGACGCCCGCGAATATCTACTTCCGTTGGTATACTATAGAACCACAGCTACAGATCTTATTACGAAAAGCGCCATCATCCTCTTCCTGTATAAGGGCGTGTAGGTTGCCGGCGCAGATAGGATTGTGTATAGTGAAGCCAGATTATGGGCACCGAAACAGTACTGATTCAGTCATAGTCATGGAATTAAGCAGTGAAGAAGCTATGTGTTTACTCATTTCTTCAGAAGGTTTAGCTTAAAATTGGAACAAGAGAGAAGTTGTGTGCATGAATCTAATCCCTATCAGATTACCTACAATCCTCCTCCTCCTATGGCGCTACAGCCCAAGTCGGGCCCTGGCCTCCGCCTCCAATCTACTCTATCCATTGCAGCCCTCCTCCAATTTCTTATCCCCATGTCCCTCGGGTCCTCTGCAACGCCATCTTCCCACCTCTTCCTCGGTCTGTCTCTAGGTCTCGTTCCCTCCAATGTACCCACCAGAGCCCTTTTGGGGTTCCTGCCATCCTCCATTCTCATAACATGTCCGGCCCAACGCAATCTTTGCATTCTTATAAATTTTGAGACTGGTATCTCTTTATATATTTGATACAGTTCATTGTTGTATCTCAGTCTCCATGAGCCATTTTCTTGTATTGGGCCTATAATGCGTCTGAGCATTTTCCTTTCAAAGGTGTCTACTATGTCGGCTGTTTTCTGTGTGATTTTACCTGCAGTATCCAGATACATATCGTTCCAACAGGTATCTACAACAACCCGGGTGGAAGATCAAGTCCCTTGTCCCTAATTTCGGCTTTCATTAAACGTTTGATATCAGTGTTTCCGTATCCATCAGGAAAATAAGAAACGTAACTCAAACGAATAAAACACGTGCAGAACGCTCCGACTCGGCGTTGGTTTCTGAAACCAGAATGAACATGTCATTCGGGTAAACTGTCTTGAGTCAGACTACCTGTGCACGCGTGTACCGGTACCTGCCGCCATTATACGCGCTCTCGTCTAAAGACAGCTGACTATCTGTGGCGCCAGTCGGCACCGGTTGTCGAAATCCGAAAACCTGCCTGCACTCTACGCGTACCATAACTCGTGCCGAGGATCCAGTTGCCTACCATCGGGTCTCCAATCGACCTCATCTTTCCTATTTCACGTGGGACCAAGCTGACTGACACATAAGGAGTTTCCCCCTGCTTCTGGCCTGCCTAGTGCTCCCGTTTGCACCCAGATTCCCGACCTAACAGACGTGCGTTCACTCTAAGCGGGCAACTACTCCTGCTTTCGTAGCTCTCATATTAGATAGTTTATCAATTATGAGAAAAATTACAAAAATCTTGATTCCTCCACTATTTCTTTAGTAATACAACAATTGTAGATTACACAGTTGTACATTAAAAACTAAGGATTCGGATTTGGGTTACAACTCCTGTTAGCCTGACACACTGCTGTGCTTTCACAATTTTACAAATTTTTAAATCTTTTTTCGGCCCTGAGGTCGCAAAATTTTGAACTTTCCAAAACTTAACACTACATTAAGATATTAGTTAAAATTATCATTTGTTTATGCCCTACATGAATATTTGCGATTGCATCAAAATTTTCACCCACTTTTTGGGTCTTGACTTTCAAAGATTTTGCATATTCCAAAATTAATAGTATATTCAGATTGTGGTTAAAATTCCCTTTAATTTGATACCCCACATGGGCTTTTTAGATTTTTCAAAATTTTGACAGCACACATTTTTACCGCCCACCCCGTTTTTTTGGGGGCTCACTCTCAAAAACAATATTTTTCTGGAGGGTAACATTATGGACACATACGCCAAGTTTTACGAAAATCGGTTGATGCGTTGAAAAGTTATCGTGAAACATACCCCAAATAGACAGACAGACAAATGCCAAAAGGTCGAGTTAAAAGTGAGAACTCGCCTCGCTCTTTCAATTATGAACTTGTGGCTCACTGAGCTGATTACGGAATAATAATGTTAATTGCTATTGGAGAGGGGACCAGATCTCCATCCTCCCACATTAAATAACCGATCTGTGGAGTGAGTCTTCAGAAACTATTCGAACACCGTCAGTGTATTAAGTTTGTAGTAAAACCATTTGAACGTAAAATCTTTTCTAATAATTCGTACCATAAATATAATTATTTTACAGTTTCTTCGTAAACAGACATCAGTTTGTGACAGTACACGTTCCAAAGTTAGGGTTTTCGCTTCATAAAGTTCGTTAATATACAATCGTGGGAGCGTGTAATTTTTCATTTCTTACTATATTAAGAAGGTAGATAAAACTTGAAGGTAATTTGATATGTATGATATTTATTAATGGTATGAATGGTAGATATAATGTAAGTAGGCCTGTTATTGAAAAGTATACATCGTTGTACTTGACATATTTAAAGGTAACGTTAGTATTGTCATAAATTAATACTCAAATGGCATTGGGGTATTTTAAAACATACAAGCGCGCACGAGCGTATTACACATTACGGTCATGTGTAATGAATTATTAGATTATTGAGGCCATCTCTGTGTGGATTAACCTTTATTAGCGTTATCACATGTACCGTAAGTACCTTACTGCAATTTTCCGCTTAACTGAAGTTACGGTAATAGTAAATCGCCCGAGCATAGCTAACGAACCAAAGACCAAGTTCCCCTTTCTCTCACCCCCTCCCTGTCTTTGTGCGTCGCAAGGTTATGAATATTCAGCGACTGTAGTCCTTGCGTAGCCAGTCTTCGGTCCTAATGATCCGGTCGAAGGTTTCGGTTTGTATGTTTTAAATGTTGTCTTCAAACTGTTACTGATAGTGAAATGCACAGGGCAGACTACCCTTGCCCATTTAGGGCTAGGGGTTTAAGGCAAGGAATCGGATACCTCACCCACAAAGGTAGGGAATAATATTTCAAGTACAGTAGTTAGGTAACGCAAACACTTTCGCATGTATCTTCTTATTTTCTCTAATCTATTTAAGCGTGACGGTTCCTGCTGTTATTATATTCACAGTTTCTAATAAGAAACTCCTTATTCTTTGATATTCTAACTCCAGCTCATTCTGATATTCTGACGTACCTTTCCTTTTCCCCTTAACATTCCTAATGTCCTATTTATTTATTTTGTTACTCTGTTATCTCTTATGACCCTACCCGTTTTCACTTAAATCCTACTGTCCCCGTTGTTATATTTTCGTTGTGTTACGTTATCGTTAGTGTAGCAGTATTTCAGCGGTGTGCCTAAAACTCTGATGCTGACATTCAGTCCAAAGTATAGGGTTTCTTTACACCTAATCGCTTACCGGCTTCAAGGTCTTTTTCATCATTATCTTCACAACACGGCATAGGCAAGGTGCTGCCTTCAAAGATCCTCCAGCCATCTCTTCCTGGATCTATCCACACACCTGTGTTCTATAGGTTTGTATTTCCAGACTTGCTTGGCAAATCTGGGATCTGACATTCTTTCTGAGTGTTCTTTCCACCGTTGTTTGTAATCTTTTAATTTTTCATTCAAATTAAAAACTTTTAACTCTTCTCTTATGGCCGCATTCTTTATACGGTCACGTTTATAACACCTTAAACTCATCTCCGTCCGGCTGTGTTCTTCGAAAGTTCTGAGGAAATGAATTTCCCCATTATAGGGTACCGGCCTATAAATGGGGAGTCATGTGGAGGGGCGCCCCATTACGGGCCACGACTTCCGTTAATTTTTATCCAGGACTGTCCTCCCCTAGCCTTTGGTGCTCCAACACCCAACTGCAAGGCAGCAGCAAAATATAATCCCATAATAATAGGACGCAGTATTACAGCCGACTAAATCCAACTAGATTCCCCCCCCCCCTGTAATACTCCAAAGATAAGCCGGTCTAGAATAATTTCTCTTACGCACTAACTTGGTACTGGTGGCTATTCCTGCCTTCCGGTCTAGATCCGTGCTGTTCTGCATCAACTGGGTCACCTCCTGTAGGATGTGGCACTTTACCACGCAGTACGGTCTCGGCTGGAGAGAGGCTAAGGGCTTCTTTGGGAGAGTACTTTATCCAACCCTAAGAAGTTGTGAGGACCAGTGCCCAGTCAACCCGGTACAAAGGTACTACCTCTCCATATTTCCTCGACCCCAAGATCTTTTTCGTACCGTTATTCGTCTCTAACGACGCGTACAGATCGATGTTCTTCATATTGTTTAACTCTGTCGTTGACAGAAATATTCTAAGCGCCTTCTTACATCTTCATTCCTGATCTGATATCTCAAGAGTGAAACCCTCGACTCTTCTTGGCGGACTACAGACGCAGTTCATGTTTCCGAAGTGTCTGCAAGGGGCTGACACCACCGGAACTGTATAAAACGTTATCGTTACATATAAGTAGGCCCCGTATAAATGGATCTGAATCCCGTTTGGACTTTTGACGTAAAGCTTTAAACTTTCGTTACATAAAATGCATTATAATTGAGTTTATTCAACTTTCGAACTTTTCCACTAAAAAGCATTCTGAATCGTAGACAGTGCTCCGCGGTACGTTCGGAATAGTGACTTCCACCGTGATCTACAAGTGGGAATCACATGATGTGCTCAAGGTCAGGAACAACGGCTACAAGAAGATTTGATCGGACCACACCTCTGTGAAGTTCTTTATCGAATACTTGAGAGCGCCAATTCGTTAACCTAGTTCTGGACCATTTGTTATTACTTCAAATCAACTGTAAACTGACATTTGATTAAAAATGTAAATTACTTACAAAGCCCTTTTAGTTTTGTAACTACGAATAAATATTCCAACGTTAAATCCGTTTATGATAAGTTACTTCAAGAAGCTGCACGATAGAGTAATGAGAACATCCTAATTAGATGTTGATCACGTTTCGGTTTTATTTTGCGTTATACGAAAAACGTTCTCACTTTTTGCAGAACGTTGTTCACCACTGCATGTGTTCACTCATTATTTTTTTGTTTTTTTTTGTTCCAGGTAAGGGAAAAATGGAGTATTGCACGTAATTCATGTAAACGGTACGAAATAATCATGAGAAATGCGTCTGCTCTTGTGTGGTCATAAAACACGATGAAGCTGTTACATGCTGTGGACGTAGAAGCCTCGAAAGACGGAGGAAAAGTTAGAAGTCGCCCTGTCCGTAAGGTAAGACCGGTAACTAATTTCTAGGCGCGTATAAATCTTTGTCGTATGCTTGTTCATAAGTAATTTTTAATTGTATGTAAATAGCTGTTTTTACTGTGGTGACGTTCAGTCACCACCAGAGACAGTAAAAATAATTTAATTAACACTTTTACCTTCTGTCTTTACATGGGTTTAAAACGTTCTGCTACGTCCTCCGATGCTCATCTTCATTTTCCTAGTCCAGCCACAGATTATTTTTTTGACCTACATGTAGCAAATGGTCCTCCTGGATAATTTCAGCTTCTTTTCACGTGTATGACTTTATTATATCGGCCTCAATTTTAAACACTTTTATCTAAATCAAAATATTTTATTCAACAGTTGTTCTCCAGAAATACAGTAATCTGTTACATACTGTTTCAATAATAATTAACAGTAGGCATACTACAGTCCCAATGGGCAATTGTTAGGTATTTCGGTTTTCTCATCTGTCCATCTCCGTGTGCTTTCTTCATCATCATCGTCGTCCTTGAAACTTCAGGCACGTGGCCTATGTCACACAACTGCCAGAGTCTACATTTTGCCGACTCCGCTGGTGGGGAGGTGTGTTTTGGTATATGTATTCGTGTGTAGATGTCGCGATTGTTTGCCGTTTTAATCCGTGGCGTAGCGTTTCGTCCGAATTCCACGAACAGCCAGCTTACGGTTCGGCTTGCTACCTGACCGAGTAGCGTTTCGTCCGAGGCCTACCATCCTAATACTGTTTAATGAAGCTTTAAAACCTATTGTTCATTGCTTAGGTTTACAGTGCGATAAGGTCCATTGTTAGAGCCAGCCAGGACTGCGTGCCCTCTTTAATTGGCACCTCTATGAAAACAGAGGTGGGCATGCCGTATAGCCTCGCACTCGGCATACACGATAGAAGGTCATAAGTGACCCACGGACGCCATGGACCCGCACGGATAATCCATGGATTTTTTAAGTTTATTTTTTATAGAATGTTTAAAATGCTTAACAGCTCCATGGAATTACCGCACTCGGCCTTAAAGTGTAAGGCCTAGTCCCAAAATTAAATTGCAGCTTGCGCTTTGTCATTTATAATGTGTTACTCAAAATGCTTGATATAATTATATCCTTAAATTTTTGCAGCTGTCGCTTTGTCAGTTAATTTATATAAATATAGATAACATCTTAATAATAAACTATAATCTCAAGGTATTATACAATGTCAGCATATAGCTTTGTCAAATCACTTATGCATCATTCCTAGGTATCTTGCTTCCGTAATTTTAATCCATTTGGATAAAGAAAGAGACATTTCTTAAAAATTTGTCTATGTCTCCTGACTGCTTCAGTGGCTCTTAAAATTCTGTTGTCCATCGAGACATATTTCTTCTTCCTTTTCACCCCTTCTAAATTCAGCTCCATTCTTACAATCTTAGCATCTGAATATTCTGCTTCTTTCTTCAAATACATAATCAGATCTTTCACTCGGGGGTGTGGTTTACCCACGACTGAGTGCAATCGGTGGTTCCACCCTTCAACCGCGTTATTTGTCCTGTGTCTCCTTTGGTGGCAGTTCCACATGTCAATTGAAACCTGTGGATTTTCCAACCACTGGTCCACAAAGTAGTCGAAACATTCAGTCAATTTTTCATTTTCTTCTGCCTGACTGTGGATATGAATCCAGCCTTCCTCCACTTCCGTTGGCTTTAAGAATGCTAAGGCAGCACACATCCTGATGGAGTTCCGAACTTCCTGATTGGATTTGTACATACTTGTAAGCCCAATGTTCTGTACCTTCCTCCAAAGACTTTGTGAAAAATGGAAAAAACAACCTTGTACTTTAGCTCTTGGAATGACATGTTTGATTGCTTCAATAGCTGCCTCGAAATCAATGTTCACTGTTTCAGGAGCCTATTCCGGTACTACTTGAAGGATAGCTCCTTCAAGTAGGCGAATATAGGTAACCTTTTTCTTGTCAGGAAGCAACGCAAAAACTGCAGGCGTAACATTTGTCTCTTCTCTAGTGCTTCCTAAATCTACGTGAACTGTGTACAACTGAGCAAACTGCTTGCTAACACTCTTAAATGTTCCATCCAAGAAAATATTTTTGTTTTGTTTTAATATTTCTTTCCCTCTGGAACTTGCAAATATTAATAACCTCTCACCTTCACAGTCGTCAGCTAGTAAGAAAGTGTTGCCATCTGCCATGACTAAAATTTCTGGATCCAAATTCACTTCCTCTCGACGATTTGGCCCAGTCTGCACTCCCTGCGCTGCACTCCGCTGTCTATGCAATGTAGTTTTAAAAGTTGTAAACTGAGGTATCCTAGTCACCAATTCATATCCTGTCTGCTGGAGGTCTTTAAATTCTTCGTCATAGATCTAAAAAGAAAACCCAAAAAAACAGTAGATAATTGTAATTGTAATACCTAATTGTAATGGTAAGAAACTTTACAAAGAAAACATATTCCTACCTGTGAAATCGATGTGTCGGTCTCCTCACGAGCTCTCTTCTTGGCCTGCGACAGCTTTGTGCACATCAATGCTGGCCACATCAGGAACACACTCGTGGCTCTCTTCTTTAATCAATTCACTGTTGTTGGTAATAACTTTTCCACCACATGGTCGCGCAACACAACACCACACAACTTCACCAGACCTATTCTCCCTCTTCTTTGTGTACCGGTACCCATTACATATCAAACTCGGTTGACCTCTTTTGGTTGTTGTAAACTCCATCTTACGAATAGATGTGTTCTCCTTGAAAGCACTGATACAAATAATGTCAACAATGTATTGCGCCCTCCCTCAAGGGTGGAGGAACCACCGATTAGTCAAGGTGTGACTCATCATCAGTATGTCGCTATGTCAATGGCTTGACTCAGGTACCTGACCCAGGCTCGGACGAAACGCAACTCATTATCCTGTTTACTGATCCGTAAAACCGTCGCGGACGAACTGTAGCATTTTTCTACGAATTTCGCTTTCGGACGAACTGCAACTCGGACGAAACGCTACTAACCCTTTTAATCAGACCACCTAGAGCTAGGTAAACGGGGGAATCGATAGCACAGCGCGACGGACGAACATAGTGTGAAACGGCCGCTCTTCCACTGCGGTACCTTTTTTATTTTCTTGATTACGTATATCATGTCGTCTACTTTAGTTTGGTTTACTGTCCGTTTGTCTTCCTATCCCTGCTGGTTATTCATAGAATAATTCTGTTGACTCTTAATGCTCTTGAAGTCGTAGCAGAAGTCGCTTTTGATCCGTAACAAACTGTGTGTCTGTTACTTTTAACATAGGTGTGTCTAAGGTGCTCAGCGCGAACCGTCGTGTCTCTGTTATTCTCTACCCACTGTTCGTATCTCTGACCTCCGAGACATTACAAGAAGCTCACATTAATTAAAGACGTTCCGTTTTCAAGTACAGCGGAGTTTTTTATCCTATCTCTGCTGGTTATTCAAAGAATAATTCTGTTGATTCTTAATGCTCTTGTTAATGCTCTTCATATTGTTGCTTGTTTGTTCCTTGTCTTTTCCGACTAACAATTTCTGCATTGCATTGACTTCCTATTTCACTTCATTCACAGGTTGCATACGCTTACCACCGATGTCGGACTTCTCAGCTACGGACTTCGTATCAAACATTTTTTGACTTTCCCATGTTTGGTCTGTGACCTCTATAATTCTGACATTTAGTTCTTACATCTTTTTAAAAAATACAGGCTATCCATGCTTTAGAGCACGACTTGATATTTTAAAAGTTTCCCAACGCAATTCAGAAAATTAAAGTTTCATATTTAATGACTGGACTTTAAAGAAATCCCAGGCCAGTCGTATGACAGCGGCCGAAATGAGATTTCTCAGGCACGTGACAGAATCTCAAAAGACATGTCGATGTACACAGGAACTGAATATTATGAGTATATGTGATAAGATTGCCCAATATCGGCTAAAATGGTTGGACATAACGGAATGACGACTGCTGCATCCCCAAACAGCTATTGAATTATAAACCGAAAGGACGGAGAGACGTTGGACGTCCGAAGAAGCCTTGGAGTGACCAGCTAGTCTATCTGCTTGGGACTGGATGAAACTAGTTTTGGTTTAATTTTTACTGAAGATGATGGTGATGGTAACAGTCGTAAGGATAAATATATCTGTATATAAGTTTGAATAAAATACTGAACGTAATTATTACGATGAATGTTATTAATAATTCGTGTTTAACTCAGCAGTAGGCGATCATGAATTTTTTTCTGCTCAATTTAACACGTTGCGACGAAGTATTGAGCACCTGGCCGTGTCGAAGGTTCGTTGCACCGTTGTATCACATCAAAGCGTCTCGCCACGACGCTGCGCGTCCTTTGATTCTGACGGCATCGAGGCGAGAAAAAACTAGCCAAAGTTTTGTGAAGTAGCGAGCCAATGTAGTGTAAACAAAACAGGCAACTAATATAATCGAACCCGCGGCGACAGAGGTGTACTCGAGCGGCAGTAACGCTCTCTTTCGGACTAAATGAGCTGTTAAATTAATATTAACATCAACTGACCTATGATATTTTTGGGCGACATATTGCACTTGCCCGTGCTGCCGAACTGCGTATTAATAAAACATCAAGCAGACAGCTTCTACGGCGCATCAAATTGAGACAAAAAGTGGAAAAAGCGTGGTTTGGGGGAAAAGTGAAAATTTATAATATTTATCGTTATAATGTATGCCTAACTGTTGCTCTGAACTGACGGCCATATGCTGCGAAATCGGAATACTTAAGATAAGTCTAAGGATAGAACGACATTGTAGAAATTACTCCGGTATATTTTAAGTAAACACTGATAATCGATTATTTTGTGTATATAAAATATATCAATGTGTTGGGGGAACAGCAGATGCTTTCAAATTAGAGAACAGTCAAGAAGTATCAAGTTGTGACACATACGTTATAGATACTTGATGGGCTGACATAAAAGACGAAGGAAGAAATTTATTAGAAATACAAGACTGAACCGGGGAGATACAGAAATATTGTATTAAATAGAAATACACAAGGGGAGACATATATATCAAAACAGAGAAAAATGTTTCATCTGCTTTTCATGAGACGACAGAAAGGAATACGGCTCGGAAGCTGTATGCTACACCGTCGGCCGAAGATGCTGACGATCTTATTAATGTGACTAGAGACGAATACGATAGAGTTATACCGTCTTAACAATAAATATGAAGGAGTCCTGTATAGGCCTGTATGGCTGCGGGCTAACATGTTTAGTATTTCAAACCGTACATTTGGTATATGACAAGCATTTCGTCGTCATCATCTCCTTCTTCAAAACACGGTATGCGAAAGGTCTGCCTGTTCCGCCTTCAAAGCTCCTCCAATCTCTGCCTGAGTCTACCCGCACACCTGTGTCCTATAGGTTTGAATTGACAGACTTGTTTGGCTAATCTGGAATCTGACATTGGTTCTGAGTGTTCTTTCCACCGTTGTTTGTAATCTTTTCATTTTTCATTCAAGTTAAAAACTGGTAATTCTTCTCTTATGGCCTCATTCTTAATACAGTCACGTTAAGAATGCCTTTTACCTCCTCTTAAGGACGCCATTTTCGAGGCCCGTTGTTTACTTTCTTGTTTCTTGGTTGTTGTCCAATGACAAGGTAATTCACACCCATAGGACAGTACAGGGATCGCCTATCTCGACGTACCTCGTTTCTATAATACGGTTTGATTGTCCCACAGATCGTCTGGAATTTACCTGACTTAACGTCAATATCACAATTCCTATCTTGGCCCATTTCCCTAATAGTGAAAGTAGCTCACCTGCTCTTGAGTTTGATCATTAATCATTATTTTTGTACTTATGCCTAGCCTCGAAATGCCGCATTTCATCAAGTATACAATAAAAGACCTTATTTGTTATGGGTGAAAGGAGCGTTATCTTTGACGAAAGTGAGAATGAATATGAACTTACTGTGGACTTATATTTAACAAGGGTATTAAGACATTAATGACATAAATTGCAGAGTGTAGTGTTTGTCAAAAGTGTGCGTCACGGAATTAGTGTAGTGTGGTATACGTATCGGTGGCATTCTATCCATTTATGAACAGCTACTAAGTAATTTAGAGTGCAGAATGGTAAACGGCAGAAGACGAATAATTTAAACTTTAAAAAAATAAATAATTATTTATCATAACCGTCAATTCAAACGGGTATAATCTGATTCGTAATTCAAGCCACGGGGTATCGAATGTTCACGATAACGACCGAAAGTTAGACATTTTTAGCACGTGATCTACAGATGAAATATTAAGACATGAAATGGTTCGCGCAGATTGCAGCGGGGAGCAGGGAAGGCAGTGCTGGAAGTGGGGTGTGAGATGACCAACCATGACATGTTCTTAACACGATTTCTTGGAAAACAACGCGTCAAAGCTACGCATGCGCACTGAGGTCTTTTGACACTGCGCAGCTAAACACATGTGTCATGTCTAATTATTTTAGCTGTACTTTGTAGAAGACTTTTGAAAAATTTTGGGTTTGAGAAAATTGCAGACGCTTTTAATCGGATTACAATGTTCATTTTTGTGGAACGCGACACGACGGTATTGGTTCATACGGTTGATTCGTGCGTAACGAGACATGTTCAGTCCAGATTTAGTCATCGATCAAGAAAGTGGGACCTAACCTGGTCTAGTGCGTGAAGCACTGTTCTAAGGTGTACGGGACCAGCACATCTGTACGAGATTCTCTGAAATAGTGTTGGCTGTCTAAGACGGAGTCCGTCCCAGTAACATCTGGGTGGAGCGACAGGAACGCAGGAGAACGGCGATTTCAAGTTCGTCAGACGACTGACCTAGCTCCATCGCGCATCGTCTTCAGTCTTCGACATCACAAAGAAATGTTTATTCCATTTATATTTTATGAAAGGACATTGCGAAGACATTTCATAAACTTTTAAAATACACTCTCTACTAATTATAAAGACTCACATTCGTGAACATTATTAAAATAGTCTGGTTGTAATATAATTCATAATACTTCGTGTAAATACGCCCTAAACGCTCATGTTTTCATTTACCAAAATGTTTTCAACAGTATTTTGTTATGAATGTCACTATATTCATTTTTAGTTAAGTTAATTGTACTAATGAACTTTGTCCATTAATATTTATTAGGCCTACACACGTGAAGAGCTTTTTTTACATAATAGCAGTCAAATTTCCAATTGCTGTACAAATCCCAACCTGTAGTATTACAAAGTGTATGTACATATTGTAATTTAATCCTGACTATCTTAGCTGAACTATGTTATTTAAAAAAAATTAAAAATTATTTTTCTAAGAAATGTAATAATCATTCGTCATATTTTATTGAACACCTGCGAATATGCAATGGCTGCGAAATCTAGTTTATACCCTTCGCCGTCATTATCAGGATAAGGTCCGTTGGGTTCCAGTTTCTGCCAAACGAACATCCGGCATTTCGCGATAATGATATCCAATATTTTATACTGCTCTATTCTGTCCTCCGGTATTGGCATGATTCCGTGTATTATTGATTGTATATCCCGTTAATGTGGATTCTTTTGTTGCTTAGAATCCCATGCTATTTTTCTCGTCCAAATAGTGATGTACTATAATATTGTTTTACTTACTTGTGATTCGACTTTCAAAACGCCGGACTCGGATACGTACCCAGCAAGCAATTGTGGGGGGGGGGGATTATGAAAATTTCAACCATTCTTTGAAGGTCTGAATTATAAACGGTAGGAATGAGTTACGATCAAAATACAGTGAAGTTATTTATTAGCACAAGCACAATTAGTTTATTAACATACAAGTATAAAATTACAGTATGTCTGTGTTTGTCAGTTCATTGTTCTTTTAATAATATACACTTACAGTTTAAAATAGATACTGTACTCATTTATAGTATGTATCAAATAAAAATTAACATACTGGTGAGGTACAAAGTAATTTTGGAATAAAAGCATGAACCTATCATATTCACAATCACAAAACCATTCTATAATCACTGAACGACGAAAAATTCGTCTGAAAATGGGGTTGGATCCCCCCCCCCCCGGGTCCTACCCTGACTGAGCTGCGTTCTTCCTCTTCTGTGCTTTGCAGCATGATTTCCGCCGCTCCTCTGTTTGGCCGATAAAGTGGAGACGAAATGTATTCAGCTACGAGATGGTTTTATTCGTTTGTTAATTTTAAATAGAAGGGTCAGTAGGCCTATAATAAAAAACTGCGGTTTTGCAGTAGGGGTAGCGAGCTGCTCTTTCTCATAATAATTGTCACTCACTGTTCATAAATCCCTTCGCCGGTTCATCTTTATTCATTTTCGTGGTTATTAAATTCGATTGTTTGCACCGGAGTTCGGCCGGACATTCATTAAGCGATAGACGCTGTTGTTGTCATCCGTGAACCGTATAAAACGGTTTGTAATTTGTTCTTTCTGGCGTTGAATATTCATTCACTCAGTGAATATGCACTCATCGGATTGACCGACGCCAGCGCGACGCGAGCTTTTTGTTTTTGAAAGGGGAGAAACTGTTGTGGCGATGCTGTAGCCCTATTCTTTACCCCACCTGACGCATTTTTCGAGCCTTACCACATTTTTATTGTATTTGGCCCGCTTAACAGAATTTTATTCTAATTTAACTAATTAATTTTTATTTTGAAAACAGGTGAAGATCGATTAAATGCAGATCTTTTGAAATATCGATAAATCTGATCATCGTGAGCAAGGATTAATAAACCAGAAATGGTTTGTTTCGGTTCCAAGCAGATAGACTAGACTAGCTGGTCACTCCAACGCTTTGTCAGACACCTCTCCGTGCTTTCGGCTTCAATTCAATAGTTGTTTGGGGATGCGGCAGTCGTCCATACGGTTAAGATGTTCTGACCATTTTAGCCGACATTAGGCAATGCCATCAGGTACTCATAATATTCAGCTCCTGCTGACTATCGACATTTCTTTTGCCATTCTGCCACGTGGCGGAGAAATCTCATTTCGGCCGCTTGAATACGACTGGCCTGGGATTTCGTTATTAAAGTCCAGTCATTTAACGTGAGACTTGAATTTTATGAATTGTGTTGGGAAACTTCTGAAGTACCGTACCAAGTCAAAGATCAAAAAGCAGGGATAGCCAGTATTTTTTAAAAAGAAGAAATAACTAAATCTCAGAATTATAGAGGTATTATTCTCTTCAATACGAGTTATAAATTCTATGCAAGAATTTTAAATAAGGTTTGCAAAATAGTTTATGGTCTTGCTAATAGAAGAACAAAATGATTTTGTAGGCGAGACGTGCTTTCACAGATGTCAGTTTTACAATAGAAAAAACAAGAGAATTTAATTGAGAAACATATTTGGTATATCTCGATATGAAAAAGTTTCTGCTAGGGTAAGTAAAGGAAAATACTGAGATGGACGAAGCCACGCTAATCTTTAAAGTAGCGAAGAGTAAGATACAACCTTTAGTATTAATTTTGACCACGGCAGATATAATAAAGACGTACCAGTGACTCGGAAGGATTTGACAAGGGTTATACTGTACTTCTCAGTTTCTTTTTAAAGTACACGGATGATCTGCGAGAACGGCCGATGGAGGCATTCAGATTACTCCTAATTTTATAATTAAAATAATGCTGTTTGCAGGTGATTAAGTTTGAATAATTAATACGGAATACTAATTACAAAAAGCTGATCGAGAAATTAATTACAGCGGGTGAGCGAGAAATGTGGTTTTAAAATTTATGTTCATAAAACAAAGAATATTGCTTTCCTAAGCGGACATACTGTTCGAACAAAAGTAGTTCTGGATGATATAGTCCAGTCGGGATCTGTATTGGGTTGCTTTTTTTCCGTCGGAACTCAAATTTGTATTGGAATGTCTCCCGAAGGATGCCTATAATGAGAATTTCGGTTTGCACCAGAAAAAAAAGTTGTGCTAAACTCAGGAAAAATCGTAGAGTGAAAAAATAGACATTTTGGGTCCTGTTTTATGGCCTTTTCGTTCGAATATCTCGGTAAGTATCGTATCTACGTGGAAAATGAATAGAGGTTAATTTGTTCGCAATACAATTTCCTATCGGAATATGCTTTTGTAATTTGGAAAAGTCAATTTTCCGCGTCACAGGAGTGAAAATTCGCGAAAAAAAAGTCGAAAAAATGTCGCTTTGGAAAACTGCTTATCGGAAAATGAAGAAAACTCGTAATTCTTCTAACAATGTAGCTAGAAAAACTTTAAGTTATAACAAAAACAATCGCGCTAGAAAAAACACGATGTCTTTTTTCGTTTTTGCACAATAATTTTGCAATCTAGCTCTCTCCGGAAAATCTGAAAATTTTGAAAATATTGGTGATTGAAAAAATACAGTCTTGTATGAATCGCTGATTTTTTTACTCATAGAAGAGCATTCAAACTTTTAAACCCATTTTGAAAAATTCAAATCGGTTAATTAGGAGAGCCTAGGGAATTTTTAGAAATTGTAATTCATTTTTTTACTTATAAACAAATAGAATATTTTCGCGAATTTTCAACCTATCAAATTCAAAAATTACAGGATGAAAGTACTCAGCAAGACGCTTTATTACAAAAAAAAGTTGAAATTCGTTAATTCGTTCCCGAGATATTGCCCGTCAAAGTTCACCGGTGTTTACTAGTAAACAATTAATGCTATGAGCCTCATTCTTGAACAAAAGCCTTCGTTTTTCCAAGTACTTTTCATGTGAACATTTTCAAACCTTGCACCCTTCGGCAACATAGAGAAAATACCGAAGAAAGTTTCACCTACGGCACGAAAAGTTGCTGGGAGGTGGTAGTGGGGGAAGTCAAAACTGGCTCGCTTCAAAATTATTTTGCTAGATTGCAAAATTATTGTGCGAAAACGAAAAAAGATATCGTGTTTTTTCTTGCGCGATTGTTTTTGTTATAACTTAAAGTTTTTCTAGCTACATTATTAGAAGCATTAAGAGTTTTCTTCATTTTCCGATAAGCAGTTTTTCAAAGCGACATTTTTTCGACTTTTTTTCGCGAATTTTCACTCCTGTGACGCGGAAAATTGACTTTTCCGAATTACAAAAGCATATTCCGATAGGAAATTTTATTTCGAACAAATTAACCTGTATTCATTTTCCACGTAGATACGATATTTACCGAGATATTCGAACGAAAAGGCCATAAAACAGGACCCAAAATGTCTATTTTTTCACTCTACGATTTTTCCTGAGTTTAGCACAACTTTTTTTTCTGGTGCAAACCGAAATTCTCATTATAGGCATCCTTCGGGAGACATTCCAATAAAAATTTGCGCTCCGACGAGTACAGTCAACCAAAGCATTTTTTTTACAGATCCCGACTGGACTAATACGCTTACAAAACAGGTTGCAAATTTAAACATGTAGGCTGTGAAGTTACTTGTAAATATTGTGGTTACTTGAAGTAACTCGTATTTCAGCGCATAAGCGGCACATTAAACGGGTTGGCATCCTTTTGTTCAGTGTGTTCAGACGCTTGTGCAGGTCAAGACGACTGAAGTGTCAGAACGACTTAGGGATGCATCGTTATAGAATATACGAATGGATCGGCATAGAACGCGGGAGATGTTATAGGGCGCAGAAAAATGCAAAAAAATTTAGAACTCCGCTGGTATTTCAAGTTCTGAGCCCTGTTGTCTACAACATGTGTAGACATAAATAGTGACCGATGTCAGGCACTTACAACGATACTGTGTTTATTAACAAAAACGTTTTCCGAGAAATACGGTGAGTGATCCAATTTTATTTCCACATTATCGCTACATTAATCTGTAATGTTTTTGTAACAAAGTCGACCGATTAAAACAAAACTTTGACAGTTTCATTAGAAAAGCACAAATTATATACAGTTGACGGAAAACATTCTTCTCGGAAGTGTTGAGAAAATTGAATTCAGAGTTTTTATATCTTATATAGAAATTCAACGAAGATGAAAGTAAAACGAGCGTAATGAATCGGCAAGATTGCACAATTTCCAGGCAAGCTTTTTATTGTTATTTATATATTGATAGTAAAGTAAATCAAATTATTTTAATAGTGACACAAATTCTCGTGGACACTGACTGTATTATGTGTATTTGTAATAAGTAATATTCATGATTTTTATTACGAGCGAGACTGTGGGAAACTAAGAAACTAATGTTCGCTACTGAAGGGCCCGCACTCCTACGGTGTGTGGGACTCGCACCCAGCAAAACCACAAACCCCTTTTTCCATGGCATGGATCCACCTCGGGACTCAGCTTTCACAATACTTCAAGGTGGTGCCATTTGTTCTTCGTCCTGTGGACGTTCATCTGTTTTAAACCTCCACCGAGTCTGCGTGACCTGTTTTCTGCTATTCTGTCAGCGGCCCTACAAGATCATTTTCTGCTTCCTTCTTTTGCCTTAGTACTTTCTCTATGTAGGCTGCTACCTGATCCTAATGGTGTTCGCTCTGCAGCATTAGTCCGATGATATTTTCGGACGAGATCTGTCCCACTACATTTTACTTGGTTTGCCTCTCCTCTTTCCATCTGTCACAGGTGAAAAACATGTGGTGCAATCGTCTAGTTCCTGTTTGCAGAAAATGAAGTCTGGTCTATCTACTTTCCCCATCCTATATAGGTAAGTCCGGAACAGGCTGTGACCATTTAGAAATTGCGGTATGAAATAATAATTAATCTTTCCATGTTTACGATCAGTCCACTCAGCTAACTGCTTTATGAACCTAGCGTTCCATCTTCCCTGCCACCGAACCACAGTACGGGCCTTGGCCTCCCTGTGAGTTTGTACTTTATCTACATTGGCCTTCCTCTTGTAAAACTGTTTCCGCTCCTGTGCCAGCAGATCGATTGGAATTATTCCTGCAACGACAAGAACCGCGGACTCCGAAACCGTGCGGTAGGAGCAAGCCACTCTGAGCCCACCATTCACTGCACTGCTGATATGCGTCTTTTGTATTTCTGGATTTGAGTGGATCAGCCCAGATCTCCGCACCATAAAGTAGTATTGATTGCGTAACTGACATCAGTAATTGTCGCTGTAATATTATTAGTGTATGTGTACAATACAGTAATAAAATTCTGTACGTTCTGTTTGTAGGACGAATACGGAGAAAAAGTATTTTTGGTAGGTTAGTCACATGATTTATTTTGCCATGTTAGAAAACGTAATCCCAAGTTACGGCTCTGAAACTGGGGATTTGAGTCAGAGAAAATCACGAAGGCATCAAGCGGTGGAAATGGACTTACGAAGAAGGTCTTCCGGTGTGTCCATGCCCCTGGTGCGTCAGAAATGAAGACATCAGGAAGAAAATACATGCGGAAAAAACAATTTAGATGCCATAAGTATGCAGCGCATCGAATGATATGACCGCGTGGAAGGAGTGCCTTACGATCGTTGGTCCAAAACGTTGTTAAACGTGGTTCCAACTAGAAGAGGAAACGGGGTGGACCCATGAGATCGTGGAAGGGGGGGAGATCTGTAATGACATGGCGACATGAGGCTGCAATGAGGAGATTGGCGTGCAGAATGCAAGACACGGCAGTACTGTACTAGCATTCACGCATGGACGAATGGATTTCTTCAGTAATGGATTGGTTTCTCTTTATGTGTATTCAATTAATCTTCTAAAGGAAAGACGTTTAATTGGGGCGAAGAAAATTCCATTCGGTTCCGTGGAAATCTAAACATTAGTGAGTAAAATCAGAAATTTATGCCCCCATAAATATGCCTCAAGTGCTTTTTTTTTATAATCCGAAGCTATCAGTAAAATAATGACAGTGCCAGTAAAAGACGCTCCTAGCGGAGATGACAATTATATATTTCATGTTATGTATTTATATTATTTGTGTTGTATTTCATTCTAATACTATTTAATTGGTAACGTTTAATCAAATATTTAATGTAGTTTTTAAGTCCTACTAATTCGTCCTTGTAGTGTAATATATAATTTTATTGCTTCTATACAAGCATTTTTGTCTGATATATAAATTCATTATTATAATTTTTGTGGTCGCTAATGACCGATGCTGTTGCAGCGATTTAGGGAGGAGGGTAGACACAACAAGCAAACAATTCTTCTTTTAATTTTTTCGCATTGTCACTGTATTAATTTTATAGGAAACTACGTTAAAAAAGAAACTTTTTGGAGTAATAACCGTGCAAAATATCCTGCATAATACTTTTGTTTGCATAAGCTATTTAAAATTTGCCTTTTAATGCTACGAGAAAACTTAGGTTTTATTTTGCAGGAAAAGTAAAAACAAAACGTGTTGTATTAGATCCGTGAGTTTTTGCACAGGTCGTGCGACACGTGTGTGTGTGTGTGTGTGTATGTGTGTTTGTGTCTGTGTGTTGTACTGCAGGAGGTATAGGTTTTGGCGTGTTTAATAACTCTCTAAAATTAATTTTATTAACCATATCGCTGCCCAGCACAGTAAAACCCGAACAAAGGACGTAGTTTTCAATAACGAACGCCCACTAAGGGGCGAAGCGAGAGGTAATTGTAAACTTCGCCGCCTTTGGCGATGAGTTTGGGTTTTTTTAATCCTTTTTTATAGAAGAAACTGGCAATAAGGAAGGATGCACAACACTGGTTGGACCGATGCCCACGTTCAATACTTTTGTGTGTGTGTGTGTGTGTGAAGGGTGACTAACCTAATCTTAGTGTTTTGGCCGCGGAATCGTCCTTCCGCGTGACCAAAATAAACATTAGGCTAACTAGTAGGCAGGTGTGTGTGTGTGTGTCATCGTGGTGGAACATCTGCTTTATTGTTAATGTAGGCAAGGTTCTACTTGGCACGATGAAACAATTTTAATAATAAAAACTAAACAAAGGGAAGAGTACGTATGCCGTGATGGTTGTGAATTTATAATAATAAACGTCCTACGTACTACTAGTAGCATTCGAAAAATTACAAACAATGGATATTTTTTTTAACTATCGAAGTAATTTATATTAGTGTGAGGCAGGGTAAGTGTCCTTTGTGGCATTGAACGATGGCAATGTGGCCAGCACTACGCTTCAACCGCCCACGATTCTCCGATTATGTTATAGGTACCTGGCATTCACACGGGCTAAGGCACCATTACCAAGGCTAGTAAATGCATCTATACGGCGTTCCAAGTCGCATGGAACCTGACGAATAGGAGGCTCTTACTAACACACACACACAGAAACGTAGCTGGCCCGCATGTCTGGGGTGTGAATCATCCACTGGGGCGTCCACTACGTAACTGCAACTTTTAATATATGAATTTTTTTAACGAACTGTAACGGCCACTTAGGCCGTTACGCAAAATTTAATAACTAGACTACTTGGCCTAGAGGAAGCGAAGTGTGCTGGAGCCCAGAGTGACAGAATTTGCAATCAACACTCTTGTAACCAGTAACAATTTTTTATTAGTGCCATTTTCTGTAAGAACACCAATTTAAGTTATCACAAAATATTTAGTTACAAGTCTTTTAAACAGTTGGATTCTAGTATCATTTTCTTTAAGAGCATTAACAAGATGTTTAACTTTAATACCAGTCTATTGAATTGTTGTTGACTAAAGTTTAATAATTAGAACGCTCCCACCTGTACTTTTGTTGAAGAAGTCTAATGGTACCATGTTGACCAGTGTGCCATGAGTGCTGCAGATGATCCTTAGAGTGTGGTGAATTTCCAGCGAGTCTCAAACCGGGCAGATGTCCTTCGGTGTTCTGTAGCAGGAGTATTTCTGGGCCTGACGGCTTCGGGGAGCATCCCGGTGCACTGCTCTGCGGATAGTGACCGATGTTGATGTTCCTACCTCTGCTTCCCCTTTCTCCCGGCTGGTGCGGGGACTCTCTAACATTTTTATTTGTAGATCAGCCGTCAGTCAATACACCCACCCCATACACTCTCTCGCTTCGGAACACAGACACCACACTCACTGTCAGAATTTCTATCAACATTCTATGTGTTATTAATTTAGCATGGTTTATTTTATCCAGTTATAATTTGATTAAATTAAATATACAATTAAATACAATGCCATCACGTGTTTCCAGACCGGAAGTAACGTGTAAGTCAATTTTGCAATACAAAGATTTTACAGTGAAATAGACTTTACAGATGTCGAGGCCACACACACACACACACATACACAATCATAACACATAACCCATCATTAAATGAACATAGAATAATATAGTTGAGCTCACCTGAAAACCCTTTACTGGCTTACGAAGTCATATTGAAAGATTTACGAAGTACTTAACCCTGGGCCGTCAGACTATCGAACACTCTATTGGAAGGTTGGCGAAGAAATGAGAGTGATGCCTGAATTCTTCGGTCCCACTATGCTACATAAAATCGACTTGTTTCGATTTGCTGATCATAACCTTTGGTAAGCTGTTCACTAACCGTACAACGAACAGCTGATACGATTGACCAGGCCTGCTAGATTGCGTTGCCAGTCTTGGCAATCACATCTTAATAAACGAGTTAGCTGTGGCGCACAGCTGCTACGCGCGGTGGCGGCACTGAACGTTCAAATCACCCCGGGAATATTCAAATCCCGGCACAAAACGAGCTTAGCATATTTGTAATCCCCATAAAATTTTAAAGAAAAAGGACCAAAATGACGTGGTTGTGATATATTTTACATGTAGGCCTACAATCTGTATGTCTAATTTAATATTCGTTTTGGCTTTAGAAATTAGGATTTTGCAGATGTTATTTAATTTTCGTTGATATAACATTTAAAAAAAAAACTTGTACATTTGTATTATTTTAATCGTAAATTTGTAATTTTAGTGCTTTATAATTAACTTTCAATCAAGTATTGTGCTTAAATTTTAATATGATACGTATTTATGTTGTAAATATAGTATGTAAATAGGTAATTGTATGCAATTGTATACAGATGTGTAAGTTATCGTATCGATCCATTTTTTTCTTTTTCATTGGGATACATTTTTAAATAAAATAATTTTTTTATAAATATTACATACAAGACCGCATTTGTTATTGTAGAAAAAATACAAATTTTCATATTACCGACGTAAATTTGCACCATCAATGTAAATTGTAAATATATTTTTGTTTATAATCATCAAGATATCACCAACAAACTTATTGCTTTATAATAAAATCTTTATTAAGTGCTCCAATTCTTCGTTTGCTTTAGAAATCTCTAAAGTACTCATATTTATCGTAATTATGTGTTGTTTGGACTAATTTTTCTTATAATTTCACGGAGATTACAAAACTTATAGTTTTAATTTTTATTATAACGTAAGTTAAACATTTTATAGTTTTGAATTGGACCGTATACTTATACCTGAACCGCCCGGCATAGGCATACTTATGCCTGGCCGGTGCGAGAGTGAGTGCATGTGAGTCTGCGTGCGAGAGTAAAGCCCCCCATTCACTTTCAAACCTGTCGTACGACGGATCCGTGACCTTGGTCGGTCTTCAAACCGTCTGAGGTTTGAGTGAAAGCATACACTTCTCAAACCGGCCAGCGGACAATCAGTTTTCTGTGTGTCCTGGCGCCTAATCAAAAGCTGCAATCAAAGAAATCAAAAGCTATAATCGCTGGGGCAATCCTGATTTTGTTGGATAACAACAAAAAGAAAAGAAGAGAGTGTGGATGAAAGAGTGGTTAAAAAATAAATCAACTTTTTCACACATCAGTTTGGTGAATACTTTGAAAGTGCAGGAACTGGAAGATTTCAAGAATTATCTTAGGATGGATAATGAGAGTTTTTCGGTATTACTGGCATTAGTTCGACCGAAAATTGAGAAAAAGGAAACGTGGTTAAGAGAAACTGTAAGTGCTGAAGAAAGACTAATAGCAACGTTGAGGTATCTCGCAACAGGAAGAAGCTATGAGGGCTTAAAGTTCAGTGTATAATTTCACCTCAGCTGCTTGGAAAATACATCCCAGAAACTTGCTGGGCAATATACGAACCATTGAAATCGGAATACGGTATTTCCACGTAAGTTAAAATTTTGTTCCTTATTTTATTGTATTCTTTATGCGTTACCCCTACAATCTATCGACATGTTACATAGCCTATATTGAGGCGACATTATTGGTCAATATGCAATTACTCCCAAATATTTACTTCAAGAACAAGTAAATACTACCAAAAAAAGCATTTATTTATTATTATGGATACGACCACTTGTCAAAACTGTTAACAGTGAGTTTTTGACTGCACGAACTCAATGTTGAATCAAACTCAACAGTCAACGTTTTTCACACCTGTTACTAGGACAATAGAAAAACAATTTTACTTCCAAAACTTTATTGTACAAACTGAGGTGTTATAAAAAATGCACACATGAATGTATGAAGAGTACAAAAAGTATTTTACATATTAAAAAATAATAGAAAAGTGTTATAGGCCTATTTCCCTACCTACTATTTTTCAAACAGATAATTCACCCTCAAAAATTTATCTAAACCGCCGTTGTCATTTTCTGCATCGCTTATATTCTGTGAAGTGGGAAGAAGGGTTTGTGTAGACGGTTGTTGTTGGTAGAAGGTTTGTGCTGGCTGGACGTTTGTTGTGAAAACTGGATTTTCAGGCTGCTGATGGTGGATTTGTAGAACACCTGATGTTGTTGGTGTGCCCGTGGTATCATTGGTTTTTGAGAGAATGTGAGAAGTTGCTACATGTTGTTGTAAACCTGATGTTGCTGAAGAGGTACCAACGATTGGTGCAAAGGCCACGTGCCTCTGTTAAGACGGATTTTGTAATGGTGGAGTTGTGAATGTGTGTGGATTTGGAAATACTGGGTTGTTGTAGTTCTGGTGAAATTGATGGATCGGTATAACTCATTTTGTAACTAGGGATTCGTATGCACTATTACGTATATTCGGTTACTGTACTCTCTCGATTTTGTATCCCACAAGCAAGGGCGCTCTCGATACAGCTCAGTAAACTCCTCCCAAAACTGCTTATTATCTTCAAAAGCCATCCTATCAACAAATAAATATTCCATTGTTTATTAAATTTAGATACACGTTAAAAACGCAGATATTGTGTACTTACTTGAGTCCGGTTTGAGAGAGCAACACACACTTTCAAACTTGACAACTGGACTGACAGTCGGGTCGGATGTTCGACGGTTTGGCCTGCGAACCGTCAAACCACGTGCTCCGACTCAAATCCCCACCACACATTTTCAAACATGTTTGAACCAACCAAGGTCACGGATCCGTCGTACGACCGGTTCGAAAGTGAATGGGGGGCTTAAGGGTCTTCTAATCCCTTAGGTGCCATCCGGTTTGGGACAGTCTATAGATATTATTATGGTACTACGCGCATTGGAAATCGGGGCTTCTATGTTGGCAACCAAGCTAGAATATCCAAGGAAATAAATAATCTAGTAAACTCCCTTAGCTGCAGAACTCGGTCACTGTTTTGAACGAAGTAGATAAATTATATTATTAAACTATAGTAGACCCTTTATAGGCCTATAATTATCTAAATTTTTCAGTTGTCAGAAAAATTAGAAAATCCCGATTTCACTACTAATTTTTCTTGGTAAATTAATAATTGTAGAGCAGAGAATCATACCAGTTAAACAATTTAAAGTTCGAAACATTCGGATTTGTGTTAAAATTCGACTTAGTCTCACATCCGGATCGATTTTTCCAATTTCATCAAAATTTTGAAATTTCGAAAACTATACAATACAGGCCTATTCAGATTTTCGTTAGAATTCCCTTTAATGTGATATCCCACATGGGTTTTGCGACTTTATTAAACTTATGACCACCTTTTTGGCCCCTGGAGCCCCAAAAATGTGAAATTTCCAAAACTTAACACTATACACAAATTTCAGTTAGTCTCACACACGACAGAATTAATTTGATTTGATCCACATAAAATTAGTAAAGTTGATATCCCACGTGAATTTTTTTACGATTTTATTAGAACTTTCTCCCACTTTTTGGACCCTAGCGTCCCAAAATTTTGAAATTTTTAAAAATCACGAAAATCAGATTGTGGTTAAATTCTCTTTAATTTGATACCCCACGTAAATTTTTTAATTTTTCGAACTTTTTATCCATTTTCTGACCCTGACGTCCCAAGATTTTGAAATTTTCAAAACTGAACACTGTACTGAAACTGTTTAATGTGATACACCTCATGGACTTTGCAATTTCGTTCATATTTTGCCTCCCGCCCCCTAAATTTGGCGGGGATGAATATAAAAATTAATAGGAGTCTCTGAGGTAAGAGTGTAGAAACTCATGCCACGTTTACAAAAATCGTTTAGCCCATTCAAAAGTTATCGTGGAATAGTCCAAACGGTGGAGCTAAAACTGAGACTAGGTTTGCCGTTCAATAATGAATGAAACATAGCTACAGATGAAATACTAAGACTTGAAACGGTTCGCGCAGATCGTAGTGGTGGTAGGGAAGGCAGTGTAGGAAAAGGGGTGTGAGGTGACCAACCACGTGACACACTTCCCGTGCAGCTGTTCTGAACACAAAATAATTGGCCGCAAACAACGCGTCAAAGCTACGTATGTACAATGAGATATTTGGACACAGCGCAATCATACACCCATTTGTTCGACCGGTCGCCGCAGACGTACCTCAAGGATCTGTCCTTGGCCCCGTTCTGCACCTAGTGTACACGAACGACCTGCCTATACAGCCTGGAGTCACTCTCTCACTCTATGCGGATGACGCCATGTATCACGCCAGCTCAGCGAGTCTTGATTTCGCAGATGGCTTGGTGCAACGTCACCTCGCCGTACTTCCGGACTGGTTAAGGAAGTGGAGGATGGCGGTCAATGCAGAGAAATCCGAGGCGATCGCCTTTTCTCGTAAATTTACTTCCCGATGCCAGTCCCTCTCCCTTGAAGGGAGTCCCATCGAATGGAAACGGTCTGTAAAGTACTTGGGCGTCACTCTTGACCGGCGCCTAAGCTTTGCAAACCACGTGTCCCTGAGTCTCCAGCGCGCCAGAGGCGTCAGAGCCAAACTATTTCCCTTTCTCTCTCATCGGAGTTCAGTGCCTGTGCGCACTAAACTCACCATTAACTTGCTGTATCTTAGGGCAATCCTCACTTACCCAGCTCCCGCCTTTTGGGTGCTACTCAGTCCATCAGTTGTCGCCCGTTTGGAAGCGTTCCAATCCCGAACCCTCCGCTACATCTCCAACTCTCCCTGGTTTGTCAGAAATGATGCCATCAGGCGAGGGTTGAAGGTTCCTTCACTCACCGAATTCGTTCGGTCCCTTGCCCTCAACCTATTTACTCGAGCCTCTGTCTCGAACCATCCCCACATTGTCGACTAAGCACAGATGTCGGCCCACCACCTAGACGACACAAACGCCCCTGAGCATTGCTCGATGACCCTGTTTACAGAACGTCTGCCCCATCCCCCGACCTTGAGTATTTTTACGCTCCTACTCTTTCCTTCTTTATCTTGTCCGTGCTGGCGCTCGGCGTCAGACTGGGGGGGGGGGTCTGCGCTTGCCTTAGGTGTGCTTAGTGCCACCTCTGGTGGACCCTGCCTCCTCCTACGCTCTCTCTCGTGTGCCGACATTGCCTGGCAGCCCTCGGCGACATTTCCTGAGCGGTTAGAGGCACCCTGCCCGCTGTGGGGGGGGATTCCTACTTCTCAAACGAAGGGTCTCCGAGGTCTCCCCCATTCTGCCGTCGTGGGTCTCTTCTTCTAGGTCCGAGGGTCCAACAAAATTAACATCATCCTGTCCCTCCAAAATAAAATCGATAGATTCCATTCCTATGATAGCGCGAGATAGCTAGTCATGGTAACAGACAGGCAACATGCAGTGATCGGACTCGCCCGGACACTGCGACCACCTGAGCACGACAAGCTGCTGCTCCGCACACCTGGATACACCCGTTTCATATCTGATTTTAGCTGTACATCAGGAAATCATTCTCTTAATAAAAGTCTTCTTTTTAATTACAAACATCTATTCACAACAGGAAATTTATATCAAACAGTTAATAAATTTAGTAGATTGTAGTTATAGGAAATTATTAAACCGCAACTAAATGTTATATCTCTTTAAAATTGGTTACGTTTGCATCGTCAAAGTATGAGTCATCATAACGCTCACTAAATAATATGTTACGTATGGACGTGACAATTCTACAATTTAGGAAAGGTTAATACTGTATAAGGGTAGATGGGGCCCACTACAACGTAAGGAAAATCGTCGTCGTCATCCTGTACGGCGTACGCTAGTAGCCTGTCCCAATGGAATTTATCCAACCATCGCGTATGGGGTCTTTCCACACTTCTCTTTCCCCTTGGATGATAGTAAAGGGCTCTTCTTGAAAATCTAGTTGGATCCTGAGGAAAATAATCTCTATAAATGTAATATTAACATGTTGCGTTTGCCGTTTCAGTATTATCAATTTCTCTGTTTCCGCTTCACTCCATACTTATTCTCCTGCCTGTCGGTTGATAATTGAGGCCCTATTCTGTAATAGTTTCGTCTTGCATTCTTCTTACACCTTCTTTTTAACTATCTATGTTCATTTGTGCGCGGTGCGTATTTTGATAAACATTCACTTCCTGACTAATGATGTCACTTCGTACTCTGTCTCCTGACATGCGATATTTCAACGACCCAAGGAAGTCATTTCTTAGGATTCTAATTGCCTGGGATTTCTGTTTCTCATGCCCGTGATTCCTGTTTATACTACGTACTATGCTCCCTGAGCTGTACAACACATTCACTGTTTTCAACGAAACAAAATTATTATTACATAATTTTCGATATTAGGTAATTTTTAATTTATGGAAAAAATACAAAAATCTCGTTTGCTGTACTATTTCTTTAGTAATGTAACAATTGAAGACCACACAATCGTACAATAAACCTAAAAATTCGAAACATTAGGATATAGGCTACAAATCCTTTTAGTATTGACACCCTGCTGAATTTTAATAAATTTTTAACCTACTTTATGGGTCCTGTAATCCCACAATCTTAAAATGTACAAAACTTAACACTACACTCAGGTGTAAGTTAAAGATTCTTTTTAATTTGACATCTCACTTGGTCTTTTGTGACTTTTTCGGGTTTACTCCTCACCATTTTGCCTCCCGCCCGCCCAATTTTTAGGGAATCAATCTCAAAAACAGTAGATTTCTGTAGGGTAAAAGTATTGAGACGCATGCCAAGTTTTTCGAAATCGGTTGATGCACTCAAAAGTTATCGTGAGACATTTCCAAAACGGATAGGCAAATGCCAAACGGTATAGTTAAAACTGAGAACTTGTTTCGCTCGTTCAACAAAAGTGTGTAAAGCCAACAAAAGTGCCATCACCAACCAATGTTATAAATTTTAGTTTCTTTCTGTTAATGTCTTACTCTTATTTTACTGTTAATACTGTGTCTGCCAAAAGATATAGGCCTAGTCGACATCAAAACACTGGTATCAGTGGTAATTAATTATTATTAAGTTTCTGAACATCATTAAACAACGGCTATACCGACAGCAGAATGGCAATGATACGACGAGTAGGCTGCGTTGAAGATGATAAGCTGCAGTTGATGAATGCTAATTGTAACAACACGGCGGCAATGTGGATTCAAAACGGTAATCTCGGTTTACTAATGGTGCGATGTGATTGGTGCGTAGAGACAGTGGCGGGAAGTGCTGCGTAATTAAGAACACATTATTACATCAGAGGCTTCCGATTGTCATCCTTTTGGCCGAGTAAGTATTACCACTCGTCCTTTGAATTATGTTTACCTCATCACTCGTATTTTACTTTCGTGAGTTGGCCTACTTAAAATGTTATATCTATTCCAACGTAGTACCATTAATGGCAACATTTGTTCGCATAGAACAAAGTTATAACAGAAACATTAATCGCACGCACACGTAGGGAATCCTTCCTGTATACTATTCAGACTAAATTTATGAAGTTCCTGCGTTTTGCAGGTTAATATTTGACCCACAAGAATAACAAATTCTAATGCGTATAAACACCATAAATATTGTGTGAGCAGCACGCGGGGGTGGTACCCAACGTGACCGTGCGATTATCTTTTCCATTATAACGATGTATGGTTTCCATTAACGTTCCGTAAATAGAGGTGTGTATAGTAAACAATGGGCGTACATGTAATCCCCGTTGATTATTTTCGTTACACAGTTACAGCAGTTTTGTCAGAAGCAGTGTTGACGGGGGACTGAGAATATGGTCTACCGTTTTTGCGTGTAATTTAATAAAATATTTTCACGTGTCCTTGTTACCGAAATAAATGTCTAACGAAACGTTTCATAAGCATAGAGATTGTAATTTGGGCGCGTCGTACGATTTGGGGAGGAGGGGGCGAATGTCAACCTTGGACTTGGCTGCCGTCTGGAATTACGCACTGAGTGAACAATTATATTTTAGGGATTAAGACAACCGCCCGTTCGAGAATTTCAACTCCTCCTCCTAAAACAATCTTGCGTCAGTTGAGGTCACATCAGACTCTCACCTTCAGCAGGTGTATAATAATCCGTCCCCCCCTCCATACAACTCCTCCACTTATTGCAAACAACAACAAGTACATCATTTCCACTGCCTATGATTGCAACTAAATCTTATGCTATTAATGGTTTGAAACTTTTTAAGTTTGTCTTAATATATCAAACTGTATGTACAGTTTATATATTTTACAAAGAGTATTAAGAACGAAATAAATAGACAAATTTATAATTAATAACTCTCGAAGAAAGTTTCTTTATTGAATCTACTTATGATTTTAAACAGTTTCCTAATATCGCATTAAAATGCTTAAAAGTGGTTTCCTGTAAGTTTTATGTAGGCCTAAGTAGCAAACCAAGTGAGTAGGCCTACATACATTAAGATTCTGTTGATTCATAAAATATTAATTTGGAATTCTCTACCATATAATTTGAACGAGACCTACCCATAAGTAAAAAAATGCTTTTCAAATTACATTCAAAATGTTCAAACTTTGTACTTTATTTATCAGCTGTGCGCCGTACCACTGCAATGCGACACGCGCGGTGACGTCACTTGCTTATCAAGCGCTGCCGGCAGTCAGCTTTACTGACGGTAGACAAGTTAGTTTTAGTTTCTAACCCGACTCCGAGCTGTACTCTCGTTAAAAATCTCTCTTCCAGCCGCGGCTTCTGGATCATTCTTAATTATTTTCATGTATCGTACTCACTAATTTATTCAGACAACCTGCGTCCATTTACTATAGACTGCGACTTCTTTCAAAGCTACTTTTACAGGCGTTATGGCCTCAAAATATCCGCACGTGTCGACAATGGTCTATAAAATTTAACGTTTCAATAAATGCATATCATACAACAGAATTACAGTCCACTTCTTTTCGTTTAAAACCCAGCCTTTTCTACATAGCGTTTTTGGAACAACTCAAGATTCTCAAGAGCTTCCAATGCGCAACATTTTTGGTCCTCACGGGACGGATATCATATTTTTAGCCCAAAAACGGCAACATTTTTGGTCCAACCGAACCGGATTTATTCTCGCCCTACGGGCAGCATTTCTTGGTCCACAAGCGACCGCATAGTACTTTGGCCTTACGGGCATTTCTTGGTCCTGAGCGACCACATTTTCGTCCACAAGCGACAACATTTTCGTCCTGAGCGACACCATTTTTGTAAATTACATCACAATCAACACGACAAGATTCGGCGGAGCAGTAGACCAGAGACGACGGGACACGGAAGGACAGCATTTGCGATTTCACGTAAAAAAGTTCCACAGCTTTAAATTATGGAGGGCTACAACATAAGGCGTCATCTGACCAGTAGAGACAGGAGGTGCAACAGCTCCTAACAGGATCGAGCAACGGGATCGAAGCCAGCTTCATCACGTCTGGAGCAACGTCCACGTGACTATGAAGTTTTTACTCATACTTAACGTTTCAAGCAATATTTTACATTTAGCAGTTATTTTTTAACACCCTTGTATAAACACACACCATCATTACACAATACAAGTTAGTAAGTGGTTGGCAGTTCATTGTGAGTTCAAACATCAAAGATAAAAATATATGTTACTATCATTTAAATTCATGATTTTAATAATTTTAATTGCCAACAAAGTTTGATTAATAGAGAGAGTAAGCATATATTCTAGCAAGTATTATGTTCATATAAATAACGATCGCTAGCTACCGCAACGTATTCAGATTTATCAAAACTTGGGTTTATGGTTCACATGCTCTATGCTCAAATTCTTCCAAAGTATTTTTCTTCTTTCTTAAATTGTAATAATGGCAGATGTAAAGACTCTAATAAAAAAACGAGGCACAATTAAAGCCTCAATATCCCGCGTAAATACTTTCGCGGATAACTTTGATTTGGAAACCAGCGATCATCATGCGCTAAAAATAAAACTTCGACATTTGATGGAATTATCCACCAAATACGATGAGATTCAATCCCAAATCGAATCCGAGGAAGCGGACTTTGCTTTAGCGAGTGATAGGGTACAAACGGAAGACGATCTTTGTAACATAGAGTGTAAATTGCAACACCTGCTGGAGGAAGTTGAGCATATGAAAGTAAACATCTTAAAACACCCCCCATTCAGTTGGAACCGATCAAATTACCACGGTTTGCGGGTAGTATTATTTAGTGGCAGCATTATTATCACATTTTTCTTGAACTAATTCACGTCAGAGCCGATCTGACGGACACACAGAAACTTCACTATTTGCACTCGTCATTATATGGCGAGGCGCTTAACGTAATAAAGTCATTACCAATCACTCATGAGAATTACGCGGTGGCTATCGATCTGTTGAAGAATAGATATGACAGTAAGCTAATTGTCTCCGCCCACCATGTCGGGAATGTCCTGGACGTACCATTGGTTCAACAAGAATCCCAAGTCAGCATATCTAAATTCATTGATGAAATCTCAGCCAATATAAATGCTTTAAACAATCTCAACCTGCCAGTTGACACATTCGAAATTATTGTCATACATTACTTAGCTAAAAAGCTTGACAGTTACACTTTCCGGTTGTGGAAATAGAGTTTGTCGGAACATAAATTCACTGACTTTAATAATTTTATGAATTTTTTAAATTCACGCAGAAAATTGTTACAAAATATTGATAACGCGACTACCTCAACGAGCAAGTTAAATAACAGCGATGTCTCCTTATCGCAAGGCAGTTAAACAGATAAGCGCTCCTAGGGGGGCATTTCATTCTCATATCAGAAACAATTTATGTAGACTATGTAACGGCGAACATAGAATTATCGACTGCTTACAATTCACATCGCTTTCTGTCCCTGACAGAAGAAACGTCATAGTAAAAAACAAACTTTTTTAAAATTGCCTTCGTCCGGGTCACGAAAGTTCAAAATGCTCATCAAAATTTTCTTGTAAAAAATGTGCTAAGCGTCACCACACCACAATTCATGTCCCCAACAAGGACGGATCTTCCATCAATAACCAATGCTCACTAAAGTTACAAACAAATAAATCAATATTGTTATCCACCGCCGTCTGTATGACCATTAATAAGGCCGGTAGACAATTACCCGTTAGAATTTTACTGGATTCTGGCTCGCAAGCAAACTTTTGCACAATGGATTTCGCCCGCAGAGTGGGCCTTCAATTGGTTAAATCGCAACTGCCCATCAACTGCATGGTATAAACAACTCGCTTTCCCAGGCTGACTTTAGTACAAAGGTAAAGCTACATTCTCGCTATAAACCCTTTACGTTAAACGTACATTGTGCCGTACTACCCAGTATAACTAATGATTTACCGGCGGAGTCGTTCGATCTTGCCTCTTTGAATTTACCCAAGCACGTATTCCTGGCTGATCCACACCTACACTGCTCGTCGCAAGTCGATGTACTACTCGGCGCTCAATATTATCTCCAACTAATTGAACCCATTAAATTTATGCGCGGACCGCACTTTCCTATAATTCAGGAGACTAAGTTAGGATTTATTTTGGCCGGTAATTTACCCTTCAACGTCGACATAACTAAAATAGTTTCGTCCTTTATGGTCTGCAAGGATGATAATCAGATTTCCTCGTAACTAAAAGAATTCTGGAAGTTGGAGGAGGTCTCTAGTCGCGAACCCTGCTCTGAGGACTCGCCGTGTGAAAAACACTATCCGCAACCGCGAAGGGAGATTCGTGGTATCCCTGCCCCGCAGGTCTGATAAATCCCATTTGGGAGATTCTCTCCGCAGAGCTATCCGCAGGTTCCAATCGCTAGAGTTCAAGTTCAAGCAGAACCCTATCCTTTACAAGGATTATAGCGAGTTCATGAGTGAATACTTGAAACTTGGTCACATGTCTCCACTTAATGATTACGATTTGCCGCTTGACAACTCAGATATTTTTTATTTGCCCCATCACGCAGTCTTCAAGGACTCCAGCCTAACCACTAAATTGCGCGTGGTATTTGACGCCTCCGCTAAAACCACAAATAATCTGTCCCTCAACGATACTCTAATGGTCGGTCCTACGATCCAGCAGGATCTGTTCTCGATAATGGTTCGGTTCCGTACCCACCGATATGTACTTATTGCAGACATAGAAAAGATGTATCGTCAAATAATAGTTAACCCAAAGGATTCAAACTTGCAACGCATCGTTTGGCGTGACGCGCCGCATAAGGAATTACATTACGCTTTAAGGACGGTTACGTATGGCACTGCTAGTGCTTCCTTCCTTGCTACACGTTGTCTGGCTCAGATAGCCTACGAAAATAAATCCGACTACCCTATAGCTTCTAGGGCCATAGCCAATGATTTTTACGTAGATGATCTTATAACGGGTTCGGATGATCCGAACGTGTTAGCTAAAATGAAATGCGAGATCGTGAATTTGCTAAATAGGTTACATAAGTGGTTTTCTAACCACCATAAGATTATGGCCCTTCGCGCCCAAGTATCCCATGACTTCAGCAAAGGTCAAAACGTGCGTACATTGGGAATCCAATGGAACGTTGATAAGGATAATTTTTTATATACCGTTCGTGGTGTTGATAATTCGACCGTGTTCAACAAAAGAAGCGTGTTGTCGGTCATTGCTGGGATTTACGACCCGCTGGGTCTTATTGCCCCCATCACATTTTGCTGCAAACATTTCGTACAACAGTTGTGGTTGGCGGGCACAAATTGGGACGAACCCCTATCTGGGTCATTAGCCAATCAATGGCTAGAACTATACTCTCAATTAGTTTCCGACACTCATTTTAAGATTACGAGGTCGGTTAAGAGTTCGAACAATTATCCAATTAGTTCATTACAGCTTCACGGATTCGCCGACGCTTCGGCTAAAGGTTACGCGTGTTGCATTTATGTGCGGGCGGTCTATTCGAACGGCGCCATATCGTCAAACTTGTTGTGTGCTAAATCTAGGGTCGCTCCGCTGAAACAGATAACGCTACCACGCCTTGAACTTTGTGCTTGTTTATTGCTGGCGCAATTAACTTCCAAGGTTTTAAACGCCATCAACTACGTTTTTTTCTTCGTATTGTTTAAATTAGCAGCCATCCTTACTATTTCTTTTATGAATTTGCTAACTGCTATAATTTTTTTATTGTTCGACTAAGCTTTTCGTCATTACTGACATCTTCAGGTCTTAAACAACGACCTGATTTTAATGACCAGGGTTGTTTAAGACCTGAAGATGTCAGTAATGACGAAAAGCTTAGTCGAACAATAAAAAATTATAGCAGTTAGCAAATTCATAAAAGAAATAACTACGTTTTTGACGGACTATATCTCTATTCGGACTCGATGATAGCGTTGCATTGGATACATCCAACAATCTTCCCGCTGGAAGGTATTTGTGGCCAACCGTGTCGCGGAAATACAGCGTCTTGTTAGCAGCAGGGGAACTTGGCATCATGTAGTATCAACTGACAACCCTGCCGACATTTTATCACGCGGTTGCCTCCCTCGTAGTTTGCACTGCCATACTCAGTGGTGGCATGGTCCGTCCTGGCATCATGGCCCGTTAGCGCCTTCGACATTCATGCTCCCTGTACTTACCCCGACCTTGAGCAGGAACGTCGCAAGCAGGTTCAAACCTCACTAATTGTCGCATCCTCAACACATAGCTATGTTGAAAATTATTCATCCCTTACTAGGCTCATTCGCGTCTTCGCATATTGCCGCAGATTTATTCGCAACTCTAGGCTCCCGGTTGTTGACAGGGCCACGTCCTTTTTGTCTGCTCAAGAATTGTATGACACACTTTTGTTTTTTGTCCGGCAATCTCAGCAGTTGCACTTCGGCATAGAAGTTAAGGAACTTGAGGCACATCGTTGCCTTCCTCGCAGCAGTAAAATTCTTGCACTCAACCCCTTCCTGGATGACTCAGGCATTTTAAGAGTGGGTGGACGCTTACAATTCTCCCCACTTAACTACGCGAGTAAACACCAAATAATTTTGCACCCGCACTCTCGTCTCACGAGATTAATAATTGAGTATGAACATATCCGTTTGTTGCACGCTGGGGTGCAATCAACTCAAGCTTCGCTCAGGCACAAATATTGGATCATTCACGACAAATCTTATATCCGCTCAGTAATACATAAGTGTGTCACTTGTTTTCGTTTCCGGGCTAGAGGCGCGAATCAACTATTAAGTCAGTTACCCCCTTCTAGGGTCACGCCTGCTAGGCCATTTTCCCAGTCGGCCGTGGACTACGCCGGTCCTGTACTTTTACGCCATGGCGGGCAGCGCTCAAAGTCCACGTCCAAGGCATACATCGCGTTATTCATATGCATGTGCACAAAGGCCATCCATTTAGAATTGGTGTCGGATCTCACTTCCAACGCCTTTATAGTGGCTTTAAAAAGGTTCATCGCGCGCAGAGGTATTCCCGCGCAGATATTTTCAGATAATGGTACGAATTTTCGTCGTGCCAACCACACCTTATATGATTGGTACAAATTTTTAAACTCAAAGGAAGTTGAGCAATCTTCTCAGTAGTTTTGCGGTCTCCGTGGTATCAAGTGGTCCTTTATCCCTCCTTCAGCCCCTCATTTCGGTGGTTTGTGGGAAAGTGGTGTAAGGAGTGTTAAATATCATTTGCGTCGCGTAATAGGCGGTACGATCTTGAATTTCGAGGAATACTCTACTCTTCTCTCTCAAATTGAGGCTTGCCTTAATTCACGCCCTTTATGTGCTGTGTCCGACGATGCTAGAGACCCTGAACCCTTAACTCCTGCTCATTTCCTGGTCGGTGCTCCACTGACTGCACTTCCGGAACCCGACTATACCCAAAGCAATGCTAGTCATTTGGGCAGATGGCTTCTACTCCAAAAATTTACACAGACCATCTGGAAACGGTGGTCTAGAGATTATCTGCACCAGTTGCAGCAGCGCAACAAATGGCGCACCCCGTTAAGGAATTTGAATGTCGGACAGCTTGTCCTCATTTTGGATGATAATTCCCCCCCACTACAGTGGAAGCGTGGGGTAATTTTTTCCGGGTCAAGATTCCTTAGTACGCGTCGCAGAAGTTCGCACCGCGCTAGGTATCTTACGCCGACCCATCCACAAATTATGCCCCCTTCCGGTGGCAACAAACTAGTCGTATGCGTGCCATACGAGACGCACTAGGATTGTGAACTTGTCACATTGCCTGGACTACGCCCGGGACATTCCCCGGGGCGAGCATACAAGTCAATTATATCATTAACGTTGTAAGTATTATTATTACGTGCCGATAGCTATTATTGCAATAGTGACTGTGTTTTCATTGTACTATCAATTATTTATGGATGTTGTTGTATTGTCGTATGTTTATATATTCAAAGTTCCGAGAACTACAAGTGTTACTTATGGTATCAATTATTCTATGTATGTATTGTATTTTCTAATGGTCATATATTATGAAATTTATTGGGGTTTGTTGTGTCAATATCATGGTGCAATTATTATATTTTTTATGGTGTTATCACTTGTTATTATAATGCTTTGCAAATGTCAATGGGTATTATTTGGGAAAGCTCAACGTCTACTTAATCATTGTATTATTATGTGTACTGTGTTACTATTATGTTTTGGGTAATTTTACTGTCAGTTTGCCCTTGCTATTTGCATAAGGGTTGATTTCTTATGTACCTTATAATTATTAATTGAATTTATCATGTTAATCATATTATTGTTATTATGTCATTGCGCTGTAGCCAATACGCCAATTGTTGTATTATTTTTGCCATGTAAATTTAAATATTATTAATTTAATGTTTAATTTACAAAATCGTCCCGATTTTGAGCGGGCAGTATGTTCAAACTTTGTACTTTATTTATCAGCTGTGCGCCGTACCACTGCAATGCGACACGCGCGGTGACGTTACTTGCTTATCAAGCGCTGCCGGCAGTCAGCTTTACTGACGGTAGACAAGTTAGTTTTAGTTTCTAACGCGACTCCGAGCTGTACTCTCGTTAAAAATCTCTCTTCCAGCCGCGGCTTCTGGATCATTCTTAATTATTTTCATGTATCGTACTCACTAATTTATTCAGACAACCTGCGTCCATTTACTATAGACTGCGACTTCTTTCAAAGCTAATTTTACGGGCGTTATGGCCTCAAAACATCCGCACGTGTCGACAATGGTCTATAAAATTTAACGTTTCAATAAATGCATATCATACAACAGAATTACAGTCCACTTCTTTTCGTTTAAAACCCAGCCTTTTCTACGTAGCGTTTTTGGAACAACTCAAGATTCTCAAGAGCTTCCAATGCGCAACACAAAATAGTTTTTTTTTTCGAAAAACAATTTATATGTCATTGAGCTATCGAACCTTATTGGTGATTTTTTTTAACGATTGTATGTTTACTGAGGATCGGTCGATAAGTAGCCTGTAACACAAATTTTACATTATTTGTATCGAGGTTTAGACAGTATTTTTTGTCATCAACAGGATATGTGTATAGATACAAGAGAAAACATCAAACACAACAAGATCACGCGCGCGCGCGTGTGTGTGTGTGTGTGTGTGTGTTGGGACAGTTTGTTTTATTTACATCAGCAAAATAATTACATTCCGTACATATGGTTTTACTTAACTACATAGACAAAATTGTTATACCCCAAAACATAATACAATATTACAATTTAAATAATTGATAATGCAATTATCCCTTAATTATATTTGTAAATTTTGTAAGGACTTATTGGTAATGACTTTTATTATTATGCATACAAGATTTGTAAGTACATAAGAAATCAAAGCATGGGTGTAAAGTAATTGGAAAGGAGTAATTGAATTAGGAGTGGGACACAGCCTCTGCAATGTTAGCAGTAGTTCATCATTACATTGACTGCACTACTTTGTTTATGAAACACTAAGCACCTGTAGCACCTTAAATTATTTCTAAAAATATTCAACAGAAATTTACAATTGTAGAATAATTCACTAGGAAAGCTCAAGGAGACACTTCTTTTGGCATAAGAACTTATCTATGGCAAGATTGTTTGAACCAGATTGTATACTGCACACACGTAAGGCCATTACTATCCGTATCCTTGATCTTTAGAAAGCTGTAAACACATTTATTTCCTGTAGTAGAATTCGTGAGTCATCTTTTGTTGTATCTTGTCCTTCTTTTCAAGTATAAGCCTGTTACGTCGTCCGTAGTTACAACTGATCTCTCCGTCTTTTCACCGACCGTCCCAGACTTCCTCTACCTTTAGACACATATTTTGCACTTACGTGTGGTATTCTTGATGGGTCCATACGTTCTACGTGATCAAACCATTTCTGTCTATATTCCCTTACCATGTCATTCATTAGTCGGCCAGCTAATTCACGACGGATGTCTTTTGTTTTGTACATTCTGTAATAAGACCCTGTATGCCGGTCTTTACAAAAAAAGATAATAGAAAAAATTGTATTAAAAAAAAAATAAAAAATAAATTTATGTTTTAATAGTTGTTTGTAATTAAGAAATAATGCTGTTTTAAATGTTCTGTAAAAATTTTAAGAATCAGGAAGGTATTTATTAACTATTGAGCACTTCTGGAAGATCTGAACCAAGTCTGGAGTTAACCAGATTAACTCCGGTCAGCAATCGATTGATGATTTTCCTTGCTGGTCCAATACCTCACTGAAAAAAAATATTTTCTTCTTCTTGAAGTCTCTTGGCCTTAATAAATAACCTTAAATTAGCCTGTGAAATAATAACAGATAAATACAATTGAAATAAATGGATTTATTAAACAATTTAATAAATAATCGATTTTTTATCGATTGAGAACAGTTATCGACTCCGTCTCAGGGAATTATCGATTCGTGCATACAGTAGAAAAATTATAAGTATTAAAAAAAAGGACAGGTTCTTTGAGCGATTAAATTAATAGTCAGAGAAGGGTAACGAGAAAGTATAACATTAACAATTAAAGTAAATTCAATAATTATTATTTAACAGTATTTAAGTAATTCTGATATATAATGTTTAAGAAAGTTGAAGTCGAACCATATGTAGACTGACGTGGAAGGCAGGTCTTAGTAAATTCAAAGATGGCCGCTACTAGATATGGCGAAGTTACTGCGATGTCGTCGTGTCAAAAATTCACAGCAAAATTACCTTCATGAATGTTTGAAATGTCCCCGCACTGGTGTAATCTGTCTATTAGGTTGTTTGGTGAGTTCTGAAGAAGTGTTCCGTGTATACTTGTGTTAATTATGTTATTTAGTATGTGTTCACTTCTGTGGGTTAATTTGTCTGTAGAAGTGGTTATGAGTTGTAGCGTGAATTATATCAAATATATTGTTTTACTGTTTTAGATCACTCGTATAATGAAGTTCGGTGTTAGTTTTCACTATTGTCGTTAAAGTTTTGGTAGATTTAGTTAAAAAAGTGTTTAGTTCATCTAACTCTCGATTCACTTATATGAATGGCTAACCGTAGTACCATTTTCTACTCGGTTTTAAGGAACGTTTTATCACACAACTATTCAGCTTGATATTCAACAAAAGACTATTTTAACTTGGTCAAAATCTGGCCCAGTTAATCTTTGAAAAAGTATTGTTAACATATTTCGATTACCCATACACATGATACAAAATTACATTATATATGGAATTTATTTATTTTATTCATCACTTTCATGAATTATGAACCTTATCATTGGTTTAATCATCTCATTCCTTTTAAATTGATATATTATAGTTCATATCTGTAGACATTTTGTGGAAATCACCAAATTTCTTTCCTTTTTTGGAAATCTAGGCTCATACATTGATTTCCGCCTTTATACAATTTTTCTTCCATTTTAATTGTTATTAATACTATTATAATAAATTTTAATTAGTCATATTTCTCTTCCTTTCCTTAAATACATATAAATTAAACCTTTGAACTGGTTTTTTGTGTTAGTCTCTGAATTTGACATTGCTCTTTAAAATTAATTAATTTATATATTTTGAAAATTTACAATATTTTAAGGTATATTTCCTTATTATCATTTTAACTCATAGGATCATTCCCAGTAGTGGTTAACTGATTTACCTTATCTAAATCTTGCTAGTTTACAGGATTTATAAGTGAATTATACTGGTTTATATGGTTTCTGTGAATTCACCAAATGGCCTAGAGTTTAGAATTTTACATTTCTGTCTTTCTCAAATAAATTTAATCCTACCACTCCTCTGACTTTACATAGTTATTATTACATGAAAATAAAATGTTTTATAACTAATTGTGAGGTGTAGTATTTAATTAACACTACTGTTATAAAAAAATAATTATGAACATGATTTAGCCATCTGTACAATTGAACATATTGCTGACATGGTTTGAACATATACCTTTAACTCCTTTTGAATTAACACAGCATACCTACTGAAACATTATTAATGGTATGTATGCTGTTATTTAGCAAACATAACTTATTTTTAACACATATAAATCTTATTTTCTAATAGTTCTTACAAATACATTGATTTTATGGCTGTGAACAAACAGCCTATTTAAACATTTTAAACCTATGAATACTAAATTCATGCCAGTCCCTTCTGGTCTAAACCATTATTATTTATAATCCCCTTCATCAGTAAACATGACCACCCATACTCTAGTTATTAGCATTTTTTACAAATGTCTTGTAAATAAAGAGTTACATTAAAATAATAAAATACTGGAAATCTTCCATTTTATTATTTTATGATTCTGTTTATTATTGGATATTAAAGTTGTTATATAGCATATTGATAAGTCGTAGTATCACTAACTTTAAGTTTATTGCATTTCCAAAAAACACTTACACAAATTCACTTTCACTGGTGGTTCTGATATTTTGAGTCTCACTATCTCAGACCAGACCTTTAGTAATCATGGACTGTTAAGACTTGTTTATTTTCTTTATCACACAATAGCTTTAGTAGGTTCACTTCTTATAATACTATACAACACTTTAGGTTTCTAAATAATTACATTTTTATAGGATTTTGGTATGTTATACTTTCTTTTTAATCGTTTTTGTGGGTTTGGGTTTGATGGTAGTTAATAATAATAATAGGTTTTATAACGGTGTTTCTTTCATACTATTTCTTCCTCTCCTCCTGTCTTCTTTCTTGTCTTTCTTCTTATCTTCTTTCTTGTCCTTCTTCTTATCTTCTTTCTTGTCTTCATTCTTGTCCTTTTTCTAGTCTTCATTCTTCTGGTCTTCTTGTCTTCATTCTACACTCTTGGGTAAACCAAGGTACTTCGTGTTATCTCGACTGATGTTTAGTTTGGAGCATCTAATTTATTTACTGACACGGACATTGCTCTTCTCTAAAGGTTTCAGGGTATTGTTTTCTTCCTGATCACAAACTTTATTCTTCCTTCTTCTTGTCTTTGGGGTATTTTGGTGTTCACCACTCTTAAACTGATTCTCTTTCTTCTTGATATGGTGTTATTTAATTTGTTTACTGCTCCTAACTTCCTGGGTAAATTACTGATCTTATAATATGAGTTGCTTTTAATAATTTCTTTGATATTTAAACAGTGGTTTTTATATAATGTAATGAGGGTTTTTATTTTATTGTGGTTCATTCCTTTGATTTCATTAAATCTCATTCAATATTATTTTAACATATGTGGTGTAATTAATTTTTATGATTTTATATGACTTAATAAGTAGTGGATTTTCTGTCGCGCTACAATTCTTATTTATTTTGTTTTTACATTCTTATTTTTACACCTTCACTGTAATAAGTCATCATCGTCATCATCTTCAAGGATTAAACCAAGGATGGTTTGTTCCGGTCTCAAATAGGCAAATATTACAGCTGGTCACTCCAGCGCTTCCTCGGACGTCTCACACCTCTCCTTCCTCTCGGCTTATAGTTCCATAGTTCCATTCCGCAAAGATGTTCCCACCAATTCAGCCGATACTGGGCGATCCTGTCGAGTATACTCATAATATTCAGTCCCTGCCGTATATCTGTGTTTCTTCTATGATCATGAAGAGTATATCCTGCCACGTGCATGAGAAATCTCATTTCAGTCGCTTGGATGCGACTGGCCTGGCCTTTCGTTAAAGTCCAATTCTCAGACCCATATAGAAGCGTGGGAAGAGCCATCACCTTGTAGAATTTTAGGCGTGTTGCTTTATTTGGTGACTTAAGGGTTCGCCTAATGGTCCCGCACATAAGGTTGTACTGTAATAAGTTATTTACGAATTTATAATTGAATTTGTCGACCTGGATAACAGGCTATGTAGCACCAAAACCTAACAATATACGTATATTATCTTTGTGGGTATACACATCATTATTTATAAATTTGTGTGAGTACGCGCGCGCGTGCGTCTAAACGTCTAATGTTTTAAGGTAGTGACGTAACTACGAGCTGCTCCTGGTGGGGCGGGGGGAGTAGAGACCAGCTTTGAAGTTGGGCTCTTACTTTTCTCATGAGAAATGAAAAAATCGTTATTCTTCCCATGTAGTTTTATAAACACATCTTATAGACTTGATGTATCTTACAAACACATGGGCTGTTTACCAAATATTAAATGATTCCCATTATTAAGAAAACTGTAACTTAATTTTGTTAATTTACAAATGTTATAATCCTTTTATTTATACGTACGTCATTCATAAGTCTTATTTTAACACACGCAACTGGCTTAAAAATAGGCCTACGTTAAGTGATTGAGAAATTTCCATGAAATTTGTAATAGCTCGGGGGGGGGGGGAGTTGATCGCCCACCCGTAGTTACGCCACTGAGTAGTGGTAATATTAGTGTCAGTGACGGTCTACTAAGCGGCAGAACTCTCGTGTGTTGCATCAGAGAGAAAATAGTGTCCCGAGAGTCGCGGTGTTAATTGACTGTTAGTAAACTAATGACTTACTGTCTGGCCGCGACTGGATGATCGTAGCTGCTCTCCCCAGCCACGCGGCCGCTTGTAAGCGAGGTAGGGTGAAATGTGTGTACTAGCCGTTTGGTTTACCCCCACTTAGCCTACTGTAGTACCCGGCCATGCTTCTCCCACCTTACACTCTATGCTCGATCATCGAATCGTGGCCAGACAGTAGTGACGAGCGATTTTAATGGCATTGTTCAGTTGTTACAGAAGTATTGTGACATCGTGAGTACTGCATAATGAATCAGTGGAATACGAATAATCGCATTCAGCGTTCAGGCGTTATACTAATGAGGTCTGTGATTGTTTAACTGCTACTGGTGCAGATTTGTTTTCATCTTCGAAGACCGTAATTTCCGCGTGACCGTGCGTCGTTCACGTAACGATATTTACGAACTTACTTATGCGCTTTAACCGCCAGACTCGCGTGCTCCTTCTCTTATCGCAGTGATTACGCGGACGTAATTTGCTTCATCGGTGGCGGGTTACTGCCGGGAATGCGGAATTTCAGGCAGCGTCCGATCGTCGGTCTCGTGATTGGGATTAAGTATTTCCGAATGCCAACGACCGTGATACAGGCTTTGTTGTCAAGAAAGCATAATTCCAGCGAGCGCCCGATCTTTGGTCTCGCGACTTGCGTCGTTTATTCGAAATGACTGCTTGTGTGGTCCTGTCTTCGTAACCATCATCAGTGGTGTCAAATCTGGCAGTTGACATCCTACCGCCCTGAAGTTAATTTGTGTACAACTTGTCTGGAAATGTTATACTTTGTTTTAAATTGGAATAGGATTGACGTTCAGGAACATTGTTGCCAGACTGTGTCGTGTCTGGTGTCCACACCAAACGTACAATTCGACTGTTGTTACACTCCTTCGCTTTTCTTGTAGTTTTACTAATAATGTGCATCTAATGTACATAAAATTTATATGGTTTTAAAGAGGACAGTTCACGGAATATTACAGTATAAATATTAGGTTAATTTGGAATAAATTTAATATTTTTTATTCGTAGTACAACAGAAAAATATTTTCAATTGTACAGAAACCAAACATACAAAAAGTAGTAAGCGAGAAAGTTTTTTATTTTTTGGCCACTTAAAAACTTCCAGCAGGAAATTTGTATTAAATAGTCCATATGTTATTTTGAGTTGGGACTTTATAACTTTAGGACTACTTATTTTCAAGTGACAGTGCTTTTTATGACCATTAACTCCCTGCGGGCCGCGCGTTATATGACAACACACTGCGACTGCGGGCAGCCGTCATGACAACACACCATAAAGAATCATTGCTGCTATGGTGTCAAATTAATTATAAATCTAACGCTATATTATTTGATTATTTCACTATTGTTAATGTTAATTTAATTAATGAATTGCTTTTTAAACAAAACAATTAATTATCTTTCTTTACATTTACAGGTATCGTTAAATTCAGTATGTTTTGTCTACATGGCTTTAATATAAATGACGCACTTCCAATAGGTAGTCTTTATAAAGATTGTTCGAGTTTAACTACTGGAAACCACTAACTAAAACCAGCAGTAAATACACACATGAAAATCACCGAAGAACTTCCGCGTGTTGCAGGCGATGGTGAAGACAACTGGCAACGCGCGGCAATTTCTATGATGCTGATTGGACGAATATAAACCGAGCCTCCCGCGCTTACGTCACGCAAAATCCCATTCTAGTTTAAAACAAACTATAATACGTAGGAGAAGTTCCAGCTGGTCAAATTCTGTGATTTTTCTTGGCTTTTAGGATTTTGAGTTTTGTGTGGTATTGGGGAGGTGTTTGGAAGAACACAGCACAGTACGCAATGTTTACAATGAAAGAAATACACTTAATCTAATCTTCCAAATCTTTCAATATAGATCGAATCGTTTTATCGATACTACGGAGGAACAATGTTAGATACATGCTAGGAAGGCAAGTAGGCCTACATCGTGTGCAACTAAACGCTTTACCCTTGGGAATTTGACTTCTCGCGTAGAAGGAAGCCGCAATCGTAGGCCAATTCCGAGGCAGTCCTTGAGTAGTAAATCTCTACTTCATAAGCTATCAAAAGGAAAGCAGAAAGGTACCTTGATGAAAGACCAACAAAACTAATTCACAAAGAGGTAGAATAACAGCCACGTATAGTGAACACGTTAATGAGAAAGGACACGACGTATTTAAGACATCACGCAAGATTGCGGAAACTTCCAGTAGCGGCCCGTCCTTAGGTTGCACGGTTGTACAATCACCAATAATTCCCGAATTGTATTTTAAATTATAGAATTATGAATAAAAAAATAACTAATAATAGTGTTTTGAAGCTAAATCATCGTAATTAATCATTTGCCGATTGAAAAGCGCAGAGGAATACTACGTAAAAACCGTAGACTCTCTTGCCTCGGTGTTTGCACCAACTTTGACGCGCTTTGTGTACGGGGAAATACAATGGAGTAGTACTCTGACTGGCTAGACTCGGTTGTTCCTATTACAGCGGTATAGGCTCGCTTGGTGTGATTAGGGACTGCAAACCCCTCTTGTACGTCACGGGCCCACCAGTCTCTGTTGGTAAATAACACGTGATGCGCCAGGTTAAAAGTTCGTTGTTAGTGTCAATCCAACTCATCGTCAAATGTAAATAATAGTAATATAAAGGATTAAGGTGTCATAGTGTAAGATATTTATTATACTTAACTGGTAGGACGCAGTGAATTCTATCGAAAAACTTAACGAAAAACGGCGTTCAGTTTAGGTCCTGTTGAGGGAAAATTGAAATTAAGGGAGTAGGTAAGCCTACACGAGACCTTTCAAATTTTAATCAAAGTGTAAAATCAGGTAACAGAATATTTAATCGTAAATTTAAAAAAGATTCATACAATAAATATTCGTGGTTACGTGGCTGTGACAGTAAAATTGCAGTATTTTGCTTCCCTTGTGTATTGTTTGGAGGTGAGGCGACTTGAACATTTTCTATTCAGAGAATAAAACAATTTTATTCCATCCAACTCATCTGCAAACCCCAAATTTTTCAACCACCACCCGCCACTGGAAACTTCCAAAAGGAGTGGAGGCTCTGATCAAACAAACGGCACGCGAGTTTCTCAGTATTGAGTATTGGCGATTTGTAGGAAGCAGGAAGAAGTTTTTCGGTTCGTGTAAAGCCTCCTACACACGATGATTTTGATGTGTCAGTTCGATGTGCTCATTTTTATGTGTCACGTCGGACCGAAGTGTTGCGTTGCCTAGTCGCGGTCGCATCGTTGTGCCGTCAGTCGACTGCATCTCAAAAAACGCCTTTTACGATATGGGTAAATTAAGAGAAATATTGACTTAATGCCATTGTTTACGTTACATGACGATCCATTTAAGAAAAATACTAGGATAAACAGTTATTTTTAAATTCGTAAAATAAGACTTTTAACAATATAATGGTAAAATTAGTCATTCTAAATAGCAACAGTTCATTAATTCAGCGTGTTTGTCCAACTGTTTTTAAAAACGTTTTTAACGAACAGTCCGTTTTCGTTGTGCAAAAACAACATAAATGCCCACCATAAACTCGACGGCTGTCAGACAGCGCGCGGAAAGCTAGGTGTGAATGACTGAACGGACTGACTCCTACACACGATCATTTCTCCCTTACGTCCTGCAAAACTGACACACCGCACGATACGACTGACTCATCTGCCCGTCAGTTCAGACTTTTGGTGTGAGCTCACATCATTTTGTCCCCATACGCGATGATTTCGGTGTGACACGCCAAAATGATCGTGTGTAGGCCGCTCGAGCCGACTTGGTCGCGGCTCAACCCGTTTACATTCTGTGCCGTACGTGAAGAAGCAGGGTACGTCGTGTTGTGTTTCTGTATTGTGTATGTAGTGGATTATTTATTATGGCGTGTGTACAGAGTATGAAGAAGTGCAGTGACATCAACAGTATCACAGACATTATTACACTTTATTTGGTAGCAAAAAACGGATGGCACTGTACCAAGAGTCTGGCGTGTTGCATAAATAAATAAATATCAATGATCGTCGCATTTACGTGTGGTAACGACGTAATTGGGTTCATTTGATGCTCGTTGCAGACTGTTTCGCAAGATAAGATACAAACGCTCATTAACACTATAAATTCATCACATAAGAAAAAAGTGTTTATCAGTTTGTGTTTGAATACTGTATTATGAAAAATTTGATAGTAAAACAAGTTTAACGTTATTGTGTGTGGGGGAGCGCGCGCGTGCATGTTGTGTAAGTTTTGTTTAAATAAAATTTTTTTGCGACTTCTTAAGTGCTGTTGGTACAGACATATGGGGGCGTATCCGTATCAGAAAATTGAATTCACTTCACGTGACTTATTTTTTTTTTAATTCGGGGTTAAAACGTCCTACGACGTTGTCCGATGCCCAACCTCCATTGTTGCCTGTCGTTGCAGTTTTCATCTTTTAGTCCTCTATCGCTCATTGATCTTCTTACGATCGCTCATATACCATCTATCGTTCTTGGGCTTTCCTTTCTGTGCTCTCTAGGTATCCATCTCATTATTTTCTTTGGTCTTGTCTCATTCTTTGTGTGTCCGTACCAGATAAGTTGTTTTTCTTCAATGCAGTCAATGATTGTCTTTTGTACGCCCATTTCTTCTTTGATCGTTTCATTTAGTAATCCCACGTGATACGAATTGGAAATACCGTTATCATCGTTAATTTCATCACACTTGATGCGTTGGTTTTAACTATAAAATGAAGATCAACTAAATTGCCACGTCAGGAAAAAAAAATTTAAATAAATTTTATTTTTATAAATATGTTTATGTTATATTCTCAGCTCACTATGGATACTTATGGGAACGATTACTAAATGGAATTAGTGATACATTCACAACTCATCGCGATAGTCAAACTACTTCGATTGAGATGTGTATAGTCCGCCAAGCTACGTGGTACTTGTGAAACTTCTTTCGATGTCAGTTACCCTGATAGTTGAAGCGAGTAACCCCCACCGTTTGGCATTTGTCTGTCTATTTGGGGTATATTTGACGATAACTTTTGGGTGCATTGCCCGTTCTTCGTAAAACTTGACATCCGTATCCGTACACACAACCTACGGACCCCCATTGTTTTTAGATTGATCCCTCCAAAAATAATCCAACAGGGGACAAAAAAGTAAGGGGGAAAATATCCCTCTCACACTTGTCATGTTGTAAAACATTCCAACATGCCCAATGGTGTATCATATTAAACAGAATTTTAACCATAGTCTGAATATATAGTGTTCAGGTTTGAAAATTTCAAAGTTTAGGGGTACCAGAGTTCGAAAAGTGTACCACAATTTTGAAATAAATCTAAGCTGCCACATTATAATTTTAACACACAGTGTGAATATAGCGATTAGGTTTGAAAATTTGAAAGTTTTAGGAGACCAAAAAGTGTATTAAAATTTTGAACAGATTTATTAAATTACATGCCGAACATCAGAATAAAAGAAATGATGTTAACCTGAATCCGAATATAGTGTTTGCTTTGAAAATTTGTATGTTTAAGGGTACCACGAGCTAGAAATGGAAGTCAAAATTGTGCAAAGCGAGTTCTGCAGCCCAGGCAGGTTATTAGTATTTTTGCAGTTGGTCAGTTATTTAGGTACCGGAGCGGCGGTAGATGGGAATACGCATAGACACTGAGTCTAGAATTACACAGGCAAAGGCAGATTTTACGAAAAAAAAGGAGGCTGCTATCCTCTAGATGTATTGGAGTTAAAACGAGGTAAAATTTCATAGTCTCGTACATAAAGCGTAGCTCGGCGTGGCTGTGAATGTATTGGGAAGGTAGACATTGGTTTGGTAAGCTTTTGGTACGTGGTGCAGAATGAGATACAAAACGGTGACGAAGGGTTTAGGAGATACATGAGGAAAAGCGTGTTTTAAGAAACACCCCGTCAGGAGAAAATATCGATAACTCAGGGAGGAGAGAATCGAAGGAAATTTTTGCGAAACCCCAAAAAGAGTTTTGAAACAGTAGAGCTATATTAAACACTGAGTGGTCAGTGGTACGGTCATACACCAGTCTCCGGATTGACTCAAAAAGAAGTAGAAGCAAAAAAAACATTAAATTTAATAACGGAATATTGTGTGCATGTGGAAAGTGTAATGTTATGTGGCACCGAGATTTGGGACTTGAGTAAAGTAAACTCGGAGTAAGTTATGAGTTTCTGGTCGGCGAAATTTGGGAGTGGAGAAGAAAAATTACTAACATAAAACGAGAGGAAAGAATACAGTTGGGGGAAGCTATCTTAATTGCAAAACGGCAGCTACTTTGGTTTCGTCATTTTAATCATTGTGAGACAACGAAAGCGAATTTTACAACGTATCTCAGCTGCAAAACACAAAACGCGGCAGACCTAAGTAATTAGATGGATGAGGTGTATGACGGCAGAAACTTACATCTGGATATCTGCGAAAACAGAAGATTGACAATTGAGCACGGAGAGGCGACAATCACCTGTGTGTGTGTTTGCTGGCATTAACGTGATAAGCGCAATATGCAATAAATTGACCATATAAACTGCCGTTTGTGCTCACGTTACCAACACAATTGATCATCCGTGTAATGGATATTAACTCATATGTTAGGTCGTGTTTGCATAACCCGTGCAGTACAGTACAGGACGTCTGTCACGTACAAGGTAATCTTTAACAGCACTGGTCTCTTGCATTCGTCTGCATAGGCATGGGAAGGTATAAATAAGTAGTAAGAGGTACTGGCAGCCACTGCACACCGTCTTTAATTTCTCAGCTTGATAAGGTACACGAGGTGACCCTGTTTTCGCAGAACAGTACGGATTTAGACCAGAATGTCGATAAACATTCCTGGTGGAGGGCAGCAGTATTCACCAGTACCAAGTTAAGGGGCAAAGGAAGGGGTCCTGGAACGGCTTATCTTTGGATAACCGGTATTGCGGACGTGAATCTGGATGATTCAGACGGCTGTAATACTGCGCCAAACTGGGAGTGGGACCTCGAAGCCATGGAGACGGCAATCCCCCTAGGACAAGGGAAGTCCGAATTACATCCTGTCCCACCAGATGGAGGTTGTGTGGATAGGGCCAGTAAAAAATATTGCAAGATCGAAAAAACCCTCGGAAATGGTGTTGATGGGAAACCACAGCAAATGGAGCATCAATGGTGTTGATGGTGTTTCTTTACCACAGCAAAGAGATCAGAACCACGCAGATGGATAAAATTAAAGAAATTTAAGAATGTCTGTGGAACAATTCACAGATACCTTAAAAAATAAGACAAAGAATGAAACAAGGATAAGTTTTTTTAACACTGTAGCGGCACCAGTTTTGATGTACGAAGATGAAGAGAGAAAGAGGCAAACCAAAGATTTTGGCAGCGGAGATGAAGCTTACGAGGAGTACTCTGGGCTGCACCATTCTCGACAGAAAGAAGAATGTGGATATAAGAACGGAACTGGGGGTCGATCCATTGTTGGAACAGCTAAGGAGGTACAAAAGAAGATGGTGCGAATATTTGGGAAGAATGGCGGGTGACACGATTCCAGTGCTAGCAATGGAACATAAACGGTGGGGAAGAGAGATGTAGGACGGGGGAGAGCGAAGTGGCTTCCGGAACAGTTTCAGGGTGAACCTAATCCTTGAGCCTGATGGTGGTGGTAAGATCAAGTGTCTGTTATGGTTTGATGAACCCGAAGATGATAGGTCGCAATTAGTAAACGAGACAATCTCACCACAAATGCGTTGACCACTATGCTATAGATCTCTTTATCAGTTTATCGAGTTGAATATTTATACATCCTTGCCATTTTGTTGCCTTCAGTGACGGATGTTAAAGTGTGTAAAACTGAACTCGGTGACTGAGTCGTCCCGTTATACCGGCCGCTCAGAGATGATTGTTCGGCCCTGTAACCAATAAACACAATTAGACAATACCGCTAACGGAACGCGCTCGTCGAAATCGGTACAAACCTGTCCGTGATTGTGGTTTTGCAAACCGCAAACAGTCACCTCAGTGTTCTATATTTCAGTGCGCTCAAACAACACGGCTTTGAATCGAGTACGATTTTACGATTAATTTTACAGTTGCGCCTATTTTCCTTTAAGGTAAATTGGGGGATTACCTGTGTACGTGCGTGACCCGCGCGCGCGTGTACGCTCCTTTTTATGTGTACTAACTCTTTTATGTTACTTGATGTTTGTGGTTTCTTGTGTGCTGTTTGTTGTAGCATCGTTTAAATACAATGGTAATAGTTTTCTTGTAAAAGTCAGCGGCGGACTCCCGACTAGACACCTGTCTAGTGCGCAGCGGGGGGGGGTGTAGGCAGGGTTCACAGGAATTTTGGGGGGTGAAATTATTTCCTTTATTTAAAGAAATATTTATAGAGCTTAAAAACAAAGCCAAGGAAGTTGGGCTAGCCATAAATACGGATAAAACAAAAATGCTTAGCCAAACAAGAAGGGACCTGGTTCATAACAACATTGAGATAGAGGAGGAAACAATTGAAGTGGTGGACAATTTCACGTATCTCGGAATGAATCTAGCAAAGACTGGATCAGAGGAACCGGAGATCCAAAGACGGACCACCATGGCTAACAAGTCATACTTCGCATTGCTGCCACCATTTAGGTCTGGGGATGTGCATAGGGAAACAAAAATTAAAATATATAGGACTGTCATCAGACCGGTGCTATGCTACGGATGTGAGGCATGGACAATCACACAGAAAACAGTCGACATAGTAGACACCTTTGAAAGGAAAATCCTCAGACCCATTATAGGCCCAATACAAGAAAATGGTTCATGGAGACTGAGATACAACAACCAACTGTATCAAATATATAAAGAGATACCAGTCTCAAAATTTATAAGAATACAAAGATTGCGTTGGGCGGGACATGTTATGAGAATGGAGGATGGCAGCAACCCCAAGAGGGCTTTGCTGGGTACATGGGAGGGAACGAGACCTAGAGGTAGACCGAGGAAGAGGTGGGAAGATGGCGTTGCAGAGGACGCGAGGGACATGGGGATAAGAAACTGGAGGAGGGTTGCAGTGGATAGAGTGGATTGGAGGCGGAGGTTGGTGGAGGCCAGGGCCCGACTTGGGCTGTAGCGCCATAGGAGGAGGAGGAAATTATTTCCTTATTTGAGGCAATTTAATAGTGAATTTAGTAAGCAATATGCCTCCCCTGGATGTGTTACTAGCATATCGCAGGGTAAGACGTATGGTGGGCCTGCCACTTTCAGGCTTAACGTCCAGCCCGATTTCTGTCTGGGCGTTCTCCCATAAACTGGCTGCCTTACCAGACTAGAGAGACCAGTTTTTCCTGTTGAAATCTCCGTAGGATGTGGTTTCTCCTTGCCTCCCACTTCCTTCGTTGTTGACCTCCGCCAGTCGTATCCAAGCGGCCGAAATGAGATTTCTCAGGCACGTGGCAGGGTATACTCTCAATGATCACAGAGGAAACACAGACAAACGGCAGGAACTGAATATTATGAGTATACTGTACAGGATTGCCCAGTATCGGCTGAATTGGTGGGAACATCTTTCCCGAATGGATGAATGTCGCATCCCCAAACAACTATGGAGCTATAAGCCGAAGGAACGGAGAGGTGTGGGACGTCCGAGGGAAGCGCTGGAGTGACCAGCTCTAGGCTTTGCCTGTTTGTGACCGGAACAAACCATCCTTGGTTGAATCTTTGCAGATGATGATGATGATGATGATGAAATTATGTAATACAGGGTATCAGTAGGCTTTACATATACTAACACACTGAATTTTTCCAAATTATTAGTACAGTTAACTAAGCTTGTAAAAATATATAAATTAGTCTCATAAGATAAAATCATTATAAAGACCATTTACTAAATCGTAACATATGCTATGTTTAATGTTGATTTTAATGTCCATTTAAAACTTTGCTAAGTATTATTAAAACTGAGTGTTTTTTTAAATGCATTTATGCCTTAAAAGTTTTTGTAAACCGCTATTGACAGTGTGAAGGGACATGTTTTAGTAAGGATTATTTACTCAGTCGACCCGTTTTTAGTTGGCGAGCGTCGGGTACTCGCGAGCTACTGTAGTAATTTTGTGCGCATGAAGTATCCATGTCGCGCAGCAGACATTTAATTTATTTTAAATGATCAGGCATAAAGTTCCACAAAAGTATTCAGATATAAAGTGTATTTTTAAAGAAATCTTTGTCAAATAATTTTTACTGAAATAAAATATGAAAACAAAGTCTCAAGGAAATGAGTGTTACAGAACTGTCGAGAATGTGTTAAAATGGGATAATACATTTTCATGTTTAAAAAGGGGAGCCTCCAGGAATAAACTACGTAGAGCCGCAAAATGTCCAAATCCGCCACTGACAAGTAGGCCTATGTGTTTTATTGTTTTGTTTCCTCACGATTCGCAAACACAGTCTGCGTCGTCAGAGGATTATTATTAAACTAAAGAATAATCGATTTGCTTCAACAAACATTACAACAAATTTAAATATTTAAATCGAAATACAACTCGATTAATCGTTTACTTATACGTTATAACAGTGTCGACTTTCTGTGTAACTCGTTGTAATTGTAGTTGTCGTGTTTGCCTTTACATAGTCTTCTCTATATATACAAGTATAAAAAAACGAGCATACTATATTGGGTTATACATTTATTAGTTTACTCGAAGATTATAATTAATAACAGAATTTAAATAATGTCGGTCCCAATGGAGAGTGTTTGGAAACTACTCTGTATTATTAATTCTGAATGAAACACTGCCGAACGTGAAAATTTTTTGCATATGTGCCTGAGTTGTAGAGGACTGAAGGCCTATTGATTTTGGTGAATCAATAAAGTATATAAAGGCTCGTTGTAATGTTCCAGCTGCAGTTTTCTTAAAGTGGGTAAACTATAAAAAATTTGTAAACGATTAATTAGATTCGGAACTTTATTTGGATCTATAACCGGTGAACGTTTCACCATTAGTTTAATGCTTTATTTTGTTTTCATTTCACTTGCTACGACGTATAATGAAACAATTTCTGTAACTGCAATTGTTTTTAATGTTGCGTCTGGTCGCATGGAGTGAGGCTGTTCACACCACTCGTAGTGAGTTATGTTTAAATTAGATGCTGCAGCAACGCGCCGAACAGTAGGGCTATAAGTAGAAATAATGGAGCACGCTATCACGCTATCGTTATAGAGTGGTACTCATTATCCTTAAAATAAATAGATAAAGGAATTAAATTAAATACAATTACCGAGTTGGTATCATGTTCGCTTTTAACTGTAACGATAAATTTTCACGTTCGGCAATGTTTCATTCAGAATTAATAATACAGAGTAGTTTCCAAACACTCTCCATTGGGACCGACATTATTTAAATTCTGTTACTAATTATAATCTTCGTGTAAACTAATAAATGTATAACCCAATATAGTATGCTCGTTTTTTTATACTTGTATATATAGAGAAGACTATGTTGTATTATTGTTATTATTAAAATTACTGTATAACATTATTATTTTTATTATTATAACTACTATTAAATTGAATTGCATTTTTTTTTACTTCCATGTTCCATAAGGAAATGGAAGTACGGTATGGTGATGGAGAAAAAAATCGTGTTCGAGATAAGGGCTGATTCTGATTGTACTACAGTACCCTCAAAACATGAAGAAAAGTCATTTTTCGAAAAGTGTCTGTGTGTAGAATTTTTTCTATGGGAAACGATAACCGCCGCAAATTCAGACAGAATCAAATAATTTTTTGCATATGTGCCCGAGTTGTAGAGGACTGAAGGCCTATTGATTTTGGTGAAGATTGGTTAAGGGGAAGGGGTAGTTTACCTGCAACGTTTTAGGTTTTAACAAGAGTAAAGTACGGTACTTAATTTTGATAAGTAAAGTATCCTGAAAAGAAGGTCATAATAATCCACTGTAGAAAAATAGATGAAATATTTATAAATTAAAAGGCCAGTTGAAGGGGAGGGGGTAATTTTCTATAAATGAAAATGATAGTTGAAGGTGGAGGGGATATCATTTTTTATATGTGTACTACGTTATCGGCAGCAAAGAAGTAGTTTGTTGTTGAAATTCCTTCCCGGGCTGTTTGGCCGTGGTCCAATGTTTTCTGCAAAACCAGACGTTTCGGCAGTGCCATCGAATGCCATCATCAGTGAAAATCGAGTGCGCTAACGTGAGGTGGTATACGTTAGTGACCACAGTAGGCCTACTGTGGTTAAGGCTGAAGAAAGAAGTAGTTTATATGGAAATATTTCATTTCGAAAATGATTTTAAATATAAATCTTAGAACATGAAGTCATGTATGGTTCTCCATACCAATATTTTATTATTATGTTGACTATTATTATTAAAATTATTAGGGCTATTTTTATTTTTATTTTCTTTTTAAATTACCGCCTGATAAAGGCTGCACCAGCTAAGGATGTGAAACTTGAGGTAAGGGGACTGACAGATGTGAAGTATTTGGGGCAAACAGTGGAAACTGTTGCCAGAATTGTGAGTCGAGTAAGATCAGGACGGATTGTATTTGAAAAAATAATGAACAATGTTATGAAGAAAAACGTATTACCCGTGTGTTAGAAAGTTACGTTTATAATCTCCGGCAATGGCTTACGAATCAGAAACTTGAATCTTGAAGACGAGATACAGAACAGTGGTCTGCACAGATAAGAGTACGCTAGCATGAAAAAGGAGATATATTAAAACTATACACACTAGAATATATGATGCCGTTCATTCGTGCAATCTAGGGAAATAAAATCTAGGTGGCTAAGATATTTGGTCAGACGAGTTAATCATCGTACCATGGTCGTATACGACAGTTAATACATTTTATGTCACAGCGCGCAAGAGGTAACGACGTCAGAACCCTTTGCAAGACAAGAGATGACCAGATTAAATACTGTGGCACAGTGAACTGGATAAGACTTCCTGTAAGGTGAATGATGCGGAGATATTTGCAGCAGGTCCTTGTCGCCCTTGTACAAGCACGTCTGCCAGTGCTCTTGACTATGCTTTTCATAGTACTGTATTCATATTTTACCGATCTACTTAATACCGTTTTAATCAGGGGCGGCTCGTTCTTACGGCGCTAAGGCGCGCGCCCTCCAGTTTAAATCATATCACTAAACAATCCATTATCACCGCTCGTGGAAAGTCATTATACCTTTATTTAATACTTCGGACGAGAAAATGTTTTCGTGTTAGGTAATAGCAGAAATGTTTTCGGAACAGCATCACGGCGCTCTTCCAATCACGCCCATTTCTCCATCCCGCACTCTGTCCATCGCTGAATGAACCTGTAAGCTTATTATAGGAGGTATTTCCACTGGCAATTGGCGCGTCTCGTATCGCGCCTCGTTGAGCAAAAAGTGTGACATGATTCACTCCGTACAACTAATCGCAGACTATTGATAGTCTGAGATTTGCTCTTCTAGGTGTTTAGACTTTCTCTGCTGTGATTAATTCAGTGCAGGCATTTGTTTAGTGTTTAGGTTTTGAGTGTGTGTATTTATTTAATAGCGTCACGAATAATTTAGGCAAATATTGTAGTGTCGAATTATTAGGGTTTGTTTTATCAGTTTACCCAAGTGTCTGCAGGGAAGAAATAGAAAAGGAGATACAAACTTCTGAATTTGTGGCAATCGAATGTGACTAGACAACCGATGTGACAAGCCACTGCATATAGTATTTAAATACGTGTTTAAGGGATCGGTATACGAAAGGTTTTGCGGATTTCTCAGTCCTGAAGGTAAATATGCAGAAATCTTAGCAAAGTGCATAATGGACAACATAAATCGTCTTCTGCACACATCACAGGAAACGTTAATAGCTGAGACTTATATGGCATTAATGTTATGTGTGGTTCTGTTGGAGGTGTACAGGCAAAAATTAGAGAAATGTATCCGCTCGCCTAATTTGTACATTGTTACACTCATAAAATAATTTGTTATTAGAAAAAGCAACAAGTGTAAACAACAAAGTTAGAGTTCTTTCTCAAATCTGTCTACCATTCCATCACTTTTGTCACACTCATTTCTATGAACAAACGTTTTGGAGGAAGTAATGTAAGCCAGGTTACCCAGAGTTTTTATAACAAAATGGAATTACTACATTCGTACAATCAACGTTGTGTACGAAAACCAATATAAGTTGGAAGAATGTTTTGAAATTTTGAAGAAAAGTTAACAAACAAACACAGTTAATGAAGGAACGGTCACAGAAGGACTCTTCTGAACCAAAATTTCATGTTCTGGCTAACTTTTTTCCATAGAATTCTATACAACATGAACATAATATACCAATAACTACAGAGTAGGAACAAAGGCAGTGTAATGTGGCAAAGTGACATCTGAATTTTTGAAAATAAGATGTAGAAAGGGAGGGAGAAAATAAATAAAATAGAAACATAAATAAATGAGGATTCTTTGAGTAACCAAGAAAAAGGAACAATAATGTTGGATGCAGCACTAGAATAGGGGATGTAAAAGAAGTATGTGACATCATTATAACTCAAGTAAAAGGTATATTTACTTACACGGGACACCTGGTGGGAGCTTCGTTGATGTCCAATGACGGCTTATTTCCACTTTTTTCTACAAACTTTCAGGAAGAAAAATTCAGGCGAGTGATTCAGCATTACCCTTTCTTACAAGAAAACAAAGTTCGGAGTGAATTGAAACAATTTTATTAGCCTATATTATATTAAAGGCACAATAAGACTTCTTAACTTTATGAAAGAAAACAATCTTACGTCAGTTTTCAAAGATGTATTGAAACTTATAAAAATTATCATAACTACGCCTCTGATAACTGCCAAACCTGAGCGCTGCTTTTTGACTCTGAAAAGACTAAAAACTTTCTTGAGAAATACAATGAAAAACGAGAGACTGAATGCTTTTGCGATGCTATCTATCAACAGGGAACTTGTTAAAGAAATGAAGGACTTTGATCATAGAGTGCTAGAAAAATTCATTTATTTTGTAGGAAAGGCGAATGTACTTTCTCTACAAATAAATGATCTGTTTAGAGTGTAGCTATCATAAAAATAATAGTGTTACGACGGTCTACTCGATCGTCGTAGGTACAGTGGAAACAAAATGAGTACAAGACACCAATTAAGTCACTAATCACACCTTTAATTTTTACAGTAAAACAGTTCGTAATTACCAACACAGTCTACTACAACAAATCAAATCAAAATTGTTCACACGCAATAAAATGTCACTAATATTAACACAATTGTATTACAATTACACTTTGTTAACGACCTAAGTGTTGACAGAAGATGAATGAACATATTTTAGGCAATTTGTGACACAGCACACAGAACAGGCACTGAATTGACGTTTTTATAAAGTAACAGCTTGCGGGGGTGCTGATAACCGATCTACCGATGTGGTAGAGAGCGTTGGGTGCCAACAAAAAAAAAAGAATAGGAATTCAAGCAGGTGAAATTAAGTTTTTTCTTATGGAGCGTTCGGAGTTGCACTAGACAGGATGGAACACCGTACTAACAGATAAGAGCAGTTCTTGTACTAATAAAATCAGTGTAAGATAGATGAATGTAAGGCGAGGTGAAACCAACACCTCGATAGAATGGACCGAAGGAGACTACTAAACATTTTAATGAAGTACAAGCCCGGTGGGGGGGGGGGCAAGAAAAACATGGTCTTGACGACGGTGGTGCAGGCAGCGTGGCCTGATCCTTGAGTGAAAAGAAGTTTTTCCATACTATAGATTGAAGATCATTCGGAGTTATTGTGGATTTCTCGGAGTGATTAGAAACAAAACAAAAACTGGAAATCAACAAACGAAAATTCCTTATCTACTGGTAGAGAATGGCTTCGCTTCTCAGCTTTTCACTTAAGTTTCTCATCATCATTATCTCCACGTTTTAGGCAGTGTTGCCCGTTATGGGACCCATCTTTTTTCTCGGCCGACCTGTGTTTCTTCTCCCTTTTGCTTTACATTCTTGTTTTTGAAGTAATATATTTTCTTCCTTTCTTCCAAATGCTAGTTCCATTTAATTCTGTTTTTTCTATCTTTTCATTTAAATTAAATATTTGAAGTTCTTCTAAGTAAAAACATAAAGTTTTACCTTACAGCCTGAACCGGGCTTTCGCCTTTAAAAGGCTTCTTCAGAGGCTGCCGCTGGTAGCGCTGTCCGTCCTGTTGTGGGCGACGGAATCGAATTTCGAAAGATCGATGCTGTGTGTGTGTGGGTGAGATATGTTCGAATAATGCGTGCGATTTGAATTGTGTCTGTTCGTTTAGGATGTCGTTTTTATTTGTTTTCATGTGTTTGTATATTTCCAATTGTTCTAGAGTGTCTAGTTTTCGGCCTTGTGTGTGTACGTGTAGAATGTTCATGTTATTGTCGATGTTTTTATATGTGTGGTTTGCTTCAGTGAGGTGGTTTGCAAAGTTTTCAGCGTTGTCTCTTTTTAGGGTTTAGTCTTCAAGATGGTGGCCGGTTGTACCGCATATACTGTTAATTACTCCAACGTTCGGTCCAGATCTGTACTGTAATCATTGGAAATATCGCATCCTAAATACTTAAAAACGGCTAATCTGCTCTAATGTTTTGTTGTCCAAGACAATCGTGGCCCGTATGGGAAACCACAGTTTTTGTTTTAGGTATTGATATTTTAAGGGTCATTTGTTGTGGTTGATATAGGCTTCTTGCAATTCATTTTCTGCCTTTTCGATTACAGTCAAGTTGTCAGCGTATAGATGTAAGTTTAGTATGGTGTTATCATCTAAGTAAATGCCTCCTGTGTAACTCTCCGATTTCTTACAATATCGTCTACGGCGATATTAAATAAAGTAGGCGATAGAGCGCAGTCCTGCCTTACACTTTTGTTAATGTGTACCGGATTGTATACTTTACCAAATGTTAACCAAATACACAACAAACACGTGGCTTGGGACTACAATAGGATTTATTCCGTTTAATTTACCAATTGTGCTGATATGTATGACTGTTTCTGTGTAAAGACTTTTTATTGCTCTTATGAGGCGTAGTGGTATCCTGTAATGTTCATAATTTCCTATAACCACTCATGTTCTCACTATCTTTATAGTCTATTACGTGAGGAATTTTCTGCCGATTCTGAGTCAGTGTCTATGGATCCTTCTGATTTTTTTTGGAATGTCTTTATAAAAGGTTATAGAATAAAGATAAGGAAACGTTTTGGCCCACTCTTAAATTTAGGGGTTGTTTTCACCCCTCTTCGGGGGTAAAAAAAAAACAAAATTTAATTAACCCCGAGAACCGATAGAGAATTAAATTCTGAGCAAAAAGGTGTTATACACTTTTTCGAAAAATGCGTTGTTTGCGAGTTACAAGAGTTCAAAGTTTTACCCAAAAAAACGCGTTTTTTAAAATTAATGTGCAAATAACTCAAAAACGACGCCATTTTGAAAAACATTTGTACCAATCAAACTTAAAGCTTATTAACAGGCGAACATTTTCCACTTGGTTTGGTTTCGTTATGTCAAATGGTTCTAGAGACAGAGCCAAAACAAGATGGCGATTCACCGGTTTTTGATCAAATTACGTGCTTAAAACTCGGCGAAAAATGGTTCGAGCGTAACCAAATTAGTATCAAATTAAAGCATTGTTGATTTCCTTAAAATTGTGGGTTAATCGCTTGTGTAACTTAAAACATTACGAAGTTATGTAGGAAAATATCATAATTTCTGCAAATGTTTTCCAAGAAATTTAAAAAGGGACGTCCGTCATTTTGTCAAATATTAAGCCGGGATACTGTAGTTTTTGGTCGTCTATTATATTAGCAATGTCCTCAATTTTTTTTGAAGCATGTATGTATTGCTGTATAGTAACACGTAACGTTTTAAGAAAATTCAAGATTTTGGATTTTCGCCAAAATTCGGCTTTTTTATTAAATATCTCAGTACCGATGCGTTTTATCGAAAACATCTTGTGGGTCAAAAATAAAGCTTATACAAAAATTAAAATTTGAACTTTGTTTCATTCCTTTATGACTAAAACTCGATGAGTTACAGCAGTTTAAAGGTGTATTTTGCCGACATCGTGTAAAACATTTTTGACTTCTAGGCGAAATATCTAGTGTATAGTTAGTTTTTTTACTATAGAGCATACGACATTAGTTGTATCTCTTTAAATTTTCCACAAAATGCATTTCAGTTGAAATTTGTTTCTTAAAAATAGACCGTGTTATGACCAAAAATGTAAACGCGCTCTAACAGTTAGATTTTGTTATCGTACTTTATATGTTAGGGTGCGGTCCTGATAGCTTATTAATTTATACTAAACTAAATTTTTTTTCAAATTGACAATAGAATTAAGTATTATTATTATTTTTTTAACGTCTATTGTAAACAAAATAATATCTGTTGCAATTTGTCACTCTCTGTACTGCTGGTTCGTTATATCAATCGAATATTTAATTTAATAAAATAATATAATGTAATAATATAATATAAGCAATGTAAATAGTTGCTTCAATGCAGCGCCTATTCAAGAAAAAGACGTAAATGATACAGAAAGTGAGAGCGAAGATGAATGAGAGTGATTGTACTTTGTAACTTATATATCTAAATAAATTTGTTTATAAAAGTGTAGATACTTGTAGCTGCCAGTATGAGTTTATGTTTATACATATAATAAAAATGAATTAGTTATAATGAACACTGTATAATTTATTTGTAACATAATTTTTCTGACATCCTTTTCTCTTTTTTGTTATTTACAGTTTTTCAAAATTATTCATTTTATTCGCTCTTCCGAACTTTGATTTCCAACTTCTATTTTTTAATATGTTTCAACCCTTCTGAGTCCAACCCACGCGTAGGATGTATCCCTTGACGTCAAAATCGTAATCAGCACCCCCCCCCCCCAAAAACCTGTAGGTACCCAATTTCAGGACTTCAAAGTTCATCCTCGCGTTTTTTCATGTTTTCAACACTTTAGAGGTGGTTTTCAACCCTTTCAAGTCCAACCCTTTAGTCGGATGTATCCCTTGACGTCAAAATCGTAACCAGCACCCCCCCCAAAAACCACCAATAGGTACTCACTTTCGAGGCTTTGACCGGAATTCTCGCGAAGTTTAATAATTACACCCCCTGATTATAGTCTGCTTCAACCCTTTAAAAACTACCCTTTGCGTCTAATATAATTTTGGAAGTCAGAATCGTAATCAGCCCCCCAAAAAACCTATAAGTACCTAATTTTAGGGCTTCAAAATGCATCCTCGCGTCGTTTCATATTTTCAACCCTTTAGGGGTAAGAGTGGGCCAAAATGTTTTCTTAACTTTGTTCTAGAACCTTTAAGAAAGCGATAGCAAAAGGAATCAAAATATTACATGCATGCTAACTCAAAATCGGCAGATACGCCTTTTGTCACGCCTCACGTAATAGACTATTAGTTCAGATTGTTTTCAAGTCGAAGCATTAACGTTTTTCAACTTCATTTTTACAAATTTTCATGCTTAATTTCACTTTCAAAACATCGGCTAAAAGTTTTACTTACGCCATTTGATTTCCGTCGTTTTCAATTTTCGTCTTTTGTTTTTGTTTTATGTTGGTAAAACCAGACAACCGTTTTGTTTTTCTGTCAGACAATATTACTATATAAACCGTATACGTCTCAGAATTAGACCGTACTTGGCAACCGTTCCGTGTTGACAACGTATTTTCAGTGTTTTCAGACCGACTAGTAGTGTACGTAGTCGACGTAGTTTGCTTTGGGATTCCTAACGCACTTGAACTTATTGGTGACTGGTTGCGCAACTGAATGGAATGAATAGCGTTCCAGCTGGCACGGAATCAATATGCTCTCTCCACCGATATGAGAGCAAATGAGCAACGTATACCTCAATGGAAGTGTAAGAACCTTAATAAAGTAATTTAAGATAATAATTTGCATATTAATGTTATACATTATACTCGTGTTTAATGAAACTAGTAAATGCAAATAATAAACCTTATAGGTTTTTTTTTACTCGTGGATGTGATGTGGTCGGAATTTTAAATAAGAATACTTTTTCTTGTACAGCCACCATTTATTGATATTATTATAAACTCTTTATTTAAGCCGAGTTTAAATAGTCATAGGATTCATACAACGTTTGGGGTTAATAAAGTGCGGTTATCAACCGGAAAGGGAGTTGTTTGTTAAAACGATAGCGTCTGGGGCTGTTAACAGTTTTTTGGACTGTAAGAATAGAAAAGGTTTCATAAAAATGTACTTAACGGTATGACATTATTTTTTTAATTGTTTTTTACTGTTCCACTCTTAAAAACTGTGAATTATTATTAGTAACAACATTGTTTCTAAGTTTAACACAGTTTTTATTTTGAAACGCCAAACGTTTCGGCCCCTCTATGGTGTCAGTCCACAGTAGTTAGCCTCCCAACCATTGTGAATGTTTCGTTGTAGACTGGACGAAATGTTACTAAATACTGGCGTTACTAAAAATTAACCCGAGTTAAATCTAAAAAACACGAAAGCTGACGTTTGAAAGTAATATACTATTTATTGTATTTCCTACTAGCGTAGAAATGTCGCTGACAAATCGTTTGGCCACTTATACCGCCCAAAATATACTTTCATTCTTGCATCTTGTGTTGTAGTATGAATTGTCTTCCTACAAATACAAAAATATTAGTAATAAGACCGTTCCTTCCTTCGGGAATAGTGTTCACTCAATTTCTTCAGTACTTTAGATCCGAGATGGTGTAGCGAGTCGCTCCTCATACCTTCTCGGGTCAGCAGAAACTTGTGGGTCTGCGTGCGTCCTTGCTTCTTCGTATACTGTTTTAGCAGCTTTCCCTGTTCTTCACATGGCCCTCCATCTGTAAAAACAACATCCATCCTTTTCATAGACTCAGTTATCTGGCCCTTCTATGGGTTTTTTGACGTCCTCTCTTTCTGATTCTGCTTCGTTGTGACTTCTAATTACAGGCATTGTACGGACATTGTATTTCTGTTGCAGTTATGACTATGAAATTCTGAAAGGGGTGGCGATGGACTTCTGAAGAAGGTCTTGTGCAGTACCCGCCCTCCGAGGTATTAGAAAGGAAGAAATTAGAAGGCAAATTCATGGAAAAAAAAACAGTATTAGACACGGAAGCGTCTCGTATGGTATGGTACGGGTAAACGAACACCTGATGGTCGTTAAAAAGTTGTTCCAAACACCTGATGGCCCAAAAAGTTGTTAAAAAGAAGGAAAAGCGGTAGACCCACGACATCATGGAAAGGGGATGACTACGAAAAAACAGAAAAATGAGGTTTACAAGGAGGGGAGTGGGAAGGCAGAAACCTCTGATGAGCAGGATGCGAGAGACTACAGTAGCTGTAGACCTACATGTCTAATACTCACATATAGATGGATGGGCCTCTTATTAAATTCTTCTTGTTGCAACCTCAGTTCAAGGATTGACGGATGGCCAACCATATTCTGAAAACGTCAGCTCCTCCTGTTCATAGCTTCCTGTGTAATATTTACACAGCTCCCCGCATTTACCCTTTCCATATTGACTAAACTTTAACCACAATGGACATAACGTCCGCGTATGCATTTTATGACAGTACATTTGATTATATTTTTTCTTTATCCTGTTGGCTGCAATGCTATCCATCCAATATATTTGAAATCATGTAACAGAAATTAGCAACACCATTAAAAAGTAATCGTCGATAATAAAAAAGATGTCGATATTAATGTATGACATTGTAGTTGAAGTTATACTGATGTGTGTGAGAGTTAGGAGTACGAAAGTTATGAGAGTTATTTAGATCATTGCATGGGCGTAACTTGGGGGGGCAGGAATGAACTTTGGAAGCTTCATAAATTCAAATGTATGATCATAAGTGAGACCATCTATATAATAAAATTAATAAAATATATTATATACAAAATTAGAAAGTTTAGTAATAATTCTTAGTAAACGAGGGACAATTTCATTTTTTAATGATCAACAAACCTTTCTTCATAAGTTGTACTTCCAGTTATGTTTACCTAGAACAAATATACTGTAGGCCTATAAACATGACAAATTTCAGTTCTTCCAATTCTTATACCCAGTTTTCGTAAACGCATCCTCTCCCTTACTGTCACAAAATGCTCGGCAGTAGTAGCAGTAAGCCGAATCAGTCACAACACAGTAATGTGTAATCATTAACAAATAACAGTTCCAAACGACCGTCTTTTAAGATTCGTGAACAAAGCCATCGACGGGGACGTCTTGCACAGTAAGTCAGCTTTGTTCATACTGCCGAGTCTGTTACCCGTACCATACCGCTCTTTTTTACACTGGCCTGTAGTGTTTGCGAAATTCTGCTGAACTGAAAACAGCGATAATCTCGAATCAAACAGTAAACAGTCCGAGGATAGAGATAAAGACTCAGAAGAATATGTGTGACAAAGAGAGGAAAGTAAAGAGAGCAAATTTTTAGAAGTACAGCTGCTCTTATTATTTCATTACGGTGTTCCGTACACAAACACAAGTCTTTGTTTATGTAAAAGGCACGCATTGTGTTCCAGTTAATTAGGTCTCTAGCGTTTGTTTTTTTTTTTTTTTGTCGAACAGAAATATTATTTTGACGTATATCATTCAAATCTGTCAAACATTCCCCTTACAAGTGTTTTCTAAAGAAATAAGAATAATAAAATGGCAACTAATCGTCTGATAACAGTACAGACGTTGATAAATAGTGTTTACTGTGCTCGCAAGCATAGAAACTGTCTCCTGTTTCACTATTTGTTAGTTTTTATTTATAACAACTGGAAACAAAATTTTAAAATGCTCGGAACATTGGGGGGGGGGGACGAGTCCCCCTTGCCCCTTCCAAGTTACGCCTATGGATCCTTGTATTGGTTGTCTAGTTCTGCAGCTATCATAATTATCTCCGTAAAGCTTGAAAGTCTATGTCTTAAACATTTTGGCTGATAAAAGAAAAATGAAAAAATACTCATAAAACCGTCATGTTTATCGTTGTCTCATATATGTCACATGTAACTGACAAATACAGTACCACCTTCCGATTTTTATTTATTGGAGAGCGGAGTCTAGGAACTGAATAGACCTGCATGTGTGAACCTGCTAAACCTTTTGATACATAAATTGTTCCCGAGATAACAATTATGCCAAAACTTTACCCTAGTATAATGGCCCTGCGTGCTAACCCTCGCCTCGCTTCTAGTCCATTAATATTCTGTGTGTGTGCGCGCGCGCTTGTGCGTACAATGTCCGTTATTGCTGGTGGATTAGTTGTACTTTTTAAACTGTAAACACTTTACACCTTGGTTTATGAAACAAAATAACCGAAAACTTTACATAAAATTCATGTTATATCGTACTGTCAGGTTAAAAACTATTTTAAACAGTATTTTCTAATATAATTTTTACACTACAAAGCGAGTTGTAATTTCATAAGTCGAATGCAAGACTAGAAAGTAACAGATAGAATGAACAATGAAACATCGAATTCTCTGTAGACTTGGGAACATAAAAGGGGAATGATCCCAAGTGAGATGGACAGATAACCTTGATGGTTGATTTCGGCACATTATACAGAAGAATAAAAAACGTAAGTAGAGTGATCTCTTTCCAAAAATTGAAGGAATAAGAGATTTTACGTAAATAATTTTATATGAAATAAGTAACGCCTCCGTCCAATTCCATTAAAATTCATAACGCAGAAAATGTCCACAAGAATGTATCTTTGTATATAATTTGTTTCCATATAATGTCGAAACAGTTTTAAATAGATTATATACAAAAATATATTCTTGTGGAAAATGAAAAACTATTTTATTTATTATTAATACTAATAATTCTAAAACAAGAAGATTCGTGAGGAAAGTGTGTGTGTGTGTGTGTGTGTGTGTGTGTGTGTGTGTGTGTGTGTGTGTGTGTGTGTGTGTGTGTGTGTGTGTGTGTGTGTGTGTAGAAAAAGATTCTTTTGAAATCATTATATAATATATAATCATAATATAATCAGTAATTCAATATATAAATCATAATATATAAGCTTCAGTAATTATGCCACTATCACACACAGCTTCCTGGTTATCGTAAATAATCTTAAAACAGACCGGCTACCCTAAGGCCGACATAATAGTACGTATTATCGTTAGCTAGGGTAGGTGAATTTCGCTTGTTTCAAAAACACATTGCTTTGCGCGTGTGCATGTCCATTGTGTGTGCGTGTGTTCTCGCACGCCTATCGAGTGTTATTACCTTTTGTGCAGTTTTAATTAATTTAATATTCTGTTGTAATTTTAATGAACTGTCAGTTGAAAGTCCTGCCAATGAATCTTCTTTTTGTAGTGTAAGAGAGAGGTCTAGTCAGTTCGGCTGACAAACAGATTTCCTATACGACATGATTTAAAGACATTATTTTAAAGCCATTATTTCTACTAGTAATTTTATACAAACCACTATGTTGTCTTTGGTACTGACGAGCGCTTTCGGCAGTCAAGCCATCTTCTGGTCATTTACCAACCTAGTAAGGTCATTTACCAACCATCTTCAGGTCAAAGACAACATAGTAGTTTGTATAAAATTACTAGTAGAAATATTTGAGACCACTAACATTCCAACACAACAATAAAGCCATTAGTTTGAAATTACTTTTCCTATTACAATTAGTTTGAACCCCCCCCCCCCCATAAATATACTAGAATCTTCTATTAACAGTTTTAAGATTATAAAATTTAGATTTTAGAGGATAACAAATCTGAGAAATTTACGGTATATCTAATTTTTCTTAAAAGTGTCTGCGGACCCCACCACTTTGGGGACCACTGCTATAGCATGTGGCCGACAATGTACAAGCGAAAGTCTTAGTTTATATTGGGGAAACTAAATAGTATACCTTTAAGCGAATGATACAGTACAGATGAGTAAAGTTAACTGGCACTTTCGGTAGACTACCTTATGTAGCCAGACGATGAGGTACGAAAGTTAATTCAGTTTTTAACCTCTCACAGCCGGCGTAAACATTGTTCAAATTATCTGTAGTCGGGGCTGTTAGGCCGTGGTCGAAACTTGTTAATGACAAACGTGTCGGTCCCATCGTCGGAGGCAGGGATAGCTAGGCAGTTGTTCGGCAATTATCTGTAGTCGGGGCTGCTAGGCCGTGGTCAAAACCGGTTAATGACAAACGTGTCGGTCCCATCGTCAGAGGCAGCGATAGCTAGGCAGTTGTTCGCCAATTATCTGTAGTCGGGGCTGTTAGGCCGTGGTCGAAACTGGTTAATGACAAACGTGTCGGTCCCATCGTCGGAGGCAGCGATAGCTAGGCAGTTGTTCGCCAATTATCTGTAGTCGGGGCTGTTAGGCCGTGGTCGAAACTGGTTAATGACAAACGTGTCGGTCCCATCGTCGGAGGCAGCGATAGCTAGGCAGTTGTTCGCCAATTATCTGTAGTCGGGGCTGTTAGGCCGTGGTCGAAACTGGTTAATGACAAACGTGTCGGTCCCATCGTCGGAGGCAGCGATAGCTAGGCAGTTGTTCGCCAATTATCTGTAGTCGGGGCTGCTAGGCCGTGGTCAAAACGTGTTAATGACAAACGTTTCGGAGTCAGCGATAGCTAGGCAGTTATTACCTAAGTACTGGGGTGAATTGGCGAATAACTGCTAAACTATAGCTGACACTGAAGATGGCCTCCGATGATGGGGCCAAAACGTTTGTCATTAACAACATTCGGCTACGGCCTAGCAGCCCGGCTGTAGATAATTTGAACAATGTTAACTCAGTTTTACTGAAGAGAAACTGATTGTCGCGACCGGTACAAAAAATAACAAAATTAAAGTAATATTATAAACGTACACTTTATCAAAGGTCGAGTTACATTTAATGAAACCGCCGCATCTGAGTCAGTGTTAGATGAGAAAGAAAAAGAAATAAAAGAACAGAAAAGAATGATATTTCAGTACCTACAATAAATGTCTGTCATATATTTTTTTTTTATAAAATTGATATTTACAAAGTTATTTGGAAAACCTGTAATGCCCCCGCTTTAGCACACTCTCCCCTTTGAGTGCTTTCGTCTCAAATCAAATCATCGATCCAGCTTGAGTATGTTCCTACAAGTTTCATTACAATTTCGACTAAACGCATTGTCCCGTTTAAAAGTCTACTCCAACTGGTGTATCTCCCACTATTGTTCAGTTCTTTCCAAGGTGTAGTCAGTGCTATTAAAATAGATCAAAGCTTGAACTCTATCCAACTAAATGACGAAAATATTTTGCTTGTGTTGATTAAATTGTGATTTCTGGTAGATCGTCTCCATGTTCAGAGGTCGGACATGGAGGCCCGAAAGTTGATATGTGTGTAAACGACAGGGGCTTGAAGGAAAGATGCATAGCCAGCAACAACACGATTTGGTTATTATATCTTCTAAGTAATTCGGAGCTTTTAATTTTATGTTATTATCAATTGTATGAGTATATAAAATGTAAGCAGTGCGTGGGCGTTGTCTTCCCACTTGGAATCGGTTTTACTACATTCCTATACAGCCAACACTCGGCTAAATATTATTAAAACGCTATTGCCAAGAACACACACACACACACATTCCGTAGGCGTCACTCTGTCTCAGCGCGTACTAGGCTTTACGTATGCCGAGAGTGTATATTTAGACGGAAGCTTCGACAGTAGAAAGGCCGTGCGCGCTACGGCAGTTGTGATTAATGTTTAAAAATAGTCTTGTGAAAAATTCCTTTATAGTGTAACCACATAGATGAAAATCATCGCCTGAGTCTTAAAAAAAGAATGCTTCGGGAGTATAAATAGATTCCGTCATCTGACTGTAAACGTTTTTTTATAAGAACTCTCTGTGGGATGTAACTGTCATTTTATTTTTGATAACATTAAACGTTTTGTCTATTCTATTGTTACGATGGTGACGGCGGATCGACAGTGGAAACAGAATAACTGACACCAATGAAGTGACTAATTACAAACTTTTATTAGATGCAAACAGCAGTTATAAATCAACAGAGTACTCTTGTATATTAATGCAAGTTAAATATGTCCTACAACTACAATAAATGTCACCTTATTACAGTTTCGCATTATTTAACATAACGATTACTTCCCACTAATCCGCCAATGAACCGCACTTGTAAAATCGCTAGGTGTAACTGAACGTGGCCCGAATTGTAATCTAGTATTTATACCACCGCCGCCCTGCAGTGTAGTAAGCTAGCGCGGGCCTCAGTGCCGGTAGGGGAGTCGAGGAAGGGGCGTTACGTAATTCTGCCGCGTAGAGTGATCTGTATACGTCTGGAACAGCCTCGCGCGTCGCGGTGTACCAAGAATCACTAGACATCCAGCGATGCAGTACTATTTACTTCCTCAGCGTAGCTCTATGATGAAGTATCGTGTCTGGATCGACTGATACTGAGTCGCATCAGTATCAGTAACTCCAGTCCCTTTTGTAGGCCGACTGTGCTCTCCGCCCATAATTGTTACTACACATTGATTCATGCTCTAAGTAGTCCACGAATTTACAACATACAGTAAAACATAACATAAAAGTGCTTCAATAAATCAGTGTTTATGACGATTGTTAATTAACTTTAGAGGTACAGAGTTCAATTCCCGGGCGTGCCCGTAAGAAACCATGGGCCGCAGGTCGACTCGAGTATTAAGATCAGTACTTCAGATAACATCGTGAACCTAATAATGGGCGGGTAAAACGTAATGCTGGCCACATCACCTTCGTATGTGCTGAATGGCTCGTATAGATAGCATATCCTGTCTCACACGCGTAAGCTACTAGGGCGGTAGAAAAAGGAGCTAGTATTAAAGGAACCAGCACAAAAGTTTACAGCCGATGAGAACTCAATATTTGTCGTAATAGTGCCGTGTGCTACTCAGAAAATCAGTCCCCTTTCAACTGCCTTGAAGTAAACGAGTTTCGTCTTTAGTGTTGTGCGTTGTGACATGTCTCCGCATCGTTGTAAATAATTGCTACCAATTGATGTTTTTCAATTTAATAATACGTTTCTATAATATTATTATATAAATATTAATAGTAATTTATAATGTAGTTTTACGTAAATAGTAACGCTATAATAATTGAATATGTTTGCGTCATAATCGGAGAAGAGAATGTTTTCCATAAGTAGGGGTCAGTAGAACTTCCCGCAACTACTGCGAAGTCCGAAGATAATCGAATACGCACGAATCTATGCCAGCTAAGAACTGCGAGCTTTTGTGCCGTTTCCTCTATCAGAGTAAACTTATTTCATATACCTAACACTTCTAGCGCGACTGCATGTTTTAAACTGTGGCGTGTCTCAGATGATCTTTTTTTAGGAGGAGCAGAGGAACAGGCGGAGCCCGATATTTAACCTTTAGCGTAATTCCAACGCGCCTACTCAGCCTCGTGATGCCGGGTGGACACCGTACGGGACTTTCCACCCGACTCTAACATGAAGGGACAAAGGTAGCACCAGACGCTGACTCCATTTACCAATTGCTTTCATCCTTTTTCAGTCCGTCGCTCCCTTAACCCACAATATTCATTTAATAGCTGTGCTGACATGTAGGATACGTAGTACAAACTGTAGCCATGCAATTGGGTCCAATAACTTTTGGAACGAGAAGTTTGTAAAGACTTCTTAATACACAGGTTGACCAACGTTAAAACGTAAATGTCCCAAAACTTTTTTTATTACGTTGTATTAAAACGTTGTAGCGTATCCTAATGAAAGAGATAAGCTTATGATAAACGCTGCTAACAATTCCGTATTTTCGTCTCTCTCCACATTCCATCATAATATCTTGGCTATATAATCTTTTCAATCGAATCTTATATGTTAGATTGCCACACATGGCAATAGTCACATAACACCAAGTTAGGATTTCACAAATTTGATACAAATTGAGAGGCATCTTTATTTTACTTTCCACGGCTTTATTCGACACAAAATATGTCTTATTCCGGCGTGTGATTTTCTCTTGACTACTTGTTTCTCGTATAGATCTCCGTTAATATTGAATTGTTTTGATATAAACGGATAAAGTTATTGTAGAGGGTTGGTTACGTTAGATTAAGTTAGAATTGATTACTTAATTCCATTTCCGAATGACCGCAGGACACGGCACAGCGACTGCAGCCGAACCAGTTCTCATTAACTTTGATTACTATTACAGTGTTATGGGGAAGCATCACACACGCGCGCACATTCAGGTTGCCGCAGCCTAATGTAATATGGTATTCCGGAACTGATTGCATGGGTTCTTAGTATGCTGCCAGCATTTGTAGTGTAGGCCTACTAGTATTTATTTTGGAAAGAACGACGGTTTAACGAGACACGACCTACTAAGCAGTCTTTTCCCGTATGAAAATTAAATCCTTTCTTCGACATTTTTAAAAACCCAGAATTCAAAAATCTTTCCTTATCAATTAAAGTGCTCTGAAAGCCCAGTAATTTATTTCTAATCGTAAACCTAAATACTTTGTGACCAAAACAAACAAACTGACATAAAACAGTTATCCGTTTTGTCATGTTAAAAGGTATTTTCGTTTTGCAGACACTTCATGTTAACCGAACTCTTTTTAACATGTTACCTGCCTACTCTTGTTGCGAAAGGTAGGTGACGCAAAGCAAAAAAAACATGTTTAAGTTTGTCATTAAAATGTGTGTAAATACTAAGTAGGGTAAAGCATCCCTCAACCAGTGATGCACATAAAAAGGAGTAAACATCCGGCCTTCTGTTCATCCACAGAAATTAATATTTTTAACCATCCTCCAAGGTAAAATTTTTGAAAAAGATCGTCTACATCTGTCACAGCTGATATCTTAATTTCTTTCGTGTTAATTACAGTTTAAATTCATGTAACATTTAAGGTATGTTACCTCAACTTGTCGTATGTTTCACACGCTGTATCGACATTATTATAGGCAGAATGTGCAACGAAGACTCGATTTTTATTTAGATTTTGTTTAATTGTTTAATCAAAGTAATAGGCTACATTCTGCCTCCGACGCGGATTAACTTTTAAAACGTTTTAACATATCAGTTGGTCCAAACATGGCGGTCGCCGATTTTATAATGTAATTGTTATCATCCGGCAATTAAGGGGACAGTGTACTCTTTCTCTGAGTGATCGGCGCCCTTTCTTCTCCCCCCCTCTCTCTTTCTCTTCACCTTCCCAGTTCCTCTGTTCATTTACATACCATCGCTTTACTTCGTTATATCAGTTTATGATCTTTTGTATATTGGCAGGTTACGTCGTTGAGTAACTTGTTCTTGTGTAAGCACAACTAGAAGAGAGGGCGAGAGTGAAAAGGGAAGACAGTGACATTGAAATACAATTGAGTTAACAACTTTCCACAGTCCAGTTAGTGAGTGGCTTCCCGCACATTGCTAAGGGTTCGCACGACTCGTACAGTTCATAATGTTGTATTTTTAACTCTTCATTTATTTTCGTCACTTGTGCCGCAGTCATGCAATTACTTTTACACTCGTTTCGCTTCTTCCGGTTTCTTGTTCTGCGCTCTCTCTCCGGAACTACACTTGGCGCAGTCAAAATATGCGTACGTGATAAAAGTGTTTGAAAACGTCAGTCTCCGCATCCTTCGTGCTTTCAGTATCTTATGGTCTACCGGAGGTGAATACAGGAATTATAATTAATAGGATTTGTAAAACCAGAAGATAATAAATAATTAAAAAAAAGTACTGATAACCGTATTAATCCCACCCTGAATGTAATCGCCGCTCCAAAATCAAGCAGCCCTCACAAACCATATCATGTTGCTCCCTTATCGCGCCTTCGCTGCTAGGATCCACGCCTATTTTATTTTGTTTATTTATTTTTGTCGTCTGTCGTACTCGTAACCGTAAAAGATCCTGATGACGTAAAGAAAATTACAATTGTAATACGTAAATTCGTAAATCTGATAATGTGTTCAGAAATACACAGTGAAAAGAACCAAACTATTTAGATAACAGTGTAGAAAATCATTAGAAAATATCGGTATGGAGGATTCTAACTCCATGTTCTAGGATTTATATTTAAAATCACTTACTTGAATTCGGTTCGATAATTTCTAAAAAAAGTGTCCCCCACCCTCAAACTATTTTCACTATTTATAGATATTTCTGTTATTATGGGGTAGTCCTTTAATACAATGTTATTTTCGAGTCACTGTATCTATAAAAATTAGGTACTTTATTTTTACAAAGAAACTAAACTACGCAGATAATCACGCATTAATTACATACTTATGTAATTATGTGAACACAAATTATTTTGTTGCCTGCAGGGCCGTGGTTGCGGATCTTCACGCATAGATGATTTAAATTAAAATAAACAAAAATATAATTTTATTGCCTGGCAACAAAATTATTTTATTCTTAACAATTATCATTGTTTGAAAAAGTATAAATGCATTTTACTTCCATGTTCCATAAGGAAATGGAAGTATGGTGATGGCAAAAAAAATCATGTTCGAGATAAGGGGTGATTCTGATTGTACTACCCTCAAAACATTAAGAAAAGTCATTTTTTGAAAAGTGTCTGTGTGTACAATTTTTTCTATGGCGAACGATAACGGCTGCAAATTCAAACAGAATCATATAATTTTTTGCATGGAGTCCTGAATTGTAGAGGACTCAATGCCTATTGATTTTGGTGAAAATGGGTTAAGGGGAAGGGGTAGTTTACCTGCAGCGTTTTATGTTTTAACAAGAGTAAAGTACTTGAAAATTCATTTAAACTTTTCCAAACAATGGTAATTGTTAAAAATAAAATAATTTTGTTGCCAGGCAATAAAATTATATTTTTTTCCTTTTAATTTAAATAATGTATGAGTGAAAATATATCGTTTCTGGCAGGCAAGCATATCTCAATGAAGTAATGTTTACGTTTTCAAAGTTTTATTATTGTGATTACTGCAATAATAAGGGAGGCAGGACACACACACAATTCGCGTTATTTCTGGCCTCACTCATTTTTATACGTTTACACGCTTTTTAAATGGAAAGTTCCGAAACCCACACCAACACAACGCGTGCAAGCCGAAAAGGTGTCCAGCGTGGACAGTGATTTGCTTCCTGTGAATCGCTGGCCAGTGTAACTGCACGTGTTTACAGAGGAACGTTCATAGACAGACTTTTCATCTTTAGGGAATGAACCCTCTGCAAGATGCTCAGGGTCCATGAGAGACTTCGGAGCACTCCTTCTTTTCCGCGTGTTTGTTCTGTGAAACGTACACTGTAGATTCGCAGCTTTACTCTGAGCAACGCTCCATAGGAAATGTTGAAAATTTTTGTTCACGGTATACCCTCATACACACTAAAACCTGCTCTGATGTTTTGATTACGGACATCATAATATTAAAACTTTGGAAACTTGAGCACTAATGGAGATCAAACATTAACTTTTACAAGCCATTAATTTTATGCATATTTTGAAGCAATAAATGTTTTATTAAATTTATTCAATCTGTGTATTTCTATTATAATATATGAATTACAAACTAATATGTGCATGTGTGTATGTATGAAAAATATATAAATATTTTTCTCCTCTGGAAAACTGTTTGCCCCTCCTGGAAAATATTTTGACCTCACTGATGGCTAGTTATTTACTAGCCTGTGTGGAATATAGCGTTATGACATGGATCAGAGTGGTGGGTTTAAACAGAAGACACAAACGTATTAAGGAAGAAATGTTTTGCTAAGAAATTTATAATTATACGGGTGAACAGAATCGTCGTTCAGGAAATCAGAAGACGAATGGAAGAAAGACCCGATTTTAAAAAAGAAAAATGACTAGTATAGTATTGACAGGAAAGACTTTGATAACATTATAGACATCATTCACCCTCGGCCGATAACTCGCAGCGAGAGCGCGATTTCATTACAGGAATCAGATCGCAGCTCCCTTTGGCCAGCTCTTCGTTCGATCTACAAACATTTTATCCAAAAGTACAGTCCTTCCTCACGAAGGTTGAGAATAGTCTTCACCCACCTGACGTGAGGGCACCATTTTAGCTGATACGTCATTTCTTCAGAACTCAAACATCCACTTATTTAATTAATATTTAAATGATTTTAAATATAAATTTTAGGACATGGAAGTAATGTATGGTTCTCCATACCGATTTTTATTTAATTTCGTCAAACTCATTAGATCAATACCAAACGTGAAAAAATTACTCCCTTCTCCTTCAACTACCCTTTTCATTTATAGATAATTCATCTACCTTTCTACAGTGGATTATTTTGGCCTTCTTTTCAGGATTCTTTATTTATCAAAATTAAGTACTTTACTCTTGTTAAAACGTAAGACGTTGCAGGTAAACTACTCCTCTTCCTTAACCGATCTTCACCAAAATCAATAGGCCTCGAGTCCTCTACAACTCGGGCACACATGGAAAAAATTATTTGATTCTGTTTGAATTTGCGGCAGTTATTGTTCGCCATAGAAAAAATTCTACACACAGACACTTTTCGAAAAATGACTTTTCTTCACGTTTTGAGGGTAGTACAATGAGAATCAGCTCTTATCTCGAACACAATTTTTTTCGCCATCACCGTACTTCCATTTCCTGACGGAACATGGAAGTAAAAACAGTTCAGAAATAACACTGATTATTATCCATTATCAGTATCAATTATAATCTCTTTGTTGCGGTAAACACGCCACTTTTGCAAGCGTTTAGTCGGCTAAGTGCAAAGTCCTTAAGATAACTGTATGTATTGAAAACTATTTTCTTGTTGACCTCTAATATCCGGTCTAGAAATTTAAACCGTTTTAAAGCATTAACAAATTCATCACTATCGTAGTGTCTAAATTAGTCTCATAAATATGTTGATATGAACGTGAGAAGTGTGTAAAGTAGCAACTTGACGAGGAAAGTGGTGCGATGATTGGGGGAGGGGAGCTATGTGTGACCTTGGAGTGCCTATTAATGTTAACGTGAGTAGTATTAGGTTTTACTGATACGGTTATTGGTGTATGTTTTTCAAAGTATGTTACTGCGTGAAGAATAATATATGAAGCGCATTACTTCACGTGGTGGAGGTTACGTGAAAAGGAAACTACATGTGATTGGAAGTTGTGTGAAAGGTTAGTGAGGAATGCTACAGCTGATAAAGAGTTTCGAACGGAAATGGAAGTCGACCCTCAACTTGCATATTCTGATCTCTTTGCAAATGAGAGGACAAGAAGGACAGTGTTGAATTAATTCTGGGATATAATTGTGTGTGTGTGTGTGTGTGTGTGTGTGTGTGTGTGTGTGTGTGCGTGTGTGTGTGTGTGTGTGTGTGTGTGTGTGTGTGTGTCCCCGGTTCAAATTGTCGGCTTAATGGAAGGAACTTGCGCAGTAGAACGAAGTTGCGCAAACGTCTCTGTGTAAAACACGCATTACCTGAACTTGTCAGTTTATTCGGAAAACTACATTTGAATAAATTGACGTTTCGTTTTTAGCGTAGACTGCGATCTACGCTATCTCAGTTGTAGATGCATACGACCGTCTAGCCAGTATAGTTTATGATTGTGAACGTCATTAATACCATTATTAACTATTGTACCGACGTACCCAAGATAACTTACAATATCTCGAAACTTGTCTAATTGTAGCCAGACGTTTGTCGACAAGTTACCGAGAGGGTCGAGGATTATTGGATTACCTGCTAGGTGGCGAGGAGAACAGATGTCAAGAACTATTGGGTTGGCTGCATGTCGCTAAGTCGGGCTGACATTCAGCGACACTCGTGCCTCATATACCTGCCTTACCTTGTCGTAAATAATAATATTTAATTATAGTTCAATAAAATAATTATTCCTACAGACGAAACGATTAATCGATGTCAGTCGCGCAAAGAACAGCAGTTCTTAGATAACTGATGCGTACCATGCGGATCATATCAAACAAAAAGCGCGCACGTGTGTATAAGTGTACTATTTATCAAGGCGCAGGGTTTCAGAACGACCTCGAGTTCAATATGAAATGTCCCAGATACCCCGGATAATAAAGTGTCCAGATCAATACCAGCGGTACGAGAAATATATGATGAATTAGTAACCATTGCCGAGCGTGGTACGATCTGGGGCGAACCCCAGAGAAAGGTGGAACGAGACCCAGACGTGTTAAAAATTAAAAAAAAAATATTCAAAGGAAGGAAAATCTGTGATGCAAAAATAATTGTTTCAAAAAGTCTGAGGAGCTAATTGTACAGCTCAGGAAGCGTACCGGTTTGTTTATATGTGTTACTGGCAAAGTATGTAATTTAGGCATTTCATACAATGCCTGGAGTTTTTTGGCAAAGTATAGAATAGAATACTTTTCAAATGTTTTTTATACTTTTCCCAGGTATTCTGTACATTGCCAAGGCATTCTTTATAATGCCAGTGATTCTTTAGGCAAAGTGTAAAATAAGCTTACTAGGTTCAAAATGAAAACATTTTATTAGAAAATCACACATAATTGTTTGATTTTACACAGAGGAGGACTTTGTATAACATTTCGAGATTGTCTATTCTCTACTTAATTATGTTCAGATACTATTTCATTAAAATTATACTGTATAAGAACTTTTTTAACCAATCTGGTTAAAAAAATACATTAGATATTATGGGTGTTTGTTAACTCTAAATATATGGAATATACTCTGCTCGTTACAAGACAGATGTGGCATTTTGAAGTACACTTTCTTTCATTTTTTACACAATTATTTTTTTTTTACATTTAGTTTTGCACACACATTTTATGAACACTTGTCCGGATCCTGATGATTGGGCAGTAGCAGCAGAAGTGCGGTTTCTTGTTCAGGAACATCTTCAACCCCCATTAGTGGTCTTGGGCATACAGTAAACTGCGATCTTGTGTACAGCTGCTTTAACAATCCGTTAGTAATTCCCAGTTTTTAAAATCCGTCTTCTGTCACACTCACGACGATTGCTAGGATGTTTCGAAGCTCTCCCCGCGCCTTGTCTACTTTAGGAATTGGACCACAAACAGACGCGCCCACAGGAGCTGGAGGAAATGTTTTGTCAGAATCAGATTTCATCTTCTTTGCCTGAAGTTCTAGAAATGATTTTGACCTTTTTCTTTCTTCAGTTGAATATTTTGCTTTGAAGCAGAGAGTACACAGCTTCTTGCCATCGTCACAGTTATCTCCACTATTGCCACAGTGTTCAAAAATGAAACCATAGCGCACACTTTGTCTTCTATACATTACCTAGAAGACGTTAGGCATTCTATACATTGCCTAGGCAATACATGAAATGTGTTTTATTTCATACTTTGCCGGCTGGATTCAGGCATTGTATGAAATTCCTAGGCATTCTATAAAATGCCTGATTTTGTACTTTGCCGGTAACATGTAAAACGCGTGACATGACATACTCCGTGGACAGTTTCTGACGATACATCGATGAGCGTTATCAGGGAACGTCCAGTTTGGAATTTAGTGAACTGCACAGAAAACCAAAAATCTGCAGATAAATCTGTAACTGTAATTTAGGAGTAGGAACACAGTTTGGCTCGGTGGGAACTGTGGACGCGGAAGTGGGTGTAACACTTGGCGTTAGACGACTCTGAATGACGTGACGGGTGCTAACAATAGTGCCAGTTTCCAAATGTCATGTACGCTGCACGCGGTCGTAATGTCTTGTGTATGTGGTGTGTCCAAATTGTGAATTATAATAGGCGACACAATACACAATTTTTTTATTGATTCCTCGGTCTGATACAAGGCTGTAGATAACAAGTTTTATAATTTTTAGCCTAAATTATAGGCGAGGTTTGATCAGAAAGTTCTTACAATTTTTGCATTTCCCGCGCTAAAAATGTTCGAGTCATAAACTATTTTTCTTTTGCTTGTAGACCTGTCTGTAGTAATTGGTCGCACTCTAAATTTGTAGCCTTAATGAATTGTATAATTTAGACTGAAATGGTAATTGAATGAGTTGTGTTTTGGCGTGTTAGGCGATTTTTGGCGAAAATGTTGCAGAAGGCTTGTGGCGAATACAGCAGTATGAATGAAGTAGCGGGTTTATGAATTGTACAAACACGACCAAGACGGGCGCGTACAATTGAATATGAGGACGTTAAGTTAAAGATCGGAGTATTGCGTTTCGTTAATTTTTATCAGTAAATGGTATGGGCAACAGAGAATAATATTTGGGCATTTAGCGTCATTTGCGTGAAGCTGTTAGTAGAAAACGGCCAGCTATGTGAAAGAATAATGTATGGAAAGTGTACCGTAATAATGTACCAGTACCACGTATCTCGTTCTGGAGATTTATTTATTACTTTCAAAGCTATAGGAGAGAACATCCGAACGACTTTGGGGTAACATATGAAGAGTGAATTTATTCTACAAAATTTGTGTTTATAAGGTATTGTTAGCTCAGTAGAAACATGCAGAGAGACATGGTGGGAACGTATGGATATAACGAGGTGTTTTAGGATTCGCGACATTATCTGAAGCGCTGTAAAGCGATTTGTAAAAGAATAGGACAGCCGAGGAAGAGACGAAACAACCAACAATTGTAACCAACTCTTCTTACTTCATGGCTTAGGTTGCACTGCCTGTTCCGGAAAGCATGTTGTTCTCGGACATCTCTCACTGTTAAATTCTTGCCGATTCGTAGAAGACGGTCTTCCTGGAGTCTTCCCAAGTGGTTGCACCAATAGACTTTGTATTCATTAATTTTATTTTCGAAATATAATATATATGCAGTATTCCTGTCTTATTTTTTTGTTACTTATTTTGTCTGTTGGCGTGCAACCTTTTACAGTTCTGAGAAATTTTATTTCTGCGGATGTAAGATTTCTTCTATCTTTCTTGAAAGTACCCACGTCTGACTCCCGTACAGTGCCACTGATCAGTACCAGTGCCGTTGTCTTGTAAAACTACAGTAAGTTTCTTACTGCCAAACAATAACGCCGTAATGATATCTTAAGCACCTTGTTCAAAAGTGGATGTGGTTCCATTTGACTATTCTCTTTCCAAGAATGGACGAAACTACGAACTATTTCTCGATTGTCGAAGACATAACAAAAAATTTCGCTCCGTGAGTGTAAGGCTGTTAGCAGAAAGTGTATTCCAGACGTGTATTGAAGAGAGAAAGAAATGTTGACATAACTGCGTTGTATCCGTTGAAGTATGTTAGAAGAAATGTAAATATAGACGAATAAATAAATAATTTTTTAAATAAACAAAAATTGAACGGACTTTTTGATCAAACGCCCTGTACCCTATTATAGTGTAATATCGCAGGCAATATTTTCCGATCTTTACGAAACTACGAAATAACGTTTACGAACATGTAATTATTTATTATGGTACGCATATATTTAGTTTTCCAATTTTTCCTTCTTCAGTATATATGTTTGTCCAGTGGCGTGTCTTGCTATAGGCCTACCTACTGTCGATTGTGTTTCTTCTCCAATGTTTGATATGTTTAAGTCTGTGTGTAGAACGTGTATAGGTGTGTGCCTAGCATGTACTATCCCTAGGAGGACTTTATTTTGATGCCTTTCTTTATACTATTTCAATGATAAGATTGCTACCTGAGTCATAAAGGTTACAAACTCAAGTCATTGGTGTACTGTGATGGTGCCCATGCTACAACGCTAACTAATCGGACAGTTTTTGAGGTTAATTGGAAACTATAAATAAATATTAGTTACCACCTGGATTTACTGTACGTAAAAAAGCAGTACTAAAACAATTGGAAAGACACTGTAATTGAATGGATATCCCGATTGTAGACGATACTTTGTTTTCCCTTGATCAGGTTATTTTACCTCATGCTTACTGTGTTATAGAATTTCGTGATTTAAATGGTGTAACCAGACTGTATGAACGGGGTCTGAAACTAAGCTTATCTATGACGGATAAACGTATTTTCTAGTTGCCAACTCCGACAGAATTTTCGGATTCTCAAAAATGGTAATGTCGAGATAAAAAGGATCAACAAATCCAACTACCTAAGAATGGTCACTAACAAAAAATAGTTTTGAAGAGCCTGAAATACGACAAAGAATTCACCATAATAATAAAATAACATGATATCTTAAGGCTCGTTTACACGGTTCAAGTTTACTGGCTTCAAGCACTTGAAGTCAAGCTACTTTCCTTATACTATCCCTGTGTAAACGGTTGTGGAAAGTAACTTTCCACTGTCCGGACAGTGGAAAGTAGAGTTGGGCTAGCGTCAAGTTTGTTGCCACTTGAAAGTCACGTGACTCACTTTCCTGCCCTACTGTCTCCGTCTAGACGGCTTCTTGACTATTTGCCTTCAAGCAGTCAAGGGAATCGGTCTTACGTCTTCAGTACGCAGCTTTAATGTATTGTTTTCTCTGTGAGGTGATTCTGCAGTTCTAGTTAAAATATTTTAAAGTCATAAATTTTAATATTATCATGAGTAAGTGGAATGCAAATGATGTACACGAGTTTCTTGCTATATACAGAAAATATGACATTTTTTGGAATATTAAGCGAAGAGAATACCGTATTCTAACAAAAATGTAAGGGATGTATCATTTCAAAAACTTGTCAGTGAAGTTAAAGAAACAGGTTTAGACGTCACAATTACTACTGAACTATTGCGTAAAAGAATTAAAACTATAAGAACGGTTTATCGCCAAGAACTTGCAGAAATCCTAAAGTCCGAAAAGAGTGGGGCGGCCACTGATGAAATATATAAACCAAAATTAAGTTGGTTTAAAGCAGCAGACGCAGTTGATTTCCATCTTTGTTCTTAAGGGAATTGCATTTCTCATGGTAGTATTTGTTCTACTTATTTTTGCTTCAGCGTTTCCTAATAGCTCCTTAAATTTCTGTACTGTCATCCTTAGATGAGTTTTGTAAGACAAAGGGTCTTCATCTGCCAACTCGCGTAACAGTGTTTAAGAGGCACCATACATTTCCCTTCTAGCTATCCATGTTCTCACCCACCTCCGAGTTCGCTTTCTCTGTCTGTTGACATTTTCCGTTGTATCATCCCGTAGATTTTTGCACAGTGAGTTCACTAACAGTTTAACTGCAATACGACGCACCTTTCTACTCGATATTTCAAACAAAAATGAATGTAGTGGCGTCAAGTACTTAACGCTTCCACTTTCCCCGTGTAGACAGAATTCAGATGTCAAGTTTACTTGACTTCAAGTACTTGAAGCCAGTAAACTTGAACCGTGTAAATGAGCTTTTAATTTCTTATGGTGAGGTCGTAACATACGAGGGTCAGTTGAAAAGTTCGCGGAGCGGCATCTATAGTTCAGTGGTAGAACTAAAATCTTTCGTGTGCTGCAAGACGTATATTTCGCGTGAACACCTGCTAATTTCCAGATATATCTGTCAATTTATTCACTATTTACCAGCCGTTTGAAATTTTCCTGTCACGCGTGTTTTTAAAATGGACAAAATCAAACATCGTGTTGTGACGAATTCTCTGTTAAAAACGTTTTAGCGCCAATGGAAAATAAAAACGAAATTGTAAATGTGTTACGAGATGCTGCGCCTTCAGAAACAACGGTAAGTGGGGCACACTCGAGTTTAAACGTGGTCGTATAAGCACTGAAGACGATCCCAGCATTGGACGTCCAAAAAGTGCAACAAAAAATTACGTTATTGGAAAAATGTCATAGGATGTTGGAAGACCGCAGACTGAGGAGTGGATGACGTTGCTGAAATCATAGGCACCTCGTATGAGCATGTGCATCATACTTTAACTGTCAAGAACTTGGTGTGAAAAGCGTTGTGCAAGATGGCTGCCGCATCTGGAATTGTTGCAGTTTTTGGGCGCCCAGTGCGACCACGTTTTGAATGGTCGTACGACCACGTTTAAACTCAAGCGCCTACTTACAAACGTTGGTTTTGAAGTCGCAGCATCTCCTGACACATTTACAATTTCGTTTTGAATTTCCGTTGGCGCTAAACAATTTTTAACAACGAATCACAGCACGATGTTTGATTTTGTCCGTTTTTCAAAACACGCATGACACGTCAATTTTAAACAGCTTATAAACAATGGATAAATTGATAGATAGATTTGGAAATTAACAGGAGTTCACATGAAAAAACTTGCAGCTCACGAAAAATTTTAGTTTTACCGTTAAGCTACAGATGTCGCTCCTCGAACTTTTCAACTGACTCTCGTACTTAGAGAGGCCGCACACTGAGACGAAACTGTTCCAGAACTGTTTCGTCTCTGTTTCTCGCCCACGCTACAAAACTGTTTTGTCTCTATACCTGCGCACACTGAGACGAAACAGTTGCTCGTCCACTTAATTCGTTCCTTACTTCTTTAGTTTTTTTCGTTCGCTCAAGATGTTTTTCGAAGACGCTGTCTAGACTCGTGGAATGTACATTCGGAATCTTAGCTAATAAATGGCGTATTTTTCACAGACCTCTCGATGTCAACATTGAATTCTGTGACAGCATTGTCAAAGCCTGTTGTATGTTGCACAATTATGTGAGAATAAAAGAAGGAATTCGTTTCACTGATACATGTTACGAATGTCCCCTTCAAAATATTCCATCAAGTTACATGCGAGGAACAGCTTCAGGCACGGCTATCAGGGATTACTTTTCTTCATATTTTACATCGGTTCAAGGATGTGTCCCTTGGCAATATGACCAAGTGTAAAGAAAGAATTCATTTTTTTCAAGTGTTTCAATATTTTCTGTACGAATAATTACTGATATTTTGAATTACAGTATTTAAAAATATGAAACGTAAAATGTATTTTTTTAAATGTGTATTTTACATGTAAACTGATATTTTTAACATGTATATTTAGGCCTAACGTAAAACAACGAATCATTCAATATTTTAATACTGCAGAGCTTTCATTTTGATTCATAGTTCATGAATGAAGTATGGAAAGTAAGTAGTTTTAAGTAAATAATGTGTATAAAATAAACAAACGGTACAAATAAAATAACATAAATAAACTTTGTTTAAATTACTTTATATAAATAAACAGTATTAAGTAGGCATATAGGCTAGTACTTTTTTTAATAAACTAACCTGCATCTGAGCGTTCCTTTGATGATATTCCATTCTAGTTTTCAAAAATAGCAGCACAAACTTCTTCCCATAGTTTCTTTTTTAAATTTATGTCCATATAGTCATTCAAATTTTTAAAAACAAAGCAGGTCGTTTTTCCACTTCAGCAATTAACTGTTCAACTTTCTCGTCGTTCATTGTAATTTATTTGTATAAAAAATTTAAGAATAATCGAGTTGAACCAACTATTAACAAATACACTTAAAGCGCTAGCAGAATGACTGTTGAGTACCGTGGTGATGGAGCGGCACCTACCCCCACCACGATACAGTTTCGAGACTGTTTAGTTGCGTGTGCGGACTTCCATAAGAAACAGTAGGACTAGCACGTTTTCGCGACTATTCTGTCTCCGTGCTGTTTCCACCGTAGGAGACAGTTTTGTTTCTGTTGCTGTAGTGTGCGCACCCCCTATATAAATACATGAGATTTTAAGACATAAGAAACAGTTGCGGAACTGTTTCGTCTCAGTGTGCGGGGACTCTTAGGGAAAACAAGGCAGGTGATGATGCAATCGATACTTCTGTGTGGCTCTGAGAAATTAATTTGTAATTGCGAAAGAGGACCGATCGCATTAGAAACTGATTATGTCGTAGGAAGTGATAGTCTCGAGGCTAGAAACGAAGATCATAAGTAGGACCTTGGGGCACCGTCGATTCGTCCTATCATTATAATTAAAAAAGACACTGGCGATGTAAGAGATAGAAACGTTTGGATATGTACTAAGAATGCCGGAAGAGATCTCCGTGGAAATCTCCAGGGCGAAGGAAAAGAGGCGATCTTGGGGTGAAGGATTTAGGATTGCTATATATACTCGGACCTGGGACAGAAGGAGATGTCGTCTCCACTTACTGTTTATATTCTGTACAATTAATAAGTATATGTACACGTGCGCGCGCACAACTACACGTACCGTTACATACGATTTTCATTTAAATTGAATTTGATCGAATACATTTAACATTTGCAGAAATCAAATGCCAAATTTTTGGCACACACGAAGTCGTTATTATACTGATTTCCTTATTTACTCTTAGAGTGTGTTAGTAATAATAATAAATAATGGCTCCAATGTGTACCACCGAAGTAGCTTAGGAGAAGGCAGGGTAGGCTGCCTTATGTGAGCCGTACGGCATACAAGGAAGGCAGTGTGGCCAGCACTACGCTTCAGCCGCCTATTATTATCCCCAGGATGTTATCCCAGGTACTCATTTTCAACAGGCTGAGTCGACCTGGGGGCTGAAAAACGCACCTTGATTTTATGGTGCGGGCCCGGGATGTGTTAGTAATAATATTAAAATAAAAACACACCCTTTAGATACAAAAATTACGTTTACAAAACTCGCAGTTGCAAACAATTGAACTTCTAATATCACTTCTCACAGATCATAACGAACAATAATCGTTGTAAGACCCTCTGTTTGACATTGAATCCAACTAAATTTTTAAAGGTCTATAAGGTGGAAGTGGTTCAAGAAAGGTCATGGCGTCACCAGAATTCACCAGGCCTCACGGCCTCACCAGATTTTTCTGCAACGCCCTGCAGTGTTAGTGGAACGTGGCTTTAAATTAGTCCATGCGTAGTCCCCTTCCCTTAATCAGTATCACGCTCGAAGTTATTTTATTTTATTCGAAGTTGCTTCCCCGCGCAGTATTCTTGTCCGTGGAGTTATTTAAATTGGAGACCAAAATGCCTGAGTCAGATTCCGGAGTTTTTTTATGGATGAATTTTTCTAGAAAACTTTTTAAAAGAAACACTTTCTACACGCATTATTTTATTATTTTTAAGATGAAGTACGTTATTAATATCATTATTCGCTCGCGCGTACTTAACACTATTAACCAGATTTTTATGTTAAAAGCTTCAACTACGAGTTCTTTTCAGGTATAGCAGTGATTTTGAGAATTTTTTTAGAGAAGCATACGATTTACGAAATTATATAAAATCCATTCAGGATAACTTGAAGATTCGGAACCAGTTTGTCAACTCTCAGTGTGCTTTTGTCATCGTATCACTGGGGGTCTTAAAGTAATCTTATTGATGACGACTTAAAGTTTATCGTCCACAAATTGTTACATAATTTTATAAGCTCAGCATTAACTGTTCTTTACCCTCACATTCAAACAGAGTTCCCTCTTTTCGTGATTGAGTTTTTCTTTCCATTCCTCGTTGTGTTCATCGTCATCCTCAAAACAAAAAATCGTGTATTTTAAATAGTTACAACCTGTGACAAATCACCGCAATCCGGGATACTGGGACAGACGTTTACAATCCGGGCTCCATTTAAACAGAACTGTAGCCGGGAGGAGTGAAGGGCCGTGGGCTACGTGTCCACACTGTCATTGAAACACAACGTTATTACGGCCGATTGTCTAACGTTGGACTTCATCGTTTTTTTAGTGTGAATTCCATTAATAAAATGAAAAAAGTATTGAACATGCAGTCGCTACGGAGGCGACAGGGTTTGTTCGTCCGGCGACTGGAAGGCTCACTGTGCGTGCGTGCGCGATCTCGTGCGTGTGTATAGCTATTATCGAAATGGAATTTCCAAATAGCTTCTATTATTTTGTTTACTCCTGTTTTATTAAAAACATCTTTTTGTGTGGAGACAACGACCTCAGATTTGTAAATGATGATTCGTGTTCAAGCCGTTCGTATCGAGTTTAATAAAGATAATTTTAAAGATTTATTCAGCCGGTAGGTGGCATGGAGGTGTAAATCAAGTGAGACGTTACTGCGTCTTGTCCTCCGGATTACCGCAAACCTCTTAATGTGCCTCCACAACATTCTGAAGTCAGTGTTTTAATGGTCCCGGTTCTCCCAGTTACAACAAACTCTTCGCTTGTCCGAAGTACACACACACACGCGCGCGCGCGCGCGCGCGCGTGTGTGTGTGTGACAAATTTATATAAATTCGTAGGGCACGGGTTTAGTAACATTATTTGTCTCTGGTGAAGACTCAGTGTACCGTTTCTCTGGCGATATATCGATGAACTTTAATCGGCGATCATTCACTTTGGAATGCAACAGACTGCACAGAAAATCGCAGATCTGTTAAGTAAATGTCATACAGTAGTTAAACAGATTAATAGCTGGATGGAATGCCTACTGAATGTACAACAATGTTTATTTAGGTTTAGATCGTTTTTTGAATTAGATTAGGCTCGATTCCGACATAAATGAGGTTAACGTTTCTCTTATAAACAATTGATATCGCAAAGAATGCATTTAAAAATGTGTATAAATTGGGGTTTAACGTTCAGTGTCAAAAAAGTGTGTGTCCATTCCAAAATTGCCAAATCTTTTTTCTTTCGGAAACCTGTTCTTGAAGTAGAAAACTGCATTAATTATAGGCAGTCAGTTAACGGTGAGATGTTTAGGCGTGAGATGACATATGGTCAAAACAAACCCAGTGTGTTTATGATGGTTTACATCTTTGTTGTGTGGCTCTTCGGCGCAAAGCGCGTTCTTGTCTATAGTCTGAGAGAAATAGTGTAAACAAGAATGGTTTAGTCTATGTCTGTCTGTGAGTGTTTGTTGTGACCGATACCTGAATGCACGAGGCGGTCAATCGTCAAAATGGTTTTCTCTTAAGGGCGTTCTCTACCGCGCCAGCACCACCTAGAGGTATTGACTACCCCGATGGTATGTTACGGTCAGTTCAGTTGGGGATGACATGCATCTACCCCAGACCTTCCTGGAATTCGCAGCCCCTTCAAGATCTGGGGAAACGTTTGCAACTATATAATTGTAATCGCTGTTTCTTCATTACACACGATTTCTTTATTTTGTGAAATAAAAAAAATTCAAGTTCCTTAGTCATCATGTAGACAACTAAACTTCTTAAACAAGGTAAACGAATTGAAAAACAAAATTTCACATAAAACGTTCATACCAAAATCTGTGCAGGGTACATTGTTTACAAAGGAAATGTGAAAAAATTGTGTACAAGTGTAAAATAGATTAATATCTAATATTAAAATATGTAATATCTTCAAATAAATACACTCCAAGTAGGTTTATTTTCACCTGACGCACGTTTCACAGAAAGGACCAGCTGTATTGTAAGCGAAACATTCAATTACAATTCAAACAAACCTCTGAAGATACAGAATAATTTCTGTGAAACTTGCGTCAGTTGAAAATAAAACCACGTACAGTGTATTTTTTTTTTGAAGATATTACATAGGAGACCTGCAGAAAACTCAACGAATTACTTACAAAGGAGAAAGTGTAAAAAGAACAACAAAAAATAGAGTAAGTGCAAACAGAAGTGGAAAAAAAAGAAACAGTAAAATTTATTTTAAATTCATTTTTGAAATATGACGTTCTTTTCAGAAGTTAATGACCAGTTTAATGTGGATTATTAATTGGTTTTAACGTCTTTTAGCGCTTAATCTCTTTCGTTTTTTAATCTAGTTATCAGCCTTCGTATTTCCATAAGTGTCTTACTGATTGCGGAACTTATTGTTACTTCCTTAGTGTTGTACGAGGGCTGTCGGTGCCTCCACAACTATCAGGTCCTAAACAACGACCTGTAGATGGGGACACCGAAAGGGTAATAGCAGTGCCGCAACATTTGATATTGAATTTTGAGTAGACCTACTTTACAATTTGTATTCATATAAAACATAGAAGTAGGCTGATTTCTTGTTTCTGTTCTCAGTGTTCGCTTTTATCTTCTTTGGTGGTAGTGGTGGTAGCAATTTTATCTTTCTGTTGTGTTCTTATGCATGACTTTGTTTGTTTCAGGTAAGTTCCTGTCCATTCGTCGCATATTTTAATCTACTAACTTGTGAAGACATCATGAAAGGTAAGGTAACTGTTACGCGGTGTTTACCGGGCTTACAAACTCGTCGCTCCGTATTTGTGCTGGTTTGAGCGTATCGCAGTCGTCGTTACCCGACAGTAGTGTTTGACGGTATTAAAATTGAGAAGAAACTAGCAAAGGAAAGTAAGGGATTAACGTCAAACGTTTTGAGGGACTACAACCACAGTTTTGAGCCAAGAATTCAAATATCTCGGAAGCATATTACAGGGAATAATGAAACAAGTGAAGAAATCAAAGCAAGAACAGCAGCACGAAACAGAAGTTACTACGCATTAAAAAATATATTCCAATCCAGGAACGTATCAAAATAATGTCAAACAGAAAATATAGACTACAGTAATCAGACCTATAGTAACATATTCAAATTGGAAGTAACATATAGTAATATGGGTGCTGAAGTTGGAAGATATGAAAAACCTTGGTGTTTTCAAGACGAAAATTCTGAGAAGAATTTATGGACCAGTGTGGGACGGAGAGATATGGAGGATAAGAAAGAACTGTGAACTAAAAGACCTGTGTGGAGAATCGGACATGGTTGCGGCAGTGAAGGCGCAAAGGTTGAAGTGGTTGGGGCACGTAGTGAGAATGAGAAGTGATCGAGGCCCAAGAATGGCATTGGAAAGGAAGTCACAGGCGGTAACGAGGAGAGGACGTCCGAGGAGGAGATGGTTTGAAGATGTGAAAGGGTATTTAAGGGAGATGCGAGTGGCAGGTTTGAGGAGTAAGGCTCTGGACAGAGAAGAATGGAGGAGAATCATTGAGCAGGCTAGGGTTCAACAGGGACCGTAGTGCCAGAAGAAGAAAAAGAACGTCAAAAGTACCATGGATTACAGCAAGAATAACATCAACACGACTTCACAAAAATGTGTTAAAATTCAACCTTTTCAAATGTAGATAAAATAACGCTGGTTTTGTTCGGATGGATATTATTATTTTCCACGTATTCCCCAGAAACTTGGATATTGAAACAGGCAGAACGCGAAAGAATCGAAGCTTTAAAATTATGGAGTGTCCAGTTGTAGTATTGTCGGAGTGTCGTGGATAGAAAGCAAGACGAATGTGCTTCTTATCGTCCATATAAAAAGTAGGAACAAACGAGATTACATACTTAAGCTACTCTGCCGTATTTTTATAAATATACACTCAAAAGAACAGGTGAATTGGAGAATTTAGTAGTATAAGGTAAAAGATCTCCAGTAAGATGGACGAAGTATATTAAAATAAAAAAACATGACATTCACTACACGAAAGAATACAGAAAGATGAGGATTGAGAATTCTGGAAACAAGGGATAAACGATCAAATCTGATGTACCGCTAGAAGAAGGGGGCCGTGGACAAATAATGCTTAAATTCTCTGATTGTAATCATTATTGACGTAAGGGAAATTTTTTACGTATAACCAGTTCAATCAACTGCAATTTGTCGTATGTACTTAAACTACACTTAAATTTATGCAACTCTTTCTCCCCCGTCGATCCATTCCGCATGTATCCAAGTACTTACGAGTAGGCTCCGTTGTATCTGTAGAGCGTGTATCTTCTACACGCAACCCTGCCGCTGACCGTTTTCATAAACATCCTCAAGTGAAATATTTGTCATTGTTTTAATTTGGTCGATAAATCGAACAGGCGATCGACCACTCTTCTTCTTTCCGTTTGCTTTGCCATGAACGGCTGATTTTCACTTCCGTCTGGTCGTAAGGTGTGACCGAAGAACTTAAAAATTTGCGTTTATATAGGTGGTCGCAGGCGGTTTTATTATCTACTTTCAGTTCCCACAGAAGTGAAACATTAGTTCTACGGGCAGTCCACGGTTAGTAACATTTTTCTGAAGCTGAGCATTTCAAAAGCTTCAGTTCTGCGTCGGCATGCGGCTTTCAAGCCTACGATGCTGATCATTGCGTGATAAATGAAAAGATAATGCCTTTAGTAGCCTCATCTTTGTTTCTTTCCAACGTTATGATCTCTCAATATTTTAGTTGATTTTTAATTGCTGATTATCCCATTCCAATTCGATTCTCAATTCCTCTTCAGTACCCCCTTCATTTCATAATTCAGGCACCTAAATAAATTATTTTTCATGTCTCACGGAGTCCACTATCACTGAAATTCCGTTGTAGAACTGTTGCTCTGTCAACGCTATAGTCTTCTGTTGCCGGTTGCCGCAGTACCTCAATACCCTAATAGTTTATGTACATTTTTTTACATATTAAAACTATTACCGGGTTCTGCGTTTTCATTTGTTTTCCGGTAAACATGTTTCGAGACATATGTTTCATCGATAGGAAGTTCTTTCCCCCGTAGAAGGCCGTTTAAACATAAAAATATACATCATCATGCTACACTTCAAAATCTGAATCTCGTCGTAATAATGTTGTATGCGTTGATGTTTAATCTTGCAGTTCTAACGACCTCCTATCGAATGAAAAGTTTCCCATGATATGGCACGTGTATCATAAGACGAAAACAAAACACAAACGAATAGAAGTAGTTTAATTTTAAAGATTAACTGCGGCACTCGGAGGACGTTTTCTCAGCCAGATGTAATGCATACAGGATACGACTTCGCCCACGTAGATATACTGTCGATACGTTACCGCACAACGGCTACGCCGACAGGAGAATGACGACGACACGATGGTAGGCTCCATTGAAGGCGGTAAACTGTGGTTGATGAATACTAATCGTGATAACGCGAGTCCACATGGACGAAAAACGATCAACTCATTTTACACAGTGCCGCCCTTTTTGGAACACATTATTACATCTGAGGCATCCGACTGACATGCTTTTGACTGAGGCAGTATAGAAGATGGACCACTTTTCTGAATTGAATTTTAGGATTGATATACCAAGGAGCGGTCGTAGCGTAGTCGCTAGCGTGTGGCGCTGCTACGCTGTCGACGCGGGTTCGATTCCCGCCGGGGCCATCTGATTTAGATACGACCGTCCCCCTCGCAAGGCGATGGCAACCAGCGAGAGGTATCCTGCCTAGTATAACCCTCCCCAACTATGCCGTTCGGATCCGGCGTTAAACTGTAGGTCCCGTATACCTGTGAGAGACTCCGTAACACACGCACCACGGGTATATGCGGGGAGGGTACAAACCAGTCGAAAGACTGACTGACCCAATAATAACATACCAAATAAGTTATGCTGTGGAGATCGACATTACTGACCAGCAGCTGCTCAAAGCAACTTACCTAATTCTTTCACTGTTAGTTTTTCTACAACACCCCCACCCCAAACTGTGAAGCCTATACCGGTTTCATTATTTGTTTAGCGCAATACTTATCATCAACATTCGTTGGTGCACTTATATCGATTTAGTCAAATTACTTTATTGTACCAATTTTGTACAATCTTAAAGAAGGAAATAAACTTATTTAGAGAATAACATCATCCCTTCTGTAAAAAGTCTTAACACAGTACAGAACACTCTCGACTATTTCCCACTGTTCTTTGTAGTGTAAGTACAGTTAACCTCTTTTGCAAAGGCTGCTGTTTAATGTTTACAGAATTTTAAAACATCGTTGCGAATTGCGTTCACCCGAATTGTTTACAAATGCAAATTTTTGTTGAAAATTTTGAGAGAGAGAGAGAGAGAGAGAGAGAGAGAGAGAGATTGTGTGTAGGCGTGACTTGATACAGTCATTTTCAAGACGTATTGATAAATTCATTTCGCATAAAAGTATTATCAAGTTGGTATTTTCTTGAGACATATTTCGGCCATTAGTCAATATGTTCAGCATGTTAAAATATTTTCTGACGACTTGTTCGTTGTTTGGTTGAATGGTATTAATGGAAAAAACTTGGTTGTGATGGTATGTGACCAGTTAACATTTTTACAAATCTAATTTAAGAAGGTGTACACGTAGGACATGACGCTAATTTATGACGTTACGCTAATAAAACCGAGACCATACAAAGACCTATAACGAACGCTTGGGAAAAATCATCGTTATGTACAATGTTTAAAAAATAATTTAAAGACTGTCGATTAAAAAAATTAAAAATTACACGTTCACTCAAATAATTTATCTGTTGTGTTTGACATTTTGTCTTGTATTCATACACAGGTCCTGGTGATGACAATAAATATTGTCGAAACGTCAACACAAATAATGTAAAACTTGTGTTATACTTTCTGACCGATCCTCACAAACCCTTCATCGGAAAAATTCATTGATTGACGGTCACTACGAATTTAAGGATTTATTTATATACAGTATTAATGTTTGCGTGACTATGTATTAAAAATCGCTCTTATCGTACTTACACATGTTTACCTGAACAGTTCCAGTCAGAAGAAAGAACACAAATTTTAAAAGTCAAAATAATGGAACACTCACAAAGAAATATATCCTCCAAAAACAATCACAACGCTACATCCAACAAAGCCCCGAAACAACACAACCAACAGCAGACTGACGATCAACTTGGCTGGCGATGAGCATACTGCATAATACTCGTTGCATGTCTCACATAAGAAAAAACTTATTTTTATGTACAGCATATTATAATTTTCTCGTTGTATTTAAGGAAAACAATATGTAATAATGCAATTATTTTGATAATGTAAAACAAACTGTTTCAACTCCGTCACATATACACGGATACACACAGTCAATCTCTCTCTCTCTCTCTCTCTCTCTCTCTCTCGCGCGCGCGCTCACTCAAATAATTGATCTGTTGTGTTTGACATTTTGTCTTGTATTCATACACAGGTCCGTCCTGATGATGTGAATAAATATTGTCGAAACGTCGACACAAATAATTTAAAATTTGTGTTTTACTTTTTGACCGATCCTCACAAACCATTCATCGGAAAAATTCATTGATTGACGGTCACTACGAATTTAAGGATTAATTTATGTACAGTATTAATATTTGCGTGACTATGTATTAAAAATCTGTCTTATCGTACTTACACATTTTTGAGAGATCTACTTCTGGAAATTCTAGACGTTTCTTTTTAAATAACTTGCAAACAAATTGCACTGTATTTATTGATATAATTTTTGAGTGCTGTTGAATCGTAACTTTTAACAAATTCCTTGCAGTTTTTGTACACTAATTGTAAAAATAATTATTTTCTTGTATAAATATTAAAATTAGACTGCCTGAGAAATATAAAAACGGTTAAAAATACACACAAGTTTCCGTTTCGATTCCCAGGTGCATCGTAAATCAAGGTGCGTTTTTCAGCCCCAGATGGACTCAGTGTATATAAATGAGTGCCTGGGATAATAACGGGCGGCTGAAGCGTAGTGCTGGCCACACTACCTTTCTTTGTGCCGAACAGCTCACGTAAGGCAGCCTGTGTTCTCCAAAACTGCTTTCGAGGTACAAAAAAAGCATGTTCATTATTAATTAAATGGATAAAACGTGTCCAAACCAGAATGCACGATATCATCTCCAAAATTAGAGTAGCTAATGAAGATGGGCAGCGGCAAGACAGCAAACAGTCGCAAAGATTGCTGTATTAAAAGAGAAGCAACGACAGCGAAAACCCGTAATACGCTGTAAGGACGACCCTTTAAGTTCTGTCGATCAGTGCACTGAATAAGATTTGACCTCGTGAGAAACCAGTGCAGGATGACTACAGACATTCGCTCAGCAGAAGTAGGGAAAGTGCTAATAATAATGTTGATGACGGTTTTATAAAGTCAAACAGGGCCGGCGAGGGGGGGTGCAGAGCCCCGGGGCCCGGGGGCCCGAAGTGGGCCCGGCGCATAACGGCCTTTGCCCTTTATTAAAAGAGCCATTTATTGGCCATTTATTAACAGTGTAAAACCCATTTATTTACGATTAAAGTTAAGAATAACGAATTGTAGGGTCAATTAATAAATCCTAAACCATTAACAATCCAACAGTAATGATTTTGGTAAGTTTTTCTTTGGGGGGGGCAAAAATGTTTAGCCCCGGGGCCCGTGATCGCTCTCGCCGGCCCTGAAGTCAAACACGCGCCGCGCGCGCGCAAAACTGTTGATGACTCACGTTCTTTCAAGTTTGTGACGTGTATATTTGCTTCGTTTGGTTTGCTTTGGTTTGGCATAATATTGTTAGTTTGCATTGTGCAAGCGGTTGGCTAATTGAAACCATTATTTTCAACCGTCTCAGGCGCCCAGTTAATAAGAAATCGATATAGGTTGAATTCAGTTAGCAGGTTTCTTTATAAAAATTTGTGTGTACAATAATTTCAGTAACTTTGCCGAGCGCTTTAAAACGTAAGAGATCTTTTTGAAGTGTACTACGGATATTCGTGACAATTCATAGACGTTCATGTGCGTGGGATTGTTTTATCGGATTGTCAAAATAATGGAATTGACCCGCGTCTGAGTTGTTCTTTGGCCATGAAAAGGGTTTCGATGATTCAACACACTGCCAGAATAAGTCCTGTTCGGGAGTCTCCACTTGTCAGAATTCTGGAGTCAGACGTTTAGAAAAAAAAGAGCGGGCGATCTGGCTTGAAACCAGTCAAGACGCTGCGCAAAAGGAGTAAAAAATGTAATTCCTTTTTGTCACTGCCCATGATTAAGACCGTAATGTTTGCGCGTGTTTAGTTTTGTTGGGTACAAGACACATACGATCTGTTTGTATGCGGTTGATGAGTTTTCTGTTTGTGCATGGCAACGAAACTAAACTATGTTTGTAGGTAAAGTGTATGAGAGGAGAAGATCTAGAGAGGACTCGGATAATCAAGAAGCTGAACAGTTGAAACAGTTTCGCCAACATGGGTACCATAAGCGTAACTTAGGGCCTAACTTTGGGTGGCGGGGAGCAGAGCGTAGCTTCAAAATTCAAGTGTGTAGCAAGGCCATCTGTACAAAATTTAAAAAGTTTATAAATAAATCTCAGTCAGAAAACAAGGAATAATTTCATTATTAATGACCAGCAAACCTTTCTTTATAAGTTTTACTTCAACTTATCTTTACCTAAAACAAACATATTTTATAAAAGTAAACAACGTCAGTTTATAAGCATTAAGAAATAATAATAGTTCCTAACGGTACAGTATCTGACTAACTACTGATTTAACAGGAATTTCTCAGGCAGTCTAATTTTAATATTTATACAAGAAAATAATTATTTTTACAATTAGTGTACAAAAACTGCAAGGAATTTGTTAAAAGTTACGATTTAACTGCACTCAAAAATTATATCAATAAATACAGTGAAACGTTTTGCCAGTTTTTACTTCCATATTCCTTAAGGAATGGAAGTATGGTGATGGCAAAAAAAATCGTGTTCGAGATTATTGCAGATTCTTATTCTACTACACTCAAAACATGAAAAAAAGTCGTTTTCCGAAAAGTGTCTGTGTGTCTGTCTGTGTGTCTGTCTGTCTGTCTGTCTGTCTGTCTGTAGATTTTTTTTCTATGGCAAACGATAACTGCCGCAAATTCAAACAGAATCAAATAATTTTTTGCATACAGCCCGGTTTTGCAGAGTTCTCGCGACCTATTGTTTTTGGTGAAGATCGGTTGAGGGAAAGGGGTAGTTTACCTGCAACGGTTTTTTTTTAGCAAGGGTAATTTTGTTTGTTTGGCAAACGATAACAGCCGCAAATTCAAACAGAATCAAATAATGTTTCGCATACAGCCCTGAATTGTAGAGTTCTCAAGACCTATTGTTTTTGGTGAAGATCGGTTAAGGGAAAGGGGTAGTTTACCTGTAACGTTTTATGTTTTAACAAGGGTATTTCCTATGGCAAACGATAACAGCCGCAAATTCAAACAGAATGAAAAGATTATTTGCATACAGCCCTAAATTGTAGAGTTCTCAATACCTTTTGTTTTTGGTGAAGATCGGTTAAGGGAAAGGGGTAGTTTACCTACAACGTTTTTTTAACAAGGGTATTTTCTATGGCAAACGATAACAGCCGCAAATTCAAACAGAATCAAATAATTTTCTGCATACAGCCCTGATTTGTAGAGTACTCAAGACCTATTGTTTTTGGTGAAGATCGGTTGAGGGGAAGGGGTAGTTTACCAGCAACGTTTTTTATCATGCGTATTTTCTATGGCAAACGACAACTGCCGCAAATTCAAACAGAATCAAATAATTTTTTGCATACAGCCCTGGTTTGTAGAGTACTCGCGACCTATTGTTTTTGGTGAAGATCGGTTGAGGGGAAGGGGTAGTTTACCTGCTACGGTTTTTTTTATCAAGGGAAATTTTTTTTTTTTGGCAAACGATAGCCGCAAATTCAAACAGAATCAAATAATGTTTCGCATACAGCCCTGAATTGTAGATTTCTCAAGACCTATTGTTTTTGGTGAAGATCGGTTGAGGGAAAGGGGTAGTTTACCTGCAACGTTTTTTTAACAAGGGTATTTTCTATGGCAAACGATAACAGCCGCAAATTCAAACAGAATCAAATAATGTTTTGCATACAGTCCTGATTTGTAGAGTACTCAAGACCTATTGTTTTTGGTGAAGATCGGTTAAGGGGAAGGGGTAGTTTACCTGCAACGTTTTTTTATCAAGCGTATTTTCTATGGCAAACGATAACAGCCGCAAATTCAAACAGAATCAAATAATTTTTTGCATACGTCCCTGAATTGTAGAGGTCTCAATGACTTTCGATTTTGGTGAAGATCGGTTAAGGGGAAGGGGTAGTTTACCTGCAACCTTATACGTTTTAACAAGAGTAAAGTACTTGAAAATTTATTTAAACTTGTTGAAACAATGGTAATTGTTAAAAATAAAATAATTTTGTTGCCAGGCAATAAAATTATAATTTTTTCATTTTAATGTAATATAATATTTTTCATTTAATACAGCAATAAAAAGGCAGGTAAGACACAGCTTGGCTGTTTGGCTGAAAATGATTTTAAATATAAATCTTAGAATATGGAAGTCATGTATGGTTCTCCATACCGATATTTTGTTTTCAGTTACGCTTATGGTGGGAATTCTGATTAAAGAATACAGTTGAATGTCCGAAGTAAAGAGGAGAATAGTAAGAATAGCTTTTTTGTTAAACAAGGTTTACAGAATGAAAAGAATATGCTTACAAGTGATCATATGCATTTAAAAGTTAGGAAGACTTTTACAAAAGCTTTTGTTTGGAGTAGTGTTACTTTACAGAAGTGAGACGCAGGCTTTTGGGAAGAGAGAGAAAGTATGCCTGATTGGAGGCAGTGGAGATGTGGGTATGGAGAAGGTTGGTAAAGAAAAGTTGTGTACAGAGAGAAGTCGGAAAGGATAAAAAAGGTAATAAGAAAGTCATAAACCTAATAAAATAGAGAAAGATAAATCTTTAATCCATGTATTCAGACTAGATTTATTCTGAATTGGGAAAAAGGAAACATTTCACAATGATGTGAGATGGAAAGTATGGCAGACGACAATAGTTGTTATCGCAACGAGGCCTCACCTTTGATGTAGAAGAAACAGCGTGCGGTTTTACGTCCGTAGTGTAAGTAGTTGAACCAGCGAAGCGAGTACTCTGTATTGACTCGGCCGTTCGACATTTGTCTGCCTGTCTTCTGCATGGGGTATGACTCACGATAACTTTTGAACGCATCGACCGATTTTTGTAAAACTTGGCATACTTCTCCACACTTTTACCCTACAGAACACTAGTGTTAGTGAGAGTGATTCCTCCAGAAATGGAGGGGGGAATGTGGAGGGTCAAAACTGTGAATAAAATCGCAAAAGCCCGTGTGGAGTGTAAAGGGAATTTAAACCAGAATCTGAATATACTGTTCAGATTTGAAAATTTCAAAACTTTTGGATGTCAGGGTCTAAAAAGTAGGTGAACATTATTATATACATAGCAAAAATTCACATTCAAATTAATAATCTGAACGTTGTGTTAAGTTTGCAAGTTTAACAATTTTGAAAACTTGAGGGCTTAAAAAGAGATCAAAATTTGAAAAAATGTGAAAATCCAGCAGGGTGTCAGAGTAAAAGGAACTGTAACTCAAATCCGAGTGTTTCGAATTTTAGTGTTTATTGTATGAACGTGTACTCTTTGTTATATTACTAAAGACTTAGTAGAAAAATCGGTATTTTGTAATTTTTTCCATAATTGAAAAATGATCTAATATCAAAAATTTGTGTAATAATAAAATATATTTCATTTAAAATAGTGAAAGAGTTCTGGAGCTCAGGGAGCCTACTAGTTTGGCTTTTTGTGAAATTTCCAAGAAATAGTGACTGTCGAACGATCAAGATAAACAGCTACTGCACAAATAACTTCTGTTTTGTTTATAAATTACAAAACGCGGTTCACCGCCATAGGACTGTGTATTGTCCTCATACCGCTTCCGGACATGAGAGATTTCCGAGATTTTCAACATAACATCATTAAACAATGAAATACATGATAAGGCGTCTAAAGAAAGTACGTAATAGGTCAAAAAATGTATTTCTGGATTTGGCATAAAATGGTACAACTAATTACAACGGCAAGTGCTAGGCGACCCAGCATTTTTGGGCCTACGTGCTGCTCAGTGCCCTCCTGCTACCCGTTGGGGCTAGTACGCCTCCCCACATTCCTTCAGCGCCCACAGAGGGGCGGTAACGCCCACTAGGGGTAAGCGAGCCTTAAGGCGGCCTCCTACATGGACGACAAAAAATCGCACGCAACTGCGATTGTGCGATTTTTTCGCAACGAAAGATTTCAAACAAATGCAAACGTATGGGTGTGTCCTACGTGGACATCGCAGCCATGTGCGGCGGTCGCAGTGTCGGTCGTGCGGGCGGCTAAACACAAACCTGCTTGTGATTGCCCGCAGTGTTGTGCGTGCTACCTTCGTGAGGAGAATAGCTTCCTTACAGATTTTGCTTTACTTGAAGAGCTGTTGTTTTGTTTTGAAGGACATACCGTTGATTCAGAACTTCCCATGCTACTGAAGGATTGTGCCTCCTCCTCGCTAATTCCGTCTCGTTCTCTAATTATGTTGTGCAGGAGTGTGATTGCCTTGACAATGTTGACAGTGTTGGATACATGTGTTTCAATTGGCACTGACAAAATATGAAAGGAGTTGATGCTGCCGTATGAACATTCTACTACCATTCGTGCCCTTGCTAGCCTATAATTAAAAACATCTTTCGTAATAGTAGCGAACGTAAAACCCATATCTCATCCATTCTCTCATTTGACTGTGGAACCAAGAATAGTTTCCATCATTTTATAAGTCGTACGGGTCATTGCCGTGTACTTGTAATGTACATCTACTGTGGTCCGTCTACTAATATCTTGTACATATAATTAGCATCTTCCCCTACTAGTACAACAGCAACAGCAGGTAGTCTAGATATTTATGTGATGCGGCTTATATCTCAATTTCCTGCAGTTCTAGACCACAGGCTTACGCCTTTGTGTGTGTGAAACCTCTTGTACAATAAAAGGTTGAAAATCAGTGAAAGCGTTGAGTACATGGAACGCTATAAATTAGAGACGAGACGGAGTAGTGTCAAATTTTCGTATCAATTAAAAGGAAGTAATTAAAATCGTTAGGCGGATGAAATATTGAAGGGTCGTCGAAGAGGGAATGATGTTTATACTTGATTGAATTTCAGGTGGATAGGGAAAGGAACAAGCAGTGGAACAGGTCCGCACAGTCGAGTGGAAATTGATCGGAACGCAGTTTGCCCGCTCCACGGGAGTTGTCCCACTTCAGAACGGGGGTAGCGTATGGACGGGGGAGGTACACAACTCAAGGCCAAGGTCATCCCTCTCCGTTACTTCTGTTTGCGCATGCGCGCGAACGCACACAATCAATATACATCCACCCTCATCTTTCCGCGCGTTTCCTGCTCCGCGTTTTTTCGTATGTTTACATTGTTTTTGCATCTGGTTTGTTACCACGGACGATGGAGAAAGTGAGTTTCCCTTAAAAAAATTTATATTTCCTACGTTCCTTCTGAAATTAAGAAATCGTGTAAACATCGTGTGTCTGTCTTGTAATTTTACGGCAAACGGAACATTATCAACAGGCTTTTTGTTGTGTTGCTAAATTGTTGTTGGGGTGCTGATCGAACTGGGTGTGGCCCTGTTTCACCTGTAGCTGCTGACTTGCAGGTACGAATCGTAACCGACGTCGGTTTGATCAATATCACGTGTTTCGATACAGAAGGCACTGTGAATATTTTATTAGAATTAAGTTGGTTTGCAGTTGAACTGATTACAAGCAATAAGATTGTGTCAGTAGTTGCGTGTGTTCGCTGTGCATGTGTGTAGAGCGTGGTAGAGAAAAATTTTAGGTATAAATATAAATTCTCTCTCTCACTCACTGACACACACAGGCGTGCGCGCGCTTATGCAAACGCTAAGTACATAATACATTACTATCTGTATATAACTTTACCATTCTTGCCTTTCTCCATCGATATTCTTATTAAATTCATTTTTGCTTTTTTGTATTCTTCTCTTCCTTTATATATTCTACAGTGTTCACTGACTGAATTGTTGGCTGTCCTATTTGTATACAGACGTTTCGATTTTATCTGAGGTGGCCATTCTTCAGTTGCTATTCCTGTCACCGCGTCAAGACGTCCGTTGCCGCAGAAAGGATTACCGCAGATTTAACGGAACGTCCATCTAAAAAAAAAAAGACATCCAACAATGAGGCCACACCCCTAGCGCTCGGAAAACGCAGGACAATAGCGAGGCTCCGGTTTTAAACACTGGGCGACCGTTTTACAAGGAACGTTCAACATGGCAGTCAATTTAGGTTTTCTGTCTGCTAGAAAAGAACTATAGAACAATTCATAGGACAATCGGATTCAAGAACTGTGACCATCCCGGACATGAAACCTGTAGGCCAAAGCTGCGCGAGCGCGTCACTTTTTGATGGCATTCATAATAAAATTACTGTGTTGTTTAAAAAATAAAAATAATTTTAAAACTGTGTTGAACACCCCGATTATTAGTGTATAAAATGCACCTAACATTAATTTATTAATAATACAAAATAAACTATACTAGCCCACTGTATATTACAAATTAGTAGGTATATCACTTACTTCACGGAAACGGCATTTCAGTTAAACAGGAAATGGTTATAAATTAAAAAATTGAAAACTAATAAAAAAATAAACGAACAAATTAAAATGCATCATTGCTTTTTATAAGGGTACCCGGAAAGTAAAGAAAAATGTTTTTCACATTTTAATTTTTTAAATCACAAAGTACAAGATTTTTCTCGTTACAACAGTACATAATATATAGAACTTTGAAATTTAATTAATATTTAAATACATTTTTGAATTATACCTTACACACTACAGTTTCTCGCCTGAAAACAAAATATATCCTTATTTCAGTGAATATCAATATATTGAGTAATATGAATAATTCGATTCTTTGTTATCTCCATGAAAATGAAACAACAGAGAATTTATTCTCAAATATTTGGTCACAGTACTCTCTGTGTAAAAACTGTAAAAAAAGAGCTTCATGTAGCCACTGTTAGTTCTAACATAAATTTTGTAGTTCTAAATAAACAGATATGTCAGCAGACTCAGATGTAAATTAATACAGTTTACAGATTAAGGTCAGTTGGAAAGATATGACAGCAGGTCAAATACCGTGTGGTCGAATAGATAACGTTTTGAAAATACTTGATGAAGAAAGGGTACGTATTTTGGACAAAGCTATATCTGAGTTGGAAAAGAAAGCTAAGAAGCAAAGAAGATTAAAGGGAAGAAACAAAAAGAAGAATTTACTGACTGTCCAGACTATAGCCCAGGTAGGCTAACTGAAGTATAAAGATCCTATAAAGTGAGTGTTTTGTTTTTGTCGTTTTCCGCAGGTGAATTTGTTTTAGGAAAAAATATTTATCTCAAAAGGAATATTTAACCTATTTTGTTGACATTTTTACATGATGTTCACTGCAGGAAACATACTTTAACGAGTTTTTTTTTTAATAAGTGGTAGAAATAATTTTATTGTATTTATGAAGTCAATTTTTTTTAAAATTTTTATCAGAGTCCAGATTTTTTTGTTTTGTTGAAAAACTAAAATGTTCATTTGGCTAGTCTGCTGTTAAAATATGAAAGAAGGATTCATTAAATATTACAAAAAATTTGAAAGAGCTAGTGCGTGTGGTTCGTGAGAAAATGTTCCTTATGTAACTACTGAATAGGTTTTCAGTACTTCGTGTTTGTCACTTTTAAAGCCTTCCCCAGTTTTCATCTTCCCACTGGAGTTTTCCTTTTTTGAATAGAGACATATTTTTATAACGCATCAATAAACAAAAGCACGTGATTATGGGCATTTTTTTAACGATTAAACTTAATACTAAACGCTAAAAATAAATGATACCGACGTTAAATTAATTTGAAGGTAAAAATCATAACCTGATAAACAGTTGAAAACCGACTACGCGGAAACTGATGCCCAACCTGGCTAATTTTTTATTTATTCCAGTTGTACAATGATTACACATTTTCCGGAACCAAAGATTACAAAAGTGATTGAATTGTCAGCTTCCACTGCTGCTTGTCCATCCAAAGATCTTTAATTTCTCGTTTCTCAATATAGTCTGAATTTCTTCTCTCCAGGTGATCGGTATTCTTCCTATTTTCCTTCTTCCTGGTGGGGTCCATTCATAACTCTCCTTGGCAATCTTTCCTGTGTCATTTTTTGTGTGTGTCCATACCATTGTAATTTTTTTGTTTGGATAAAATCAACAATTGAATTTTTCACATTCATTCTGTCCTTAATGACTTCATTTCTAATTTGTTACGTCTGGATACTCTTGCAGAACGTCTCCAAAAGTCCGTCTCTGCTGTCATTAATTGTGTTCTTGTGTGTTTAGTAGTAGTCCAAACTTCTGAGGCGTAAGTAATTTTCTGCTGTAATTTGCTTATCCCGCAGGATTCCATTTAACGTAGATATAGCCTTCTTTCCCAAATTAATTCTGGATTGTATTTCTTTGTCTTGCTTCCCACTGGCCGTAATTTTCACTCCTAAATACTTTTATTCCTCTGTATATGAAATCGTCCCCATGTCTTCCTCCAATATCAAGTCTTGATGCAGGTCACCTATTGTCGTATATTTTGCTTTATTCATATTTACCTTTACTCCCCATTCATTGGAAAAAACTAAATGTTAAAAAACCAAATAGATTGCAGCCGGATGGATTCAATAAAGGTAAACCTGACTAATGTGTGGGGTTTTTTTTTAATGAACGTGACCAAGCGTTTTGTAAAGCTTTACAAGATCCCGGACTTGGACAGCATCCGATAAAATCCGCACGGAAGGTAAGTTAGGCTTACCGTGTAATTATTTCCGAGCTTTTTTTTTTTGATTCGTTCCAGTTGTATGTACTCCTGTATCTACAGTGAAAGATCTGAATAAGTTATTTGTAAGGGTGTTGGTGTTTTTTATAGCAGCCAGACGCCAGCCTTTATTAAGTATTTGCTAAACTGGACAATACATTTTTTTACCCGACAAATTTTATTTTAATTTTACCCGTAAAATTTGATTTTATTTACTCGGAATCTTCTGGATTCAAAACGTATGAAATAGTTCGTCCCAAAGTATGATTTGTTGGTGTGTTTTAAAACGTATTCGAATTATTAGACGACATGTTTGAAAAATATAGAATTAATTTAACTTTGTCGGGCTTTTGACTGTATAGGCATAATTTATACTTTTAGTTCAGTAGAACGACAACCGGTGAAACAATTTAAGAATTTTTACAGTTATACGTAAAAGTGCAGGAAAACATTAGATATAGATTACTGAACGCTGTAAATACAAGTTCGTTTTGTAAGTTCTTACATCATAAGCAGCAACAACTTTTAATCACTGAAAAAAGTTAAGACTCGCCTAACTATTCTGTCGTTATAATTAAAGTCAATGTAAAGGTTGTTGTCTATGCAAGGCGAGTGATTCAGCAGTTGCAGAGGCGGAGAGGGCAACTCAGATTCAGTTCATGCGGGACTATGATGCGAAATTATAATTCCCCACTTCCTTTAATCGACGGCGTCCTTCAGATAGCGAGAACTGTTCGGTTTACTAAGACTGAAACAGACCACAACTTGACGTTTAGTCAGTAAAATTGTACAGTTTTCGTGTAATATTACTTTTGTCGATAAGTTTTATCCCCACATTACTAGTAAATACAAAGATGTACTAGTTGGTAAAAAAAAATGTTACAATTCCATTTAAACTCCCCATGTTCACAAAGTTATTCGTAATTTTTTTCTAACTGGAAAGAAAATTTCGTTACGATTTCGTCTAATTTTGTTAAAATTCCACGAAATTTTCACACCTTTCGTAGACGTAATAGAACACTATCACACCACGTTACACTGTTCCACTTTGTAACCAAATTACTCTACATTAATTATATAGTTTTATTATGAGAACTTCAACCTTGTATTAGGTAGTACTTTATTCGAGGCTATAACTAGTAGACGCATTTACAACACGTAAACGCTAAATAACTCTCAGCGCGGGCTCGTGTGTGTGATAACATATATAAAAAATACATTTGTAGAAGTAATTTATTATTTGATTTTATATATATATATATATGTATGTATGTATATATATACTGTATTATATTTATTATTTATACTGAAATTACCTCAAAATATTTTATTTTCCTAACTAGATCTAGAATCTAGATCTACTAGACGCAGAATCGCGAAGGCTGAGGATGAGAGCACAATAGCTCTCGAAACATGTTCCTAGTTAGGAAAATAAAATATCTTGAGGTAATTTCAGTATAAATAATAAATATATTATATAAATCAAGAAACGGACTGTAGCAAAAAGAGTTTGACAAAAAAATATATATATATATTTCAATGAACATTCTAATTGCGTATGGAATGTAGCAGAGAGTAAAAGCATATGATAGCATATAAAGACACTCTATGAATACGTAGAGATTGCAGGTGTGAACATTATAAATTAGTTCAACGCCATATTTTGTAGGTCCCACTGTTTTCTTAGGGTTGGACGATCTCTCCTCTTAGGCATATCTGTAACGAAAACATGAAAAGTTCAGTAAACTTACTGAATTTTAATATTTTCTTAAATATTTTATGTAATCAGTTACGTGTTTTACAATTATAATCCTTCCAAAATAGGAATTATAAACCCTTCTGTCTTCGCCTATTTAGACGGATATTGAATCAACTTGATTTGCTTAAGCATTGATTGATACAGCTCACTAATTATGACATTTCATATAATATAGTTATTTATTAGCATCTGCTTGTAAACATTTTACAACTTGTTGATTTGGTGTTTTAATTGAGAGTGTCAAATTAAGATGAATGTAAAAAAGACGCACGGGTAATACGGAATAGTGGTATTCCATATTGCCCGACTCGCTATCTTGGTAAAGCATTATTATTTTTGTTTGGTTATAATACATTAGAGTAACTGTTATAACCCAAAGATAAACAAGAATACACCTTAAACTAAGGAATTAAGTTGATTAGAGTCGACAACAACCATACAAGAAATGCAAACTGCATTGTTAAAACACTTACCTGCAAAGTTTCTGTAAACACCAAAACAAACAAGCTTCTTTCTCAACGATACCGGTTGGTCTGTTGGCGTCAAAGTAACACTAGCTCTTCCTAGTTGCTTCCTCTAGTACTTTCAGTACATTACAAGAGAAAATATCGGTATGGAGAACCATACATGACTTCCATATTCTAAGATTTATATTTAAAATCATTTTCAGCCAAACAGCCAGGCTGTGTCTTACCTGCCTTTTTATTGCTGTATTAAATGAAAAATATTATATTACATTAAAATGAAAAAATTATAATTTTATTGCCTGGCAACAAAATTATTTTATTTTTAACAATTACCATTGTTTCAAAAAGTTTAAATAAATTTTCAAGTACTTTACTCTTGTTAAAACGTAAAAGGTTGCAGGTAAACTACCCCTTCCCCTTAACCGATCTTCACCAAAATCGAAAGTCATTGAGACCTCTACAATTCAGGGACGTATGCAAAACATTATTTGATTCTGTTTGAATTTGCGGCTGTTATCGTTTGCCATAGAAAATACGCTTGAAAAAAAAACGTTGCAGGTAAACTACCCCTTCCCCTTAACCGATCTTCACCAAAAACAATAGGTCTTGAGTACTCTACAAATCAGGGCTGTATGCAAAACATTATTTGATTCTGTTTGAATTTGCGGCTGTTATCGTTTGCCATAGAAAATACCCTTGTTAAAAAAACTTTGCAGGTAAACTACCCCTTTCCCTCAACCGAACTTCACCAAAAACAATAGGTCTTGAGAACTCTACAATTTAGGGCTGTATGCAAATAATCTTTTGATTCTGTTTGAATTTGCGGCTGTTATCGTTTGCCATAGGAAATACCCTTGTTAAAACATAAAACGTTACAGGTAAACTACCCCTTTCCCTTAACCGATCTTCACCAAAATCAACAGATCTTGAGAACTCTACAATTCAGGGCTGTATGCGAAACATTATTTGATTCTGTTTGAATTTGCGGCTGTTATCGTTTGCCAAACAAACAAAATTACCCTTGCTAAAAAAAAACCGTTGCAGGTAAACTACCCCTTTCCCTCAACCGATCTTCACCAAAAACAATAGGTCGCGAGTACTCTGCAAATCAGGGCTGTATGCAAAAAATTATTTGATTCTGTTTGAATTTGCGGCAGTTATCGTTTGCCATAGAAAAAAAATCTACAGACAGATAGACACATAGACACACAGACAGACAGACAGACAGACACACACACAGACACTTTTCGGAAAACGACTTTTTTTCATGTTTTGAGTGTAGTAGAATCAGAATCTGCAATAATCTCGAACACGATTTTTTTTGCCATCACCATACTTCCATTCCTTAAGGAATATGGAAGTAAAAACTCTCAAACGAGCTGAAACAACAGTATTCCATATTGCCCGCCTATTCCATATTACTCGCATTTCCTCTATATATCAACACACATTTCAACAAGAATAATTACATATATTAGTAGGCCTAATATAAGCAACCTAATTGTGCGTATAACGATTTTATGGTTCCAGTATTATCGTTGGAAGTAATGGTTTGGTGAAAGACAACAACTCTTTCCGGTTTTACAGATATGTCAAATTACTTCGTAAAACAAATTTGTAAAAAAAGATATTTCTCTTTAATAAAAAGCGTTGTTTCTGACGACGCTGGTTAAAAACATCAACTGCGTGTAATTTAAATTATTTATACAAAAAGAAATAAGTACTTCCTTGACGAGAGAATTTTTCACACCAGGCGCAGATCCACCGGGAGGGGGCGAATGGTGGAAATCACCCCCAAATGACATAAGACGAATTTTTCGTTGTATTGTGATTGTAGAATGGTTTTGTATGTTACAAAATTCATCTGACGTTATGTAGGTTCATTGTTTTTCTCCAAAATTACTTTAAATTATAACTGTACCTTACCACCATGTTAATTTTTGGTTAATACATAAGTTAAATGAGTAGTGGGTACTTTAAACAGTAAGTGAATATTATTAAAAGAACAATAAACTGACAAACACATGATTGTAGATGATTTTATACTTATACGTTAATAAACTTACTGTGTTGATAATAACACACTGTATTTTTATCTCTACTCATTCCTATTATTTATACTTTACACCAACTTTTCATACCCCCCCCCCCCCCAAATTGCTTGCTGGATGCGTCACCCTGGTTCATACATAATACATATTGTAAAAAAAGGGGACTGTCGATCGATGATTTTAATAATGTGGATTTTAAATCCTAAACCTCTTAAACTTACCCTTTTTCTATAATTTTGATGTTAAAATAAATACTCCAACTCTTGCTCTCGTTTTGTCTCTGACTCAACTAATTTTTATTTACTCTTTTTTATTTTTGACATTGATTTAATTGTAACAACATCCAATGTTCCTATTTAACATCGGTATCTTATTTCTGTTGTAGAACATGAAAAATCTCAATCTCAGGGTTAACGTAAAAGTAATGTCAAATATTGTACAAGTCATAAATATAACAAAACATAATATTATGAATGAGATTTGGTAATTATGTGTTGTGAATGTCTGTTGAATAGTGGTGGGTTCTTTGGATCATACAAAATAACAATTAAAAAGAGAATTCTTAATACTAATAACTATTGTATACAAGTGTACAAATAAACATTCACTATTATAGCGTTTATATTGTTTTTGTCATATTATTTAGTTGTAACTCGATCATTAATGTAGTAATGTGGGTTCAAATATCTGGCTTAGCCTTGGAGCAATCTCACCAATCTGGTAGTTCTCTTTATGCATTTATTGCTTAATTCTTCACTCCTGGACTTCAAGTTTTTTGTACTTTCGATTAAAACATTATTCGTCTAGTTGTTTCAATAGGTTTTCTTGATCATCTCGTCTTTTATCTGGCATTAATTTGTATAAAAAGGTTCAGCAGTAAAATTAATATGTTCTGCCTTGTTTTTAGATTTTTTCCAACAATATCCCTTCTTTTTACCCAAAACACTAATTCCATCAGTTAAGGCTTTGGCTATGATATGTTATGGGTCACAGGTTCGGTTTCACAATTTCTAATTAACATGATTGTGTTGACCTTTATTTTTTCTTCGTCACCATATTATTATAAATTTTAACGTAAGATTTTCTATTTTTTAATTATTTACTTTGTTTGATTTCACTGTATGGGTTATATAACTGGTTCATATAGATTATATTATTCCCTTGAATCCTCATATTATAATTATGTTTAATCACTTTCATTATACACGATTTTTCCTTTTTCAACGTATTTCACTGTTATTCTCACTTTCTAGCACTGTCACACAATAGAACTTTTATAATTATAGTTTGATATTATAATATTTGTAAAATTTATATCATTCACATTCTGTAGTTCAATGATACAAAATAACTGTCTGAGGTGCGCAGACCTCCTCATAGTTAAATAGGTTTATTCACAATGTCTTATTTCTTACATACTAGTTTTACACATTTATATGTTATATTTCTATTTATAAATTACTATGTACATTTTTTTTTTGTCATTTGATCTTCACTTCTGAGTATTTTGGTCATCGTCAGTCATTGTTTGTCACTGTCATTAAATTATTTACTCCATGAGTTTTCATTCTCTATTTCCCAATTATTTATTTATTATAATGTTTCTCTTTTTGTTTTGATTACTTAAAAGGATTGCGTAAGCATATTTCACCGTGAATTTTGATGGTATATTTGTCTTTCTTTTGAGGTGGTTTTTTGTTATGGTATAATATTAATAATTTTATGTGGGCAATTATTAGTTTGCAGCCGAAGAAGCCAGAAGAGACCTTGGCTGCCGAAACAGGTTTAGTGTAAGGGTTTAGTTTTGTAAATGTCTATCCCCTCTTCTTTATTTGTAGGTCCATAAATCCAACGTTTGTCTAGGCCTGGCCTCGTCTATGGCGTAAATTCTTACACAGGTACGTGAACGTACGTACAGGGTCCGAAAATTTAACGTATGTTTGCGAAGCGAAGATGTTGACGTAATAGGAGAACCTCTCGCTGAGTTGTCATCTCTGTCTTGAGAATCGAAGCCGTGCAGCCACGCGATGTGTACCTATCCGTGGCACAATGACACCCGTTCTCAATCGTGGCAGAAGGTTCTCCTACAAAAGGAAATCCATCCTGTAACTGTTGTATTTCCGTATAATGTTTTGTTCGTAAAGCGTTGTGTGTGTTCCCTTTGTGCCATGTTATTACAGTAATTATTGTAGCGAACGAGTTCCGACTGTGTGTGGGTAGACTCAGAGCTCTCTTAGATCTCTGCGTGTAATCACACTGAAAGCAACCGATCCTCGAGTCTGCGAGTGTTGAAACTTCCGTCAATGACGTTTAATACCAACTAAGTGCGTGAACTACGTTTGATGTACTGTAAGCGATACTAAGCAGTCTTGGACTTGTTACGCCTTGCCACTGTAGTTTCTGTTGAATAGAGCGCACCACTTCAACGTGAGTTGATTGAACAACGGAGTAACGACTCACCGGTAGCACAGAGCATTATTTGTCAGCCAATCCCTGCGTTATTATTAAAGACAAAAAATAGGCACGCGTATCTAAAATTTATATAATTTTATGACTAACATTTCTTCTTACCTAAAGTGTATAAAAATGAGGAGAACATGCGCGTTAAATGAGTATGGAATAACATGCGCGGCGTTTCTGATAACAAGTAACTCACCGAGACTGTAGAATGGATATGAATTAAATTTTTGCCACATCGCCCTTAAACAGCTTTGACGAATTAATTTCACAGATAGGCACTTTGTTTGTTGGTTAATTGATGTTACTTGCTTTTTATGTGGAAATAGGGTCACCAAACTGTGTTATCAAATCGCGAAAACATGTAAGTTTGTTGATAAACTCTCTGTGGAAAACCATCTGTACATGTGTCAAATTTTTTTACAAAATTATGTAACTCCATCTAACAGGTGTTAATGGAAGAATCAAGAATTTAAATAAAGAAACTTCCGTTTGTTGATTCAGTAATGGATGAAGCCGTTGTATCGCGTGTCTACAATTTTTGTGCTATGTAAGTGGATAGATCTGGAGAAATTGCATTTGACGATCGCACAACGGAATGCATTAGCCCCAGTAGTTCAGTGCTTCCAATGAATACCAGTATAAAAAAATGGGTGTGTCGTGGGACACACGCCAGAAATGAGAACTTCAGTGTCGAGTGGCGAGTGAACTGATTCAAAGTGTAAAAGTTTGCTCGTTCTATTTGGAGTAAGAGATTATGCTACAAAAAAATTCAAATTCTAACAATAGTGAACGAATAATTAAATGAGACGAGGCCATCATAGTGTTTATATGCATTTTATTATAAGAAATCTATCATAAATCGAACATACATTGAATCATATCACACGTCGTATTATTTTCAGTATACATTCGTGTACAAACAATATGGAACAAAATAAATTTTTTCATTGTAATAATATAATTTACGCAATGTGATATGCGCAGTAAAATAATTCAGTTTTTTACAAATTATAAAATAGATAAATTACTAAATCGAATTTTGAAGCATAAAAAAACTTTCAGCAAAATACAATATAAAAACCAGAATAGAACACACGCATCAACTAAAAAATGTACAAAGTAAATAAAGATAAAAAATTATACTTTTTCGACATTTCAAACATGCACCCAAACATCCTCATTACGATATTATAAATATTATAATAAAAAGTAGGTGTCGTTGATTTAAATTTTTTTATGAATTAAAGAATTAGAAAGTTGTGTAAATATATTAGACTAATAATAAACTAAGTAGGCCTACAAAAAAAAATTTCGAAAGTGTTCAGCTCGTACTCTCGGCATGTGAGTAAGCCTAATTTTAATTTATCATAAATAAAATTATTTTTAATATGTACGTTATTTTTGTAACTGTATTTAAATATTTAGAATATGCTCACACTATTTAAAATATTGCGCATTGCTTAAAGCACACATATTTGTAGCAGTAGGGAATTTTTGATGGCTATGTGGGGGAGCTTGTTCCACGTTATGTGAAACAACGTGGCAACACTGGTTTTTCGTTTCAGGTATTTCATGACACGTTGGATCAGTTTACTGCCCTAGGAGCGCGAGCTGTGTACAGGAGTGAGACGGGCACCATAGTGCCGTGTACAAAGTTCTAACTTCAATATACGAACATACGAGTAGGTATATACTTCGCTGAAACATACGATGGAAGTGATGGCTGAAAAATATAGTAGTTTTTTAATACAGGCCTTCCTTTCAGAGCGGTGCGAATTACGGTTATTTGTACATTGCCAACACTATAGGGTTATTTGGTATTCCCACACTGTACAGGGCGGATCCACTACGAAAGAGTGAAATTGCTCCCAGAATCAAGAAAAAACATTTCCCACGCCCTGTTCACGGAAAGTGATTGAATTTTTATCTAACAACGTTAGGTATTGCTATGGACCAAACTCTTTGTTCAGTAGAGTTTATTTGTTTATGGGAGTAAAGTATAACTCAGTGTATTTGTGTGAGAAGTGTTTGTTGCTTGTTTATGCTCGCGCACTTTGTCTACGCGCTCTCTCTCTGTTTCACATTCGTTTCAGAGACAAAGAGTTCAGTTGGGTACGTTATCTTTTCTTTTATAATATTCAGAAATATCAATCGAGAACACGTTAACTTTCTCGATGAAAACTGCATTTTAAAGAAAGAATATAGGCCTAATTGCTTTAAAAAAGAAATCTGAAAAATGTCCTTCAAACCCTTCTTCCTACAGTTGTTCCCTCCCCTCAGGTATCTCTGTCCCCTGTGACATCACACACGGGCACAACATTCCAGAGTTTTAAGTAAACACTTTTATCCAACGTATTCCGATTTCAACAGTTGTTTTACAGAAGTATAATTTTCAGTTACAGAGATTGACAATTAAATTAATTATAATTCATAGTAAAAAATTATTAATAGTAAAGTCATTAAATTGCATTTAAAACAATTAAGCGGGTAATATCATTTCGCATTAATTGCAACGCACAACCGATCGCCGTTAAACAGCACGAACCGACACCATCGCGCTTCAATATTTATGTTGGCTACACTCAAGGCACAATAATCTCTATGCGCCTGTTTATTCTTCGTAATTCTGTGCTACTTATAGCTTATTAAGCATCACACTGTTATTACGAGTCATCGCTTTTTATTACACAATCAACAGCACGTTTTACTTCCTAGTTTTTCTATTCGTTACGTTGTAGCTGATCAGTATATACGTATCCAGTCGAACCCACTGTAACGTGCAGATTTCATGGAGGGATTAGCAAGACTCTTGGGCTCCTCAAATGCAGCGTCTAACCCTACTTGTTGTCTCTTTTAGTCTGTTTCCCTTTGTTCTACCGTCCCCTATAATTCCATAACTCTTCCCACATACGAAACGTACGTGGTGATACACTTCCCTAATTAGAAGCCTGACAGCCTTTTTAGAGCTGTGGTCTGCACAGAACCCGCCAAAGAATTACCCCATCTTACGAGTACAGCGTAAAGTGTCTAGAGAGGAGAGGAGAGGAGTTGCATACTCTCTGTCACACATATGCTTCGAATGTTCTCGACAGCCTTGTTGTAGCCGATGTTCACACTATGGAGCACTATACAAGACTGTTGTGCGCATCTGTGGAATTACTGAAAACTTTTGTTAGCTTCGCAACGAGCTGTTTGACCACTGCGCATCTCTAAACGACTGTTCAAAATCGTACGTCAGATCTATACGTCATTATGTGATTTGACGTTGAGATAATAACTCTGCAATCAGCCTCTTCGGAACCGCGTATCCTTGAACTTCGTTTGGAATTTTATTTCATTTATCGTGAGTCGTTCGCCTTTGAGGTACGCTTCGATTCATTTTCATTTTTCACTATGGACGCTGGAGGAAATTATCATTTGTATACATTTACTTTCCATTCACGCAAGCACGGAGAGTGATCTATGATGTTTGGGTAAAATCATCGAGGAGATTGTAAGTCCATGGTTTAGCGTGTGCGCCTCGGCGCTCTAGCACTTAGTAAACAAACGCCAGGAGTGCTATAGATGAGCTTTATTAGAAAAAAAATTTAATTGTTGATTAGCCTGCGGGATCACGAATAATTAAAACGTATTACAGTGACGAACTTGAGTGAGTATCCATAACCTCATAGTCAAATGATGATTGTTGTAGATAGACGTTAAACGAGGCTTTATTCCTTGCATCAGAATAAAGTACGTATGTGTTCATTGCTACGTTGCAAAAGCTGTGATTATCGCCTTGAGGAGCGGGAAAGATTTCTCGCAGTTCTGATGTAGATAGTTTCCAAATCCACTGAGACGCGCTACCAGTGTTGAGGGAATTAAAGTTAGCAAATCGTTATCAAAACATTATATTAAAGTAAGTAGTTCAATAAAGGAAATTAATAATGAGTAAGTGTTTTTGTGCCTTTACGTCGTACTCTCTGTTTGCCCAACTATTTTGTCATAATTCAACCTTGAACGGCTGAAAACAGAATTACTTAGTTGTAATTTAATTCTGATTTTTTTTTTTTTACTTATGTTGTTTTACATTTATCTTGTTCTTATATCATTTTATCTTGCTTTTAAACAAAACGTAAAGAGTAGAGGGAAAATACCGGTTCTGACCAACAAAGGATGCCGCCGTTCCCACGGTCTAGATCAAAGAGATGCCGCCGTTCCCACGGTCCAAGATTTTTTCCCACGCTCTCCCCACCACCGCTGGACCACAGCATCCCAAAGGACCGCGAATTTCCGAGAATAAATTTTTTTATTTTTTTTAATTTGATATTTTTATTTTTTTAATTAAATTGATTTGCATATCCGCGAATATATGCCGCCTTTCGCGAGCCTAAATCACTTTCACTTTCTAATTTCCGCGAATATAATTTTTTATATGCCGCCTTTCGCGAGCCTAGATCACTTTCACTTTCTACTGGACCACAGCATCCGCGACTTTTTCGCTGATCTGTGTCAAGATCCGCGACTTTTTCGCGTATCTGGACCACAGCATCGGCGAATATAATTTTTTATTTTTTTATATGCCGCCTTTCGCGAGCTTAGATCACTTTCACTTTCTATCATTATAGTGTATATATTAAATATATGAACAGGGTTACCAACCTTGCATGAGTTCAAATTTGTTATAATGTATATTAAATATATGATCAGGTTTACCAACCTTGCATGAGTTCAAATTTGTTATAATGTATATTAAATCTATATGATCAGGTTTACCAACCTATGTATGGGTTCAAACTCGATATGTGTGTGTATTATAGTGTATATTAAAATATATGATCAGGGTTACCAATCCTGCATTATTGTGTGTGTGTATAGAACAGATCTACCAACATTTTTCTTCGGTGGGAAATTCAAACTAAAAACAAGATCAAAGAGATGCCGCCGTTCCCGCGGTCCAAGATTTTTTCCCACGCTCTCCCCACCACCCTGGGCCCGCAGTATCCGCGAATTTTCGCGAAAATAATTTTTTATATGCAGCCTTTCGCGAGCCTAAATCACTTTCACTTTCTAATTTCCGCGAATATAATTTTTTATATGCCGCCTTTCGCGAGCCTAGATCACTTTCACTTTCTACTGGACCACAGCATCCGCGACTTTTTCGCTGATCTGTGTCAAGATCCGCGACTTTTTCGCGTATCTGGACCACAGCATCCGCGAATATAATTTTTTATTTTTTTATATGCCGCCTTTCGCGAGCTTAGATCACTTTCACTTTCTATCACTTGATGCAATATTAAATATATGATCGGGGAGTACCAACCTTGCATGAGTTCAAATTTGTTATAATGTATATTAAATCTATATGATCAGGTTTACCAACCTATGGTGGAGGGTTCCGACTTGAAGCATTATAGTGTATATATTAAATATATGATTAGGGTTACCAACCTTGCATGAGTTCAAATTTGTTGTGTGTTATAATGTATATTAAATCTATATGATCAGGTTTACCAACCTATGTATGGGTTCAAACTTGATATGTGTGTGTATTATAGTGTATATTAAAATATATGATCAGGGTTACCAATCCTGCATTATTGTGTGTGTGTGTGTATAGAACAGATCTGCCAACATTTTTCTTCGGTGGGAAATTCAAACTATATTATAGTAAATTGTTGACGACGACTTCGATATCAACTCTCTCTCCCCTCCTCTCTCTTTGTCTCTAGACACAGTTGTCGATCACGATATAAACTCTCTCTCTCTTTATGTCATCAGTTTTACATAAGCGTTGTGCTACTTATGGATTATTGTAAGTAGCGATACTAAAATGTAATCACCAGGAAATATATTTATCGCCTACCTCATTGTGTTCTACTTCTAATTTTGGTACATGACAGTCATTGACTGCGATTTAGAAATTAATATACTGTCAAGTCTGTGTGTGTGGTAAAGTGTTACGCATAAAAAAACCTCCTTGAAATAAGGTATTTTCAAAAGTTTTGTGTACACACATTGTATAATAATTTTCGTAATTGTAAGATACAACCTGCAAATTATTAAAATGTCTCTCTCACACATTTCTGATTACTATACAAATAATTGGATGCATATTCGAAGGTTTATAACGAAATAAATTAAAATATACCATAATTTGTTTTAAATAATTAAATATATATTTACAACACTGTACACAAACATAAAATATATAGTTTACAAACCGCTATAATACAATTATTCAAAAATACATTTTACATTGATTAAATATATATCACAAACATTGTTATATATAAAATATTAATAATAATATTGTTTTAAATGATTAAATATATATTTACAGCACTGTACACAAACTTAAAATATAGTTTACAAACCGTTATAATACAATTATTCAAAATACATTTTACATTGATTAAATATACATATATCACAAACAAACATTGTTATATAAAATAAATATTAATAATAATTTTTGACATTGTAAGATTTTTAAATAATAATTTCACGGCTGTAGATACAGTTCACAAGGAAGTTTATCTGTAACATAACAATACAGTCGATATTAGAATCACTGATACGATAATATTCAATTATCACACACACACACACACACACAGTTAGTGGAAAGAATCAAATGCGTTAAGTAAGTAAACTTTTTCAAGTATATGTCATTTTCATAAGTTAATGTACTTTCAAATAATTTCTGATCAAACCAAACCAAATATTATTCACTGGAAATTTGTAAATACTACTTAGAATCAATGATACATTTATTGCATAAGTTAATGTACTTTCAAATAATTTCTAATCGAACCAACTATTATTCAACGAAACTTGTAGAATCAATGATACATTTATCATGTACATACAAATTCAATATTAAAGTGTTAAGTACAGAGAGTTGAAACTACACACACGCACACACATCAATAAATTGTTTGTTAACACGATTGCTACTTACGACGTTAGGACTCAATCTCTACTTGTGTTGTTTGATTTCTCGTCCCTCGATACACTAAATGTAGTTCTTTAGGTTTGATATGTCTGAGCTCCTCATTCGTGAAGACACCTGCATACCTCTTGGGAAGATAGACACGATACTGACGGTCGCCATCCTCCAACGTAGCAAGCACAGAGTTCCCATATTTTGTGTCCACATTTGTTAAGACCATGATGGGATATTTTTTATTCACTGTCAATTCTGAACATCGTTTGTACTCGATAGCACTTACAGCATTAAACTTTACAAGAAACGACATTATTAGAAGACACTAGTGAACACGTCTGTATCAAACCAGAGAGAACCAAACAATGAAAGAATATTCGTTACAAAAGGACAGTAGAATGTGATAGTGGTGGTGGTGGTGGTAACGTCGGTGTCCCACTTTCATTTGCATGTATGAACATGTCCCACAGACGAAATTAGAGACACCAAAATATAACAATGTCTCGTACTGATCTGGAATCAGAGGATTGTTAGCGACTGCGTGACGGTTGGATATCATCGCGCAGCCTCCGCGGACCCCAGACTCAAGGAACAGATGCAGATTTATCTCTGTTAACAGCTCTAATTCGACCCCTGTCATTTTTAGCATCGCGTTCCAAGCGAGTCCAGGAAGCGAGTAAAAATGACACGGGTCCAAGCAGTAATCGCGTAAGGCCATGTCTCGGAAACTTTCAAAGACATCGGCCAGCAGCATTACGTCTGTCAACAAATACAAATCGTGGTAATCGCCAAACGTACGCAGATTGAATGCACTCCACACGTTTTGTGCGTGCTCGTAATCTGCGTCCGAAATAGCCGATTCCAACAACCGGTTATCAAAGTGTTCACGAGCGGGTAGACTTGATTCGTTGAACCGATCAATGCTGTCAACGTACTCGTAAGGGTATACTCCCTTGCGTACGAGCAGATTGGTCTGTTCGTCGAAACCCCGTCTAAGCATTTCCTCTCTGAGCAAAGGAAATTGGTATCCTGCACGCAATATGCCATTTGATACTGCGTAAACGTGCTTGTTCTGCCAGAATATCCTTGCACAATAAAGGTCGCACCTCGGTCATTATCGGTACTATATCTTGATCTTCTTCTTCTTCTGTGTACACAGGCAGATAATTAAAAGTTGTGAGACATCCTCTAATACTACTGTTTCGCACGATATAAAATCGTGTCATATCTGAAACAATAGAAACACATGTATTAGCTAATAGGAATGATGAATAACACACACACACACACACACACACACACACACACACAAATTCATGTTTGAGGTAAATAGATAGTACACGTTAGTAATAGGCTAGTTTATTGCAAACTGTGAAGATGGCAGCTACTCATGATTTTAGCATTGAAAGTGAAAGAAGAAAATCGTTCAAGTATTGGGAAGTGACGTTTGTCAGTCCCGACGAGTTAGCGTTTGCCGGGTTTTACTACTATCCGCTAAATTATGATGTTTGTGGACATAGTATGTCATTCATAGACGATAGAGTTAAATGCTTTTGTTGCGGAATTGAATTAGTTCATTGGAGAGAAGGTGACATACCTATGGTGGAACATGAAAAATTTTCTCCGTCATGTCAATTTCTAAACGATGTCAAGAGACAATACATTGGGGAGAAGGTGACAAACCTATGTCAGAACATAAAAAATTTTCTCCGTCATATCAATTTCTAAACAACGTCAAGAGACTATCTTATACATGTTAATTCATATCAAACAAATTTGGTTTGCTGCAGCATAATTATAGAGAGAGACAATTGGTATTTAAAAAAATTTTTACCTTGTTGAGGATGTCCCTGTTCCTGCTGATGTTCTGGATTCTGCTGAAGGTCAGACATGGTAATATTCAGACGTGAGAGTGAATACTGAAAAACAAAGAAACTGTTATAACGCTGGTATTATGTTAGTGTATCTTAAACGCTTTATATCTCACAAAGTAAATTAGAATATCAATTTGTAACATACAATTTGTAGCACAGTAGTGTTCAGCAACACGAACGATTGTGAAGTTCACCGGTTATATATTGTGATGGCAGCGGTATGCGAACATCTGCTCTCCGGTACCAGCGGTGGACACAGCGAGCCAATCAGACATCAGCAGCCACCGAGACGTAACCAACTTCGTGTTCGGAGCTAGCCAATCAGCGATGCCAGTTAGTTAATAAAACCTGAGCCGACAGAAAATTTTGAAAGTTCCGCGTCAGCGATGGATTTCGCTGGGTCGGCAGCTGACTCTACAACCAGTGTCGGAAGAAGAGGAGGACTGCAGTACGCCGTGAACAGCAGGCGCAGCCGCCGAACATCTCAGCGCGGCACTACCAACATCGCCGTTCTCACAACACGGTCCTTTTTAGGACCACCAAAAACACTAGAGTGTACGATTGGTGCCAGTTGTCATGCGGCAAGCCTTTTGTCCGATGAAACCTTCCACAGTTGAAACCTGCTCTACAAAACGCTTCACACGAAGCGTTATGTTAAGAGAGAGAGAACGCGCATGTAAGTAGTTGACAACACACACGCACACATAGTTAATATTTGTTAATTATTTAATACAATGAAAAATGAAGTCAACGTTTTGACGATGAGAGAGAGAGAGTGGGCGTTGTAAGTACGTACACAGTTAATATTTGTCGAATATATATAAACTTTCTAAAATCATATACATGCACGGTAATGATCATAGAGAGGAGAAACGGTTTGAACATAACGTTTGACAACGAGAGAGAGAGAGAGAGAGAGAGAGAGAGAGAGAGAGAGAGAGAGAGAGAGAGAGAGAGAGAGAGAGAGAGAGAGAGAGAGAGACAGACAGACAGACAGACAGACAGACAGATATAGACAGTCGGACGGATGGATGGACGGACGTAACGAGTGTGTCCAGAGAGCGATTAAGAAATTGAAAAGAGTCTACGAAACGCAAGGGACCCAGAGAGAACGACACGTAACGCTCACTGGATGTTGCAATGCGTACGTTATGTCGTACTACCTTCATCATATCCTCGGCGCCTTTCATAAACCACGAGAAGAAAGTGTCTACGACGTTTTCATCTCGATAAACTTTAGCCTCTCTCCAGAGTCTGTGTGTATGATCGACGTTACCACCACCACCACTATCACATTCTACTGTCCTTTTGTGACGAATATTCTATCATTGTTTGATACAGACGTGTTCACTAGTGTCTTCTGTATGGTGTTACAGACATATGATGAAATTAATTTCTATTTTTAATTTATTTGTGTGTGCGTATGTTTGACTGTAGTGCAGATTCTAATTTACAAAGTTTTGATGAATACTATTTGAAAGGACATTAACTTATGAGGAATTAATTTCTATTTTTATTTTATTTCACTATACACCTCTGAACCTATATGTAATTATTTGTAAACTGCGTTACCTGTTGCAGCAAACGTTAACACTAGAACGATTATATTATTATTATTCAGTGATATATACAATTTACTTATCATATAATCTGTATTTTTGTTTTACATATTTTGAATGAAAATTACATACCACTCTTTCATACAGTATTTTTAAATTAATAAAACAGTGATTTTGTATTATTACTGTGTGTGTGTGCACGTTGCGTGTGTACGTTGTATGTATGTGTGTGTGTTTACGTTGCGTGTGTGTCTGTGTGTGATTACGTTGCGTGCGCGTCTGTGTGTGTTTACGTTGCGTATGCGTCTATGTGTGATTACGTTGCGTGTGCGTTTGTGTGTGTGTGTGTGTGTGTGCACGTTGCGTGCGCACGTTGTATGTATGTGTGTGATTACGTTGCGTGTGCGTATTAGATCTTTCTTATGATATATATGTCAGCTAGAAAAACCACGCTTTGTTGTGTTAGCGTTTCAGACAGCAAGAAAAATGTACTGCCAGCACGCACCGATGAGTAACACTATAATCTTGGAGCTGTATATGTATACGTATTTTTAATTGTAAAACTGTTTAATATAATCTTGGAGCTGTGTGTATGTATTTTAATAAAATGTATATATTACAAACACACTAGATTATATGATAAGTAAATTGTATATATCACTGAATAATAATAATATAATCGTTCTAGTGTTAACGTTTGCTGCAACAGGTAACGCAGTTTACAAATAATTACATATAGGTTCAGAGGTGTATAGTGAAATAAAATAAAAATAGAAATTAATTCCTCATAAGTTAATGTCCTTTCAAATAGTATTCATCAAAACTTTGTAAATTAGAATCTGCACTACAGTCAAACATACGCACACACAAATAAATTAAAAATAGAAATTAATTTCATCATATGTCTGTAACACCATACAGAAGACACTAGTGAACACGTCTGTATCAAACAATGATAGAATATTCGTCACAAAAGGACAGTAGAATGTGATAGTGGTGGTGGTGGTAACGTCGATCATACACACAGACTCTGGAGAGAGGCTAAAGTTTATCGAGATGGAAACGTCGTAGACACTTTCTTCTCGTGGTTGATGAAAGACGCCGAGGATATGATGAAGGTAGTACGACATAACGTACGCATTGCAACATCCAGTGAGCGTTACGTGTCGTTCTCTCTGGGTCCCTTGCGTTTCGTAGACTCTTTTCAATTTCTTAATCGCTCTCTGGACACACTCGTTACGTCCGTCCATCCATCCGTCCGACTGTCTATATCTGTCTGTCTGTCTGTCTCTCTCTCTCTCTCTCTCTCTCTCTCTCTCTCTCTCTCTCTCTCTCTCTCTCTCTCTCTCTCTCTCTCTCTCTCTCTCTCTCTCTCTCTCGTTGTCAAACGTTATGTTCAAACCGTTTCTCCTCTCTATGATCATTACCGTGCATGTATATGATTTTAGAAAGTTTATATATATTCGACAAATATTAACTGTGTACGTACTTACAACGCCCACTCTCTCTCTCTCATCGTCAAAACGTTGACTTCATTTTTCATTGTATTAAATAATTAACAAATATTAACTATGTGTGCGTGTGTGTTGTCAACTACTTACATGCGCGTTCTCTCTCTCTTAACATAACGCTTCGTGTGAAGCGTTTTGTAGAGCAGGTTTCAACTGTGGAAGGTTTCATCGGACAAAAGGCTTGCCGCATGACAACTGGCACCAATCGTACACTCTAGTGTTTTTGGTGGTCCTAAAAAGGACCGTGTTGTGAGAACGGCGATGTTGGTAGTGCCGCGCTGAGATGTTCGGCGGCTGCGCCTGCTGTTCACGGCGTACTGCAGTCCTCCTCTTCTTCCGACACTGGTTGTAGAGTCAGCTGCCGACCCAGCGAAATCCATCGCTGACGCGGAACTTTCAAAATTTTCTGTCGGCTCAGGTTTTATTAACTAACTGGCATCGCTGATTGGCTAGCTCCGAACACGAAGTTGGTTACGTCTCGGTGGCTGCTGATGTCTGATTGGCTCGCTGTGTCCACCGCTGGTACCGGAGAGCAGATGTTCGCATACCGCTGCCATCACAATATATAACCGGTGAACTTCACAATCGTTCGTGTTGCTGAACACTACTGTGCTACAAATTGTATGTTACAAATTGATATTCTAATTTACTTTGTGAGATATAAAGCGTTTAAGATACACTAACATAATACCAGCGTTATAACAGTTTCTTTGTTTTTCAGTATTCACTCTCACGTCTGAATATTACCATGTCTGACCTTCAGCAGAATCCAGAACATCAGCAGGAACAGGGACATCCTCAACAAGGTAAAAATTTTTTTAAATACCAATTGTCTCTCTCTATAATTATGCTGCAGCAAACCAAATTTGTTTGATATGAATTAACATGTATAAGATAGTCTCTTGACGTTGTTTAGAAATTGATATGACGGAGAAAATTTTTTATGTTCTGACATAGGTTTGTCACCTTCTCCCCAATGTATTGTCTCTTGACATCGTTTAGAAATTGACATGACGGAGAAAATTTTTCATGTTCCACCATAGGTATGTCACCTTCTCTCCAATGAACTAATTCAATTCCGCAACAAAAGCATTTAACTCTATCGTCTATGAATGACATACTATGTCCACAAACATCATAATTTAGCGGATAGTAGTAAAACCCGGCAAACGCTAACTCGTCGGGACTGACAAACGTCACTTCCCAATACTTGAACGATTTTCTTCTTTCACTTTCAATGCTAAAATCATGAGTAGCTGCCATCTTCACAGTTTGCAATAAACTAGCCTATTACTAACGTGTACTATCTATTTACCTCAAACATGAATTTGTGTGTGTGTGTGTGTGTGTGTGTGTGTGTGTGTGTTATTCATCATTCCTATTAGCTAATACATGTGTTTCTATTGTTTCAGATATGACACGATTTTATATCGTGCGAAACAGTAGTATTAGAGGATGTCTCACAACTTTTAATTATCTGCCTGTGTACACAGAAGAAGAAGAAGATCAAGATATAGTACCGATAATGACCGAGGTGCGACCTTTATTGTGCAAGGATATTCTGGCAGAACAAGCACGTTTACGCAGTATCAAATGGCATATTGCGTGCAGGATACCAATTTCCTTTGCTCAGAGAGGAAATGCTTAGACGGGGTTTCGACGAACAGACCAATCTGCTCGTACGCAAGGGAGTATACCCTTACGAGTACGTTGACAGCATTGATCGGTTCAACGAATCAAGTCTACCCGCTCGTGAACACTTTGATAACCGGTTGTTGGAATCGGCTATTTCGGACGCAGATTACGAGCACGCACAAAACGTGTGGAGTGCATTCAATCTGCGTACGTTTGGCGATTACCACGATTTGTATTTGTTGACAGACGTAATGCTGCTGGCCGATGTCTTTGAAAGTTTCCGAGACATGGCCTTACGCGATTACTGCTTGGACCCGTGTCATTTTTACTCGCTTCCTGGACTCGCTTGGAACGCGATGCTAAAAATGACAGGGGTCGAATTAGAGCTGTTAACAGAGATAAATCTGCATCTGTTCCTTGAGTCTGGGGTCCGCGGAGGCTGCGCGATGATATCCAACCGTCACGCAGTCGCTAACAATCCTCTGATTCCAGATCAGTACGAGACATTGTTATATTTTGGTGTCTCTAATTTCGTCTGTGGGACATGTTCATACATGCAAATGAAAGTGGGACACCGACGTTACCACCACCACCACCACTATCACATTCTACTGTCCTTTTGTAACGAATATTCTTTCATTGTTTGGTTCTCTCTGGTTTGATACAGACGTGTTCACTAGTGTCTTCTAATAATGTCGTTTCTTGTAAAGTTTAATGCTGTAAGTGCTATCGAGTACAAACGATGTTCAGAATTGACAGTGAATAAAAAATATCCCATCATGGTCTTAACAAATGTGGACACAAAATATGGGAACTCTGTGCTTGCTACGTTGGAGGATGGCGACCGTCAGTATCGTGTCTATCTTCCCAAGAGGTATGCAGGTGTCTTCACGAATGAGGAGCTCAGACATATCAAACCTAAAGAACTACATTTAGTGTATCGAGGGACGAGAAATCAAACAACACAAGTAGAGATTGAGTCCTAACGTCGTAAGTAGCAATCGTGTTAACAAACAATTTATTGATGTGTGTGCGTGTGTGTAGTTTCAACTCTCTGTACTTAACACTTTAATATTGAATTTGTATGTACATGATAAATGTATCATTGATTCTACAAGTTTCGTTGAATAATAGTTGGTTCGATTAGAAATTATTTGAAAGTACATTAACTTATGCAATAAATGTATCATTGATTCTAAGTAGTATTTACAAATTTCCAGTGAATAATATTTGGTTTGGTTTGATCAGAAATTATTTGAAAGTACATTAACTTATGAAAATGACATATACTTGAAAAAGTTTACTTACTTAACGCATTTGATTCTTTCCACTAACTGTGTGTGTGTGTGTGTGTGTGATAATTGAATATTATCGTATCAGTGATTCTAATATCGACTGTATTGTTATGTTACAGATAAACTTCCTTGTGAACTGTATCTACAGCCGTGAAATTATTATTTAAAAATCTTACAATGTCAAAAATTATTATTAATATTTATTTTATATAACAATGTTTGTTTGTGATATATGTATATTTAATCAATGTAAAATGTATTTTGAATAATTGTATTATAACGGTTTGTAAACTATATTTTAAGTTTGTGTACAGTGCTGTAAATATATATTTAATCATTTAAAACAATATTATTATTAATATTTTATATATAACAATGTTTGTGATATATATTTAATCAATGTAAAATGTATTTTTGAATAATTGTATTATAGCGGTTTGTAAACTATATATTTTATGTTTGTGTACAGTGTTGTAAATATATATTTAATTATTTAAAACAAATTATGGTATATTTTAATTTATTTCGTTATAAACCTTCGAATATGCATCCAATTATTTGTATAGTAATCAGAAATGTGTGAGAGAGACATTTTAATAATTTGCAGGTTGTATCTTACAATTACGAAAATTATTATACAATGTGTGTACACAAAACTTTTGAAAATACCTTATTTCAAGGAGGTTTTTTTATGCGTAACACTTTACCACACACACAGACTTGACAGTATATTAATTTCTAAATCGCAGTCAATGACTGTCATGTACCAAAATTAGAAGTAGAACACAATGAGGTAGGCGATAAATATATTTCCTGGTGATTACATTTTAGTATCGCTACTTACAATAATCCATAAGTAGCACAACGCTTATGTAAAACTGATGACATAAAGAGAGAGAGAGTTTATATCGTGATCGACAACTGTGTCTAGAGACAAAGAGAGAGGAGGGGAGAGAGAGTTGATATCGAAGTCGTCGTCAACAATTTACTATAATATAGTTTGAATTTCCCACCGAAGAAAAATGTTGGCAGATCTGTTCTATACACACACACACACAATAATGCAGGATTGGTAACCCTGATCATATATTTTAATATACACTATAATACACACACATATCAAGTTTGAACCCATACATAGGTTGGTAAACCTGATCATATAGATTTAATATACATTATAACACACAACAAATTTGAACTCATGCAAGGTTGGTAACCCTAATCATATATTTAATATATACACTATAATGCTTCAAGTCGGAACCCTCCACCATAGGTTGGTAAACCTGATCATATAGATTTAATATACATTATAACAAATTTGAACTCATGCAAGGTTGGTACTCCCCGATCATATATTTAATATTGCATCAAGTGATAGAAAGTGAAAGTGATCTAAGCTCGCGAAAGGCGGCATATAAAAAAATAAAAAATTATATTCGCGGATGCTGTGGTCCAGATACGCGAAAAAGTCGCGGATCTTGACACAGATCAGCGAAAAAGTCGCGGATGCTGTGGTCCAGTAGAAAGTGAAAGTGATCTAGGCTCGCGAAAGGCGGCATATAAAAAATTATATTCGCGGAAATTAGAAAGTGAAAGTGATTTAGGCTCGCGAAAGGCTGCATATAAAAAATTATTTTCGCGAAAATTCGCGGATACTGCGGGCCCAGGGTGGTGGGGAGAGCGTGGGAAAAAATCTTGGACCGCGGGAACGGCGGCATCTCTTTGATCTTGTTTTTAGTTTGAATTTCCCACCGAAGAAAAATGTTGGTAGATCTGTTCTATACACACACACAATAATGCAGGATTGGTAACCCTGATCATATATTTTAATATACACTATAATACACACACATATCGAGTTTGAACCCATACATAGGTTGGTAAACCTGATCATATAGATTTAATATACATTATAACAAATTTGAACTCATGCAAGGTTGGTAAACCTGATCATATATTTAATATACATTATAACAAATTTGAACTCATGCAAGGTTGGTAACCCTGTTCATATATTTAATATATACACTATAATGATAGAAAGTGAAAGTGATCTAAGCTCGCGAAAGGCGGCATATAAAAAAATAAAAAATTATATTCGCCGATGCTGTGGTCCAGATACGCGAAAAAGTCGCGGATCTTGACACAGATCAGCGAAAAAGTCGCGGATGCTGTGGTCCAGTAGAAAGTGAAAGTGATCTAGGCTCGCGAAAGGCGGCATATAAAAAATTATATTCGCGGAAATTAGAAAGTGAAAGTGATTTAGGCTCGCGAAAGGCGGCATATATTCGCGGATATGCAAATCAATTTAATTAAAAAAATAAAAATATCAAATTAAAAAAAATAAAAAAATTTATTCTCGGAAATTCGCGGTCCTTTGGGATGCTGTGGTCCAGCGGTGGTGGGGAGAGCGTGGGAAAAAATCTTGGACCGTGGGAACGGCGGCATCTCTTTGATCTAGACCGTGGGAACGGCGGCATCCTTTGTTGGTCAGAACCGGTATTTTCCCTCTACTGTAAAGCTACTACAGACTTCTTGGTATATTGATTTGTGTGCATCATTTCATCTATACTTTTGTATTTGAGAGACTGCCTGTTGCAATACCCATCACTCGCTTTCGCGGTCGCAACAGCCTTCTGAACCAGGTCTGTATACTCAGGCACTCTCTCATCGACCGAATTTCTTGTATGTTTTCGTGAAACTTTGCAGGCGTGTCCAAACTTTTGCCCTACACAACCGTACTGTTTTAAGATTGATCCCCAGAAATACATGAGCAGGTGGGAAAAATATGAAAGGTAAAAATTTTCAAAAAATCGAAAACTTCACATGGGGTGTGAAATTAACCAGTGAATTTGAACCACAATATGAATGTAGTCTTCAGGTTTAGAAATTGCAACATTTTGAGACACTATGGCCTAGAAAGTGTATCAGCCGTTTAAAAAATGTTTTATACTGACTGTTGTTGAATTCGCTTCTCGTTTGACAGTGCCATGCGAGAACAACTTTCCTCGTCATATAGAAATAATAATTTTTGCCGTCTCGTGGAACTAACTTTAGTCTGTAACTATGGAGCAAACCCTGTAGGCCAGTGGTTCCCAAAAGTGGGGTCCGCGGACACTTTAAAGAATAAATAGAACATACCGTAATTTTCTCCGATTTTTTATAGTCTAAAATCTAAATTTTAGAATCTTAAGACAATTAGTAGAAGATTCCAGTTTTTTTTTTTGTTCAAACTAATTATAATTGTAAAATTAATTTCAAACTAATGGCTTTAATAATGTCTTTAAATCATGTCGTGTAGCAGATCTGTTTGTCAGCCGGACTGACTGGAGCGCCGCATCAACGCAGAATTGATCGCGCTGTTTTAGTCCACGTATAAACACTGTATCTAAGCAAAACGTTTTCCCGTGTAGCTGGTTTTATGCCTAAGTAGCTGGATTTCGAGACGTGTGGCTGGAAAAAGAGCAGAGGTTGGCAAAGTTAAGGAATACACTTGATGTCGAGAGTGACTTAATATTGAAATTATCAGACGTTAAACCTAATATTGCAGAGCTAATTGTTCAAAAGCAGCTTCATTGTTCACATTAAACTAGATTTGATATCATTAATATTATAATTTTGCAAGTTAAGAGAATTTCGATTTTAATACATTTTAATTAGAATATAAGAGTTTGTATCATATTTACTATTTGCTTTATTTCATAACTCAGACGGGGTCCATGAAATTTTTAATTTTGGGGGGGGCCGCGGACTGAAAAGTTTGAGAACCACTGCTGTAGGCGCGTCCGATGCCGGTTACAGGCCGACGATCGACTATCAATCAGACTGTCCGTGCTTAGACAGAAGAACGGAACGATCTGAACAGTGTAACTGCGAGGTATTAAGTGCGTATTTCACATAGTCCTCCTTGGTACATTTGAGTTCATTCCATCAACGTTATGTAATCTGCTGATCTACAGGTTTAAATGTCTATTGTGTTAAATGTGCTGTCCGTATTTTTTCCTCATTGCTGTTTAATCAGCAACTGGAAACATTTTTTTTTTTCAGGAAAACGTTGAGCGTCTCGTGAAGTCGAGGAAGATTAGAGACTTTATTGAATAAGGTCAGGGATATATTTAATTTTAATAGAGTGTGTGTGGTGTGTGCACGTGTATCCCAGTGTTTGCTAATGAGTTTTTCGAACTGTGACCTACATACAGTGCTCATATTAAAACTTATCTCGTTTTTTAATTTTTTTTTATATAACTGTTGATTGGGGGAACGTACATTTAGTTTTGCACGAAAATAAATTTTGTTAGGTCTATTACTAATGAAAAAGTTTTTAGGATTTTGGTGCGGCGAAACCTGCATTATCCACGGTAATGACGTATGGTCACGTCTGTATGAACTTTGGATACAGTTTTTAACTGGCACTGTTTTATGACATGCTTGTATGGATTTATTATGCAGCTGTTTAAAAGCAGGCAAAAAGTTATTTTAACAAAACTTTTTGTTTTAACTGATATTTTGTAGGTAGAACTTTCGTGTTAACCGTACAAACTGTAATTATAAAATAGAAGCAGCGATCAGGACCTGAGTCATATTTCGTGTTACCCAGTATTTTGTGTTAAACGTTTTCCACTGTATATGCATAGATATCTGTGAAAATATCGGTATGGAGAACCATACATGACTTCCATGTTCTAAAATTTATATTTAAAATAATTTTCAAAAAGAAATATATCCGTAGAAACTACTTCTTTTTCAGCCTTAACCACAATACTGCGGTCACTAACGTAGGCCTATACCACCTCACGTTAGCCCACTCGATTTTTACTGATGATGGCAGTCGATGGAACTGCCGAAACGTCTGGTTTTGCAGAAAACATTGGACCACGCCAAAACAGACCGGGAAGGAATTTTAACAACAAACTACTACTTTGTTGCCGATAACGAAGTGCACATATAAAAAATTATCCCCTCCTCCTTCAATTATTATTTTCATTTATAGAAAATTACCCCCTCCCCCTTCAACTACCCTTTTCATTTATAGATATTTCATCTTCCTTTCTACAGTGTATTATTATGACCTTTTTTTCAGGATACTTTATTTATCAAAATTAAGTACTTTACTATTGTTAAAATATAAAACGTTGCAGGTATACTACCCCTTCCCCTTAACCGATCTTTACCAAAATCAAAAGGCCGTAAGTCCTCTACAACTCAGGCACATATCCAAAAATTATTTGATTCTATTTGAATTTTCGGCAGTTATCGTTCGCCATAGAAAAAAATTCTACACATAGACACACAGACAGTTTTCAGAAAATGACTTCTTCATGTTTTGAGGGTAGTACAATCAGAATCACCCCTTATCTTGAATACGATTTTTTTTCGCCATCACCATACTTCCATTTTCTTACGGAACATGGAAGTAAAAATACATAAACTTAAAAGGACTAAATTATTTGTAATTTAGGCGGATCACGAATAACTGATAACGCTGCCGTAACTCTATTTACTTTCGTAACGCTGCTCGATCGCTGATTCACGGTATGTTCCTTAGTACCGTGTAGGTATTATCGTAGGTACGTATCTGCCTAGGTAGTGTTGGATATAAATTTAAATATTTAAAAGTAAGCAATTAGAATGACAAAATGCGTCCAACCGTTAATAGTAAATCATAGTTGTCATTGTAAAATCTTTGTACTGTATTTAAAAACTGTTAAAAATGTATATTGAAAGTTTAATGTAATGTAGCACGTAAACGCACGCACACGCACACACGAATTAAGAAGTAAATTTTGTCAAGCGACCTACGACCCACTCTATATTTAGCAAGTACAATTCAGCGATATCTAATGACATGTAGTACCCTACAATTTGAAAATACAAAAATGGTTTTTATTGTATGCATACACGATTGTGGGGTATGTGAATCGTACTTTTACCCAATTCGGTTAGCGGGTATGCTCGGCGGTTGGGGAACGGTCGCCGATTACACATACTTATCGGCAAAGATTTTCTCTTCGATGTGCTGATATTAAATTCCCGAAACTTTATAAACGGCGCAACGTCCTCTCCGTTATTGACGGGACGTACTTAGCGCTGAGCCGGTAAAAGACTGTTACAAATGAACTAGGCCTACTTGTTGCGGAAATCCGTAGAGTCGCTGCTGAAACTCGATCTTGCCGTGATACTCGTTTTATGTGTCACTCACTGAACCGTAATAAATCTTTACCCCCCCCCCCCACACACACACACACATATCCATTTAACGAGCAGACGGAGTTAAATTAAATGTTGAAAAAATAGGCGTACCAATATTTATCTATATATAACCTCGGCTGCTCGTCAGTTTGATGAATGATCTGTAATGATGGGGACAAGCATGAGATCTTTCGGTTTAGTGGCAGCATGCAGTGAGCTATTACTCGACGTAGCAATCGCCAGTAACAACGCATTTTGCAACCATTCCATGGTGACAGCGTGCCCTGTCACTCTGTATGCCGCCGTCGCAAGTGTAGTAGTATCGTAGCATATCATGAATTTCCTTCAGTTAACAGCACCGATTCCCGACAGTGATTCAGCGATACAGTTTCTAAGAGACAAAAATATTTTACATAACCCAAGAATTTGTACGAACGACCATCAAATGAAACTGTATGCGACAGGTAAAGACCGTTGGGTATGTTCTAAAAAGGACTACCGAGAATCCAAACAACTGCGACAGGATACGTTCCTAAATAATTCTCGATTAGATTTCCGCACAATCGTATACTTCATTTATTGTTGGAGTAAGGAGTACACAGCCGTGCAATACTGTCAAGATGAGTTGGAAATGAATCATAATATATAAAATAAATCATGGAATCATGGAAAACATATAAAAATAAATATAAAAAATATGTAGTAAAATGAAAATAAAAATACAAACTGTTGCTGGTTATATATTATCGCTACGCGTGTGGAGGGTGAAATGCGTTGTTACTGGCGATGCTACGTCGAGTAATTGCTCACTCCATGCTGCCACTAAACCGAAAAGATCCCAAGCATGCACTTACGTATTTTTGCGGTAGATAGTTCGGATAAAATTGATGCTTTTGATGACTGTCACGGCTCGCCATATTATCTACGTCTTGAAACTTTTCTGTTATCACGCTGAACGCTTGGATTATTTTATCAAGGTGACTATAGACTTGGCTTGCAATTTACCACAAATAACGAACGCTTCCGTAACCCTTTAAACAGTTGAACATAACTGAAATTCATACATTGTTTTAAACGGACGCAAACGTTATCGAAAAATCGTAAATGAAGAAAATTACCAACTGGCACGAACCAAAGAGAAAATCACGAAGTCAAATAAAAAGAGAAAGTGAGAAGTTCAAGTGGCTTACCAGAAGTTGAAGTAGTGGGAGAGTGTAGACTCCCAGTTTGGTCGTGCAGTTCTCAGAAAATGCCGCTCTACAGCTTGTGGTTTTAAGTCTTCGTTCAATTCTGAAAACTGAAAACCTTTGTGTTCCCCACGCTCCTTCTGCAAGTAATCGTCAAAACAAATTTTTCCGTCTGCGCAGGATTTTTACGTGTGAATGAACCACGAAAGCAGCTTTGATCGACCCCGGGAATTTCCGAAGAAATGATCGTGGGACAGTGAAAACGCCACGAAATTTCGTCTAGAAGGTATATCATTCACGTTGTTATCATACAACGAAACGTATTTGCTGTTTCTTCAGCTTGTCAAATCTTCTCTGTCTGTTCTCACGTGTATAGAGCACGTGATGTAGATGCCCCCTCCCAGCCACCGTGTGATCATTTATCCAAAGATTGTATTCGAGCATGTATCACTTCATTTTTCATACGAATCGACGATGTTCTGAGTACATAGAGGACCGTGAGTCGCGTGACCCTAATCCTCCACTGGCCCTCCGTCATAAGGGGGGGGGGTAACGTCAGAGTTCTGCAGCACCATATCTCAAACGCCTTTACACGTACGCTGTTTGTTTCTGTTAACAGTTTAGAGATCTTGGATCCGTACAGTGCTGCACAATGTTTATCTGGTGTAAGAAGTTTTTTCTTTTCATCGACACTTATTTTTGCCTTCCCTTACGTTTAAATGTCCACTTCGTAATTTTACTTCCCAAGTATACTGGGATTTCAACCTGATTTAACCCACACCTTCTGTTTCGCCTGAAATTGGGGAGTATTTTACCTCCGGAGTACTTAATCTCTAAAGATTTCATTGCGTTCGTGAAATTCGTGGCCTTGAGATAGTATTTAATTAAATAAGAAATGCATTTTTGTCAAGCAACCTGTGACCTAATCTCTATTTATTAAATGCAGTTCAGCTGTACCTAATTACATGTAGTACCCTACAATTTGAAAGTATAAAAATGGATTTTATTGTATGCATATACGACGATGGGAGACGTGAATCGTATTTTTAGCCAGTTAGGTTTTCGGCTATGTTTGGAGATGAGGGAACGGTTGCCGATTACGGACCTGCACGTACTTATCGGCAAGGATTTTCTCTTCGATGTGCTGATATTAAATTCGCGAAACTTTATAATCGCCGCCACATCCTCTCCGTTATTGACGGCACGTACTTAGCGGTTAATTCTGAGCCGGTAAAAGACAAATGAACTACTTGTTGCTGAAATCCGTAGCGTTTTATCGCTGACACTCGATCGTGGCACTTGTTTTGTGTCATTCACCGACCCATAATAAATCTTTACACTCACGCGCGCGCGTGCGCACACACAGGGGGGCATTAAATTGAAGTAGTAGTCGCGATAAACCTTGACCGGTGTATTAAATCAGTGAAGACACGTATCAACGTCCAGCTGTTGTGAAACACGCATAAAACTCCTTGTGTATTCATACTTTTTAAAATATTAATATTTTATAATAGTACTAACGAGTTGTGTTCTCTTACTTAAACGTACTAATGTGTCTCTTAACTGTTCCAAGCAGTATGCATTATATCTGTTATCAGCCATGCTGATCCGTAGTACTATCAAGATGTGTTCTTTTGCTTAAACTTGTTCCAAGCAGTATGCGTTATATCTGTTATCAGCCATACTTATCCGTTGTCTTATGAAGTACGGGAGTGTTTTGGTAGAACATTTGTGTGGTATTGGTTGATTGAATTGTTGGTCGGTATCGATGGGACTTTTTGCGGTGTTGTGATTGGATTTGGTGTATATTTCTTCGCATGTTTCCAAATTTAAAAAAACATAGTCACATGTTTCGTAACTATTTTAAAAATTAAAACGCCGAATACTAGAGGCACAAAACAAAAACAGGCTCTTGTAATGTTTTTAAAAGGCAAGACTATCTTCCGTCTGTCAGGTTACTGGCAACCACGGCGGAAGTTCTCGAACGGTTGGTAAGCCTACAAACGGAGGGTATTGGATCACTTAAAACCGTTCGATATTCTGGTCCCCGATCAATTCGGATTCGCGCTGGAGACTCCTCGACGCTTTGCGTTTCGTGGAGACTGTTGCCGAAGTCGGTTGCTAACGGGAACAGACTGTTGCCGTTTTTCTTGGTGTCGAGAAAGCGTTGGATCGTGTCTGGTATCCGGAGTCTGGTACAAGCTGACAAGAGAGTCTGCTCGGATTACTACGTTCGTTTCATCGCTAGCTTTCTTCGGAACAGACAGAGTTCATTTCTTCGGAAAGGGCAATTACGGCTGATGTACATTAGGGAAGCGTCTTAGGTCTCCTGCTTTTCTCCGTGTACGTTAACGACGTGCCCAAGTGGCCTGAAACCCGATTGTTCGTCGTCTACACGGCAGTGTATGCTGTCTATCGTAGCGCGTATCTGGCCCCAGGACCAGCTGGCCTCCTACGTTTGAGTGGGCAAAGAAATGGAACGTCTCCATTAACGCGGGTAAGAGCACAGCTTTAGTCTCCTCCAGACGCAGAAGGCTCCTTCCCAGACTATACATTGGTGCACTCAGTCTTCACCTCGATCGACGTTTCATCTGGCGGACACATTCCGAGCAAAATAGACATCTACGCGAAAAGTTTTATTAGCTTTTACCCGGAAGATCCTGTTGTGACGTGACCAAGTGAGCGATTATAACTCCCCGTAACCTTCCCTTGGCAACGTCACTGCTATCGTGTTGTGTTCTGTAGTGACTCGGTATTAGTATACAAACTTCGAAGTATGTCCTCAGGAGTGAACTATATGTTGCGTTATGGTAGAATAATTTTCGTACACTTACAGTGTCATTACCAGGTTTCAGGATTTCAAGTGTCCTGAGTAAACAGTCAGTCTGTTGCTTTGAACTTGCTGTCCCCTTGCGTAGATTGGGGTTAACGGCTGTTCACACTTTAAACCATAGGCTGGGTTTAAACAAAATATAAAACGATAAAGTGAACTGTATAAACGGTTTATTAAATAAAAAACAGTAAATCATATTCTTGCGAATCCGCGCGTGCCCGTACGGCTGTATATCTAATAATTTAATCTAATTAAAATTGAATTAATTGAATCGTTCACATATTGACGGCCGTAAATTGAATTTTGCTTAACACACGCACGGAACAGGCTGTTGTCTCCTGGAGGTCCATGAGTCGACTGCTAGATTGAAAAGGGGAGGGGGGCGGACCGACCTAGCTGGTCGGGCGATAAGCGATATGCAGCCGACGTCACAGGCGATCGTGGTTTGAATACATTTTAAATCTGAACATACTGCCCGTCAAAAATCGAAGATCTCGATTTTCCCGAGCTTGATGCATTGAGCAGTTTACTCACCCATAACGCCAACAGTGGCTACATAAATTGGTTGTAACACATAATTGAATACAATACGTAAATTGAATAGAATACATGAATCGCATAAATCACATAAATTGAATAGAACACATGAATCGCATAAATCACATAAGTTGAATACAATACATAATTGAATAGAATACATAGATTGAATAAAATACATGAATTGACTACAACGCATAAATTGAATGGCATGCATAAATCACATAAATCGAATACAATACATAAATTGAATAGAATACGTAGATTGAATACAATACATGAATTGACTACAACGCATAAATTGAATGGCATGCATAAATCGCATAAATCACATAAATCGAGTGCAATACATAAATTGAATAAAATACATGAATTGGATAAATGGAATAAAGTCCTCTGCACAAGGCAACATTACTGAGGACCAGAACAATAACACCCCTTCGCATAGAGTGAAACCCATACGAGTGACGACAATCCTTATTCGTTGGACACAGGTAAAGCGCACAGCTTATGAATAGGACGACGCAATATACCACGGGGAGTGCGGACGTCAACGACGCGCACCAACTGGTCGTCGCCCATGAAAACCTTAGTGACCACACCCAAACTCCAGTTTAATGGAGGGGCGTTATCCTCTATAATTATGACCACATCACCCTCCGCGAGGTTCCCCTTGGGTGTCTGCCATTTATTACGCTGTTGAAGCTGGTGCAGGTAGTCCTTGTACCACCTGCTCCAGATAGATTGTACAGATTTCTGCAGCAATTGTCAGCGTCGCAGTTGGTTGCATGGAATGGCTACAAGGTCAGCGTCGGGGAGGGCTGTCAAGGCCGAGCCAATTAAGAAGTGTCCGGGTGCAAGGGTCTGCGGATCCCTAGATGAGATGGCAGAAAGAGGACGGGAGTTCAAACACGCCTCAATTTGAGTAAGGATCGTATATAATTCCTCTAAGTTAAGAATGGTGGCGCCAGTGGTGCGGCGCAGATGATGCTTGACGCTTTTCACACCACTCTCCCAAAGGCCGCCGAAGTGCGGTGATGAGGGTGGAATGAACGACCACTTGAAACCTTGGGCAAGTGAAAATGAGTGAATACTCGTTTTAAATTCCTCAGAGGTAAATAATTTGTATAACTCGCGCAAAGTGGAACTCGCGGCCTTAAAATTAGTGCCGTTGTCAAACATAATTTCCCCGGGAATGCCGCGGCGGGCAATGAATCGTTTAAAGGCGGCAATAAATGCCTCAGCAGTCAAGTCAGACACCAATTCCAAATGAATCGCCTTCGTAGCGAGACAGACAAACAAGCATATGTATGCCTTTGAGGTAGTCTTGGATCGCTGCCCGCCATGACGGATCACTATAGGGCCTCCGTAATCTACAGCAGACGAAGAAAAGGCCTTGGTCAATGCCACTCTAGACGAAGGCAACTGGCCAAGTTGCTGCGTCTGCTTGTGGGTTCTGAAGCGAAAGCATTTGATGCACTTACGGATGACAGAACTGACAACAATCTTCCCGTTGACGATCCAATACCTTTGACGAACAGAACTATGCGTTAACTGAACGCCCGCGTGAAGCAGCCTTAAATACTCAGCCTCTATTATTAATCTCGTGAGGTGGGCCTTTGGGTGCAGAATAATCTGATGCTTTGTGTTATAAGGCAAATCGGAATATTGGAGACGACCTCCAACCCGAAGTAACCCCGAATCGTCGATGAATGGATCAAGAGAGATAATTTTGCTAGATTTGGATAGATTGCCATTCTTTATCTCAATGATTTCTTTGTGAAAGTATGTCAGTTGAGATTGGCGTATAAAGAAATTTAAAGTGTTGTTTAATTCCTCCTTGGACAGTCGCAGATCATGTCCCGAACCAGGGGAACTCGATCTCAGATTATAGATAAATCTGAAGCAATAGCTGATAACGCGTATCAATCTCTGAAGAGTGGAAAAGTCTTCACTTATATCGGTAGCGACGACGCTAGCCATACATTCAAGAATTGCCGATTGTTTTTGTTCAGATCGGCACTCCCGTATGGTGGCCGAATCATTTGTGCTGAATTTGGGGTGGCGAATTGGATCTTGCAAAAGCCATGCCGGACCATGCCACCATAGTTGGAAGTTCCGCAATTTGTCTGGATGACAACCACGAGGTAGAACATCGGCGGGGTTATCCTGGGACTTCACATGATGCCAGTTAGCGTTATTGGAACCCTGCTGGATTTCAGCCACACGATTGGCGACGAAGGTCTTCCACCTGGAGGACTCACCGTGTACCCACTAGAGGGCGACCATGGAGTCGGAGTACAGATGGATCTCATGAGCATGTATGTTCAATGCACGAATAACCTTTTGAAGCAAACGGACAAGCAGAAGACAACCGCATAGCTCAAGTCTGGGCAGTGTAATTTGTTTTAAGGGTGCTACCCTGGATTTCGAACACAGTAAATTAGATGAGACATGCCTCTATTATCATATACAATTATTCTTGCGTATATGCAACAACCATAACCCTCACAGGAAGCATCCGCGAACCCGTGAATTTGAAACGATCTCATGTATGGGTTAGACTTTATGCAACGGTTCACATTAATCTTATTGACTAGATTTAGTTTACTATACAATTCCCTCCATTTGGGGAGAAGAGAATCTGATAGACCTCATCCCAATTCGTTTTTGCTTGCCAAAGCTGCTGCATGAAACGTTTGTATAGAAAAGTTACGGGACCAAGTAGACCCAACGGGTCATAAATGCCTGCAATTACTGAAAGAACAGTTCTTTTGGTAAACGCCTCATGGCAAGGTTTGAGCGTTGTCTTATAAACAAACATATCGGAACCGTTGTTCCATAGTAGCCCTAAAGTGCTCACATTTTCACCCTTGTTTAGGGGTATGGCAGTGCCGCATTGGTTTGTGATTTCTTGGTTGTTGGAAGACCATTTGTGCAGGGGAAACCCATACTGTCGAAGTAATTCGCTTGCATCCGATCTCAACCGTTTGTATAGCATCGTCGGTAATTAAATCATCGACGTAGAAGTCATTAGCAATAACTTGGCATACCAAGGGAAACTGATTGAGGTTGTCATTCGCAACCTGGAATAGACACCTGGTAGCAAGAAATGAAGCGCTGGCTGTGCCATAAGTCACAGTCCTGAGCACGAAATGTTTATTATGGTTAGCATGATAGCTGACCACCTTGCCTTGTTTTGAATTGTTTACATATTTTATCACTTGTTTAGGCCTTGCTGAGTTGCCTGCCCGACCACTCTCGGAATCTGCCGCCACGGTTTCCAGCATCGATCTCCTATTGTTTAAAAACTCAATCAACCCTTCAAAATCGGGAAAGTTGACGTTAGAGAGTGACTCCTTCCAACGTTTGGAAGTATTCGGGTCCAATTTCGACGCTAATAGCTGAGTGACAGTAAGCTCATAAGTATTTACAGGTAACGCCATAACCTTGAGCGCGTTTATTTCGTTAAGAAATTTAGATATGCTACCCACCGATTGCCTATCGATAGAATTGATTTTCAGTATATCTGCGACATGGTGGATGGCAATAATTAGCTTATTGTCAAATCTAGTCTTGAGTAATCCTAGGGCTACGCCATAATTCTCACCAGTTATAGGCAGCGATTGTATAACTTGGAGCGCTTCACCCTTCAATGAATTGTGTAAATAATGCAACTTTTGTATGTTGGTAAGATCCAAGCGAGAATCTACCAAGTCTTTGAATATGTGTATGTAGTGTTTCCACTCCATAACATTTCCGCTAAACTTTGGGATTTTAGTGGGCTCCAGTTGCGTGACATGAGCGAATCTTTCCGCTCTGCTGTCATTAGCAGTAGTATTAGAATTCTCAGTAAGATTAGTCGAGAATTTTTCTATAAGATTGTGCAGTTTGCACTCGATTATATCGACCTGGATTCGATCGCTATCCGCGTCAAAAACAGCGTCCTCGGACAACTCGAGTTCGGATTGAATTGTGCCATATTTGCGCTGGAGCCGCCAGCGAACTTAATTTAACATGCAACTCGTGGACGTCATTTTTTGTTATGTCGAAATCATCCGCGAAAATATTAATTCTTGTTATTGATACCTTAATAACGGCCCTTTGCCTTATGAGCTGTTTGCTTTCGGCCATATTGATCGTATTAAGACGTGCAACGAAAGTAGAACAGGCAACTGAGATCTCAGCAATATAACTACGTATTAATAGTTAAATAGAATAATTGCAAACAGACACAGACACGGATTCTTCGTCTAGCTGCGGACTACTTCACATCGAAGCTGAGGAGCTCTTCTGACGCTAAGATTGACGTTGAAGCGGACTCTCTTGCGAAGAACGTTGTTGGCGGTAGGACCTCCCGCCCTAGCTTGCGCCGGCAGTAAGGTCAGCAACTGAAGGTGTTGAAAACCACGGGATCGCCTGCAGTGCCGGTACAGTAACAACTGAAGAGCGAAGCCAAGCTAGCTGCGGCCACTTCTTATTGGGTCGTGCGACCGCCATCGACGTTCCTTGTCAGGGCCGCGTGGCAGTAGACGACAACACTATAGTGTAACCCCTCTCTCTCTCTTTTTTTTTTTTTTTTTTTTTTTGAAAGAGGGGCCACTAGTTATTTAAAACTAGGGCGAGGGCCTAGAGAAGCCAAAAATGCGCTGGGTCCAGTGGGACGGGACTTGCAATTAAACTCGATGGTTAAACAACAATAACAAATTTTATTAGCAATTTCAAGTCTTGATATTCAATATAACTTTGATAGAATTAAAAAATTTCATTTAAAAACTTTACTCCACTCCCTGACATTATAACACTCTGAAAATATACTTCATAGTTCAATAATTTACCATAAATACACATAAATACAGCATCAATCAATATACTTACATTGATACACATAGAACATATATATATTGTAGCGTGACAGATATAAGCATAATATTGAATGGCAATTGATCATTAGAATAATGAAGTTATAATATTTAAATTTGGAAGAAAGCACTAAGTTTAATATAAAAAGATTAATTCATAGCAACTGTGGAAAGAAATCATTATTATAAAGAAAATCCAAGTTCAAGTAAAAGGAGTTACTAGTGATGAGTCATCCAAGACCAGTCTCATAACCAAAGGTTTTCAAGGTATAACCCAGGAAGGTAAAATAGTAAATAATAAAGCAGTACTGAATATGACCAAACCCACAACGAGGGAGAATAAATAGAAGAGAAACCCTAAAATAAGCCAAGATCAACCAATACAGGTTGTGTATTTCTGAATTAAAGAAGAAGATGGAGAAGATCCCAAGAAACCTGATGGCAACAAGAAGAAGATGGAGAAGATACCAGTCCCAGAAGGCAGGAGAAAAGAAGACTGAAGAAAGAAGAAGAGGGCAGCATCCTGAAGAAGATGTCATGCTCTTATAAAAGACACCCAAATCCCTATATCCCCAAAATAAATATCTAAAAACAAAAGTATAACGAAATAAAAACCACATGTATATAAATTTAAGAGAGAGAAGTGAACAAAGTAAAAGTTTCCTGTGAACTAAGATGAAACAATAATATAGTACCCATGGAACAAATCTCCATTGAAAAACGCTAACCAATTTATTATGTTGATAAGACTATACGACCATTTAGCATTAACATAATATATAAGTGAAAGTGAACCAGTGATAGTTTTGGGTATTATAAAAAATGAACCTTGTGTTTCATTCTTGGCAATCACAAACATTGGATGCAATGAAATATGCATTTTTCAATGACTTAAAATGTGTACTGTGTCAATATGTTGTTCATAAGACATGATTCTGTTTAAAATAACATTTTTGTTTTACATGAAAAAAGAAAAACAGATTTCATAGTGCTTTTTGAACGGTTCATACTATTTATTTGTTAATGACAGGGTGCAATTACCCAAAGACAATGTATAAAAGACTGTATAAAAACTGTAGAATCCTACTTATAATAATAGTTAGAAATAAGAATATAAATATAAGGTTTTTTATGTATATAGTACAAGAATGTTTAAAAATGTTTTAGATATAAGGCCATTTGTTTGGGTCTGATACAACTAACATCAGAACTATAAAAATAGTTAATACTTGTAAATAGTAGAGGGCAATTAAGATGTTAGTTAGTAAAAAACCTTTTTTGTAAGCCATATTTCCATGTTTGGAAATGGGGATTTTGTTGCAAAATGTCTGATTTGAAGACAACCATTTATTTAAAAAAAAAATATTCTTTATTCTGTTTAACTATTATTTGTATTGTAACCAATACTAATTGTTTTTGTGTAATTTGAAAACATGTTTAATTTATAATACTATATGTAAAAGTCAGAGAGGGTATCACACATCATATATTGTTTGTAAAATATTTTGTAAGAAAAATTGTTAAAAAATCATAGGCCAAAAGAATGGAAACCAAACTTCATCAAAACAGAGAAATTACTCATTTAAAAGCAAATAAACAAAAGGGGTTTAGACAAAATAAACTTGAGATCATGCCATATAATTGCACATACCATTTAGAGAGATTTTAATAAATTATATTCAGAATAATAAATAAAAATGAGAATGACTAAACTCAGAAATTTAGACATGGGAGTCATATATTCCAGAATAATGTTTCAGAATACAACTAATTCAATTAACTACCAGAAAATAAGGGAATATGAACCTTTTAATACAATATAGGATTATTAATATTAAATATAACTGATAAAATGGCTGAATTTATATAATGACAGGAAGTAAATTTTGGAAATGTCTTGACTTATCAGAGTATACCAAACGGAAAGTAAAATTACTATTTTTTGGACAGAAAACACTATAAAATGGCATTATTTAATCTGAAAATAACCAGAATGAACTGAAAGATTAATTTAAATCAAATCTAGTGAATAAAATTGACAAATAACCAAAGTTTAGGCATTCATATAGTGAAAATGTAAAAGTGCACACAGGATGTGAAAAATATTTGAACAATGTTAAGGATAATATTATATGGGCTAAGAGTTTAATTGAAACTAAAGGAAACAGTTAGTTGATTATTGGTTTTTTAACGGATAACATAAACGAGAGTTTTGTGACGAACTAACCTATTTTTACAACGTTAAAGATCAGTGGCGAACAGTACGTTACTGTAAAGTCGGGAGTGAATTATAAAATCCTTCCAGAACATATACATTGTGACAAAAACGATCAAGAAACACTATTTAACACTAAACAATACATTTCTACTCTGAAAAACACCACAAAACACCAGAAAACTGTATAACACATTAACCAAATTAGTGTCGGAATTGGGAAAAGTGTTTTGACTTATAATTACACAGACATACTAAATACAACCCAGAATCACTACACCAGTCACTACACAACATTTAACAAGAGATTTGCAGAGACAAGAACAGGAATTTTGCCAGAAAATACATTATTTGGAACACTGCAGGAACGAGCAACATTTTGATCAACTTGACGGCGGCCATTTGCTTTGACGATTCCAGTGCCTTCTTCTTAGTACAACTCAGCTGTTTGGTGAAAACAATTATTATATTTACAAATTATTATTCAATGTCTGTGTTTATTAATAACTATTAATTTGATTGTAACGTTATACTTTTTAAATATTAGCCCGATTTCTCTGACTTTGGTAATAACTGGCTGTTTAAAGAACCCTATATAATTTTTATATCATATACTTGTAACTTTTTTCGATATCCTGAGAATCGATACTAATCGATAAGAGTCAATATTGCTATTACTTAATAAAAAACATTAATACTTTTCAATACTTAATAGTTCTTTATTTCTTCAATAATACTAATTACCAATAATATAATTCTAATTGATAATCTACAAGGACTTTACCACCCGTAAGTGAAGATAACCTAAAAAATAAAAAGCTAAACAAGTATCGATTGGTTTACAGACAGTCTTATGAGTGGTGATAGATTATTTAAATTATACTAAAACTTTAATAAAAATTTTCAGAAGAGCATTACACTGTTTAAAACTTCACAGCCCTATATTAATTAATTGATCATAATTAATTAATTAATAAAATTAAAATTTTTTTTTAAATTATTTCTTTTTATAAACATAATTTTTTTTTTAATTTCCTTCAAAACAATAAATTTTGTTTTGAAACTTTCGGCGAAGCTGAACAGATATATTCCTTCATCAACTTTACGCTACTCGACCGGTCTTGCTACCATTGAGACTCGACCAGCTGGGAAACTTAAGGAAGTGTTTCAGGCCAGTAAGACGTCGAGAGCCACACCAATTAAACATATTACAATACAACTTATTTATTTATTTTATTACAAATTGGCTAGTCCAAAGAGTGGGGCTTGATTACATCGGAGTCTAACACACCTCACGATCTCTTATCATCTATAACAACAACAACATTTTACAACATTTGTTATATTATTACAATATACATATACCACACACACATGTTCACCTGGCAGACAGCCTATATATATATATTTTTCACCATACCTCAGGAGAATATAACCCCAGTATCTGTCACCAAGACCCCCATCCCAAACTACTGTAAACGGATAAAGTGCCCAGCCTGATTTAAAAACTTTTCATTTAAAAAAACAAATCCATTAACACGTCAGATTATAACAGAGCTACGACAAATGAAATTATTACAAGTAGGCCTATACAAAATTTAGGAATGTTCCCCCAAATAGTAATGTGCCATCGCAATGTCAACATGACTGCACGGTCTTATAAAATGTATAATAAAATTTATAATTGAAAAGTAAGAACTGGTAGTGTGCTCATATTAACAACTCAACAATTACAGCACTGGCTATGGCAGTAAAAGAAATGATGAGAATTTACTTATTACTGAATTATTAAACAGCTAACATAAATTTTATAAAATGTATAATAAAATTTATAATTGAAAGGTAAGAACTGGTAGTGTGCTCATATTAACAACTCAACAATTAAGGCACTGGCTATGGCAGTAAAAGAAATGATGAAAATTTACTTATTACTGAATTATTAAACAGCTAACATAAATTTTATAAAATGTATAATAAAAATTTTAATAAATAAAATTTTATAATGTAAAACCTAATGAAACAGATTTGAGGCATTCATAGAGAATTGAGTTGACCACAGGCACGGCCATGCGCCCGAACGAGATGCAACAGAATTTAACAAGTCAGAAACCTGTGAATGAAGGCACCAACAGGTGACGGTGGCAGGTCAAAGCACCCCCAAACCTTTAAATAATTAAAAAAAACAAACCCCATATAGATCTACAAACATAATCAAGAAAATCCCCAACAAAGTACCCCGGCACCCATGCAAGCATAATTAAGAGCCATACAAATCAGTAACATTCAGTTCCGCACACTTTTGCAATAAGAGAAAAAATTTAACAGCAAAATCGGGAGACGCATGACCCCGTCTGGGTTTACACTTACTCTTGGGGGCGTAAGCGTTTGTAAAATAAATCTGACAAAATTTATAACCACTAAATGTCCCGCTGGACTTGTGCACAGACAAACTTTTAACTGGAGCTGTTCCAGGAATATCACAAGTTCTACATTGTAGCGGCCCAAAAATATTTCTGAAGAGTATAAATGTCACCTGGTTATAGTCCGTCACCAAACCTGAGGTATTGTGGTGTGTTGTCCAGGTCTTCCTCCCGGCGGCTCAGACGGAGAATCACTAGTTTAATGGCATGGGTGGCAGATGATCGGCCACCAGCTGGAGCGAAACAGGAGATCGACTTAAATCAGGAACCCTGGACAATTATATAAATGGGTAATTACTCAAGTGTTCAGTAATTCACAATACCCCTTTTACTCCAGCATAATTCACACACTACAACATGCTCCATTTTAAATAAAAAATTTGAAATTTAAGTATGCATTGAAATTACCTTCAGTGTAGAATTTAGAATTAAATAAATAGTTATTCATAACTATTCGTCCACTATTAGTTCGTCCACTAATTAATCACTTATTACAATTTCGAAATGAGTTGCAAACTTGAACAGGTTCATAAAGCACGTTGTTTCAACAAAATAACAAAATACATTTTCTTACGCCCCTCTTGATATAATTAGAAAAATATACAGACATAAATACTTTATAAATACTTGTAAATACTTTATCTCAGCCAGTGTTAACGTTCAAGACATGAATAATCAGAAATTAACCTGTGCTTGGCACGTGGTAAATTCACGTATATAGATCGCCTTGCATCGGCGTTGATTTTAAGTTAAAATACAATTCTTTTATCAAATAATAAGTAAAGTACCTTAAACACACTTACCGGAGAGTCACTTAGCGATTATCTAAGCATAGTAGATAATAGAATACAAAATCCAAACTCAAAGCCACCGGGAGAATGCAAGGTCAGTTGTGGCCAGCTGCCAGACGAGAACTGCCCAGAGCAGCTACCGAAAAAACGTTACGTAGCGCTCACCACAGAGCGCGTGCGGATCGGCATAGCAAGCGTATTGATAACGGAGCAGGCATCGTTAAGCTAATTAATTAACGTGTACGGCAATGCCCGTCACTTCGTTAACAAGAAAACAGCCGAGTTTTTCCAAAACTCGGCACAATAGTCCGGATGGATCGATTGCTTCAGCTTGTGTACGCGGTAGTGTTCGTGTGCGAGTCTCTTGACGGCAGTAGCCGTTCGCGGTCTGGTGTCGGCTGGTGTGCGCCTAGTGTAGTGTGCCTCCCGAAGCCAAAAGGTGGCAAGTTCAGTGGACCAGTGTTTGTGCTGTGTGGTGTTCTGGCTTTCGCGAAACTCCGGACCAGTGGACCTGTAATTAGGGTTACGTCGAGGGACCACTTCGAGGTAAGCCTTTTCCTTTTTTTCCGCGGCTTTTGGTGGCATCGACCGCTTAGCTTGGCGTAGGCTAAGTTAGGTCACTGCCGGTAGCGGTCGGTCGCTTCGCCTAGCGTGGTGCGGCCTCCAATACCGGCGCTGAGCGGGTTTACAATTCCCGTAGGAGGGGTTCGGCCCGAGTATCTTTGCCACAACGCGATGGTCGACCGTCGCGTTGCGGCCGGGCGGCGGACTGGTCCTGCTAAGGGCCAATCCAATGCTTCGTCAGTAGGCCCCGACCCTGTCCCTGACTCGGTCGGATCGTGCAGTGGTCCTTCTCAGGGCCACCAATCGGTCTCGGCCGAGCCCAACGTTGCTACTGGGGTTACTCCCGCCCCGACGTATACTGCGTCCCAGCCCACGCCTGGGTCCGAATTTACTGTCGTATCATCATCGAAAAAGAAAAAGCGGAAAGCGGAGGAAACTCCGCTCCCCGATGATCCGGAGCTACTGGATGCTCTATTCCGTCGGAGCCGCCCTCCGCCCTTGTTCGTCAATGGCGTCAAGAACGTCGTTGACTTCTCCCGACGCCTCCGGCTCGGAGTTCGCCTCTCGGCGGACGTGCAGATGTCTCTTCGTGGGAGAGACAGTCTTCGCGTCTGCTGCGCGACGGACGATGAGTACAGGGCCGTCTGTCTATTCCTACAGGCCAATGGACTGCAATTCCATACGTTTACGAACGAGAAGGCAGCCCACGTCCGGCTGATCATTCACGGCCTGGACGAAGGCACGGACTCCGACGAGGTGGCGGACGAGTCCGCCAACTCGGCATCTCTGTGAAAGATTGTATCAGGTTATACACCGCAAGCGGACCCAGGCGCAAGTTACCCCTCCTCCGGGTGATCATCCTGAAGGGGGAACAGGCAGACAGACTGCTGGGCCTGACCAGTCTTTGCGGTCTGAAGATTAAAGTAGAAAGGAGCCGTGAGGCTGGCCACGTCCCGCAGTGCCATCGTTGCCAACGCTTCGGGCACGGCTCGGACAGTGGACCATAACGCAGTGGCCTGCGTCAGGTGCGGGAAACCGGATCCGACCAAAGATTGTAAGGGGCCGGCTGCGGGGCGCCGCTTTTGTATTAATTGCGGCGAACCTCACTCGGCAAATTACCGCGGACGCTGGGTTTTCCAGCAGCAGCTGAGGCAGGCCGCGGACTGGACTAACCCTCCTGCCCGCCAGCAACTTCCAGTCGTCCCGGAGCGTGCTGCCTTTGTTCAAAACATACCATGGCAAAAACGTCTTACTTGAATTTCCACTGATTCGAGATAATAAGTTACATACGGCTTGTAGAGATAATCAGCTGACGGCGAATAACAGTCAACCAGGATGACGTAGTTGCCGTTGAGTAGAACGTGTTGCTATCTCTTGATAGCGGCAGGCTCGTGACGTCGGATTTCTGCAGTGCGGTGAGATAAGATGCGTCTATCTGCCTCTGCGTAGATGCGTCGTACCTGTCCAATTCTGTCTACGCTGCATGTAATAGATTGTCCGGAAGACACTTGCGAACTTATTGCAAATCGCAATTTTACCCATTTGATTTGCAAGTTAAATGATTTTGCGGAACTTACGCATAACAGTTTCAATGCCCGAATAATACTCGGGCCCATACAGCTATGATGCACTAATGTCCGAAAACGAGCACGCGCTAACTCTCTTACGACGCTTAAAGTTCGTCACTCCGAACTGTTCGTAAGTTTTTTACTCACCTTGAAATCGAAATTAAATCCGGCCCGGAGGACCATATGTTGCGTTGAACTTGCTGTCCCCTTGCGTAGCTTGGGGTTAACGGCTGTTCACACTTTAAACCATAGGCTGGGTTTAAACAAAATATAAAACGATAAAGTGGACTGTATAAACGGTTTATTTAAAAAAAATTAAATCATATTCATGCGATTCTGCGAATCCGCGCGTGCCCAAATAATTTAATCTAATTAAAATTGAATTAATCGAATCGTTCACATATTGACGGCCGTAAATTGAATTTTGCTTAACACACGCGCGGAACAGGCTGTTGCCTCCTGGAGCTCCGTGAGTCGACTGCTAGATTGAAAAGGGGAGGGGGGCGCGGACCGACCTAGCTAGTCGGGCGATAAGCGATATGCAGCCGACGTCACAGGCGAATCGTGGTTTGAATACATTTTAAATCTGAACACAGTCAGTATGGCAGCTGCACGCGGCAGTACATACGGGCATACGATAACACTAATTTTAATGGAAACTTGGTGTCCCATAGAAACTCAGATTTATTATCACTTACGCTATCTCGCCTTGTAAAAAACGAAAACTACAGTTTCATGAAGTTCGGTACGTATCGATCCGGTGAATCTTTTTATGACCCCTGAACCCCTTTTGTTTCGAGAAAGTCAGTGTTTCAGTCACAGACGGGCTGCTTCGTTAACTACAAAAGCTTAACACGGCGACGGTATATAGTGGAACAGGTTAGGGTCTTTGAACACCGTTGCGCGCAACTTATAACGGAAGAACGCCACATTTGATATCTCTCGTCCGCAGTAGCGAGCCTCGTTTGAGACAAACTTCGGCGATTATTTGAATTTTAAACGGCCGAGCAAACGGCCAAAGTTTGAAGAAGGAGATAAAGAAATGTAGATTCTTGTGTAAACGTTTAAAAGAGGCTTGGCTCCGTTTTCATGTACAAGGACTCGGGTAAAAGTTTTTCTTTTGTTTAACAGTTGAATGCGACGCGGCGTTGGGATTTTATAAACAAGAAGCTTGATATCATTAGCAAGTAAGTCTGAGAGGATTACAACTTTCGTGATAACCAAGTGAAGACAAAGATTACGTTGGCACACATTACTAATATTCATGTGATAAGATTTTAAATATTACATTATATCAAAGATTTTTTTTCAAGTGCTTGTAAACTTTTATTGATAGTTGTTGGCGTTTGTGGTTGGGAATCTTTCCGCATTATTTTAACTGATTTCGCTGACGTGGATAATCAACACCAGCACTCTTAGAGATACAGGCAGGCGCGCGTCACACAATCGTCACATCAGACGAAAGTTTTTCGTTGTCTTGTGATCGTAGAATGGTTTTGTGATTGTGGATATGGTACAAAATTCGTATCACGTTATCTAGGTTCATGGCTTTACCCTAAATTACGTTAAATTGTAACTGTTCCTTATCACCATGTTAATTTTTGTTTGATACATAACTTACATGAGTATTGGGTATTTTAAACTGTAAGTGAACATTATTAAAAGAACAATGAACTGACAAACACATATATGATTTATACTTGTACGTTACAGTCTGTAAAATGAACGGTGGCGTTTGGGACCGGCCAGACTGCATGAGGTGCCCTCACTGACGCACGCACACTCACAGCCGGGCCGCGCGCCACAGGTATGATTCGCAAAGTGTACCGTCCACTACATAATTGCAACTTTTTAAATTTGATTTTAATGCCAAAAAACGAAATTACCATATTTGTAACCTCCACGAAATTTTAAGAAAAGTGAGTCTAAACACGACATAATTGCGACAAATCTGTTTTGAACGCTATAAACATCTGATCAAGCGACTAATCTTGACGTGGACAGATTAAAAAAATTATATATAATGTTACACTCAAATCCAAATTTTATTCTTTCGTATTCGTACAATAATATACATGGTAATCGTCAGTGAAATATAAATAACTAAATATGTACACAAATTAGACATACATACTATTATAGGTCCACATAAGTAACAATAAATCCTATTTCCTACAGCCGAAATTATTCATGTTACCAGTAGTCTTAATCTTAGTAATACTGTAATAGCTTTAACCTTTCCTTGTATGACATTTATCGTCAATGCAAACAAATCTATAATAATTTTTAAAATGATTTTGCGAATATATTACAGAATGCGACTACTCTACAATATAATTGGTGATTTTAATATTTGTATAATAAATAAGAATAAGCATAACTCATTAAGCATACAATTATGTAAGAAAATTTAACCACAAACATGCAAACTTAAATATTAACATTTTAAATTAATGGTACATAATTATTAGTATTATTCATAACAGGCAATCACTCATTATGACTGTAAAGGGCAGTGATTGCTTGTTGATAGTTGTTGTTTGGTATCATTTTTCTTAGAATTTTGCGCAGAATTCAAAAACAATAACGGTTTTGCAATTTTTTAGCACCGTAAAAAAATGCTCTTGCGCTTAGAAATGTCCAGTATGTAAGTCACGGCGGCCATCAAGGGGCAGCTATAATCCACTGCGTCTGTATTAGTGAGGATGAAAGTCCCAACCGCCACCGTTCATTTTACAGACTATAATAAACTTGTGTTGATAACACAATGCATTTTTGTCTTCACTCATTCCTATCATTTATACTTTAACCCTTTAAAGAATGGTCCAATTTTTCATATCCCCCCCCCAAATTGCTCGTTTGGCAATGAACATTGATGAATATTTATAAAAGTACAGTGGGTACCCAACCATTAGGGCAGTTTTTGGTTTCGTCTCACTTAATGTCCGTTTCTGCTACTCGATAGACATCATTTGTGAAGGGTCTGACGTTTTTTGCTGACGAAATTTAAGCCTCCTCGGCTTTCTTCTCGAGTCAATTTAGATGCGATTGCGACGTCAACCAAATTTTAAATCTCGACAAATTCAGCATCACATTCTTTGTTTGTGTCGGTTAGTCGACTTCCAGTCATTGGGCTACTGATTTTTTTATCTACCAAAGAATTTTATTTCAGATTTTATATCGAAATTAAGCTTCCAATGTTTGAGGGTTGCAACCAAATTTGTCTTCATACCTCGTAAATTTTTCTCTGGGCAACTATCTTATCAGATTTAAACTTCCTGCTTGTTACTCTGACATCTTACACAGCCCTAACCCCAATTTCCCAGTTTCATCGATAAATACAAAAACATATTCGCTGTCTTTGGCTTCGTCTGTAATGAAGGCCATTATGTGCATGCCACAATGAAAGTCGCCAATTACTTACAACGTCATCCGAATTCGTTCTATACCCGTAGAACTTTCGAACTTTATAGCTCAGTGCTCGTCACATTGTTATGTGATGTGCCGTCACGTTCAGTTATGCAGTCGACATTGTTAGCTAACGTGATTAATTTCCTACAGTGCCGCGACAAATTGTTCTTGTATTAAATAGTATTATTTATAGTATAATTAAATAGTATATTGTTGTTATTTAATTGGGATACAAATCAGTGAATACTGGGAGAATATAGTTTTGAATTTATTTATTAGAAAAAAAGTAGGTGTTGTTAATTAATGTAGCGATAGAAAGGGCTCCAATGATATTGTGCTTATCATAATTATAGTTGTAGTTATAACAATAATTATCATCATCAAAACCGAATTTGGAAACCCGTAAACAGAAGAAAGGGCAAGTGGATAGGCGAGGCGTAATGACTATGTAGTTGCTTAATGGAGATAAGATTGAAAGGAAGAAGCGAAATAGAAAGCCTACGGAGGCAGTTTATGCATGTTGTGTTGGAGGAAGTAGGAGTTGTAAAGGTATCAGGAGTTGAAGAAATTGGCAGTGACTAGGAACCCTGAGGTAGGAGACCAAAGTAGTCACCTACTGTTCCCTTTGGATCGATTGACCGAGAAGAGAAAGAAGAATGACGTGGATAGCGATCATTTAACTGAAAATCAGTTTACCACCAGAAACCCAAAACAGTCGTAGTTTTTATTAACGCTATTTTCCAAATCAGTCGTAATTCCACTGAGCAAGCTGGTTGTTCCAAATATGATGTCGTTGTCTGGAAACTGTGAGGAACGGCAACATTCCGCAGAGGAGGCCGAGGCTCGCGTAGAGGTGCTGCGTCAGTCGCGGGGGGGGGGGGGGCACGTTAAAATTATAACGTTCTGAAGTCGGTTGTTTCAGCACGCTTTCCCTATGTCGTCTTGTGTAGTAATATCACATGGGACTCCATTGTGTTCGGGTATTTGTGTTTCAATTAAGCGTATCCATTATTAAACTGCCGAAAAACTGTGTAACGTATAATGTTTATAATATCTCTCTCGAGAGTCATGTTAACTCTCTCAGTTAAATAACCCGAAACAATGGCGTGTAGTTTAATCCGAATCAACTTAGCGGTTACTCTGCAGATCACTTCTTCATACTTATTGTGTCTGCGATTAAGTTCACGACGCGCCTCGTCAGTAACATCACTCTCGTACTTCGTACTATCCTCAAGTAAACAGACAGTATCCTTCCAAGCGCAGTTGCTTTACCAACATTTACAACTCTCCTAATCACATAGGTAAGGGACATGGAGGCCAGGTGAGCAATTTCTCCGTGGTAAGATTAGACTACTTTTTCTTGTCGGTCTATTTATAGTGTGTTTTTCTAGCATCCCCAGTTCTTCAGTCTTTCCCTTCAAAACGGTGACTTTTTGAACTATTGTAAGACTAAAAAAAAACTATTTATTCTTCTTAGCTTTTCAAATGTGTCACCGAACTGAGTGGCATGTGTATGTGAAAATATTGCCATGCACCAGAAAGTTGAAAACGCATTTTGAACGTTGAAAACTATCATTTCTGATTGAAGGAGCGAAGTTAGTTCTCAGTTTTAACGCGATCGTTTGGTATTTCTCTCTCGTGTCTATCTTCTTTTGGAATATGTCTCACGATAATTTTCGCACGCATGAACCGATTTTCGTAAAACTTGGCCTGCGTGTCCATACGTTTACCCTACAAAAGACTTGTTTTCGAAATTGATTCTCCCAAAAATAGGCGGGCGGGAGGCAAAAATGTGAGCGGATCAAAATTGTGAAAATATCCCAAAAGCCCGTGTGGGATATCATATTAAAGGTAATTTTAACCAAAATCTGAATATATTGTTCCTTTTTGAAAATATCAAAATTTTTGTTCGTTAGGTAGCGAAAAGTAGGTGAGAATTTAATCAGATATCTGTGTGGAGTGTCAAGTTTTAGAAATTTCAAAATTTTGGGACCCCAGGGCCAAAAAAAGAGATAAATTTTTTTTTAATTGTGAAAACCAACAGGGTGTCTGACTAAAAGGAACTGTAACCCGAATCCGAATTTTAGTGTTTTTGGGTGATTATGTGCTTTACAATTATAAAGAAATTATAATTTTGAAAAATTATCTAATGTCGACATTTCTGTAATAATACATGTAGTTCCTTCAAAATAGTGAGCGAGTTCAGAGAGCATACTAGTTATCAAAACTACTAAAGGGCAGGAACTGTTCTCTTCGGTTTGTCAGCACACCGTTCTGACTCACGTTACGGTAGCCGTGCCGTACAGTGCGGCTCTAAGCTTCTGCGGGTGAAACCTTAAGGAATTCACGAAGCCACACATTAGATATGGCATCAGACCGCAATGTTTGTTGTGTTGCAGTACCATCGGCAACAGACATCGGTCTGCGTAGTGCTGCGATCCGGACAACACATATATTCCAGCGTGCCAACACACCTTTCTACCCCTTTTCGTATTCGTTATTCGCAAGTAATATCGAAACTAGTGGTTTGCCACTGAGGGAACACAGGCAAACAATAGTAGGAAACGTATTGCACAATTCTCTCCATAATCCATAACTCTAAAGAATAAGACAGTTATTATTGAGGACTACGTAGGAGGCGCGATTCAAAGGCAGGAAGTGTTAATACAATAATAGTAAGTTTTTGATTGTTTTTAATAAGTACGCACTACTTTTCTTCATTAATGAAGTTTTACTGCTGTAACCGATCAGTCCTTCTTCTCGCCGCTACCATTTAAAGAGAATGCGTCTACAAATGCGCCATGTACTTAATAGATCAACATGACTTCGTCGCGACCCAGTCATTGTTTGGAACGGAATGGAATGAAGTATTCGCGAGTATCAGGAAATGTGAGCTCAAACGATCAGCAGTTTTATGGGAGGAAGTAATCGTTAACTTTACAATGCTGTATTCGAGTCGCCGTCAGCGTCAATTGTATTTGATACTCCTTAATACTTGGTATTAACATGAGACCGGTTTAAGCCAGTTTCACGGCTCTCGGACCATGTTGGTCAATCTTTCTTAACTACGACCACGGTGTAAAAATATACTCTTTTTTACTGTACGTTTCTGAATAAGGTGAATTCATTTTCTTTTTAATTAAGTCTATCGTTGTGATCTAGCTGATAAATAGCGAATTTCTTGCACTTCTGTTTTTTTGCTTAGAGGAAACGGTTTGATATATATATTATAGTGTTTGGGTATGACAAGCAGAAAAGTAGTAATTGATATTCTTATGGTTAACTAAGCGTTGTATAATCAGATCAGCTAAACTGATTTAAATATTTAGGAATTAGTTTTACCATGGGAACAATAATTTTCGCCTGGTTTTGCCCTACACAGTATTCGACTGTCCAATTTTTGTCCCTAATGTCCATTGTTCCCAATAATTGTTTGTCGTGCGCAGCAATGTACCCAGCGTTGGGAAGTAGTTATGTAAGACGTCAAGATGTCTAAAGGCTTCAAGGAAGGTGTTCTCGACGGCCCAAGGGGAGAGGAAAAGGAGGTGAAATGGTAAGTCGGAACCCACAACTTCCTCCTCCTCCGCCATCCATCTCACCCTCGGACGACCCACTTGCCTTCTGCCAATGGCTTTATATTTCAGCCCCTTTATATTTGGCGATCGATCCTCCGTAATCCTTTGCAAATGATAAAACCATTGTCTTCTATAAGTTTAAATTATTACATTTACTGAATAACTTTTACTTCAACTTATTTTCTTGTATCCTCATTTCTTCATTTATCTTGCAATGTACAGTGTAAAATATTTTAAAGAAACTGCATTTCAGTACTCTGAATCTGCTGCATTTTTTTTTCGCCATGACCCACATCACACTCGCCTTTGTCAAAGTGGTTATTGCAATTGTCTTGTAAAAATTAATTCTTGCGTGTATCTTTTTTTATTTCTAAGAGTTACTATGAGTTCCACAAATATTCTTAAATTTATTTTATTTTATTTTTTTTTAATCAGCTTTAGACTCATACCTAACTTCACATCCGAGATATTTAAAACATCACGTTTGTTCTAAAGTACTGTTGTTTACAACATCTGATGTTACATCTTGATTGTTTATAGTGTATATCTTTCGAGGTTTATAGACGTCTCGTATATAGACAACTCTCAGCGGCGACATCTTTGACATACCATTGCCTATACTGAAGATATATTCTGCACGAGCCGTTCACTCTGCTATCGAATTCGTAATCTAGGGCCCAAGACAGCCGGAAAGAGGAGATTTTCCTAACGAATTTCGTGGACGTTAGCATTCACGAGCAAAAATTGTTGTAGATAGTAGTGTTCTGGAGCAGTCAGTAATTTTACAAACAAGCAGTCAGTGTCTTACATTACAAACAATGATGTGGTGAAGCAGCTGCACAAGTTCAACCGTATGTGGAGAACCGTCAGGAGAACTCTAAAATTAACGAGTGAAGAAACACGTGGGGAAAACCCCACACTTCTCTATGGGTCTGAGAATTGGACTGTAATGAAAACATCGATGTTCGGCAGGAACCGAATGTTGTAAGTATACTTGTTAGAATTGCCCAATATCGCCTAAAATGTTTGGAAATCGTCATCGAATGGACGACTCCCGCATCCCCAAACAACTATGGAATTATAAACTGAAAGGACGGAGAGGTGTGGTGCGTCCGAAGAAGCGTTGGAGTGACCGGGTTACGTCTATCTGCTTGGGATCGGAACAAACAATTTTTGGTTTACTCCTTGCTGAAGATGATGACGTTAATATTACGCGATAAATTCTGCTAGTGTAGGCTCTGGGTCCATACTTCGATAACATCCCTTGAGTTTCCACTTTTGTTAGGAGGTAAAAAATACCAGGAGAGAGAGATAGGAAAAGTGTGTGTCATCATGTGTCGACCATAGAAAATTATAATCTTTATCTTGAACGCGGTTGCTCTGGTTATCGTGTCACTTTCAGAACGTGTTACGTAGCAAACGACCGCCTGTAGACTGTTCGACTTGTTCCGTTTCCTTGTCCTACAAATTCCTCGTTCCTTTATAGTCAGTGTGCCGCCTCCGGAAACTCGTTCGGTCACATAGATATTTCAGACCGGTATACATCTAAACACTCGTAAATATCTGCTCCAGCTTATGACAAAGACTTGACAGAGACATAGGGCAGAATATTGGTTACCGGCTGTATGAGACGTGACGAACAGAATTCCGAGCGCGTGTTCTGAATTTAGTTGCCAAGATAAAATCCGACTATAATCACCCAGGATTATTATCAGTAACGTTTTATCAAAGCTAATCTGACTGCGAGTGGAGTGTTAACTACACGCTCGCTGTTTCAGTAGCAACTGGCCTATTTGTTACTAGTGACCGAAGCCCTGACAGTAAAACACAGAGCAGGGCCAGGTCGCGGGCCGAAGGATCGGACAGGCACCTGAAGGTGCAGGAATGTTTGGAGGCTATAGACCTCTTCGAATTCGTTTATCTTAAGTAACTTGGCAAGGAAGGAATTCACTGGATGTTTGTTGTCCCTTGCCAACATGCAGCAGTCGGCGAATAGCCAAGAGAGACCAGATCCTGCATGATGTATCGGGAGAGGTATGATAAGGGATTCCCTGGGAAACAATCTTGACTTCTCTGTCTTCAGAGAGAGCGAATGTATGGAAGGAGATATTCCGCGCCGCCAGAAAACGCTGGAAAACACGGAAGTCTTGGGTGGATTTGGCCGTCGGCTTCAGCAGAGTGCGGAACACTTCGCCTCAACTTTAGCCAAGGATACGACAGAACGGAGGGTGGCCAAGATTTAAGAATAGTTAGGATTGTCTGGGAGGACACTTTTGGAAAATATAAAGGACACTGATTGGCGCTTACCTTTATTAGCGCTCTGGTCAGCTGAGGCGGGAGGTGCACTGGAGGGCAGCTTGCGCTTGCGTTTGGCGTACACAAGAGAAAACTGGTCATCTCCTGATCCATCACTTTCCATGTTCACTGTCACGGTCATTACCATTATCAGTGGTAGTAATGTGACAGCGGGCGTAAATAGTAGTGCGTGATGTTGACTGTTGATTACTTCCATATCAAAAGATAGGCCTAATTTTGATTTTTTCTTTATTCGTAAGGAGAGTTAGAATTATCTCCCCCCGCATAGCTGTTGAACACTGGTTCTTGGCGTGTGAATATAATATGACTCTGAAAGTGGGTCTGCCCCCCGCCCTCACACTCACACACACACACTCTCTCTCTCTCTCTCTCTCTCTCTCTCTCTCTCTCTCTCTCTCTCTCTCTCTCTCTCTCTCTCTCTCTCTCTCTCTCTGTTCCGTATAAATATGGAACGTGTGCTCTAAATTGTAACTCTTCTGTTGTTTCTTATTTTTATCAGTAAAATTAAACAACGATAGTTATTTGTTCGCTTATTAATTACCTGAAGATTACCGTATTAAATAAAGACTTCATTGTTCATATTCGCGTTTACATCTTTAATTACTACAACTATTTTCCCAACGTTTAAATTCTTTCATTTCTCATTGCGGTTCTCTCTCTCTCTCTCTCTCTCTCTCTCTCTCTCTCTCTCTCTCTCTCTCTCTCTCCACACTCGTTCACGATGTGGGATCACAACACAGCTTAATTGCAAAATAAATTATTCAGCGACGAACTTGCGCCGGCCTTCCTACGCACGCGCGTCATTCTGAACATATAAAAATTACATTTATCCTTCGAATCGAATCGAATTCGCGGCGGTAAAAAAAAAACACATACATTTACTGGGCAGGGGCCAAACAAATCCACGCTAATTTGTTTTCAACGGATTTAATTAAAACGGTGTAATTAAAAATGAAACTACTACTGACCGTTTTAGATTTTATAATCTCTTTCCGGCTTGAGTAGAAGCGACAAATACGTGTAACATATAACCAGAACGAGAGCGAGCGCGTGATCGTGTGTTAGCCTACATGAAATCGATTCTGCGGCGACTGCAAAACCCTGAACACAGTAACACGAAAAGCGGAGAACAAGAGTGGGTTATTGGTTTAAATCGATAGTAGTTAATAGGTTGAATGGACACTAATAAGAGCCGGTTTTAACCCCCTACGAAAGTAATAAATATTGAGTCTGTAATTAACACTGTAGCATCGCTGTACACACGCGTTATCATGTGTAGTTACTGGACGTACAGTACCTATGTGCCACAAAAATATTTACAATGCAAAAATACAATACCGATATAGCACACAAGCGTGGGCTTGTGTGTGTGTGTGTGTGTGTGTGAGAGAGAGAGAGAGAGAGAGAGAGAGATTTGTCTTCTCCATGGCCTAGTTCAGTGATTTCTAACTGGCGGCCCGCCGCATGTGGCTCGCGACCTTCTGTTATAACAAATTTAATAATTTACTTTATTCATTTTAATAATGAAATATTATTTTAACTGACAATGGTCCTACAGGAGTAACGTACATGTTCCGGTGCAGAGATATGGACACTGAAGATAGAGGATGAGAAAAGATTAGAAGCATTTGAGACGTGGGTTTGGCGAGCAATAGAAAAGTGAGGTGGGTTGATAAAGTAAGGAATGATGAAGTTTTAAGAAGATTGGGGGAAGAGAGAAGAATCCTGAAGGTAATAGAAAATAGGAAAAGGAATTGGTTAGGTCATTGTTTAAGAAGAGACTGCTTGCTTACAACTGCCATGGAGGGTGTCATAGAAGGAGAAAAAAGAAGAAGCGTAGAAGAATGAAGTTAATAGATAGCATTAAAATCGGAGGGTGTTACGAAGACACAAAAAGACTGGCATGCGATAGGACAGCTTGGAGAGCTTTTACCATTTGAAGACCTGCCTTAGGGCAAAACACCAAATAACTCTATTCATTTTAATAATGAAATATTATTTTAACTGACAATGGTCCTACAAGAGTAACCTACATATTTCACTGATTCACTAATAACCCTACAGTAAACTTCAATTTATTACTTTACTGGAATGTGTATTTTCTCTGGTTCTCGTTTATTTTTATCACACTGCAAGACGCAGGCTATTTCCTTCCATCCCTCGACCAGACAAAACGGACGCCGATGTGTCTTTTTCTGATGTGTCGTCCTTGATACGTAATCAGTCGCATTTGTTAATCAGAGTTACGTTTAGGTATTTTCAAACTACAACTCGACACACGTAAGACCCGCTCACCAAGTTTTTGGAATTCATTACAATCTACCACCACTACAATAACACTGATAACTTCAGGGAACAAACAGTGAGACATTTCTAACAGACGTTATCAATAATCTCAACGAATTCAATAATATAAAATCAATATGAAATTCCAAGGCACAAATTAGTGAGTGTCCGATTAAATAGGAAATATAAGTGGATTCGTAATGATTAAAAATCTCCAAGCTGCTGGAAAATAGCAGAAGAATCAAGGAATTATAAAATACCTAATTTTTGTAACCGCTGAACCGTTAAATATATGTAGTAAGATATTGTTACGACGGTCTAACTGACCGTCGTATGGTACAGTGGAAAACAAAATACAAGACACCAATTAAGTCACTAATCACCAGTTTTAATTATCACAATTAAAGAGTTTGTAATCAACAAGATAGTCTCTTACAACAAATCAAATAAAAATTGTTCACACGCAATAAAAAATGTCAACAAATAGAGTATCGCACAATTATAAAACACATAACACTTCGCCACAATACTTCGAACCGCACTAGAATAAATCGCCACTTAAACGTACTGTGTAATCGCCCGACAATAACTGAGCTAAACGCCGCTGAATTCTTTTATTTATACCCCGCTGAGATTCCAGCATATTCAATAATACGTGTCTACTAGAAAACACTAGAACGTAATTGCGGACGCGTAACAAGTGTCACGTAATTCTCCTTCATCTCAAAGTAGCAGCAACGTGTACGCACACACATTACAGCCGGGCTCCGCTGGAATAGCCGACAAACACGTAGCATGATCTGTAATGTCGTAACATATACTGTAAATTTCCACTTGTTTTTACAATTAAATACTGCCTGAATTGTCGGAATGATGTTTATGATGCGGCTCGACGATAGGTTTCCGAGTTCAATTGTGGCCCTCAATCGCTTTCAAGTTGGAAACTACTGACCTAGTTGCTACGACGTCGCTTCCGGCGTAAGAGATGGCGGATCAAGTTTCGCGGAAGATCTGTCATGAGGCTGGCTCTGTTCCGTTCGCTTTCCGAAGACGGCTGAGGGACAACGAGCTCGTTCACTGGGTACGAGATTTCATCGTATTCAGAATATTTCCGAAACGATACTGTATTCTAATTCGACAGTGGCTAATGTATTTAGCTGTAGATTATGCGGTGGATTATGATCGGGCCTCTCGGCCCACGGCGTGACTTATCGTTTTACGCAACAGCTTGCTAATTATTTATACGTAGAATCATAAAATGTTTACCGTTTGCAATAAAATAATACGGCATTCAGCACATACTAAGCGCTAAAAAGTAACTTGTATGCTCCCCGAGTTCCAGAACTCGCTCACTGTTTTGAACAAAGTACATTTATTATTAGGTAGGCCTACACATTTGTAGGCCTATTACATAATTTTTCAGTTATTAGAAAAATTACGAAAATCCCGATTGCCCTACCATATTTTCTTTAGTAATGTAACAATTGTTGAGCAGTCATACAATAACCTCTAAAACGTTCGATCTATTTTGTTTTAAATTCCCTTTTGTCTAGTCCCGAATGGATTTTTACAATTTTTTAAAATTTTACAACCAATTTTCGGGCCGAGGTCCAAAAATTTTTTAATTTCCAAAACTGTACAGTATATTCACATTTAGGTTAAAATTCTCTTTAATTTCATATCCCAGTTGGAATTTGCTATGTTATCAGACTTTTGCCTCAGTTTTTAGGGCCTGGCGTCCAAAAATGTTGAAGTTTCCAAAACCCTAATAATACTATATTCAGCTTTTAGTTAAGATTCCTTTTAATACGCCACGTGAATTTTTTTCGATTTTATCAAAAATTTTCATCCACTTTTTGGCCTCCGGCGTCCCAAAATTTTGAAAATTTTAAAAATGAACGCTAATGCTAATTTTAAAATGCTAATTTATATTTTGATTGATTTCTTTTAATTTGATGTATCCCTAGTGACAGTACGACTTTTTCCAAATTTTGACCCTCATATTTTTGCCTCCCGCCACTTTTATTTTTTGGGAGGGATCAGTCTCAAAAACAGTAAGTTTTGTAGAGTAAAAGTATGGACACGCGTGCCACGTTTTACGAAAATCCAGTTTTACGCGTTCAAACGTTATCGTGAGACATACCCCCAAACAGATAGAAAAACAAATGGCAAACGGTCGAATTAAAACTGAGAACCAGCTTCGTTCGTTCAATTCATAATAACATTAAGAATAATGATCGTTCTGTGTACCAATTGTGTATTAGTCACACGACAAAATTCTGTAATTACAATAAGTAGAAAAGGAACACCTACTTGTTTGGACTAGTCTTCAATGAATCATTAATGACTGTTCGCCGGCCGGGTGTGGGTATGCTTGTGTGGTGTCACTATATAAAGAGTTTGTTAAAAATCGAATGTATATACGTAATATGTGGAAGTGTGAATGTTTTAAAGTTAGATACTCGCCTTTATAGATCGTTCGCTAACTGTGATGTAGTCCTACTGACTAAATAACAAGGCACATGGTTTATTTGTAAGCGCTATCATCTTATGTAAGATGTACCTTAGATACTTCTTATCTATTTATTTGTGTAAGTCCTTACGCTAACTTTTTTAATGTCGTGCGTTTCTGTTCGTCTATGATATTTTTTAATGTGATATATTTTGTATTTTGTGTTCGTGTGAACTTATGCGTGAATTTCATTTGTTTCAGGTTGGTCCCTGTCTGTTTGTGATAATTGTATCTACAAATTTGTGCAGACAATCGAGGTAAGGTAGGCTATATGTACAACAGTGTCTGCCATTAACCGCGTTGCGGAAATTTTTGGTCCTTTACTTGTATCGTTGTATCCTTTATCACGCTCATTCGCGTACAATGCAGCCAGGTTGCCGGCGCAGCTAGCATCGTATAACGAAAGCAGATTATAGGCACAAAACAGTACAGATTCAGTCACAGTCATGGAGTTAAGCTGTGAAGAAGCTTATGTGTTTACTCATTGCTTCAGAAGGTTTCGCTAAAACTGGAACTGGTGTCCATGAAATTAATCTCTTATCACCTTACTTGCAACATCCATTTCCTTTTATATATCTTCCCAACAGGCATGTACAACGACCCGGTTGGAATATTCCTTCAGTCTCTTGCCCTAAATTTTAGGATTCATTAAAACGTTGGATATCAGTGTTTCCGTATCCATTAGGAAAATAAGAAACGTAACTCAAAGCAATAAAACACATACAGAACGCTCGTACTCGGGGCTGGTTTTCTGAAACGAGAATGAACAATTCATTCCGGTAAACTGTCTGAGTTGGACTACACGCGTGTGCCGTGCCGGCTACCACTATACGCGCTCTCGTCTAAACACAGGCGACTACCTGTCGCGCCGGTCGGCACCGGTTGTCGGAATCCGAAAACGTACCAAGCACTGTACGCGTACCCTTTCGCGTTATGTATACTTAATGTAGTGTGTTAGCAATATTCACGTTTTGCGTTAAGAAATAATGTTTTAAAAATGCATTTATGTGGTATAGCACTTGAGCGATATGTGTACAGTAGGAATAATAGAGAAATACAAAATTAGATGCAAATTTAACTTGCAGTATTACAGGGAATACTTGAGTAATTAAATTGAAGATAAAGAGAGAAACGATTAACAGATACAGAGAAATATTTTAGAAAGACGAATAGCAAAACCAAAGTTTTGTATAAACATTATTAAGAACGATCAGTAGTCTATAATACGCCGACGAAAAGAATGCTGTGCGCATTCACTGTCAAAGGTCCTACAGGCCACCTTAGAATACGAGAGTTTGGTGAAAACTCCCTGAGCTGGATAAGAAAACAACTACTTTTTGTTTGAATTTGGATTTGCTTGTCAGTATAATCGCCAGATAGCTCAACACGCGTTTCCCAGCGATGTTCTGGAGCGACTATAACAGACTGATAAGCCGACAAGCCGACTTGTCCAAAAATCAAAATAACCATTTGTGGCTGACCCGAGTTTCGCCGCAAATCTTTCACAACCGAGCACCTTATTTTTATGTTACGAGAGAAGTAGAGATAGTTCGGGGGCTAAATTTGGCCTGTATGCTGAGCGGTGAGCAAGCAAATCGAACCTTCAGTTCTTTGGTTTCAGCCAGTGCAGAAATTGCTGTGTGAGCTGGTGCACCGTTTTGGTAAAACGTCAGTGTTTTGTTAAATATAGCGATATTCACTTGATTTTATCGTTTATATGACGTAATAAATTCTCATAATACTCGCCACTAATTGTTTTCAAGGTAATCAATGAAGAGTGTTCTACGCGCATCCCAAAACTGTCGTTATAAGCTTACCAGCAGATGGAGTTGTCTATCTTCTTTGAATTTGGGTCGCCTTTCGTGGTTCATTGTGTTGACTTCTATTTTGCCTAAGGACTGTTGCAGTGGACCGAAGTCTCATCAACGTTTATGAGTCGACGTAAAAATTTGGTTAGAGTGTGCTTATAGAATGCTAAACAATCTGAAATAGAATGTTGAATCATTCGTTGACACTGTTTTTGTCAGGTTTGAGCAAATGCGACACCTATCTTGCCCACAGCTTTGTCGTACCCAAATTTTCGTGTCAGTTATTGCGCACGCGTTCCGTTGATACGTCAGAAGTTTTTACTATCTTACTCTAATTCACTCTGCTATCTGCCAAAGGGATCTAGTTAATTTTTTCAATAGTTTGTAGCGCAGTTATATGGCAGGAACTGAATATTAGGACTGTACTCGATAGAATTGCCGTATATCGGCTAAAATGGTTAGGACATCCATACGCTAAATTGTTTCTCTCCATGAGGACTCCATTGCGTGGTTCATCAGTTTGGCTCGTCCGCCCCTTTTTAGATTTAGGATTGGAGTGCTTAACTGTTGTATTCGATGGAGAAAAGAGGCCTTAAACGTTGAATATAGGTATTTTTTATATATCCAAATACTTAACTTATACTTTATATATCCAGATATCCAGGTACTTAACTCTTCCAAAAAAGGATTTAATCACACCCACCGATTAAACTTTCCACGAAAAATTTCCAAACTGTTCGCTGTTAAAACAATGCTTGATGAGCTTATTGTGGTGGACTGTGAAACTGTTACTAAACAACTCATTGACTTGAAATGTCTTAACTTCAAGTCATCCTACGAAGGATGAAATCATACAACACGATCAAAATAATGAACACAGTGGCGCCATATCTCTGTGAAGCCCGCAACTGTTCCTAGGTACTCCACTATAAATCACGTAATTCGAGACACATTACGCTCAAAGGGGACGTTAAACAATTCCTTGTCACAGACACCAAAACAAAATTCCCATGAATAAACAGAAAGAAAACACAAATATAAGCCCTATGAACAAGCGTGCACTTCTACAAAGTCGTAACGCCAGCTTCTGAAATGACACAGCACGTTTGGACATGCAAATAATAGATCGATAGAAGCGTCTTCGAATTAAACCCTGAAGAGAAAATGAAGCGAGGAAGTCCGAGACGATTGAAATTCAAGAAGCGGTGGGAGAACGGAACTAGGATACAGACAGACAACAGACTGTTAACATTGGACAAGATGTACCAGCAGTTCAAATATTCTTTCTTACGAAAAAAATAAAAGAAAAATTAAATAAACATGTTAAATAGAGGTCGTTAAAAAAATAAAGGTAAATAGTAACAGACATTGATGGACAGATGTGCAAGGAGTTCCGATAGGTCACAACTAGTTTTTTCTCGTGAACTGATAAACCTTTAATTTACTTGAACCTTCGTAAGCGCGTATTAGCTTTTCCATAAAGTATTCAGCACGTCCGTGGCAGTTTTGACAGTAATCATAAGCTGTCAATCAAATTGTAGAAACACGCCCTTCCCGCTAATGCGGTATAGAAATATTTTTGTAGGTTATTTTAATTCTGACGTACTTCTTGGCATCAAAAAAAGTCTGTCAAGAATTTATTGCCGAAATTAATGTGCGTTGCTTCCGCGTATGTTATCAGATTATTATTAATGCTTTTCCATATTTCTCATATATCTGAATTGTGTGTGTGTGTGTGTGTGTGTGTGTGAGGGGGGGTGCGTGCGTGTAAAATTACATATTCTTATTATGTTGTATTATACATACATTGTTGTTTAGATTACACACACACACACACACACATACGAGTGTGGTGTGTTGCGATGTACAGTGGTCGCATAGAATAAGTAGACGGTTATATCGAATATTGGAATGCTTCGTATTTATTAATGATTTTTTTCAAATTGCACTAATAATTTAATGTTGTTGTTCCTGATAACAAAATAAAATTAATTAACTGTCTGTGTTGACCCTTTTTTGCAAACTTAAAATAATTTTCTCTTATATTCAATTACATAAAGATTTAATTTATACGAGTTCTTTTGTCTTTACGTTTATAAGTGAAAATCATAAACGTAATCAAAAGCCGTAAATTTCTTAATTCACTTAAACTATTATCAGTTTATTGATTGATCATAATAATTTCATTATCCCTTTATGATGGACATGGAAATAATAGATTGACAAAAGCGTTTTTGAATTAAACCCTGAAGAGAAAATGAAGCGAGGAAGTCCGAGACGAAGAAGCTAAGCGTGCTCTTCGACAAAGACGTAACGGCAGCGTCTGGAATGACACAACACGTTTGGACGTGCAAATAATAGACACCGACCGGTGATATTATAAAAGTGCGATGTCGATGCTCCGGTCCTGGTAAGCGGCTGCAGTTGTTCCTTCTGGATAGACGTCAGGATATCGTTGCGATCTCCTCCTGTTGTCCAGCGTTCAGGGTTGGGTACTTCTACAATTTGTAGTTAATTAATATTTAATAGTCATTTATTCTGTGTATTAAAACTACACAGTACTCCAGTAAATTTGAAGTGTTCTTATAAATGCCTATGCGGACAATCTTGTACTATACCGTATTAGCACTCGACATGTAATCTACTCGCGATGTTTCTGACTGGTGCTCGTGCACTATTGTAGACCAATCGTATAAACGAGTAGCTACGACCACGCGTTACTGAGTTCAGAGAGATTCTGAATTATACGCTGTGAAGAATAAAATCAAATGAGATTTTAAACAAATCTCTAGGGTTCATTGGCTGAAAAATTCCCTTTCTCTGCATTTTCAGTAAAGATAACGTTCTTCCTGAAAAAGACTGTCTACGGACAAAGCTAAGCTTGCAAATAAAACCAGTCTAATTTTATTACTTTTCTTTAGGGTCATAAAACTGTCTTTATAAAAAGACTCTTGTATTTAGTCCTTTAATTAATGAACGAATATTACCACTGATAGGTCTTTTAAATATATACTAGTGCAAGTCTCATGTCAGAATTTTTAATTTCACGAAAGTTATTTAATTTAATGTGTTTTTTATTATTATCCCGTAAATCTAATCCCACACACGCGCACTCGCCATATTACTACGCATATTTTCGCACAACTTCACAACATTAATTAATTTTTTTTACTGTCAAAAATTAACGTGAACTACCAAATTTAACGTACCACTTTTTGTAGTACGTTGATGTCATAGACCTTGGTTTGAAACTAATGAAATAGTTGTCGCGTCCGTAATTCTACCACGTTATAATTGTAACCTGTTCAGTCTCCACTGCAACCGTCTCTGCAAGTGTCTGTTCACAGATCTTGATTATAATCCACTATGAATAGGTTCATAATCCACTGTCCGATTAACTACTCTCTAATCTTCCATTTCCTAGTGTCCTGTATAGGCCTGCATGTTGTTTTCTTTCTCCTGTTTTATTGTTCATAGAAAATTATTTAGATCGGCTGTTATGACAAGTGGTTTCTGTAAACGTAGGTTAATTGCAAATTATCATGCTTTAAATTAATATTTTTAGTAACTAACATGAATAAAGAAACGATTACGTCCATATTCGCGTTGGAATGTGCATTTGATTGGAAATAGGAGTTTGAAAATAGGTTTATACTTTTTGTATAACATTCAGAGAAGGAGTATGAATTCTCTGACAGATACTGATACCCGACAGTTCAGCATGAGCACACAAACTGCTGAGTATAAACGTAGCATCCAGTGAAAATCATCACGAATCCGACCGACTGGTTTAGCGATCCACGCTCAGACCATTACGCCAAACGGAAGATAATCCCCTCTCGTCTGTGCTGTGTGTTCATCGTGTTAGCCAGACGGTAATTGCTGGGAAACGTTTAGGGAAGGGTTCGAGGGGAGCAGGCGTCTGATTGATAATAAGGTCTGTCAGTCAACGTACTTAGGCAAATTGTTAAGCCGACGGAGCGTTGCACTGGAACAAATTCGATGCAGGAGATGTCGGCGTTGCATTTGGGTTAGGGTCGTTCGTCTGTCAAGTAAAAATAGAAGGCAATTGTTCCAGCCCACGCGAATCAGTAATGGTACATGCTTAAACATGTTGTTTCTAAGTTTGTTCGTTGCGTAGGTGTTTTTATTCGAATGACCAAAATTAGATATTAATTAATTTTACTTTGATAAGTTGTTTCATGGATCCCCGGCGGCTTTGTGTTTATTATTGCAAAATGGTATAAACACAAAGTTAACGCTCGTGTTATAAACAGAAGCGACGAAATCGAAAATAGAATTAGTAAAGAAAATTATAGAGACCTAATATCGCGTTTTAAATATTTATATTGCAAGGTTTATTTTAACGTGGATGATAATGTGGTATTAAATTAAACAGGTTTAGACGCACGTGCGCGACGATTCGAAGAACACGTAAAGACGCATGATTTAGGTTTTTACGAACACCTAAATCCAGAAGTTGTCTGTACGATTCGAGACAGTAGAAACCTGACAGCCTTTCTTGAGAGGTGTACTTCGCCGACGGACTTACAAATATAGCATAAAGTGTCTACGGAGGAGACAGAGGAGAGAATCATATAACAGTTCGCCATCTTAATCGCACACTGTCTCTCTCTGTCACTTCATAATGACATGCTTCTGATATTCTCGCCAGTCTTGTTGCAGCCGATGTTTATACTATCAAACTCTGTACACGAATGTTGCGAAATGAATGAAAATCTTGATAGCCTCGCAACGAGGTGTTTGTCCACTGCGCATCTCTAAGCCACTGTTCAAAATCTGTCGTCTGTATTATAAACGGATTTCTAACAGAACGTGTGTGTGGTACGCGGTTGTACGTTACTATTAGAATTTGACCTTCATCTATAGTGGTGGGAACATCGTTTTTATATTCATAAATTGGATATGTTGGCTAAAATTATTCCAGATACTTAAGTAATTTGTAAGTTGTTATTTTATAAAGAGTACAATCGTACTTAGGTTCGAAACAAAATTAAATGTAGACAGACTGACAGCGTGTGAGACATATCTCCCTCCTGAAAACAACATTACAGATCTGGCGGTGGACTGGTATGGGTAGCTTGTCAGAAACGTCGAATAATTCGGTCAGAAATTATGAATTACGTATATGTTTAAAGAAGAAAGTATTGAGCTCTTTTCAATACAGTTGTAACGTATGATACCGAATCTGATTCGCGCTACAATAAGCGCAAACATTCTTACGCAAGTATTCTATACATTGAAAAATATTTGTGTAAAATGTTGTTCAAAGATATTTGTTTTTAAAAATTCTACAGAAGTGTAAAGTTTAAAAAAATTATGAAACCTCGAGAACTCCATAAAAACATAAATTTTAAAGGTACCTCATTTTATACAAATAAAACAGTAGAAATTTTCATTATTGTTTTCGATAAACGATACAGTACTTATATAGTTTATATTGTAAACCTTTTTTTTAATTTAAATGCTTTTGTAACAAAATATTACTATGTACCTATATCAGTTGCATAAAACAAAATGTATTACTTTATTTTGAGTATTTAAAATTAATTTTAATATATGTTTTTATGGTATGAAAGCCTTTCACAGGTGGTACATTCACCTTTAAAATGCTTTATTTTTTTCTCTACGACCGTTTTTATGATAATTTACATGTTACAGCGTCTGATAACAAGAGCCTTCTCGCGCGTCCGCGTGGGCCGCGTCTGTAAAGTTTTCACACAACTTTTCACCATTGATATCTCGGTGAGAATTGTTGATCTGACAGAAAAAAGTTTAAAACAAAAAATGTATAGAATTTTATGCTCTTACTTATTGGTGTCTTCTGTTTTTTATGATTGTGTTATTTTCCGAGATAATTACGAAGAATGCATTTTTTGTACTTTCCCCGTCGCTTTTTTCGAAATCCCGCGACGCAATTCTGGGAAACTTTTTTTAAATTCATTCTCATCCTTTAAATGCTCCATCCCAAAAATCTCAAAGACGCCACTTAATTCGAGATTTTCTCTTTTTTTTGGCTCCAGCGACTGCACTTTTGGTATCGCTAGCTTCAATAGAATTCCAAATAACACCGTACGACGAAGAATGGGTCCAATGGCTGTTTTACGTAAAATCATACCGCAGAATTGAACAACCGAGGCGCAGCATGGACGTTATCGGCATAGGAGGATCGTACCAACGTAGCAGACAGTGTTGCTGATAGCGTTCTTTGCTGGCACACGTCGGTGATTGTCATTTCTAATGTGCGTGCGTGTGTATTGTCACTGTTGTAACATTAATGGCTAAAGGACGGACTCGTTGTTTCATGTGGTAGTAATGAAATACGCACAGTATCGATTTCACGGCCACGTCAAACAATACGTTAGTAACCTTGTCTTACTAACCTGCCTTTTTTATATACCCTTTCCTGTCTCTTTATTATCTTCATTAATCACTTCTACTATTTCTTATGTACTTCCCAAGGTTTTTTTTTATTAATTTTACTAATCTATCTTACCAAATGATAAGAATATCGTCAAGTTTTGTGAATTTTAACATTAGGATAATAACATATTTATAGAAAAGAAAACACTTCGTGACTTTTATTTAAGATGATAAAAAAAATAAATAAGTACATGAAAGAAAGAAGGGAGATGAATGGTACTTGAAGGTGACCCAGATGGGAGGGAAAAGTTCCAAATACGTGGATAGCGGTGTCAGTGCCTATTCAATATCTACAGTAGACAGTAAATCTAGAATAACGCGGGCGAAATTAGGATTTATGAAATTAGAGACACTGTTGATCTTAATATTGAGCCAAAAAACCTCACAAAGCCTTTTGCATAGAGCATCATTTTATGGCTTTTTTGGAAGCGGTGCGAAGGAGAACGCAGAAGATTCCATTGAATAATAGCGTGAGAAATGATAAATTATTGAAGACGGTTAGTAGGGAAAAAGTGTTTGAGAAGCGTGATCAAAGGAACGTTTACCTGTGGCACTTAATTAGGTGAACAATAACTGTATAACCGTGATATCACAAGGAAAATGTTCGTGTCTGTATGTCTGAGGGGAGGGGGTCCAAATCTATGTACTAGTACATACTAATACTAGTACATACAGTGGTGTAGACCAGTGGCCAACAAAAGTTTTCGTAAAGGGGCCAGACAAGAGATGCTTTTAGACTTTTAGTAGGCCGACAGATAGAACATAAATCAGTGTGTTGGACGATAAGAATGTTTTCTTAACGAAATTCAAAATAAGGTTATATTAAGTAAATTATTTCGTATAGTAACAGTTACGTGCAAAATATATGAGTCCAACTTTTATATACGTGTCTGGTGAAATTTAATTAATTATTTTATACTGATAAAGTTATTACATATTAATGGTACTTACAAAAACCAGTATGTCACTATTTCAGTATATTTTACGTACGTACAAATTGAATACCTTGTCATTTAAACGTATCATATGTAGTGTAATCACTAATTACTTCCATCCTGTTTTTCTGTTTGTTTCTCTGCTTCGGCCATGTTACCTCTTTTATTTCAAATATTTTCGCAGTTATTTCATCCCAGGTTTATTTAAGTCTTCCTCTTTTCTTATTCATCTTTTCGACTTCTCAGGTTCTTCTCGCTGGGTAGTACAGATTCTTCTTGCCTCTTGCATACGCTATTCACGTCCCTACCAACTCGATTTTCTTCCTTCTCGAACTGGTGTACACTGGTGTAGGTTATCCCTCTAAGTCTCTTCTAATATCAACGTCCGTCATTCCATCCCTCGTAATTGTTAAAACTCTTCTATAATATTGCACCTCCACAACCTGTATTTTAGTTTCCTGCCTTTCCAAAGTCATACAAGAGTCACATCCAGATGTCAAAGTTGGTCTATAATTTATTTTAATTACCTTTTTTTTATGTTTGGTTTGCAAATTGTGTTTGTTTATGAAATTGTTGTTACTTTTAACTCGCCCTTTGCTATCCATTTCCGGCTATTCTTTGTTTTCTTTTATCCTCCTCGGGTATTGCAGGCTTTGTTCCCACAATCTCTGAGTAATTACATTACAGGGAATGTAATTTGTGACAGGGCAAGGAAGGCGTTTTTGGATTCAGTGGCTGGGAAAAATAACAGGAAATTTGAAGAGGATAGCAAAACAATAGTCTTCACCGTGTGATCACCGGCTTGTCCCAGAAATAAGATTAGAAGAAGATATACTCGTTAAATATAATTTCTACAACGAGAACGTAAACCACTGAATCTCTTCATCAAATTGGGGAATTCGATCGCGATATGTACACATACATGTAACAACACAAAAAAAAACAATATACGCTTTCCAAAAAATAGACAAATTACCAGCTGTCATGTAAAAATAATTAGAAATAATATCTCGTTTTGATTTTTCATTATAATGTATGCCTTTTAAGATCAAAAACAGTGGAAGGAGCAGAAAATAGTCGAAGTAAATTTCCTGAGAAGAGTTTGCAGAGTAAGCCTTTCAAAATATGGTTTTAAGAAGGAACAGAGGTCGTGCTGTTTTTGTAGTAACAGTAAATTCGATGGGAAAAATGAGAACACACGATTGACAAGGATACGAATAAATAGTAGCTGTACGAAGTACAGTCGGGAAATTTGACCGTAAAAAAAAAAGTTGCTTACCGTAACTTCTAGTTTCCACCGTCCCCTTGAGCATGTATACAGCGATCTCCGCTGGGGTTTTCCCATGATTCCGTGCATCTCTGTTTAAGTTGTCAAATGTAGGTGTGTTAAGTATTATCCCCTGCGTTTCTCTCTGAATATCCTCAATCATGTTAAAATGACGCCCTTTCAGCCGTAATTTTATCTTAGGAAATAGGAAAAAACACGCAGGAGAAGGTAAGACAAATAGGAGGGGGGAGTGGGAGTCACTGTAACGTGTCGGAAGTCCGGAATTGTCGAACAACGAGTGATGTGTGAGCGGGCGCGTTGTCGTGGCGGAGAAACCAGTTGTTCGTCTTTCGCGTCTCTGGACGTTTGCTCTGAGTGACCTCTCGTAGCCGCTTCAAAACGTCACAGTAAAACTTGCCACTGTTGGTTTTACCAGGGGGTAAGAATTCTTTGTGAAAAATCCCGTGAATGTCGAAAAAATGTCGACACGGACTTGACACGGCTTCAAACTTGACGCGCTTCTTTCGGCCGCGAAGAATTTGGTGACTTCCATGCGACGACTGCTGCTTAGTCTCAGCATTATAACCATAAAGCCGTAATTCATTGCCGCGGTTGTAATATTGGAGATGAAATTGGGTTTGTCTTTGACTAGTTGTATGACTTTCGGACAGACAAAAATGCGATGGACCTTGTGTTCGTTACTCAGCTGTTTTGGATAAAATTACGCAGAAATGCGTCTCATGTTCAAATCGCCGGACGAAATACGTTGAACTGTGCTGTATGACTGTCCTCCTATCTCACAAACGTGGCGTGTTCGCCCACGATCCGCAAGGATAGCCTCACGATCTTCTGCTATGGTTCCAGTGTTCTGCTTGTCGACGGTCGTCCGGACCGCTCATCGTCGTCGACAAATGTTCTTGAAGCGTCCTTTACCAAAGTGTGAAACAAAATTTGATGCAGGTTCTTTGCTCATCAGAATCCATCATACCGGTCGAAAAGAAAATCGCCGAATCACTGAAACAAAACCTCACAAAATCGCACCGAAAAAACAAAGCGTTGTCCCAGCTTCACGGCTATTGCCATACTGATTCAAGAAGAATATTGCTCGCCACATCTAACGGCAGAAGGGCATATTCCCATGTAGTTGGGATACGCTGTTCAAATTCCCCCCTGGTACCACCTCACATTTCAAAGCTGTCCTCATGGAATTAAAATAATTTTCAGGAGGACAAAATCCGTATAGGAGGCGACTATGTACTGCTGTATTGAAGTTTTGAGATGATCCCGTGTTAACTGCGCAAAACGCTTTTGGCCTCAAGTCTGTAATACGACGTGACTGCATTGATCTTGCAATGAATGGAACCTCACAATTATAGTAGGAGCATATTCATCTGATTCACATTTTAAAATATTTCTTGTTGATGGTTAGCCACCACTAAGTAGGTAGCGATAACGAAAGGTGGACTGTGAGAATCAGAGACCCATCACAGAATGAAACGTAGTAGGAAACTGACAGGAGGGGTGTGGTGAGATAATCATATTTCACAAACAAAATGAACGTATAGAAAGAATGAATATTGAATCACGTTTTTGGAATTGACTTGTATGAAGAGACTCAGTTCTGTAGAGCGTTATTGTTCGTGACGTAGGCCTTGTCACATTAGGAATGAGGAATTTTCAATAAAAATGAATGCTCGTTAGACAGAAGATGCGGGGGTTGTGCGGGACGAGGGGCTGGCCCGTCGGCCGCTCGTATGCCGCGTTCCGAGCTTCTTACAGAGATCCCGTCCATAATTCCCTGAACTATTGGACGTGGCCTGCTACCAGCCGTGTGTGTTCAATTAGGATCTAATTGAGCGTGAGTGTTCACAGAGACTGGGTCCAAGATTCACTGGCGGAGAAGGCTTGCGACCGAGAGCGCGTAGGGGATCGCGACGGGACATGGAACTGCTGCAAAGTAAGGAACAGAGCTTGTTAAGACGATTGGCAGTTTTACGGACTTTTTGCTCGTAGTGTGTCCGTCAGGTGAGACGACGATCCAGGTGAACCCCGAGGTACTTAATACCGGCAGGACAGGGTAGTATCGCCTGCGTACTATATACCTACGTAGATTGAGTCTGTCGGGGGCCTTCTGCGTCTGGAGAAGACTACGTGGAAAAAGGAAGGAGAGTTTCCTTAGAAGATCGTAGAATGAGAAATGAGAAAAGACTTTAGAACAACCTGTTGTTTGTATAGGAAGTAGCATATATCTATAATAATTTAACGCTTTGAAAGTGCGCACTTGATTCGATCGTAGCGGGCTCGAATTGTCCGTCGCTTCGCACTGAACATTCATTGCTAATCGTTCTGTGACTGGTGAGGTTGTTGTGGAACACTGGGATCATTATCAAGTAGTCTGCTCGCACTTCATTTATGTACTTGAGAATTTTGTAATAACCAATAGGCCTTGTCCTAGAAATAGCAACGCCTAGTGCGACATCTGTAAATACCAATTTATACAGCGCGCCCACGTGGCACGTGCGCGTTCTCTTGACTCTGCGCGGGTAATGAAGTAAACCTCCCACTGCGCGCTCGCTCCAAAGCATTGAGTCATGGGTTCGAATCTGGTCAGGAGTGGTCTGCCAGCTAGACTTTCCGTCTATCAAGTTCATTCGATTTGAGGCCATGCGCGCGCGCGTGTGTGGCTGGGTTAGTGGTTTCCTACGAACTCCCCCCCATTACTGTAAATCGTTTACACTTAAAAATTTTCACATATCGACATTGTCACTTACGTTTACATTCTGTTATGTAACTTCTGTTTTTAGTTGCAGGTTGTTAATATTGATTTTTAGCGGGCACACCTGATACAACGTATCCCCGGAACGTTAATTGCTATTTCGCTCCACGATGATATTATGATTTGTGCGATGATATTCGCTCAACTATATTCAAATCCTCACGATGATTTTCAGGATTTTGAACCACTTGTCGAAAAAGATATGAACGCTATGTAGTATTAAATAGAAATACCTGTTACAGTCTCGCATTACCTGGAATATTAATAGGATTATTAAATATTACTTGTAAATACAATAGACTTTCGGTTTTTCGCACGATTTAGAACGTAAAGGAGTGAACAATATTATAGTAACCTATTAAAAAAAAAGAAAGTTCCATAACTTTCTATGGGCTAAGAGAACAGAATTAGCGAGAACGTGTTTTAAAAATTCTTGTGTATTATACTTTGTTACATGTGAATTCATCTCCTGCTTATTCCGAAGCCTTCCTTCACTATTCCGCTCCAGTCTTGCAGCCATCGCCTTTTCGATCTTCCCATTTGTCCTCGCTCCTCCCGTTTCGCTATTCAAAGTTCTCTGCGGTTGCTTTGTCGAATTATCCTCTCTATGCACCTTAAACAGTCAGTTCTTTTTGATTTCGTCATTCTTCTTTCATCATATTCTACAAGGATTAAACCAAAATAGGTTTCGTCCGATACTAAACAGACAGACTAGACCTGGTCACTCCAGCGATTCTTCGGACGTCCCACACTTCTCGTCCCTTCGGCTTATAGTTCAATAGGCCATGCGGCATCATCTATTCGGTTAAGATGTTCCAACTGTTTTAGCCGATACCGAGCAGTCCTATCGAGTATACTCATACTATTCAGTTTCGTTTCCGATACGTGCCTGTCCAATTTTCAGATCTGTAGAGAAGTGTGCGGAGTGCCATCATAGAGAACTTCAGTCGTGTTTATTTACTCGTTGGTTTTAGAGTTCTCCGGATGGTCCCACACGTATTATTGAACGAAAGGTGATAATGTTACGACATTACAGAACAATCTACGTGTTTCTCGAGTGTTCCAGTGGAACCGGCTGTAATATTGTGTGCGTACGTGATTCTCAACATGCGTTAGCGAGATTGTTCCGGACCGGACTCACCGGTCCGCGCGCGCTGTGTGCAAGGCCGCAACCAATTACGTTCTGGTGTTTTCTAGTAGGGTTATTGATGCGTAGTGTGGATGTTTCTGGATTTCCGGCGGAATATAAATACAAGTAGCCTACTCAGCGACGCTCAGTTCAGTTTGAGTTGCGATACATCACAGTGCGGTTCGAAGTATTGTGGCGAAATGTTATGTCTTTTATATTTGCGCGGGACATTTGTAATACAGTTGTGTTTTATACTCGTTGACATTATTATTGCGTGTGAACAATTTTTGTTTGAATTGTTGTAAGACACTATCTTGTTGATTACAAACTGTTTAATTGTGATAATTAAAACTGGTGATTAGTGACTTAATTGGTGTCTTGTATTTTGTTTTCCACTGTACCATACGACGATCAGTAGACCGTCGTAACATTATGTAACTTATTCACCACGGCACTGTTCGTAATGTAAGACACATTGTAGCCCAAATATTGAAAACTCCTGACCTGCTCCAGAACAGTGCCATCTACAACACTTTTTGCATGTGTGGGATCAGCTACATGAAAAGCCATCGCCTTAGTCTTCATTGTGGTAATCTGTAATCCGAAATCCTTCCAGATTCGATGTAATAAGAGTACAACCATCTGCAAGTTGCTTTACGAGTTCGGTACGTCATTACCAAACATGTCGCCTGAGACTCACCAATTATAAAATGGTCCGGAAGTTTTATCTGCCAATTGCGTATGACATCGTCTGTATATAAATTTAAAAAAGAAGGTGATAATGGGTTCTTCCAGATTTAGTATACCTTATTATATCATCTCCCTTGATTACAACAACACAATGATATCCTTTATTTCATCCTCCAGTTTTCTTCTTCTTAAACGGGGTTATAATATTTCGTTATTACTTTCCGCTTTAAAATTTTAAACTGTGAATACCGGCTGCTGTAAGGATCTGAGCTTCTCCATACGTTCCCACTAACATCACATCAACCATAAATCGTCCACCCCTGGAGATAAACATCCCTTAATTCTGTACGTGTCCTCCGGTTTCACTCGGCCTGACTCCACTTCTTGTTGGAGGTATGTCTCTGCTTCTAAACACATTCTCACAAATTCTCCTGCATTTGGATAGTCTCTTTTCCTACGTATTATCCTTAATCTTACAAGACGATCGGCCCGATTCCACTTCACGTTAGTCATCGTGATAACCTAATTTGTTCAGTATAATCTGGATTAATACCACGTGAAATATGTGTAATTAATTTGCGGATTATGAATGTTAACTATTTGTTTTAACAGTATAACGGCTACATATGTTCCGCGCTTTAATTAAAATGTGGTTCAGACGTCTATTTTCATTTGCTGAACAGTTACATTTGTTGCTTGAAGACATTTGGCGATAACTTATTTTCGCAGATGAGGAAAACAAACCGTTTCAAATGAGGAAAGAAAGCCGCTTCAAAAACAGAAAAACTGCTTGTATTCATTCTGAAATTTGGACTCTGAGACAAGCGGTTAACAAAAAGAGTCGAAGCCGTCTTTCTATGCGTATATACGTAGATATATATTCTCAGTATGTTATGCTGTGGAACGCAGACTGAATGTTTCCGTTTCAGATACATTGTCCATAAAATGCAGGGTACGAAACAGTTACTGAGGCATAGCGGTAAGGACAGGCTAAATGGGAAACCATAAGTAAATTGTAAAAGATTGGAGATCTTACCAAATATTCGTTAGATATAGGTTTTCATCTATAGATTCGGTTTTCTGTGCCGTCGATATCTGCCAGTAACCCAGATAATCAGGAGTCGCCTCAAAAACCGACAGAGCGGGTTAAAATCCGTCGCTTGCGTGTAACGGAGAGCATCACGATTTTCACCCGTATAATTAATGAAGCCGAGAGGACGGATTAGTTACGGCACCATAATACTTGCCAGAGTTTCATATTTCACCGCAGCAGCGCGCTCGGTCGTTTGCATGAAATCTTGGTGTAATTATTTTTCGCCGACTCGCGGTGCTGCCACTCCCACGCCGCCCATCAAGTGGCTGCTCCCTAAGTGCTGCCTGCAGGCTCATTATATTGTTACGGGTGCGACGCCTCAGACGGACGTCACACACACACACACACACACACACACACACACACACCGCACTGTGCGACGTGCGACGTTATGTCGTTAATACCCTCTCACTTCTGTGGGTAACAAATGTTTAGTAAACAATATTTTTGGGTCAATTTTTGTTAATTTCAATCGATTGAATCTTCAACATGGCTTCGCCTACGAGTGCACAGGTGGGACATCCGTCCAAGGTTTTGTGGGTGATCACTTTGCGATGCTTCAACCTTACGACCCTACCCCCAGATCGGAGATTGATTTGTTTAAAAATAAGCGTGTGTCGTAAAATAATTATTTTTGTACACAACTATATAAATTATGTTGTCTGATGTACGTTTCACGGATCAGTATCTGTATCATCAACGATATACTCTCTGGCAATGCAGAAATTGATTCTGCGAAATGTACATCAGACAAACAGTTTTTTATACAAAAACATTTGTAATGTAATTGCAGGAAACGCGCAACTTGGGACGTAATAACAAAAAGAGTTAATACGTGTTTACAAATACTTATCAAAAACAACAAATGACGGCTTGAATAAATTTTGCATAAAAATTGTGTACGATTACAATTTGTTTGTAACTGTTTTCATTAAATTAAATTCGAAATTTAGTAATCATTTATTAGATTAATAATTAATTTAAATTACTTAAATTAAGCATTGATGAAATGGCTTACGTATTGTGACAGCGTGAATCTGATTTTTTTTTTGTATCGGTACTTGGTGCAAAATCAAAACGAGTGCATAAATGAAACGCTAGGTTTACGTTCGTGTGACAACCATGAAGAAGGGACAGAAAATTGAGAAAGCATATAATTATTATAGGTGACCAGCATTCCCAGTATTACCGCGAAATAGGGCTTCAGTAAAACAAAAACTCGATAATCCGTGTGTCTTCTAACCGTCAATTTCTGTTGCCCGTGACGCTCGTTAAAGTCGTCAGTTGCCTTTTCGAATGTTCCAGGCTGTTAAACATTTCAGTAAGGGAAAGCAGTTTGAGGGAATAGCGCGGAAAACGTGCGCTTACTGCGGTCAGTGGTCCCAACGGACCCGAGTCTGTAGGCCGTACTACCACCATCTAATCCTCAGAAAGACACGACGGGACGACTATATCCTAGGGGGGATGTGGTATCATTTTTGGGTTCGTCGTATACGCACACGGCGACTTCCGATACCCTGAATGGCAGCGACCCGATCTTCGGTTTCGATCGCAAATAACATAACCCAGGATCAACCCAGAGGGTCTACGGCTTACCCTCCACGTTCTGTCGTAGGCAGGGAACACCATACCAAGGTCAGTGTGAGACCGGTAGCCTATGTCCTGCCGACTACGTAACTGCCCTGATGTCAATCCGTTAAGAAGGGGGGAGCACGAGCGGGAGGGGCCGAACACACTGGAGTTCGCGTGAGTTTCAACAGACAACAAGAAACTCCCTTCACAGCTACTAGCCAGGAAACCTAACCTGGCTTACATTCGAGCAGCGAAAGCTAAAAACTATAGTAAGATCACCTTTCGCGCGGTGATACACACGTTTCCCAATCATCAGCGTCGATGCCATCAAGGAGAGTTATCCCCTACGCACGAAAGTAGAGCTGTCTGGGCGGGGTCTTGGACCCACGGAAAGCCACTAGTGATTGCCAATCGTGAGCTCTGGTGGGCCCCCCTCCCCGGCCATCCGCAGGGGTCGCTACTAGTTCACGCGGTCCGCAATTGCTCGCCGTTCACGGAAGTCAGAGAAGGTAGCGAACGGCTACAAGTGGACAAAGGCATTCAAGATAGATGATAATATATGTGCACACGGTTTAAATAGATCCTTTCGGACACCCGCCATATAATAATCACGTCGTTTCTACCAATAACAATCTGGGTGTATTTTCGTGTAACAAAATTAAATATGAATCTTAGTCTTAAGGACAGTACGTACTCAGATTGAGGCCTCAGTCATATGCTGTGGTCCATGAAACACAAGAGAAGAGTAGACACATGGATGAAAGAACGGTGTCACAGTGCATTGGTCAAAGCGTTGCGGTTGCCGCAAACGAATATTACAGACATTACAAACAATACGTGTTACCTAAATTTTGAAACGTTATTTTTATCTTGTCTTTTATGCTGTTGTCATAACAAAGAATCATAGGCCTACTCCATGAAAGCCGATATTTCAGTTTGCCGATATTACACAAGATTACGCATTTATTTTATCTCTTTACTTATTATGAAACAAAAAACACAGGACAATATACCTTATTTTCTGTTTTTGAAAACAGAAATTTGAGTACATAGGGCCTATTATGTTCTTCGGAGGGGTATTTAACATAGTCTCCTCTTATATTCGCCACGTGGCTGATCCCGAGCGGATAATTACGTTTCTGTTGTAGTTTAATTTGTGTATGGTTATATTATTAAAGTTTTTTAAGTGATTTTTTATAGTTGTTCTAAAATTACGTAATAAAGTTTGCGTTTTCTGCCGTTTACACTATTATAAAGAGAAAAGTAAATATTATAATCATGTTTGTTAACTAAGAGAAAACTAGGTATTCTTCAGGTATATATATATATATATATATTATATAACAGTAAGAACCTCTCTTAATGTTCTTATGTTATATTTTAATGAGCGTGTAATCGTAATAAATAACACTAGAAAGTTTTATTAAAATTCATGTAATTTTGTATTAACAATTTCTTATTTGGTTTTCGGTTTGAAACTTATTATTATTTTTACTTGCTTATTACGTGCAGTTTGCACTTTTATATTACAAATAATTCTCTTATCTATCTTACGATTCTAAATTATCATCATTTTTATGTGCTTATTACGCATAATTCTTAATACTACCTTACACACAAACATATTATATAATGTTTTAATCTAATACATTATTATCAATTTTTCTACTGCTCTCGGCTAGCTCAATTATTATTTTATTTAATCTTTTAATTATCTAATTCTTTTTTTTCTTTATAACTACTAAATTCTCTTCATAACTGCATCTACGTTATTTACTGTTACTTCCTCTAACGAGGTTGTCATTTATATAGATTTTGAATTTACAGTTTCTGCTAACTTTTATTGTTTAACAGTCTTCTCATATTATGGTACTTAATGTACAAACACAACACATTTACAATTATACAGTTATTTGAATCATCTTAGAATCTAATTGTCTATTCTTTTTCTCTTTTCTTTGATATTTAAAGTCTTTTGATTTAGTCTCTGTTTCTTATGAATACATGGTTATTTGTCACCTTGTTATTTGTGTGGTGCATCTGAAGCGTGTCCTCTTCGTCCTGGATACGAATGACCCTTATTGTCGTGGAAGTCCTGGAGTCAGGTAGTCTTGGAGTCTTGTAGTCCCTCGTCCCTGGATTCTCGTATTCTGCTTCATTGGATGCTCGTACTCTGCTGCATTAGCTGCTCTGGCTCTGCTGCATTAGCTGCTCGTACTGTGCTGCATTGGCTGCTCTGGCTCTCGATCAACTCTAGACGCTCTAGAAGTTGTACATAGCCTCCGGCAGTCATGATGATTGAACCAAAAAAAGTTGTAGTCCTTGGACAGCGCCTCTGGCTGCTATGATGGGCGGACGAGTAAGAGAGCGATGATTGCGCGTCCTCGTATTATACCCAAGGCGCCGAAATCATGTCTCGACAGTATTCTGCCTGTTCGCAATTGTCGAGCGCGTCACTTTTAATCCCGCTTTCTAATGACACTTCATTTGCTCGTCTTCGCGAATTGTTAAGTCTTTGACACATTATACGATATTCCTTCGATCGTTAATTTTTAGGCGTTCATTATCCACAAAACCGTTTTTCTTTATCTTAATTACTCTAATTACTATTAAATTTTTTAACTTCTTATTATTTCACTTTTTGTTCGTTTCGGACTATTTTTTATCTATGTGTTTGTGTTATTTTAACACACATTTTGGTGTCTTCAGTTTTTCGCTACTATGCACACAAGCCTAGTAAATTAATTAAATACAATTAATTTATATTGTTATCGAAAGGGTGGCGCCTTTCATGAATGAACCGGTCGTCACACACACATACACTTACTTGTGTACACACATGCAGAGAGCAGCTGCTTTGCTCCCTGTCCTAACACGCAAGTCAGGTGTTTCCATTACAATTTATATTGCAGTCTGAATGATTATTATTATTCAAATGCGTTATTTATATCTTCTAATTGCTTATTTAAAATACTCAATGCAATGCACAGTACTCAACATAATAATTGTACTGTTGCAATATATAGGCCTATATAACTCAAAAGTCTGAGGCTTTATTTGTATCGAATACAAATCCACACCGTTAGACCGATTGCCACCAACTTTTGCACAGGTACCGGTAACCTTTGGCACAAGGCGAAAAATACTGTTTAACTTGGAATTTGATATTGTGCCCCGTTCGCATGATTTAGGCCCTTTTAATTATGCCCTTTTGTTGACGCGTATGAAGATGTCAACAACACCATGGAGACCAGAATTAATTACTATAGTAACAATTAAATAAACAAATGGTATTTAGCGGCATCGGAACTGTACCTTTATCCGCTCCTGCAGTACATTTTCGATGTTTTTAATATGTGATTGCATCGATATATTACGATATGGAAAAGAAGAAGTGTACTAATTGTAAATTGTCCTATGTCGTAATGCAAATCGAAAATACGTGGTGTTTTCATTTGTGAGGTTAGGTGACAACGGTTTTTGATTTTTAGTTTACTGCTGAAATAAATAAAAGCCATGGTTGAGGAAATATAACGTTTAATGTGTGTGTACAATGCTTATAACACAGTAACACTTAAAATAAAGAACCTAACGTTTTTGAGTTAACGTTAAGTAACGTTAAGTTTAGGTACTTGTTATATAATAAGCTCAATATCACGCAATTGAATCGTATTGTTTGTGTTTTGCGAAGGTGGTGTACCGATTTCGTCGTCGCTACGGAGCCGTAACTCTTTGCACAAAGTATATATTATAAAATATGATGATGTAATGATTGCGGAGGACGCCGGTTCGATCCCCTTTCTGTCGTTGCTATGCAACATTACTCAATTAACCGTCCAAACGAGACACGACCACGCCCCATTCTGAATGTAAAAAGGCGCACAACAACAAACAACATCAACTCGAAGGTATAAAATTATAATAATCGGAACGGAAAAATTTTACCATTTACCGTTTCGGCGATAAGAGAATACAAATTCTGTTAAAGAGTACGTTATATCGGTTGGAGAAAACAAGTTTACATTTATATAATAACGACAAAGGCATGAATTATGTACATATTTAAATTAAAGAGAAACGGGAAGATAAAAAATTGAATTATTCCGATATTGTTTACGGAAAGTTTCATTGAACCAACGCGAGCAGGGTATCACGGGATTACATTAGAATATACAATAAGCTGTGGTGACATAATCCTGTAGCGTCTTTGTGAACGTTGTCAGTTAAAAACACGTAACTGAAACGCGTTCACTGCTTAGTCTGCGTGAAATTACAGGACCATAATCGCCAGCGTAAACTTTGATAAACAGACATAGCCATCACTCAACTAGTAAGCTCCCTAAGCTGCAGGACTCGCTTATTATTTTGAACGAAACACGTTTTATTATTAAAAAATAAATAAAAACAATAAATTTTAATTTTTTACAACTGTGAGCAAGAATCTTCGTATGTATGATTCTTAGTGCTAGCGATAATTTTATCAATTTATTAAACATGCCGACTTCGTATCTTGAATAAAATTTCTCATAATTTGATGCTCTGTATAGACTTGTAACATTTTTTCAAAATTTGTACTTCAGTATTGGCCCGTTGTACCCCTAAACTTAAACAATTTTCAAAGTAAACACGATATTCGAATCTGAATTTAAAATCCTTTTAGTCTGATACCTTCAGATTTTTCACAATTTTTTCGAAATTTGTATCCCTTTTTTGGGCCCAGATGTCATAAAATATTGAAATTTTCAAGACTGTTCACCGTATTCAGAATTTTCTTGAAATTCTCTTTAACTTGATACCCGGCTTAGTGTTTGTACAAATTTAATTTTTGATTCGCTTTGGGTCCTGCTGTCAAAAAATTTTGAAACATCAGATTCAGATTTTGCCCAAAAACTACTATCTTCAGATTTTGGTTAAAATTCTCCTTAATTTGATAATAGACTTTTGTGATATTATCAACTTTTTGGGCCTTGATGTGCAAAAGTTTTGTAATTTCTAAAACAACACTGTACTGTGATTTTTATTAAATTCTTTTTAATTTGATAACTAGGCCTACGTGGTTGCTGTTTTTTTTTTTCAAACTTTTGAGCTCTCGCATTTTTAGCTTTGACGCTCTCTATTTTTGAAGGTGATCAATCTTAAAGACAATATGGATCTGTGGGGTTAAGTTTGGCGACGCGTGCTAAGTTTTACGAAAATCGGTTGACGCATTCAAAAGTTATCGTGAGACATTCCCCAAATAGACACGTAGGTAGACAGACAAATGCCAAAAGGTCGAGATAAAACTGAAATCTCGCTTCGCTCGTTCAATTACTGTACGAAGCAGCGTTTTGGGGTTAAGGGAGCCTTTGCAAAAACGTTTGTTTAGAGTACCTCATTTTATGGAAGTCAACCGGGTGCTTGGAGAAAAAGTCCCGGCTGGGGGCAACGGCGATGCAGTTATAGAGATGGATGACAAATATAAATTGAATAGAAAGAAAAACAAACGTTGAAGTTTTAAAGAAGTAAAAGTGAAAAGAAAAATTTTAACTTTGTTATAAAAGTAATGGATAGAGGGAATAAAATTTTGTAACCCAGTTCTTCAAACAACATTTTTTTTTAATCAAATACGTGTTCAATGCGTCTGTAGTTTTCTTGCTCAGACAACTAAACAAACAGGCCGGTCCGCATGGCATAGCATAACATTTTAATTAGATTTTTAAGGTTAATTATCGTCTCGATGTGACACTCGAATCGAGATTAGGGCAACTCTCTCTCTATAACCTATACCGTTGATGGTAATATACGTCTAATCAAAGACGTTTAACTACGCAGGGATCATATCTGCTGGTTTACTATTGTCTTGTGAGGGGAATACGACCGTCTAAAAGCCAGTATTGGGAATCGAATCCAAGGAACGTGATATAGGCCTAGCTAGTGAATACCCTACCGACGCTGACACAGGTTAAATCCACGATAATTTGAAACTGCATGAATTGGCTACAATTTTTAAGTATTGATACCCGTAAAGAGTAGATTTTTTCACATCAGTTTTCAAGTTTCCTGATTGTATTTGTTGTTTCAGTTCCCTTGATAAGTATTTAACAACAATCAGAATTTAGGGGGTGGGGAAGGGTCATTAATTTATAGCTTGTTGTGTGTGAGCAGGGTGGGGGAGAGGGGTGAAGGGTTTGTTTTTACATATTTCCTGTCTATTTCGATCTGACGATGGGCTGTGAAGCTTGAAAGCGCTAATCGGAATATTTTTATATAGTGGTGTGCAACAGTGATCATTCTGATTGTGATTTCAACCACTAACACAAATTTCTTCATTAAACGTCTATTTAACAACAGTTAAGCATATATATTAAACTTGGGGGCACCTACTGACCTGAGTTGTCATACCAAAGTTTTATATTTTCTTATTGATATCTGTGTCTATAAATAACCAAGCATTGGGTCGTTTACCTATGATTTTTTAGGACTTTGTTTTATGAGTTATGCACTAGTTTCGATCACTACATTTGTGTACAGCAAGTTGAATGTTTGGACATTATCCTGTATTTTAGCGGATGTTTAGACATTCGTTGTTAAAGATGAAAATGAAAGATCTTTTAACATATTTTTTAAACCCAGTTTTTTTTTGAAAATGTTAGGTTGTGAACCATCTTTTAACTTTGTTTTAAATCGAAACTCATAAATTTGTCCAAAAAGTATGAGTTTGAAAATCTGAATCCAAAACTATGGCTTTCACTTATATTTGGGCTAAATCGTTTAGAGGGCGTAAGTCGAAAACAAATCGTTTCCGTACGTATCTTTCCGTTACTTTTACTAGTAAAACATGTCTTGAAAGTTTCTGTTTCTTTATAAAACACTGTATACTCTCATGTATAGCGCTGTATACTCTGTATAGCTCTGTAGACTCTCATGTATTGCTCTGTATACTCTCTGTATAGCTCTGTAGACTCTCATGTATAGGTCTGTATACTCTCTGTATAGCTCTGTAGACTCTCATGTATAGTCTCTGTATACTCTCATGTATAGCAGATAATTACGTTGTAAATATGAAGCGCTGCTACTGTGAATGTTCGTGAAGGGGTACACAGGTCGTAGTCACATTAGATTCATGTAGAGACAGTACATGTTTGCCTCAGATGTCTTCTTAGTAACACGTCTTATTCCTGACTCTGAAGCCGGAAGAATTTTCAGCGAGAGAAAAAGTATCGTTAAGTTCTACGCCATTGGTAGTTGTAGATTATTGTCAGATAGTTATATCCGACGTACGTACCAAACTTGAACAATTGATTAGGTCTACAGTGATTAGCAAAAACATTTTTGTGTAAGCTGAGGATGGCCATTTCCTTTTCTCAACCTCAACACTGAAAAAAATCGACTACCATTATTTTTAGTGCTTCAAGTATACATATAAATTCTTTATACTATATACCCATTAGTTTATATAATTCCGAGGTTTTACGAAAAAGCGACGACGTCATCTAAAGTAATATGTTTCACGTTTTTCAGTATCCTCGGCAGCAGGTTCCTAAGAAGAAGCTCTGAATGGATCGGTGTTTCTTGTACACATGAAGTTTCTTGCCCACATTTTCGCCTCACCATTTATTTTATTAATCTGTCGCTTCACCCATAAAATACTTAAAACTTTTAACATCCACGAATATTTCTTGCCAGATAATAAGTATTTGAACCGATGTATTAAATCGAGACCTAGTCAAGAGGAATTCGTTTATCTTCTCTTTTTTACAAGAAATATATCATATTATATAAGTACGCATTGTATATATAGTACAGTATCTACGGCGTATATGTTCCCAGTTTCCAAATCCCCATCTCTCCATTACGTACGTGTTTGTCCTATATTTCTCCTTTCCCAGAGTATCCTCCCATGTCGTCTGTGTTCTCCCATTATCTTTATACATCTAAACCAGACAAACCTCTTTTCTGTTCTCTCCACTACGCACATCTCTATCTTCATCATATCTCTAATTGCCCCGTTCCTTATCCTTTCTAATTCGGACTTCCTATACCACTGCCTTAAGAAACCCATCGGCTACTAAAGGTTTGTTCCGATCCCCTCTACTGACACGCCACACTTTTGCACCGTACTTCTCTACGGTTTCAAATACACTTTCATTATCTGCTCTTCGTTTCTTGTCTTTACATTTTTGTCCAATAATATCGAGGTGAGAGATCGAATTATTTGTCTTCTTTTCTGTAAGGCTTCGCTTATTCCAACGCTGCTATTTCCACACTTGTTAAAACGAAGAACTCGCATATAATCGCATATTGTCACCCCGAGATCGCGTATGCCTTCATTTACTGCAGTTAAGTGTTCCGACCTGTTTAGATTGGTTGTTAAACCCGCATCTTGCTAGTTTTTTTTTTTTCAGTTTACTTATAACTGTAAACCAAAGTTGTAATAACTGAGCAACGAGAAGATTAGGGCGTGTCGCGCAGCTGTACTGGTCTATATAGTTCAACCTCTTTGTCGCTCTTTGAGAATGTGTGTGAGCCAGCCAGTTTGTTTGTTCGATTCTAGCCCAGCCCATTTTTCAGAACTTTTGGTGTCTGTAATTCTCGACGGAGGACTTAGTTTGAACAGACCAAGAAGTGTTAACGGCTGATCCTGATAGTTTGGACTGCATCCTTATGATTTCCAAATCACTAACAGGTCCACAGAGTTGACTCTTACATGTTTGTCCATTTTGGATTCATTATGACTCTCTAAAGTAATACTTTAATTGTGATGGTCAATTTGGATGTGGAAATAATGAACTGATATATTTTTCTGTATGAGGTTGTGGGAGGAAGCAGGAAATGCAAAATCTACAAAACACTTATCAGGTCAGTGCTGACATATGCTTTAGAAACCTGGACAATGACAAAACATAGCGAGAGACTTCTAGGCTGCTGTAAAAGACGGATTCTAAGAACAATATTTAGAGTAGTACAAGAAAATAGAATGTGGCGCAGGCGCTATAGTCATGAAATATGTAATCTTTACAAAGAGCCGGACATTGTCAGGATAATCAAAATACACAGGCTTAGGTGGGTTGGACACATGGAGAGAATGGAGGAAGGACAGCTTACGAAACATATTTTCTACCAGTAACCAATGGGTAGTAGAAAAAGGGGAAGACCCCGAAGTAGATTCAAAGACCAGATGGAGGAGGACCTGGGAAAACTGAACATAAGAAACTGTAAAGCTAGGGCATGCAATAGAGAGGAGTGTAATCGACTGTTGGAGCAGGCCAAGACCCACCAAGGGTTGTAGAGCCACGGTTGATGATGAGGTTGTGGAGTTTTGTGGTATATGTGTTTCGCCCATGTGATTATCCAGACAAATGCCTGGATAGTCCGTGCAATGGCAGAACAGCCGTATCTTCAACAGAGGTCGCCAGAAATAATGTCGGAGTAGAAGGCGTGATGTCTGATATGCCTCACATTTCCAGGGAGACGGGATGGAAAGACCCATTTAGCTACTATGTTTTACATCTGCTGTGCTCTAAAGCTTCGCGTAAGCAGTGCTTTAAAGAAACTCGCCGAGTCGAATAATTGCAGTTCACTGTCCCATATTGCTCGACTTGTTTACGCTAAACTCAACAGCGTGCTAATTAGCAGTTTATAAGTTGGCTTGTTTATAAAAAAAAGCCAACCGCGTCCTGAAAATAAACATTTACGTGTAATGAGAACGTAGTACTTGATCGTAAAACGGTGAGGTTTGAAAGAAAACCGTTGTAGGAAGGGAATAAATGTATAGAATGTGTTTGCTTACGGGGAGGTGGAAGGTAGAGGGAGAGACATCCGAGATGACTTGAGCAAACTATCAGAATACGACCATTGAAGCAGAAAAGTAAACAGTTTTTCTTACACCCGCTCGCTATCTCTCGTATTCTGTTATTTCTTGTTTATAAAAAAATCTAGCACGGATATTTTCTAAATTCATAGTTATCTTTTATCGCCGATAGTATAATCGAATTAAATGCATTTACGATTTTCAGTATATTTTTTTTTTAATTAAACGTCTTTGCCGTTATTCTGTATCGTCTGGTCGTATTCGACAACCATTTAGATGTTTATAAAATCTTGCAAATTACAAGAGGTTGTATAATTGCAACAGGTTGATCTCACAGTCGTTCAGTGATTTCATATGGCTACAAGCTACACAGAACCCTTCTTTTAACACAGAAAGCTATGCACTACTTTTTAACATGTAACTACACCATGATCTCGACGTTTTTCCGCTTGAAACACCGGAATAGGAGCATTGTTGTCAAGGAGTCGTCGAAGTTTGAATGTTTACGTTCTTTCGAGTTTGTCTTCGCTTCTCCTGGTTATCCTCTTGATCTCGCTTTTCATGAAAGGAATATTGTTACGAGAATAGCTTGGATCGTGAACTTCAAACAAAAGAACAAATTATTGAATCGAAGAGAAATTATTAAAACTTTTCGTATTGCAATAGGCCTCGTAGTCATACAATTTTCCTACGAGTCATGTACACAGACAGTAAAAAAAGTCACCAAGTTTAATAATTACAGTAGTCCTCAGGAGAAATAAAAACAATCAAAAATTTTTCACTTTCAGTAATCCGCTGTCCAATAACACGCACCGGATCAACTCGGTTTTTAGAATTTACTACGCTATTTGCAGAACTCAGCTGGCTGGCCGTTAACATAGCATCGCTATTTATAGTCGGCCAAGATCGACGAGAAACTGTCAGGATGTTATGCGTCAGTTGGGGAATCTGCGCGATTCCAAAATATTGCCTTTTTTACTCATACGCAACTCATTAGTCATTATATTACCTATTTGCGTAAGAATATTAAGATCGCTGTGTTTATCTTCGAACAAACCACGGAGCGTTAACTATGCTTCTCGATTCGTTATTATCGGTTTCATGTTTTGTATGGTTTTATCACCCCATCATTGGCGTAATTAGGACCTGCTCCTGCGTGGTGGAGGTGGGTTGAAGGTTGGACTCCCAATTTTCTCAGGACAAATGAGAAATTCAGAATTTTTTCTATATAGTTTTATAAATACATTATAATACATTCTTTGCGTCTCAAAAGTTTTTGAGTAAATCAACATGAAGTAGACATATAGAGTTGAAAAAATATGGAAAAGCGCACATTTCAAAATATTCTACCTCGATTAACTGCTGTTCAATCATTATGAATCACTTTAATTAAAAATTGTTATTCTTAATGTGCTAGATGTGAAAATGAACCTCTCTGAAGATAATTTGAAAAAAAAACAGTTTTATTACATTTTCACACTTTAATTTGAGGATACTGTTTTAAGAATGTTACATGTGACTTATAGTTCTTGGTAAAGTATGTTACTTTATGTAGAATCCAGAAGTAAAATCTCTCATTTTTCCCAGTCAAAATCAAGAAACTGCTAGTTTACTTGTGCAAAGACGACGGTTCAAGCCATAGAGATATTAGACTAGAGGAGTAATGACATAGACAACCCAATAAGGGGAAATGGGTTTGGGCAAAAAAGATAAAGGTAGGTTAATAGGCTCTGCCTTCGTTTTCTGGCGCATGCGTAATTGCTTTTATGTGCTACAAATACGTACGTTATTTACCCGATGTTGAGTGATTGTCATTATTAAGAAAACTTTATTTATTTTATTAACTTAAAAATATTTTAACATCTTTTATTTATTTCTTTTATTTAATTTCTTTAATTTCTACAATTATTTGTAAGCTTTATTTTAACACAGGCAACTGGTCTAGAAATAGAAATACTTTGAGTGATTATGGAATTTCCCTGAAACTTTTAATAGGCGTGGTGGTGGTGGGGGGGGGGGTGTTTGATCCAACTGATGCTCTCGGTAGTTACACCACTTGCTTCCATAATCTAATAGTTTGCTGATTTTTAACATCGAGGTTTTCCTATTTTTTAATAATTTAATGAACTTAACGATTTGAGATCGTTATTATAGATCAGTTTACAAACTTTTCTAACATTGACGAAAGAAATTACCGATTTCCAATGAACAATCGCCATCTTACTCGGTCGCTCTTTAAGCCAATCTTAAGTGTCTATCCTTCATATCTTTGTCTATGCTGGGTTTCCTTCTGCCTTCAGGGTGTCAATTCAACACTTGTTTTTGGTTTTTTTAATTAAGAAAGTTGTGATAGTGGTGTTAATTCTGTTTGTTTTGGATTTGTGTAGACAGTTCGTTGAACGTTCAAGAGTGCGCCCAGATTATGATGTCTTGAACTACTTGACATGTAAACTCATTAAAGAACGGTAAGGTTTCAAGTGTTAGAATAAATATAGAGAAAATCGAATTTGTGTGGTTTTCGGAGGACAGCAACAAGACCTAATATTGGAAATCGAAAAATATGAGGCTGTGTAAAGAATTAAAAATCTGAAGGTGACAATTTCACATCAAGGAACTGCTGGGTACTGCATGTGATAAACAGTACTGTATGGCATAGTAACGAAAATAGGAAAGAAAAAAGTATAAAGCAGTTTTATGAAAAAGAGTAAAATGTGCAATGTATGATCGTTGAAAGATCGTAATATGAAAACACCGTTAAACCACCCTCAGCGGAATTTTGGAGACCAGCTAAAGATACAGAAGAGAAACGGACAGATAAGAGGAATTGTGGTAATGATCTCGAATACTGATATGCTGCATGATTAAGTATTAACCTAAGCAGCTCACACTTGTGAGTACGTTGTGTGAATGTTCTAAGTGTCCTAGTTGGGTCGGCACGTTTCTTTTGCTTGCTTTGAATTGATTCAACTCTTCCTTGATCGACTCTTATGCTTTTCCGGTCCCGACAGTAGAGTATTCGAGATCTAGAGGTTTCTGTTCTCACCTACAAACTCCTTTTCATCAGTCGCTAGAAATAAGAAATCACCTTTAACGCCTACCGTAAAGTGTTTTTGAAAGGGCAGATAAGCGTCTAGAGATATGGAGCACTCTCTTCCCCTGAGGGGGGGTGACAACTATGTATCATTCAACGGCAGAGGGTAGAGAAGGTAACACGGAATCCACTCCATTAAAGGTCGTGACAGATTTTCCAAAACATACAGGTAACCAGGTCTTCAGGAAAGAAGCCCCGTTAGGTGAATTGCCCTGCTGCAACAGATTGCTATTCTTCTCGGAGGTATTTAATAATATTCGACTCCTTCAGTGTACACAGCCGAATGGGGCAACAGGTACTGGACATAGGCGCGGAAATGGCAATCCAATGAAACTGCTCGCTGAGAAATGAAGGATTCCCTACATCCCTAAAAGATAAAAATTAATTTCCCTAGAACACAATTTTGTTTGTCCGAAATTTTTCACAAAACTGTATCTTATAGGCTATTCACGTAAGTTTAAGCGATCGATAGATTACATGTTTCTGGTTAATAACCAACGTCAAAGAATGTCAGTTAATTCTAACATTTAGTCTAGTTAGCAACTAAAATAAAAATTTAGTTTATTTAAACACTTGTTTAGAATCTGCACAGTGTATTACGGGTACGAGCACTATATACAGGCCTATTATTATTTAAGAGTAATCGAGGAACCATTCATGAACTGATTTTAAAACTGTAAACGTCTTTCGCTCCAACCCAGGTTGTCACAGTGTTTACATACGTGAACCTATACTGCCTTTCATCAAATGGATATAAAATTGTGGATGCGAATACCTTCTTTTGTAGGTTATTCTACAGTAACATCGACTATTAACCCACTCCCGTTTCCGGTGTTTGTTAAAGAAAACTAAATAATAAAAAGGAAATTAACAAAGTGAAAATAAAAATTCGGTCCGACAATGCACACAGTCATTGTAGTGTCCGCCGAAATGTCTTGTATTGAAAAATATATTTATTTTTAAACAATTGCCAAGTCAGTTAACGTGAAATCCGTTGCGTTTATCTTTCACTGTATAGGTCGGCTGGTTAGTTTGCCTTGTTGGATTTCCATGTTCTAAGATTAATATTTTAAATCATTTTCGAAATGAAATATTTCCATAGACACTACTTCTTTCTACTTTTTGCTTCAGCTTTAACCACAGTACTGTGGTCACTAACGTATACCACCTCATGTTAGCGCACACGATTTTCACTGATGATGCCAGACGATGGCACTGCCGAAACGTCTGGTTTTGCGGAAAACATTGGACCACAGCCGAAGAGGCCGGGAAGGAATTTTACAACAAACTACTTCTTTGTTGTCGATAACGTAGTACACATTGAAAAATTATCTCCTCCCTCTTAAACTATCATTTTCATTTATAGAAAATTACCCCCTCCCCTTCAACTACCCTTTTTATTTATAGATATTTCATCTACCTTTCTACAGTGGATTATTATGACCTTCTTTTCAGGACACTTTATTTATCAAGATTAAGTATTTTACTCTTGTTAAAACATAAAACGTTGCAGGTAAACTACCCCTTCCCATTAACCGATCTTCACCAAAATCAATAGGCCTTGGGTCCTCTACAAATCAGGTACTGTGACGATTTAAATTGTAAAAAAAAAAATAAAAAATTAATAATAGAAATCGAAGAATGGGAAGTTAGTTAAAAAACATTAAATCGCACTATTAAACCAATTACCCCTGGACTAACTCATGGTAGTGATGAGACTTAAATAAGAAAATTTAACTAGTGTTAATTAATTAAAATTGTGGAAGCAAAAGTTAAAGAATAAAACTGTTAACCCTTTATTAAACTTATCATGCTATGACCTGTGAATTCCGGATTCAACTTGTATACCGAGCCGGCATTAAATAAGAAATACGTGTAAACCATAATATAAAGAATTAATAATTTAAAGTCACTAGTAATAGGTGTAATAATTTCAGTACACGAGGAAAATCTCGCTTGTTTATTTTGTCTAACTGTAAGACTGTAGTATTAAATAAAATATGGAACTATATTATGGCGGAGTATTCGCTCCGCGTCTTTGCAACTTTCCTGTTGTAACAACTAGGGATTAACGATGCGGCTTTCTAACTGTAAACAGCTCCACGCTGGGGCTCTTCACAAAATGTTATTTTGTGTGTATTTTAATTTAAGTGTTAACTTCCACTAAAAGTGTGGACAGCTAGACATAAGTAACGAATATGTAGTGAGTAAATTTTTGTGAAACAAACATGTAAGAAAAAGGAAAAACGTGTGTAAGAGGTGACATCTCCTGTAATTTAAATATCCAGTCAAATATTGTTCAAGTTAAAAGAAATTCCAACATAATGTACAAACAATGCGTAAACTCCAACACGACGGTGCAATTAAACAGGTGATGTGAATAACAGTGAAAAGTGACGACTTCGACCTAGACTGTCTTTACTCTATCGCCGAGAATCCTGACGACCACACGTTAGCTGGCACCATCACATCCATTTGATCGTTACTGGACAGACTACCCCTAGGACAATCCTCGACTACAAGAGTACGGAAGAATCACTCGCCAAGACACGGACAGTTAACCATAATATAAGAGGTGACGCGGGAGCTCGTCTTCCGTGAGTTATACATATTTTAAAATATAAGTAAGTAAAGATGAAAAAGGACTTTCAAAAGACAATCAATAAGCTCTAAGATTTAAACTGGTGTAACCACCAATTCTTGTAATCATACGTTGTAACTTAACTTTCGTTATGTAACTTCAAAAGTTGCTCAACTAAATAAAACCATTCTTCAAATGGTATTTAAGGAATAATGTAATCATATAATCAAGTATGGTAAATTTGAAAATTCTTAACAAGAAAAAGAAAGACTCGGATCCGAGGTAAACTCATTATCTAAATGATCATTTTATTTTAGATAGAAAACCCCCTTACAATCTCAGAGTAAATAATATCTTTATTTGTAATGTGTTACGTATACTATGTGAATAAAAGGGATGTCATCTTTGTTACATACTAAAGTGAGTGCATAAATCAGTTAAACCCCTCCCCTTGTTTCCTATAATTAGAATAATTGTAATTTTGTTTGTCTTGTGTTTTGAGTTTCAGTTTGTTACAACGTAGGCAGCCTGTATAATTGGCTAGCGTCAATTATCACAGGTTCCCTGGATTATGACGTAGCCGACACGTCATAATATACGCCACTCTGCTTTCTTGGAAAATAATTGTTTACGTAGTGTCATTAAAAAAAAAAAATACGACCCTCTGCTGATCTATGCACTCAGTTAAGGTATTTTATGTAACTCAAAAAGGCTAAGTTGCATGAAAGAAAAATAGCGACAGTATAAATTTACCATTGTGAATTGTGTGTGAGATTACGCACGTACTTGTATATAATTTATTTAACATACGCGAAAATAATTCAAACTATTATTGTATTACACCAATGCAAGTACCTACATGAATTTTTAGTGCTTGTCAAAATGTTCAGTCTTTAACATGTCTGTTTTGTGACAATTCAAGACCTGTAGTTTCCTGAATATGCCTGCATAAATGTGTAATTTATATTTCTGTTGTCACGGTGAGTCATATAAACTATTGACTAAGTTAAACCAGTTTAATTACGTGTAAATAAATTTGTAAGTTAATTCTGCAAAAAAAAAAGAAAAAGCAGTAGAGAAAGTTAAATTTGAACGTAAAACAAATAATAGTTAAACTCAGATTGATAACAGGCTGTAGCTTGTTTAAAACGCATATCGGTACGTATTGCACTTACCCCCTTGTCGAAGCCAGCCGAGACTAGTCGATAAAGGTAGCCGTAAGCAATTGTTGTATAGAACAATAACGTTCCTCACCCCAAGTGTATTTCTCCCCTTCTCACGCATACAACAAGTATGCCATTGTTTACAAAGAAAACTAGTCTGACCTACATTCCAGCGTAACAGCTGATCGTTGAGAATAAAATGACGTCTGTGTGAAATTTCTCTCTTTCTCTGAGAAGAGAAGTAACTCTCTTACTACCAATGCAGATGTTTTGACCATGAATTATATTGTGTATGTCATAAGTGTATAGTGTAGTAAAGTAAATTTTAGTGTGTTAGATATAAGGTAAACATGGCCCTATTTAATCCAGATTTACTATTAAAGGACGAACTGTCTTATGAAGCTCTTTTACGTGGTCTACCCCATGCGAATGTAACAGTCGCGGAATTGCGCAAGTCTATACGCGAAAGTGGATTTGATGCACCCGTGCAGTTAAGCAACCTGAGCGGACTCGATTATGAGAGCGAGAGAGAAACTTGTAATGCCAAGTATAGCGAGTTGACCTTATTGTCCCAAACCCTTCAAGACGAGAAATCTCCTGCGGTAATATTGCGGACAACTCAAAGGATAGAACACTTAACCCGGCGAATGAAAAATTTGTTGAACTGGCCTAACCTTACGGAAATTCCTCCCGAAGTCCAAAGTTTTGCGGATGAAGCTTTACGCCAATTACCTACTATCATCAACGAATTACGAAGAAAATCCGACTCGTTCCGAATGGATGAAATTGAAAAATCCTTGAAGAAACTACACATCTCCCCAGTTCAATCTCCTACGTCAGAACAACCTCTCCCCAACGCGGATCAGGAATCACCAGCCGGATCTAAAATACAACCTACTCGAGAGCGAAACCCAAATAGAGATTTAAATGCCCAGACTATATCTGAAACCCCTCCTCCCAGTGGTTTCCAAATTCGCACCGGAATGTATGAATTGACTACCCCTAATGCATTATCTGGTCCTCCCAAAGCTATGCCACACGTAAATCATAACGCGGACCTCTACGGAAAAATCACTCACTCCGTAGAAAAACTCTTAGCCGAAATTCCATACACTGATGGTTTGAATGTTACTAAACTACTGAATTTCATCAAATATCTCCTGGAGATAAAAGATCTACAGCAGCTAAATGACTGGCAAATTTTGCAAGTCCTCCTACCGAAATGTAAACCCCCGTTAAAGAATCGTGTGCTAGAATCATTAAGCTCTACCCTTCCAGTAGAAGAACTGCATACTACAAGCATAAAATATTTTATTCCCACCGGAATTTATGAGGAACTTAAGAGAAAGACCGTACTACGAGTACAAGGAAATAATGAGAGATTGGCCCATTACATCTCAGACATCAGGGAGTCTTCTCGACTACTGCAAGTAGATTGGAATGAGAGACAGATGGTGGATACCATTTTAGTAGGATTGTCTCCAGAAGAAAGATCTCGTTTAGCGTTGATAAATCGACCCAACACCTTTGCGGATCTCGAACAATGCAGTATTCACTCGTCGAACGTATGGTACTCAGATCAGAACAGACATGCGGTGAAATCAATCGAGGCGAATAGAAATGATTTGCAAGCCCTAGTACCCAATGTGTCTACCCAGTATGTAAAGCGAGTATTTAATAGATCGAGCAATTTGCACAGCCCTGGTAAATCATCTGACGCGCAACCTAAAACGGAAGCAAGGTACTCTCCTCGTAATAAAAATACGTGTTATAACTGCGGTAAGTATGGACACATAAGTAGAAACTGTAACAACAAGCAATACGAACGTAAACACCCTAATCCAAAAAACATGTAAGGCAGGGAGACCCGAAATCCTGTGTCTTCCGCAGCAACTTGAGAACCGGTAAACCCAAAAAAATGTACGACAATAATAAAAGAAAAAGAAAAGAAACCCTAGAGAAATAGATCCCTATGTTAGAAGGTTTATTGAGAAATGTAACGCGATAACTAAATGTGATTGGACTAAAAGTCTATTGCCCTTAATACAAATTGACCTAGGTGTTACATCCACCCTCGGATTAATCGATTCTGGATCGACTAGAACTTTAATCAGTCAAAAGTTAGCGGATAAATTATTCAAACACAACCTAGTGAAACGCAGTCAAACTGTGAATATAAAATGTGCTACCGCTAATAAACAAAATATAGTGATAAAACTCAGCATCACCATTAAAGTAAAAATTAAGAATCTAACGTGGTTTTATACAATGTTAGTATGTGATGATATAGGACCCGACTTAATATTGGGAGCTGACTTCATCAGTAAAACGGGAATAATTCTTGACATCCACGCGAAGAAACATTATTTTAGATTCGACCGTACACGGAAGTATAATTTTGATTGTACAACTGACGAACAAGAAAGTACTAGATCATCGACTGCACACATAGTACACCATGAGTCTGAATTATCTCATCTAGAAAATGAGATAGGCTGAGAATGCAGAAATTAATAAAAGAGTTTTCCACCGTTCTTACCCCTAAGCTAGGACTTACGAACCTAATAGAATATAAGATCAATCTGAGCGATCACAAAGTAATACGCCTACCCCCGTACAAGTTATCGCCACCCAAAATGGAAGTGATGAGGAACCATATCAACAAGTTGTTAGAACAAGGAGAGTCATCGAACCCTCTACGTCTCCGTATTCATCACCCTCCTTTTTAGTACCAAAAGGTCACGACAAACATAGACTAGTTGTGGACTACCGGCAATTAAATAAACGAGTAGAATTTGAATCTATCCCGCTTCCAGACATCCACAGTGCTTTTCATTACTTCACTAGAGCGAAAGTCTTTACGATAATGGATCTAAATCAAGCATTTCACCAAATACCACTTTCAGAGGAATCCAAACGTCTAACCGCGTTTGCTGTTCCTTTCAACCTGTACCAATTTACTAGAGTACCCTTTTGAATATCACAAGGAAGTTCCGTATGTAGTAGACTATTAGAGAGAATATTTCATAATATTAAATTTAGATATGTGTATCACTACCTGGACGACATCGTAATCTATAGCGAATCGATGGAACAACATCTTAAACATCTACGTGAAGTGTTATCTCGATTACAAAAAGCAGGATTAACAGTTAATCCCAAAAAGGTAAATTTTGCAGTCCCACAATTTTCATTTTTAGGTCACATCGTGAAGGCCAACGGAAAGGTAAGCATAGACCCCGAACGAACCCGTGCGATCAGCGAATTTTTACCCCCGCGAGATGCAAAAGGAATAGCCCGATTTTTGGGAATGGTAAACTATTTCCACAAGTATATTCCCCATCTAGCCGAAATCGTCGCACCTCTGAATGCCTTAAGAAAGAAGGGAGCGAAATTTGAATGGACTCCACAACAACAAACGGCGTTCGAACAACTAAAAGAAAGCATCATATCGCCCCCAGTATTACAACTAGCAGACTTTACGAAACCTTTCGTAGTTCAGACCGACAGTTCAAGTGTAGCTTTAGGCGCAGGAATCTATCAAGAAATAGAAAACAGTAGGCTACCGATTAGTTATGCTTCACGCACCTTGAATGACCAAGAAAAGAAATATTCCGCATATGAATTAGAATGTTTAGCCATTGTATTTGCTTTTGAAAAGTTTAAACCCTTTTTAGAACATAAAGAGTTCCTTTTAGAAACTGATAATCAAGCATTATCTTGGTTACTGAATCACCCTAAACAGTTGGGACATATTGGAAGATGGGTATTGAGGTTAAACTGTTACAAATTCAAAGTACAACATATTAAAGGTACACAAAATGTAGTCGCTGATACCCTGTCCCGTATGTTCCAGTCGCCCACTAATACTCTCGAAAGCAAGGAGAGCCTGGAAACACCCGTTGTTAACACAGTAATTACCGAATTCCCCCTTGCGTTTACCAACATCTCTCAATATCAACAACAAGACCCTCTTCTGAAACCGATTATAGAACAACTCGAGCAAGGAATTAAATCAGAGAAATACGTATTAAGTAAAAGAATACTATGCCACAGAATAGCGAATGGAAAGGAATTAAGGATAATCGCCCCTGATGTAATTAAGCCCATGCTGATGGAATACTTCCATTCATCTACCATTGGAGGCCATATGGGAATAAATAAAACAATACATCGCATTCGTAAGGAATATCATTGGAACAATATGAACAGCGAAATAGCTAGCTTCGTTAAAAAGTGTAAGTTATGCGCGCTCAGCAAACCAGCAAGAAACAGTCAAATAAACCAATTAATTTCAGAAATCCCTACTACCCCATTCTCTAAACTTTATTTAGACTTTTCAGGTCCCTACCCTCGATCTAAATCAGGTAATACGATGCTACTCATATGTGTAGATTCGTTCACCAAATTTGTTTGGATGTATCCCATGCGACGAGCGTTAGCGTCGACCACTGTAAAGATATTACAGGAGAGATTATTTAAAGATTATGGTACCCCTATACATCTAGTGTCATATAACGGACCCCAGTTTAAGGCTAAGCAATTTAAGAATATGTGTTTCAAGTTAGGTATAGACCATATTACCACAACGGAGTATCGTCCGCAAGGCAATATTGCTGAAAGGTATCTGCGAAACCTCAAATCTGCTTTAATTGCCTACCATGCGAACGACCATACGTCTTGGGACCAGAACCTATCCTGGATACAGTACGCCTTCAATTCCGCTTATCACGAAGGACATGAGTCTACCCCGTTTGAGTTACTATACAAATACAAGCCAAACCACCCCTTGTCCACAAAATGGAAAATACATGACTTACTACCTCAGCAAATTAAGGATAAGCAGATTAAACGAATCTGGAATGAAGCCCGCGCAAATTTAAGAGCGAACTTAGAAAAATCGCGAAAATATCACGAGAGAAGTAATGATACTAATTTATTTAGGTACCAAGTCGGTGACTTAGTAATGTACAAGACACACCCGACTAGTAGTGCTATTGATAAGACCACCTCTAAACTATCATACCGATGGTGTGGTCCTTACCGAATCCAGAAGTACTTAACCCCAGTTACAGTAGCCCTGTACGAACCTGCGACGCAAGAATATGTACGGAGAACACATATTTCGCAGATAAAATTGTATAAAAAAATAATAATAAAACTAGAAAAAGGTAATACTAGGTAGACAAGTTATCTTGTACCTGAGTAACCCTGTGAAGTGCTAATCATAGAATTAGGAATGAGGCCTGATCAACCTTAGATCCTGTTCAGCGAAAGATGAGAGAAATAAGTAGTCAGTTAACCACTACCTGACCACTAAGTAAGAAGTTATATAGATAGTAACTCTCTGTAGAGAGTAACCAAAACCCAAAGAAAAAACCGGTAGTAGATTTAAGTAATAGAAATAAGTAGAAGTTTGTGTGTTTTAAAGTGTAGTAATTAAGTATGAACTTTACGTAATTTAAGAAGTAATTTGTAAATATATGTATATATTGTTTGATACTCAAAGAAATAAGTTGTGTATAACTCATGCAAATAAATAAATGAAAGAAAAAGGGAGAAGAAGGAGAGAAACTCCACACAGTAACGACAAGTGTACCCCAGTACCTAACTTTCGAATCCACTTAATAAATGTTTTCCCCCATGTCAATTTTAAGCGGCGGAGTATGTGACGATTTAAATTGTAAAAAAAATAAAAAATTAATAATAGAAATCGAAGAATGGGAAGTTAGTTAAAAAACATTAAATCGCACTATTAAACCAATTACCCCTGGACTAACTCATGGTAGTGATGAGACTTAAATAAGAAAATTTAACTAGTATTAATTAATTAAAATTGTGGAAGCAAAAGTTAAAGAATAAAACTGTTAACCCTTTATTAAACTTATCATGCTATGACCTGTGAATTCCGGATTCAACTTGTATACCGAGCCGGCATTAAATAAGAAATACGTGTAAACCATAATATAAAGAATTAATAATTTAAAGTCACTAGTAATAGGTGTAATAATTTCAGTACACGAGAAAAATCTCGCTTGTTTATTTTGTCTAACTGTAAGACTGTAGTATTAAATAAAATATGGAACTATATTATGGCGGAGTATTCGCTCCGCGTCTTTGCAACTTTCCTGTTGTAACAACTAGGGATTAACGATGCGGCTTTCTAACTGTAAACAGCTCCACGCTGGGGCTCTTCACAAAATGTTATTTTGTGTGTATTTTAATTTAAGTGTTAACTTCCACTAAAAGTGTGGACAGCTAGACATAAGTAACGAATATGTAGTGAGTAAATTTTTGTGAAACAAACATGTAAGAAAAAGGAAAAACGTGTGTAAGAGGTGACATCTCCTGTAATTTAAATATCCAGTCAAATATTGTTCAAGTTAAAAGAAATTCCAACATAATGTACAAACAATGCGTAAACTCCAACACGACGGTGCAATTAAACAGGTGATGTGAATAACAGTGAAAAGTGACGACTTCGACCTAGACTGTCTTTACTCTATCGCCGAGAATCCTGACGACCACACGTTAGCTGGCACCATCACATCCATTTGATCGTTACTGGACAGACTACCCCTAGGACAATCCTCGACTACAAGAGTACGGAAGAATCACTCGCCAAGACACGGACAGTTAACCATAATATAAGAGGTGACGCGGGAGCTCGTCTTCCGTGAGTTATACATATTTTAAAATATAAGTAAGTAAAGATGAAAAAGGACTTTCAAAAGACAATCAATAAGCTCTAAGATTTAAACTGGTGTAACCACCAATTCTTGTAATCATACGTTGTAACTTAACTTTCGTTATGTAACTTCAAAAGTTGCTCAACTAAATAAAACCATTCTTCAAATGGTATTTAAGGAATAATGTAATCATATAATCAAGTATGGTAAATTTGAAAATTCTTAACAAGAAAAAGAAAGACTCGGATCCGAGGTAAACTCATTATCTAAATGATCATTTTATTTTAGATAGAAAACCCCCTTACAATCTCAGAGTAAATAATATCTTTATTTGTAATGTGTTACGTATACTATGTGAATAAAAGGGATGTCATCTTTGTTACATACTAAAGTGAGTGCATAAATCAGTTAAACCCCTCCCCTTGTTTCCTATAATTAGAATAATTGTAATTTTGTTTGTCTTGTGTTTTGAGTTTCAGTTTGTTACAACGTAGGCAGCCTGTATAATTGGCTAGCGTCAATTATCGTAGGTTCCCTGGATTATGACGTAGCCGACACGTCATAGTACAATGCAAAAAATTATTTGATTCTGTTTGAATATGCAGCAGTTATCGTTTGCCATAGAAAAAATTCGACACACAGACACATACACAGACACTTGTAGAAAAATGACTTTTCTTCATGTTTTGAGGGTAGTACAATCAGTATCAGCCCTTATCTCGAACTCGATTTTTTCGTCATCACCATACTTCCATTTCCTTATGGAACATGGAAGTAACAATAAAATTGGCTGGATGCAGAAAATATAGAACGGATAGCGGAAACATTTAACCCAGAATTGTTAAAAAATATAATTCGCAAGGAAAGAGAAACGTATGAAGACCGAGGAAACGAACGTATTACAGAAGGCGTAACAGGCAAATAACCGAATCTGTGACGTTGTGAAGTAGACAGAGAAGATGTGAAGTAGGCGAGTGTCTGTAGTTACGCCTTATTTACGTATTAAGGTTGCAGTATGTAAATACTCTGCTAGTTTTATTGTTTGTACGTATGTTAAGTCACTTTATCACGCCAGTGACCGGTGACGCGACCGAAGCGCGCGAACAACTAAGATATTTGCATACTGAAATAGTAATATGATCACCACACAGTGTTGAGAATAACAAAAGTAACAAAAATTTGCATACGTATTCAAACGTAGCGCTTATGGGAAGTATAATTGCGTGTTAGTGGTTGGAATACAAGTTTAATAAAAATTAAGACTTAACCACTAAATTGTGTTTATCTTTTAATATTCAAACATAGCAAACACTCGTATGGAAAGAATTTCTAAAATATAAAGACGTATTTATTGTTGCGGCGGTCTCACTGATGTTGTGTGGTACAGTGGAAAACAAAATTACAGACACCGATAAAGTCACTAATAACCAGCTTTCATTAATCACAAATAACAATTTGTAATCAACTCGTCACTAATACCCAGCTTTAATTAATCACAAATAACAATTTGTAATCAACTCGTACAATAAATAATTCCAGTTAAATTTGTCCACACGCAATAATTACGTCAAATAATAGAGTTCCACACTAATTATAACACAATAACACTTAGCCACAATACTTCAATCACTCTTCGGTCCGCACTAAGGAAAATCTGTCAATGAACTGAACGAACTAAGCCAGACGCTCTTGCTTTTATAGGTCGCGCAGAGGTCCAGAATAGCTTTCCATCTTTACGACACGCCAGCTTAATACGTTTCTCAAGTGTTCTTGAACACACTGGAACGTACTTGAGGTGCGGCCTTGACTGAGGCTATACCTGGTAGATTGGGGGGGGGGGGGCTCTCTCGACTGTTCGAGAGGATTCTGTCGTTTCAATATCTATTCCTTATGACCGCGCTACACCTTACACGTGGTTTCAGCATTATCATCATCATCATCCCTTTCGTTGTAGTTCATTATCTTGTACACAATTAAAGCAGTAGTTGTTTCTGCGATTTCCTCTTCGCCTTGTGCTATCTGATTACCATTGTGCCACTACTTTCGGGTCGGTCACCTTCTCCCTGTGATGACCTTGTCATAAATAATCTTTTCAATTTTATCCTTTCATAATAATCGTGTTCTCTACTCCCATTATGTTCTCGATTGTAGTATTACTTATTCTTTCCATTATGGTTTTCCCGCCGCTCTTTTCCAATTGTCCGTTTCTGTCGATAGCAGTCTCTTTCGATGCTGCATTGTCTCTCTAGTTCTGAACTCCGAATAACATAATATTGTCAACAATGGTTGTGGAAACAGTAGCTTTAGTTATTGACCATATAACACTACGCTCCCTGAGCTGAAAAACTCACTCACTATTTTGAACGAAGTACGTTTATTATTACGTAAATTTCAGTATTAGATAATTTTTAAATTTTGGGAAGAATTACAAAAATCTCGATTAATCTATTATTTCTTTGGTAATGTAACAATTGCAGATCAAACTATCATACAATAAAAACTAAAAATTCGAGACATTTGAATGTTTATTACAATCCCTTTTAGTCTGACATCGTGCAGGATTTTGACAATTTTGTGTTTTTTTTGGGGCCCTGGGGTCCAAAAATGTTTAAATTTCCAAACACTATACATTTTAACAATACTTTCAGATGTTAATTAAGATTATCTTTAATTTGATACACTAGATGAAATTTTGCGATTACGGCTAACGACGTTCTATTGTTTATCAGGGACGAAGGCAGGGAATGTTAACTATACATTTTAACAATACTTTCAGATGTTAGTTAAGATTATCTTTAATTTGATACCCTACATGAAATTTTGCGATTTTATCAAAATTTGCACACACATTTTGGGCCCTGACGTCCAAAATTTTGAAATTTTCAAAAGTGAACATTATATTCATTATTCTGAGCCTTTCACGGCCGGTGTCAGTTGTATTAGAAGTATGTACTGGGCTGTTTGGCCGAGGTATAGAGTTTACAAACAAACCAAACGTTTCAACAGCACCACTGGCTGCCATCTTCAGTGGAATTCGAGTCTACCTGAACGCGGGTTGTTAAACGTCAGCCTTCACCACAGTACTATGTGAACCCGCGTTCAGGTAGCCTCGAATTCCACTGAAGATGGCAGCCAGTGGTGCTGCTGAAACGTTTGGTTTGTTTGCAAACCCTGGACCACGGCCAAACAGCCCGGTACGTACTTCTAATTATATTCATTAGTTGAAATGCCCTTTAATTTGAAACCCTACATGGGCTTTTACGATATTTTCACTATTTGACCTCCTCAAATTTTTGCCTGCCGCCCCATATTTTTAGGGGATCAATCTCGAAACAGTAGAGTTATGTAGGGTAAAAGTATGGATACACATACCAAGTTTACGAACATCAGTTGATGCGTTCAAAAGTTATCATGAGGCAGGCATACCCCAGGCAGATAGACAGACAAATGTCAAACGTGAAGTTCAAACTGAGAACGCGTTTCGCTCGTCGTCAATACAATATGTGTGAGTATATATATTTATTTTTTAGTCAAATAGAAAGATTCATTTTTGCCACTGCTTGGTCGCATGATCTAAACCAGAATCAACCGATCACGTCAAGTTGTTTGTCTCGATTGGTTTTAAAACCGTGCAAAGTTCTCTCGTACACGACTACTCGAGATTCACATACGAACTAAGATCTAGGCAATGTATAGTTTTGTAAATTTGTGTTCACAAATCACTGGCTTTTTATTTATTGCGTTTACTTTATTAAAATCAGGCTGAACGAATTTTTGTTTGAAGAACAGTTAAATATATATTATACACCACGATCTGATAACAGATATCTTTCTAAATGTAAACACAGGATAAAAATAAAACAACCCTTTGCTCAACAGTCCATAAATGATCAAGGGATACCGCACGGCTTTTTGTGTGTAGTGGGACGGTTGCTTGTGGCACAGGATAAAAGAATTTATAAGCGTGTTCAAAGCCCAATAATGGCCACGACGTTGTGAATAAAAATGCACAACGAGCCTTTTATTTGGAGATGAAGACAAATGGGCTAAATCTGTGTTTTCAGACATAAACTGTGTGAAAGCAAGTATTGAAAACATGACTTTTCTGCTGCTCACGTATAAAATTTCATTATCACGTATTAAAAAATCATTAGAACTGTTAATACAGCCGAACAGGTAGACATTGTGTACGAACTACGCAACTTTGCTGCAACACCCATTTTCCAAGATCACCGTCTGTCAGTGAAAGAATAGATAAACGACAAAGCTATTTTCGTAGCGCAATATTAGTGTTCTTGTACATTACGTTGTGAACATGTGAAGGACGTGCGGAACGTAAGCCACGATAGCGTAGTTCAGCTTTAGTGGCGCCCAGCGGTTGCCGAAAGCGGTTAATCGCACGTGTTGTTGTATTCAATGGGCGTAAAGTTCCTTTTCTCTCGATTTTTTCTCCTACAAAGTTTTTTTACTTGGGTGCCGCGCCATTTTAATGCTCTCTGTACTGTGTGGCCGTTTGTTTATTTGACCCGGTTGGGTTTTGTTTTTACTAGCGCTGGCAGTGTAACATTAACGCTTGTTTTGTGGCTTGGCTTAAATACGAATCCCTTTTCGTGTGCATACTGAATGTTTGTACCAACTGTTGTTAACTTGTATTTTAAATCGTCTGTTCTTTACTGCAGTTCGCACGGCTTTGAAACAAGTTTTTAAACTAAATGTCGACAAAACCTGAAAAAAATGCTAGAGACATATATTAATACAATTATTGCATTTGTTTATGTTAAACTTTTCTTACTGCGTAAACCTTCTCTTTTTTGTGATGCTCAATCACAATATTATTGTGATAATAAGTAATTATTATTCGTTTTAATAAGTAAAACGAAAATTTGTATTTTAATGTTGCCGTTTTTGTGTGCAAAAAGCCTAATATTCGTTTCTGTATAGATGTAACTTTAAGTATTAAACGCTTGTGTAGAAGAACAAAAGGGCTACATCAAAATAGTTTTTCCTATTATCGTGAGAGACCTTCCCCCTTCTACGTACTGAGTATGCTATCGCAGATGGCTGAAGTACAGTAGCTTTCTTACCAACCTGAAAACATCAACTACATATGCTTATCTACTTCAGTTTACTTTTGCTTGAAGAAATGCGATTTACGTGTTCTAATAAAGGCTTAAGTGGCAATATATAAACTGAGGGGATTTAAAAATTCGCCTGGTAGAAACAAGAATGAGCAACAACTCGAAGCAAGTCTTACGTTATTATAAAAGTAAAGTAATGTTATATTACTGTGTATATAAAAGTAATATAACCTGTAGAGTTCATCCCGTATGGCGATGTATGTATGACGATTGGTGAGTTAGCACGTGCACGCTGGTAATACGTGTGTGTGTGTGTGTGTGTGTGTGTGTGTGTGTGTGTGTGTGTGTGTGTGTGTGTGTGTTCTTGTGCCACTTTTGCTAACGGATGGGCGGTGAAAAAGTGTAACGAGCGTGGTCGTGTGTTATAAATATAATATAAACAGTTCCATCAAGTCATGTGTTTGATAACGAATTTCTCTATTAAACCTGTCGAGAATGTGACAGAAATAAACGAGTAACGCCTTGAATTTGTTACGTACTTATTGGGGTTAAGGCAGCAGTAAATAAGTTTTCATCACAGTTTAGGGCTTTGAACTTCCCTTACCAACATTCTATTCTCTTACAGTGAGGCATCAACATGATCTTCCTGTTCTTCTTTGTCTCCTTTTTTCTTTTTCATCTTCTTTGCATCCTCATCCTCCAAATTCTTCTTCTCCTTTCCTCCTCGCCCTTCTTCATTGTCCTCTTTTCCTCCTTGTTTTTCTCTTCTCCTTTTTCTCCTTCCACTTGCTTTCTCTCCTTCTCTTTTTTCTTCTTCTCCACCTCCCCCTCTTCCTCCCCACCTCTCATCAGAAATCATTCGTGTTTTTTTTATATTTTAAAATACTTTTTTGTATAGGCTACTGAAGTTTGTACTATAAATTTCAAATTCTTTGTATCTTTTTTTTATTTAGTTTGGATAGGTGGTTACGTGTAATAAAATATGTGTATTTTTATTGAACTTATGTTTTATTTTATTTGGCGTTCTGCCCTAAGGCAGGTCTTCAAATGGTAAGAGCTCTCCAAGCTGTCCTATCGCATGCCAGTCTTTTCGTTTCTTTGTAACACCCTCTGATTGTAATGCTACCTATTAACTTCATTCTTCTACGCCCTCTTCTTTTTTCTTCTTCTATGACACCCTCCATGGGAGTTGTAAGCAAGTAGTCTCTTCTTAAACAATGACCTAACTAATTCCTTCTCCTATTTTCTATTACCTTCAGGATTCTTCTCTCTTCCCGTATTCTTCTTAAAACTTCACCATTCCTTACTTTACCAACCCACCTCACTTTTTCCATTGCTCGCCAAAGCCACATCTCAAATGCTTCTAATCTTTTCTCATCCTCCTTCCTTAGTGTCCATGTCTCTGCACCATATAAACCAACGCTCCACACATAACATTTGGCCAGCCTTTTTCTTAAATGAACTTATATTAAAGCAGCATTTTTAAATACAGCTTTCAAAAGCGTTTTTCCGGTGTAGCCTGTTCTTGATCTAGTCACACGGTTTGATATGTTCCATGTAGAAAAATGCACCCCGTATCAATAAATATACTCACACACACACACACACACACACACACACACACACACACACACACACACACACACACACACACACACACACACACACACACACACACACACACACACACACATTCATATTAAGAAGGATACGTTCGAATTAAAATTTAAATACTTGTTTTGTCAGTTCTCGAGTTTTATCGTCGAAATAAAAAGAATGTTTCAAATTTTTTCAGGAAATATTTTTTTGCCTTGTGACAATGAAAGTTGCAGACCTTCGGAATTGGAATTACTACAGTAATCTTACAACATCCTTGAGAAAATACTTGGTCCTAAAGAGAATATACGAGTGTACGCGCGCGCGAGTGTCAACACAATGGCATCAATCCTAAATAATAATATAACACGTATGCAATTAATTATGGAATAATAGTTACAGGGGTGATGATTAGAATACACACACACAATATAGTGATACTGCGTGGTATCATTAACGGAGCTAGTGTATTGGCTTATTAATAAATTCCAGACTTTGTATTCAGTAGGCCTACAGTTTAACAAACTGCCTTCGTCGTCGCTGATAAACAATGGAACGTCGTTAGCCGTAGCCGTAAGCATCGATCGATATTTGTACTACAGTTATTTTGTTTGCTTCTGGACAGTTGGGTTTCAGTCAGTGGTCTGTGTATAAAGGTTGTACGACCTATAAATACTTGTAGATAAAAGTTGCACGGTGAAATTACATATTAAAACGATTTTTATTAGAACACCGTTCTACACGAGCTTTTGGGGCAAACAAAAATCAAATTACATATGTACAGTGCATTAGGAAGAAGTCTTATAAAGTAGAACTTTTGAATGATACAGTAATTGAGGGGGTTATAGCCTACCAATAAGATGGAGCTCGCCGAGGTAATGGGGGTCTTCTATGTCATAAACTGCCGGATCGGCATCATAAAAAAAAACCCAACGGTTGTATTACGAACGTGACTGAAACGTGACCGATGATTACCAAAACAGGTCCTCCAAGGAGAAGGAAACGGGGAAGAGCCAGAGGAAATTAAAAAAGGAATTAAAAACAGGATTAAAAGAACGCCAGATGTGGCTAGATAGAAACAGCCAGAGATTACGAATCAGAAAAAGCATGAGTTTTGAACTGATTGTATGCGTGTGTATGGAACATAAATAAATCGAAATAATATTTGTATCGGTAATAAACTTCTCCAGCTATAAATATACTGTTATTTTGTCTCGGTTAAGGACGAAACAACAATATACAGTACAAACCGCTCCAAGTAATGAAATTCAGATTTCTCATTAAAGAATTTTGTATGAATTTCCAGTTTTTATTGTTTGTAGTCAAAAGTTATGACCTTTAGAGGAAAGAATCTGATACGTTGCAAGATAATTATAAATAATCAGTCTATAGAACACGTATCTCATTTCAATTTTCTAGAGTGCGATGTAACTTATGATATGAAACGACGTCGATATAAAGATAAGTAAATTTCAAATTGTATGCGGTACTGTACACAAAACACTTGTAAATAAGGCAAGGGAAAACACCAAGATAAAATTCTATAAAGTAATGGCAACACCTGTTTTAACTTATGGAAGTGAAACTTGGACGATGACGAGAAATGAGCGAAGAATACAAACAAGTGAAATGAAGTTCTTTTGGAAAATCAAAGGTTGCACCCTTAAAGATCAAATATGAAATGAAGGTATAAGAACCGAGTTAGATGTGTATTCTATGCCCAGCAGAATAAGGGAAGGACAAATAAAATGGAGGCAGCATATCGAGAGAATGGAAGCTACGAGACTACGTAAGCGAGTAATAAGATACAGACCTCAAGGAAGACGAGGTATAGGTAGACCAAGGAAGAGATTGCTTCAGTGAAGGCGTAACAGGCTGTAAGCGTATACCTTAACGTGAAGAAGAAGAAGAAGAAGAAGAAGAAGAAGAAGAACAACAACAACAAGAAGATTTTTCACAGTAAAAACGATAAAATCGGTCCGTTTCTATTCCCGCTGGTTGTACAGTAGAATGTTGTAAAGATTCAGCTTACTCAAAAATTGAGTAGGTATGGGGATGAAAGTGAGTAGTTTTTCTCTTTCTTTTGTACAGAGATTATCATGCTTTCTGAAAGATTCTGTTATGAGTAAAGGTGTAAATGTTTTGTCATCATCATCATCTTCACGTATTAAACCAAGGATCGTTTGTTCCGGTCTCAAATAGGCAAAGCTGGTCACTCCAGCACTTCCTCGGACGTCCAACACCTCTCCGTCCCCTCGTCTTATAGTTCCAAAGTTGTTTGGGGATGCGGCAGTCATCCATTCGGCAAAGATGTTCCCAGCAATTCAGACGATACTGGGCGATCCTGTCGAATATACTCATAATATTCAGTTCCTGCCGTATATCTGTGTTTCTTCTATGATCATGGAGAGTATACCCTGCCACGTGGTATACTCATTTCAGCCGCTTGGATGCGACTGGCCTGGCCTTTCGTTAAAGTCCAATTCTCAGACCCATAAAGAAGTGTGGGAAGAGCCATCACCATGTAGAATTTTAGGCGTGTTCCTTTACTTGCTGATTTAAGGGTTCGGCTAATGGTCCCGCACATAAGGTTGAACTTATGCAACTTATTCACAACGTCGTTGCATGCATTATAAGACACATTGTAGCGCTGGTATTCAAAATTGCTAACTTCTTCCAGGATAGTACCATCTATAACAGTAAATGATTTGTGTTAGATAAATCAGCTTGTAACTGAAGTTAAATACTGTAGCAACAAATGACTAGTCTACAGAGTCTAGATACCGGTAGTAATAAAGATTCTTCTTCGTAAGACGTGGAGTGCATTAGTTAACATTGTTTAGTACAGTAACCGTGCAGTACATTAGAACTCTAATCCTTTTCCAACGACAGGCAAGAAAGGTCGGTGGGCCGACGTGTCACACGAACAAATAAACAAGTTTTCAGGTAGTGTATTATTATTAAAATATATACGGTGCTTGTTAAAATGTATTTATGCATCGTAGGGGTGATCGATTCCCATAAGGAAGTGAACAATGTTTCTTCACCGTAGTAGTAACCTGTTTACAGAGTATAGGCTTGAATTTATATCAGCTTGACGTGTATTTATATGCATATAAGCCGCAGGAACGGGCTGATACCGTTGTTTTGTCAGTCCCCGAAAGTTGAACTATACAAGAAGGCAATTCTCATTCGCTACCGTGTTTCATCTTACCTCCAGTGTATGTGTGTGTCTTTTATAGAACATTATATATTATCGTTACTAACATCTTCTTGTCCAGTCTTTAATTAATCTTAAAAAATTTATATTCTCGGCCGCTTGAATCCTAAACAACAATAAACAAAAGAAGAATAAACACACAGATAGCAACGTGTGCTTGATTCAGATTTTCGTTTGCCCAACAGAAACACGGCATGATTAATGTAAATTAAGTTTTATCCAGCAAATTACATGGCCAGCTTTATGATTAGTATATTTTTTCGTGGAATGGGGCACATGCTCGGTGGGAGAAATTATAATGTGCCATAAACAGGAACTAGAGTACCTTCCGTCAAGAAGTGCATGATGCCGTCAGGGGCTGTCGTCGAGATAATGGTGCTGTGTTCATAGCCTAAGTTGGCTCAGTAGGGTATGGCCAGTCCGCGGCGTCGTGGCCAAGAGTCGCAGACAACAAAAAAGTGACAACCAACTTAAGGGCTCAGCTAAGCCCTACCCCGCCAATGTTAAATTACTTAACGTTTTGCACACTTTTCTCAGGAACCAATAATGATATCAACTTGAAATTTTTATGAGTTGTTCATGGGTATGTTCTATGTAGTTTAACATGGGGGTTAAAAAAAAATTTCTTTTGCAAAGTTATGATGTTTTTAATTAAACGCTTTTTTTACCTATGTTTTTATAAATACATGTTATTTTTTAATTTCACAACTAAGCATTATATCAAGAAACCCCCATGTTATACCATGTATACATTGTAACTGGTCGTGTGGTTACAAATAATTATTTTCTCTGTTCGTGTACAAAAATAAAATAAAAAAATAAAAAAAATTTATTTTAATTTTAAAAATTTTCAAAAAAAAATTTTTATGTTTGGTTTTTAATGTTCAATATTTAATAAATAATTCTTGTAATGTGATCGTGTTGAAAATTTAAATTCCTTTAAGTTATTTTTGGCAGTTATATCACTTGTGGTTTGCTGTAAGTAAATTCAGCGTTAATTGGATTGTCTCGTTCACTAATCGATTTGCGATTATTCTTCTTTCTCCAGTATATTACCTTCACTGGAGTAATGGCTGCCTTTCTTGCAGCTGATGTTGTTCACTAAACTCTATGTATAGTTTAGAAATAAATTTAATATCAAAAATGTTGAATTACTATGTTTTATTAACAATTATTTAAAAAGGATCGATTGAAAATCGATTAATTTATATTGTTCGACTCTTTCACAGGGCGAATCGATTGTTGTTACATATGTTATTTGATATAAATATTTTCAGGGTTCTTTAAACAGTTATGTTATATAGTCAGAGAAGGGGCAAGGCTCGAAAGTATAACATTACAATAAAAAATCTTAATAGTTAAATTACAAAGTTAGTTATGATATATAATGTTTATTAAGTAAAAAATCAGACCAATTGGCTATGGCGACGAATCTTATTCCATGTGGGCGCTTTGCATGCTGGGAACCATCATGGCCGCTCGTTTGCTGTTCTGTAAAACTGAAACCGTCGTGGTGAAATTTTCTTACAATAAAGATGCCTTCACAACTGCTTCCTCGTCTCCGTAATATCTAATAATGTTTCTGGTGTTGTTGGATTATCACTCGTTCACTGTTCTGTTGTTCACTCGAGAAAATGTGTGTTTTATTTTTAAGATATGGTGTTGAAAAGTTCGTTTCAGTTGTCTGGAAATTAGTGTTAGTGGTTCGAATTGATAGTTCACTAGTTTGTGTGGTGTATTCACTGGTTTCTATGTGTGTAGTTGTTATTTTTCACTGCATTTATCGTTTAAAAGTGTTCTGTCCAAAATCTCAAAATTTATAGTAGGCTATGTTTTAACTGTTATCCGCCATTAATCGTTCCGGTATACTGTTATTAGCACGAGCTTAATTCACCCGTACTCTTCGAATGTTAATTAAGAACTGTTTTACTTCCTTCGTTTCTGAAATCTCTTAGCCGATTTAATATTAGAAAAGTATTGTTTAAGTTTTATTCACTTCCGATGCACTCAATTAAAGTACATTATATCATAGAATATATTTTGGTTATTAATTAATTTCATGTAATAGCAAATACATAATCGGTTTCTTTAACTCCTTCTGCTTAATTTGATATACAATAATCCATCTTTATAAAGTTTGTTATCAAAGTTGCTATATTTCTGTCATTTTGGAAAAGTAGGCTCAATATTCTGTTTCCTGTCCTTGTCCAAAATTTAGCCATCTTATGTGTTATAATTATAATGATATTAAATCTCAGATTGATATAAATGTTTATCTTTCATTAATTTCTTGTAAATTTATCAATTGATCATCCTTTTAAATATAACTAATGAATTTCTGATTTCCCCTCTGAAATTGTTAGGTATTACATTTGCAAAGTTTTGAATAATTTTATACATCTTTTTATATTATTCCTTTAAAGTATACCTTTAGTTATAGTATTTGGTGATTGATTCACCTTATATAAATCTAATCAATTTACTTGGTTTATTTTAACTTAATTACTCAAATATAATGTTATTGGAATTTCCTATTTGGCCTAGATTTTCTGGTTTTACATTACTGTTTTTGGAATAATATTATGTCTATACCCCTTCTGACTTTCTGAAGTTAATATAATATTAAATGCAATCTCCTTAAATAACTATTGGAACATGTAGCATTGTATTCATGCTCATAATGCACAAACAATATTTAAAATTAATTATTGGTCTTTAAAGTCAGACATTTTAGTTTGAACTATTACTAATAACACATAACAAACATTTTATAAAAAAGTATGGTATTCATACTAATACATTTTAGTCTGTATAAACACTGTAAGACATAATAAACATAAATATAATAATAATAATTCTTATTCTATACACCATCTTGAAATATGGTGTTCATAGGCTTTAACACAAACATAAAGAGCCATTTAATTTTATTTTACTTAAATTTAATTTGTTTACAGTCCTTTCTGTTTATATTTTATTATTACATTTTAATCCGCTTGTCACTGTATTTATTCCCCACCTGCTCTCTTTATCATTCACATTTTAAAGAATGTTTTTTTTTTTTTGATAAAAGGTGGCATCTTCTTTGAAATATTAGTAATGTTTTCATAAGAATACTTCCTAACATTTTATATTTGTATTTATAGCAAACATTAAAGTTGTTTAATTGTACATAGTTGAAATATCAGTTACACTTATACTTGAAGTTTATTCAGTATTTTGAAATAACTTGCACTGGTTCACTTATATTTTTGGTTCTTATTTACACTTGAGTTTTACAATACTCTAAGACCAAAATCTTAATTATAAGGGATAAAGAAGATTTGTTTATTTAATTACTTAATAACTTTAGTGGGCGCACTTCTACTTACAACCCTAAACCTTTTGTTTCTTACTATTTTACATTTTTATATGAGCTTTGGGGTGTTATACTTTCTTGGGTGACATTTAATCTTTTTCGGGGTTTGTTATTCCTGTAATAGGTTTTCCTTGGGTATATCTCGTAGTTCTTCCCCTTCTACATTTTCTTCTCTTCACAATTCTTCCATCTTGGGTTCTCCAAGGTAATCTGGTTTTATGGTTCGTTGGTTTGTTCGGGGTATCTTCTTTACCTCCTCCTATCCTACCTGGGTATTATCCTGATTTTATATTAGTTTTGTAGGATTTATTTCTCTTGATACACTTTTGTTGCATTATGATGATTAAATTTTTTTTTTCCTTTTATGGTGGTATTTTACTTCGACATTTAATTATTTTCATTTGAATTTTCTTTTTATTTAATGTAATTTATATTAAATTATGATCAGATTGGAATTATGATTTAGTGGATTATCTGTCATGCTACAACATACAAGTGGTAGTACTTGTATTACATACAAGTGGTAAAAATTTCAGGTCTGTATCTTATTCCATTCCTGAGAAAAGTGTGCAAAAACATTTAAATTGTAATTTGTTGGGAAATTACAATAGAAGTTAATAAGCTTAATTTTTTAATCTACACAAGAAACTTGTTAACATACACCTTAAAATAAGCCTGCCCCGTAGCTGGGATCATCTTCAGGGTCTTCTTCTTCATCAAGCTTCCGTTTTCGCTGTCTTCTGGCTTGTCTGGCGTTCTTTATTGTTTCTTAAGCTTGCTTTTGAGCAAAATACACCTTTCCTTGTCCGTACTTTTCATTGCCACTAATGTTTGCTGACCCAGTTCCATGTCCAACTTTTCCATTGTTTTACACTTCACTATGTAGCCATCATTGAAAGAGGCAATAGCCTCATACACACCAAAGTGTAGTGTTTTGTTTCCCACAAAAACAGTTGTGGGAAGGCGATTCCAAATAACATTATTTACACTTTCATTCGGATTTTTTTATATACGTCCGTGTAAGCACTTCTTCAACAGTTCTGTATTAGTTAGCTAAATCTTGGAAAACAGGCTTTATGGCCTCCATAACTGGCACAGGCAATGAGTTTTTGTTAGTATATTTCTCTTTAGTGATAAGGGACCTTTGGTACACCAAGAGTCAATAACTTTAGGGCAAATCCCGTGGTGAGGACTCGCATCAGTTGATATCTTGTGGTAGTACACTGCCCACACTGCTTGCTTCATTTTATCTACATTATCAATATTTCTTCGAATAGCTAGGCCATAGTAGGTTTGGATTTGATCAATAACAGCATTTGTCAACCGATTTTTGCCACCAAGTGGCCTACCGTCATAGAGATTTGTGCCTTTTGATTTACTTTTTAGTTTACGCAATCTTGAGCCCATGCGTTTATGCACATGGCCTATGATGATATGCACAAACAGATGATATGCTTTTCACAGTGATACCAACTTTGTAAAATAAAATATTGTATGTAAGTAATTGTGCATAACTATAATTGAAAATTGGAAATAAAACGACTTTGTGTGTTAAAACTAGTGATGTATTATATATCAAAATGTTTAGGAAGAACCGTGAATACAAAATAGCGAAATTTTTTTTTATTCAATTATTTGCTTACCCTGAGCCCTTAACGTCGGTCCTAATCACTACCCGTGACTCTCAAAAAGAGATACTCGTGCATTGGGAGATAAACATTTGTATATGCCTGTAATTAAGTATATTCTGATAGGCTTAATTTTCATTAGGTTCACAATGAAAGAGAGATGAGTTTGCATACGGGACTATGAGAATGGAGAGTCGCGTTGGAATTGAATTAATCGAAGTAGTATTTCTTCTGTGTAGCAAGGTTGACCGATTGACAGCAATAACGACGCGTCAGATTTATGTTGTAAATCTTTGATCCCATCCTCCGTTTCTCATTGTATTTCAGTCAAAGGGAAAATTTATGTGAACTGTTTAGTAACGAACCGTAACTGCAGCGTTTGAACCGAATCGGTGATGTTCTGCGATTGTGTGTGCACTTCGAAACAGTTGTCCTGCGAGACAGTGAAAACAGATGTTCCAAAAAAGTATACTAAAAGACCCTTACTGCCGTATAAAGTGTGAACTTTAAACATAAGTTAAAATTACCACTTTCATTCCCTCGACAAAGCTTGGAGTTGATTACACTTGAAGTCATCGCGAGAAATGAAGTGAAAATATCATTCGCCGAACATCTGTCTGAGAAGAGAAGAAGCCGGGAAGAGGTGGTAAATAAGCCGCAACCCCGCTGACAAACGTCCGTGTAACAGACCTATCCGATAGGTTAAATTCGTCCTTGAAGAAGTACGAAATCTTCTCTTCATATATCAATAGTTTATCAAAAGACGACTATCCGATCTGGAAAGTCACACAAAAAAATTCAAGCGACCTCACCTGTTCAGCGACCTGTTATTCAGCTGTTGAGGAAACCAGATGGTAACTGGGCAAAGACCGATCATGAAAAAGTTGCTGTTTTCCCTTCTTATTTGTCTCAGATATTCAACTGTAAGATGCATGGCGCCAATAACAGCATTCCAATTTAATCATCTTTAAATTCTCCTTGTTCGTTGTTTTAAATCCACCAATCAAGCAGTTTTCGCCATCAGAAATCGAAAAAGTAATTGCTACTTGTAAGGTTGATGAAGCTCCGGGCTTCGATCTAGTCACGGATGAAATCCTCAAAAAAAAAATGCTGAAAAAGACAATAGGTTTACTTACCACTGTATACAACAGCGTGTTACGTTTAGCATACTTCACCTCGCATGGAAGTTCACGCAGATTTTGGAGATCCACAAACCAGGCAAACTATATTATAATCTTGCGAGTAAGACTATTACTCATTACGTTTAACTTTACGAGATATTCGTACTCAAGAGGATGTAAACCTCTATGAAAACATATCATCTCACCAATTCGGCTTCGCCTTACCAATTCAGCAATACATCAAACGCACAGGATTGCTAATATTATAATCAAGAGCTTCGAAAGAAAATAATTCTGCACAGTTGCCTTTCTTGACATTGAGCAGGTATTCAACAGTGTGTGGCACACATGACTTCTATATAAATTGAAGCTCATCTCTCCACTTCTTATTGCCTTCTTATTAAATTCTGCCTGAACAACCGTTTCTTCCAAGTTAAGTTTAACCTTTCTTTCTCTCCCTACCACCAAATCCACTCGGGAGTACCGTAAGGCAGCGCCCTTGCTCTCTTCTTATACACAACCTTTAAAGCTGGCGTACGGTTATCGCAAATTGTGCAGGCGACACGGCTCATCTAGCCACAAACCTCGATCCCCAAGTGGCCGCGGAACCTCTTCACCATCAGTAAAAGCACTTCAGCGCCGTTTAAACGTACTAGCAACCGGATGTGGTGTGACGTATGGGGAATGAATATCAACCAAACAAAGTTAGCACAAGTTACCTTCACGATTCGCTATTCCGAGTGCCCAATAGTAAAAATAAAAGACTTTCAGCTTCCAGTACAACATGAGATCAAGTACATGGGCGTAATATTAGATCAGAAAGATACCTGGAAGCCGCACATTACAGCCAGAATGTCGCACATCAAACTTTACTAGCTTCTTGGGCGATAATCTGTTGAGTACAAACTACTTTTATATAAGACCGCCATAAAATCCATTTGGTCATACGGAGTTGCGCCCATCCATGTGACACCAAGATTATCCAGAGATTCAAATCGAACAGAACTCCCGAAGTCCCAAGAATACTGAGGAAGCAGTGGCCTTCAGACCTGATGAACTAATTTTTCCGACACCATTGAGTATCGTTCTAAGAGAGTGCCATCTGTAGATCCCCCCCCCCCCAATATTATACTGTACTTTCATCAGGTTTACTTAATGTTGCTGCTTGCGAGCAGATGGTAAATATCGATTAATTAACATAAATAATAATAGTTATAACTATTCTTATACAGTCACAAGTAAGAAAAAACGACTATGACTATATCGTCTTTAATGTTCCCTACTGGCAAGAGTAGATACGCATTAAGAGTGGTGGGTTGGTCCAAATTTCGGCTGTACTTCGTGACGAACAGTCCACCTTAAGAATAAATCGAACCACAGATTGGACGCAAGGACCGTGGTAGCAGTGGATTATCAAAAATCGCTCGTCGCTTCAAAGCAAACTTAAAATCCGCACCGAAAATCGAAGTACCCGAGAATCGTCCAGTTACTGTCTGCTTAGCAACCCTGCGTGTACGCCCCGAATTTACAGCACGGTCTTTTCCTGTGCTTTTGTTTGTACTTATTACCTGTCCATCCATGTGCGAGTCTTGTACTGCTATTGTCGTCTGTCGCGTCCTGCGCACTAGAGGCTTCTATTGTTCCAATCACCACGTCGCAAGCTTCTGTTCTCAACCTCATCGTATATATCCTCCTTCCACAATATCCTGGGGCTACGACGCTTCCGTCGTCTAGATGGAACCTAGTTTAAGATTTTTTGGATTAATGATGATCAGGCATCCGTTCCACATGGCTGTTTATATTTGTGGTGTTTACAGTTGTTTTGTCGACATGAACTTGCCTCCCGATATCTTCATCTCTAATGCGCTGGAGCCTGGACACCCCACCAGACCCTCTCCAGAAGGCCATTTTCACTGCTTGTAGTCTTGGAGAGTTTCTTTTGTTTATCTCCCAAGGTTCAGAGACATAGATAACTGTACTTTCTTAGATGGCGATGTAAATTATCTTTTGGGTTTTGTAGGTCATTTTCCCACTCCAAAGCGGAGAATTATCCCTTGCCTAGTTTTAACAGTATATATAAATTGGAAATAACAGATATCGTAAGTGGACATTGTCCTAAACAACTGTTAGGCAAATAACTTTGTGTAAATACGACGTGAAATTGAATACTGTATCGTTGATTTAAGTCACTTTTGTATCAGTAAAAATTTAAATGTATGCGACAGTTTAAATTGTTGTATGTCACTCTCATTTCGCTGAAAGTAATATTTTAACAAAATTAAATCTAGGCTAGTGGGTAAACATTACTTTTCCACACGTATAATGTACGCTGTCTGACATAATGGAGCGTAAATGTTATTCTGCCCCCCTAACTCCACTGACCACCCTCTCTTTTTCTATCATTTCACAAATTGCTGACAGCGTTATCACCAAAAATCGTTAAAAAACATTATTACGTCCTTGTAATATTTTTGCCCGGACATTTTGTGGCCGCGGTTTCGTATCTCGATGGGCGTTTTGTTGTTTGTTTTTTTTTTTGCGAAGAACTCGGTATTTACATTAACCCAATTAAGGCTAACATTGACTGCGTAAATTGGCCACATAAATAAATCCGACTTCGCTCTGGGTGCTGTGTTTGTGTGTTAACAGTGTTAATAATAAACGACAGTGAAATATTCCCGCGGTTTCGAGGTTAAACTGCTGCAGCATTTTGGCCGGATTCCCGTACTTCGCGTCGTAGTTTGTAAATAACACAGTAATATACGCACTTTCCACGCCGTAGTAACCTGCATCGCATCGTCACGTGCAGTTACGCTAACGTAGCGTGTTTAGCTGACAACTTAAAAAAAAAAACAGCATTTTGGAAAAATAAAAGAAAATGTATTTTTTGGGGTGTTGTGTATTTAAAGGTAAACGCTGATACTTTCGGAGCAGGAAATAAAGACAGGCGGTCGTAAACCATTCCACTGACGTTTCAAAAAATTATGTAAATTACTTAACGGTGTCTTTTAATGCTATGACGAATTTTTCGTAAGGCTGTGAATGAGTGTGTTGTTAAATGTCTACTACAAAAAAAAAACGCTAGTGAATTATAAACGTTATATATGTATATCAATAAGTGTGTGTGTGTGTGTGTTCAAATCTGTGTATATAATACACATTTGCTGATTATAATTGTTACATAATGTTGTACGAAGGCTTACACGGTGTGTGTCATTTTGATTAAAATAATTTCACGGGCTGTTTGACCGTGGTCTAAAGTTTGTGACAAAACCAGACGTTTCGGCAGTGCCACTGACTGCCATCTTCAGTGAAAAGGAGTCAGCGCTGACGTGGGATGATATATGTTAGCGTTAAGGCTGAACCCACAGTCCTGTGGTCCTAACGTACATCATACCACGTTAGCGTTGACTCGTTTCCACCGAAGATGGCAGTCAATGGCAGTGCCGAAATGTCTGGTTTTGTCACAAACTTTGGACCACGGCCAAACAGCCCGTTACGTAATTTTAATCATAAATGTTACATGTTTAGTGCTAACGCTATTGGGACTGCTACATATCTTGTATACGTCTTACTGGTTGCATATCTTTTTTGTGAGTCATACTGCCCTACATAATTAGACTATATCCACGAATGAGAGAGGGGAGATGTGTGTGTCCGCGTGCGTGCGATTATGCTGTATTTCTATTACTATAAATAAATCTGTAAATCTAATATTTTCATTACTAATATAATAAATCTGTAGAGTACTTGTGATTGTTATTAAAAATCAAACTAACAAATGTAATTTGTATTGGTAGGCCTACTGCGTACTTTTGTGCCAACGGGCAATACAATGTAAACTTTTATCCTGTAAAATAGTATTTTATTTCTTTGCAAAACTTACTCATCTCAAATTCTCCACACATTGCATTGTAGGCCTATGTGTGAGGGCGAAAAGTCCGAGACCAGCAATGCCCAGTTCAAATACACAACTAAGCAGCCTGGCTCTGCCCAGGAACTAACCCGCTCGCCACGATACACGTACTCTCCAGTTCGTAATCCAGATCCTCGATACATGTTTACAAGGCTGACTGATGCAATTACCATTTACAGCTACACAAGATGATTCTGGAAGACGAACATGAGCAACATATAATCCTTTGGGATCAAGTAGACATCGTTGGGCGGGAAACTAATATACCTACTAATAAACGTAAAATCGTAGAGGCATTTTTACGGCTGTAAATGATAATAGGATCAGTTAGCCTATTAAAGATGTGGGCCTATCGAGGATCTGGATTAGGAATTTGAAAGAGTACATATGTTGTGGTGAGCGGGGTTAGTTGTTGGACGGACCCAGAGGCTCAGGTGGGTTTTTAAATAGAGCGTTGCAGGTCTCTGACGTCAGTGTGCATGTGCTTCCCGTTTCTGACTTACGGGGTAAGTAGTGATTCTTTTTTGTATAGTTTGTGTTGACGGTTCACCCTTGTTAGTGAACGAATCTTGGGCAGGCTTAACTTAACCTTTAATTTAACTTACACCACAGGTTTGTTTGTAGTGATCGAAACGTTGTGTAGTAAATTCTAACGATGGCAATAGTCCAATGTAACCCTTGTGATGATGTCGAGTTTTATTTGTTAGCGCGCCGAGGTGTGTACAGTTCACGCGATCACTGGCATTTATTCTTATAATGAATAGGACGTTGGGAAATAAAACGCGTAAGGAGACAAGATTAAAGTTATATAAAACCATGGTTGTCCCAATTCTGACGTACGGCAGTGAGACCTGGGTTCCTTCAAAGCTAGATGGATCAAAGATTCAGGCAGCTGAAATGCGCTTTCTGAGAAGAGTCAAGGGCTGTACACGATTAGATAGAATACGTAATGACGACGTCCGGAATGCGCTAAACATCTACAATTTGAATCATCGAATAGATGATTACAAACGGAAATGGCGGGAACACATCGACCGCATGGACAAATGTAGACTACCACAACAAATAAGATCTTATAAACCAACGGGCAAGCGTAACGTTGGAAGACCTTTTTCAAGATGGGACCAACTATGACATTGTGGGGACGGAACAGGCATTTCTGCCTATACCATGAAGTGTAGAAGAAGAAGAATGATAAAATGATGAGTAGGCTAATTCTCAAATTTTCTTGAATAACACTAATAAACGCGCGAAAAAACTGCTAAATTTTTGGTGGAATACATTTTATTAGAATCGATCTCTCCGATTATTTTAAATGGATGTTTAACTTTCTGTACCCAGACGTTTTCAGGGGGACAGTAAATGACCATTGCGTTTCCGTTATTGTATATAAGGCCTTTTTACGGGGGGGGGGGACCGGATCATCCTCCCCAGAGCGTCGAGTAAAGTTGACGAATTTTGTTAATCTCTTAATTTTTAGACGATTTTATTATTATTTTTTTTTAACTGTGAACGCTAATATAGTAGAAACTCTTTTTTAAATATACAAACAGGTTTATTACACAGCATGTGCGTATCCGTTTGAAATACGAAATATAGGAAAATCAATTTGTATTTTATTGTGTTATTACCGCATACTTCAATGGGGTTGATTTCAGGATCTTATCACACGTTTTTCAACCACTTTAAGCATAGTAATGTTGATTAGTCTTGTAAAGCAATTACGGCAGAGAATTTTTTTTTGCGTAAACGGCACTGTAGCGGGCGTCAACTGTCAAGAGTGATGCATGGTATAGCCAAACGGCCGCCGTTAGACAATGATTTAAGAAGGACAACGCCTTGGCACATAACAGATGTTGGACATGGATGAACGACATAAGCGCAAGTGGCGACAATAACAAAGAAACAAAAGACGGTGTCAGTTCATCACAACTACCGACAAGGAGTGTACTAAGGGGACGCCAACATTTTCGACGTATACGTGTGAGTTAGCGGCTGCACATGGACATAACATTTTCCACAAAAGCAGTCTAAGAGCGGATGCAGTTAAGTACAAAGGAACTTATATATAGCTGCACAGCGGGAAACTTGCTTACTGGCACGACATACGGAGCATCTTGTAAGGCTGCAGAACAGATGTTAGTTCCTGGAAGATGACCACCATCAGCGTGTGAACGTAACAAGGGAAGTCGAGGACAATACGGCGATTCGACACACCCGGGTTATGGTACACACATGTGCGGAAAGGAAATCGCTTAGAAAGGACACTTGGGAACGTAAGAACAATCACATAACAGACAACCGTGTAATTAGGTCCGTCGTCATACGGGGAGATGGTGTGGACAGCAAGACTTTTAGAGAGGGGTCTTGGCTGACCTATCAGGAGCAAGGAATTCGGCAAAGGCGGGTGTAAAGAAGACGTCAACATGGAGACAAGGGTGAAGAGCGAATGGGAAGTAGACTAGAGACCCCAGCCGGAGTATCCAGGAGGAGCCTTCGCAGAATCTGATGCGAGAAACCAATCATGACAGTGATTGTGGTAAGGGTATGACATCCGTGGAGGGAGTCGTGTTGCTGAAGTAATAAAATAAGGTGTTCGCAGAGAAGGAGAGTTCAGTCGATTTCCAATTTTCAAACAATTTAAGTCAGTCTATAAAAATCAGTCAGTCAGTCTATTTTAATCTCAGTTCGGTCGATTTGGAGAGTTCAGTCTCAGTTCGGTCGTACTCTAATTTTTGTCAGTCAATTCTATTTCGGTATAAACCAGCCAAAGTCTTTCAGATGGACGGTAGCAAAGTGTATTGATACGAGCAGAGAGATTGTTCGAGAGTGTATCAGAGACTATGTAAAACTGTAGGACTAACCCGTGACCAAATACTATGACAACGTCGAGTTAAGTACGATCAGACTTTGTGATCATAAAAATCTCGTTTTTATGAATCTAATGCGAGTGATAAGGTATTGACAATATCACATTACCGTGACATAAGTGACATGAAACAATATAGTAAGATTGTGCCACGTTCTTAACTCACTAAAATGCAATTAAAACCAATTATATTTGCATTGTGAATACAGTATAAATGGTACAATCGCTCTAGTTAAACGCAGCATAAACTATTGCACGCGTACATCAAAAGTGACAAAGAACCTACACGCAAAGTGTTTTAGACGATGAAGTCATATTCGAGTTAACGCAATTAGTCATTATCGTTCATGCGAGTATCCGGATAAAATGTGGGACAAATAGTGTCGTGACGAAGTGTCAAGTGTAATTTAATTGGCGTATCTTCAGCCTGGATTTCTTCGTAGGATGAGAGGTACGACGCAGTTAATCACCGCAATTTGGATACAAACAACAAGTAAATTATTATCATTCATGTAACATTAGATTAGGTCGCCACTGTCCTGCCACTCAAAAAGAACTCGCCACTGAGTAGAATATACATTTATTTAATTGTTGAATATACATATATTTAATTGCTCAAAAGTAACGCAAATTGAGAAATATGAATCCATAGAGTAGGATATATTGAAATTTATATGGTCATTAATTAATTAGTCTTTATTGATTTTGTAGATGTTCATAACGTAGAGATAATATAACAGCATTGTATATTTGATGTTGTCTAGAAACGCTAACTTTATTCAGTATTTAAATGATATTGAAAACATATAATAAATTTGTATCGTTTATAAAAATTAAATTTGTATTGTTTACGAAAATTAATAGTGTCTGAGTCAGATGATTGTTATTCACCCAAAACACCTGTTTACATATGGTGCTCCAGCACGCGGGGCGTATTATGGCTCAGTGATATCAGAGTGTATCATCAGATATGGCATGCCCGTCCTGGAGCAGTAAACAAGATCTGTAATAAAAACTTACATTTATGGAAACTCCTTTGAATAATTTTAACTAATTTATGCAAGTAGAGACAAACATAAAATATACTACAGTTACATATGGTGCCTCAACACGTGACACGAGGAAGCAAATTCTAGTAGATAATTGTAACCAAGAGAAAATTTCTATACAATTAAAAATTCAATTAGATTATGTAATTAATAAATTTGCATAATACATGTATATTTGTACATGATGCCCAACGCGTGGTAATATATTATATTTGTACATGCCGCCCAAACCCGGGACAATAAGCAAAATTTATTTAATTAATTAATTTATGCAATTATTAAATCTGCATAAATATACATTTGTATATGGCTCCCAAAGAACGTGGGGCATAACAAACTACATATACAGCCGTATATGGCGTCCAACTACAGGGCTAAATACACATAAGTACGACAAAGTTCGTACCGACAGCACTATCATAAATACAGATAAAAATTTATATAATTAATGGAATAATTAATTTATGCAAATAAATCTGCATAAATATACATTTGTATATGGCGCCCAACGCGATTGCACGAAGCGATTGCTCGAATAATTAATAAGAAATATTATAAGTGAGTAGGCTGAGGACAGGCAGTGGCTATAAACAATTGTTAGACAGTAAGTCAGTAGTAGAAATTAGTTAAGCATACTTGAATGATTACGCGTAGTCGCGCGAAAATGACAAACAATAATTCAGATAGTATGGAGTTCGACGTGAACAACCAGCTAGACGTCGAAGGACGTGAGGAAGATACGACGCAGAGTGAAAACACCAGCGCCGACGAGACTACAAGGGCGGGGGGACAATCGTTAGTACCTCGCGAGATGAACTTCCAGTTATTGCTCGAGTTCATTAAACAACAGAATGAAGAAATGAGCGAAAAAATGAGCGAAAAAATGAGACAACAGAACGAAGAACAGATTGGAAAAATAAAAGTAGAATTGCAAGAACACACCAAGAAATGGGAAGAGAAAATTAGCGAGCTACAGAAAAAGAATGAACGTGGAATGAAAGAGTTGAAGAATGAATTAACAAGACATACCAAAGAAAGTAAAGAATTGAGAGAGAAGGACCGACAAGAATGGCAAGAAGCAATTAATAATACACAGAAGTCAGTAGACCAAATAAATAACAAACTAGACACACATATTCAAGAAACCAACAGCAGGAATGAAGAATTGAAAGGAGTTGTCATGAACAACGTAGAACGACTACGGACAGAACAAGGAGAAGCAGTAAACTCGTTAAAACAGAAGATCGTAGAAGTAGATGACAGACAACGGTCGGCTGTACAGAAAATCAGTGAGACAGATAAAGAGAAGGAGACACGGCTAGAAGAATTAAGAAACCACATCGCCAAAGTTAAAGAAGGCCAAGAACGACTACAGCGTCAATTAGCCAACGCAGAAGTCGGATCGACCGCAAGAACAGGTGGGCCGCATAACAACGAATTAAAATACAACGGCACAGACCGATATCCCATCGAATTTCTCAAAGAACTGACCGAAATCCAGAACACATTCTACCCAAGTGACGATGTCAAATGGATCGGTCGACATCTAGAAGCAGACGCCGCGATTTGGTGGAGGGTGATGCGAGACCAAATCCGCAACTTTGATGAATTTAAAGACCTCTTCACACAAAAGTATTGGGGAGAAGAGAGACAGGACGCAGTCAGGGACAACCTAGAATTTGGTCGATTTAATTGGAAGGGCAATCTGAGCGCAATTCAATATATGGAGCGCAAGCTTCTTGAAAGTCGCCAATTAACGCCAGCTATCACTGATCGTCAGCTAATCAAAAAGATAGCGCGCCATTTTGGTAAGAATATTGAAATTGCTGTGGTGACAAGGGGAATTAATTCAATCCAAAACCTTGAATCATTGATTGCAGAGTACGCCACGATTAATCAGCGAACAACTAGAGATAATGACTTTGTAGGGAGTCACGAGAAGGTGAATGCCCGAGGTGTGGGGGAAGCAACAAACACACCCCAACCATTTCACAATAAGGGTGTCAGCTGGAAGCAAAAACAGCAGGTGCCGAACCAAGAAAGTGAAAACGATCGCAACGTTAAGGGGTTTGGACGACACACTAACCGACAGCCCATAAATTCCTTAGAATTCGTAAACAACGGTGCGTCGACCTCGACTGGTAAGGGGAACGACGTAGATAGAGAAAAAAAAAAAAATTAACCCTACCATACAATGAGATAGCCGATATACTGACCAAGAACCGACTTCACGAAACCAACATACTATTACCAGATCTTAGAAATGAATTAACTTATGAAGATGAATTAAGATTCGAACAACGGATTTCTAAGTGTCCAGAAATATTAATTAAGTTCAATAATAATATTACGGTCCTTGCCTTATTGGATACTGGGAGCGCGATAAATGCGTTATCAGAAGAATGGTTCAACCAAAATAAACATTATTTAGAACCATATGAGGAATTAAGCATGACTAATACACTGATTATTAGTGCAGTAGGTAGTAAGTCTAAGCTTGTACGGAAACAAATCTTATGTGACATTTACATTAGTGATATCAAGATAGACTGCGTATTTTTAATTATTCCAAATTTAATTAGAAATTGTATATTAGGTATTAGCTTTATGAAAGATGAAAAATGTTTGATTGACGTGGAAAAGGGAGTCGTCGAATTTAGAGGAAGAGAGGAAGAACAAAATGTCAGCATACCCATTATACACATGGAAGTAGTAGAAGCAGAAGAAGAGGATGAAATCGAGAAGAAAATAAACGCGAAAGTGGACAACATAACAGGTGTGGATGAGGAAACGTTAGAAGATCTGAGAGAAGTCTTAATGAATAATAAAAGTTTATTTCGGGAGAGTCCAGGGAGAATGGAATGCTATCAGCATGAATTTAAAGTAACGGACAACACGCCTTATTTCCAACGCGGGTGGCCAATTCCACTTGCATACAAGCAAAGAGTTGATGCCGAAATCAACAAAATGTTGAAACACGGTGTAATTGAGAGGGGAAATAGCCCATTTATTAATCCAATGGTCGCCGTAATAAAGAAAGACGGAAACGTCAGGCTGTGTTTGGACGCACGAAAAATCAATAGTGTTACCATTCCCGACTATGAAGGACCAACTCCTATCCAACAGATTTTAGCAAGGTGTGGTAGAATGAAGTACCTGTCCACAGTGGATTTAACCAGCAGTTTTTGGCAGGTGCCACTAAAGGAATGTTGTCGCGATTACACTGCTTTCATGTATGAGGGGAAATGTTATAGATATACAGTAACACCATTCGGATTAAGCACCAGTTCTGCCGCTCTGACGAGAGGACTAGACATGGCACTTGAAGATCCGGTGAAGGAAAACACAATCATCTACGTTGACGACTGTCTTTGTTACTCGAACGACGTCAAGACGCATCTGGTACATTTGAATTTATTATTAAGCAATCTACGCAGAGCAAACCTAACGATTAACCTCGATAAATCGCAATTCTTTCGTCAAGAAATCGCCTACCTAGGGTATCGCTTAACTACAGAAGGAGTTCAAGCAACAGAAGAAAAGGTTGCTGCGATCAGAAATTTCCCAGTTCCGAGAAACCAGAAGCAATTGAAAGGATTCTTAGGATTGACTAACTTTTATAATAGATTTACTGCTAAGTATGCAGAAACGATTCAACCATTACTGGATTTATTAAAAAAAAATAAAAGGTTTATATGGACATCAGAACTAGATCGATGCTTCAAGGAAGTAAAGGATTTATTTATTGAAACGGTTATATTAAAATTTCCGAAAGTCAACCAACGATATTTTCTTCAATGCGATGCGAGTAAATACGCCTACGGTGGACAACTGTATCAGTTGGATGAAGAGGGGAATGTGGGTGTAATTGCCTACACGAGTAAAACTTTTAAGGGTGCGGAAAAGAACTATTTCACGACTGAAAAGGAACTCTTAAGCATTGTCAGATGTTTAGAGAAGTTTCGAATGTATATCTTGGGTCAACCATTAACGATTATAACTGATAATAAAGCACTCACTTTCATGCATAAATGCCATCTAAACAACTCCAGGATAACTAGGTGGATCCTATCCATACAAGAATATAACTTTAACATCCTTCACTGTAAAGGTAAAGAGAATGTAGTGGCCGACATACTCAGCCGATATCCAGAAGATGCAACGGAAGAGGACCAAGTTGATGAGAACTTTGAATACCAGATAAATCAGGTAACTATAAAAATGAAGAAAGACGTATGTAGTATGATAAGAGACATAGGAAAATTCCAGAAGGAGGATAACAAAATTACCAAATTTAAATTGGGAGATCTAGTATTGGTAAGGACATATTGCCAATCGGATGCCATGCAGAAGAAAATTGACAAATTTTGTGAATTATATTGTGGACCCTATAAGGTGAAACAGGTCTTAGGGGAAGCTACATATATCTTGGTTGAATGCAGCGATGAACAGAAAATACGCGGCAGATTTAACATAAGACAGTTAAAAGCTTATCATTCCCGAAAGGAAAGAGATTAAAGAAAGAAATCAACGTGATAAATAATACATCAAATTATTTAAGGACAAGACGTGCGTTTATGTTACGTAAAGAAGGGAAAAGGCAAACTACTCAACGGCTAAGTGGGGAGAAGTTAGAGGAAAGCGTAACGCCTCTAACGGTAATAAAAAAACAAACCATTCAAGTTTGCTTAGCTAAGAGATAGAATTGTCTTTGTAAATAAATCAAGAACTATGTCATTGTGTTATAGTTAGTAGTGAAATCATAGACTAATTTGTAAAAATTTAAATTGTCTTGTTTCATGGTAAAATTTTGAATAATGTACGTGATAAGATAGTAATCGATAGGAGAAAGTAAACAAAGGTTTGTTACTTAATCATTTGAAATAATTAGCTATAAATTATTGGAATGTACAACAAGCAGTAATAAATTACAAGAATGTAAAATAGAAAAAAAAAATCATTTATTATAGATTGTGTAATCGTAAAAACTTTAATGAGAATTATAGTGTGATAGTTGTTAAGTTCAAACAAAAGGGGAATGTAAATAAAGTTTTGTTCAATTGAAATGAGATTTTGTTGAGAAATTGTAGAATTTTAGGGGAAGAAAATTTTTTTTGATAGGTATAAGAAGTACAGTATTAATGTTTATATGTGTAAAATTTAGCGTAAATCAAATTGTAATATAATCTTTGGAAAATCTAACCAAGGATAATTAGAGTGAATAGGTTATCATTAATACTTAAGCTTATTGTGTTTTCTTTTGTTGTAACCAAGTTGGTCGAACGCTTGTCAACAAAATGTAAATTTTAGCCAATAGATTATTTAGGAGTAATGCATATAAATATTAAAAACCTAAACGAAAAAAAATGTGATAACTAGTTAGCAACAAAAGAATATTCTTTTACTTTATTTTCCTAAAAGGAAGGAATTTTGTAGATATAGAACATGTAAATGAATATTAACTTAACCATATAATTACTAGAAAATCTGTAAATGGATTCATAATCTCAAACAAGCGAGCAATAAATTCAGTATCAAGGTTATGAACGACAGTGGTGTAATAATGACAGACAGTGTTGAAAAAGGGGGAAGGAAAGGGTAAGTGACACTACACTCTTTCATGTGGAAGATGATCTTTAGTGACTACACTCTTTTCAATGAAGAATGACCATTGATGAAACTTCAGCAAGGGCATTAATTTGCGATTCCTTGATTCGGGACTCATCAATGAACCCAAATTGGGGACTCTGTAAAGCAATTACGGCAGAGAATTTTTTTTTGCGTAAACGGCACTGTAGCGGGCGTCAACTGTCAAGAGTGATGCATGGTATAGCCAAACGGCCGCCGTTAGACAATGATTTAAGAAGGACAACGCCTTGGCACATAACAGATGTTGGACATGGATGAACGACATAAGCGCAAGTGGCGACAATAACAAAGAAACAAAAGACGGTGTCAGTTCATCACAACTACCGACAAGGAGTGTACTAAGGGGACGCCAACATTTTCGACGTATACGTGTGAGTTAGCGGCTGCACATGGACATAACATTTTCCACAAAAGCAGTCTAAGAGCGGATGCAGTTAAGTACAAAGGAACTTATATATAGCTGCACAGCGGGAAACTTGCTTACTGGCACGACATACGGAGCATCTTGTAAGGCTGCAGAACAGATGTTAGTTCCTGGAAGATGACCACCATCAGCGTGTGAACGTAACAAGGGAAGTCGAGGACAATACGGCGATTCGACACACCCGGGTTATGGTACACACATGTGCGGAAAGGAAATCGCTTAGAAAGGACACTTGGGAACGTAAGAACAATCACATAACAGACAACCGTGTAATTAGGTCCGTCGTCATACGGGGAGATGGTGTGGACAGCAAGACTTTTAGAGAGGGGTCTTGGCTGACCTATCAGGAGCAAGGAATTCGGCAAAGGCGGGTGTAAAGAAGACGTCAACATGGAGACAAGGGTGAAGAGCGAATGGGAAGTAGACTAGAGACCCCAGCCGGAGTATCCAGGAGGAGCCTTCGCAGAATCTGATGCGAGAAACCAATCATGACAGTGATTGTGGTAAGGGTATGACATCCGTGGAGGGAGTCGTGTTGCTGAAGTAATAAAATAAGGTGTTCGCAGAGAAGGAGAGTTCAGTCGATTTCCAATTTTCAAACAATTTAAGTCAGTCTATAAAAATCAGTCAGTCAGTCTATTTTAATCTCAGTTCGGTCGATTTGGAGAGTTCAGTCTCAGTTCGGTCGTACTCTAATTTTTGTCAGTCAATTCTATTTCGGTATAAACCAGCCAAAGTCTTTCAGATGGACGGTAGCAAAGTGTATTGATACGAGCAGAGAGATTGTTCGAGAGTGTATCAGAGACTATGTAAAACTGTAGGACTAACCCGTGACCAAATACTATGACAACGTCGAGTTAAGTACGATCAGACTTTGTGATCATAAAAATCTCGTTTTTATGAATCTAATGCGAGTGATAAGGTATTGACAATATCACATTACCGTGACATAAGTGACATGAAACAATATAGTAAGATTGTGCCACGTTCTTAACTCACTAAAATGCAATTAAAACCAATTATATTTGCATTGTGAATACAGTATAAATGGTACAATCGCTCTAGTTAAACGCAGCATAAACTATTGCACGCGTACATCAAAAGTGACAAAGAACCTACACGCAAAGTGTTTTAGACGATGAAGTCATATTCGAGTTAACGCAATTAGTCATTATCGTTCATGCGAGTATCCGGATAAAATGTGGGACAAATAGTGTCGTGACGAAGTGTCAAGTGTAATTTAATTGGCGTATCTTCAGCCTGGATTTCTTCGTAGGATGAGAGGTACGACGCAGTTAATCACCGCAATTTGGATACAAACAACAAGTAAATTATTATCATTCATGTAACATTAGATTAGGTCGCCACTGTCCTGCCACTCAAAAAGAACTCGCCACTGAGTAGAATATACATTTATTTAATTGTTGAATATACATATATTTAATTGCTCAAAAGTAACGCAAATTGAGAAATATGAATCCATAGAGTAGGATATATTGAAATTTATATGGTCATTAATTAATTAGTCTTTATTGATTTTGTAGATGTTCATAACGTAGAGATAATATAACAGCATTGTATATTTGATGTTGTCTAGAAACGCTAACTTTATTCAGTATTTAAATGATATTGAAAACATATAATAAATTTGTATCGTTTATAAAAATTAAATTTGTATTGTTTACGAAAATTAATAGTGTCTGAGTCAGATGATTGTTATTCACCCAAAACACCTGTTTACATATGGTGCTCCAGCACGCGGGGCGTATTATGGCTCAGTGATATCAGAGTGTATCATCAGATATGGCATGCCCGTCCTGGAGCAGTAAACAAGATCTGTAATAAAAACTTACATTTATGGAAACTCCTTTGAATAATTTTAACTAATTTATGCAAGTAGAGACAAACATAAAATATACTACAGTTACATATGGTGCCTCAACACGTGACACGAGGAAGCAAATTCTAGTAGATAATTGTAACCAAGAGAAAATTTCTATACAATTAAAAATTCAATTAGATTATGTAATTAATAAATTTGCATAATACATGTATATTTGTACATGATGCCCAACGCGTGGTAATATATTATATTTGTACATGCCGCCCAAACCCGGGACAATAAGCAAAATTTATTTAATTAATTAATTTATGCAATTATTAAATCTGCATAAATATACATTTGTATATGGCTCCCAAAGAACGTGGGGCATAACAAACTACATATACAGCCGTATATGGCGTCCAACTACAGGGCTAAATACACATAAGTACGACAAAGTTCGTACCGACAGCACTATCATAAATACAGATAAAAATTTATATAATTAATGGAATAATTAATTTATGCAAATAAATCTGCATAAATATACATTTGTAGTCTTAACTTGTTTTTTTCGTTGGTATGAAGCCGACTCGACCAACGCCCCAAGGGCAAATTCTAGATACGCCATTGATTGCGTATACTTCGATTCTGATCACACCCTTAGATCAGGACAGTAAAGATAGGTAGGTGTTGACTTGAAGTTTAATCGTTAAAGTAAATCAATATTTTTCATCTAAGCTAAAGTACAATTTAACCTTTACACGAGGGTACGCTAGTGTTGGTATATGCAGTGCAGACAACATGTATCACACTGGGGATGAAGAGACAATCGTTGACAGATGTATAAATAGTAAGAGACAGCAGACAATTTGGCAGTAGATGAAGCAGTAAGAGCTATAAATGTGGTCCAACGAAGGAGGAGGAAGTCTTTATAAATGACTCACAAGTTAGGAGACTGAGGAAAAAATAACGAGAGGACGTCGGGATAACTCAGTGGTGTGAAACATCATGAAGATGATGTGTATTAACACCAGTCACTACGCATAGTGAACTTCTGTAATTTCAGCAGAAGTGATTTTCAAGTCGGTTTAAAAATTTACGTACAAGTGAAATAGTTAGACATGAAAAAGTTCGCACAGATCTAATGGTGGCTGGGAAGGCAGTGCAGGGAGTGGGGAGTGCTGTGGCCAACTATGACACACAACCATGTGCCACACCAACCATTCGGCTGTTCTGAACACAAAATGATTGGACGAAAACAAAACGTCAAAGCTACGCATGCGCAATGAGATCCTTTGACACTGCGCATTCAGATACCCGTTTCATGTCTAATTATTTTAGCTGTACGTCTTTTTTAATACAGTTCACTGATATAAAAAAGAAATTGATTGTATTGGGTGTCACATTTGTTCCTGTAACTCAGTTGTAATAATGAAGCTAAATTTTGTAACATACGGGTCTTTCCTCGACCTCGCTCCTTCTTTTTGTTCTTATGGAAATACTAAAACTACTGCAGAAAATTCATTTCGGTTTTCCTCTGTCGCTTTGTTCGAGTTGATGTTTCGATAAAACAATCGTTGTTACTTTTGTCGACAAACGTCATTAGCGATCAGAGATTTCTTTCGGTCGAAACGTCAATGATGAAATGGAAGAAGTCTAAATAAAAAAAAAAAAAACGCGCGCGCATCAGGTACGAAGTTTATGCTTGAAATGCTCCAGCGATAGGTATTCTAAATTGGGAATAGGAAGGTATTCTCTGAATTTTCACAAACGTAGACAAACTGCATTACAAAGTTGTCTTTAAACAACGCGCGCACACAAACCACTTATGCAATAGGCCAGTTCTCGTTCAAAACGAACCTCCCGTAATCTGATACTGTAAAAAATTGTAAACATTTGTGAATTGCCAAACGGTTAACTGATCTAATGATTTAGAACGTAAATCTCGGTTTTGATGTAACGAAGAAGAATAGCGCAATCATTTAACTTATTAAATAGGGTTTTGCGGAGGTTTCATTTATGGAAAGTACTATTTTTGGTATCGCGCGGTTATATTACTGACGAGGCAGAACCTAACTATTCAGTTAGCGTCGCTAACCAATAAGACAGCAAAGCAGTGGTGGAATCTTTGTTCGATTGTCCGAAATATAATAAATTCTTTCTGTTTATTGTACAAGCGTAAAACCTGTGTTCTATTTCGGCATTGTTATACAAAATTGTATTTTTAGATCGTTATTCGAAGTCGATTCCACGAACAATTATTTTTTGTGCCTTTTAAAAGCGGTTTCCTGGCGTGTGTTCACTTAAAACAGGGCAGTTTCTTTGAAAGTCGTCGACCTCTTTTTGTATTAGTTTATGAAAATGTTTCAGACATCGATAAGAATTCTTTTTAATTATTTATGTTGTTGCAACTGTCAGCTGTATTACATATTTTGTCGTATTTCCGTTTTGTATGTGATTTCGTACCTACTTCTCTTAGATTTAAGAATAATCGATGGATAATTATCCCGGGATGGGTAATTTGGCAGGTACTCGGGGGGAGGGGGATAATTTTATACTTTTGGAATACGGAACGCGAATGTTAGAAGTGAGAACCTGTGGGGAATTCGTGACTTTCAGTAGTTAATGCTAATACTAATGCTAGTATTACCGTGACTTCTAATACTAATTAGAAGTTAATGGGTAACATAACTTTCGAGCGTTAGACTAGGAATACTTCTAGTACGAACATCAAAAGTAACAGTCGTAGGTATACAAGTAATAGGAACATTGTTAAGAATTCAGTTAGTTGGTATATTCATAGTGGGGCATATTTTTTAAAAAACATTTTAACGGACTTACCTTAATATTTGTTAAAAATGGCATTCTGTTTTGGAAATTTTTTCTGATAAATTCTGAGTAACATAGAGAGTGCGGCTCTGAGTCTTCTACCGTGGCCCATAACTGGAACCTATTATTTCCATATATATATTTTTTTTGTTAACTAGTTACTTTTATTGCCCTTTCAGCGGTAATTTTACTTATCAGATCAATACAATAAACAAATCATGTTTACGTTACGATTTTTTTCTACAAATGTGCGTATGGAAGAACTCTTTAGAATGGGTACACGACCCTTAAAAAAAATAAGTATATTAAAAAAAACCACCGAATACAGGAAATGTTTGAAAATCCATAATAACGGAAAATTACTCCACAGACTAGTATGCCAGGTCTGAAGTAAAAATGTTAAACAGAACAATTTGTAAAAGGGTTGTCGAACAGTACATTAACTAAATACACTATATTTATTTCTGTGTTGGTTGCAATCTTTAATTGAGTTGACCCATACAATGGGCAGGAGCCGTTGTGCTAAACGTAGCAGGTATAGCATAGAGGACATTGTACTATATACAACGAACTTCATAAACATGCGCAGAATGGTTTTTCCGAGTTACGGAATTTTTTTCCAACTCATCGATTCGATCAGTTCAATTACAAACCGATTCAAGAGTTCTGACTTGAATGCGAATACAAGAAAAATTGTTTCATTATCTCGGCGCTAGGTTGGGGATTCTTATGTGACCAGATCTGTGGCTGGTCAGGGGGAATTCAGATAGCTTCATAGGAGCGCTGAGATTATTCTGATCTGTCAGTTAATGGCATTATACAACATTATACAAGGATGACAGTTTGTAGAAATCGAAAGGGCGCCCACCTTAAAAGTTCCCATGAACTCCCAAACTAGTAGTTATGTTACTGAAATTGAGAGCTCTAGTACAGTCTGGCAACTTTATCTGAGTCCCCGGACGAAATTCGAAGCTGAAGAGCCTCCCTTCGCCCTTCCAGTCCACATGTTACTCGAGCCACTCTATTTGTTGCCGCGCGAGCCAATAGGAGCTCGTTTCGTGTGCTGTTCATGCAGCGCTGTCAGATACTACAATATGTTCATTCCATTCCAAGTCGTCCCACGGTAAAGGTTCGTAAAGCGAGCATTGTGGCATTCTTGTGGCTACATCACGCTCTGGTGTTGATTTACGGCAGTGTGACAACATTGCAGGCCAGGCGCTGGGTGTGACGTGCTGATGTGTTTCGTATTGCCTTCTCTCTCACTCCAAAGTAGGGTTACTCCCTCCCCACAGACGCGGAGCTAGCGCTGCCAGCCAGGGCTTCAGAAAGAGTTGCCGAGCTGTAGTGACAACTTTCCAAATAACAGGTACGTAATGGCTGAGAAAACATCGCAGGAACTGGAAAGCAACTAAAGACACGAACGCCAATAAAAATATACTGTGCTATGAATTAAATTTGATAATCAAGTAGGAAATAGCAATGGAAAAAAGAAATGAAATACAGATTAAAATTAATTTACCTTTTTTATCCGTCGTGTGACTTCTTATTGTATTTATTTAAATAACACGTTTCGAGGCTCAATGCCTCATCTTCAGATTTCAGTCCCGTGTGGACGTCGTTAGCACATTAAAATTAAGCTACTACACATTAAAATAAAACACACTACACAAGTTAACCGATGTCTGGGAGCGCACCCTTTGCTGGCTCGCGACGCAACTCAGACATCGGTTAACTTGTGTAGTGTGTTTTATTTTAATGTGTAGTAGCTTAATTTTAATGTTTTAACGACGTCCACACGGGACTGAAATCTGAAGATGAGGCCTTGAGCCTCGAAACACGTTATTTAAATATATACAATAAGAAGTCACACGACGGATAAAAAAGGTAAATTAATTTTAATCTGTATTGAAACGTGACTTGGATACCAGAGAACATGAGTTTAGAAATGAAGTGCTGTGTAAATGAAACGTCGAGACATCTGAAACGAATCGAAGGGTTTACGAAGAACGACAACGTGGTAAAGTATGACGTAGAAGGCCGTGAGAAAGCCCAAAATTAGAAGATACTTGTAGCTTACAACCTACTGTGGAATTTATGGAAGATAATCGAGTTGTGGTAGGAACAACTGTAGCGTTTGAAGAGACAAGACCAATGAGAAGAATTTGAACAGCGAAAATTGAAAAGAATAAGAAACGGGAAAAGCTAGTAAAAAATCAAGTAATTGCAAAAATGTTTGAACAAAATGGGTGACGTGGTGTGGAGCGAAGAGATTGACAAATGATAAACGAGTAGGAGAAATGTGTGACTGAGTACACCCTGCACCATTATATAGGAAACGGGGCCAGGCTGTACATTTATGTATTTGTATGTTTATTATATTTATTTACAAAATTTACTCGTTGCTAAATGTGTGTGTGTGTGTGTGTGTGTGTGTGTGTGTGTGTGTGTGTGTGTGTGTGTGTGTGTGTGTGTGTGTGTGTGTGTGTGTGTGTGTGTGTGTGTGTGTGTGTGTGTGTGTGGTTCTTTGTTAATACCGTTGTACGATGAGTACACCCCTTCAGTTCAGTTGGGGAAATAAATCTGCTGAAACTGTTTCGGTATACTAAATCAAAAAATAGTGTTAGTTTAAAATTTTGTACTTGCTATATATATGGCTTGCGTTTTCACTAGCAACAGTAATTAGGCCCTACTCCTTAAAAAGTTTTCTTCACTTACCTAATAATGTCTTCTGTTTTATTTAGTCTTTATCGCCCTGTAAGTTTGCTACAGGGATGAAGCCCTGACTAGAACAGGGATTATACAATTACACAGTGTTATGTGGGACAAAAATATTAGAAAAAGCACCAAAAAAATGATATATCAGACCATCGTCCAAAGCATTATGATGTATGCAGCGGAAGTATGGGTTATTAACAAAAAGAATGAAAGAAAGATGTATCAAAATAGAAACTTTCGTTAATATTGTTTTAGAAATTACTAAGTGTAGAGATCGTTAACAAGTTAAACTTTTATCTAACAAATTACTTTTGTTTTTGTCGAGGACATAAGGTCGTACTACGTCGATTCTGACGCGGCGTTTCAAAACCGTGTTGTTTTTGTTTCTTTGTTTAACTGCGTCAACCAGACACTGCGTTCCGCGATAGCGTTATTAAACAGCGATAAGCGTTATCAGAGTTGTTGGTATTAGTATTATTGTAGTACTTGTCTGGGTGTAACAATAGTGCACGACCTTGACACGGATTAATATTCACAAACGCGTGTTTTGCGTTAACGAGTGAGTATTGTGTGCTAATGACGATATTAGCGCGTTGCAGTGTACGACGGTCCCGAGCCGTATTCGACCCTAACGTTGTGCCAAGAACCGTTTGCCAAAAATAACACCATTCCATGCAAGTACGCTCGCTTAATGGCACTGAAAGTGGTCGCCAATTTGAATTCGCTAAGGGCAGATGTGGCGGTTGATGATTTTATGGTGTGTGTGTGTGTGTGTGTGTGTGTGTGTGTGTGTGTGTGTGTGTGTGTGTGTGTGTGTGTGTGTGTGTGTGTGTGTGTGTGTGTGTGTGTGTGTGTGTGTGTGTGTGTGTGTGTGTGTGTGTGTGTGTGTGTGTGTGTGTGTGTCAGAGAGAAGGTGGTGATAAATGGTATATAAACAGAACAAGAAAACACAGAAGCTAACTTTTTCCTTTTTGTTTTCAGGTAATTTTTTACGAATGGAAGGACAGTCGAACGTCTCTTTGTAAGCAGTATTAGAAGAATAGGTAAACTTTAGAGTTAAATTCGTAAAAAAGGCCTTCCAGGTAGGTCATGAAGTTTCGTTGTTTGCTTATAGATTTCTTGCAAAGGTCAACCTATTGTTACGTAATGCGGAAAAAGTGTTACACCATTACAAAACATTCTACGTGTTTCTCGGAATGTTCCAGTGGAATCCGGCTGTAATGTTGTGTGCGTACGCGATCTCAACATGCGTTAGCGAGACTTTTCTAGACTCCGCCAGCCGCGCGCAATGTGTCAAGGCCGCAATCAATTCCGCGCTAGTGTAGCGCTGATGCGTAGTATGAATGGTTCTGGAATTTTAGCGGGGTATAAATACAAGTACTCAGCGACGCTCAGTTCAGTTAGAGTTGCGATTTATTTCAGTCCGGTTCGAAGTATTGTGGCGAAGTGTTAATGTGTTTTATAATTGTACGGGACAATTGTAATACAATTGTGTTTTATATTACTTGACACTTTAATTGCGTGTGAATAATTTTTATTTGATTTGTTGAAAGACTATCTTGTTGATTACAAACTGTTTAAGTGTGATAATTAAAGCTGGTGCTTAGTGACTTAATTGGTGCCTTGTATTTTTTTTTCACTGTACCATACGACGATCACTAGACCGACGTAACACTATGCACTACGTGTGTCTTTATGATTTTTTTTTCTCCAGACATTTTTCTCCATTGTGACCGTACCGGGTGTTCCAGCTGTAAATGTAAATATTACGAATTTCTTAAGATAGTTTGTGAGCCGTTTGTTAATACCCCTACAACACATGATGCAGAAGATCAAAGCGGTTTCCGTGCGAAAACGTCTTGTATTGATAACATGTTTTCCTTGAAACAGCTTCGTGAGGAGGCTGTAAGCCGTGGAGTGGTATTGTACCTAACATTTACTGATTTGCACAGAGCATTTATGATAGTGTTCTATTGTCAAAGCTACGGCCAGTCATGTACCAACCTGGTGTTGACGCTTTTTACATTACAGCAGTACGTAACTTTATGTAAGTGCTGTAAAACTTTATGTAAGTACGGCGTGTAAGTGCTGTTAAACTTGGGAATAAGGTGTCCCAACACTTTGCAGTAACAAAAAGGTTTTTTAGACAAGGGTGTTTTATAGCCCCTACTTTATTCAAAAGCCTTAAGGAGGTATAAGAGACACTGTCGTGAAATGAGGATCTCAATAAGTGACGACTATCTCAACACGCTACTGTTCGAGGATGATTAGGTTGTGGTAGTACTGAACAAACAGGACTCCAATTACATGACACGAAAACTCTTTAAGATTACGGATCTTAGGGTGTCGACATAAATTTTGGAAAAACCCGATCAGCTGGTTATTTGAGGTGAAGGGCCCAATGTGACAGTAGATGCTATTGTCATAAAAAAAATGGGTTTAGATAAGCTTATATTGGGGTGACGTTATCAAAAGATGGCAGAAGTGATGAAGATATCAGTGGCAAAATAAAACATGGAAAATTGTGACACTGCAGTTGAATTCTGTGCTTTGGTGTGGGAAAATAAAACCAAAAAGATGATTTACTGTGCCATCAGAAACTAGTCATTGGTGGCTCTGGAACTTGGGAGATAAATAAAAGAAACTGTGGAAGGTTCCAAGTATAACGGCTGTATACTATCTTTTATAACTTCTGTATACTATCGCCATTATAACCTCGGGAGCCCGGTTAATTGACGTCGGTCAATTAAACAGGCTGCCATAATATTCACAAAATATATATATTTAATTAAAATACAACGTAACAAAACACTTAACTGGAACCTGTGAATTAAGGAATATTAGCTTCGTGTTGCCAAATTAATTCACGCATGTTTACGTCCATGACATCTCTTTATTTACATACCTGGTAATTAGCATAAAAGAAAATGAGTTACTGTCTTGTTATTAAAAAATCAAATAGGTTTGTGATTTGCATAGTTAAAACATACATATATATACTTAACCTACTTTTCGTTTACTCTATTTCGTACAACTGATTAGTTAACTATATTAAAAAAATAATAACTGCATATTGTATTCATTAATCAACTTGGTTAATTATTTATAAAACTTTGGTAATTCATACCCTCGGATCCGAGATAGACTATATCCTTTCTTTATATTAAAGTTAAACAATTTACTTTTGCTGCCATTTGAAGAATGGACGTATTAATATTAGCATGTTATAGTCATTAAAGCTAAATACATCATATTGTTTATCACAAAGTTACAATGGTAATTGAAATTCGGCCAGTCTTTTGTATTATGATATTAATTTTATTTTGGTGTCAATTGTCTTTCATATTTTTATTAAGTAATTTCTGAACTACAGAAGTTTGACTTCTGTATCACCTGTATGTAGCATCCTCGGCGAATCGGGGTTGTCTGTAGTAAACGGTGGCTATACGGCTTCTGGTCTATCCTGGAGACTGAAGAAGGTGTAATAATGGAAGGTGTGGTTTTCTCTTTTTCCAAGGTTTATGAGATTCTGGTGCTGGCGGTGGTGGGAAACTTTCACTTGAACTCACTTACTTCGGTTTACCGCACTTTTTACTTATAGTTAAACTGTTACATATACTGTGATCTCTATCACGTTGACGTGATATTAAATCAACTGCAGAGATGTCATAAACACACACTTAAAACGTATCAAAGGTGTTAAACATATTGAAATTACTGATAATATTTGCTATCTGCTTTACTAAGCATTAGCTTAAAGAAACTAAGAGAGTGAATGACATATTCTTTCATTCTCTATAATTTTGTAGTTACTGACTACATTTTCAACTGTGTTGTTCTCGCTGCGGAGTCTGATTTACAACTAACTTTGGGGCGCGCACCGCTGGCTTAGCGATGTGCGTGTCCGCGCGTGTTGTTATTGACCGATGCGAGAAATAGTTCTTAATTTATTAATTATTATTTTTACTTATTTTAAATTGCTGGTTTATTACGTCTCTCTATAATTTATTACTCGCTGATGAAACAGGAGGTGGTTTACATATTTATTTGTTTAACATTATTTAGTTTTCTATTTATTTCATAGGGAGAGAAATTATGGAAATTATGTAGTTTCATTTAGGATTATATTATTTTTACCTTTTTTTTTATTTTGTGCTATTTAACCCTTTTAAATCGTCACACAAGTAGTGGAAATGGACTTCTGGACAAAGTCTTTTGGGTAAGCCTCCAGTGTACTAGAAACGAAGTTATCAGAAGGCAACTTCATGTTCACAATGCAGCAAGTCCATAAAATAGAAAGCGCCTCGTTTGGTACGGCCACGGGTCGAATGCCTGATATTTCACTCATAAAGTTGCTACACTGAATTCCACCTAGACGGCGGGCGAAAACGGTGTGATCCAGGGAGACATCGTGGAAGGACATACACAATGAGATGGATAAAACAGACGTGCAGCGTGGTGATTGGAACAGGAGAAGCCTCTGGCATGTAGGATGTAGAAGACTCGTATATGAATGAATAGATATCAATATCCCTTCCCCGTTTTGTATACAGGTTGAGTAATGTGACCAGACGTTCCCCTTTGAGCTAATGTAGGCCTACCCTCTTTTCCCAGCATTTCCGCGGAACGCATAATTGAGCTAATGTACCCTCTTTTCCCAGCATTTCCGCGGAACGCATAATTGTCCCGTCTATTAAGAAGAGGATTATCATCGTTATCTTCTTCAGCAAGGATTAAACCAAAAATGGTTTGTTCCGGTCCCAAGGAGATAGACTAGAGGTGGTCACCCCAACGCTTCTTCTTAGGACGTCCCACACCTCTCCGTCCTTTCGGCTTATAATTCAGTAGTTGTTTGTGGGCGCGGCAGTCATCCATTCGGTTATGTTCCAACCATTTTAGCCGATAGTGGGCAAAGAAGAGAATTATATTGTCTGTAAATGTAAAAGCATTCAAGTCTGTGCAAAACTTAGAAAAAAAAAAGCGTTGAGCTTATGGGCTGCAGTGACAAAGTAACACATATTGTGTTGTAGTCGAGACACTGAGGACGCCTCACAAAACACTTCCTTCTCTCTTTCTCACTCTTAACGCACACGCTCCCTCATATTAGATGCATGCAAAATGTTTGATCACATTCGCACACAGCCAGCAATAAACGGCAGTTATCAGTAAGTTAAACGTGCGCGGATGTGCGATCATTTAACAGTGAAACAGCATCTGTTTATTTTTAAATCGCTTTAACAGTTAGCGTCGGCTATCAAACCAACTCATGTCAACGTTAATGGCGCTATCTCCGTCTATGTAGCTGCGTTGTTGACACAGGCTTGTATCACTTAAACAGATGCTGACGGCACGATATGATCGGCTTTATTGAAGGTGAGAAGCTGCAGTTACCGAATAATACCTGTCACCCTACCGGATGCACAAGGTCGTGTGTTATGCTGAATTGATATTGTTCTTTAGTCACAATTAATGAGTGAACAAATGGGAGTGGGATTGAAGTACGACGTGGCAACAACGCTCATTGCCATTAGACGCAATGGTTTTTCCTAAGGTTTGCCCCTCAGTGTAGAGTCATCACCTGAGTCAAGTAACAGCTAAATGTGTAGTGTAGTGCGGCAGCTAAGTAAGCTTTTTTTTTAATGAAAAAGCATGTATAGTGGAGAAGATGCAGCTTACAATTGATGTTTTAATTCCACTAAGAAAATTACTTTCATTTAACCTGCCAAGTTTTTACACTTATTCCAAGCTACGGCTACGACCGTCACCAGTACTTTTAAAACAGCTAACTTACAATACGAAGTACCGATTTTACAATACTAAAATAATCCTAGAATATTTTTATTTAACATTTTGTAAAATTCTGTCTTCGCAGATATCGGAATGTAAGTTTCTGGTTGCCATAGCGCCGTCCCGGCACTGACGCTTGACCCACCTTACATTATTCATTCGGTCAAGCGAGGCCGTCTTTATGTTTCCTCGATTATATCCTTTTCTACTCCCACGTCTCGTCATACATCGGCATTTTTTTTTTTCACCAGTACGAAAAAGCGACATCCACAAACTTCTCCGGCAGAAATCCAATTTACTTTACTGGTATCCCAAACGTCGCCTCCATATAGTGCTTTCGACGAAGGAGCTGTACGACATTCATGCTTGTACATCCTTTTTCATTGTTTCCTTGCTCTCACAGAAGTGAGTTTAATACCCTAATAGATTGTCTTTCCTTATTAATTCTCTCTCTGATTTCTTCCTTACTGTTCCCGTTTTTATTGAATATAGTTCCTGTACGCTTCGCGTCTTTTCGGATTCCAGAGGAAAGTCGTTAACATCGTTTCTACCCACAGCCAACCACAGCTCTGTCCTAAGCTTTCGTGGTTTTCGTTAGAAACATCTATTTTTTATTTTAGAGTCGTATTACTTCTCTTGAAAGTAAACGTTTCGCCCATACTACGATGAGGCATCCTCAGTGCGTCGACTGAGACAGAGCACAAAGTCTTGACCCACCCCTATTTGTGCATTGGGCTTACTGTAGGCTTTCTGCTTTACCCCTGTCACCGGCACGGAGGCTCTCTGACGCATCAAGGCGTCTGCCAGCTGGGCTTGAGACAGGCGGTACCTGTCGCCTGAATCACTTCCAGCAGCAGTACCATACACTAACGTCTTCTTCCCCCGCCATCTAGCGAATGATCGTGTTGGCGGTTGACCATTCCCGTTTTAGCCACCCGTCTACTGTCCCAGCATTAAGTTTATCACCTGGCAGCCATTGATGTCGACCCAGATGTTGCAATCAATCCGCCGGGTGCAAAGACACCCCGCAATCGTAATGCAATGCGATGCAGTTCTTTCGCTGCCTCCGTGCCGCTGAGGTGCCTCATCGTGGTGGGGAGCGTTAATATTATATAACATCATATCGTATTTTATTTAGACATTAGCAGCTAAAATCAGTTTTCAAATTTCGGTTATATTTCTCAGCGTTTTAGAAATTAGCAAATAAATAATAATTCATTGACTTTCCTGACATAAAAAAAAAGTCAACGATTTTCTCACGATGCAAAATTTTTCTATTTGTACTGTCCTTTCGTAAGCAGTCAGAACAGGCTGTGACTCCGTTGCAAGTTGCTTGAAGGCTACTGCGAGTGTGTTTACATTGATGTTCGAAGTCCAAATAACGTTTAAGCTAATTCTGACTAAAACATTTTTGTTTGAAATTTTTCTCCGAACAACAATGCGAATCCACTCGCGTGTGTGACGATGCGGAACTAAACGACATAATAATAAGGAAACGTGTAGGCTAATGTTTTAAACGGATCCAAAACTTGTTTTGGTCGCTTCAGAGTTATTTACAAAGTCAGTACAACGCGCGAACGATATGAGTCAATTGCACAGGTTTTATTTTTGATTTTTATTTATATTCTATTATTTCGCTTTTTTTAATTTGATGTATTAAACATGAGTTAAAAGCAAACACAAGTACATGAATCAGTTCCCAAATGTTTAAAAGTTAACTAAATGAAAGTGTACACAAAAAAGGAAGATGATTGGACCTAAAATTGCCATGCGTAATGATAATAATAATAAAAAAATAACACCCTAGAGGAGAAAACGATAAACAAGACGGTTTATTTAAATTTTAAATAGTATTGATAACAATAATTAAATAATAAGAATAAGAATAATTTTATTATTGTAGTAAATTCAAAACGCACACAGCTACTTTTGTGTTATAACTGAACAGCTGATTATGTAAACAAACTTTGGAACATAACAACAAATAATTACAAACGGTTCATTTAACCGCACAACTTTCCTGATCATTTCTAGCTTCCTCCTTTGTCTTATTGTAACTGTTAGGTAAGAACATATTTAAACAGTTTCCTTACTTAATTCCTTGTTGAAATCAAACCGGACGATAAGATAACGCATTATGCTGGTTATTGCTTTCACCACTGAGTCTACGTTATGGATTAATTGTTCAAATTCGACGCGCACTCACATCAACCATTAATTTAAATTCAAATAATTACTGTTTTCCTTGAGTTACCTCCAAAAAAGACAAGTGTATTAGTTTGTTTTTTTTTTCTTGTAAGGGAAAGAAAGAAGCAATAAAGCCGTTTGTTCAAACTAAAGACTCGATTTTTTATAAATTAATGTTTTACAGGAGAAAAAGTTTGCATAAACGTTAGGTACTCAGTAGCCATATTACTAAGATTTTCGAGTGGATTTTACAAAATTACAGCAGTAATAGGTGCTACCTACAAGCACGTTAGATTAGTACATTAGATTCTAAGATCCGTGAGCTGTTAACTCGGTCGATATTTTGAACGAAATACATTTATTATTAGATAAAATCATATTAATAAATTATATTTTTAAAGCTGCGAGTAAATTCTTCGCGTGTATGAACCTTAGCGTTAGCCGAGAAACATCACGAGAAAAATTGCACAAGTTTGTACTTATTTAATTTTCAGTTATTTCGTTTTATTAAAATCTGATTTATTAAACACGAGTTAAATACAAGTTCCCAAATATTTAAAAAGCTGAGCAAATAAAAATGTACATAAAAACATAAGACGGTAGCGTGTAAAATATTCCTTTACGCAATGTTACGTCGTTGCAACGGTTAATTAATGGAGGTTTTGCTGTACTTCAGAAAGTAAGTAAAGTAAAAAAAAAATAACGAAAACGTCGACCTCTACTATTTTTTAGTACAACAAGATGTATAAAGTAGACATTCAATGTTACTTTTTGTTTGTTGTTATAATGAAACATTAAAAATCCAGAACACCGTGTTGGTTTCTTTCTTCGTTAAATTTACAACCACAATGTCTAAATTACAAAGGCGACGGTAACAGGATGTATGCATTTAGTGATCTCTTAAAATGTAAAAATTTATAATAAAAAATTTAAACCTGGTAGTCGTGGGACTACCGGTAGACATGGAATCATGGGCAGACTTGTGCTTTGGGAAGGAATGAAGGGTTGGTTAAATAAACAGTTACATAAGTTTCAATGTATTTTATTTATTCAGAATTGAACGTTAACCGCGGGCATATAAGTCTCTCTTCAACGGGCTTCAGAGGCGGCAAGTTTGGCGGGATCGGTGGATATTGGAAGCCGTATGATTTGCACAGCGGCGGTACCGGTACGTTGCCTTGTTTGAGACTTGCAACACACGTAGAGCACACGCCTTCCATATTACTCGCACTTGAGTACTCGTCCGCTCCGAACACTGTGGCCAAGAGACTTATGTATGATGGTACGCACGGTCTTAGATCACTCTTGAACCACAAGCGATGGCAGATCCCACACACCGAGCCGAACGGATTGTTAATAAAGTGCTTAGAGAATTCCTCGTCGACTCCTTTGAAGCGGCGATTTGGACCGGGCTGTTCTGCGCAGAGCATCGAGGGTCCAATGTTGTCGAAGCACAAGTTATTAATGTTCTCATCGTCTGTTTTCTTGCTAGGTAGACGTACGCTCGATCTGAGTCGCTTTGGGGGCACGCCGGATGTCCCAGGTATCGGAGATGCGGGCCGCTTGGGCGCTGACGGGGTTTCGTCAATCTTCAAATGGTTGCCATTTTCTAAGTTCTCGGCCGATTTCTTTGATTTTAGTCTCAAACGTTAGGCCTGTTGACGCTCTGCATAGGATTTGCCGGTTTTCGGTTTGAAATTTTTGGTTCGAGTTTTATCGCCATTTTTAGGTCGAGGCATTTCAAATTTTTGAGTTCAAATGTTGTTATTATTTTCTGTGAGTGCTTCTGGTACTCGGAATTGGTGTTATTGGAGAGATTTAGTCCTGAGGATCACAACGCACTTTGTATTTTCGCGATCGGACTTGTAGTTCCCGAGATATTTAAGTTTTAGTGGAGCAATTTAGAAATTTTCGGCGCAAAAACACCCTCACGCAGACAAAGCCTAGAGGCGACTGAAGTCAGTTGTCAAAATTCTCAGTACTATTGTTGGAAGGGGGCCGAGTGACTCGATCACCTGACACCTGGTTTGCTGGGATTGGTTGAGCGGTTCGTGACATAGTGGTATGCCGAAAGTACATTTGAAACATAACGGTCGATTTTCGCGAAACGTGCGAGTAAGACATTACATAGCTATGGATTCCATGTCAAAAGAACAACGAGTGGAAGAAGAAATATTGATTAAAATTAACTTCATCACCATCATCATCACAAGGATTAAACCAAAAATTCACTTGTTCCGGTTGCAAGCAATAGACTAGAGCCGGTCACTCCAACGCTTCAGACGCCCCACACCTCTCCGGCTTATAATTCAGTGGTTGTTTGGGGATGCGGCAGTCATCATTCGGTTAAGGTGTTCCAACCGTTTTAGCCGATATTGGGCAATCGTATCGAGTAGGCTCATAACATTCTGTTCTTTCCGTACATCAATATTTCTCTTTTGCGATTTTGAAGAATACAGTATATCCTGCCACGCACCTGAGACATCTCATTTTGGCCGCTTGATAACGACTGGCCTGGGATTTCGTTTAACGTCCGATTCTCAGACCCGTACAGAAGTATTTTGTTTGCGAGAGTTTAGTAATTAGTATGTTCCCTGGGTATATTACTACCATGTCATGGTGGGGTCGCCACCTTCGGACTTAATGTCCAGCCCGGTTGTCTTCCATAGTCTTATCGGACTAAAGAGACCAGTTTTCCCTGTACGCAATGTTACAGCCGACTAAATCCGACTAGATTCGTGCCTGTAATTCCATATATAAGCCGGTCCACGATCGTTTTCCATGCGGCGTAACTTAGTACTGATGGCTACTGCTGCCCACCACCAGGAATATTTATCTACTTCCGGTCTATATACATACTCTTACGCATCAACAAGGTCACCTCTTGTAGGGTGTGGCACTTCATCACCCAATACTGTCTTGGCTGGAGAGAGGCTGACGGCTCCTTTGGGAGTTCGCTTAATCCAACCTTGGGAATTCGAGAGGACCAGTGCCTTCGATCCCAAAAATTGAAAATTAACTTCTTGACTAAATTGTTAAAGTATAGCTTATTAACAGAAAAAATAAAAGTAAATGCAGTACATAATAAAATACGAAAAGCCGATTAAGGAGGTGTGCGGGCGTAAAAAGACACAGGAAACAAATCTAACCAGGTGAGTGTACGAGGCAATAGTAAAGACAGATCACGAGCAAGCCGAGAAAAACGTGAGAAGAAACGATGAGAAAAGCAGCAGAGAGAAGTGTTACCCGGGAACAGGAAGAAGTGGAGACAAATTGAACGAAATAGATTTGAGATAACCTCAGCACCCACCATGCCTCACGCCCGTAATGGCAAGTAAGTCTGTATAAACGAAGGATTAAGTTTTTTTTTAATTTCGACACAGTAGTGTACGGCAGAATCAATAAGGCAAGTTCAATTCCGTATAAGTAATAACTTAAGTATATTATACTTATAAGTATAAGTATATTTCTTCCAGCGTCTGTTGAAACAAATTCTGTGGTTATGGCATAATGTTACACAACGCAGTTTAATTTTTTACTGGCAAAACTGTTAAATTACAAAAATTACTAAATTTTCTTCTTTAGCAGTTGAATTAACACAGGTTTTTTTCCGTATCGGCCATCTAAGGACCACATGCCAATTTCAATTATTTACTCTTTGTTCTTTCCTTTTTTTCCAATATTCTTTCATTTTCTCACTGTGTCTCTTCTTCCTTTCTTCAGTCCACTTTGCCTGCGTTTTTCTCTCTCCTACTCTGGACTCCCTCCATTTTTAACACTTTTGCCCGAAAAACTTCTACTTCAATTGGTTCTTCTGCATGTAATTATTGTTTTCTAAATCCTTTTGGACTTCTTTAATCCAACACACAATTTTATTTTTATACATTATAATATTACAACATAGTCATTCAACAAAAATAATAGAATAGGCATGGAAGCATTGGTGACCTCTTAAGAGTTTTGTCCGCTTTTCGTACGAAAGCGCTACAAAAATTCCATACCATTTTTAAATTACTCCCGCTGGTAGAAACCAAATTGCCTTTATAAAATATTTACTTATTAAAAATTGTTGTATTAAACATGCCTGAAGTTCTTTGCAGTAGGCCTACCTAAGAAAAATATAATATTAATTTTATTTTTCAGTACAAGTATGCATCATATCGACGCAGAAGTCTCGGTCGCTAACTGAAATACCGACTGCAAAGTTTAGATTATTTTTGTTAAGAATTTTCTGCTATTAACATTCTCCGAGGAATAACGTTTCCTACCACAATTAACTCGTTTGTAGATTAGATCAGAAGCGACAATAAAATTTTATTTGTATTCACCAATTCTAGAAACACGAGAAATATAACCGAAGTTGGAAAACCGACTTCGTCACCCCTTCCTGTCTGTGAATACAAAAAACGCGAAGAAATACACTGCATATGACCAAAAGAGTTTTCGTTGTTATAACAGAATGATTGAGTGTAGCAGTTGTTAAATAATTTATCAATATCGTTGGTCAGTGGATCTTTAAAGCAACCCGCATGTATTATTTTCCATTAAGACAACATCAAGGTACATACTCGTACCATAATGATATTTAATTTACACGACTTGCTCACTCTTATTTACCGGTTTCCACTGTATTATAGAATAGTACATTGTAGATGTACTTAATTATGTATCCACAATTCTTCGCGAAACATGAAAATGTCGTGCGTGTTACTCTTTCCTATTTATTTAAGTGTAGTTCATGCGTAAAATGAGAGATTAACATGAAAGCTATCGTCGAGCTACTCGGTTGTGTCTGTTGTTGATGGAAGTTTCGCTTTTTGTGTACTGTTGTTGGATCAGTAGTCTGGTCTAGACACTCGAACATTAACGTCGTAACCACGTGGCACTTTAAAGACTAATTGTATGAGCGAATCAAGTTCTCAGTTTTGATTCGACCGTTTTGGCACTTGTCTGTATGTCTGTCTGTTTGGAGTATGTCTTAGAATAACTTTTAAACGCACAACCGATTTCGAAACCCTATGGCACAAAAAAGAGATCAAAATTTTGAAAAAATTCTGAAAATTTAGCAGGAGTGTCAGACTGAAAGGAATTGTAACCCAAATCCGAGTGTTTCGAATGTTTAGTGTTTATTGTACGATTGTGTGCTCCATAATTGTTGTATTACTGAAGAAATAATAGAGGAGTCGGGATTTTATTATTTTTTCCATAATAGAAAAATCATGTAAATCGATATTTATTTAGTAGTAAATGTACTTCATTCAAAATAGTGAGCGAGTTCTGCAGCTCGAGGAGAATACTAGTACTGTAGGTATACTACACACTCAGTTATACCACGACAGTCCAGAATACGTCTTCACCAATTTCTGGATCCGGGATAACTTCTCAGTTCGTGATGTGAACCCTTTGTAAATTGTCTTCCAATCCTGCAGTCACCGTTTAGGGGGAAAATGACAGTTCAAACTCAGCCCCCAGGGCATATCTGGACCACAGCATCCGCGACTTGGACCACAGCATCCGCGACTTTTTCTTTGATCTGTGTCAAGATCCGCGAACCGCTGGACCCGCAGCATCCCAATGGACCACAGCATCCGCGAATTTCCGCGAATAAAAAAACGTCTTACGTCTTACGTTTACGTCTTACGTCTTACGTTTACGTTTTACGTCTTACGTTTTAGTTTCACATCTTACGTCTTACGTTTTACGTCTTACGTCTTACGTCTTACGTCATACGTCTTACGTCTTCCTTTACGGTTTCCTCTGCTTTGCAGGCTGTAACACTCCACTCATCATTCCGACTTATTCTCAGAGAGAATTATCTCATTGTATTTTAATTTTCCTTTGAAGCGCTATTTCCGTTCTTCCTCAGCCGCCAGACATGCCCATCGGACAGTGGTACATAAATTCTTAAGTCCCTTTCTTTGAAAACACTGTAAATCATTTACGTCGTGGGTATTCATAAAAATCGCAGCTCTATATGAAACCACCGGACCGGACATAATCAGGTCTTTATGCAACTTGGTTTTTATACTAGTATTCTCCCTGGGCTGCAAAATTCGCTCATTTTGAACGAAATAGGCCTACATTTATTATTGGGTAAATTTTGGTGTTAGCTAATTTTCAATTATGAAGAAAATAACAAAAATATCTATTTCTCTACTGTCTCTTTAGTAATATTGTTTCTCAAAGCAGTTGTGCACACAATCATAACAATAAGAAAGATTCGAAACATTTGGATTTGGGTTACAGTTCTTTTTAGTCTGACACCCTGCTGGGTTTTCGCTTTTTTTTAATTTTTGATCTCTTTTCCAGCCCTGACATCCAAACCCAAAACTCAACACCGAATTTAGATATTAGTTAAAATTCTCTTTAATTTGGTGCCCCACATGAATTTTTGCAATATTATCAAAATTGATTTTTCTGCCCTGACACCAAAAAATATTGAAATTTAAAAAATGAATAGGCCTACTATATTCAGATAGTGGTTTAAACCCCTTTATGGGCCCCATATGGGCTTTTGCGATTTTTTCACATTTTTACCTTCCCCTATTTTTGGAGGGGTAAGCCTCAAAAGAATAGTGTTCTGTAGGGTAAAAGTACGGACACCCCAGGCATGCCAGGTTCTATGAAAATCGGTTGACGCGTTCAAAAGTTATCGTAAAACATACCCCAAATAGATAGATGGACAGACAAATGCCAAACGGTCGCGTCTAAACTACGTATTCTCTCATTGATTTCATTATTTGTTCTGCATCAATTATTCACAAATATATAAAACAACGATAATGTCAACTAGCCACGTATGTAACAACTATTTACATATATAATTGTATTACACTACTATTTACATACGTTAAGTCGTAAGAATACCAGTTATGTATTGGACGCACGCGCATTATAGACAAGCATACCGATGTAATCGCTAGTGAGAAAGTATTTTCTGAATGTATAATTGCATGAGCGTACTGATTAAAAATTGAACGTTGTACACTCTAAATGGAGATTGAGGGGTAACAAGTGGATACAGATGGGAACAATGGTAGCAGTCTTATCTAATCTGGGACTGGGCTACAAATAGGAATCGGCGCATATCTGACTGTGATCATCAGTACATTGACCGTTACACTCACGATGCCATTATGTCACAGGTGCTTCAGCTAAAAGCGATGAAAAATTGGGACACACCCATTCAATCATAACGACAAAACCTATTTTGAGTAACGTGTACTGTTTATCCCCATGTTTGAACGAGCGAAGGGAGTTGTCAGTTTTAACTCGACCGTTTGACATTTCTCTGTCTGTCTTTTGGGGTATGTCTCACGATAATGGATGAACGCGTCAACCGATTTTTGTAAAATTTAGCATGCGTTCCATACTTTTGTGGTACAATACCCTGTTACTTTTACTTCCATGTTCCGTAAGGAAATGGAAGTATGGTGGTCGCGAAAAAAATCATGTTTGAATTAAGGGCTGATTCTGATTCTACTACCCTCAAAACATGAAGAAAAGTCATTTTCCGAAAAGTGTCTGTGTGTAGAATTTTTTCTATGGCAGACGATAACTGCCGCAAATTCAAACAGAATCAAATAATTTTTTGCACATGTGGCCGAGTTGTAGAGGACTTGATCCCTATTGATTTTGGTGAAGATCGGTTAAGGGGAAGAGGTAGTTTACCTGTAACGTTTTAAGTTTTAACAAGAGTAAAGTAGGCTACTTAATTTTGATAAATAAAATATCCTGAAATGAAGGTCATAATAATCCACTGTAGAAAGGTAGAAAAAATATCTATAAATGAAAAGGGTAGTTGAAGGGGAGGCAGTAATTTTCTATAAATGAAAATGATAGTTAAAGGGGGAGGGGATAATTTTTTGTGTCCTACGTTATCGGCAACAAAGAAGTAGTTTCTATGGAAATATTTCATTGTCAAGCATAAAACTCGATTAACAAGGTCGCGGATATTTTTTTAGAAATTATCGAACCGAATTCAAGTAAATGATTTTAAATATAAATCTTATAACATGGAAGTCATGTATGGTTCTCCATACCAGTTATTTAGATTGGTCCTCAAAAAATAGAAGGCGGGAGGCTAAAATGTAAGGGCATCCAAATTTTGAAAAAAATTGCGAAGTTCATGTGAGGTATCAAATTAAAGGGAATTGAAAACCAAAATATGAATTTAGTGTTCATTTTTGAAAATTTCAAAATTTTAACACATTGGAGCCCTAAAAGTGTAGAGTCTACTAAAATTAAAAAAAAAGTCATGTCTGGTATCAAATTAAACAGAATTTCAACTAAAACTGAGTACTGTATAGTATTCAGTTGTGACAACTTCAAAATTTTAGGACACCAGGGCCCAAATAGATATAAAAAATTTGAAGAAATTTTAAAAATCCATGCAGAGCAAAAAAAGGCAATTTAACCCAACACCTAATTGTAACGAGCAAAAATTTTAAAAATTTTTTAAATTTTCACCTCGACGGAGTACGTTCACACGAGGCGGTGTCACCGACTTATAGTTGGCGCAATAAATAAAGCGTAATGAGAAGATGTCAGTACAGCGTCGCTAGCTTGACAATAGAAAGACATTAAGTACGATACGACTATAGAAATTGGTGGCACAAGATGACAGGGAAAGTGTAGTCCAGAATTATTGCTCACTACAGCTGGAACAATATAGGCAAGGACATTCACACTTGTACCGAGAATCGTGGCAGATGTTTGACCATGTTACGTCAGTATACGATAAACGACAAAAACGAGTGAAACTACATATTACAATGGAGCGGATCCACTGCACCTTAAGAAACAATACCGTAGGATAGATCTGACAAAAACTCAAGTCATGTTACGCAGCTGGAGTTATCGTCTAAGTGACAGACAGAATTTACGAGTGGAAAGTTGGGGTGACTTCACCAGCCAGCAGATGTTCAAAATTACTAATAGCCACAAAAAAAGGGGTATAACATAGAACAATACGCCAGGAGGACCGAAAGTACAGATAATGGCAATCTAGAGAAACACAGAGTTTACTTCAGACAATAGGTTGATAGACACGTGTCTAATAGCCGTAGTTTCTACGAAAAGGGTCAACGTTCGTCAGAGCAAAATCGGGGGACATCTAAGAACCTATCAGATGCCTTCAGCCAGGGAGAAAATTGGTGGTGAGGAGTGTTTCCATAGCAACCGAAACGGAAGACCTATCGGAAGAACTATGACGTAGGATCTCGACATGGTGGGACAGAATATTCCAAGAAAATTCAAAACTGACCAATCTCAAAATGAAGTAGGCGTGAACTGCGCCAGAGACAAAATTTTGAGTAGGGACGAATTAATAAAACTATCTGTCCAAGACGGAGGAGAGGCAGTCTATATCTAATTTTTGAGACAGTCTATACTCAATTTTTGAAACAGTTTTTACTCAAATCTTCAGACAGTTTTATACTCAAATTTCTCAGTTAGTACGGAACAGTTGATACTCAGATTTCAACCAGTTTACTCTAATTGTTCGGAGTTAGTTTTATTCTAAGTTCACAAGATTACATTAATCGTGCGGAGAATTAACTCGAGTACGGGACTTAGTACGTTAACCGGTAACTTAAAAGACTTAGTAATATCTTCACGTCACGATAGTAAGTCTTAGTAAACTTTTAAAGAGTGTATTTCGAAGCGTGTCGTAACGGACTTAGACAAGAATTATACAAAGTGAACAATCAGACCGTTACACGAACAGATATCACCACATAAACGATATACTAAACAGCTTGAACTTAATATAGTGTTACTACACCTTATTAACAACATGATAAACATGAAATATTGAACTAATTAATAAATTATACGAATATTTAAAGAAGCAGCGATAAGTGAAACCAGACATGTACATTAACGTCAAAACGAACACACAACATACACCGTAAGATGAAACATTTGATTGATCATTCAACTTCAATTATTCACATAAACAAACGCCAACGCGAGTGACCGGAAAAGTGAGTGTTAAGTGATTGTGATAAAACAGCATCCGACGAAATGTGTCTACGAGTCATCTTCATCACCGGAACTAGACTTCATCAACAACTAATGGATATTCAATAATCAAGTAACCATTCTTTTAATCATTTCTATTTAGTTACTTCTACTGACCTGATTCTTTCAAAGAATTCATCCCTGAGAAAATTATTAAGAAACGCAATGAATAAATCTGAATAAAAAGTAGTTAATGAATATATTAACAAAAGCTTATTTGGGATTTAATGAACGCATTAAATAAGTAGAATATGAATTGTTATATTATTTGATTTATATATGTACGTATGTTTTCTTTGTTTTTTCAGCATATATTGAAATAGGAATTTGTTCTTATAAAATATGTATGTATTTCAGGTACAGCAACGTATCATATGTACAATTTTAATTTGTTGTGAATTATAAATAAACTAGTAATTTAAGTTGATCATATATATGCGTTCATTATTACCAATTACATCCTAGATATTAACTTAAAATTTGGAGAAAGATAAAATAGATTTTCAAGAGTTTCATATGCTCAAATAAAGTAAATGAATTGATAACGCTAATCTGCTAAATGATATCAAGTATTTGTCAATGAGAATCAGAATAGTTATACATAGTATTAAATGGTCGTATAACACACGGCATGAAAGTAATCAATTAAAGCAAATAAATACAGATTATCTATCGCAAATCAATATAATAAAATATCATTATATTGATAACGCCCAAGGTACGTAAGACGTTATAAATCAATTTTATCGATTACATATATTTATAATATATAAATATTCATTACATAATGTAGGGCAATTTAATTTAACACTGAACCTTTTTTTTAAATTTAGGGCAGTCCATTAACAGTACAGTAAAATGGAAGTAAAAATGTTGTAAAATTAGGTGATGCACCTAATTATTATAAACAATTTTACTCAAAATACAAACTCGGCATGTTTAATAATTTGACAAAATTAATATGTCAACATCCTTTTCAAATTTTGGGCCGCCTTCAAAATGTTTGTAAGCCGTTTGTAAACCACCTTTACATAGTGTTATTGGTTACACATATTTTTTAAAAGTATTCCATACAGACCTATACGTATCCATGGAAACATACATAAACTTAAAAGCTAGGACTAAGTTGTTTAGGCATTATGGTTATAAATTTAACTAAAAAAATCAATGCAGTGTTCGGGATTTTTAGTGTTTGTAATAGGATTATTGTAATAGTAATAATAAAAAGTAATAATGCTTGTCCGCTTTACAGTTATTATTTTACTGAAAAAACAGTCGGGATTTTCATAATTTTTCTTTTCCTTTGTTTTACTTTTGTAAGGCACAGCTAAACGTTCATTATCGGTAGCAACCGAGGTATGGGTATGGTCATTCCGTCAAGGAGTTTTTCGGCTAACGTTAAGAATCGTAAATACGAAGAAATTAATTCACAGCTGTAAAAAATAAAGTTTGTTAAGTTTATTATTTTATTAACTAATTAGTTTAATAATAAATGTATTTCGTTCAAATTAATGAGCGAATTCTGTAGCTCAGGAGCTTTAGTTTAGCTGCACTTTTTTAAATCCTTGTCTTTACCACTTCCCCCAGCTGTTCTTTCTTGTTTCGTGCTTGATGTTTCTTTTTCCTTCTTTAATAAAAATATATGTATTCTTTTTTTTAAGTTGGGGTACATATCCAGTGTAGCGCATACGAGGTCTGTAAATAAACTAGTGAGACTATTTCAGTAAGCGCTTTTATTTAAAACTTCAAATCGACTTTATCTCCTTCAAAATGGTTCCGTTGGGAAGCCACACACGCAACGCCTAAGACGTTGTTTCCACTCTTCATAACAGTGCTGAAACTCAGAAACTGGAATCTCCTTCAGCCGGTCGGTTACAGTTTGTTTAATGTTGTGTGTCGTCCCTGTGAAATGCTTTTTCAATTTCGGGAGAGGAAATAGTCGCAGGGACTAGTTTAGGTGAACAAGGAGGCTGAGGAACAACAAGAATGTTTTTCCTTGCAAAAAATTCCTAAGTGACGCAACATCCAGGTGTCCACGGTGGCTGGCCTCACGGTAAAAATGCTGATCGATAGTTTGTCCTTAAGGCTCAAAGTCTTTATGGTCAATTCCGTTGCTGTCAAAAAAGCGAATGAGCATTCTATTGATTTTGGATTTGCTCGTTCTCACTATTTTTGGGATGTCATGAGTTTCATGCGTGCTACTACTGGCTCTGGCCGGATTGTACTTAAAGATCCACAATCCATCGCCAGTAATAACGTTTGTGTCAGAGTCAGAGTCATATTTAATCCATCCGAGAAGATCAAGACACGCTTCCTTCCTCCTGTTTTTCTACTCGAGAGTGAGGTTTTCTGGTACTATTTTCGTGCAAACTTTTCTCATTCCCGTTTCATTCGTCAAAATTTGATGAACTGTGGTATGGATCAAAAGCAGTTCTTCCGCGATCATTCTGAAGATTAATCGACTGTCAAACCGCACCAGATCTCTGATTTGTTCAACATTTTCGTCAGTTTCTAACGTTGACGGGCTTCTGGAGTATGGGTCATCTTGAGTCGATTTCCGCCCTTCTGAAAATGCTTTGAACCATCTGAAAAGCTGTGCTCTCGACAAAACATTCTCCCACACGCCTGTTTTAGTTTTGCAAAAGTTTCGGGAGCGCTGTGCCCGAATTTGAAACAATACATGATTGCACACCGTTGCTCGTAATTGCTATTCTCATTTTTGTAACGCGCTGCAAAAAGTCCAATCACGAAAAGCGAGTTTATGTTTCACGTGGCAAGAGTAGGAAATTATAATTCATACTGAAGTCTATCAGCTGTTTATCTGATCGTCCTATTAAGGGGAACCTTACAGTATTGCCAGATCGAACGCTACGTAACCAGCCCCACTACTTTATTTGCAGACCTCATATTTTAACATATTTATAAATTTATTTGTATAGTTTGCATATAACTAGGACTTTCCTTTTTCGTTAATTATTTTTTACTGTTCTTTTAATCATCGCCCACGTCGTCTGCTACCGTTGCATAACTCGAAGCCGAAACTCTATTACCACTACGATTTTAAATATACGCATCTGTCTCACGAATGTTAATTACTTCTCTGTTATATAAGCGATATTTTTCAGTTTCTCGTACAAGTTTTGAAACGTGATAGTTGTTTAATTCTCCGTAACCCTAACGTTATTGAACAACGAAATGCAGTGGTCGTGACTTCGTTAGTTTTGGTTTTGCCACCGGGAGTTAGAGACTGATTGTACATGAAACGTTTAGATCCCAATTCGCACTGAAGCGGTGAACCGAGTATTTTGCGAACGATCCACCGGCCTTTCCCGTCGTAAATCATTGATCTTTCTAGCCCAGAGGTGTAAACAAGAAACAGCCGTATGTGGAAGACCGTAAATCAGCGCGAGTGACGGTCGCTGCCAAGGCCACGGAGTGAATGGTCAGTTTGGCGCGTTCCGTATAATTAAGTCTTCACTGCGTTTGGCAGGTGCGTATTTCATCCCGTTTACAACATAGCTTCATAGGGATTGTTTGATCTGTACAGACCAAAAGCGTGGTAAGTAAAATTACGAACTGTGCAGTCCCAGTCGATTTCCAACTAGCCTTAATTAACAGATATCAGATATGCCAAACAGCGTAAGGAACTTAATGAAAATTTAAATAAATAATTTAGAAGCAGAACCTGTAAACTCCGTAATGAATTTATTTGCTTAAATCAATGTTTGTTCGTTTAGAAATAAACAAATTGTGATTCTAATAAATTTGTGCAAGAATATCTATCTTCTTCTCCGCTCCCGGCCTGAGGGAAAGCAGAGACTTCTTCCCTGAACCTACTCAGTCCACGTCGCTGGGATGGTCCCGACTATAAGTCGGCGGCTACGTTCTGCCCCGTGTAGCGGGTATAACGCTATCCCCTTGCCCAAGAATTCGGGTGAAGACCACAACGGCTGAGAAGGCGGGGAAGAAGTGTTTCGGAACGGCTAATGAGGATGTAGCAGCCCTGTTTTCAGGGATGGTACGAAAGCAAAACTGCAAAGGACAATAGCCTCCTTTAAACAGTATTAATATGAATCCAAGAGAATTTTTATTAATATTTTATTTATAAATATAAATGGCAATGTTTATTATATTTGCTAGCACAGTCAGAATGACGAAAACGGTATTCAAACTACAGTGCAGAAAGTAACGGGAACCGACTGCACTAATTTTCCCGAATTGTCATGAAAAATGGATGAAGAAAATGGCGTCCAAGAAGAAATTCTTGACTTAATAGATAGAAGAAGAGAGAAGAAAAATAAAAATGTAAACGCTTAAAATAAGTGAATAAGACAATACGAAACGCAATAATAGAAGCGAAAGAACTATGGATGAATGAAAAATGTAAAGAGATCTGCAACAAAAGACGATGAATTTAGCATTCACAGGAAAATTATAGAAGTTACCGTAGGTTTAAGTGATGAACAAGAAACAACGCTTTTAGAAGATAAGAATGTAAAAATGAGTGGACGAGATATTTTAAATCGTTGTTTGAAGATAATCGTGAAAGTGTAATGGAAAATACAAATCTCGAAACGGATTGTATATACTTAATTCTTAAGTTAAAAACGGTATAAAACAAATGAAAAACGACAAAGCTCCAGGGCCAGGTCAGATACCAGCTGAATGGCTGAAACTCTTTGATGATAAAAGCATACCGGTCCTCACCATGTTTCATAATGATTATGTGAATCTGGCCATATGCCATAAGAGAAACTGAAGTCCTCATTTATCCTATGCCAAAGGAAAACTATGCTAAAATGTGTAACTATCATAGATTAAGTAGTCTTATGAATCGTCCATTAAAGGCGCTTTTACGAATCATCCTAAGTCGCATACATAGTAAATGCGAAGACTGTATGGACCTAGATCATTTTGATTTCAGAGGATCCTTTAGAGCCAGAGAAGCCCTGTTCTGTGTGACCAATCTATTGCAATGATGTCGCGAAGTGAGAAAACTGTATATTGTAACGTAACAGAGTTGAGGTCCCCAACGTTACATAAAAAATTGAATTAACTATGGTCAAGGACCATACCCTGAATTAAGGTTGCTCAGTAATTAATGCATCTGAGAAGTACCTCAAGTCAAAAGAGGCAATAATTAATGTTGAATATAAAATACCATACCAATTAATAGTTAATATAATAAATTGTGCTTGTTTTTATACGGTAGCATGTTAATGTTCACAGAATATTTATGTTATGTTTTGAGTATGGTAAGAGTGAACTAATGTTGTTTAATAGGAATACTTCATCAATGATAATGTTTGTATTTATGTTAAATTTGTCTTTAGACAATCAAGTATAGTTACCTGTGTTAGGCATTATACTAAGTTTTAAGTATTGTCTAAAATTGAATAATGCAGTTGTTTTAATTAATGTTTGTAAACTTGGCCAGGAGGGCAATCAGTGTTTAAGGTTTGACAAGTAGTTCTGATAATTATATTGTAAACTAATGAAGGGTTCCAAGACGAATTAATTAAGGTAATAAAATAAAAACCAGGAAGTCAAAATTAATGTAAATAACCATTAACCAATAATTAATTGTACAGTAGGTCAGGTAAAAGAAAATTAAGTTAAAAAACCAAACAATGTTATAACAGTTGTAAGAAAACCTATAGGCCTAAATTTAATATTTGTGAAAGTAAATTAATACCTTTTTAAGAAGTCCAGTCCAATGAAACTATGGTAAAACATTTACTGTTTAAGAAGGAAGGTTAGGTGAGAATTTTAGGTAATTTAGTATTATTCCAAGCATGGAGTATTTTATTGAAAAAGAGTAGTAATATTCTATAATTCTGGCTCTAGGATATCTAATTTCACCCAATGACAGAAAAAAGTGGTTGTTAAGGCAACTGAAATGTACATGAGTTGTTTATATTGAATCATTCGTTCTGATTGTTACAAGCTATTGAGTTGAGATGGGCAGATACATTTAAAAGAATGAATAATAAATTCTGAAGAAAATATGAATCAAAATTAAAAAACCCTCTTTGAAACCTAATTCTATCATAATACTGATGAGTAATACAACTAATTAGACTTACAAATTATAACTGAATACATTTAAAAGAGTTGAAAACCCCTCACCTCATTCACCAGAATAATTCCGCTGGATTCGGTATTAAACCGATTTCTCCTATAACCAGAAGATTAATTAAGAGAAATAAAGGCCGAAACTAACGGAATTATTGAGAAGACACGAAGATCTCGTTTTGCAGATTTAACCTTCACTTGCAGAAGAAGCTGGGATACTATTTTCATTCCACCGTGACCGACAACTACCAAGATCATAGGAGAAGAACAGCAGTTAGAAGAGTTCCTGAGAGCTTCCCGGGATATTACACTATCAATTTTATTAAGGGCCAAAACAAGTTTTCCTGGATGAATGTAACTTAAGCTGAACATCTTCACTGTTTACAGACGACCAGTGCCAGTTTGAGTTCTGCCAACCCGGTAAAAAACAACCTATTTTAAATTCAATATATTTAGAGTTAATAATTTTGTTTTGTAATACTTGAGTAACCTTAATTGTGCATTTTACCTGGCCTTACTAATGGTTCAAAGAATCTTACGAACCCTGGGATAAGAATTGTTTATTGTTATATTTAATTTGTATGAGTCAAAGTAACTTGATCAATTGACAATCGATATATTTTTGTATAATCGATTTGATAATATTATTATTTTGGAGATAACGGTAACTGTGAAATAATAGATAAAATTAATAAAGGATCTTTATTGTATGAGATAATGTTTGAAGTTATTGCAGAATAGATACTATATGTAGTGGGTGGAATAATTTACAATAAAAGGTTGATTCAAACCCGATGAACGGCTAACCTAGAAACACGATTATTACAAATAACAGCGCTAAGTGTTTACAGCTGGTGGAACGGGAGATTGCCGAACTAGCGTGTTTTCAGTACAAAATTTGAACAGAATTTTCTAACATCGAGGGACTAGGGTTGACAAGAATACTCATTACATTCAGTTAATACACTATATATATCGCTAATCATACCCAAATACTGAATACTAAGTTAAACCTATATCGTAGTACGTTATAAGTTAAAAGAACATAATTATAATTATATTTGCCTAATAATATATTTTCAGGAGGTTTCATCGGTAACAACCGAATAGATATATTCATTAATAACAACTGTAAATTGACAGATTTACATCTTGATTAAAAACAGGTAACAACAAGTTGTTTGTTACAATATTTATGCTTCATAGACTATGAAAAAGCCTTCGATAGAGTTCAACACCAAAAACTAATCGAAGCATTCTTTCATTGCAAATAATCGGACAAGACAGGGAAGAAATTGGACTTTTAACCAACTTATACTGGAATCAGCATCCCACTGTAAATCTAAACATAGATGTAACAGAACGAATATCTATAAAAATAGGAGTGCGACAAGGTCCTACTTTGCTGGTGTCTCTTTGTCATCCACAATGGTCTTCAATCCCATGCCATGGCGTAGATACCAGTTCGTGTTCCTTAATCTAGTCAACTTAGTATAACCCTACACGTTCCATAAGAATGGCATTCTGATACCCTCATTATATTCTCTGTTGCTTAGTGGTTAATGTCCAATTCTCACATGCATATAGGAAAACTGTTTAAGTCATGGACTTGGAAAATTTTTTAAATATATTTTCATAAGTAAAAGCGTTACGAGGTGTAAATTAATTCATGAAAAGCGATGTAAAAATCTTAGTTATAGCGGAAGTAGTTATTGCTAGTTATAATGGAAACTCGATTTATTGATACGAATGAATGGTACAATCGTTCTTAGTTCGTCCCGTTGCGGCATTACGGGAGTCGGAGCAAAATCCAAAATAAGGTTATTATTTCCCCTAACGTATGCATTAAATCGTTCTAAGAAAACATAAAATATCGCGTAAAACATACGAAATATTCATAAACTTTTTGTAAATTTCACGAACGCAAAAAAGGGTTAAATATGTTTTAAACAATACGTCCATAATTGAATGAAGAGGTAGTGAGTCCTTTTAAAAAATTTCTTCCAGAAAAATTTGTTCACCACAATTCAGGCTCCTTGGTTATGACACATGAACAAATTACATGTAGTTATTTTCTTACAAAAAGTGTATACTAAGCCAGTCTTCAAAAACACGCATTAGGCTTAATTAAATAAAGTCGTCTTTTAACTGCCAGATTTATTGTTAAGATGCTCGCTTTCCTCGAGTGAGATATCAAAATATTACTCTTTTACGATTATGATATGAGCTGTTTTCACATTATGGCGGGTTTTGATTGGACAGAGGGTTATTCCATTGGCCGTTACAAGGTTTATGGTGGATGGTTCCGTACGTAAAAAACAAGTTTCGCGGTTTGAACGTACAGTGTTCAGCAAAACAAAACGGTTCATTTGAAGGGACGTTAATGTTACAGACCTACGTAAATACGGCTGTATTTAACATGGTGTTTACAGCACATAGCTGACGATGAAACGTTAAATAGATAACACGTTGCAGCTTCTCAATTATAATTTATTTAATATTTATAATGAGATTACCTCAAGATGTTTTTTCCTTAATTGGAACATGTTTCGGGACGCTTTGTGCGTCCTCAGCCTTCCTAATTTTGACTAAATATTAAATATATTATATACATCAAGAAATAGACTGTAGCAAAAAGTGTTTGAATCAATTATAATTGTACGCAACACGTTTTCTACAACACGCGCGCCCACATACACACGATAACCACTTTCTAGTTATTCATTACAGTAGTTTTTTATTTTTTGAACGAGCAAACGAGTCCTCTGTTTTGCCTAGACCGTTTCGCATTTGCACGTCTTCTGCTGTCTGTTTGGTATGTGTCTCACTATAATTTTTGAACGTAAAATTTCGATTTCGTAAAACTTGGCGCGCGTGTGCGTACTTATACCCTACAGAATCCTATTATTTTTGAGATTGATCTCCCACAAATAATGGGGTGGTAGGCAAAAAACGTGAGGAGTCCCACAAATAATGGGGTGGGAGGCTAAAAATGTGAGGGGTCCAAAATATGAATAAATCGCAAAGGTGCATGTGGAGTATCAAATTAAAGGAAATGTTAACCAAAATATTAATTTACTGTTCATTTTTGAAAATTTCAAAATCATAGGTCGCCGGGTGCCCAAAAGTTGATGAAAATTTTGATCAAATCGCAAAAAATGCATGTGGCATATCAAATTAAAAATAATTTTAACTACAAACTGAATGTAGTGTTAATTTTTGGAAAGTTCTAAATATCGGGACGCTGTGGGACAAAAGTTTCATAAAATTGCAAATTCTATATGGGATACCAGAGTAAAGACAGTTTTAACCAGAATCTGAATATAGTGTTCAGTTTAGGAAATATCAAACTTTTTGACCCCAGCGCCCAAAAATGAAACAAACGCTTGAAAAAATTCTAAGTCTTGCTGTATGTCCGGCTAAAAGGAATTTTACTGCAAATACGATTGTTTGGAATTTTTACGGTTTATTATACGATTGTTCTACAATTGTTACTGTACTAAACAAAAATGAGTAGGGTAATAGAAAGATTTTCTTAATTTTTCTACTAATTGAAAATTATTTATTATCAAAATTTACCCAGTAATAAATGTACTTCGTTCAAAATAATGAACGAGTTGTGCAGCTCAGGGAGCATACTATAGTTGTAGCTTTTGTTACAACTCTCCTAAATATCATAAATACATAGAATTATTCCAAACTAAATGATTTTAGTGGTGATACGACTTGCACAATATAAGTTAAATAATTCTTCGCATATACACGTATTAAAAATGATACGTGTATCATTAATACGTGTTTACTGTATTATAAAGAGTTTTTGTGTACGTGAAACGATTTTCTTGTGCCGAAATCGTGTACCATTTGCTGTAGGCTACAAGCCTATTAATTCTGTATTTGTTATGAATTTTAAAATATTAAAATTTTCAAAACCGGTGTAAATATCTAATAAAATCTGTATATAAATGAGCTTCGTTTTTGTAAATCTTTTGCTAAATCCATAGATCTGATTCTAACAATGAGATTTCGTCATTGTTATTCACATACTATGTAAATCACGTGGAATTACTGCACTTACATGGGTCGTAAGATGTAACAGTGCGCGCGCGTACAGTGTAAATTTTAGTAAGGTGCGCAATTAGTATTTTATTAAATGTAAATTTTAAAGAGCTCTTTACTTTGAAATAGGAATATAGTGCATGAATTTTACAAACTATGCTAACTTGAACAGAAATACGTTTCCAATTATCAATGGATTAAACAGCAACTCAAGGTTAGACACGCTACTACCCATTTCGCCCACTTTTGTGTACTACGTTGCCTGGAAACATCGCGATTGTGCTTCGTATTCGTCAAAGCCTAAGTTATGAACCTGTTACCAATGTAATTAATATCCTAATTTATAAACAAAAATTCAGACCCACTATTGTTGTTTCAGATTTGTGCGATACTGTATTATCAGAGATGTCGAAGCAGTGATCAATGTTTTTATAACTGATTTTTGAAACAACACCGTCCCCAGAGGCTCCACCTTCTGATGTGCCATTTATTCTGTTTTGATGATGAAGTTATCCAGAAATATCGATTTGCCACTTTCGAGCTGATTTTGTCTTTGCAAAATATACATTGTTTCATTTTATTATATCATTCATTATATTGTCATAGCTGGTCATAAAAAATAATGGTATTAAGAAGACAGCAGGAGTGAATTCAAACAAATCTAATAATTCTTTTTTTTATGGCATAAAAAAAAAAAGAATTATAGTGGTGATGGGACAGTCTATAAAGGGGAATCACTGACTCATAGTCTGATGATGATACCTGTTAAACGAGATTGCAGAAACCATTTGATAGGTGGTAGTGTGTCTGCCAATAAAAATCCCAGCAGAAAGTTCGTAGTATCTATAGCATGGTCAGGACAACCACTAACCCCATATACGTGAAAGATTGCTGAAGGAACACAAATAATAGAGACTATAACCTGGCATCTGGAAATTGACTTTTTGCCGCCAGTTCTCGTATGTCATAAATAACAATGTAGGCGTTATTCACAATACGTTAATGAGTGATGAAACGCATTTCCATCTGAGCGGATATGTAAATAAACAAACCTTTCGATATTGAGAGCCAAATAACCGTCGAGAAATCCTTCGAGAACCATTGCACACTGCTAAACTTACCGTATGGTGTGCAATAGCTTCCTTTGAAATAATCAGTCCTCACTTCTTTGAAGATGAGAATGGGAATTCCATTAGTGTCACATCAGAGCAATATGTCCAAATGATTAACGAATTTTCGTCTCCCAAAGTCGCAGGACAGTCTGAAATCACACCAAACAGTATGGGGAGCAACCAGCCATAGGGTTAGGCGATCAATGATGCAGTTTAACGAGTTACCTTCAGGAGTGGCAACATTCCGTGGCCCGCGGGATATTTTGAGAGTAAGCTGTACAATGATCCACCCCCATGAAACATCGACACACTCAAAGTTGGTGTAATTTCTGTTCACATGTTACACCGTGTAATGGAAACGTAAATCTCGACGTCAAAAGTGTGTGAGTTGAAATTGTCGCCACATTCGGGGCGCAGTGTTCAAAAACATAGTTTCTGCATATAGTGAATGCTATTATGTATACTTTCAATTTAATGTAAATGTTAATTTTACAATCCATAAATAAAAACACAACCGAATTTTTAAAGTCACTCGTATCATTGACTGATCCTTGTATTTTAAGGATTATTTGTTACAAACGTTTAAAGGAATTATATCATACTGGACATCGTAGTAGGCCTATATATTTTCTGAAACCCCAAATTACAGATCTTAATTCTCACTAAAGCATTAGAAAAAGAAATTTTTAATTTGTCACTGTTGTAATTGTTAATAACAATAAGTTGTTCGTTTCTAAGAGCCTCCAGGTGGTCTAGTGGCTAGCGCGGGCGCTTGATGCGCTCGTGGTCCCGGGTTCAATTCCCGGCGGAGGCTCCGTACGGCGTGCACTCAGCGTCGTGAGGCCGAACTGAGTAGGCGCTGAGATAACAGCGCCGCCTCCTGGCTGTGTGAATACCGCAACTAGCGGCTGGTGGCGCGTTGTACTAGCCATGCAACCGGTCACATTGCACACAACAGCCGCGCGAAGGCGGTCCTTTCAGGGACTGTTGAGCGAGCGGGAGGTTTGACTTTGTTCGTTTCTAAGCAATTGATAGAAATTAAATGAAATTATTTAGTTTAATTCAAACTGGCAACGATAACAGATGTGTCCTGTCGCTGTCTCTGCAGATAAATTCCGCTTGTGACTCCTTTACTCACTGTGAAATACTCCAGGTAATGGAATTTTTGCTACTCTTGAGTGTCACTATTAGGACACGGGATCACACTCACGCACACCCGTTTGGCGTACACATGTCCTGCGTTGCAGTCTGCGTGTTGGGAGTCAGTGCAAGCGCTCGCCTTGCATTGACTTCAACACGGACTCTGGTAAGCGTGTGCATGTGTTGCCCGCGCGTACAGACTCACACCGCACGCTGAGCCGACACATCTGCGATGCAATCTGCGTGTTGGGGGTCAGTGCAAGCGCGCGCCTTGCATTGACTCCAGCACGCACTCTGGTACGTCGCGCCCATGTGCGCTCGCGGTGTACACACGTGCTTCGTTGTTTTAATCGTGACAATCATAGTAGTAAAATTTTGCAACTGGAGTATGTTCGCAATGGGCAAATTCAGCCAGGGTTGAATTTATTGTAGAGACAACATACAAAACACGTTATACGGTATGTTCTGGACTACGATTCGACAATATATATATATATATATATATATATATATATATTACTATAATACTTATAACTATTTTACCTCAAGATGTATTTTTTCCTTTAGGGACATGTTTCGGGAGATCCTGTTCTCCTATCTTCAACCTTCGCCATCTTGCTTCTGGTGCAGTGATGGCGAAGGTTGAAGATAGGAGAACAGGATCTCCCGAAACATGTCCCTAAAGGAAAAAATACATCTTGAGATAAAATAGTTATAAGTATTATAGTATTATATACATCAAGAAACGGACTGTAGCAGAAAGTGATTGAAATATATATATATATATATATATATATATATATATATATATATATATATATTTCTGGTAGATGAACACGTACATCATGTTGAACTTATAATAAATATATTAACAGAAACTACAAACTTGAGTTTTCTTGTTACTTCATTTAATGTATTTCTGTAATTAATAGTTTCCATATTCTTTAATAAATTTGTAAAAAATTCGTTAATATATTTGTTTAATTTTCTATTGTTGGTGTTGCTCCTATCATAGAAGATGGTGTACAATGTAGGTTGTACTTTGTAAAAGGCTTAACTTTAACACTTGAATTCATTCACCCTTTTCATTTATAGATATTTCATCTAACTTTCTACAGTGGATTATCATGACCTTCTTTTCAGGATACTTTATTTATCAAAATTAAGTACTTTACTCTTGTTAAAACGTAAAACGTTGTAGGTAAACTACCCCTGCCCCTTAACTGATCTTCACCAAATCAACAGGCCTTTAGTCATCTACAACTCTGCTACATATGCAGAAAATTGTTTGATTCTGTTTGAAGTTGCAGCAGTTTTTGTTCATCATAGAAAGAATTCTACACACAGACACATTTTGGAAAATGACTTTTCTTCATGTTTTGAGTAGTAAAAAACAGAATCAGTCCTTATCTCTTAACACGTTTTATTTTTACGATCACCGTACTTCCATTTCCTTACGGAACATGGAAGTAAAATTGGTACAAACTTATACAGGAAACCCGCTACAGCAGATACTATTATACATAATACATTAAATCATCCATCACAACACAAACATGTTGCTTTCAACCCCGTGTTACACAGATTAACTAAAATGCCCATGAAACAAGAAAATTATGCTACAAATTAAACACAGTGAATGTTGGACAACAAAATTGCTATAAATACATCACAGTAGACAACTTAACGAAGAAAATCAAACTTTACAAACTATAGGCGCAGCTGAATAAAGTAAAAAACATACTATAGATCCTTCTGCAAACTTAATTACAAAATTACGTTTAAAACCTCCAACACATTTACAAACACATTACAACGGTCACTCTCTAGATTCTACAAAGTCACTTGCAATTCTAAAAAAAGCAAATTGTAGCCTGACAAACAGGCCGGGATATTGAAGACGTCAAAAGACACTAGAAACAGTCATCCAAACACCAGTTCTCACCACTCATATACAAATCTACATATACTAGACAGTATGAATAAAAGAGGAAACTAAACACAACAGAACATTTGAAATATATAAATAATATATAAACGTACCCCATCTAATGTGCTGCCCCCTCCATTATCACCAAGAGTACAGCATACATCAGTACCAGTTTCACACTGGCGACGTGATAATTGTCATGAAATGCATCTGTATATAAGTAAAAAAAGGTTTCTACTGGTCAAGTAATTGCATTAGTGATGGTGATACAGGTAGAATCAAGATGTGGCAACAAAAGAGAATTATGGTGATATTTTGTATTTTAATAAATCATTATTGAAATAACGTTGGATGTTTGCTGGGTGTAGTATGTGTCTACATGCACTTATTTCTGCTGTCACGCTCCAGCAGGTTATGTAATGATCAACTTGTATCAGTTGCTTTATAATGAATCTAATAATCAGTAATCATACCATGAGTGTTGTTGGACATGTTACATAATTAAGCTATAAATAGCAGACACATAGCTGTTGTTCATGGTATCGTTCATGCATACTGTTATTTTGTTAATAACATCAATTAAAATAGTGATCATACTTTGAATTTAGTCCCATATGTTAAATTTAATGTTTATATTTCTAAAAGTAAATTGTTTTGATTGAATTATTTGAGAACACAAACTTTTCACACACAAGTGAAGCGAACAGAGTTAGGTTTCAACATTCCTGCTACAGTTGTCCTATATTATATGTGTTACAATTTGAACAGATTTTAAAATGTCTACTTAATTATAAAATTTTAATTTTTTTGTTTTAGAAATTGTTAAAAAATTATTATACTGGTAAATAATAAAACTTATACACTACTGTTGTATTTGGTCTGTTTAAAAGTTTCTCTCAGAAAAAAAGCTATATAGAGGATAACTACAGTTTCAAGAAATCTCTTGCAATTGGGCGCTGTATTCTTGGAACAAAGCTGTTCAGATAGTTGGAACTGATTATGAAACAACTCTTGACAAGACTTCAGATGAACTATTATAATATCAAGCAGTTTTGTTTCTTTTCAGAAGTTTTGAAAGTTCGGTCAAGTTTGTCAATGTAATATCAGTGTTTTCTTTTATTTACAAATGTTATAACATGTATGTCACTCTACTAATCCACATTAATACAGGTCTTTCAGTTAACTTCAAGTTTTTAAGTTTTCAAAACATAATATTTATATCAGTTGTATTTATCCATCAAACTGACAGTATAGGGAGAGAAGACCATGGAAACTGGTAAACCTTAAGAAGAAAAATCAACTTAGATTAAATTCTTGTTATTGTGGCTGTGAGAAACAGAAACGAACACACATCTTGATCAGTATTAAAATGCTTATTTTAATATGATATACAAGCAGTTCAATTTTCCTTATATGACTGTTTTAAAATTGCTAAGATTTTAGTATATATATTAACAACACAAAGGCACACTGATAAAAAATTTTAGGGAACATGTGTTAATCATTTTGAAAATATTTTTCAATTATAAATTCACCTTCCAGTGTGAAAGCATGTTTTATAACACAGTCTGGAAAGTGTCGTATGTAAGTTTAACTCAAACAAACAGTTTCCTGTTATTTTGAACACATAATATTTATGTTCTTCCATTAGGTGACCATTAGGTAAATACCAACATGAAATGCAAGTGCCAATTACGGTATAGAGAACTTAAAATATCCCAGCAAACGTCTTAACTTCTAGCCTGCTTTTGTTGTCAGATCATTGAATTGTCATGTACGAGAATATTTTTTCCGTATTGGTGTTGTAAGATGGTACAAATAGGATTGTTGTTGGATTGCGAACAAGTAGGTACACCTGTCATGGAGTTTGGGGAGGATATATACCCCCTCAGGTGGGTGAAGTGAAAAGAAACCATCAAAAATGTAAGAAGTTCTGTTAAAAATTTAGTTATACGTATATTTGAATTAAATAATTATGTAAATGAGTTTCCTGAGTGTGCACATTTTTAATTGTTTTAATTGTAGTACACTACAGCCGTCTAGTGAGTACAGAATTGCCTTTTGCATTGCTAGCTATGTGATGGTTAAGGGATGGTTTAAATTTTTATCCTAGTTTTTGAGATTGTATCCTCTCAGCGACTAGGAAAGAAGTTGACTTTGAATGCTTTTCCAGCCCACAGTGTATCCAACTCCGGTTATGATATTTATAGTACAGTAATTTATCCCACAACAACTTTACAAATTTCTATATCACACAGTTTTTTGATATTTTGAATCTTATATAGTGCCATTGTTGTAAATAGGTTTTTTTATCAATATTTAATTATTATTTTGTAGTTTTAAATTTAACACTTCATTGGCAAGAAAAACAGGTCAATAATTAAAATCTTAAAACATGTTGTTATTTCATACATACTAAGACCTAAGACTGAACACGGTATTCAGAACGCTTTTTACAAGTGCTCCATAGCTTCCACCAATGAACTGATTTACATGGGAAGTTCAACAATATGTGCAACCAATTACATACTTGCTGACTCCGTAATGTAATTTTTAAATTTTGGTTTTGAGAGCCTATAGTGTCTATTTTTGACGACAATCTTTCTGTGGCAAAATAACGAGGCCTATTTAATCCTATTTGCTGTAAATATTTATAGGCGCGTACTCACTAAGATGAAGTTTTAAAAAATTCATACAAAACATGTTACAACACTACCAGCATCCTTAGAATATGGGAAAAATAGTTGTGGCAGTTTTCTTGTATCATTTATTTTATTTATATTTTAACAAAAATCTCATCTGTATTCTTTCATAACTTTGTTAAGTTTAGTTTGTTAAAATTTGTTAAATAAATTTAATTTATTTAAATATAATTTAGACATTCATTAAAATATCAAATTTTTAATGTAATGCTTTTGTTTCCACATGTACTCTCTTGATTACAACAAAATAATAGCAAATAACAAGTTCTTTTTCTTTTAATTTTTGCTGTTTTATTCACAGAAATCTTAAACTCCATAAATAAATTCTGGCTGTACCCCTGAGGTACTGTACACATTTTAGAAATTCAGAGTACACTGTTCTTACCCTTACACGTAAAAATGATGTCTACCCTTCTATGTGATTAACTTTTCCCATCCTTCTTTTTTCAAATCATTGTCATCAGAACAAGAACTTACATTTTACAATGTTTCCAATCAACAATGAATCACTAGTAGTTATTCCCTCCAGGACACCAGACCAAGCGTTTATAGTCCTGAACAAATCATGGATTTTGGCATGACTTATCACTCTACCCAGTAACTGGAATGAAGACAATGATGGAAACCAAAAACTGTACTTAATAACACCAAGTTTTGGTTCAGACTTATTATTTAAGGTAGTGACAAAATGTTACAGATTATTTTTAACAAATTTTTTAAAAATGTTATTGTTATTGATTTTATTTGCTTCTTTTCCCAGAACATGTGAAGAGGAAATTAATATTTTCTGCTGTGTACTTCGTTAGTGACATATTCCAAAATGATTTTTCTTACTATAATAATACAAAACATAAACGAATTAAATGTCTTAATTAATTTAAGCCTTATATGAAAAATACTGTTTTGTGTATAACTCTGTACAATTTTATCTAATCTCTGTACACTCTATTGTTTCCTTTATGTTTGACCTTTACCATCTTCTCATCCCCTTATTTTCTTTCGTTTTTACCAGTGTGTATTCTCCGTATAAGTAACAAGACATTAAATACACAAATGGTGGTACCCACATCATTTGTTTACTGTGATAATCCACCTGCATTCAGTATCAGTGGCTAAGGAACCACACAAGGCTGTTTAATTTTTGTGTCATCGTACATGTTACTGCTTGTAAGTTGTTACGTGGAGCACTCATAATTGTGTCATAATTTTATTACACATTTTTACATGCTTAAAGCAATAACTCTCTATTAACTTAACTTATTATAGAACATAATACCTCTGAACAATTAATGAACAAGTAATATATTATTTGTTTAAAATAATTGAATTTTGAATCGCCCTTCCCTTTTCAGTGTCTTTGTTTTGCATTGATACTTAATTTTTTCCAGTTTCTGTTTCAATGAATTATGTAGCATATAGACACTGCCAGTTTTTTTTTTTTATTATATTTGTATTTGTAAAATATCAAATACTCAATTTGAAGAAATGTGTAAAATTTTAAGTAAATATTTGCTGTAACATTAACATTTGTAAACCACACACACACACACACACACACACACACACACACACACACACACACACACACACACACACACACACACACACACACACACACACACACACACACACACACACACACACACACACACACACACACACACACACACACACACACACACACACACACACACACACACACACACACACACACACACACACACACACACACACACACAATCGTCATCAACTTGTCCTGTTCTCTTCATCACAATATTCAGCCCACATTATTTCTGTTTTGTACATCTATCTCATAATGGCGCTAACTTGTGATCTCCGTGCCTCTTGGCTTCTAGTCTACCAATCTTTGTAACCATCTTAAATCTTCTTGGCTATCCAAATGACCTACCTTAATTTTCTAACCAATAATTTTCTTAATGCAAATAATATCTGTTCTGGTTTACATTTGTAATCTTTTGATGTTGCTGTTCATGTTTGCCTTGGATAACAGAGATTCTAGTTGTGGGACTGGCCATACTCTTCCCAGAGCTAGTGAAAACTTAACCTGCCATAGAATTAATTATCTTTAGCATAACCAAAATTCTAGAGATATCTTTACATATCATATTTTCATAGGAGCAATTAAAAGATGTGTACTTTTTGTGCTTAACTTTTGTTCTTTTGTAATATGTGAGGCTTATTAATAATAAAACTCAGTGCTATTCTTCTCTGTATACTACACTAGTATCAAGGAGAAATCCCTTCTCCTCCCTAAAAAATGTTTCTTCTCTTCATTTGTGCAAACTCACAAAGACGTGCCAGATTTGCCAGTGTATTGCAGATCCAGTTTAACAAACTACCTAAGTTTTGGTAAGTTGGTTATTGTATATGCTTCTTTTGGAGACGCACCTGTTGCAATGTTGGGATACCTGTCAAAAACTTTCACTTTGCATTTTGAAGATGATCTAGTAATTACTAGTATTACTAGTAATTACTAGTAGATTATCTAGTAATTAGCTGAAAATGAGGATGACATCTGTTATGTGCTTCGGAAGTTAGATGAAGAATACCAGAAATGGGCTTATCAATAAATAAAAAATAAGACTGAATATGTTGTCACTGCAAATTCAGAGATATCGTATTGGAATAGGGAGTTCTGGAGAGAGTAGATTCATACAAATACCTTAGTGTCATGGTTGCAAAGGACGGCACAAGTATAGTAGAAATAAAAAATCATATAGGACAAGGGAAACAAATGACAAGAAAGTTACATTCCACTTTATAGAGTAATCAGCTAAAGCCCCAGTAGAAGTATTGTAACATATGGGGAGTGTGGGAAACTACCGAGCATATGAGGAAAAGATTACAAGCCATATAAATAGGATACTCGAGATGGTGCTGTAAGCTTACATTGCAAGACAGCATTAGAAATGAAGAATTAAGAGAAAGAATTAATATATGTACCAGTATAAATGACACGATGCACAAAGACTGTAACGAGCAAAAAATTTAAAATTGTTTAAATTTTCACCTCGACGAAGTGTGTTCACACGAGGCGGTGTCAACGGCTTATAGTTGACGCAATAAATAAAGCGTAATGAGAAGATGTCAGAGCAGCGTCGCTAACTAGACAATAGAAAGATGTTAAGTTCGACTCGGCTATAGAAATTGGTTGCACAAGATGACAGGGAAAGTTTAGGTCAGAATTATTGCTCACTACAGCTGTAACAATGTAGGCGAGGACATTCACACTTGTACTGAGAAATGTGGCAGATGTTCGACCAAGTTACGTCAGTATACGATAGACGACAAAAAGAGGGAAACTACATGTTACAATGGAACGGATGCACTGCACCTTAAGAAACAATACGAAGGCAGAGATCAGACAAAAACTCAAGTCATGTTACGCAGCTGGAGTTATCGTCTAAGTGCCAGACAGAAGTTACGAGTGGAAAGTTGGGGTGACTTCACCAGCCAGCAGATGTCCAAAATTATTAATAGCTACAAAAAAGGGGTATGACACAGAACAATACTTCGGGAGAACCGAAAGTACAGATAATGGCAATCTAGAGAAACACTGAGTTTACTTCAGACAATGGGTTGATAGACAAGCGTATAATAGCTAAAATTTCTACGAAAAGGGTCAACGTTCGACAGAGCAAAATCGGGGGATATCTAAGAACCTATCAGAAGCCCAGAGCCACGGAGAAAAACTTGTAGAGAGGACTGTTTCCATAGCAACAGAAACGAAGAACCTATCGGAAGAACGATGACGGAGGGTCTTGACATAGTGGGACAAAAATTCCAAGAAAACTCAAAACTGACCAATCACGAATAAAGAAGGCATAAACTGCGCCAGGGACAAAATTTTGAGTAGGGACGAATTAATAAAACTATATGTCCAAGACGGAGAGGAGGCGAGTATACCTTAAATTTTCAAGTAATACACTTTAAGTACGAAGCCGGTATATCTCAATTTTTCAAACAGTTCATTCAATTGTTCGGAGTCAGTATACTCTAAGTTCCCAAAAGTATATTAATTGTTCGGAGAGATAACTCAAGTTCGGGAGTTAGTACGTCAACTCGTAATTTAGCAGACTTAGTGAAATCATCATGTTACGATAGTCAGACTTAGTAAACTTTTAATAGTGAATTTCGAAGTGCGATGTAACAGACTTAGATAAGAATTATTCAAAGCGAACAATCAGATCGTTACACGAACAAATATCACCACATATGTACTATACAAAACAGTTGAACTTAATTCAGTGTTACTACACCTTATTAAAACCATAAAGAACATGAAACATTAAACTAATTAATCAATCACACGTATATTTGATAAAACAGTGATATAAGTGGAACTAGACATGTACAGTAACGTTAAAACGAACACACAACATACATCGTAAGATGAAGTATTTAATTGAACACTAAACATCAATTATTCACATAAACCTACACCAACGCGAGTGATCGGAAGTGTGTGCAAGTGCTTGTGATTTCAGCGGCATTCAACGAGATGTGTCTTCATGCCATTCTCATCACTGAAACTGGACATCACCAAAGGCTAATGGATATTTCATAAATCAAGTAACCATTATTTTAATCATTACTATTTAGTTACTTCTACTGACCTGATTCTTTCAAAGAATTCATCCCTGAGAAATTATTAATAAACGCAATGAATATAAATCAGAATTAAAAACGTAATTAGTGAATATATTAACAAAAAACTATCTGGGATTAATGAACGCATTAATAATTAGAATATGAATTGTCATCTTATTTGATTTATATATGTATGTATGTTTTCTTTGTTTCAGCATATATTAAAACATGAATTTGTTCTTATAAAATATGTATGTATTACAGGTACATCGACGTATCATATGTATGATTATAATTTATTGTGAATGATAAATAAACTAGTAATTTAAGTTGATCCTGTATATGCGTTTATTATTACCACAGATAACCCAGATATTAACTTAATTTTTGAACAAAATCTAAAGTAGAATTTTAAAAGTTTCTTTTGTTCAGTAAAGCAAATGAATTGACAATATTAATTTATTAAATGATATCGCGTATTTTGTTTATGAATAATCAGAATAGTTATACATTATATTAAATGATGCTTCTTACCTGGAGCATAGATAACAAAAAGTAATAGAGAAAATTTAATTATGCATATTTAGTGTAAACAATAAAAGATTACCCTTTATTATCATTGTATTAATTGGCTGTATTAATTGGCTTTCACGCGGCATGAAAGTAATTAATTAATGCAAGTAACTGCATATTATCCATTACAAATAAATATTAATATAAATTACATTATATTAAATGGCACTCAAAGAACATAAGACGTTATAAATATCAATTACATCAATTTAATAGCATTATTAACATAATATTCATTATATTAAATGGCGCCCAACATGGGGCATGATACGTAGTAACGAAAATAGTTAAAACGTACAGCTTTGGCAAAGAACAGGCAGTAGAAGAAGTAGATAAAGTAGCGTTATAGAATTAGAAATAAGATAAGTATTAGTGTTATAAGTCAGTTTGAATGATTACGCGTAGGAAGGCAAAAATGGCGAGCAATTCCGATAGCGTAGAATTCGACGTTAATAACCAGTTAGGTACGGTAAATACGGAAGATAATACTACACCTAGCGAACCAAGTAGCGCTGTAGAGAGTCCAGAAGATAGGGCGCGAGGACAGACATCAAAACCAGAAGATGTAAGTCTACAAATGTTGATGGAGTTCATCCGTCAACAGGGCGAGAAACAAGAAGAGAATATTAGATTAATTAGCGAAAAACAAGAAGAAAGTAACAAATTAATTAGTGAGAAATTAGATAAGCAGTAGGAAGAACAAGAAGAAAGTAACAAATTAATTAGTGAAAAATTAGAAAAACAAAACAAAAAGCTCGACCAGCATAAGGAAGAGATAAAACGTCAGACAGCAGAACAGATTACGCAAATAAGGTCCGAGATACGTGAATACCAGCAGGCCTGGGAAGGAAAGATGAACGAACTACAGAAGAAACAAGATGATATCGTGAGAGACTTGAGAGAAGAAGCAAACAAGAAGTACGAAGAGATACAAGAAGCACGAGAAAACGATCGTCAAGAATGGATGGTAGCGATACACAATACCCAAACGACTGTTAAAAAGATTAATAATAAATTCGATGCTCACGTCAAGGATGCCAATAAGAAGCAGGAAGAATTCAAGGCCGAGATACATGACACTATACGGCAGAAACAACAGGAACAAGACGGAACAAACAATAACATTATACAGAAGTTGGAAGAAGTTGACGGTAGACAGCGTTCAACGGAACAGAAGTTGGACGAGACTACAAAAGAAAAGACGACGTGGATCGAAGAGTTAAAAGGCCATTTGACAAAAGTAAGAGAAAACCAGGAGAGACTGCAGAGACAATTAATGGAAGGTGAGTGTGGTATATTAAACCGAATTAATGGACCTAACCACAATGACCTTAAATATAATGGTACGGACAGATTCCCCATGGAATTACTTAAGGAGTTGTCTGAAATACAAGAATTATACTACCCCACTGACAATATCAAGTGGATAGGTAGACATTTAGAATTAGACGCTGGAATTTGGTGGTGGGTTATACGTAACCAAATATCAAATTTTGAAGAATTCAAGGAAGCGTTCTCACAGAAATATTGGGGACAAGAACGACAAGACAGCATACGGGACCATTTGGAATATGGTAGGTTTGATTGGCGTGGACCGATTACTGCGATCCAATATATAGAACGCATATTGTTGGAGAGTAGGCAGTTAACACCTACTCTGACTGATAAACAACTGATACGCAAAATATCTCGTCACTTTGGGCGCGAGATTCAGCTCGCTGTGGTCACGAGAGGAATTGTGACAATTCCAAATTTCGAATCTTTAATCATAGAATATACGCAGATACAACCGAGAAATAATAGGGAGTCAAGCTATGTGACGGCGAACGAGGGGAGGAATTCTTACAAGGAAAGTGAAAGCGGTCCGAACAAAACAAGTGGAACGCAGAAGAAAGCATGGGGTGAGAGACCGGCTGTAAATACACAACAACAACGCACTGGGGAGCGGCGCGCAGTCAACACAATGGATTTCATAAATACAGCTGCCTCTACGTCGAGCACTGAACCCAAAAAGGTTCGTCAACAAGAAGAAAAAAAAAATCCCTTACTCATTAACGAAGATAGCCGATAAAACAAATGACTATCAGACTAACATAATTTTACCAGACTTACGAAGCGATTTGATATGTAATGATGATGAGGAGATTACCCAACGAGTAATAAAGTGCCCAGAAATAAATATAAAGTTTAACAATAATATTACTGTACAAGCGTTGCTTGACACTGGATCCGTTATTGCTGGATTGTCTGAATCGTGGTTTAATCAAAACAAACATAACATAGCACCTTACGAAATCTTACCGATGACTAACACTCTAATAGTTAGCGCGGTTGGCAATAAATCAAAGTTAATAAGGAAGCAAATATTGTGCGATATTTATATCGAAGGAATTAAGTATGAATGTGTTTTTCTCATTATACCGGATTTAATAAAACCTTGTATATTAGGAATTAATTTTCTTCAGGAAACAGGATGTCTCATTGACATGGGAAAAAGGATCGTCGAGTTAAGAAGAGAGGCTGACGAAGCGGCGTGCACGGTGCCAATGATGCATATAGAAGTGGTGGACACAGAAGAAGAAAAAGAGATCATAAGGAACATCGATAAGAAAGTAGAGAGTATTGACTGCGGAGATAAAGGGACGTTGGAAAGATTAAAGGAGATTCTTGTAAGGAATAGAAGTTTATTCAGAGAGTGCCCCGGAAGGATCGAAGGGTACGTTCACGAGTTCCAAGTCACCGACCGGACACCGTACTTCCAGAGAGGATGGCCTGTCCCATTAGCATATAAAGGGAAGGTGGATGATGAGATTAGAAGAATGTTACGGTATGGGGTCATTGAGCGATGCAACAGCGCATATATCAACCCACTTGTTACTGTAATTAAGAAGGACGGTAGAGAACGATTGTGTTTGGATGCGAGGAAAGTGAACAGCGTGACGATCCCGGACTACGAGGGTGCCCCATCGATAAACGATATTTTGGCTAGATGTTGTGAAATGAAATATTTATCTACCGTAGACTTAACTAGCAGTTTCTGGCAGGTACCACTGAAGCCGGAGTGCCGGAACTTCACCGCTTTTATATACGAAGGCAAATGTTATCGCTTCACAGTTATGCCGTTTGGACTGAGTACCAGTTCTGCTGCACTAACCAGGGGATTGGACACACAGTATTGGAAGATGAAGTTAAGGAAAACACCATTATTTATGTAGACGATTGCCTATGTTATTCAGGAGACTTAGAGACGCATTTATTACATTTAGATTTATTATTATCCAACTTAAGAAGAGCGAATTTAACCATCAATTTGGATAAGTCGCAATTCTTTAGGCAAGAAATCGCGTACCTTGGATATCGATTAACTACGCAAGGAATACAAGCAACGGATGAGAAGATTGATGCAATTATGAAGTTTCCAACGCCTCGGAACCAAAAGCAATTAAAGGGATTCTTGGGTTTAACAAATTTCTACAACCGTTTTACAGATAAATACACCGAAACCACCAAACCATTACTTGAATTATTACGGAAAGGACATAAATTTACCTGGACACCAGAATTAAATGAATGTTTTCAACTAGTTAAAAAGTTATTCGTAGAAACAGTTATCTTGAAGTTTCCTCGAATAAACCAACGATACTGTATGCAGTGCGACGCCAGCAACTTTGCATACGGCGGGCAGCTATATCAACTGGACGAGGAAGGAAAAATCGGAGTTATAGCATTTACTAGCAAAACATTCAAGGGTGCAGAAAGAAATTACTACACCACGGAAAAGGAGCTCTTGAGTATCGTACGATGTCTCGAAAAATTCCGTATATACATATTAGGGCAACCTTTAACCATTATTACAGATAACAAGGCATTGACCTTTATGAACAAATGTCATTTGAATAACTCGCGAATAACACGCTGGATTTTAAGTATCCAAGAATACAAATTCGACATTGTCCATTGTAAGGGCAAGGACAATATTATTGCTGATCTTCTAAGCAGAAACCCAGAAGATGCCACGTTAGAAGAAATTAGTGACAATACGTGCGAATACTTAATTAATCACCTGACGATCAAGATGGATAAAAGAGTAAGCAAGATAATTATGGATATTGGAAAGTATCAAGTTAAAGATGCTAAGCTTAAGACCATTATAGAGAAGATTAAGGAAAAGTGTTTAGATAAGGAAATAAGTAAATTTTATAGATACGTCAATGAGAAATTATATAGATTACGTAGAAGGGAATGGAAACTGTACATACCGAACAGTGTATCCGGAGAAGTAATTGCCAAAATACACCGGATGTATGGACACCCTGGAGCGAAGAAATGTATAAAATTGTTACAGGAGCATTTTACCATAGACGGTATGTTGAAAAAAGTGAAAAATTACGTACGGACTTGCGACACATGTCAGAAGAGGAAGGACGCAGGTAACAAAAACCTATTCGGGGGGAACGAAAGCCATTATCCCGTTAAGCAAGGGTGACCTAGTGAGTGCTGATTGTTTTGGGCCACTACCCGTCTCGTCCGCTGGAGTGAGGTATTTGTTCGTCATGGTAGACAACTTGACAAAATACGTGCGACTATTTACACTTAGGAGGGCAACGACCGCAGCCACGTTAAGAAGAATACACCAATATTGTAAAGAGTTAGGATGTCCTAGAATAATTATTACTGACAATGGAACACAGTTTACCTCTAGGAAATGGTTAGACGGTTTAAACGAATTAAATATTCAACCAAGATTCACCGCAATAAGAAACCCATGCGCGAATCTGGCTGAAAGAATCAACAGACAACTTGGAAATTTATTCAGGATCTTTGTCTGTGACCAACACACAAAGTGGTCGCGTTATGTACCTATAATTGAAAGTTGCATTAACGAGACGTACCACGAGACTATAGAAGTAACACCCTATGAGGCACAGCTCGGGAAAAAACCGACAAGAGTTTGGGAAAAATACCTAGACAAGGACGTACTTCAAGTTAAAGGAGCTGACCACAACCAAATATTTGTCAAAATAAAAGAGAAGAGGGAAAAGCAAGCGAAGTTGTGTAATGAAACCAAGACCATTACAAAATTCCAAATTGGTGAGAAGGTGTTAATAAGAACCTATTATCAATCGGACACGACCCAGAAAAGGATCGAGAAATTCTGTGAACTGTACTGCGGACCATACAAGGTACATCGAATTCTCGGAGATGCTACATACCTGCTCGTCGATTGCAATGACAAAAGCAAAATCCGTGGGAAATTTAATGTCAAACAGATGATAAAATATCATGAGCCAGAAAATTGAAGATGAACGAAGAGGAGAAAGTTGAAGAATATATCATAACAAGTTAGCTGATGGTGATGAGTCATCTGCGTTAGGGTAATTGACGCGCTTATCTCATTCAAGCTGGCTTAACCAAAAGAAGTTATGTACTCTAAATGTCAAATGTAACATAAGAGTTTACTTATTTAATTAACCACTAATAAAATGTTAGATAATAAGTGTGAATTAACGCTTTGAGTGACATTTTATGAAATATTGTAGTGAATACAAGGGACATTTTAGTTGCTATTACTTGATTCACATAGTAATAAATTATTGGGACAAAGTGAAAGAAAAAAATAGGACACTTGAAAGTAAATGAGTGATATTATACAAAAAGCTATATCGTAAATGAACTCTGTTAAAGTGAATGTATATAATTAATAGACTAGGATTGTAAATGATGTTAAAACGAAGTAAATAATTCGTTAGCAAAAGGTATTACGTGTATGTAGTGTATGTATAAATTATCAAATAATATGAATATAATTAAAACTAACGTAGCGAATATGTTAATTACCAATCTAATTTTAAATAACATTTTAAGAACAAAATTATTGGTAGGACTATGAGTACTACATAAAATGTATATGTATAGGAGATTTCTCTGATTTCATGTAAAGCGTTACGTTAAACCAATTGATTTGTTTGATATTATATTGCGAAAATAATATTTTAGAAAGTAAAAAGATTATTCAATTAATTAAATTAATTATTACTCATTGAATTTATGATTTGTTTTGTAGTTAGAGAGATAAGGTATTTATATGTAATCGATATGTAAATACGATAATGTGAAATGCGTTCAGCCATCCCAAATAGCTAGCAATAAATTCAGAGATACAATTAGAACTAAAAGGGAGTACACCAATTGTAATATAAGTCTTTAAAAGTAGGTTATCATGTAATATCCCTCCCTGAGGAAGATGAACATGGTGAGGCGACGTACAGGGCGCAGAATTTGGATTTGAGTTGTTCCCTGAGGTCACATCATCAAATCAAAATGGAGGACACTGTAACGAGCAAAAAATTTAAAATTTTTTAAATTTTCACCTCGACAAAGTGCGTTCACACGAGGCGGTGTCAACGGCTTATAGTTGACGCAATAAATAAAGCATAATGAGAAGATGTCAGAGCAGCGTCGCTAACTAGACAATAGAAAGACGTTAAGTTCGACTCGGCTATAGAAATTGGTTGCACAAGATGACAGGGAAAGTTTAGGTCAGAATTATTGCTCACTACAGCTGTAACAATGTAGGCGAGGACATTCACACTTGTACTGAGAAATGTGGCAGATGTTCGACCAAGTTACGTCAGTATACGGTAGACGACAAAAAGAGGGAAACTACATGTTACAATGGAACGGATGCACTGCACCTTAAGAAACAATACGAAGGCAGAGATCAGACAAAAACTCAAGTCATGTTACGCAGCTGGAGTTATCGTCTAAGTGCCAGACAGAAGTTACGAGTGGAAAGTTGGGGTGACTTCACCAGCCAGCAGATGTCCAAAATTATTAATAGCTACAAAAAAGGGGTATGACACAGAACAATACTTCGGGAGAACCGAAAGTACAGATAATGGCAATCTAGAGAAACACTGAGTTTACTTCAGACAATGGGTTGATAGACAAGCGTATAATAGCTAAAATTTCTACGAAAAGGGTCAACGTTCGACAGAGCAAAATTGGGGGATATCTAAGAACCTATCAGAAGCCCAGAGCCACGGAGAAAAACTTGTAGAGAGGACTGTTTCCATAGCAACAGAAACGAAGAACCTATCGGAAGAACGATGACGGAGGGTCTTGACATAGTGGGACAAAATATTCCAAGAAAACTCAAAACTGACCAATCACGAATAAAGAAGGCGTAAACTGCGCCAGGGACAAAATTTTGAGTAGGGACGAATTAATAAAACAATATGTCCAAGACGGAGAGGAGGCGAGTATACCTTAAATTTTCAAGTAATACACTTTAAGTACGAAGCCGGTATATCTCAATTTTTCAAACAGTTCATTCAATTGTTCGGAGTCAGTATACTCTAAGTTCCCAAGAGTATATTAATTGTTCGGAGAGATAACTCAAGTTCGGGAGTTAGTATGTCAACTCGTAATTTAGCAGACTTAGTGAAATCATCATGTTACGATAGTCAGACTTAGTAAACTTTTAATAGTGAATTTCGAAGTGCGATGTAACGGACTTAGATAAGAATGATTCAAAGCGAACAATCAGATCGTTACACGAACAAATATCACCACATATGTACTATACAAAACAGTTGAACTTAATTCAGTGTTACTACACCTTATTAAAACCATAAAGAACATGAAACATTAAACTAATTAATCAATCACACGTATATTTGATAAAACAGTGATATAAGTGGAACTAGACATGTACAGTAACGTTAAAACGAACACACAACATATATCGTAAGATGAAGTATTTAATTGAACACTAAACATCAATTATTCACATAAACCTACACCAACGCGAGTGATCGGAAGTGTGTGCAAGTGCTTGTGATTTCAGCGGCATTCAACGAGATGTGTCTTCATGCCATTCTCATCACTGAAACTGGACATCACCGAAGGCTAATGGATATTTCATAAATCAAGTAACCATTATTTTAATCATTACTATTTAGTTACTTCTACTGACCTGATTCTTTCAAAGAATTCATCCCTGAGAAATTATTAATAAACGCAATGAATATAAATCAGAATTAAAAACGTAATTAGTGAATATATTAACAAAAAACTATCTGGGATTAATGAACGCATTAATAATTAGAATATGAATTGTCATCTTATTTGATTTATATATGTATGTATGTTTTCTTTGCTTCAGCATATATTAAAACATGAATTTGTTCTTATAAAATATGTATGTCTTACAGGTACATCGACGTATCATATGTATGATTATAATTTATTGTGAATGATAAATAAACTAGTAATTTAAGTTGATCCTGTATATGCGTTTATTATTACCACAGATAACCCAGATATTAACTTAATTTTTGAACAAAATCTAAAGTAGAATTTTAAAAGTTTCTTTTGTTCAGTAAAGCAAATGAATTGACAATATTAATTTATTAAATGATATCGAGTATTTTGTTTATGAATAATCAGAATAGTTATACATTATATTAAATGATGCTTCTTACCTGGAGCATAGATAACAAAAAGTAATAGAGAAAATTTAATTATGCATATTTAGTGTAAACAATAAAAGATTACGCTTTATTATCATTGTATTAATTGGCTGCATAACGCGCGGCATGAAAGTAATTAATTAATGCAAGTAATTGCATATTATCCATTACAAATAAATATTAATATAAATTACATTATATTAAATGGCACCCAAAGAACGTAAGACGTTATAAATATCAATTACATCAATTTAATATCATTATTAATATAATATTCATTATAAGACGGGGGATGTGTGTCGTATGGGCAACAATAGATGGCCGAAGAAATTACTAGAATGGACTCCTCCTGAAGGAAGAAAAAGAGGGAGGTCTTGAAAGACCTGGTTAGAAGACATAAGGAATGCAATGGCGTAGAGAAATCTGAAGGATGATAATTGGAAAGTTTGGAAGCTAAGGTGTGATACACACTAAAACACTTACAGATTTTAACTAATCATGATTCACAGGGTTTGATTATCAAATGCTCTGACATCCATGCACTTAATGAATGGAAAATAAATATTAAAGTAATGTTATGTACTGTTGCAATGTCAAAGGAGTGAAACTCGAGAATACAGTAACCCAGAAATAGTTAATTTTAATAGCCATGATAAAAAAAGGAATGTTGTGTGTATTATATTACTGTACTACATTTTGAAATATATAAAAGTTCTCCAGCTTTTACATATATTATTTACTTTTAAATTACAAATATGTTTTCCTTGTTTCTGTATATATTTATTTAAATAAAGTAAAATAAAGGTTACTTTCTGTACTGATTTTTGTGTACGTCTATTCATCTTTATTTGTAACACTTTGTATTATTTATGTGGTGTTCTGCCCTAAGGCAGGTCTTCAAATGGTAAAATATATTAAGAAAATATATCTTCAAACACTTTGTAAATATGGTATAATTTACTTAGCATGCATTTGGACTAACATATTACCATAGACACCATATTTGGGGCAGTATGTAATCAGTGCTACTTCAGGTAATATTCACAGGGTCTCCTCTTCCAAACCAAATTCACCTCTGAACACTCCTGATTTTGTTGTTTAAAAGTTATAACATGTTCATGTCATGTACAAAATCTAAATTACATGTTAACAAACGATGTGTGTATTTACATTTTAACTTACATTCATTTTACAATTAAAATGCATTGTATGTCTACAGGCGAACGACCGTTTCCATGTCTGTGGCTTGCCTGCGGCAAACGCTTTGCACGTTCAGATGAATTAGCTCGCCATCTGCGTACACACACAGGTGAAAAGAACTTCACTTGCCCGGTCTGCAGTAAAAAGTTTATGAGAAGTGACCACTTGAGGTGAGTCATCAATGTAAGGTAGTACTGTATTAACTGTTTTGCCTTGTAAGGGCAGCTACATCACAGAAACCAGAGTTGTAGCATTATTACATGTCCTGTGATAATGAAGGTAATTAATTGATGTAATTAATTGTATATACAAGTTATGCCCCGTTGTGTAATGCAGCTCTCTCTCTCTCTCTCTCTCTCTCTCTCTCTCTCTCTCTCTCTCTCTCTCTCTCTCTCTCTCTCTCTCCCCTCCCCCTCCCCCTCCTTTAATTATATTAAGGGTTCCTTATATAATACCTGAGGGTTCTAAAATGACTTTAATTTCTTATTTCAGAATTATACTGTTCATAAAAACAAGTGAGAATATTTTTTATATGAGATGTATTGTCCTTTTCACAAAAAATTACTGTATTAAAAATTATTGTAAAAAACAAAATATTACAAATATTTTAATAGATCCTGTTCCTTAATGAAGGATTTTGAGTATCTATTTAAAACTTAAAAATTATGATCTTTACTTTAAATTGATTTCTTTAAAAGAAGTTAATTTCAACATTTTCAACTATCTTGTAACCGGATTTCGATTTAACAGTGTCTGTTAGAAATGTTAGTAATAATTAACATTCAAGGTAAATACCATCAGGTACTTACTACATAGAAGGAAAATTAAAAGTCAGAATAAGAAAAGAAAGATAAAATTTCAACACAAAGGGGATTCTGAAAGAAGAGATGCTGTTAAGTGATAGAATAATGCACCTGTTATTTTGTATACATTTTGTATACTATTCTGATATGGTAGAGAATTGATTTTCTAATTTGTATTCTGTGGAAAGTAAAAATATAAGTAATCAGATAAAGTATTAAAAAAATTGTTAAAAAAATTAATAAATAGCTTAATAACTTTAAAAGGCCATATAATCTCTCTTGTAATTGCATTGTGTTTGTAACAACAGTTACTGACAATATGAAATCAACTGAGAAATAAATATCAATATATTTTAATCAATTCATTTTCCTTTTTCTTTCAGCAAACATGCAAGGAGGCACCCAAATTTTGATCCCACCATTCTACGCCAGCGAAGACCGCCTATTAAAGCGTCCTCTGTAAATTCCAGCGATGGTTCACCGTCGGAAAACTTGTCGGACTCGGCTCCTTCCCCGTAGATGCACTAAGTGTACATCATTTATGCCCACGTCCTCGCATTAGAAATTCCCCCAACTCTGTACCTCAGTAATAATTGTAACAACCTCCTCATTTAATACACATCTTGCTCAATCAATCGATATCCCTTGTGGGAATACAGAATAAATTGTTTTTAATGTTTCTTAGTATATAGACTAGTACAATTTTGCACATATTTCATCATGTGTATGTGTGTTTTTGTATTATAATAATTTTGTGTATTGGCCCTTAAATTTTAAGATGTGTAATAACGTATGCTGAAAAGTAATATACAAATGATTTAAATATTGTTATGAGTGATTATGAGGATGAGAAGTTAATAGTAGGGTTAGTGAAACAGAAAATATGTGAAAAATTCTGTAAAAGTTTTATTGTTATTGCAGACTTCGACTAAAATAATGAAGGAGGTTTTGTAATTAATTGTATACTAATGTAAAAACAAAAACTTTATACAAAATCTGTTTTATGTAATGATGAATCTTTACTCATTTCTTGTAGCCTATTTTTTCTACTGGTTATTAAGCCTTTGTGTTAAAAGGCAACAGACATTATCAGCAACTTTTTACTGCCAAAACCATAATTTTGTGCTTGTATATGTCGGCTTATAACTCTACAACCAAACTGTCGTACATTTAATATGTAAATGAGATCAATTTAGAGCCTACATTCTATTTTGTTTGGTAGTAAAAATGAACAAATAATATATATTGGGTTCAACTCATATTCGGTTCAGTAACCAAGACGATCTTAAAAAGAATGATGAACCTAACATTTCACGATAGTAAAAGAAGTGATGACATAAGGAAAAGATGCAGGATCTAGAAGTAAGTGTTTGGGTTCTTATAAGAGAAGAGTGGTGCACACAGATGTAAAGGAAGATGACGTTACATCTTCGTGGTGACAGACCTGGTGTACATAAAATTATGAGAAGAAGAAGAAGAAGGATACAGCTTTCTTTACAAACTGAATAAACATCTTTTCAGTATATGCTTTATTATGTCTATACCTGCCGAAAGCATTAAGTTCATTAAAATGTGAGTGTGAGAAAATGATCAATGGAAATTAAATTAAATATTTTAATTCTGGAGAGTGGAAAGAAGAATATTAGTGTAGCAAAGAAGTTCAACTTAAGTGATTACTCCCCAATCTCTCTGGTGTATTAGAGACCAGAGTGACAACTGAAAGTATAAATAACAAGCATACAACAAAATGAGACCCACAAAAGGGTGGAGGTGGCATTTTTGAGTGCCACATAAATTACTCAAGTAATTTACTCACCAAAAAGACTCAACATCCCAGTAAGGGATACTGTCTTAAAGGTCATAACAGATCACCTGGACTTACCAAATGTCGACTTTCTGAATCTATATTTACATATTTGGTCCATCAGTACAGTTTATCCTGTGTGTAAATTTAATATTTAATAATATGTTTTCTGCTGCTTTGTTTAATATGTATCTTGAGAACTCATAACAGATGGTGATTTCTACCGGCTCTCAGATTGCTTCCATCATAATATTTTTTCACTTGATGTTTCAACAGGGTCTTCCAGCTGCGACTTCTGAGGGTGGTCCCAGATTCAAGGTATCAAAACGTCAAGTGAAGAATATTATAATGGAAGCAGTCCGAGTAGAGGATTCACCCAAAAGTAACTCTGGCTAATAAATAACAATGGGAAAAATCTTGGCAGTTACTTAATAACCTGTGTTAGTTGTACATGCACACATGCTTCCATACTCTCCATTTTTATCTGTGATACAAAGAATGTAAAGCGACTGTTTGAAACAGTACGAGCTTCACAACGTGAGGCAATGTTCAGTCAAATTTTGTACAAGAAAATGTACAACTCTTTATAGAGGTTTCCTATGAAATTGTTTTTCCTCCGTCAGATTAGTTTGTCAGCAGTCTCTGTTGTACAGAACTGCCATTGTTTATTCCTGATACATTATTTGTTGCTCACCTTTTGGTCTTTACTGTCGTTCAAGCTACTTGTTAAGCGTTTAAGACCTATGAAAGATAAGTGTTCTTGAAATTAATGAATTCAATGTGTGTACACTGCATGGTGGAATTCAGGAGATATGTCGAAACCAGTTTATTTCTGTTCACAGAGAATTCGCATACATGTTTGTTTAATTATGTTGCTTTGTTCTTCTACTTTTCATTGAAGTTTACACTAGAGTTATATGAACAAAGCATGGTAATATGATAAATTATATAATCCTCCTGCTTGAGTTAGTATTAGGTTAGTTTTGATGCTTAGAAATTATATATATATATATATATATATATATATATATATATATATATATATATATATATTTCCGGTTCTTGAGTTGATGAGTTTCAGCTCAAGATATAAAGAGAAATATTGTCTGTTTGTGTTTGTACATAAGCTTTTCTATATTTATTTTTTCATATTTTGTTGAATAACAAATGATGTTAATAACAAATTTATTTTATATATAAGTGTTATTCTGATATGTATTTGCAGAAAATATTCAGTTTTCTTACACAGAGAGTACTGTGAGTGTTTTGAAATATGTTGATGAGTGTTTTTTTTTTAATGTATAACATTGAGTCTTTAAATACAATAAATATAGTATGTATATAGATGAATACATACACTCAACAAGTGATCTCATTGTTTAAGAAACTGTTAATAAAATGAGGAGGTTGTGTTACTTTTTTACTCCTTACTCTAGTGTCTTATATATAAACTATATAAATATATAATGTTATACATATTTAATATCCATTTTTCTATATTAGGTTTTAGAAAGTGCATAAATATAAATATTTTAAGTTTTTTATCATTTTGTTTTTGTAATACAAGTTAATTACTGTAAATATAAGCTCATATTAAACAAACACATGTATATATGTATGTACAATCAGTGTACAATATTTGCAAAATAATTTTCACAGTCAGAAATTAAAAAAGGAAAAAATGAAGTACATGCAAGTTCATCGGTTCTTTGTTTTTCATGGCTTGATTTTGATTGTTTCGACAGTTTTTCACACATATTGGACTAATTTAATGTTATTATTTTCCAAGTATCACAATATTATTAAGTATCATGATTATTATTATTATTATTCATTCTTGTCTACAAAACATAGATAAACTAAACAATAAACCTTATTGTTTACTAGCAAACACAATCTTTTTAAATATCAAGTAAAGGAATAACAGTGCATAAACTTATACAAGGTGTAAAAGTAAAGTTTGTCAATTCGCTATAGTAAAAGTTCTGCTCATGTTATTACTGAACATCATTGTTGTCACCTTTTAACACTTTCAACACTACCGTTTTTTCACATAATTCCCTGGCGAACTACCATTTTAACAATATTTCAAAAAATTGTAAAAAATTTATCTTTTAACAAAATACTACTTATATCAAATTTAAGCTTCTTCTGTGCAGATTTCACTTATTCTTAGTATTCTGGTCATTAGTATATAATTATAACAAATAGTCTCAAACATACTCTTTTCATACGGGCGGGATTCGGGGGTGGCAAAGGGGAGGGGGACTTGCACCCCCCAATATCTATAAAATAAATTACAAATCAGTGAGCTGTAGCTTTGTGCAGTATTTGACAAGGCATTGGAAGGCTTTTCAAATCTAGTTTTCTTGCATAGTTTAATTTATTCAAGCCATGCTGTGTGTAATGTAAAGGTAACCACTTGGTAAAATAAAGAAATGCCCACGAATTATCACATCCAATGCAGGATTAACCATCTTGGGTGCCTTTAGGCAGTAGAAAAACCGAGGCCCCCTTCAGATTATTTAATTTTGTCGTGTCTGTTGTGCGCGCGCGCGCGCATATTTTGAGGGGCTAGAAAACATATAACCTCTGAGTGGGCAGATAGACGAGCAGAAAAAAGGCGGGCTAAGAGCCTATCTTTCTGTTTGTTCGTAGGTTAGCATTCTCGCTAACCCGCCTTTCTGCCCATTCAGAGGTTAGAATTCTCACTAGCCCACCTTTCTGGCTGTTCGGAAGTTAGCATTCTCACTAACCCGCCTTTCCGCCCGTTTGGAGGTTAGAATTCTTGCTCACCCCCCTTTCCACCCGTTCGGAGGTTAAAATTCTCACTAGTCCCCCTTTCCGCCCATTCGGAGGAGGTTAGAATTCGCTAGCCTACCTTTCTAGCGTAATGGCAACACTTCCACCAAACACCGCCATCGATAATTCCTGCCTGTCTAGTCATTTCCTCAAAAAAAAAACTTCATTATTTAAAGTTATGGCAATTTTGTTTTACATTGTAATATCTAATTTAATTAGTCTCTATTAATAAATAATGAAAACGATCAAATTCTGAACAGTTTTCATCAATTGGCATTGTTCTAGAAGATTCTCATTCAAACACAAGGAGAATGGGCTGTATATTATTATCAGTCCAAGCAGTATCACCGCCACTGTCATGATGTCCTCCCCTTTGCAGTGTTGGTTCTACTTGTGATTCATCTGCATACAAGAAAAAACAGTATAACTACTACAGGACAAAAGAATAAAAATAAAAAATACTTGAAAATGCACATAACCCATTTATGACAATACACATAACATAAATGAGTTACTTGTATGAGTTATATGTATGTGTCATTATCAGAAGATTCATCAAGTTTGTAGATATATTCTTATCCAAGTCATCAATTTCTGAAACAAATTGATAAAAATTTTTATCTTGTATTGATTCGTCAGGTACGAAATCACCTGTATTTGTAATTTCCATTACATTAGAAACACCATGCACCTGAACACTGATTACTTCACTGGTTTGTGGGTGACATGTACTGGTAAAATATCGAACTAAATTATATCAGCAGGTTATGTAACGAATGAATTAGCTTCATGCAACAGACTCTGATTGGACAGGGAACGGGTTTGGAATTGGTTTTGTAGCATCATCTTCAAGAGATGCCAGTGTATTGGTCTTGACATTATTAGATGCATTCCTTTCGCTGTTTCCTTTGCCTTTTGAAAAAGGAAAAAGTTGCTTAGGGCCAGATTCAGTAAATAGAGGTGGTGTTCCAAAAGGTGGCTTGTTCTCCACTAGAAACAATCACATGTGAGTAGGTGCACTGTCATAATGTCCTACAGTGCAAAATGTTTGCATGTTTATTTTGTAAATGGATCCGTTCAGCACTCCATGTACGTGGCATCAGTATAGCAATGCGACATATGATGCCACACCTTATGATGCAATGCATAGTCCTGCCACACCTGTTTCCATACTATAAGGCAGATTCTTTAAAGCTCCTAAGTTATGCTTTAAAACTGCTGAGCTTATGATTAAGTAAAACTGTATACTCAAGACTGCCGCCATCATAATGTTACGACGGTCTACTTGATCGTCGTAGGTACAGTGGAAACAAAATACAAGACACCAGTTATGTCACTAGTCACCAGCTTTAATTATCACAATTACACAGTTTGTAATTAACTTGTACAATATTTCCAGTTAGATTCGTCCACATGTAATAACAATGTCTATAATATAAAACACAATTGTATTACAATTATACCACCCGATTATAAAACAACACTTCACTAATAACCACTTGAACACACACAGTAATCACTTGTAATCACCCGACAATGAGCTTGAACCCCACTATGTAATATATTGCAACTATATCTGAACTAAGGCCGCTGCCGCCTTGTATTTATACCCCTGCTCACAGACCAGAACATTCCAAACTATACGTTATCTCTACCTACGACGTAATTAATTGTGGCCTTGACACAGTCTGCTCGACTGTGTCGAGAATCACATACGCCACACGCATTATATTCAAGATCCCTCTGGAACATTTGATAATAACAATAATATTTCTTCAGTTGACGTTTCAGTTCCTAGAATCTAGGATTGCCCCCAGAAGCTGGGCGTGGTAGTTGAAAGACCAGACATATTGTTAGGTCTTTCAATGGGGTCTCTGAACCATCAATCACAGCTTCTGAGGACAATTCCAGGTACTAGAGATTGAAACGTCAAGTGAAAAAATATTACAATGGAAGCAGTTCAAGTATCGAATAAGGCAGGTTTATTTTCAGGTCTCACATGCAAATGAGCTGTGTTTACTGTTGATAAATGCATCACTGTTTTACTCTGTTGAATCAAAGTTGTCACTAAACTTTGTTTTAGTAATGATTATGGATTTAGTTTCGAATGCTGCAAAAATTATGTGTTCAGTGGCTACAGTTGGTTCAAGTAAAGTAAAATCAGGCAGTGAATTCTTTTATATACTTTAAATCCTTAAATTCGTAGTGACTGTCAATCATTGAATTTTTCAGTGAAGGGTTTGTGAGGATCGGTCAAAAATGTAACACAAATTTTAACTCATTTGTGTCGACGTTTTGACAGTTGTCATCATCAGGACAATAAACATTGTCGAAAGTCAAAACGTCAACACAAATGAGTTAAAATTTGTGTTTCATTTTTGACCGATCCTCACAAACCCTTCACTGAAAAATTTATATACTATGTTACCTTATTAATTAATTCTTATAGTTTTTAATATATAATTGAAGCTTTAGTTACTAACATAAAAAAATGGGTTTTTGAATACCAATAAATTAGCAGTAATTGTTAGAAATAAGTAAAATACTTATTTGTGTATACTGTTATAAAATAAAAACAGTGATAAACCCCCAAAAAATATCTTTGAAACTGAAATCAAGTGACCAATAGAAAAAGGAACCAATATTTTCTTACTAGTTAACTTTGTTACGAATTAACTAGTAATTTAACATACATAAACTAATGAGTGTATATAGTATTGAAAAATTTGTATATGAAGAATGTATATACAAAATGGATAATCGAATTTAATATAAATTGATTCAATTCAATTGTTTCATTTACAAACTCTGACGATGCTGATTTAATAAGTAAAACCTGCATATGGTGATGATACAATTTTAGTTGTAGAAATAGTTAATATTTGAATATTAGAACCTGCAAGAAATATTTACGATGACTTACTTACAAAACAGCTATATATATATTTTTTTTTTCAGTTGCTGATTGTGAAAATTATATGCAATTCTTCACGTATATATAAAGTCATGTATCATGTACATAGGTGAAACATAATTTGTATAGATCTTGTAGATTAGTTTTATTTAACATATATATAGCCTACATCTTATATATAAGATATAAATTATTTTAATTAAAATTATAATAATCACTTTTATGTATTTTGTACTTAAACATATGTTAATAATCCTGCAAAGTAGGAATTTACGTGAATTATGTATTAATAACAAAGGTGTACAATAAATATATTTTAATGTTTGTTCCTTTTTTAATGGAAAAAACATGAATGTTTTTTAATGATGTTCTACGTGAACATCAATAATCACACATATGTACATTAACAAACACAAAATTGTGTATGTAATTATATATAAATCAGGTGTGTGTGTATATATAAACCAGGTGAGAACGATAAACTTGATCAGTACCTTTATAAATAATTAAGGTAAGTATGAGTAGTGAAGGACTAAGCAGATGTCAGTATCTTACAGAGTACCCTCCGTGATACATTATAGTATGTTTGCATACTTCAGGGTTATTTGTTGTAAAACTGATAACAAAAGGAATACCTCTAACCTTGTTTAGTAATCATTTGATTTTGGATTCGTAGAAATTCAGTTGTAAAATAAAAACAGTAGAACAGTTTAGTTTGTCATTTATTCCTGGTAGAATATGACAGACTACGTAATAATATTCTATTCAGAAAGTCCTGGGGAGACTTATTGTGTCATGAAGTGAGAGAACTCTTAAAGAACTTGAACTTATCTGTACCACATGAACGTTATGGACTTCCTTAACATGTGGCTTCCAATGTTGTTCCATAGATAGAGAACATTTGCAGTGTATGTGTGTGTGTGCATGCATGCACATGTGCATATGCTACTTCCAGCACTTGAGTGAAGTAATACAGAATGGAATGTAGCATGTTAGTTCATCATTCCTACACACTTCTGGTGTTAAAACATAAATTTAAACAACCAATGCTAATGCCTCTCAATAAAACACTCCTTCCTTGGAATTACTTTTCTCATGCCTTATCTTGTTTTATTATATAGTATTTTGACATTTTCAGAGAAATTTTCAAAAATATCATCTATCCTCTCAAAGAAGTTTTTAATTCGTCTGGAATTTTTCCCTCCAATTCTTGAACAAAATTTGTGTGGCTGGATTCATTTCTTTGTATCGACCAGTTTTCATCCAAAATTTGCCTGTCCCTTTTCTATTTGTTTATTTAATTTTCAGTAATTATAATTATGGTCATTTGATAAAACAATGTGCTGTGTGATCTGAACTGCATTGGAAAGTGACTAGTCTGTGGTGAAAATTAAACTTTATGGGAGAGTACACTCCTGACATTGAAGATTATGGATTTCTAGATTTAACTCATGAGTGCATTGGTAGCCTGTAGTGATTTTCAGTAGAAGTGGAGGGTGAGATGGTGCATCTGGATGAATGCCTGAATCAACTATAAAGAGCCAATTCGTGTGTGTGTGTGTGTGTGTGTGTGTGTGTGTGTGTGTGTGTGTGTGTGTGTGTGTGTGTGTGTGTGTGTGATATAAAATGTGAACTATGAATGATAAAAGTGTATATGTACCACATACATTTATTATTATTATTATTATTTTGTAACTATATGAATTATTAAGGGATTATTGTTTAAATTCTTACAATTAAAATCCAAAAATCAATGAAAAGTACAAAAAATTATGTTTACTAGGAAACGTGTGTTTCAGTGAATGGCAATGAAATTACCAACAGATAAATATATATCCCGTAAATTATAATATCAAAAGTATAATGAATATTATTGTATATATACAGTACTCTCTTAAACATATAATAATTGAAAAGAAGGTTGTAAATATTATTTTGTACTGTGACATGTTAATAAGTTCAGCAGTGTGTATGTTTCAAAATGTAGAAGAGAAACCAGTTTTCAGTAAAATTGTTGGTATGTATTCTTTCTACTTTAATGAGAGCGAAATTTGGATTAAGAGAAAGTATTAAATTAGTGAGTACAATATGTATAAATATAAAAAGTAAGAAATCAATTTGTAAAATTGTGTAACAGTTTTTATAAATTTATCTGTATGATGATTTTGTAATGTACAAAATTCTTTATTTATAAACGTTTAACATTTTTAATTTTTTGAAATACTGACATTATTAAGTGCCAGTTTTGTTCATAGTTATATTATGTTCCTAAGTACTGAAATAATTTAAGTAGATTTTTAAGCTAAATTACTGTAGACTAAATGTCAATTCAGAAGGCTCCAGTACTACTCATTTTCTCCACTATTTATACACTAGTCTAGTTTGGTGCACAAGCTTGTTATCCTCGAGTCCAAAATTATAAACCTATTACCAATTTATTGAATATTATTTTAAACAAAGTTTATTCTATTCAGTAAAGTTTTAAACAAAAATTCATACCCACAAAGTGTTACAGATTTATGCCATATTGCATCATCAGACCTGTTGAAACATTTGTTTTTCTACAAATGTTTTCACAACTGAATTTTAGGACAACATGTGCGAAGTACTGGTGCATGTCACCAACAGTTCGTCTTCTGAGCTGTTATTTACTTCTGGGAATTTGTTGTCCATGATGTGTCCAAGTGTAACTAAAAGCTAAATAAACACAATTCCGATGTGGAACACACGTTAAGTGTTCTGCATTGGAATAGTGTTTATTGGTTCCTACTATTTTCTGTAACACATGATCAAAGTACACTAAGTATGTACTGAGAATGTTAACCTACAGTGTCACAAATAGGTACCGTGCGTGCGTGCGTGCGTGCGTGTGTGTGTGTGTGTGTGTGTGTGTGTGTGTGTGTGTGTGTATGTGTGTGTGTGTGTGTGTGTGTGTGTGTGTGAATCAGATTCAAGCAGAGGAAGTTTTTCACTTCAGTAAACAAGTTAAGGTTTACATTTAGGTGTGTCTGGGAAACTATTGAACTAATTAGATCCTTGTGGATCAGTAAAAAACTTTTTACAGGTGTTGGAAGAAGTTTGAATCACCAATTCTATATCAGCTTAGCAGTGAACTGTTAAAAAAAATTAAGAAATTTAAAAAATGTGTGAATTCTAACAATTGTTGGGATAATTAAGATTTTCCCATGGGCAACAATACATGAAAATTGTTTAATTAATCACAGTGAAAAAATGTCTACGTTTAAGGCTGATTACACTGCATTTCCACACTCTGTTCAAGTGAAACAGGCATTGGAACTCCATTGTTACATTAAGTATCCCAAAGTGGCTTAGACTGATTTTAACTGTTTATGAGGACATAAATATTTCATTTATGTTACATATAATTCTGTTTAAGATAAGTAATGTACTTTAAGAGAGAAACATAACATTTCATTTATCTTAACCATGGGATTATCTTTCTCATCTGTTTTTCCTTTACTTCCATCTACAACTACTACTGCTCGAGAAGGACACACACCCAAAGTTGAGAATCGCTTACCCAGTATGGTAAACATACTAAAACATATGGTATGGTAATATAAATATATATATATTTATTTATTTATTTCTTCTGTATGTTTTATATATTTCCACAAAGTGGAAAGTTTTATGTGACTAAGGTATGAAGAATGTATGTAACTCAGTTTAAAACATGTTGTCTGGTTATCATATAAGTTTTACTGGCAATACGTAAGCTTCTGAAACCTCTTGTGATTCCCTTAGTAGTGTATGCTCAATAGTGTAATAATAAAAACTAAAATTCAATAGCTCAGTATAAGGTTGTATGTATAGTTTTAATTGAGAAGTATAATGTATAACAGTAAATAAACTTTGTGTAGCAATACTGGAAACTAAAGGTAGCTCAAAGGCAGTATTTTAAATAGTGTGTACTGTATAATAACTTACCATGTTTTTAGTGAATAATCTTTTTAAAAAATGAACGAAATTGTATTAAAGGAATTGATTTATTTTTGTAATATTATGTACATATGAAAAGGAAGTGAAGTGTTGCAATTCAAATGATCTCTTAATTTTAAGAGGCAATGTGTTCCGTCAGAATTTACTTTGTAAGAGAAATAATTTTGTATATTGTGTGCCAGTATTAATTCCAGATATATAATATGTGATTAAAGTAGGTCTGTTAAAACTAAGTTTTATTTTGAAATGTACTTGTGAACAAACTGCAGAATGAATCAGTGTGCTGACAGCCAGGTTCTGATCAAAGTAAGTTGATACCAGTTGCAGCTACATATATAGTTTATCTTTAATCTCAACATATAACCCATTAAAATCATGATGTTAAACGGCTCCATTCTTCTGTAAAGCCATTTTCAGCATATTCTTACAGCAAATACAGAATTTTTTCATGTCCAGCTTACATTGTGATTGTGTAGACAATGTTGAAGCTTTGTGAGGTATGGGATGATACTTGCCAACAGCACTTACTTTTGAAAGAACTTCATTATTTTCTTGTAACAGATGTTTGTAAAATTATTTGCAAGCCATGTATGTTAAAATTGTGATTTTCCACACATATCACTTTATTTTAATATGATATCAAGTGATTTATTTCTTTTGTCCACTGAGCATTGATAGCTAGAACGTAGTTTTAGCTGTTGGTTGTTGATTGGAATCACAAAAAAAAATTGAATTTTTTTTTTTTTAAGATGTTCACCGAATATTTTGATGTTAATGTTACTTTTAGAAAAATCCATATGACTGTTTATCAGCAGTTAAATGCTGTATGCAGTTAAACATGAATATTATCATATGTGCAAGACATGTCATTAACAATTTAACTGTCTGATGAAAACAGTAAAAACAACTAAAAGCTGGACAGATGGTAATCCATTCTTCATATTGTGTAGCTTAGAAACTGAAGCCGAAAATCCAGTACTAAAGATTTCAGTATATATTGAAATACACTATACTTATATTAATTAATTAATCTTAAATGGTAATAATTGATGGAAGATGTCAGGGTTACAAAGTACCTTGTCATGAGTTGATCGTGTTTAGACGTTAATACAAAATACACAATTACCATGGTATTGTGTATGCAATAAACATAACTGAAATTACTTCAAAAGAAGCAAGTATTGTAGAATTAAAAAAAAAACTTATATTTTTATAATGTTTGCAATTGATATAAATCAATTGGTTTTGTCAATTTAAGAGAAGAAAATCTTTTCATATGTATATTAATAAATTCTATTAAAGGCTATGTGTATGATTTAAGACATATTAAGCATATTTTAAATGTATTTTTTGTATGTATATTCATATGGAAGAGCAGTGTCTCTTCTGTATCACAATCTATTGTACAGTGTATAAATAAAATGGAATAAATAAATAAATAAAATTCATTATTATAATGAAGAGTTTGTATTATTTGGACACCTGTTATATTTTTGATAGAAAAGTTTAATTAAACGTCTATTGTGTTTAATTAAATGGTTGTCAATTTTCCTCATTATTTAATATAAATAAAATAATATTTTATTGTTAATGGATCCTGCTCCTGTAGAAGCAGCTGCTTAGTTCCTAGTCAAAATTGTGACCTCTGCTATCAAGTGTCGCACATCACAGTTACTCAGTGGGCCTTTCAATGCTATGTGAATACTGAACAGTCTTCTCACCAGACTCAGGCACATGTCACACAGGAAACAAAGTGAGAATGTTAATCATGGAGGAGGTCTTTATTAATATATGGTAGCGTTTGTTAACTTTATCTGGATGTTTTTTATAGCTTCAAACTAATGGAACCGTTTGACATATGGTGTATTATTAAAAAATAAAATTCATGAACTTTATTTATATTGAATAATTTTACATAATTCTCTCAAGAAATCATAGATAAAAGTTAAAAGTCATGGTTTATAGAAATTGCATAGTTTTCCTTGAAACTCCGAAGCTGGTATTGATTATTACACCACCTAACAGTCATGGTGTTGTACTTCTAAGTGAAACAGTAGTTTGGGTTACGTTGCATTCCATTGATGCTGAAAGCTGAATGGTGCAGTGAAGCTGTAGTTAAATGCTGTGAATTAGAAAATGATATAATAACTTCAAGTATATAATGTGAGGCAATCAGATAGTACTTGATGCTGATTGGTTGGTGCTGCTTTCCAGCTTAGATCATGCTGGTATACAAGTTTATATAAGTGGGCCTTCTCAGGCAAAATACATAGTCTCTACCTATCTCTGGGGTGAATTGGCGGACACCGTGTATGTGATTCAAATCCAATATAGCTCCAACACATCTGCCCTATGTTTGTTGATTTCATATAAAACAGGACTACTTTTCTTTTATAAAATTGCTAAACTGCTATAATTGTTATTATTTAGACAAAGCTTTTCGTCATCACTGACATCTTCAGGTCTTAAACAACCTTCAGGTCTTGGGTTGTTTAAGACCTGAAGATGTCAGTGATGACGAAAAGCTTTGTCTAAATAATAACAATTATAGCAGTTTAGCAATTTTATAAAAGAAAAGTAAGGATGGCTGCTAATTTAAACAATACGAAGAATAAAACAGGACTAATATAGCATTTCATAAACACTTTTTCAAGGTCCTAAGGTCCTGCAATAATATAGCTTTACGGGACAAAACAACTGAACTAGTTCTATTCAATGACCAAAACAGCGAATCAGAATCACAATATAAAGCGTTACACCTATGACAATATCAGTAGGATTTCATCTGTAAAACATCAACTACTTACATGAAGGAATGGGATAAGGTCATCAGTGGAGTCAGTGTTATCTGACAATGAAGTCATGTCATGTGAATCCAATGTGGCTATGTCAGCAGCTCCAGGAGTGCCCCCTTCCGCAATAACAACAGAAAATTATACAACCCTCATCCTGCAAATTGAAATCTATACAATCACAAAGCATGACTCAGTTAAACAAAAAAAGACGTCACAGTTAATTACAAAAACTATACCTCTGCATACAAAATATACTTTTTATTACAAAATATAATATATTTGTTGTGTACGGAATTCAAGTTTTTCTGCCATCTTCACAATGCATATGCAGATTAATGAAATTATTAAAATATATTTATTATAACTTACTAAAATTAATATTTCTTAACATTTAAAGAACAGACATTACCCATCACGAGTTCACTTGAAAAGTGTTGTGACTACACAAAAAAACAGTGAAGCTATCTTTGCACTCCATAGTGAAGAAGGAAACATTTTAAAAAGTAATGAATAAAGATAACGTAAACAAAACTCTACCAGTAAAAAGGCAGAAACTCAAATAAATGAAAAACCTCAGTAAACTGTTGGTTAACAGTTATTTACACGTGTAAGTACCAGAGTGTATAACTGTTCTATTGGTAGAGTTGAGAGAAATGTGTTTTACAAATTTAATAGTTTTATTACTATGGTGAATTTATAGTTAATAGACCTTTATTTACATATACTGAAGCTTCAGTTTCATTGTTAAATAGTATAATGATTATCGTCTTGTGCTACTGAAATAGCTAACTAGATCAGGAAGGGTAGGCTACCACTACTACATTTTAGCAGCCCATTATTACCCTGCACTATCACATCCCACGTATTCATTTCCACAGGGGATCACAAATACATCACGATTTTATAATGCTGTCTGGGAATTGAATCCAAGATTGTCTAGATTATTGTTAGGCGCCACGTCCACCAGTCTGAGTCCATTTACACATCTGTTTCCCCAAGTAACTTATTATCCTAAGGCTTCATAAGTTAAATTTATTGTTTACAACTCCTTATAGTAGCAAACATGAATTCAATAAATAAAAAAAGAACACTGATACATTAAGAAGACAATATATTTCTTTATTGATATTACAAGATAATGTGTTGATCTCCAAGATAACCAGAGATTATCTTCAGGTCAAATAATAAATGAAAACAGTTGCTTCTTTATGACCAGAGGCAGAATCCCTCCTTAGTCTTTAGACAGTTTGGTGAATAAACTGCTGTATTAATTTTAAGATGTATTAATTTATACAGCAGAAATTTCAGAAGACACAAATTACTTGTTGTTGTCTTTTGATTTTGCTGCCTTTATGGCCTTCTCTTGTCTGTCGCATACGTACAGAGGATACAAAGTAACACATTATATTGTGGAACACAGTGATTTGATCTTACCAACGTTACCAATAGGACCCTCAACTACATTCTCAAGAATATACAAGAACACAGACTTTGCTTTAGTGTTTGAAAACAAAATTCATAATTGATGTGGCATATGAGATTCACAGCTTAATTTCATGATTAAATTATAGCAACAAGCACCACAGTGCACAGTCCTAAAGGCTGCTTCTGGATTATGATAGTCTGTATGGCTTTATTGATGCTACGCATATTCCCAGCTCCGTCATAAGTCTGTCCACAAAAATTTGCCAATGGGGGTTACAGTCTAAGGAGAGCGTCATAAATGAGTGATGCTATGTCTGAATCATAAGTTTGGCAGTTTTATCAAATCCTAAAAACATACTTGAGGTTCCAGGTAATCATCACACCAACAGACACAGATACTCTCTTGTTCATCTCCTGAAATATCTTGTACACCATCATAAATCATTGAATAAATTAAACTTTTTGTTAACTTGATATTTTTAATTATAGTAGCAACTATTAGGATCAGGATGATTTTATTTTGTAGCACAACGTATGTATAAATCTCTTTTCTTTGGAGCCACTGCCTAAGAAATGGCTTGTCCTCACAATTTCATCAATTCCATGAAGTATCCTTCAAAATTTGTATGACCTCTAATAACCTGTCCCTGTCTAATGAGATATTTGAGAGTACTAATAATAAACATTAATGACTCTAAAGCTACCTTCTGCTACTAAGCTTTTAATTTTGACAACTGCTTTTTAATAGGGGCTTTTTGTTGAGCATGGCTAAATACAGCTTTGGCATTAGCAGCACTTTTTTCATCGTTTTTAATCCGTGCAATTGCCTTGTTCCAGCTTTTGAATTCTTTCCCACTAAAAGCCATGTCTGCTTTGGTTTCAAGTGTTTCATCTGGACATAAATGAACACATTTTGTGTAATAAAAAGAGCTTACCCCTTCACTCCCAGATACATTTAGCCACAGGAATTTTTTGTACCAAATTTTGTTTAAAACTTAACACTCGTCCTGTGTGATACTGATAAACTAGAAAACTATCAGGTAAACTTTCAGGCTAATAGTAAGAATAGATAGTAGATAGTAAGAAAGCAGTGTCATAACATGCCTGTGCAGCATGAGGGCTGTTCAGAAAGTAACTTCTATTTTTGTCCGTTCAGGGTAGCAACGCCTTCCTTACACTGTTGAATAGCTTGGATCAGCATGAATCTGACAGTGCTACTGCAAAGATCACTCACATTTTTTGCTGTGACAGTGGTGTTTAAAATGATTTTCATTGAAAATCTTGTAAACTGCAAAGTGCGTGATGTTATTAATTTTCTATAGGCCAATAACTTGAAAGCTACAGACATTTATCACAATTTGTGCAGTTTACTGTGAGAATTTTCTGAGTGATAATGCTGTTAGACAATGGCGCTGTATGCTTCAGGATGGATGAACTGATGTCCTTGATGGGGTGACCATCTGTAGTTTTTGGATTTGTCCAAAAGTTGAATGAAAAAATTCCAAGAAAATCAGCGATTCATGATTACCAAACTACTGAACTTCTTCCCTTTATCATGAACAATGTAGTATGAAATAGTTACTAACAGACTAGGCTACCACAAATTTTGTGCCTCCTGGGTCCTTAAATGTCTCTCTGAAAACCACAAAACACAGAGGATGGGATCAGTGCTCACCTTTCTTCTCTGTTACGACACAAAAGGTGATTATTTCCACATTTACATTGTTACAGGTGATGAGACATAGTTTTATAGTTTTCTTGCATAAATGTGAAGCCTAAAAATCATGTATAGAGTGGGACAACACCAGTTCACCACAATAAACCTGTGAAATACCACTAAAAATTTTCTTCAAAAATGCTTATGACAACTGTTTTTTGGGGGGAAGCAAGGGGTGTACTCCTGGTTGAGTTCATGAAACGTAAAAATGTAATAAATTCTACAGTCTACCATGAAACTCTGAAAAAGCCACAAAGAGCCATTCAGAACAAATGACATGGCATGCTGAGTTCAGGAGTTGTTTTTCTGCATGACAGTGCTCGCCCATACACTGCTGAATGCACTTAAGAAGTCTTGGATTAATTCAATTGGGAGTTGTTTGATCATTCTCTATACAGCCCTGTCCTAATTTGGCTACCAGTAACTACCACCTTTTTCCTAACATGAAAAAATGGTAGCATCATAGCATTATAAACACAATGGAGAATTGATGGATAATGTTAATGCATAGCTCAATTCGCAGGCAGCAGAATTATATGATAAGGGGATTCAAAAATTCATTCACAGATAAGGTAAGTACCTAAATATAGTTGGAAATTATATTGAAAAGAAGCTAGGCCTATAGCATTAAGTTGTATACAAGAAAACACATCTAAGAGTATTACTGTTTCATCCAAACGCATGTTACTTTCCGAATAGTTTTTAAACTGTTTTTCTCAAAAACATTGGTTAAAAACATTCTATTTTCCTTACGCATAGCATAATAGTTGGTAAAAAGATAAATATTCCAAAACTCTGTTCTTTATCATTTTATTGATTTATTTATTTTTATCTATTGGTTTGTATATAAAAAATAAAGTTTGTATCCTGTGAACAAATCTCTTTAGGACTGTTATAGACAACTTATGTTCTTTTAATTGTCTAAAATATATATTAATGCAAAACAATATATTTTAATTTTTCATACAACAAATTAATGAATCATCTTCATATGTCATCAAGATTCTCTTCAAGCGGTTTGGTAAAGCTAGTGTTCTTCTTGAAGAAGTCTCTGTAGTTCGTTGACTGTGTTTTGGTTATGCCTTCCAGTCTGTTGAATCTATCCAACCAAAGTGACTTTGCTGTGTCAAGGTATAAGGGATACACCTTGTATAACTGCAACCATAAATACACATGTGTTATAGTGAGAGAATCTTGATTCTCTTGATCTTGAAATCCAAGAAGAATCTTGATTTTATGTTTTTCAGTAAGACTATTAGCTGCTACTCATTGCCAAGAAAACTAAGAAAAGCTCTCTTGTAACCCTTTTTGGTTTTCATTAACAAGAAAAATCATTGTTTCAGAGGTTAATACATGTTTTATTTTTATTAACTCTAAACAATTTGTGTATTTTACAATGAAGTCAATGGCGAGGCGCCGGCCATCAGGAGGTTTGACAGGGACCAAGTAAAGGAAGGTAGGTATAAATATTAGTATATTTTTCTTTTGAGAGTAAAACAGTTGAAAATCTTTGTGAATTGAGTGAAGTAAGTGTATAACACAATGAAACATTAGGCAAAAAAGAGTAAGTAATTTGATGAACACTACCATCTGACTGTGTTTCATGTCTCCCCATGACTATACACACCATCAGTCTAACATTCACACACTGATAAAATGTACTTCAGTGAATGTCAAAGAAGTTCAGTTGCTCGCATTTGTTTTCATAGTAGATAAATATTGTGCAAAAGTATTTATTTACAGAATTTCTGTGCTTGTATAGTATATTTTATGAAATAATTTATTGTTTAAATTTAAGTAATGAGTGCTTCATGTTATGATTAAACTGCATGTTGTTCTACAACTGAAGATGAAACCTTTTGGTTCACTCACATGTTGGGACAAATAATTGTTACCAAGTTTGGCTTAAAAAGTGACTTTAAAAAATTAATCAATTTTTTTATTAATAAACAATCTATGTCCTGTTTGTAATCTAAGTAAGTTGAATCAGACTGAGTTGAATACAATGTGTTATAATTTTAATTTGCTCAGCAAAAAACTGCAAAATACAAAAATTTCCTACAGCCAAGGGATGTATTTAGAGCATTTTTGGTAAAATGAGCAATGTGTACAGAAAAATATCACACCTCATCACTGAATGAAGTATCTTCAGATGCTTGATAATATGTTTGCCCCTAGCCCTATTACAGGAGTCTCCACCCATAATTGTTAAAAACAAGCCTATCAGTTTACATAAACGTGTAAGTATTATATAAAGCCAGGGGTGCCCATCCCCCCCCCAAGGCCCAATACGCAAATCCACCCCAAACGTCTCAGCACCCCCCCAATTGAAAAGTCCCCCACTCCCTGCCGGTCTACAAGCTTAGCACACGCACACATTTTTACATTCACGATTTATTATTCACGTACCCTCTGACTCTTGACAGGATGTTGCTGCAGGCTGCCAGGGTCAGTTTTCCAAATTCCAAAATAAAATTTACTACTAGTTGTACTGGTAGAGACATTTATGCTGCCAGTTTGTTAAAACAATCATAAAGATATGCAATTGCTTTAGTTTTTTACTAATAGCTTAGTTTGTTGCACAAACACGGTAAAAATTTCTATCAGTGTTGGATTTAAAATGTTATTCTTGAAAAAATCCCCCCCCCAAATCCTTAAAACACACTCGAAAAATCCCCCCCAAAAATTCTCAATGCGCAACTTGCACTATGATCCCCCCCATGTGGGCACCCCTGCATAAAGCTAAGAGATATAAGAGATATTCTGTGTGATTATACTCAATAAAACTTGTCATACATAGCAGATGATTTATGTCATTACACTGCATGTAAAAAGGCACAATAGAGTCTCAATTATCTGAACAATAATTGAACATCAGTATTAAAGTCTATGAGAGTCTCATAAAAGTCTAAAAGTCTGTATTTTATAAAAAGTCTAGACATTTTTATAAGTAATGCATACAGAAAATTATATTAAAATGAAAAAATCTGAAAATAAATTTACAGATGTGTATATTACATGAAAAAATATATGGTCCTAATTAAAAACATTACAGAGGGGTAACAAGTGGTTACAAAGATAGATTTAAAATAATTATCAATGTGGTATAGCTAAATGTACATTTCTTACACCCACTATTTTTAACTTATTAGATAAAATTAATTGAGTATTACATTCTTTTTGCCAACTTAATAGTTGTCCCTTAATACTGAATCAGTATTGATTGACATGTGAAGAACCCAAACTTTCTTCTCTCAAAAAGGAACAGCTCTGTTACCTTTTAACTGTACCATAAAGCTGAATTTGGAAGTGAATGTTTTAAGGGGTGGGTAGCAGAGTGGGAACTGTATTTTTGCAAAGAACTCTTTAATTCAGAAAACTTTCCAACCCTCTAGACACTACGATGTTCATGTGAACTCTACTATTCTTTTCGGAAAGCCAAACAAGGAATTTGAGTATGGATCACTTACGTAGAATGTTTCAACTTGTGGAATTTTGTAATCTCCAAAGAAATATGCTAGGTAATTGACAGTCCAGTACTTTAAGTTCTGAAAGTGAATAGATGTTTGGTATATTCGTTACTATTATGGGGCTATAATGTAACTAGAAACACTATCAAAATGATCTGTTATCTCGCAAACACTAACAAATTTTCCCATGTTATCTCTTGGTTTTGAAGCCGAATTGCTTGACAAATTGATTAAAACACCTACTCATATTTACTGCCAGGAACATTGCATATTCCATATTTGCTGTTACAAATTGTCTTACAAAATAAAAATAAAAATAGTGGCTATATTCCTTTTATACCTGAATCAGTGCTATGTAATCAGTAAGTAATCAGTAGATTTAGAAATACTGGCAATACCAGTTAACTGCGTCTGATCCAACTATGTACCATGTTTTCTTTAGGAGGTCATCTAATCCCAGAGCGCTACCATTTTTCTCTTAATTGCAGCAAATGGCAGCCTTAATGGTAATTTGGTAATTCGTACAGGTCAAGCAAGATAGTTACCTTCTAACAGGAAAGAAGAAGATGGTTTCTGCTGTTAACTGTAAAGTTTAAACCCTGATAAATTAATTAAAAAATTTCTTCATCAAAATTAATTGTCATTTAGTTATCTGTCATTCAGTTTTTCTTATTTTTCCACCTTTGTTATCACAAAATTAGGTAAAAATGTTTATAGCTGTTAATATATTTAACTGAATAAGTTTAGATAACCACAGTCAACTATGAGATCTACTCAAATAGAATAAGTGTGCAGATGGTTAGAAAATTTTAATGGTAAAACACAGTACACTAAAAACTCGTTTAGCCGAATTTGATGGGACTGCGCCTGTTTTGGATAAACAAAATATCGGATAAACCGAAACTTCTATTTAAATAATAATACATATGTAAGTACCTCTACCTTTATTTAATAATAATAATTTAAAAGTTATTTACAGTGAATATGACACAATAAACTATAAAACAGCACCGCACTGTAAATTATAGTTTCTACAGTACTGGAACAGTCCTATTGCTTGTTCGTACAGTAATCAATGATAGTTTTTTGCCTAAGCTTTGAAGATCATTTGCTGGCTGCCCGATCTCGAAGTTGCTTCATTGTTACAAGTTCTGCAGGGGAAGTTTCGTCTTGTCACTCCAAATACAAAAGGACAGGAAAATGTTTTTTTGTATTTTTAAAATTTACTAAAACCACATAAACTGGATTTGTTTTGCATAAACCGGATTTTTGGATAAGCGCAATTCGGATAAACGAGTTTTTAGTGTATATTGTAATAAACAAATGTTGATATTTTAAGATCAGTCAATATGATTTGTTAGAGCGCAGAAAACTACAAGTATATATGTATACTTGTAGTCTGATCAGAATCACCTGAGTTCAAAGACTGCAATCACTTTTTGCAGAAAAATAGGTTTGTTATGATTTTCTGAATAACTTTGAAGAAAAATATATGAGTTTCCTTTTACAATGTTCTCATTATATATTCGATTACAAGTTCATTCTCGTTAAGTACAGTACTTGCTGTTCTCACAACTGAAGAATAGAGTTTTCATTATTTTATACAACATTTTTCTCCAAATTTGATTGTTTCTAAGGTGACCGAGCAGGTGAAATTTAAACATTAAATTATAAAAGTAAGCCATGTGTATAGAATTTAATGTAATACAGTCAGTTATTTAAAACTGAGTATATATAAATGGACCTTGTATTCTTTACTGAATGTAAAACATGGGAAAGCTTAAATCGTTAGAATCACACAACCAGGGGTGCCTACAGGGGGGGGGTCGTGTTGGCATTGGCGACATTTAGAAAATTTTTGGGGGGATTTTTCTTTACTATTGCACGAAAAATCTTCCCCAATTTTACAAAACTGTAAAAAACTTATAATGGACACGTATCAGACGGACAATAAATCTACCCAGTTGACATTGACTTTCAAGCGGGCTGTAGGTGCGGTGTGCACGGGAAAAAGGATCTAGTCTTCTACTCGATGCTTCAAACAGGCTACAGATAGAGTTCAAGGTGTCACCATGTGGCAGCTTATGGCAAGCACTGAGGATGCTGAACGTCGACATAATATCGACATAAGGAAGCTGAGGAACATATAAGAGAATTGTGCCGCCGAATCTAGGTAGGGATAACAGACGTACTTTGTTACAGTCAATATTAATGAACAGCTAAAAACACTTATTATTATTATTATTATTATTTTTGCTTACTTATAAGTTATGTTTCAACTTCAGATACCACAAATATTGTGATTGTAAGCTTAAAATATTACATTGTTCATATTATGATGATGTAATTTTGAAATACATTTTATTTTTTATTTACTGTATTAATAAAGTACAGTGTGCAATAGATCTTTGTGTTTATATTTTTTATTTATCTTGCTTTCTGCTGTGTGTTAGTACACTACGAAAAGGTCCAAAAACAGACTGAAATTTTTATAGCACTTTATCGATAAAAACAGATTTAAGTGAGACATTTAAGTTGCAAAACTAAGTATTTTCTCAATAAAGTCATAGAGTACTGGTATTGTAAAACAAATCACGTTTTACTGAAAATATTACTTTGTGATTATTATTAGAAATCCTTATTTTTTAGTTTATAACTACCTACAATCAATATATCGTTTCATTAAAAGGTAATATTTTGTAATAGTTTTGAGTTAGAAAGCCCCGGCCTTTGCTCGATTAGGTAAGAAATTTTACTGTAAAAGAGAGAAAAGGTCTTGTTAGAAAAAGGGAGAATTTTTTTATAAAATAGGCGGAAGCGTTATAGGGGTTGGGGGGGGGGATCGGCACCCCTGCACACAACTAGTTTTGTAGTATGTTTTAAAAAGGTTGTGTTAAATTTTCAGCTTCCCAGTTTCAGAGACTTGTGGGGTGGCCCATCACAAGGAATCGTCATATTTCTGTCACAAAGTGGTTTTGATCTTTCCATTAAAATTTTGTTCATCATCCTTTGTAGAAAAAATGTTTAAATCTGTTTTGTTGATATGAAGACTGTACACATTGTTTACTCATGCAACATAAATCAGAAACGATGTTAATGCTCTACAACAGGGGTCTCCAAACTACGGCCCACAGCAACCCGGCCGATGCTGCGTCCAGTTCTTAAATAGATCGTCAAAATACTTCAAATATTATAACATTTTACTGAATAACTAAACAAGAAATAAGTTCAGTAAAATGTTATAATATTTTGTACAAACTTAAAACATTTATGTGGTTAATGTGCTTGTTTGTCTGGCTGCCTTGAATGAATCACGGTTTTCACTCGCATCAACCTAAAGCAAAGATTCCAATTCCCTCCGTGAGCTTGGCAAGAGCAATGCTTTTGATGTTTGGATCAACGTCTGCGAACAAACGTTTTCAAAAATGAGCTTTGTAAAATCAAATTACAGGGCTAACTTGTGAGACTAACACTTGAAATCCATTTTAGTGATAGGAGCATCAAAATTTGACCCAAAATGGGCAGACACTATATGTCACAAGCAACTCTACACATTCTGTAAATAAATGAGGAAGCCAAAAAATAATAGATGAATGTTATTTTTTCCTTAATTTTATTTGCATCATTTTGAATAAATGGATTTGTTTTCTTTGGGTAAGTCTGCTTAATATTTATTTAAATACCTATTTTATTGACTTGGTTATTTTGTAAACTTAAAAAAAATAAGTTTACTATATATATTATAACAACACTATTTATTTAATGTGTGAGCCCCACGTTTTTGGAAGCCATTTTATACAACAATACAACACATTAAATTCGTGTGTGTGTGTGTGTGTGATGGGCGTAATCGTAATAATAATAACACAACGTAATTAATTTTAAATCATTTAAAAAATTTGCGATTTAAAATATCATTGTTATTTGCTTGCGTAGCACACATCTAATTATTACATATAAGTGATAATCTTGTATTACACATAGACATAATATACAATCGTATACTATAATACACATTTATAATTCTCTAATATTGCTCTCAGCTTGCTCATTAGTATGATAATTATTAGATTATCTAATTTCTTTCTAATGATCTAATTTCTTTTGAATATACTGCATATGCATTGCTTTGTTTTCTAATAAAATTTACTACCGGTAATTACTTGTATATCAATTTAAATACCAATGACTAAGTTATTGATTCAAAATTTTAGTTTAAAACATTACTCTAATTACTATACAAGAAATATTTACATTTGCAAAATTTATTAATTCATCTTTGAATTGGATTGTCTCCCTTTTTACATCGTTAATTATACTGTCTTTCTGTGAGTCTCTGTTTTACAAATACATGGTTGTTTTTCACCTTATTGTCGTGGTAAATCAACAGCGTGTCCTCTTCAGTCCTAGGTCCGCGATCCTGGATGCTCCTTTGTAGTCGTGTAGTCCTGGAGTCCTTGATCCTCGTCCCTCGCTGGATTCTATTATATGTACTTGGCTGCTCCCTTGTCTCCCGTCATGGCCTCAGGTTGCAGGTGTTCTCACAAAAGTGATGAGTAGTCGTGAAGAACCTCCAGCTGCTGCTGTGGTTGATATACAAACATTGTTGTTTCTGGGCAGAACCTCTGGCTGCTATGGTAGTTGTACGAGAAAGAGTTGTAGTTGCCGGGCAGAGCCTCCGGCTGCTACTATGGTTGAACGAGAAAGAGAATTAAGTTAGTGCGTCTTGTGTATTTATACCCTAGGGCACTAAAATCATGTTTAGATAATATTCTGCATGTCAGAGTCTGTCGTTGGCGTCCTTTCTCACACACGATTATTATCTCACTTAATTCGGCTGTCTTCACGAAATACGAAGTCTTTTGCACATTACCCGATATTCATCTTGTCGGTAATTTTTATGTGTTCACTGTGTATAAACCGTTTTTCTTTATCTTAATTAACATAAGTTTTATTTATTTTTATTTTCACTACAATCTCACTTTTTATTCTTGTCACACTATTTTTTATAGACATGTGCGTCTTATTTTTATACACACTTTGGTGTATTTGGTTTTGTGATATTATGTACACAATCTTTACAAAATAAATAAATTCATATAATTAATAGCGTTCATTAAGGGTGACGCTTTTCAAGAATCGACAAGTCACACACACATGTAACATACGTGTGTACACACAGACACAGCAAAGTGGCGTGATCAACCTGTCCCAACATGAAAGTTTTGTTGAACTTTGAAGCCTTCTAAAGGTGAAAGCCAGTTTAGGCTGTAAGGTAAATCTTTACGGGTTTACTTATAAAAAACTTAGTGTTCCGAGTCGTCAAACAATAGTGATATTTAGTTATGAAAGTTTGGTCGTTCCTTTTACAGTTCACATTGAAAGCTGAATTATTATTGCTAACAATATGAATTATTTATTTATTTTAATTAATTATTTTAATTACTTTGTGCAATGCACAGTACCCTATACATTTGTACTGTTGCAATATATATTTATATGTGTGTGTGTTGTTGTTGGCCCACCTGACTTCCAAGATTTTTCAATTCGGCCCTCAAGTGAAAAAGTTTGGAGACAAAATTAAAATTCTTAACCTCAAGTCATTTGTAGGAACACAGAAACAAAAATAACAATATTCAAAACATTCAGTACACCTGACACAACTCTAATTATTTGTATGTATCCAATAAAATAACTGTTCTAAAGGGTGTAACCTGAAAATAAAAATCAAATTGTTATGTCCAGCTGAAAATATGTTATCTAACTATGTAGCACTAATAATTCTGAAGTGAAACTAATGGTGCCAACTAACACTAACACTCATCTAACATATAAACTGGATACACAGTATCAGTAATATTGCTCATTATGCAGACCCGGATCTAGAAATTTTGCCCCCCTGCAAAACCCCAAGGCTCCTGGAACAGAAAAATTGTGTGTGTGTGTCCATTTTAAGTACTAACATAGTACATATCAATATGGAGCTTTCAGTTCCAGGTTGGAAACTTGGAATTCTGTCAGGGCAGTCTGGGGGTATCCTGGGCCCTGGCCTAGCAGGATGGTGCACATCGGCAGCAGGATGTGCATCTAGTGTGGAGGCAGAGGAGGCTATAGTAGCTCAACGGCTGCACATATGGGCTGAGTCAGTTAGCCTACTGCGACCGGGCAGAGAGAGCTAGTCAGCTAAGCAACTCTCTAGGGAAAGAGCACCTTGAAATCAAAGTTCCTGGTCCTCCAGGTTGGGGGTTGGATTGGAGAATTCACATATCCCATCTGTGAAACTTTTATGTGCAGAAACCTATCAGTTTCTCAGCCAGTCTGTTGTCTTCACTTGACTGGGACAACTGGTGGAGGCTGTTAAAGGAGGCCTTGACTCAGTAATGGGTTGTCGCGCCGATGAAGAATGTAATCGTTCAAACCACTTTACCACATTTTATTTAATAATCAGACTCATCACTTACCTTCTCTGGGTCCCAAGGTCCTTCACACGAACTCGTGATTTATAAATGTGATTTAGGGTTTGCGTCATTAATATACTCGACTCTCATGTTTGTTAATATCTCAGTTTTATTTAACATTTCTTTGTATTCTCTTTTTTTTCTTACATTCTATTTCATTTTTAGAACAATTACTGATTCTGATGTAACATTGCAAAATTAATATATTTACTACTATAATGATATTAAATATTAAGAGAAATATTTCTTTTTTTTTTATAAGACAACCCAGTACCCGCTCAGTCTCTCACTCACACATTTTACCCCCTTAAAAACGAGAGATCTCTTTGCCCATTATAACTTTTCATTTTATTGATTATAATTGAAAGTGTATGTTTACTTTCCTGTCATCGCCTCAAGTCCGTGTTGAAATCACTACCAGTTTTTTGTTTACTTGGTGGTTCCGAAATACTCTCTCACTAGTTAAATTTTGCTCACTGGTCGTAGTCTGATGTTGCACTGACATTTGAATACTGTATTACATTTTTTCCTGCAGTTTAGTCACATTAAATTAGAATTTTTGGCTTGCGAGCCTTTATGTTCACCCGGCCGGATGGATGTTTTTTAGTCGACTGCCTTGTTCTCTGCGCACACAGCTCTGAGGAATGTATTCATACGTGACCAGACGCCTGAGAAAGTTGGCCGATGTGTGCGCGCATGAGGGTGAACCCTTGCTGACAATTTTACATTCCTGTAACGAGCCGTACCAGTCTCGAAGATATACTCTATTCACCATATACTCTTCGTTGAATAAAAATGGAAAATATTAAAATTCCAAAATCTCATGGGTTTGTACCGTTACAATACCCCCAATGAGAGGTTTTCTGCCGAAACAGAAAAACTCTCATTGCTAAAAACCCTAAGAGGATCAGTGAGGATATGGCGCCAACAACCCCCCTTTAATTTCTTAACACATCATGGGTAAACTACCCCCCTAGCTTGGCGGCTATGGCTTACCTGAACGACATCACTGGACTTCTCTGTGCGAGATCCCAACACCGTAAAGTCGGAGAGTTACTCACCACAGTACCACCTAACCTTGTAAAATTCTGAAAAAAATTTCAAAACTGGCCTTGTACCATACCAGATCCTCAACCGATATATCTCCCCTTACAGACATACTGGGTTGTCTTTAGCAAGTACTGGGTTCGTACACATCCTCATTAATTATTAATGTAAAATTCACAAACATTTTATATTGGCTTCTCTACAAAATTCATTCGCATTTCCCAACTTTTATTGGCTTGACGTTACAGTTTCAAATCAAAAAATAAATCCAACAAATCAAATTAAATCATTTAAATTTTGTTCACCTAGGGAAATAGATCTAAGTCCTATTTATGAAAAGATTCATATTAAAATTAATTTGATCATCTCTTTCAATTAATTAATTTAATAATTTATTTATTTTTTTTTTCAAAATCCTTTAAATGAATTTACAACTCCTCTTTACTAGCTGCTAACAATCATAATAAACAAAATAAAATGAACACCTTATTTTATCATAAATTCCCTTATCACTACATTTGTTTACAACACATATAATATGAACAATATAAATCAGTTAATACATTAGCAATACACATAATCAGCAATATATCCTGAACATAAAAACACAACACAATCTGTACTTTAAACAAAAAATAAAATTTTTTTTTGTTTTTTTCATAATTAAATAATAATGTAATAAAATGTAATAATGTTTTATTAAACATATATTCTGACAATTAATAGAAAGAAAATTATAAAATAAAATTACATTGATTATTAAAAGAACCTATGACTTGATTACATTGGCCCGTATACAGTTCACACCAGTCATCAGCTGATGTCTTACTAACAGGTGAATGACCTTTCTCTAGACACACTGCCTACAACTAACACAAATACACAAAATTATATGGTTACAATCATAAATGTTCTTGTAGAATAAAATCATTACAATCGAACCTAGCACTTAAAATCATTTGTTCTCATTAGTGAAATATATCACTAATCATTGAATCATAGTTATAGCAACTGTTACTGAACAGGAACTGGGTCACCAACCACCAACTCTCTCTTTAGAGTAAGTGAAATTGAATGTCCCGCTGTTTACAGTGGTCGTTACCCTCTCACTGATTCCTCAGTTACCACTCCTACTACATCATTTTCTTAATGCCCCCCTGTACACCCAGTTACAATTAGGTAACCACCAGCCGGATAAACCGGATCGAGCGTTTGCCTTATGCACAGATGCGTTATCTGTGCCCCTGTCTTGTAACGGCCAGCTCCTTTTCCACATACACACTATTGTTTCCTGATGGTGGATTGTAGCGTCCATTTGCATCCCCAAGAACTGAAGTTTATATATATATATATAAAAGGTATAGACGCTGCCTATACCGTTCTTGGTTCAGCGTTATGAAAAAATTCGGTATTACTGATGTCCGAGGACACCAGTAATCCTACTAAATATTATTTACACACCCTTAACATGGCACTACCACCCCCTATGATGATAGCCGCTGTTCCATAGTTTGGTGATTCCCCTGAATGTACCCCCCAGTTAATTTCTAAATTCACCAATTTTGAAAATAATAACAAGTATGGCTAGGATACAATCTGCCCAACCACACCTGCTACCAATAATCCAAATCCACGGTCAGGGTTCGGTGACTCCGTGACCACCCGAAAGTTGGGGAATCACAAGTAAAAGATATTTATACGTTTGATATAGTTACGTTTAAAATTTACAATTTTCATTACATGAAGTCCCTAGTCTTGGTTATGTGTTCTAACACCATACATTTTCTTTCTTAACTTTCCTACTTGTGACCTTCATTAACATAAAATAGTGAGTACGACAAAATATTTACTTGTTCACCTAAACTAATCTATTCCTACTTACACAATCTACCACCAACTAACGATTGAATCTTTACTTATAATTTAATTTAAAATTTAATAAAAGAATTTACTCTCTCTCCTTCCATTAAAATAAACATTTAATTGGCATCTGAATAAAAATTACCAACATTTCAAACTTAAGTTTAGTTTCAAATTCTATTAACTCTTTATCTTGTTACATTTTATTATTACATTTCAATTATATGAATTTCTATTAATCATTTTCATTATCAATTAGTTTGGGTGATTCTCAGTTATTCATAATGATCCACTTTACTGAAAAGGCATTAAAATATAATCTTACCCCCTTCTTCCTTTTAACAACCATTTAGATTTGCATAGGGTGACACCAATCTCTCAATAAAATTTACTCCCATTAACTTACTACTCTAACTCACCTTGAATCATTCTACTCTTATAACAAAATATCTGATACCCTCTTTGTACCTAGGATGTGTGTTCCCTCCCCTCTAATTAGCATACGCAACCTCTTGCCCTTCCATTCCATGGCAGTCACTTCCCTAAAACCCTCTACTACCCGCCACAATGCTTTGCGTTGAGGACTCCTTACACCTCCACCCTCACTACAAAATTTCACCATCATCTATTTATTCCCCAATTACATCACTCTCATTACTCTACATATATGCACTATCACTACTGTGTCCCTACTACTGGCCCGTTTCTGTATTATTTTTATTCCAGAATTCTTATTCTGTCTAACACCCATTTAAGATTTAACTTTGACTGTCTTAATGCCTTATTGAAATACTCAATTATTATCACCCAAACTCTTCCTTTTACAACATTTCACATTGATATGCTCATTAAAAGTTACACTAGAAAACTCATAACTACCTCAAATTAATTTAATCATTTAATTTAAAACCTTTGAAACTCATTTAAAATTTATTATTCAAACATTTAAATCTTTTACTTTATTTAAATTGGATTATAAAATTCCTACCTCCATATGGTCAATTATTCACTTAAATAAAAATACAAATACTGTCATACACTCAAAATTATAAACATTCATAATTACATATTGACAATTATTTACACCTAAAAACTTATTATTATCATCATTAGCCATGAGGCTGTGATCGCCCGTAAATGGGGGTTTGTTGAGACGAGGGAGGGGGCGGGCAGACACCATACGTGAATTCACGTTCCCCTTAGCTACCATTAAATCACATTACCTTGCTTTTATTATCTTCAACTACCTTGATTACAATTTATAAGAATCTGCTCTCTCCATCATTCATCCAGGCATGCCGTCTATCCGGCCCCACACCCATCTCCACAAAACCCATTTTTCTTAATATACTGAAACTTCTATCATTTGCTAAATTTTTATTTTGCAAAGAACACTGGTGAAATATAGCCTACTTGAAAACATTGCCTCACTTTATTTTTGTCTTAATATTCTCCTTTAGGCAATGTTGGTACGTGGTGTTTGTGCTTATTTATGCACCTTGAGTGTACAAAATTTATCTACACGTACCTTAGGGGTCCCCCTCCCCGTTCAATAATATAGTCAAATTTCTAATTGTTACCAATTTTGTGGAGCCAGACCATCGTCGCTTTCACCACCAGATGGAAGTTCCGCCAACCATGGTCCGCCTCCAAAGTGCCAAAACTCACGGTCAGGATTGGTAAGTTCGTGACCACCCGAAAGTGGGGGAGGATCCCTTCTGAAAACAAACAAAATATCTTAAAAACCAAAAAAATTTATTTAAATTTACCGTGACCAATAATGCTTTAAATTTGTTGCATTCTGTGTACCCACTATTTCTCGTGTCGCCTGGTTCTGCAAAACATATGAATTATTCATTTTAATTTCTATTATTTCATAGGGGCCTTCGTACAGCAAGAACTTTTTTATTTCCTTGTCTTGAGCACTTGACAAGTCATGGCGCTTTACCAACACTAACTGCCCGATTTCATACTTTACGCACTTACCTTTCATATCGTGCCTCCGTTTCCTCCTTTCTCCTTTTGTCAATAATCTCTCATTTGCCAGCCTCAATTTCACATCTTGGTTCATTGTATTCGTCTCTGGTGGATATTCGAATAACTGCTCTAAAATCCGAGGTGGGCGTTTTCCTCTTACCAACTCGTAAGGTGTGAACCCTGTCACTCATGTGTTACGCAGTTCAGCCAGTTCTCAATTCTTTGAACATATAAGGGCCACTCGCTATGTTTGGCGTGACAGTAAGCTCGGAAAATTCGGCCTAATTCCCTCATGACCCTTTCTGCCTGGTTGGACTGCGGATGATATACTGCCGTGTGTTTTGGGATGATACCTTCCCATCCGAGAGTCTGACACCATTTTCCACTGATGAACTGTGGTCCGTGGTCTGACAGGATTACTTTTGGCTTTCCGATGTTGACCATGTAGTCACAAGTGATCTTCTCGCTCAATACCTTACTTGTCGCTCTCTTCACACTATACAATCGGATATATTTTGAAAAAGTATCAAGCACAACAAAGACATACATAACACCACCCCTACCCTTTGGCAATGGGCCATACAGATCTACTGCTACTAAGTCAAATGGTTTCTCTACTTTAATATAGTTCAATTCCCCTTCTACCCTATAATTCACAACTTTAGATTTTTGACATATTTCACAAATTCTAAGTATTTTTCGTACACGCCTTTCCATATTTCTAAATATACAAGATTCTCTTAGTACACTCACACACTTTTTTGCCCCAAAATGCCCATACCTATAGTGACAGTCCCACACTATTTTTTCTATCAATCCCTCCGGTATGACTAACCTCCAATCCCTCTCTCTACCCTCTACTCTTTTAAATAAGCTCCCATTAAATACTTGAAAATATTGTCTATACCCATTTTCATCTAATTCCGACTCTACACTTGTCATAATTTTGTTTAATTTGCTATCTGCTCTTTGCATTATGTTTATGTCTTTTAATTCTTCCCCAAAAAGTTTATCTTCCCTGGACAATCTGTAAATCTCTATTTCCTTAATATCTATTTTATCCGTTCTATTTCTATCTGTGTTTACACGTGATAGTGTGTCTGGTATTTGGGTTTCTACCCCCTTAATATATTCCCAAGAGAAATTATACTCTTGGAGAGCTAACACCCACCTGGTTATCCGGCTGTGTGTGAGCTTACAGGTGTTCAAAAACGACAGAGTTTTATGGTCCGTCCTAATAATGGTGTTACTACCCAGCAGATAGGTCCTGAATTTCTTAACGGCAAACACGATGCTGAGAAGCTCCTTTTCGGTAGTTGTGTAGTTTCTTTCTGATGCTAGCAGCGTCCGACTGGTGAAAGCGATGGTATGGTGTTCTTTCGCATCGTCCTCCTGATATAGTTCGGCTCCTAATGCTACATTGCTAGCGTCCGTCTGTAAATAAAAACTATTATAGAAATTTGGGTGGTTCATCAAAATCATATTGGCGAACTTACTCTTAATTTCGCAGAATGCCTCCCTTTCGTTTTCCCCCCATCTCCATTGTCTGTTTTTCTGCAACACCGCGCTGAGACTTGCTGTAGTCTGGGTACAGTTTCGCTGGAACTTCCTGTAGAAATTACATAGACCAAGAAAACTTTGTAACTGTCTAATGTTTTTAGGCTCAGGAAATGTCATGATGGATTCCACTTTGTCTGGGTTAGCCCGGATTCCTGTAGGTGTTATTATAAACCCTAAAAAATGTATTTTGGTCTGTAAAAATTTAGATTTATCCCAATTTACGGTTAAACCTCCCTGGTATAACTTATCCAAAACATATTCCAAATGTTCTACATGCTCCTCGAATGTTCTGGAAGCTATCAGAATGTCGTCCACATATATGGTCAAGAAATCTTAATTGTGAGGTTGCAAAATTTCGTCAAGACACTTAATAAAACTAGGTACGCTGGTATTCAACCCAAACCGTAGGCGAGTAAATTGATAATTTTTACCGTTAAATAAAAAGGTGGTATAGCCTACTTGCGGCCACTTTGTGTTAGCGGTACCTGCCAATAACCTGCCATCAAGTCCAGCTGTTAGGAAGTTAATGTTGTAAATGTATTTGCCAGGATGCAGAAAATAATGATGAGCGTGGACTGTAATTTAATACATTTATTGATGTTTCGTTGTACACTTTAATTTGAATTGTAAGATTGGCTAAGTCTGGTACGCATTTTGAATTTTGAAAAACCACGTCGGGTAAAAAATGTTACATGGTAAATTGAGGCGCGAGTACGCAACACTCAAAGCTACATGAAAATGTTTTAGGGCCTAAGGCCTACATAAATTGTCGCGACAACAAGAAAAATGAAAAAATGACAGGGCCTAAGCAGCAAACACGATTACGTATGCCGCCCACGGACGTACGTTGCACTGTGTCTGAGCCTGTTCGCATCAAGCGTGAGGCCAGAGCATACAGATTAGCCAACCTTTGAATATGAAATTCCCACATTACTGTCCATAGCTGCCCGCAAAAAATCAAAAGATTTTTGAATACATTTTAATAATTTATTATAAGAAAACACAATGTACGTTCTTAATAATAGATAGCAACCTCAGTAAATTGTATTGAACATTGAGATTGAAATGTTAGATAACAGTTATAACATTAAACTGTTCAGAGATAAAACCTGAATAATAATGATAACAGTTGAACAGGCCACAGTTGGCTTACAAACTGATTTATACATGAGTATAAATGCAAGAATTAGCAATGTATTGCTAATATATATTGTATGTATACAATATAAGACAATATAAAACATGAATAATGAATAGTTTGACAATGTTTGATGATGAATAATCGGTGACTCATCACATGATGGGCCCGATAAAAATTGCAGATATTTTATGCAAGTCATGATTGACAGCCTAAACCAGTCAAGGCCAGTGGACTTATACATAATAGTATTGAGTGTAAAATGAATAGACAAAAATTATTACAAAATTATACATGTAAAAACATAGATTTAGCATAACGCTGTAATATAATAATTAAATGGTGCATGCTATACCTGACAGTTGCAGGAATGCACAATGAATTGACATGTGAAAACAGATTATACATTGTTGAATAATTACAAATACATAAGTGTAATGACATGTATGTCATAATTGAAAGCATGAATAATAATTGTGCAATACGTGATCACAAAATACAAATACAAAATATAAAAATATGTGCATGGCGCATGATTATAGACAGTAAATGCGGGTAAAATAATGTGTTTTACATAGATACAAAGTTATACATAATAAAATACAATAGAAATAGGTTTGGATAATTACAAATACATGAATACAAGGCACAATAGCATAAGTGACAAGTACAGCAAATGTGTTTATACAAAACTAGCTGAAGTACCCGTTCTACGCCCGGGTGGCGAGCATTTTTATTAGCACATATTTAATTATTTATTGGCATATATTAAATACATTTAATTATATATACATTTAATTACATATTGGCTATGAAATTTAATTATTGGGCGAAAACTCCTTTGTAGACCACATTTTTGGTGTAAACTCTGTGGTCTTTCTTTAAGTTGCCTTGTTGGTCAGTTCCTAAGACTTTTACCTTGACTTGCTGAAAGGACTTTGTTCTTGAAAATGCAACATAAAGTTGTCCATGACTGAATACTGGAGATGGCAAATAAATACCAACTGAATCCAGTGTTTGCCCTTGGCTTTTGTTGATGGTCATAGCAAAAGCAAGTCTAAATGGAAACTGTTTTCGTCTTAATGTAAAGGGAAGGTCAGGGTCACTGGGTGCAAGAATACTCTTGGAATAAATACCCTGGTACCTTTAAAAGATCCGGTCAGGATTTCACAGTCAATGACTTTTGACATCATTTGCTTGACGACCATTCTGGTGCCATTGCAAAGACCTCTTGTTGAGTCAAGGTTTCGTAGCAACATTACTACTGCACCAACTTTCAAGTTAAGTCTATGAGGAGGCATACCTCCAGGTGTTAAGCTGTTCAAAAACTCCATTGGATAGTTTGCTGCAGCCTCGGCATTTGCAGTGTCTTGCTGAATAGAATCTATGCTGGTATAGCATTTCAATTCAGATTGAATTCGTCTAAGGACATTTTCATTAAGGTCAAGTGACTCGTCGTTTTTTGGAGTCAGGATTGCACGGTTACCAATGCTGTCATCTCCTGATTGGATGACCTCAGGAAAGAGAGCATCAACAATACATCCATTTTCAATACAGACTGGAGGAATTTCGAAGATGCCTTCCATTAATCCAGGCTCTTGGAGTTTTCCATTCCTAAGTTTTAAAAGCCAATCGGAAAAGCCTCGGTGTTCTGATGGGACATTGTCCTCATTGGCACGCATGTTTTGGTCTAACTTTAGGACCTGAATATTTTTCCAACACTTACTATTCTTCATGCATGAAGAAAGTATTTCGGTTCTGCTGCCATGTGGAACAACAGGGAGAATTTGTCTAAAATCTCCACCGAAAAGAAAGACCGCACCTCCAAATGGGTTTTTAGAAGGAACTTTTGGATCTTCAGCTAAGAGTTCTTTATACAGTGTGTCAACTGCATTTACTCCATGTGCTGGGGCCATTGAAGCTTCATCCCAGATTATCACTTTGGCCTTTTCCAGTTCATTTGCCGTATTAGTCCCATGTCGAACATTACAGGTTGATGTTTCATTTATTGGAATAGGCAGCTTGAAACGACTGTGGGAAGTTCTGCCTCCCTCAAGCAAAGTTGCTGCTATGCCTTTAAATGCACATGGCAAGACTAATTCATTTTTGCTACACACATAGTGCATGATTGTGTTGTAAAGGAAGGTTTTACCACTTCCGCCAGGTCCATCAATAAAGAATAGACGTTTGGGTAAGTTAGGGTTTTCAATTGCTTCCCTGATTTTGTTGAAAGCCCTTCTTTGCCCTGGGTTGAGCATTTGAAACTTTTCTTCGAACATGGTTTTTTCGGCAATTGGATCGTAATATTTTCCAGAATGGATTGGCTCGTCATAGCTGCCAACTGGAAGTTCTAGGCCAAAATCTACCAACGACTTTCCATGTGTTCGAAGGAGAGATTCAATTTCTTTAAGCGTCAAATAGAGAGCTTTTTCTCCATCAGGAAAGCGTCTCTTATAGTCTTGCATAAGATTGTCCTTATGTCTGTCGAATAATGCTGCTGCATCCGACGGCTCACACATGATACAAATAAATGCAAACAACTGCATAAGTTGTACTGGCATTTGATGGGTTGCAGCTTCTGTTAGGCAAGTATCCCATTCTGAGTCATCATCAGTTAATCCCCTTGCAATGCATGCTTCTTGGAAAGTTGCAAAGGGGATAGGATTTCCTTCGACCATTCTTAGGTCCTCGAAAGATGTTGCTCCTCTAACATTGAGAAGGAGAATTCGGAAGAACCATTTTTCTCTATCCGTGGGAATTACGGCAAACATTCTGCCAATTGTAGTTTCATGTCCTCTAAGACGTGGTTTCCATTTAGAATTTTTGTCATCCCATGTATTGTGCGGAAATTTCAATATATAAATATTCTCGGGAATTAAGGTCTTCCTGATTAAGTTTAAACCAAGCCAGAAGTTTGGACTTGGTGGCTTTTTGCTGTACAGCTTCAGCTTCCTTGCCTGGTATAAAACATATTGTATGCTTGTCCTTAAGGTGGACATTTAATCTTTCCACATGATCAGTTTGGTGGTGCATTTTGTATTCCCTGAGCCTCCAGCATGCTTCAGGTGCACTCTCCAAGTAATTTTTTACTTCGTCCCATTCAATAGTAGCTTCCTGTTCTGTGGAAACAGTAACGAATTGAATATTTGCACAGTCAAGCCCCTTGTAAACGTATTTGAACAGGTATTTAACGCTTTGAATTGAGCTACAAATCTCTACGTTAATGTGGGCGTTGTATTTCAGAGACAGGTATGGGTTGTATGGCACCACCCATCTGTTATCCACTTTGTTTCCCCCAAGTTCAACAAAGTTACCATCATCTCGGCATTGGTATTTTGGGTAACCATTAACATTGCTGTTGGTCTCGGCACAGAAATCCTTTGGGAATTCTTTTGTGCATTTGCCGTTTTCCATACACGGTGTGTTTGGATTTAATGGACCACATGGGCCGTGTATCATACAGGATTTTACAATTTCATGTAGCCTCGGGTGGGCATCTTTATCAGGGAGGTCTGCACAGACAATTTTGTCAATTCTTTCATTCTCCCAGACTTTGTCTTCCGGGGCCATGAATAGCAATATGTGCCCATGTGGTAGACCACGTTTTTGGAACTCGATCACATGGAGCATAGCCCAAACACGTCCAAATCTATGGTGTTCGGTTAAGTCTTCAAGTAGCAATTTCAGTTTCAACTCAAACACTCTTGCTACTAAATCAGGCCGGTCGCATGGTTGCTGACAGGGAAGTAAGTTTTCCCTGATTTCCCTCTATTTAGTATTGCACGTGAATGTTAAATATAAGTCAGGTTTGCCAAATTTCCTGACCATGGCCATAGCATCTTGGTAATTTTGAGCCATATTTCTTGGACTCCCTTGGAAGGTTGAAGGCAATACAACTTTCATTCCAGGCAATATGTTAACGTCCTCAAAATTGTGGTTGTTCACAAATCGGTGAAGAACATCATAGTCTTCAGCTCTTACTGTGTTTTGATTTTTTCGAAACCAATTCAAACGGTTTGCCTCGGTCTTGCAATAGGCAACAACCACGAATTGGTGAGTCAGCTTTCCTGCATTGAGGAACTCGTTAAAGTTTCCATGACGAATGGCAAAATGGTATGAATACCATTGAAGCTGGGACACATTTCCTTGACCAACAGCTTTCTTCAGATCTGTGGTCCACCCTGAATCCCCATATAGGAAAAGCAAAGGGTAGCACATTGGGTCACAGAGTCTACTCAGGATGGATATATTTTGTAAAATTCCGCTTTTCGGATAAATTGTAATATCCCGATTTTCTGGGGGTGCACCATCTTCACTGTGAAAAACGGCAGCAATTTCTCCTCTGGCAGTGGGAGCGTTGGTTCTGCCGGGGAGCACATTATTTACTCTTTCTCTCAAGAAAGTCATGCTATATTCAATTTGCGTTCAGTTTTCCCGATTTGCCTTTAGCATTTCGTCTTGTTCAAATTTGAGCATGTTCTTGTATTCTCTAGAGAACGGATTGATATCTCCAAGAAGTTTTTGGAGGTTCTCCATTACGACACGAATGCATCCATTGTTTGCTTGATTGTTCATTCTTTCTGTCAAGGCTTGGCCCGAATCCAAAATGTACAGTTGGGCATACTTTGGTAAGTCACCTTGATTTGGGTGTAATGCAGATGTAGCGTGATAAATTTGCCCATGGATTCTGTAACAAAAAGGACCTGAACGTCTGGTCACTGATTAGTCAACTTGTGCTCCCATTGAGGCAAAGGCCGTTGCACTGTTGTAGGATCTTATGTTTTCCATGAAATTTTTGGAATTTGGATCAGATCCATTCATGTAATTTGTAATGAAGGGATGCATTCGTATTTCATCTAATGCAATGGTCCCTTTTTGTCAGAAATTTGACATTAATTCATTTTTGAAATGCGTGGCATTGCAAAATGGACATTTAGCATCCATTGGGCCAAGATAACTTTCTTCAATTTCGTCTTCATTGAAGTTTTTGGGAAGCAATGCGGTGTTGCGGGTTCGGACATATCTCTCAGACTCAGACGTCCTTTTTGATGTTGGCGTGCAACCCTTTGTCTTTCAGCGTTTGCCTCGTGCTCTTGTTGAAGTTGATTTTGTGGCATGTTTTCTCTGTGTTGCCGGTGACTTACAGCATTAGCTTCACATTCTGCTTGAAGCTGCTCTTCTGACATGGCCGCTCTACGGTGTCTTTGAGCTTCAGCATTACGTGCTTTTTTTGCTGCAATTTCTTTAGAAGTTGGTGGTTTCTGGCGTTTAGGAGGCATATTTGATCGTATTTCATTTCTTATTCATTGGTTGATCAGAAATACGTATAAACATAAATATCACAATTAAAACATATACAGAAATATAGGACAATTACAAAATATATAGACGTACCTGTATACAAAATTACAAAACATATCAACACAATCGCATAGTAAAAACTTTAAAAACTATAGGAACGGATAAATGTATACATTCGATGCCGGTAAATATCATTTGTTTATTTACTTGTTACTATGGTAACATAGCGATGACTGACACACTACCTACCGCGTTATGTTATACAGAAATATAGGACAATTACAAAATATATAGACGTACCTGTATACAAAATTACAAAACATATCAACACAATCGCATAGTAAAAACTATAGGAACGGATTCGATGCCAGTAAATATCATTTGTTTATTTACTTGTTACTATGGTAACATACCGATGACGGACACACTACCTAGCACGTTATATTATAGATGTAATGCACGTGTTGAACAATTGCAAGTAACACATAAATTCATAGAGTAATAAAATGGCACACATATTGTAAAGAGATCATTTGTGTGGGGTTTGAAAAAATTAATTATTTAGTGTTAATTGTGTTTAATATATGTCAAATTGTAACTTCTCTTATCATTTACGGGTAAACCGTATTTCGCTCTGTTGCATTCAAATGTTGCCACCTCGCCACCTGATTGGCGCACGGCTTTCTGCAGTGTTGACTCGGCTAGCGTTTTGCTTTGACGCCTTCACTTCAATAATTCTTAGTTGTTATTACAAATTAATTGAATCAAACATACAGAATTGCAGATTGAGAACATTTATTAACTCTTTAGAAGATTTCAATTACTTTATGATACATCAAATTCGTTTTCTGCACCGGCTATTACACTTGTTCGGTTGGTACTTGCTCAGTTTGTATACAATTCGTCTTTAACGCTAGTTTACAGTTATATATGGTTTTTCTCAGGGGTGTTAATAAGTCCTTTCGGCTACAGAAATATATACTTACGGCTAACACACACAAATTTATAACAATTCTTAATACTAGTTACATAAACAAATTAATATCTCATTATATTCAAGTAAGTAATTACCAATGAAAACTTGTAAAGAAATTTTGGGTTAGTTTTCGTTTGTCAAATTTATTTATCAAAAGGTTTGTCAATTATTTATTATATTTTACTTTCAATAATTATTAATCGATTAAAGTTTAAATAGTGATTTTAACAAAGCATTTAGTTCTGAATCGGAATAGTGATCAGTGAAGTGAAATAGTTATTTATTAATTCTGACCAAAAAATTGTGAATTCAATAATGGGATTATGTTTATACTCATCGATTTTCCTGCTGAAGATCCTGATGTCGTCTTCTTCTTCCGGATAATTCCTGAGATGTCGTCTTCTTATATTCTCCAGAAGTTTATTTCCCTCGTCTCGATGATTTTCCTCGCTGACTCAGGCCTCGTATTCCTTCGGTTATCGTCCGTCTTCTTCTATGATCGATGTCCCGATGATCTTCATTCGGTGTCCGTTGTCGTCTCTCTTCTTCACTGCGTCTTCCCGTCTTCTTCAGATAATTATGGTTGGTTGATAATTTTTTATTAAACAAAATTTTGCTCATTATTCCCTGGACTATTGTTATTATCTCCGTCTGGTTTAAATTAAGTTAAAATTTACTTTAATAATAAAATTTTAGTGCGAGAGCTGCTCGATCCACTCTCGGCGTTGGTCAATAATACAGTAATGAAAATCTAACGGTTTTTTGGCAATAAATTTCTGGTTGCTATGGTTACCTAATAAATTATGCTAATTTTCATTGGTCATTAACTTAAGTCATTGTTATGTTTTAACGTCTTTTTAAGTCTAATTTTACCAAAATACCTTCAAATGAAGTTTTCTATCTTATACTAATAGCTAGAGTTATTACATGAGTACCATTCTTCCTAATTTTTCATGATGATCATTTTGATATCCCTCATGCCCACTTTTGAATAGCTAATTACATTTTTACTATTTTCCATATTTATATTTTACTTATATTTTATTCAAAATTCGTTGTTATTCATATATTTTGGTACTAGGAATACTCACTTAATTGGTTTAACCATTTGGTATACTCTGCTTCAATTTTGGATTATTATTTGTTCTCAAAACTACTAAATTTATATTCAACAGTTAAGCCTAGAGCCTTGATTTTATTCTACTCCCATCTAACATTTCTTAATAACATATTTGGTAATTCTAATACAATTTTATAAACAAAACAAACAATAAACATCAGTATTTCTAACTCTAACTCTTATTATAAAAATATTCCTTGTCAGGTTCTAGCCTGAAATAACTTTTAACTACCTTTTCTGTTTTTTACTATTATCTTGCTTATCCTATAATTTACTACATTCTATGGTTTTTTGAACAATAATAAAACTCTTATAGTACTACTGTTAAACTGTGCCTTACTCGATATGTCTTATCTACTAATCCCTTCACTTAAATACAGTGTCTGTCCTTCTTAATTTACTATTCATTCTAATAACTTAATTATTACCTTATTTTATAATTCTGACATCCTATTACCTAAATTTATAATAGCACAATCAGTTTAATCTTACTTGCTAACATAAAGTTTATCAAAAATTGTTTAGCTGTTTATTATAGTCTGCTTATAAAATACTTTGTTCTATACCCTCACTGCACTTTTCCTTTCATAGAAGGTTTCTTTATTTATTATCACTATCACTTTTTCCCATTATATGCTATACCTAGCATTTCATCACTTATTTATTTTTACACACATTTTTAATTTACTCACTTGTTTATTCACACAATTTGTCTGATTATTTTATATCACTGTGTGATTATGGGTCATGAATAACTAGTTTACTTCCAAATCACTCTGATCACTTTTAGTAATTACTTAAATATTGCTTTTGTTTGGCTCAAAGCATCGTTTATTGGCTTTGACTATTATCATCACTATTAGTTTGGGTATGGTTAGTTTCTAACTCCCTACCTTATATTATATAAGTACATTCTTTTATCAACAAAATATACATGACATTATTACTTTCCATTAATCTTATTATCCTAGGTAAATCTCATATATTACAATTGTCAGTTCATTATTTAAATTACAATATAATGGTCATTATTTGGGATTATTTGATTGCACTTAGGTCTCGGCTGCTTCTTCATTGTCTCTTGGTTCCTTTGGTATTTATCCGATCTACTGTGTCAGGTCATTGTCAGTTTAATAGTCATTTGTCATTTTTTGGGTTACTGGGTTATTGGTCTCTAAGTTTATAAGTTTTTGCCTCTTATTCTTATCTTCAGCTTTTTATTTTATAATTAAATACAATTGGATCTTCACTACTTTATGTCATGTTACAATATTAACAAAAAATGTGCAAGAAAGATGCATACATGGTTTGTATAGCTGCAAAACCATGTGAATGTTATATAACAAAATTTATGACATAAGAACAAATACCACCAATGACATGACACATAACCCATTACCAATATCAAATATAAGTATGCAAAGGACATAGTATGTCTCACAAAATTATCAATATATAAATACAAGAATAGTCAAGTATACCACCATAACAATATAATAAGTATAAATATAATAACATAGTGCATGGTTGTACAATTACAAGTCACATGCGAATTTAGTGTATGATATACGCAATAATGCGATATTAACATAAAAATGTTTGTGATAATACATATCACCAATTGAAGTCGAATAAATTGTCAGACAATTAAGTAATGAAAGCTAGTGGCCAGGTGAAATATAGCATTGTGCTAAGTAATTATACTGACCTTGTGTCTAAGCCTCGTCCCACGCTGGCAGCAAACATAATTTGTGAATTGGTCTGCGAAAAGTGCCAACAGGCGTTCGAACGTCAACTACTCTGATTAAATTGTCTGGTCCGGGAAATGTGGCGGTAATTACCCCAAATTTCCATGCTAATGGGGGCAAAGTTATCCTCAATCAGCAAAACCAGGTCACCAATGGAAACATTTTCCTTTGTGAATTTCCATTTGTGACGTTGTTGCAGTTGGTGTAAGTAGTCGCGAGACCATGATTTCCAAATGACTTGGACAAACTTCTGGAGAAGTTGCCAACGTCCAAGACGAGAGATGGGAACGTGAAATAAGTCAGGATCGGGTATTGCCATTAATGGTGCGCAAATTAAAAAATGGCCAGGGGTAAGTGGCACTGGATCGTTTACATCCGATGAAACGGCAAATAATGGACGTGAGTTTAGACAGGCCTCTACCTGTGACAAAACCGTAGTAAACTCCTCAAAAGTGAGTATGGACTTGCCGACCACGTTGCGCAAATGATACTTTAAACTCTTTATACCGCTCTCCCAAAGACCACCAAAATGAGTTGACGAGGGCAGAATAAATGACCAATTAATACCATGAGAGGTCGTAAAGGATTGGATTGATGAGGTGGCATCCTTATTATGCCAAAGATTGTAAAGGTCATCCAAAAAATTGCGGGCCTTCCTAAAGTTCGTGCCATTATCAGAATATAACTGGCTGGGTATGCCCCTACGGGCCACGAAGCAACGTAAGGCAGCTATAAACGCATTGGCCGTAAGCTCGGAAACCAATTCCAAATGAATGGCCCTGGTGGCTAAGCAAATGAACAAAGACACGTAGGATTTTGACAGAGTCCTAGATCTCTGCCTGCCATGACGAATCATGAAGGGGCCACCATAATCAACTGCACAAAATAGAAATGGCCGCGAAGGAGTAACCCTAGGAGATGGCAAAATACCAAGCCTTTGAACCTGATGTTTGGTGTTAAATCTGAGACACTTGACGCATCTACGAATGATGGAACGAATGACTATCTTGGCGTTAATGATCCACCAGCGTTGACGAAGTGAATGATGGACAAGTTGAGCACCAGCGTGGAGGAGACGAATATGCTCGCACTCGATTATAAGGCGAGTGATGTGAGCCGATGGATGCAAGACAATAGGATGCTTATTGTCATAGGGTAGTTGCGACTGCTGTAAGCGTCCGCCGACACGTATGACGCCAAACTCATCAAGAAACGGGTCCAGAGAAGACAACTTACTCCTAATAGAGACAGAAGCCCCATTACGAAGGCAATTAAGCTCAGCGACGAAGTGAATGGACTGGGATTGCTATATGAAGAAATTAAGAGTAGAATAAATTTTGGCGGGGGTAAGAACACCCGAGATTTTCTCAGCCCTAAAAGGTCTAGTATTTTTGATGAATCGAAAGCAATAAGCGTACATGCGAGTCAGACGGTGCAATGAAGAAAAGTCCTTTGAAAGATCAATAGGTAGGGTAGAAATTAGAGAGAGTTTGGGGGTTTGTTTCTCCTCCGCAGAGCATTCAGGAAATGACAGATTAGAAGGTGAGAAAGGTGAAAAAGGATTGGGCTCAGAAGATTGAGACAGACAAGCGGGACCATGCCACCAAAGCGAACAATCGCGCAAAATGTCGGGGTGACATCCCCTAGAAATAATGTCAGCAGGAGTATGTTGTGAATTGATATGATGCCATGTGTAGGTTTCAGTGAGACGCTGAATCTCAGCAACACGATTAGCGACGTAGGTCTTCCACCTAGAAGACTGGGCATGAATCCAGTAGAGGGATACCATGGAGTCGGAGTACAGGTGAATGCTATTGACAAAGGAATGAAGAGCAGGGGTGACTTTGAATAGAAATCGCGATAACAACAAGCAAGCACAGAGTTCAATGCGGGGTAATGACACCTGTCGTAGTGGAGCCACGCGAGATTTGGAACACAAAAGGTGACAAGAGGCCGATGAATCATGATAAATGACTCTAACGTAAACACAACACCCATAGCCCTTTTCAGAAGCATCCGCAAAACCATGTAATTCAACTATCTTTGCCATGGACTTGCTGCGAATAGAGCGTGGGACAATAATTTTACCAATTAGATATAACTTATCGCACAATGAATGCCAATACAAACATAATTGCTCAGAAATTGGTACACCCAACCAAGATTGCACAGCCACAGTTGCTGCATAAACTGTTTATAAAGAAAAACAATTGGACCGACGAGTCCGAGTGGGTCGTAGATACCCGCAATAATCGACAGGATTTTCCTCTTAGAGATGCTTGACTCAACTGGAAATGACTTGATGTCAAACAAAAATGAATCTGTAGAGTTGTTCCAAAGAATGCCCAACGTACACACATTGCCTTGTTTGTTTAATGGGAGTGATAAATTATTACGATCTGTGACCACATTTGATTCATTTGATGCCCATTTGTGCAGAGTAAGGCCATATTGACTCAACAACGTGCCCAAGTCAGATTTCAACTTGGTCAGATTAGAAATGGTGTCGGCACCGGTTAAAAAATCATCAACATAAAAATCATTAATTATAGCTGAAGCAGCGTCAGGAAAAGAAGCTTCATGATCCTTACCAATCTGAATAAGGCAACGAGTGGCCAAAAATGAGGCACTAGCAGTACCGTATGTTACAGTTCGCAGTACAAAATGTTTAAACTGTTCAAGCGGAGAATTACGCCACAGAATACGTTGATAATGACAATCGTTATCAGACACTAGAATTTGTCGATACATCTTCTCGATGTCGGCGATCAGAACATAGTTGTGTATGCGAAATCGCAAAAGAATAGAAAAAGATCTTGTTGGACATTTGGGCCTACTAACAAAATATTGAGAGAAAGACCATTGGTAGTTTTGGCTGAGCCATCAAAAACGACGCGAAGTTTTGTCGTGGAACTAGAATGTTTAAAAACGGCATGGTGAGGCAAATAGTAGGTATTTGAAACCCTGGAATTAACAGAACAATCGTCGATTAGTGCCATGTGACCAAGATCCCTATATTCTTGAATAAAGTTTGCGTATTCACGCGCAAGCTCAGAATCACGCTTGAACCTGCGTTCTAAACTTAAAAATCTCACTTCAGCAGTAGCATAGGACTCACCCAACTGGGGATTATCAGACCCGAATGGTAATGAGACAACGAACGTACCCTCATCATTGCGATGAGTGGACTTAACAAAATGTTCCTCACAAACTGAATCGTTACTAAGGGGCGCATTATCAAGGATGGTTTCGGTCTCCCAAAATTTCTCAAGAGACGCTAAAATTTGACTGTCGTTGTTTCTTGCCAAGAACGAAACAGCAGGACCCTTAGAATGACAATGTTTGGGCAGATTGCCTGCTAGAATGTAGCCTAACTTTGTTTCTTGTATAATAGGAAAGTTAGGACCACGTACATATTTGTTAGCTAAAATCAAATCTAAATAAAACTGAGCTCCTAAAAGTATGTCTATATCAGCTGATATGTTGAAATGTGGGTCAGCAAGGAAAACATCTGGGATATTAAAATGATTTATGTCGAAAGATTGTGCTGGAAGTTTATGAGTCAATGCAGATAAGACTGCACACGTAGCGTCAAAGCTGAACCTTTGATAGCGAGAAACAATATGAACAGATGCCAAATTAGTGGCACAACATGTCGCATTATTAATACCTGTAATTGGTATATTAGATTCAGTCAAGTTAAGTTGCAATTTTTTAGCAAATGATTCAGTACAAAAGTTCACTTGTGACCCGGCATCTAACAAAATTCTTGCAAGCTGTCTGTTACCAGCACGGTCGATGACGAACACGACTGCTGTCGACAAGAGAACATTATTTGCTGATTGAAGCTTAAAGGAACAATAATTACTGCTGCTGGCAGAACCTTGTTTTGACACATTATTTATGTGCAGCAATGTATGGTGTCGTTTTGAACAGATCTTACATGATTGTTTGACCTTATAATTAGGTGAAAAATGATCTGGTCTTAAACAATTAGTGCAGCATTTATGGTTTAATATAAATTGCCCTCGTTCTGATATGCTTAATTCACGAAATTTGTCACACATATAAATTGGGTGACTGGCCTTGCAGCGTGGGCATAAATAATTGTTTGAAGTTGAATGATAACTTTTGAATGCAGTGCTGCCAGCAGAGTTTCGTAATTTATGTTTTCCAGACTTATTATTAAATTTTAAAGTCAGCTTGTTAAGCTGCTGTCCAGCGTCTATCGGTAATGTATTTTCTAATAATTGTCTACGTGCATTTAAAAACTGTGTAAAACTCTGAAAGTTAGGAAGATTATCGGGATCTATAGACTCCTTCCATAATTTAAACGTGGAATGGTCAAGTTTTGCTGACAATAGTTGTACAGTAATGAGTTCAAATGAATCCACTGACAATTGCATAGCTGCCAGCGAATTGACAGAAGACGTTATTGTATTTATAAATTCTGCTAAGCTCTGTACAGAGTCTTTGATTGTAGACTTTACTTCTAGTAAATTTTGAATATAATATTTCGCTAATATGAATTTGTTATCATATCTAGCGGACAGCAAACTTAACGCTATTGAATAGTTCTCATTACAAATAGGTAAGGCCTTAATTAGATCTAATGGCTCATTGTTGAGAGATGAATACAAATAATGTAGTTTTTGCACTGAAGTTAGATCAGATCTGGCATGTACCAAGTCCAGAAATATTGAATAAAAGTGCTGCCATTCTAAAATGTTGCCTGTGAAGCAGGGCAAACTTATAGGTTTTAATTGCATATTACTTGTTAATACTTGAGATTCAGTTTGAACGTTGAAAGTTTCTATTAATTGCAAGATGTTAGCTTCGGTTGAGTATAAAAATTCTTCAACCTCAATTCTGTCTTCTTGAGCAGCGTTTATAGCCTTAGAAATTAATTCAATTTCAGACTGTACCTCATCATATTTTGTTGCTAAACTCTTTAGACTTTCCAATCTAACAGTTAAAAAATGTTTAGTGTTACTGTTTTTATCAAAATGAATTATAGCAGAATTGATTCGCACTATGGCAGACTTTAAACCGCCTCTCTTTCTAACCAACACTTTTAGGCCTTCTTCCGCCATTCTACGCACCTGTTAGTGATGTCGTACCTTCTGAGAGATGTCCTGGAGCGTCGAGGCCTTGGAATAGATGGCAGACACATGCACGGACTGGATAGATGACTGCTCCATCTGGTGTGTAGGCGTTAACACATGGATGGTCTTGTAGTGGCGTTGTCACGAGGCTCAATGGCGACGAAAGAGATGCTGAATAACTCCCGACACGGTCGGATCAGCGAACAATCTGAATCACCCGTGATGGCCAGAAATTGAGGTGGAAACAATGATGAAAGCCGCTCTGGTATAAGTTGAAAGAAGGTAAAATGATGAATCCAGGCACGGAGCGACCAAAAAAATGTTAGGAAGTTAATGTTGTAAATGTATTTGCCAGGATGCAGAAAATAATGATGAGCGTGGACTGTAATTTAATACATTTATTGATGTTTCGTTGTACACTTTAATTTGAATTGTAAGATTGGCTAAGTCTGGTACGCATTTTGAATTTTGAAAAACCACGTCGGGTAAAAAATGTTACATGGTAAATTGAGGCGCGAGTACGCAACACTCAAAGCTACATGAAAATGTTTTAGGGCCTAGGCCTAAATAAATTGTCGCGACAACAAGAAAAATGAAAAAATGACAGGGCCTAAGCAGCAAACGCGATTACGTATGCCGCCCACGGACGTACGTTGCACTGTGTCTGAGCCTGTTCGCATCAAGCGTGAGGCCAGAGCATACAGATTAGCCAACCTTTGAATATGAAATTCCCACATTACTGTCCACCAGCGATGTCATATATTTTACCCCACTAAACTTCTGAAAATTTCTTCGATTGCTTCAGAGGACTCCCTATCAGGAATAATAATTTGGTTAATCTTTCTTGTGTCTAGACATAATCTAACTCTCCCGTCTTTCTTTATAACTACCACTAAAGGGTTGGAATAGGTCGACACTGATCTCTCTATAATACCCCCCTCTAACATCCTATCCAATTCTAACTGTACTGCTCAGCTCTTCGAATATGGTACCGGATAACTTCGTTGTACATACAGCGCATGCTCCCTCACCTTTAATTCACACTCATAACCTTTTGCCCTTCCTGGTTCCCCGGCAAACACTCCCTAAAACCCTCTACTACCCGCCACAATGCTTCACGTTGAGAACTCCCTAGTGCGCCACCCTCACCACAAAATTTAACCGCCCTATCCTCCCATATTCGCTCCTCACTCTCATCACTCACTCTCTCTCTGACATATATTCATACTAACCTCTGTGTCCCTATCTATGACCCTATTCGGTATAACCCATATCCCCAAAATCTTCACCGTATCTAATACCCACTCTAAATTAACCGTTATCTGCTTCCCTTCACTATTTAATTCTAAGACCCTCTTTTTAAAATTGAATTATCGCATTATTTTTGATCAGAAAATCATTACCCAATATTACTTCTAAGTTTAATCCCCCTTACTACTAAGAATGTATTTTCATAACTTTCCCCATTTATTACTATACTCAACTGGACTTGTGTGGTCACCCTTTTACTTCTAACACCCCATAATGCCGACAATGGTTACCCCCTCAACTGGCAAAGATGGAATGTTTTTATTATTTTCCCATAACTTATTTAATACATGTTCTGCTATTACTGATACTTCACTGCCTGTGTCTATTAGTGTCGTAACTGGCTTACCTTCAATTTCCAGCTTTACCTCCGTCAACCAGGCTTCCGGCCTCACCGTTCCCATTTCCTCTTCTTCATTAATTCTGTGGCCATATCTGTATGAATTGTGTGATTCCTGTATCTATCTCCATGGAAACCGCAGTCATCTATCGACAATGGCCGGGCCCTCCTCATCCATTGTCCTTCTCAGTTTTCCGCCCGCTCGGCTGTACCTCCTGGTGTATACTCTTTCCGCTCGACAGTTTCCCCCTCCATTTCTGGGTGTTTCTTCTCGATCCTCACTGGTTCTCTGATGTGGGTTTGTTATATCTCTGCTGCGTCCGGTTCTGATGACCTGGCCTCGCCTTCCTACATCTATAACAAAAAGTACGGTCCGCATAATTTTCCGTGGACACCACCACATTTCCACATCGGATGTCGTTTACTTGTTCTTGACCATGGTACGTAGTTCCCGTGTGTTGTCCTCCTCTTTGTGTGTAACTCCCTCCACTGCTCACATTGGGTTGGTGTGGACGTCTGCTGACTTCCTGGTCCCTAATATTCTGAAAAACATCCAACATTTTTTCTAATTCATTGATATTACTCACCTCTCTCGTCATCAGCGTGATCTGAACCTCTCTCGGTAAGTGTTTGCTGACATGGCGTACGAATGACTGAAATGGCAACGGTGGCTCTAAATATTTTGCCTTGTTGAAAGTCTCATTGTATATATACTGTAATGTTACTGTTATTTCTCCAAAATTCCCTGTTCCCATTATTTGACTGCGCAATATCTCTTGCTCCTCTTCTGACCAATATTTATTACGGAACGCTGTTTCAAAATTTTCATATCTCCCCCATTCATTTCTATGTAGTTCCGCCCATATCTCAGAATTGCCCTTAAAACATTTAAAAAATTTTATAAGTTTTACCTCCCAACTACTACCGTTAAACTGATTAAACTCCCGTACTCTGTTTAAAAACTCCATTGGATGTACTCTACGGTTCTCACTACAAAAGGTTTCAAGTTCTATTTCATTATTAACGTCTCGCGTAATTACTACTCGTTCGGTAATATTGTTTAACTTCTGGTTTATTGCTACACTCAATTCATCTTTAACACTACTAATGCTCTGCTCAATTACTCTTAATTTATTATCATATTTATTTTCATTTTGAAGGTTATGTTTATTCATAACCCCTATACTCTCTTGCAAAGATTGTTTACACACATTTTCTACCTCCACTATTTTAATTTTTATGTCATCATTATTTTCATTAATCTTATTATACATTTACTTTCTATCTCTACACACTGTTCTTTAACTTGAGTTTTAATTTGGTCTGTCATTTGTTCATTTGCATCATTTTATTTTACTTTCAATATTTTCTTTTATATCATATATTTGGTTTGTCAATTTTTCGGTCGTTCTATCATCTATTTCATTGATTTTAATATCTATATTCTTTATTGAATTACAGTATCTAGCTTGGTATCTAACTCATTAAACTTATTGCAAACTCTTCATTGGTATTTTCACAACGCTTATTGATTTCATAAATATTGTTTTTTAATTCATGGAATTTTACATTCATCAAATCTAGTGTCAAAACTACTCTTCTGTTCATCAAATTTGGCTTTAAAATTACTATTTTGAAAGTCAAATTTTACGTTAATATTACTACTCAGCTTATCGGACATTGTTCTCATAAAATTATATATATCGTCCAGTGACAACTCTTTTACTTTACTTATTACAGAGTAGATTCTGCTTTTGCTTCACTCATTATTACCGATTGCGTCAAATTATTTTCGTCTATCAGGCTTGAAGTTGTCTCCATTCCTGAATCATTTATTATTATCTGATTCATTTAAAACGCTTTCTTTGACCACATTAGGGTCTGGATGAATTTCTCCCTCCCCCGTGGCAGTTACATCAATCATACTAACTTTATCTCCATATTCCATTTTGATCTTATTTATGAGTTTTGCTCTACATAAAAATTCAAACTTAAATATTTTCAGTATATATCAAATATAGTATAAACTAAGTATCACTTAACTACACCTTAACATCATTTATACGTAATTAGTACGCATTACCACTTAACCTCCAAATGATGCTTTACCCACAAGTAAGTGTGGTTTGTACAAAATTTAATTTATAAAAACTGTCCAAGTTTGAACGCCAAATGTAATCGTTCAAACCCACTTTACCACATTTTAATTAATAATCAGACTCATCACTTACCTTCTCTGGGTCCCAAGGTCCTTCACACGAACTCATTGATTTATAAATGTGATTTAGGGTTTGCGTCATTAATATACTTGACTCTCATGTTTGTTAATATCTCAGTTTTATTTAACATTTCTTTGTATTCTCTTTTTTTATTTCTTACTTTCTATTTCATTTTTAGAACAATTACTGATTCTGATGTATCATTGCAAAATTAATATATTTACTACTATAATGATATTAAATATTAAGAGAAATATTTCTTTTTTTTTTATAAGACAACCCAGTACCCGCTCACTCTCTCACTCACATATTTTACCCCCTTAAAAACGAGAGATCTCTTTGCCCATTATAACTTTTCATTTTATTGAATATAATTGAAAGTGTATGTTTACTTCCTGTCATCGCCTCAAGTCCGTGTTGAAATCACTACCGGTTTTTTGTTCACTTGGTGGTTCTGAAATACTCTCTCACTAGTTAAATTTTGCTCACTGGTCGTAGTCTGATGTTGCACTGACATTTGAATACTGTATTACATTTTTCCTGTAGTTTAGTCACATTAAATTGGAATTTTTGGCTCACGACCCTTTGTGTTCACCCGGCCGGATGGATGTTTTTTAGTCGACTGCCTTGTTCTCTGCGCACACAGCACTGAGGAATGTATCATACGTGACCAGACGCCTGAGAAAGTTGGCCGATGTGTGCGCGCATGAGGGTGAACGCGCTCCCTTGCTGACAATTTTACATTCCTGTAACGAGCCATACCAGTCTCGAAGATATACTCTATTCACCATATACTCTTCGTTAAATAAAAATGGAAAATATTAAAATTGCAAACTCTCATAGGTTTGTACCCATTACAAGAAGAAGAAGAAGAAGAAGAAGAAGAAGAAGAAGAAGAAGAAGAAGAAGAAGAAGAAGTCATTGTGTCATGTTGTGCTCCCAGACATTTTGTTTAAGAGCCTTGAAGTACACCATTAAAATAACAAACTTGAATCCATCACCACCAGCCAACTTGCCAGTTAATTAACTTCTTTTTCTTTTTCTTCTCTTCCTTCAGCTCTTACATCACCATCATTATCATTTTCTGCTTCATCTCCACTTTAGGAATTAGGCAATTTTCCTGTTCCCCCACCCTCTTTAATTGCATCTTGGTCTACTTGCATCTCTCTTTCCCCTCAGTTTCTGTCTTTTAACAATTCCAAGTAACTTTTCAACTGCTCCTTATGTTGTTCCAGCTATGTTCATTTTGCTTTATTCTGTAGTTGATACTGTAAACGCTGAATTTTATATTCATTATAATGCCTTCATTTCATATTCATCTTCTTGTATACACTCTTTATTCTACCTTAGGATTTAAGAGGTCAAATTATGAAGTGCCCATATTCCCAGTTCAAACTGGTAACAGCTGTTGGCAGCAATCACTTCACTGTTAATAATACCAGCAAACTCAGTTTGTGGAATTTAAGTGTAGGACTGACAAGTATTGGATCTACCAGTAGTTCAGCATGTCAAACAGTAGTGTGCCGGTAATTGCCGGCCGTTGAATATTCAAGAATGTTTAATTGTAGAATAACGCCGGTTAGTCGGAGCGACCTTTGTTCTGCAGTGTAAGTGAACGGCAGAGAGTACGGTTGCGCGCGCAACTGCAGTGAGGGGTGGCTTTGCTCTGCCTGTGAAGGCAGTCCGAATTCATCGCCCAGCTAAGAAATACATCGGTCGCTCTCTCTTCGAACAATTACGGCGTAGTTTGTATCCGTCTTCATGGCTTGCTGAAGCATAAATGACTCCCGGTAAGAATTGCATTATTTTATGTCTCATAAGTAGTTCATATTAAATGGATGATTAATAACTAGGTGTATGCAACCGTAAATAAAATACGTAATTAGGTGTGTGTGTGCGACCCGACAAGTTCTATATTAAGAGAAAACTCATTGTTCAGCAAATTACTTAATGTTCAGTATATAGCTCATGTTCCGTTATTATTACTAGAATAGTGTGAGAGGTATTGCAATTGTCATTGTCATGATAAAGGTGTACAACATTAAAAATCAATGACTAAAAGTTAGTGCGTACTCAGGGAATGTGCTGTCCATGCATGCAGCAAACTGTCGGGGAGCTATTTAATTAACTGTACAGTAGAGAGTTTCTGTGTGTGAACTTCCTTAGATGAAATTTTATTAATGTTAAAACATTCTTAATGCTGTGAGTGCCGTGCAGTTGAATTTTTTTGGTCAAATAATGATTATTGGTCACCACGTGGCGCATAACCTTAATTTATGTTCAAGCATGTAGACAGGCTGCTGATGACTTTTATATTACGCCACGTTTAATAATGTCTGTTCATTATTCAATTTACTTATTCCAGGGCTGATTTTCTACCCTTTAAGCTGGTTGCAAAAACTTTATTTATGAAATTGTGCATTTATTGAGAGTTAGTTGGAGGCCCGTTCTGAGGTTAATTACCTGAACTCGGGTGTATATTTTTGGTGAACATTTCTCTAATTTATATGAATTAACAGGGTTCTTGAATTAAGCCAGAGATTTGGCCTTGCTGATCGCCGAACACCTGCATCAGTCATGGACCATTAAACAAAATCATGTCCGAAGAGGGAGCTGGTGACTCGTTCTCGATGTAGCACTTGCCAGCAGTACTAAGGTGATATTCACACTTTTATTTTCCTTTTTGGGGCCGGGCCGGCAGTGCGCCTGTTTTACTTTAAATATCTTTGAAGCCATGTGACCATGTGTCCAGACTGTCTGCTAGAAAGGGGAGCAGCTGATCATGACTTTGAACATTATAAGTTAAATTCAAGAACACTTTTTTTATAACTGATTTATATAACACTAAGTGCACTGCTTGTAATTGTGTGCTGCACTGGGGGAACGTGCCAGATATTTTTTTTACACTTGGACATTTTACAGTTTGCATCTCATTATCATTTAACTCTTTACAAAATTTATAGAACAGGTTAGTAGCTCTGTTCCGGCGGGAACAGGAATGAATAAATATTAACTTCACTATGGGTTTAACATCTAAGGGCTGGGGGTTTTCCTTTGTTGTTTTTGGGCCGTTTTCTGGGGTTTAAAAGGGGACTTAGTTTTTCTCTGACACATGTTGGTGCAACCTCAGGCAGGTTGGAGGCCTGTCAAACTTTGTCAACTACATGCTGGCGCGCTGCCATAGCTGCTAGGACACAACCACCTTATTGTATTTTTTCATTTTAATTATATTTATAGAGCCATTCGGGGTTAATAGAATATAATTTGTTTTTTTTTCTGGACATATATTAGTTGATTTTGCTCCTTACAAAAGGGCTATACCGATTGTTTTTCTTAACTGGCAAAACACATATTGATTAACTTTCACTTGTGGTATCTGCTGTTTAATTTTCTTTAACTATAAAACATATACTCATTATTTTTTTGTAAAACATATATTGTCTAAATTTTTCTGAAATTGTAAAGCCTCGAGTGATTAATTTCTGATTGTTAAAGTACATATGGATTTTTAAATCCTTCGGAATTTGTGAAGTAAAGTAACCGTTTAGAATTGTATAACAACCGTTTGAAATCAGGTGATGTAGTTCTGTAAATTTTTATTTAATGCTGTGAAAGGAACTTAAGGTTCATACGCTCATGATGGGTCATTGATCAGTGGAATGCTATACAAATGGGCGGTCCGGTTTTATTTATGCGTTATGAGTTTTTATCATCCTTCCTGGGGGTTCTGGCTTTTATATAATTCTACATAAATGGGTTGTTGATGAGCGAACATTTTATCACTGCTGGGTTCTGAATATTGTAGTTACACTGCCGGCAAGGCGGGTGCATTCCAGGGGCATTCGTGTTATAATTAATGTAATTGTGAGTCTATGTGCCTTATGTTTCTGTGTGTGTTGTTATGTTTGTCCGTGTCTAGCTAGTCACAAGATGGGGGAGAACTTTATATTTATATATATATATATATTTACTGAATTTATACACACTTGTTATGATATACACATGTTGTTTTTCTTTAATACTGTTAAAGCAGGGCTTAAATTATTCGTGATATTTATGATTCATGGGGGGGATAACTATGTCATAGAGTTGGACTGCATGTATGAATTCTCGGCATAAAATAAAATTGTTATTGTTATATTACAGCTGAGTTTCATTGCAAGTCCCGTCATACTGGACCCGGCACAATTTTTGCTTCTCTAGGCTCCGGCCTAGTCCTAATTGACTTGTGACTTCTCTTTCAAAAAAAATATATTAAAATAAAATAAGTTGTTTGATACTCATACACAAAAAGGGACATAAAAGGAAAGAGGGGTCTCAGTAGTATCAGTCGTCTGCCAAACAAAAGAACATTACCGACTTTTTTCACCAATAAAATGTGATTCTTGTTTTTTATTACACTATTGCTGGACTGTACATATTATCATTTGTAACAATTCAATTTTCTAAGCAAATAAATTCGTCTCAGTTCGGACGCCAATTGTAACATACTTTTCTTTACTTTATTATTATTGCACAAATATTACAATTTACTTCTTTTTTTACCTTAGGTTCTCCTCCAGGGTTCTATAGACGAAACTGTTGCAGAAATGATTATTTGGGTTTGAATGACGAATACATTCGCATTCTCTGTTGAAATCTTCCCCATGTCTTCCTCCAATATCAAGTCTTGATGAAGGTCACCTATTGCCATGTATTTTGTTTTATTCATATTTACCTTTAGTCCCCATTTCTGATATTCATGTATTAATTTTCTAGTCGTGTACTCTATTTCTTCAAAATCTTGAGCCAAAAGTAATTGGTCATCAGCAAACTGTAATGAATAAGCTGTATCATCATTAAGTGGAAGTCTCATGTTCCTGGACATTTTTTTCCAAGTCTCTATTGCTTTCTCCGTACAAATTTTGAAAGCGTGAGTGATAGACAACATCCCTGGCATAAACCTTTAGTCAATTGAAACCCTGGTGACAAATTCTTTCCTATTTTTATTCTCGATATTGAATTGTTATAGAAATTTTGTATAGTTTTTATGATAATGGTGATGATACTAGTTGCTCTTAAACCTCTCCACAGATTGGCTAACGTTACATTGTCATAGGCTTTTTGAATGTCAATAAAAACTAAATGAAGAGGTTGTGATCGAACTGTTTTCTTTTCAATTATTTGATGTATGGAGAAAATATGATCTATAGTTGATCTACCAACTTTGAAACCTGCTTGTTCTTCAGCCCTCATTACCTTATATCCAGCTTCTAAAAAATGTTTAAGTATTCTTCCATAAAGCCTACTTAGTGTGCTAGTAACTGTTATGCCTCTATAATTTTTGCAATCATCTTTGCTTCCCTTCTTGTGTATTGTAGAAATGTATCCCACCTTCCAATCTGATAGTACCTCTTCTCCATTCAGACATTTTTCAAAAAGATTTCTTAATAATTCATATAATTTATTTGTACCATTTTTTCAATAACTCTGCGCGAACATCTCCAATTCCATCTGCTCTTCCATTCTTTAGAGATTTTACAGCTTCTTTTACAATATTTATATCCAAGAGAATATAATCATCTGTTATTTCTCCTAAATTCCCTTCAATGTCTTCCAAATATACTTCTCTACTCTCTACCAATAGCTATTTGAAATAATTTTCCCAAGACTGTAGTGAGATGTATCTGAATTTCCCTGGAACTTGTTCTTAAATTGTTTAATATTTTTCAGGATTCTGTATTTCGTTTCTTCCAATGAAGTTTTCTACCTTTTGGCATGATTGTTCCCAGCTTTTATTTTTTGCTTCTGTCGCCTTCTTCCTAACTTTAACCTTCTGTCTTCTAAGTTCAATTTTATCTTGAATATCTTTAGTATTCAACCATTTGAGATATGCATATTTTTTCCTTTGCACATCCTTTTCTATTTCCTCATTCGAATAATAAAATGGTTTTTTCTATGACATTTACTTTCCTCTTCTAACGCTTCTTTATCTGCCTCATGTACCTTGTTCAAAAGACATTGGTATTGAATTTATGTACCATTGACATCAGCTTCAGTTAGTTTCTCATCCAGTCTCTTTCTATACAAATATACAGTACTTTCATTTTAAAAACTGTTAAGATTATACTTCAGGGTATTTATTTTAATTTGGGTAATATCCTCATCATTAATTTGTTTTACTCTAGTATCTACTGCTCTAAAAGGAAATACATTTTTTGAGTTCACCAGAAAATGATCACTGAGCATTACTCCTCTGAATTATCTGACATCTTTTACTTTTAATTTTGTTTGCTGCCGAACTATTATGGAGTCTATAATTGACTTCAGCTATAATGTGTCCTGATTCCATATATATTTGTGTATTTCTTTATGCTGATAAAAGCAAATCTCAACCAATCTGTTTCCATTGTCATTTATAACATCTTCTCTAAAAGATCCTATGATTTGACTGTCCATTTATTTTCCAGTTCTACCCTTAAAATCTCCAGCTATGATAACTTCTCTTGTGCTTCCACTTTCCTCTATTATAACACTTAGTTTACTGAAAAAGACATCTTTTATATACAATTTTTCATCTTCACTAATTGCAAATACACCTATTATTGTACTTTTGTATCCATGCAGGTTAATATTAAGTTTTATCAAATTTAATTTTCATCAATGGGTTCCCAGTCAATTACATATCCAGAAATGTAGCTGGGGGGGGGGGGGCAGCCACCCCAGGCGGCATAGCCAGGAGAGCAGCAAGGTGAGCATAGACTTGAAAAAATTGTTTTCAGTTTATAAAACTACAAAAAACTTGTTTCTTTGATATGACTATTCCTTAAGAACTATAGGAATATAAGATTTTCTTAATGTAAAATTAAGAACTACAACAAGTTCCAAAGAGTTTATGAAGTCTTTTATTCAAGGAAAATCGAACTCTGAGTGTCGAAATATTACAATTAACAAGGAATCAACTTGCGATCATAAAATGGATGGTATTAGCAATGAGGCAGTTGATAAATACAGTAGAGTTAAGGACGTGAGTACTTTAAACTGTGAAAGTGTCAAAGTACACTTACAAGATTCAGTTGGTTCTAGTACCATGGTTGATGCTGCATCGTGCAGTCTTGAAAACAGAACAGGCGACAAAGGACAGAACATTACTAGCAACAATGTAGACTGTGTTCCCAGTGCTGCTCTACTAGGCTTGGTCAAGCGAGAAATCTCAATCCTTCCGAGATATAATGGTGAATAGAGGAACAAGTCAGTTGCAGAACAAAGACAGCTATTTTCCTGAAGATGAAGTCGGACAATCCTTAAACAAGTATTGGTTTGATAAAACCTTGCAAAATGAGCCAGAGTAGGTATGTAGTGAAGGAGTGTCAGTATAACAAAAAGGATAAGAAGAAGCGCACGATGCCAGGGGAGTATGGAGGTGATTCTGCATTAACCATTCAGGAAGAAATGCGACGTTCTCTAATAGAAATTTGGACAAACTGTCAGTTGAAATTTTAAAAAGTTTCTCTAACATAAAAGAGTTAGAAACCCCCTTTGGGTTCCCCTGTAAATTTGAGGTATACGTAAATGATGGGGATATACATTTTAAGGAACAGTTTATAAAATATTTTGTCCCAAATCAATATTCAGTGCACAGTGCTTCCAAAACTGTATTCACATGACCTAAACAGTGAAGAATTGTACAGTGACTTGAAAGACGTCATATGAGGGAAAAAGTGAACGGAGAACAAAAAGACTTAACACCTCAGGGACTGCTTACAATACAGTTCTTCAATGAGATTAGAAGCCTAAGAAACACTAGCAACAGCTTTAAAAATTTTTCTTACTTTACCAGTCTCTGTGTCTTCTTGTGAAAGATCGTTTAGTAAGCTCAAATTGATTAAATCGTACCTACGATCAACAATATCTCAAGACAGGGTATCAAATCTAGCGATACTTTCAATTGAAAATGACATTGCTTCGTCTTTAGATTATAGTGATCTAATAACCTACTTTGCAGCAATTAAGACCAGGAAAATTTCATTTTAAATGTCTCATTTTAAATATTTATTAAATATTAAAAATAAATATTAGTGTTTATTAATAGAATACGGATTCTTTGTTTAACTTTATGGTGTTTTAGGATATTGTTTTGACTATGCATTGTTTATTATAACATTTTTATGTTATAAATTTTTTATTTACTGCGTTTTTTATAATCTATATTTGTTAATAATAAATGTATACAAACTGAATACCAGTAATATTATAATATGTAATTTCTTAATTTTGACTTAACAAATATTGTGAAGACGTTTGCTAGACGTGCTTTCATTCAAAAATCTATACATTTGCATTTATTAAGTACTTTGTTTACTTGATGAGCCTTAATTTTTGCTCTTTTGTTGCCCTTTAATTGTGAAGGTGAGACGGCCGACGATCTCCTTGCCCCGGGCGCCAAAAAGCCTAGCTACGCCACTGTACATATCTCTTCAGTTTGTTTTTCATAAGCACAGATACTAATGATAATGTGATGTATTTATAATATACACACACTTATTGTTTACTAATGGTACCTATAATCTCAATTTGCAGCCACAATATATTAAAACATTCACTATTTACAAAAACGAATTCGCAGACATTGATTAATGAACTTGATATGCACGTCGTTGTCCAAAGTTTCTGGAGAACTGATCTTGTTACAGAGTGTTCATGTTTACATTCCATTCTATACATTGTATCAGCTGACTACTGAATGTTGATTTTCATTTTGCCACAATATTTCAAATGTGATACGATTTTTTGAAGTCTGTCATGATGTTCAATAGATTTTCATAGGCCTCTTCTTTTACATGTTTGTATATTCAGTATTGTTCATATATATTAGATTTTATTTCATCACTGCATGTTTTCAATACGGTTAAATGTTGCACAGATACTCCTCTTTTAGCTCCATGATCCTTAGGTACACCACTGTAGAAATATATATAGGGGTCATATATTTCCACATCATTCCCACTTTTTTTTTGTTTCAGACTTTATCGAAGCTTCTATTTTCAAATTTGTTAATAACTTCCACTGCTTTTTTCCTTAAACCTTGTACATTCCATACTCCAATTCTCATAATTGTATAAATTATATAATAAACTATATAATTGTAAATTAAATTGTATACTCTTGTAAATTATAAAGAGTCTAAAATGGCAACAAAATGTAAATCAGATAAAAATAAGTGTATTTAAACAATGTAGTGAACACAAAAAAGCCACGTTACAGGCAAAATTTAAAAACATTATAGTATAAAACTGAACCAAAAGCCAAAGATGGTAGTGTTCCCAACAACAGTTTATTCTAGAAAAGACACCAACACTCTTGTTTACTATCTGATCAGTTAACATCAAAGCCAAAGGAGTGAGGTATTAATTAATTGTTAAAATAAATTATAAATATTTGAAATTAGTTCAAAATAAATAAGAAGTCATAGTGAATAATAGGCCTAATAAATTTTAAAAAGTGAAAAGAAAATAAGTTAAAAAAAATGGTTAACATTATACGAAGAGAATAATTTTCAATACAAACTAGAACTACCAACTACAATGGAAAAAATAATGAGAAATAAATAACTCAGTGACTTTACAAAATACATACCAGGTAAAGAGCAGTACACTATTATATTTAAAACACATTCAATCGAGATAACCAGATACCCTTAAATACTAAATATAATTGTCTTGATTGTTCATCTCTTCTTTCACAGCACTATCACTTTACTAAAAATGAACTTTATCTTGTGAAAACTTACTTTTTTCGTCGGACGAGTTTCGGCGTATGTATCCGCCTTGTTACTTGCTGTGTGGCGTTTCTGTACTAATTGATGGAATATGCTTTATCTGCGGTATTATAGTTGTCTTGATTGTTCATCTCTTCTTTCACAGCACGTCCTTCCACACAAAAACCGTTACGAAATGATGGCAGTCTGACTAAAAGCTGAAGAAGGCGGATACATATGCCGAAACGCGTCCGACGAAAAAAGTAAGTTTTCACAAGATAAAGTTCATTTTTAGTAAAGTAAATATAATTATATCACTACTGACTCAGAACACTAAGTTTTTTATTGGTAAAAACATAAAAGTTTTACCTTAGAGCCTGAACCAATTTTCGGTTATTATACGCTTCATCAGAGGCTGCCACTGAGCACTGTCCGTCTTGTACTTGGCGAAAACTGGTTCAGGCTATAAGGTAAAACTTTTACGTTTTTACCTATAAAAAACTTTGTGTCCCGAGTCGGTAGTGATATAAATATATTTAGTTAATCAATGGACACGTCATGGACAATGAAATCCAAGAACTTAGACAGGGACGGCCTTAAGGACGGGCCAACCGGGCCATGGCCCGGGCGTAGATTTTTAGAGGGCGCCAAAATAATGGATAAAAAAATCAAGTTTTTCTTTTCTTTATAATTGTTAATAAATGAAGTTGTTCTCTCAAGCAGGTTAAACAGTTTACTCTATTATCAATTAATGCCACTGTTTGGTACATAATAAGACAAAGCGGTATTATTTGACATATTCTGACATTCACGCTCAGCCACAAAACGGCGACAAGATAGGCAAGACAAGACAGCGCTTCGCTCACTGACCGGTGCAACGCCCCGAAACAGATCGTATAAATTCGGTAATCTTCAGCAGCTCCCCCGCATCCTCTACGCTAACATCGTACCTTTCATGCTTCATCCTTCATTTGTTTCAGTTGTTTCTTTTGTTGTGACTTGTCATCACCGTGCAACTGCCAGTGGTGCGAATGCTGCCAGAGCTGTTGGGATGCGCATCATGAGGCGTCCCAATAGTTTTGTAGTTCCGAGCCTCCGGAAGGGGCTCCTGCCTAGTGGTCATGTCCAGACGGAATATTAATTATTAGTAGCCGCTACAACGGCATGCTCGTACTAGGCCGTTCTAGTACAGTAATTGCCAAGGCCGTTTCCAAGAATCACCTGGACGTGGTCGGTACTTGCCAAGGCCAGCTATGCGTGGGTATGCCTGGGTCCTCGTAGCTCGGACGTAAAATTTACGAGCAAGCCACCGCACGGTGTCATCCAAGGAGCGGACACCGATTCCGCTTCTCAAAAGTCGAGAGGTCAAGAAAGTCATGCTATATTCAATTGGCGTTCGGTTTTCCCGATTTGCCTTTAGCATTTTGTCTTGTTCAAATTTGAGCATGTTCTTGTATTCTCTAGAGAACGGATTGATATCTCCAAGAAGTTTTTGGAGGTTCTCCATTACGACACGAATGCATCCATTGTTTGCTTGATTGTTCATTCTTTCTGTCAAGGCTTGGCCCGAATCCAAAATGTACAGTTGGGCATACTTTGGTAATTCACCTTGATTTGGGTGTAATGCAGATGTAGCGTGATAAATTTGCCCATGGATTCTGTAACAAAAAGGACCTGAACATCTGGTCACTGATTAGTCAACTTATGCTCCCATTGAGGCAAAGGCCATTGCACTGTTGTAGGATCTTATGTTTTCCATGAAATTTTTGGAATTTGGATTAGATCCATTCATGTAATTTGTAATGAAGGGATGCATTCGTATTTCATCTAATGCAATGGTCCCTTTTTGTCAGAAATTTGACATTAATTCATTTTTGAAATGCGTGGCATTGCAAAATGGACATTTAGCGTCCATTGGGCCAAGATAACTTTCTTCAATTTCGTCTTCATTGAAGTTTTCGGGAAGCAAAGCGGTGTTGCGGGTTCGGACATATCTACTCAGACGTCCTTTTTGATGTTGGCGTGCAACCCTTTGTCTTTCAGCGTTTGCCTCGTGCTCTTGTTGAAGTTGATTTTGTGGCATGTTTTCTCTGTGTTGCCGGTGACTTACAGCATTAGCTTCACATTCTGCTTGAAGCTGCTCTTCTGACATGGCCGCTTTACGGCGTCTTTGAGCTTCAGCATTACGTGCTTTTTTTGCTGCAATTTCTTCAGAAGTTGGTGGTTTCTGGCGTTTAGGAGGCATATTTGATCGTATTTCATTACTTATTCATTGGTTCATCAGAAATACGTATAAACATAAATATCACAATTAAAACATATACAGAAATATAGGACAATTACAAAATATATAGACGTACCTGTATACAAAATTACAAAACATATCAACACAATCGCATAGTAAAAACTTTAAAAACTATAGGAACGGATAAATGTATACATTCGATGCTGGTCATCCAAGGAGCGGACACCGATTCCGCTTCTCAAAAGTCGAGAGGGGAACCGATAGGGGGCTTTGGCTGCTAGCCGAAGACCTCTATCGAGGACGCTTTGGAACCTTCTTTTATGAATGGCTGCAAAGTAACCCCAGAAGGGAATGGCATAGGTAATGATCGGCAACAGGTACGCGTTGACAGTCAATTTACCTAGCTTGCGGGTCATAGCCTTGTTGACAAGTAATGGAAACACTTGCACCAGACGAGCGGACGCTCTATTTCGCATCGTCTCTGCGTGGGCACGCCAGGTGAGCCGACGATCTAGGTGGCCACGAGGTACTTAACTTCTCTCGACCAGGGGAGGTACGTTCAACCGAGTCTCACTCATCCTTGTGGTTCTTTCAGGCTCTTTGAGAATAGCACCGCGGAGCTCTTGGTATCATTGACGGGATTTTCCAGCTTTCTATCCACGTCGTATATTGTAACGCAACAGAAATGCTAGCATCCGTGTTACATAAAAACAAGGTTAACAGAATAATAAACAAGTCAATATCTAACCCCATGATAGAACAAAGATCTAATAATTACATTTATAATTATAGATAAAGGTAAATAAGGATGCAAGGTAGTATTAACAAGAATAAACGAACCTGTAAGGTAGATAATAGTTGATGATATATGTTCAGTGAAGAGCAAACAAAAAATGAAACAATAATTACTTTATAGTAATAGCAAATAAGAATTTTGAGTTAAGAGATATTATTTTGTGACAACAAATATTATGATAAAGTTTATGTTATGTTATACCAAATATGTGTTGAGTTAATGAAAGATAATGCAACAAGATGTATTATTCAATGACTGTTGTAGAATGAAGTGTGAAGCAGCTAATTAACGTTAATAGATTTGAATTTTCTTATATGTGATCCATAGGTCAAGATAAAATTGTTATTAGATATAGAAAAATAATTGTTTATGTAAATGTTAATAGTTAAGATTTGATTATATGTATGAATTTATGTAAAAGGGGCTATAGATGTTTACCAGTTATAAACACAGGTAGATCCGTTTACAATAAAAGGCCTAACAGCCAAAACCACTATATAACCACTCATAACATAAAGGTTAGGTACATCAATTAATAATAATTAATGAATACGATTTGAAGAGCTAGAAAAAAACATTAAATTAATAATGATATATAATAAAATTTATACAAATTATGATAATGCCATAATACTATGATATCGATTAATAACGTTTAATATCGAAAAGGTATTAAATATAAAAAAGAAAAAAACAGGCTTATATAAAAAAACCAGCAGAATATGTGTAGAAAATAATAAACCAACTATCTGTAAAGTTACATTCCGATAGGACAGCAAATTGATAAGGAATAGACAAAAAATATATGAAATAAACACTATATTCAAAACATGTGGAAGGAAGAAAAATCATGTGTTGCTAGGGACGACAGAAAAAGAGGAAGTTGTTGATTTGACAATAATTGCTTTGATGATCTGAATGTGATGAGATTAATAAAAAACCAAGAAATATCTATTTAATTGGAATATACTAAATTAGTAAATACTATTATAAAATACAAAATACTAATGATAATATTTATGACTCTTGCCAGTGTAAATTAACCAAACAAGACAATAGTATGAAATCGCAATAGGAAATAAATAACTGGATTCTACAAGGAAGGACTTGAACTGTCCCATATCCGAAAGGAATTGATGATACATTAAAACAAATAGAAAGAGTCAAAAGTATCACAAATAATAATATACACTACACCAGAATTTATAACCTTTCAAATACACGGAACAACACTAATTGCTTCAACCGAGAGAAGAACGTATTTGGATCCTGGAGTTGCAGGAGAAGCATCAATCGGGCTGTAAATCAATCCAGAGAGCTGTATTTCCGAAGTGGACAGGACAAGAATTCCATTTTATTAAACCGAAGAAAGAATATCGTACAGCATAATTGTCCAGAACAGTAAATTTATCAATCAACCGCCTACACGATTTGCTTCGTTCTAGTCTGGTAAATTATTATTATATTAATCCTACTAACTACACAACACTTCAAATTTGTAAATCTTGCATTCTTATCTATGTATTTTTAATCTTCCCCACAGTTACAAGAACCTTCACACCCTGTTTTAATTACAAATTAAAACACACTATATAACTGAATTTAAATAAAGGATCGGAATAATCAACAATCGATTCACGCAATCTATAGCCCAAGCATATGTTAGTTAGAACATATCTTATTCAATGTTAAAGAAGTAAACAAATAAAGAACCTTTATATAATTGCAAAATCTTGTCATTTGGAGTATGATTTAATGAGTTGGGAATAAAAAGTAACTGAATAAGTATAGAATAATTGGTTAACATAAACAGTGAAATAACCTATAAGTTTCGTTGAGCCGATACTACAGCGCTTATAGCAGAATTATCTGACACCAAAGAGAGAGCGTAAAAATACAAAATTAGATATAGCTCTCTTCAAGGTATAATAGGGTTGAACGAAATTACAGAATAACGCATTAATTATTTAAGTTTCAGGTACACTAACACTGATATTTTTTAGAGAGCTAAGTTAATATTAATTAATTACATCAATATTTCCCACAACTCCAAATATCTCAGATATTTAAATAATTAAAATAATTCAAAACACATTGGCATAGGTTTAGTAACAAATTGACGCCGGCAACGTTGGGGCAGAAATAACGAGAATCCCGCGACCGTAAGAGACAACGTAAGAGCCGAGGGTTTAGTAACAAACTGACGAACCCAACAGTGGGGCTTAACCCAGTAATACCTGGTACATAACAATATGCATCGAGTGCACGATGGAGTCGTATGATGGCCCTGTCAGCATTCCGACCAGCGGTAAATACCGCCGTGTTGTCGGCAAACAGGGCGGTCTGGACTCCAGGCTCTCTGGGTACGTCGTTGACGTAGACGGAGAACAGGACGCTACCTTGAGGTACCCCGGCTGTAATGCGTCTCTCGGAAGAGACATGGTCATCTATTCTCACGCTGAAAGTCCTCTCTGTCAGAAAGCTAGGAATCAAGTGAAGGTAGCAATCTGGGAGCTGGATTTCCCAAAGCTTGAACAAGAGCCCGTCGTGCCAGACACTATCAAAGGCCTTCTCCACATCTAGAAAACAGGCGGCAGTCTGCTCTTTCCGACAGCCGGTGCCAATGATGTATTCCACCAGTCTCATCAGCTGATGAGTGGTGGAATGCCCCACACGGAAACCGTACAGTTCGGGGACCAGTACATCGAAATTTCTTAGATGGTCTAGGACTCTCTGTTGTACAAGACTTTCAAGGACCTTTGACGTGGCAAGTGGTGCGAATAACAGTGTAAAGTATTTTTAAGTGTGCGTTAAGTGTTTGATTTTTCTTATGTTATCTAGGTATGTTCTTTATTGTTTTCATTTTGTTAGTAAGCTGCCTAGTTTAAATAATTAGAAATTCAAAGCAAGAAGAGAATATGTTTTTAAATGGCAGGCTGTGAAAGTCAACTTATTTTATGATTTTAAACAAACTTTAAAACTGTATACAGTTTAATTATTAGTACGTACAACATTCAGGATGGCCATTCGATCGATAATTTGGTTTAGGTCTTTCATCTTTTGAATCGTTTTATAACCCCAAAAAGAAAAAAGAACGGTAGAACCTAATAAATTAAAAAAAAAGAGAAAGAAATCTTATAATGTTGTTCGTTTTAACTCGGTTTGTAAAATTTCGTTGAATTTTCGTTTCAGTACTCTGAATATTTTTGACATATACAATTCCAGTTTATGATTTCAAAGACTTTTAAAAATGGCTTCACACCACAAACTTTCAGGAGGTCAAAACAGAAAGAGAAAGAATAAAATAGTCATGTTATACTACTGATAATAAAATACAATATAATATACACTTAGGCAATAATTTCAAAGGTCGGGCGCCATCTTGATCAAGAAACGTAATTATAAACTTGTAGTTTTACTTACCTTTAAAAGTTATTACAAGGGCAGGAATTCGTTTAAGCGAATTAGAGTAGCGGAAAGTGTTATCTGAAGTAATGACACTTGGTTAAATTGTTTACCATATGACATTACCGTTTAATATTGTTTAGTTACACAACATGTGCTCCGTGCGAAATACGCACGCTACTATATGGTAGATTGCGCCATGGGCGTAGCCAGCGAGGGGCAGGGGGGGCCGTCCGTGGCCTCCCCCTAAATTTGAAAATTTCCCAGGATGGCGCTGAATTTTAGGCCGCTATACATTATAAATATGTCCCGACTTGGACATACTAGTGCCACCTAAAGCTACCGAAGGTAACTACTACCTACTCCTAGTTCCTTCGGGGTCTGCTAGATGACGTTCACTGTGGAGTTATACACCACTCGAATGTTTTCGACATCTCCACTGGGGCACTGTAGGTACAAGACCGTTGCAAAGATTGTGCTGGAAGTTTATATTATGCACTTCAATTTTACGAGTTTTGTTTTGTTTATTACGTGGACACCGTTACAAATACAAATTGCCTCCAGTCAATTATTTTTAGTACTTACTGCAGAGTAACGTGTGTAGTGTTAAAATGGACATAAGAAGATTTTTTGGAAGTAAAGGTAAGCTATTTTTGTCTTTTTTATGAAGTTTGAAAAGTAAAACGTTTTATTTTTATTTTATTTTTTAAAATCTCGTATAATAATCCCTAGTTTTCGCCGTGATTAGGCAGTCCATCTTGAAAACGACAGACTTCTTTTGTTTTTAAACATATTTTTTCAACTACTAGTAAGTTTAATTAAAAACTATGACAAACCAAATTTATGTGACATCTGACTTTAATTTTGCAAGAGATCCATATTTTAGAAAAATTAAAAAATAATTTTTACATTTAGTAAATATAATTTCTACATTTATTAAAAATAAAATTATAGACCAAATTGGGTTTTAGATTTTCTTTTTCATTTTCTTTCTCTTGGAGAGGAGAATATACCTTTAGATTACAATCATGACTGGGTTAGAGTTTTGTTTACATAACAAATTAAGCAACTCCACCATCTAATCTAGAATATGATGGATCTATTATTGTTTAGATTAATGTGTGTGACTGTCTCCCCTTAGTCTACTGCAGTGGCTAACTTGCATCCTATGCTGAATATGCTGAAGGATGCGAGTTCTAGTCTTGTGGACGTATATGTAGTACTGTATCATGATACCAAATGGCTGAGTACCAATAATTGACAGAGACGTTCAGAATCATGGCTGTTGATTAAGCACCAGGCTTGCTACCCATGCTTCCTGTAAAAAAGCTATCTGACAAGGCCTGATACAGACTGTCATACTAGGGTACTGTGATATTGTGCATATGCCATTATTAACAGTTGATAAAATATTAGATTTTGGATTAAACATATACTTTGTTGTTCATCAGATCATTGTCTGTTTTAACAGCACACATACAATTTATTTAAAATAGCTAAAGCTATTAGCTATATAATTTCATTTTAAAACCATTTGTGAATCATATCTTTAAACAAAAATTTTAGCATTTTCCAGGAAATCACTTAGCACTTAGCATTTAAAACAGGTTTATTTTTATTAAAATTTTCTTCAACTTTTGTCGTGCTCTTCATAGTTTTCACTTGCATTAGCATACCTCAGAATCATGCTTAGTAGACAAATTCTTTATATCTTTATCACAACCTTCATATAACTTCTTTTTATTATAACCTGGCTTCAGGCATATAACTTGGGTGGGTTCAGGTAGCTTTGGTTGGTATTTTATCTTGGTAATATTCTAGTAGCCAAGTATGGTAATACAATAGGTAATGGAAGTATCTTTCGTACTCAAATCACAATTTGAAGCCTCCAGTTTATCTGATATCTGTTTGTACACAGTTGTAGGTTGTAGATGTCTGTGTATCATTTCTGATCACAACTTTGATGAGTTTCATTCAGTCAGATTTTTCTGTCTTCTGTATCTGTGCCTTCCCCCTCTTATTTTTAATTTTCAGGGTCTGCTTTTAGCAGATATATGTGAAGATGTATGTGCATGTTTCTAGCATCTGTATTTTAACATTGAATAAAACTAACAATTCTTTATTTGAATCGAATAAATGTTTTAAAGCATACATAACATAATTTTTGTTTTATTTGAATTTTGTATAATGGTTAAATTAAAAACGCTAATACCTTGCTTTGGTGTTTATACTCGACATTGCTGCCTGTAACTAAAAACCGGCCTTTATATAATTTCCATTTCATATAAAATCATACTGGATTATAAAAACGTCTTTTATTTATTTTATTAAAAAATTATCTGTTTTTTATGTACAGTCAGATGATTCTGTGTGCCCAACTTCTGGCTTGATGAACAGAATATGCTGAAATTTTTCAGTCATACCAGTGACAGTAAAATATTTGATATTCAGCAGTTACTTTATAAGTGTTTATGAAGAATGTGTAGTAAACACATCTGGACATATATTAATTTACAGTAACAATTAATTATATACAGATAGCTTAGAATTATTTTTGTTTGTTTCAGCTACCGAGAAAAGGAAAAGGCCAGAAAATGAAAGTGGGAGTGACGAGGAAAAGACAAAATGTCCTGCACCGAATTCTGAACCTAAGCCGTCTTCGTCGTCATCAGTTAAAGAGGAGAGCTGTGAAAGACATCGGAAAATGGGTGGGAAAACCTTCCCTCATGACCACAGCCCAAAAAATTGAAGTTTTAAAACGCTGTTGGAAACCTTCACCAAGTTACGACTTCGCTGAGGATGCCAAGCATCTTAAAAGAAAATTTCAATACAGCTGGCTTGAAAAATACTCTCCGTGGCTGGCATATTCTAACCACTTGAAGGGATCTCTGTGTCTGTACTGTATGATCTTTACTCCAACTACTGTACAGGGGGTCCAGGGTTCCTTCGCTGTAAGACCGTTTACTCGATACAAACATATGCATGAATATTGCAAGAACCATGTTGAAAGTCGGTGGCACTTGGCGGCAAGCAAAGCAGCAAAATCCTTTATGAACGAAGTACCCGTAGATGTTCAGTTGGTATCTGCGCACCAGAAGTTAATAGCAGAAAACCGAAAAATTATGGCGTCAATAATCTCAACCATAATCTTTTGTGGAGTTCACGATTTACCCTTAAGAGGCAAAGAGCAACACGAAGGAATTTTAGAAGACTTGATTCAAATGAGAATCGATAGTGGTGACAATGAGTTAAAGTGACATATAGAGGGTAAAAATAATGCTACTTATATGTCTCCGCAAATACAAAACGAACTAATTAATTTGTGTGGTAGTGCTGTGAAAGATCTCATACTCAGAGACATTAAAAAATCATGTGCGTATTCTATATTGGCAGACGAGACAGCCGATATATCAGGAAAGGAACAGTTATCTATCGGAGTAAGATTTTTTGATGAAGAAAAAATGATGGTATGTGAAGAATTTCTCGGATTTGAAGACTTAAAAGCTATGGATGCTAAAACAATAGCGGATACAATCGACAAATTTCTAGAAAGAGAAGAACTAGATCCACAAAAATGTGTCGGACAAGGATACGATGGCTGTGTGACTATGGCAGGGAATGATGGTGATGTGCAAAAAATAATAAGAGAAAAATACAGGAAAGCTCTGTTTTTCATTGTGCAAGCCATCGGTTAAACCTGGTGGTGAACGATCTGAATTGCGTCGCTGAAATCCGTAACACGGTGTCCACTATAAAGGACATTATAAACTTTTTCCGAGAATCCGTTTTAAGGAAAAAGTACGTTCCAAACATACAGACTCTGTGCGAGACAAGGTGGTCTCATAAATACAGAAGCATTTCCATCTTCAAAAATAATTTTGTGGGAATTGTGCAGGGTCTGGAGAGACTGGCACAAGAAGGAAATACTGCTACAAGAAAGACAGCCTTTCAGCTGCACTGTGTTGCCACGAAACCTGTATTTATTATCTCTACCTGCATTATAGCCAAGTACTCCGCTTTACTAGAACCTGTTGCAAATATTCTGCAGTCAACAAGTTTAGATCTTCTTCAATGTGCGAACCACATTAAGAAAATTCTGGCCGTAGTGAAAGCTCACCGCGAAACTGCTGATGCCATTATGAAAGATCTTCTCGTTTCTGCCCATGCCACTGCAGCTGAAATAACAGTAGAACTTCAGCCACCCAGAGTTGTCGAACGCCAGCAGCACCGTTCGAATCCTCCTGCAGCTTCACCTGCCGAGTACTGGAAACAATCAATACTTATTCCATACCTTGACTAGTTTACGTCAGCATTGGAGAACAGATTTTCTGAGGACAATGTACCGGCATTTTCCATACTATCTCTACATTCCTTCCTCATGCTAGATTCGACCATCGAAGATTTGAAACAGAGAGCGAGATGTTTTGCTGATTTTTACGAACTGGATGGGTATGAATCTGAAGCTGAATTGTGGTATAATGTGTGGAGCGAAAAAAACCTTGATCGGCAGGCGTTAAAAGCCTTGGAAATAGTCGAAGTGATTAAAGAAGCCAACACATTCTTTCCTGCCATAAAAAATGCCCTAACAATCTCAATAGCGCAGCCTTGTTCCACGAGTACTATTGAAAGGTCATTTAGCACTGTAAGACGTGTTACAACATGGTTGAGAACGACAGTAACAGAAAACCACTTAAAAGGATTATGCTTAATGAGTGTCCATAAGAAATTGGTTTTGGAAAAGAAGAAAGAGTTGGAGATGGAAGTTATAGAAAGATTTTCCGAGAATCCAAGAAGGCTAGTATTATAAGTTTCAAAGTTTCAGTTTTTTCATTTCATTTTTTAAGAGCAATTAATAAAGCGATTAAATGTGTCTGAATTTTTTTCATTGAGTACCTAACCTAAAGGAGAAACAATGGTTATGCTGGGTTTACTTTGATTGAGTAAATGAATAAATCAATGTTGTGTATGCCCCCCCCAACAAAATTTCTGCCTACGCCCATGGATTGCGCCATGAAACGCAGTTCCTCTATAGGCCTACAAGTTAAAAATTTCCCCTCAAATATTTCAATAGCCCTCCAAAATACATAATATGAAAATGTTGTTACTATATATAATAACAATGTTAAACATATATATATATGCATAAATGTTAGTAAAAAATGATCACAACCCAGCACTTGTTAATAATATCTGATAGCACTCTCTATCTCTCTCTCTCATTCTCTGGTACAATTTTTTGTTTTTTATGAGCTCATTTGTTTTTATTTAATGAATAATTTTGGTCATCAATCATGAATTTACTGAATTGGTCATTTATTTTCTTTGATATTTAAGTGTAAAATTATTGGAAAGCTGATACTTAGCTTCCGGTTTTAGAACGTCGCACACTGCGAGTTCGCCGATTCTGGACGATCACATCTTGAATTATTACACTTTGCCGATTTGTTACTAATTGGACCACTGTTATTTACCCACTTTTGGTGGTGTAAAATTTACACAAACACTCTTAGTGAATATGCCGGCCGCGTGAAATGCCGACCGGCCCAATTCACGGTCCAGGCGAAAATGACCCAGAGTCTTTGTTAAACATTGCATAGGTGGGGCGAAACTACGTCATGAGTTCTTTGTTCCGCAGCCAAACCCAGTCGCATACAATGAGTCTTACATTCCTTCGTCTGACGTAATTGTGGGCTTGTTTGTTTACTGCTTATCTGTGACACATAGTTTTTTGTGACATTTGTAGCTTTTCAGCGAATTCGACCGAAATCCTGTTAACTCCAAAGTGCGTTGTTTAAAATATTCTACAGTTTATTCACCAAAACTTTATAGGGATTATGAAATAAAATTATTATTATTACAAAATAAATGGTTAGGGAATAAAAATACAATAATTATGGTTTTTAGGACCATAGTTTTACAAAATTATTATTGTACCAGAATTGTACCATCACAAAAACCCCTCAATGAAAGATTTTATGCCGAAGCATAAAAACTTTCATTGACACATTCGTACTTCCTAAAGGGATCAGCCAGGATATGTCGCCACAACCCCCTTACAATTTATATAAAAAGAAATACAATAACTCACCCGTGGTCCGATGATGATGACAGTACCTGCATGACCTTACTGGACTTCTCCTTCGAGATCCCAACACCATAAGGCCAATCAGGCGCGTAACGCTCCTGCTCTGACGCGCTGGCCAGCTCAGGACCGTCGTCATAACATCACCAAACACTGAAACAATAAATCAAAAATATTAAAATAGTGACTTGGTATAATACTATATCCCTAACTGATCTGTTTCCCCTTAGCTATGTGCTGGTTTGCGTTAAGAAGCACTGGGTTTGCTTCAAATCAACAAGAATTATATAGAAGTGCCATTCTCTTCATGGACTATCCTTTAATTTTAAAAATCTTTTCGATTCCCATCGATAATAATTAACTCTTTCTGTTTCATAATTAATGTAATTATAAAAGAAACAAATATCTAAATAAAAAACATGGATATAATTAACATATATATCCCAAATTATATATAATTACCTAAATCTGCCTTTAAATTAATTACTCAAACAGGGAGAAAAACATTTTATAGAAAAAAAAATTAATAAAATCTTATTGAAATTAATATTATTATTATTATTATTATTATTATTATTATTAACAGTTAATAACTGGCGCTGTTAATAATATCTACCCCTCTTTCTCCTCCACACACTCTATTTCTTATACATCAGGTTAAAATTTCTATGTTAATACATAATACATATTACATAATACATAATAATACATTCATAATTAACATTGATACATTAATATAGTTAATACATTGAAATAGTCAATTCATATTTAATCTTGATCAGAATTTACATATTCTACCTATTTAAATTTGCAATTTCAATTAATTAATTAATAATTCTAAACTTTCATTAATTAGCCATCAATTATTTATCATTTATTATTAATTTATTTCAAATTTATTATTAATATTCATACTATATTATTATTATTTCATCATTCATTTCTTATTCCCTTTCTACTCTGAATTTTCTACCTAACCTTTCACATTCTAATCATTGTTTAGTCTGGGTGACTCCTGTATTCACTATGCTTTGACTTATTGTATTAGCACTAACATTTATTATCTTACTCACCTTTCTTCTAATTAACAACCAAATTTACCTATCATGACACCAATTTCTCAATTATAAACACCTTTCACTAATTTCACTCCGACAATAAATCCTATGGCACCACGCGTTTTTGTACAGAGATGGGTGTTCCCTACCTGGCTATATACATTCATAATATTTTGCCCTTCCAAAATATCGGCAAACACTCCCTTAAACTATGCTATTACCTGCCACAACGCTATACGTTGGCTACTCCTTATCACCTCACCGCCACTACAAAATATCATCAGCAACAATATATGTTTAACCTTTACTTTACTCACCTCTACAAATAATCACTAACTACTGTGTCCCTAAATATCTAATACTGTCTTTGTATTATTTTCTTTAAAATTCTTATCTATCTAACTCCCATTAACTTTAATTGCCTAACTCACCTGCCTTTATCTACACCCAGGCGCTATTCCCTTTTAAACATTCTACCTTACTGTAATCATTGACAATTGCATTATAAAATTTATCTCTCACCTACTCATAACAGTACATCTCAGTTTTCAAATATATATATTCTTACTTAATCATTTATTATTATTCATTAGGAATTACCTTCATTACAAATTAAATAATAATTTAACTTCACTAGAGACTGTCTATTACAATTAATAATTTACAACTTCAGTTACAAAGTTAGTACAACTTTCTTTTATACCATATTAATTCAGTAATTACTCTTTAATTACTATTCAAGTATTTAAACTTTTCACTTGTTTAGTTTAACAAAAACATGTTAATTGTTAATTATTAAAACAATTACTAAAACATACATGGTGTACATAAAATTTACCTGTAATACACAACATCAAAATACATAAATACATTGACATTAACACATATAAAACAATGAAAAATATACAATCCAACTTCATTATTTTGTCATTAATCAAAATCAGTCCATATGCAGTCCAATTCAAAATCACTTTTCACATATATTAAATGTTCATTACACAATTAAAACAATCTATCCTCCATCATTGAATAACATTCTAATCTTAGATCTATTTATCTTATTGTTTAGTAAATAAATTATATAATTATACTCATTATAATAATTATCAAACATTTTATATTCATTCACAATTTCGTTTACATTAATAGATGTAGTTCCTATCAATTTATCATATGCCATGTCAGGATCGGGTATGGTTCTGTCTACATCAGTATGATCTGTTATAATCTTGTTAGTCATATAGTCATCATAATTATCATCATAATTTTCTACTACTACACCTGTTACTTCCCAAGGTAAGTGCTTGATACCATTATTATCATCATCTATTATTATTTTAATTTCAATCTTACTATAAGGTAAGTATTCATTATTTTCATCCACCATCTCTACTCCTAACCTTTCTACCAATTCTCTATACTTTCTATTTACTTTAAAAATCTCTATTAGTCTCTTTCTCTCACCATATCTCTCACAATACCTCTCTACACTTTCTCTCTTCATATATTTCTTTCCATAACACCAAGCTGTGACGATTTAAATTGTAGCAGTAATCGTAAAATAAAAAAAAATTTAACAATTAAGTTCGCGAGCGATTAAGCCATTTAAATCTCACTATAATACCTAAAACCCTTGTATGTACTCAGTATGAGAGGAAGAAGTAATTAAGAAGTACGAAGATACTTTAATAAAAAAGCAAATTGTAAATAGTTATTATTGTCATATTTAACCCTTTGCTTGTTGTCAGGCGCTGACCTGTTAATTCCGGACTCGACATGTCTCCCGAGTCGTCTGTAATTTAGAATAAGATAAAAAACCTAATGTTAATAATTAAAAATCTGAAGACACAGATAGTCGCTAAAACAACTTATTTAAATTATGTATGTTTATTAAGGCATAAGTTTTGTAATTAAAAATGTTAACTTAAAGAAAGATAGGAACTATATTCTCGCGCAGTAGTTGCCCCTCTCCCCCTTGTTCAGTACCAGTCGTAGTGAGGAGAAAAACGCTCTCTCACTATGTTGACTTCATGCAGTGCAGACGTACGAGCGAATGCTCTAACACATTGTTGCTAATTCTTTTGTTTTACTTAAATATTGTATACGAGAAATTACTGCTAAAAGCATGTGTTATGTATTAATTAGTATAGTTATGTGAAAACAAGAGACATAACTTATAACACGAAACATAAAATGGTGTAAAAACAAGATGACGGCTAACTTCAAGAACTGACTACACTTTCAACATCATTCCTGGAGATGTGAACTACCAGAACTTATAAACACTCGTAGACCCGACAGAATATGCAGATCAGGACATCCGAGAATTTACATGTACCTGCATCGTAGAAGGTTCAATCTACTGTGCGGACTTTTGACCCATTAATGACGAAGACCAGACCGAGATGATGACGAGAAAGATGCCGGCGGGGTGATGGTGGGGGATTCAAGGATTCCCAAGACGGAAACCCCAGGACGAGGTTTCTACATTCCATTCTAAAGGTGACTCGATAGCCTGTCTATCGAGGGTTACTAATATTTGTTACACAACACACTTTGAAAGAGACTTTTCAGAGACTATTAATTTTGTAAACATTAAAAGAGTAAATCTAAGAGTTTTAATGTAATTACTCAAATATCATACGTTGTAACGGTTTATATGTTCATGTATCGTAGTACCATTCCAAGTAATAATACCATTCTTCAAATGGTTAAAGAAGTCTTGCAAGCTAATATCATGAATTGAGTATAACTAAAAGTCTTAACTACTAAATACAGAAAGTTAACCCGGATCCGAGGTATAGCTAAATAGAATCAATTTTGATCCCAAAGTTTAAAGAAAGCATTGAAATAACTTTAGTTTAATTAGTGATGTCATGGGATCTGTCAGTAAATGTTTTTAAATGTTGTCAAATAAAGAGAAGTCGTCTTGTTACACACATATAATGAGTGCGTAAATCAATAAAATACCTTCCCTTGTTTCCTTACACAGTAAGCAAGTAAATTGTTAAGTGAATTATTTGTGGATACATTTCGTTACAACGTAGGCAGCCCATATAATTGACAGAGCTCAGTTAAGATGGGTTCCCTGGATTTGTAACGCGGCAATACGTTACAAAATTGCGCCACTCTGCTTATTTTTATAAAGGTGTTGTAAGCATCATGACGCTAACAAAATTGCAGCACTTTGCTTGGTTAATTTTTATATTCAGTTATTGATCTATGCACTCAGAAAATGTTATTAAGGTAACTTTAATTTTCAAAACATATCTAATATTTTACAAAATACGTAAATGATAGCCAGTAGAAGTTGAAATAACATTGTATGAAGATATATGCATGTACCTACTTGCATACTTGACTTGTAATGTTTGCTCAGTTGAGAATCTGTAACAGGTTTGTTTTATGACAATCCATGACCTGTTGTTTCTTGAATACTTCTGCATAGTATATGTTAGACATACACAAATATGTGTCATAAATAAAAAAAAAAAAATTTGTTAATAACAATGCTCCTGCGTAATGTAGACCCAGGTAATTAAGTAGAAAGAATTTCAAAATTTGAAATTGTGAACGAAATAATTAATTGATATAATTGAGGAAAGTATATGAATGAATGGAGTCAAAGTGTTACCAAGCGTAATAATAATAGAGTTGTTGAATAAGATTCACCCTAACGTCTGTGCTCCCCTTCTCCAGTTTAAACCGGTTGAGTTAGTTATTCGGTGGCATTGTGTAGACAACAATGCGTAAAAGCAATACCCCCTATTCTCCCTGACACTCTCAGCCTTCCTTTGTTAACTAAATACAGAGGGTGACCTACATTCCAGAAAACAGCTGATCGGCTATTTAACATTGAAAATATGTGTGTGGAATTTCTGTCTCTCCCTTAGAAGAGAAATTGTTCTTTTCTAATTTGTATAAATTATTTACTTGTGAATTTATCCTATATATGTGTAATATATGTGTAGTGTTGTAGAATTAATTTTAAGTACGTGCTAATGTGTTAGAACAAAAAATGGCCCAATTTAACCCGGATTTGTTATTAAAAGACGAGCTGTCTTACGAAGCTCTTTTGCGTGGACTACCCCATGCGAATGTAACAGTCGCGGAATTACGTAGGTCAATTCGCGAATGTGGATTTGATACACCCGTGCAATTAAATTACCTAAGCGAACTCGATTATGAGAGCGAAAGAGAAGTTTGTAATGCCAAGTATAGTGAACTTACCTTATTGTCTCAAACCCTCCAAGACGAGAAATCTCCGGCAATAATTTTGCGGACTACCCAGAGAATAGAGCATTTGACCAGGCGAATGAAAAATTTGTTGATCTGGCCTAATCTCACGGAAATACCTGTTGAAGTACAAAACCTAGCAGACGAAGCTCTACGCCGCTTACCTTCAATTATTAATGACTTAAGAAGAAAATCCGACTCATTCAGGATGGACGAAATAGAGAAGTCCTTAATGAAATTACACATCTCTCCAGTACAATCTCCCACTACTGATTTACCTCCGCCTAACACGGATCGGAACTCACCCACCGTATCGCAAGTGCAAGCGAACCAAGACCAAAATACTGATAAAGATATAAATGCCCCTCCTCCCGAGCATTTTCAGTTTCGTCCCGGAAATCATGAATTGACTACCACCTCCTATGAATCAAATCGTCCTCATAAAGGAATGACACCTATAAACTATAACGCGGACCTATACGGTAAAATGACTCATCCTGTGGAGAAAATCTTAACCGAAATCCCTTACACAGATGGATTAAATGTCTCCAAACTACTAACTTTCATTGGTTATCTTCTGCAGACAAAAGATCTACAGCAGCTGAATGACTGGCAAATTTTGCAAGTTCTATTACCAAAATGTAAACCCCCGTTGAAGAATCGTGTCCTAGAAGCCCTAACCTCTACATTTCCAGTAGAAGAGCTACATAGCTCTATAATAAAATACTTTATTCCCACCGGCATCTATGAGGAAATAAAAAGAAAGACAGTACTCCGAGTACAAGGAAATCAAGAGAGATTAGCTCATTACATCTCCGACATAAGGGAGTCATCTCGACTACTACGTGTAGACTGGAATGAGACACAACTGGTGGACACCATTTTAATAGGCATGTCACCTGAAGAAAGATCTCGTCTATCGTTGGTAAATAGACCCAATACAATTGCGGATCTAGAACAGTGCAATATCCATTCTTCAAATGTATGGTACTCCGATCAAAATCGACAAGCAATGAAACCCACTGGAACTAATAGAAATGAATTGCGAGCACTAGTGCCTGATGTAACAACCTCGTATGAAAGACAAGTTTTTAGTAGACCTCACCAAGTGCGCAAATCTGGTAAGTTAAGTGTAACTCCATATAAAGCGGAAACGAAGTACCCACCTCGCAATAAACCCACCTGTTATAATTGTGGAAAATATGGGCACATAAGAAAAGAATGCAAAAGTAAGCCATTGGAACGGAATCAGCCAACTTCAAAAAAACATGTAAGGCAGGGAGACCCGAAATCCTGTGTCTTCCGCAGCAACCCGAAATCTGGTGAAAGCAAAGAAACTAATACTAATAATAATAATAAAATATTTTGTAACCAAGGTGGAAGCAAAAGAAGTCCGAAAGACATAGATCCCTATGTGAGAGAATTTCGTGAAAAATGTAACGCGATTAATAAATGTAAGTGGACTAAAAATCTATTACCATTAATACGAGTTGACTTAGGCGTTACCTCCACAATCGCTTTAATTGATTCGGGATCTAGTAGAACTTTAATCAGCCAAGGATTAGCGGACATATTAGCGAAACACCATGTAGTAAAACGGAATCAACCGGTGAATATAAAGTGTGCTACCGCCGATAAACGTAAAATAAACATAAACCTGAGCATTACCGTTAAGGTTAAAATCAAAAACCTAACCTGGATGTTTACAATGTTAGTATGTAAGGAATTAGGACCTGATTTAATATTAGGTGCAGACTTTATTAGTAAAACAGGAATGATTCTTGACATCTATGAGCAAGTATATTATTTCCGATTTGACCGTACACGGAAATATAGATTTGATAGTAATAAAGAAAAATATTGTTCATCTACTGCACATGTTATACACCAAGACTCAGATTTGTCTCACCTAGAAAGAAGCGATAGAGTGAGAATACTAAAACTAATAAAAGAATTTTCCTCAGTTCTTACACCTAAACTAGGACTCACTAACCTAATAGAATATAAAATTAATCTGAGTGATCAGAAAGTAATACGCCTACCTCCGTACAAGTTGTCGCCTCCCAAGATGGAAGTAATGCGAAACCATATCGACAAGTTATTGGACCAAGGAGTCATAGAACCCTCTACGTCCCCATATTCTTCACCCTCCTTTTTAGTACCAAAAGGTCAAGATAAACACAGACTAGTTGTGGACTACAGGCAATTAAACAAAAGAATTGAATTTGAATCAATCCCTCTTCCAGACATCCATAGTGCCTTTCATTATTTCACTAAAGCTATGGTCTTTACGGTGATGGATCTGAATCAAGCTTTTCACCAAATACCTCTTTCAGAAGAATCAAAACGTCTAACCGCATTTGCAGTTCCTTTTAACTTGTACCAATTTACTAGAGTACCCTTTGGAATATCTCAAGGAAGTTCCGTATATAGTAGACTATTAGAGAGGATATTTCACGATATTAAATTTAAATATGTGTATCACTATTTGGACGACATCGTTATATACAGCGAATCAATGGAACAACATCTCAAACATTTACGCGAAGTGTTATCTCGGTTACTAAGAGCAGGATTAACTGTGAACCCAAATAAGGTAAGTTTTGCCGTCCCTCAGTTTTCTTTCTTAGGTCACATCGTGAAAGCGAATGGAAAGGTAAGCATTGACCCCGAACGAACCCGCGCTATTAGAGAATTTGCACCCCCACGAGATGCAAAAGGTATAGCCCGATTTTTGGGTATGGTGAATTATTTCCACAAATATATCCCCCATCTTGCCGAAATAGCAGCACCCCTTAACTCCTTACGAAAGAAGGGAACGAAGTTCGAATGGAGCTCACTACATCAAAACGCGTTTGAGCAACTTAAAGAAAGTATTATATCTCCCCCAGTTTTGCAACTAGCGGATTTCTCAAAACCTTTCGTAGTGCAAACTGACAGTTCCAGTGTAGCGTTAGGTGCAGTGATATATCAAGAGATAGATAACTGTAGACTACCAATTAGTTATGCATCACGAACACTGAGCGATCAAGAAAGAAAGTATTCTGCATATGAATTGGAATGTTTAGCAATTGTTTTTGCGTTCGAGAAGTTTAAACCCTTCCTAGAACATAAAGAATTCCTTTTGGAAACCGACAATCAGGCGTTATCTTGGTTATTGAATCACCCTAAACAGTTAGGACGAATTGGAAGATGGATATTGAAATTAAACTGCTACAAATTCAGAGTGCAGCATATAAAAGGTACTCAAAACGTAATCGCTGATACCCTGTCCCGTATGTTCCAGTCACCCACTAAAACTCCCGAAAACAAAGAGAATCCGGAAATAGCATTTGCTAACGCCGTAATTACTGAATTCCCCCTTGCCTTTACAAACATTGCCCTGTATCAACTACAAGACCCCTTACTGAAGCCTATTATAGAACAACTTACGCAAGGTATTAAATCCGAGAAGTACGTATTGAGTAAAAATGTACTGTGTCACAAGATAAGAAACGGAAAGGAATTAAGAATAATAGCCCCTGATGTAATTAAGCCCATGCTGATGGAATACTTCCATTCATCTACCATAGGAGCCCATATGGGAATCAATAAGACAATACATCGTATTCGAAAGGAATATCATTGGATCAATATGAACAGCGAAATAGCCAACTTCGTAAAGAAATGTACATTATGTGCCCTCAGTAAACCAGCCAGAAATACTCAAGTAAGCCAACTGATTTCAGAAATCCCTAAGACCCCTTTTTCTAAACTTTATCTAGATTTCTCAGGTCCATATCCACGATCCAAATCAGGTAATACCATGTTACTGATCTGTGTAGATTCGTTCACCAAATTTGTTTGGATGTATCCTATGCGACAAGCATTAGCGTCGACGACTGTAAAAATATTGCAGGAAAGACTATTTCAAGACTACGGTACTCCAGTACGGATAGTATCTGATAACGGTCCACAGTTTAAAGCAAAAGAATTTAAGAATATGTGTTTCAAGTTAGGGATAGACCATATAACCACTACAGAGTATCGACCGCAAGGCAATATTGCTGAAAGGTATCTACGAAACCTCAAATCTGCGCTAATCGCCTATCATGCGAACGATCACACGTCGTGGGACCAAAACCTATCCTGGATTCAATACGCTTTTAATTCAGCTTATCACGAAGGTCACAAGTCGACCCCGTTTGAGTTACTGTACAAGTACCGACCAAACCACCCTTTGTCCACAAGATGGAATATACACGATCTGCTGCCTCCGCAAATAACGGATAAGCAGATAAAGCGAATATGGAATAAAGCCCGCTCTAATTTAAGAGCAAACTTAGAAAAATCCAGAAGATACCACGAGAAAGGTAATCATAGCAATTCAATTAGGTACCAAGTAGGTGACTTAGTAATGTACAAGACTCACCCCACTAGTAGTGCGATTGATAAGACCACCTCTAAACTATCATTCAGATGGTGTGGCCTTTACCAAATCCAGAAGTACCTAACTCCCGTTACAGTAGCCCTGTGCGAACCTGCGACTCAGAAATATGTGCGGAGAACGCATATTTCACAGCTAAAGTTGTATAAGAATAAGAGACGGAATAATATAACCCAAAATAGAAAAGGGACTACTAGGTAGTGAAGTAAATTATACTTCAGAAACCGTGAAAAATGTTGAACGTAGAGTTTGGAAATGAGGCCTGATCAACCTAAATTCCAGTCCTGCGAAGCATACATTAATGAATACTAGTTAACTAGAGGAGAACTAATACTCATTAACTAGATGAGTTATCTAGGAGTCAATGAAGACAAGATAGAATTCTAAATAGCAAGGATTTAGAAAATTACTCGACAGAGAGAGAGTAAGACAAACAAAAAACCGGTAGTAGATTTAAGTGATAGAGATAAGAAATAGTTTTGTGTTTTAATTATGTAAATATTAAGTGTGAATAGTATGTAAAAAAAAAAGGTAGTTAATAAGAATATATAAAGTATATTGTGTTGTGGAGAAGAAGAAAAGTAGATAGAACGCTAACCAATAACTATGTGAAAGAAATTACACACACTGACATCAATCATACTCCAAGTTCCCAATTGTAAAAAAAAACCATAACGTGCAAATTAAGCGGTGGAGTATGTGACGATTTAAATTGTAGCAGTAATCGTAAAATAAAAAAAATTTAAAAATTAAGTTCGCGAGCGATTAAGCCATTTAAATCTCACTATAATACCTAAAACCCCTGTATGTACTCAGTATGAGAGGAAGAAGTAATTAAGAAGTACGAAGATACTTTAATAAAAAAGCAAATTGTAAATAGTTATTATTGTCATATTTAACCCTTTGCTTGTTGTCAGGCGCTGACCTGTTAATTCCGGACTCGACATGTCTCCCGAGTCGTCTGTAATTTAGAATAAGATAAAAAACCTAATGTTAATAATTAATAATCTGAAGACACAGATAGTCGCTAAAACAACTTATTTAAATTATGTATGTTTATTAAGGCATAAGTTTTGTAATTAAAAATGTTAACTTAAAGAAAGATAGAAACTATATTCTCGCGCAGTAGTTGCCCCTCTCCCCCTTGTTCAGTACCAGTCGTAGCGAGGAGAAAAACGCTCTCTCGCTATGTTGACTTCATGCAGTGCAGACGTACGAGCGAATGCTCTAATACAATGTTGCTAATTCTTTTGTTTTACTTAAATATTGTATACGAGAAATTACTGCTAAAAGCATGTGTTATGTATTAATTAGTATAGTTATGTGAAAACAAGAGACATAACTTATAACAAGAAACATAAAATGGTGTAAAAACAAGATGACGGCTAACTTCAAGAACTGACTACACTTTCAACATCATTCCTGGAGATGTGAACTACCAGAACTTATAAACACTCGTAGACCCGACAGAATATGCAGATCAGGACATCCGAGAATTTACATGTACCTGCATCGTAGAAGGTTCAATCTACTGTGCGGACTTTTGACCCATTAATGACGAAGACCAGACCGAGATGATGACGAGAAAGATGCCGGCGGGGTGATGGTGGGGGATTCAAGGATTCCCAAGACGGAAACCCCAGGACGAGGTTTCTACATTCCATTCTAAAGGTGACTCGATAGCCTGTCTATCGAGGGTTACTAATATTTGTTACACAACACACTTTGAAAGAGACTTTTCAGAGACTATTAATTTTGTAAACATTAAAAGAGTAAATCTAAGAGTTTTAATGTAACTACTCAAATATCATACGTTGTAACGGTTTATATGTTAATGTATAGTAGTACCATTCCAAGTAATAATACCATTCTTCAAATGGTTAAAGAAGTCTTGCAAGCTAATATCATGAATTGAGTATAACTAAAAGTCTTAACTACTAAATACAGAAAGTTAACCCGGATCCGAGGTATAGCTAAATAGAATCAATTTTGATCCCAAAGCTTAAAGAAAGCATTGAAATAACTTTAGTTTAATTAGTGATGTCATGGGATCTGTCAGTAAATGTTTTTAAATGTTGTCAAATAAAGAGAAGTCGTCTTGTTACACACGTATAATGAGTGCGTAAATCAATAAAATACCTTCCCTTGTTTCCTTACACAGTAAGCAAGTAAATTGTTAAGTGAATTATTTGTGGATACATTTCGTTACAACGTAGGCAGCCCATATAATTGACAGAGCTCAGTTAAGATGGGTTCCCTGGATTTGTAACGCGGCAATACGTTACAAAGCTATACTCTCTCTCTCCAAATATGCAGGGGTCACTAACTCAAAATTACTGCACCACCTATGAGGTACACAAAAACACCAAGGAACTCTATTTGTAGACCTTCCATCTCCCAAATATAAATCTAAGGAACTCTCGTCCTTATTAAAAATACGTGAAGACTTGACTCCACCCCCTACCACAACATCAAAGGAAAATTCTAACCCCTGCACCCCTTTTACAAAAATACTTTCTCTCAGCTCTTTCTCTGACTCAACACACTCAAACACCTCATTATCACTCCCAATATTCTCATTATCATTTTCTAATATCATATCATTCTTACTACCTGTAAACTCATTATTCAAATTATCACTGTTACTCACCTTCTGATTCTCTATTTGGATTAACTTCTCGTCCAACTTTTTAATTACTTTGTCACATTGTTTATCTAGATTATCGTTATGTCTTTTAATTTCGGTCTTTAATTCGTCGAACTTTACATTGAAATCACTTTTAATTTGAACGTTTTGTGTTTTAATTTCATTGAATTTAACATCAGAATCACTTTTTCGTTCATCCAGCTTTTTGTTAAAATTATCAAATTTTGTTAATAACAACTGCATCATTGCAGATGTATCATATGTTCTACTTACGTCTTGAGTTGAGATGGGGGTTATTGGAACCGGATTTACTTCAGTTGCACTGGTCTTACTAATTTGTCCAGTTTAACATCCATCTCACTCGCAACTGTTTCATCTATGTTATCATCTTTATTGGTATTCATTTTACTTATTTTAATATTACCCGCATGCATATAACCTTACAACGTAACCTCGTGGAAATTGGGTTATGTTTACGTATTTAAAATTATGTTTATTACCTCAGATAATTTTTCCGCTCTCTTCGTAGGCTTACCCACATAAAACAAAAGTTTATGTAGTGTCCCTGTTATTACGGGCGACAAATGTTATACTACTTTTTACTGCTGATAATAAAAATACAATATTTTACACTTAGGCAATAATTTCAAAGGTCGGGCACCATCTTGATCAAGAAACGTAATTATAAACTTGTAGTTTTACTTACCTTTAAAAGTTATTACAAGGGCAGGAATTCGTTTAAGCGAATTAGAGTAGCGGAAAGTGTTATCTGAAATAATGACACTTGGTTAAATTGTTTACCATATGACATTACCGTTTAATATTGTTTAGTTACACAACATGTGCTCTGTGCGAAATACGCACGCTACTATATGGTAGATTGCGCCATGAAACGCAGTTCCTCTATAGGCCTACAAGTTAAAAATTTCCCCTCAAACATTTCAATAGCCCTCCAAAATACATAATATGAAAATGTTGTTACTATATATTATAACAATGTTAAACATATCTATATATGCATAAATTTTAGTAAAAAATGATCACAACCCAGCACTTGTTAATAATATCTGATAGCACTCTCTCTCTCTCTCTCTCATTCTCTGGTACAATTTTTTGTTTTTTATGAGCTCATTTGTTTTTATTTAATGAATAATTTTGGTCATCAATCATGAATTTACTGAATTGGTCATTTATTTTCTTTGATATTTAAGTGTAAAATTATTGGAAAGCTGATACTTAGCTTCCGGTTTTAGAACGTCGCACACCGCGAGTTCGCCGATTCTGGACGATCACATCTTGAATTATTACACTTTGCCGATTTGTTACTAATCGGACCACTGTTATTTACCCACTTTTGGTGGTGTAAAATTTACACAAACACTCTTAGTGAATATGCCGGCCGCGTGAAATGCCGACCGGCCCAATTCATGGTCCAGGCGAAAATGACCCAGAGTCTTTGTTAAACATTGCGTAGGTGGGGCGAAACTACGTCATGAGTTCTTTGTTCCGCAGCCAAACCCAGTCGCATACAATGAGTCTTACATTCCTTCGTCTGATGTAATTGTGGGCTTGTTTGTTTACTGCTTATCTGTGACACATAGTTTTTTGTGACATTTGTAGCTTTTCAGCGAATTCGACCGAAATCCTGTTAACTCCAAAGTGCGTTGTTTAAAATATTCTACAGTTTATTCACCAAAACTTTATAGGGATTATGAAATAAAATTATTATTATTACAAAATAAATGGTTAGGGAATAAAAATGCAATAATTATGGTTTTTAGGACCATAGTTTTACAAAATTATTATTGTACCAGAATTGTACCATCACAGTCAATGAAAATAAACAAGGTGCTAAGTTCATGAGTGGTTTTCTTTCTCAAAGTTTAGAAATAGAAACTTATCAAAATAGTCTAAAAGAAGATGTAACCAAAATTGATTTTTCAAATGCTAGAGAGTCAGAACAAGTTTTTGATGACAATGTTCAAGACACTAATGATGAGACCGAGATGAAGGAAACTGAACAACTTGGGACAAGGTGCCAAGGAAACGATTTTTCCCTTGACAAAGATGTTATGATTAATTCATCTAACCCTATAACGGACGGAGATGAAGATGAAGTTCACCCTTTATCCCACAGCGACGTTACCTCGTATAATTTGGACGATATCGGTGAATGGCCTACATTGACTCGTCACATAAGGGATCAAATAATTAAAAACGGCCCAAAAATAATTGAGGGTCCGGATTCAAGATTTCCTGTTGACTTAACAAAATCCGATTTAAAAGGATCAAGAACAGAAAATTCTCACTGTTTCACTGTAATAGGAAACTGCCCAATAATGAAAAAATTGTATCGGAGATATCTGTAATATTTTGAGACAAAGAACAGAGTCTATTGTTTTAGTTGTTAAGTTGTTTGGGAATACCCTCTCTCAATTAGGGCAGAACGGTATCAACAATTGGAAACATATAGGGGATTATTTAAAAGATCATGAAACTTCAAGTGAGCACTACACATGTTACAGCAAATGGGTTGATGCCTAAAAAAATATTCGTTGTCAAACGGGTGTTGATAGTGAAGTTGAAAAATTGTTACAAAAAGAGGTAGATCACTGGAAAAAGTTTTAGAACGTCTAATTGCAATAACAGTATTTTTATCTGAACATAACCTGGCATTCTGAGGAAGTAATAACCAGTTATTTGGAAAAAGTAACGCAAATTTTTTGGGACTTGTTGAGATACTTGGAAAGTATGATGTAGTTATGGCTGAACACATTAGAAAAATTAAATCTAATGAAATACATGATCATTACTTGGGTAAAACAAACCAAAATGAGTTGATTAGTTTGCTTGGGTCTGAAATAAAAAATGATATCATTGAAAGAGCAAAGCAAGCCAAGTACATTTCACTAATATTAGACTGTACGCCCGATATCAGCCACCAAGAACAATTGTCATTTACAATTCGTTTTGTTGAATGTACTGAAACAGATGTTCAAGTAAAAGAGCATTTCTTGCAATTTTTTCCTATTGATGACACTACTGGAGAAGGTTTGACAACGGCCTTTTTGAAAGAAATTGAAGGGACCTGTGAGTTAGACATGAAAAATTATAGGGGGCAAGGTTACGATAATGGAGGCAACATGACTGGAAAATATAAAGGAGTGTAGTCAAGAATTTTGTCAATGTTTCCTAAAGCTTTTTTCAATCCTTGTGGATGTCATTCACTTAACCTAGTGATTGGAGATGCTGTTGCTTCATCTGTAAAAAATGTTTCTTTGTTTGGAGTTTTACAACGTCTGTTCTCATCATCTACTAAACGATGGAAAATGCTCAAGGAAAGTCAATTGACTCTTACTGTTAAAGAAGTCTGTGAAACTAAATGGGAGTTGAATTAACAGCGTAAAGGCAGTCAGGTATCAAATGGTTGACGTTTGTGAAGTACTATAGGCAATGCAAGAGGAACTCATTGATCCAAAAGTGAAAGCTGCAGCCAAATCATTGAAAAACAATTTAACATCTTTTGACTTCATTGTCTCCCTTGTTGTTTGGCATGATATATTGTTTCAAGTAAACTTGGTCAGCAATACCATGCAAAACGCCAATAGTAACTTATCAACAGTTACACATCTTCTTGGAAAGTGCCAAACATTTTTAAAAGAAAATCGTGAAACTGGATACGCAGGTGCTGTAGCAACAGCCAAAGACATAGCTTAAGAGTTGGAAATTAAAGCTATTTACAAGAAGCAGCATGAGAGAAAAAAACTACAATTTGATTATGAGTCCCGAGACGAAGCCCCAACAGATCCAGAGCAGTTGTTTAAACAGTTGTATTTTACCCGCTTATAGATCAGGCTCTGACATCCATCGAACAGTGCTTTACAGAACTTGAGACTCATAACCAGCATTGGGGTTTTTTGCACAACGTGCAAACTCTTGCAGAATCCGAAATCTTGAAACAAAAATGTTTGAATCTTCAAAAAGTTCTCCTAATTGATGGCAACCACCTTTTTGAGGAGCTTAAACATCTGGATGTATTTCTGAAGAACTCTGAGATAAAAACTCCTGTTCAAACTTTGCAACTTATTTCAAAAAGTAACATGATTGACTGTTTTCCTAATATATGGATTACATTAGGACATTAACAATTGCTAAAACAATTTTGTCATGGTCGCTAGTGGAGAACGCAGTTTCAGTAAGCTCAAATTAATTAAAACTTACATTCTACAATGACGCAAGACCGCCTATCATCTCTAGCAACAATTTCTATTGAAAATTATATTGCAAACCAGTTAGATTTAACAAAAATTGTTAAAAGGTTTGCTGAAGCAAAAGCAAGAAGAAAGAAATTTAACTAAACTTTCAAAAACCAAAATATATGTTTTTTATTTTTAAAGAAAAACTTTAACTCAATAAATCGTGATGTGACATTTTTAGTAAAAATAAAATTTACATGTGAAAAAACATTTGTGTTTTGATAATATCTGTACATATAATAAGAAATGTAGGCCTACACTGACTGAATTAAAATTATAGGAAACTGTTTGAAATTGATTCTTTTTATTTGATGTTTTCCACTCGCATTGAGCATCCATGTGAAACACTTATATAGGTGAGTCAAGTTACAGCTTTATTAAGTTAAAAAAAAAAAAAAAAACAGGCCTTAGTGATAGTTAATGGGTTTCAAGAAAAATAAAAATAATATTTGTAAACATTTGAAAAGTTATATAGTATAAACTTTAAATTTTTTAAATAATTTCATGTAGACCTACAGAATAGTTTTTTTATGTGTAGGGCTTAACTGCCGCCACTAGTATAAAATAGTCATGATAAAACTTTAATGTTATTAAAAAAGTTTAATGTTATTAAATTAGTACTGATAAGAAAATAAGTATCACAATTTTTTTTGGGGGGGTCTTGGCCTGGTCAGACCTAAAGGTTTGGGTCGGCCCTGACCTTAAATACATTAAAATCTTGGACTCTGATATTTCGTCTCCATAACTAAGTGATAAAACTGAACATTTAAACCATATAAATTAACAGCATTCATTTCAAATAGTACAACTTAAAAAAACAAAGCCATTTAAAATAAATATTCACAATCAAACTGTAATTGGAAAGAATTTTTGGCTTAGCGTCCTTTTGGCATTGGCCATTTCATTGAGTGTTCCTAAGATGGCAGCTTTGATACAGACCAGTTACAAAATGGTGGCACTATCTGGCTGCTTTTAAAATATTTTTAATAAATTCAACATTAATAATCTGCAATAGTAATTTAAACAGACATAAAAATTAATAAAATTGTACTAATTGTTTGTTTGTAAATTTTTTATATCAATGTGCTACATGCCCTGAATTTGAGAATCTATTGTGCATACTTTAAAATAAAAAAACTAATTATTACAAAGATTGAGCATTTTGTTTGATTTAAATCAACAGTAGTAGAAATAGTAGCACAATATGTGTAACTTTGCACTTTATTAGTTTTTATTATGTACTTACTTCTTTGTTAATTTTCATTGGCTTAGGCACAAACCCTTCAGCTCCAAATTTTACCTTGTACTCTGTATCATAATGTTTTTCGTCTGTATGCACTTCCTGGGAGTCAGCCATCTCCTTAAGTATTTTGTCCCATAACAGTTTTTCCATCACCTCTTTCCTGGTTCCTTCAAATTAGTAAATTTATATACTTACACTTTTTATTTATTAAAATTATATGACGTGTGGATTTGATACATTACACCATAATATACTATGTTGAGTGTGCATATTTGTGTTTGAGGCTTTCTTGAGAATCTGTATGTTCAGTGACAGCTTAACCACTGTGAGAGCTGGAGCTTCACTATCCCAGTTTTAAACAGGGTCATTAGAGCCTAGTATACCTGCAGGGTACTGGTTGTTTCTTAAACCAGATAGTGGTGCTTTTAAATGAGCAAAGCAAGTTAAAACAATGATTTTTAACTTGTCTGTTTAGCATTTGTCTGTCTATCTATCTGTTTGGAGTGTGCCTCATGATAACTTCTGAATGCATCAACTGATTTTCATAAAATTTGGAGTGCAAATCTATACTAGCCTATATAGCCGTATTGTTTTTTAGATTTATCCCCTCCCCTAAAATTGGGAGTCAGAGGGTAAAAATATGAGGGATCAAAATTTTGAAAATAATTGGAGATGTTCACATGAGGTATAAAATTAAAGAGAATTTTAGCCAGACTTGAGAATGTTCAGACTTGAAAATGTCAAAATTCTAAGTTCAACAGGACCTAAAGAGTGTACAAAAATTTTGAAAAAATCACAATAATCCATGCCTGCTATCAAGTTGAACAGAATTTTAACTAAAATCTGAATACAATATTCAGTTCTGGGAATTCCAGAATTTTAGGACTTCAGGGCCCAAAAATCAGGTGTACAAATTTTGAAAAAATTGTATAAATCTGTGCCGAGTTTTCTGACTAAAGGGAATTTTAACCCAAATGTGAATGTAGTTTTTACTCTGAAACTTTTTTAACACTGGGACACCATGGGTCAAAAATAAGTCACAAGTAAAAAAAAAAAAAATAGTAATGTCTATGTGGGGTACCAAACAGCAATATCCCAAATTCTTTTAATTCTTTCATATAATATGTTATCCTACTATCTTTGGAAAAGAGGAATACAACCATAAAAGCAGTTGAAAAAACAATAAGAAACAATTATAGAGCAATAAGGTCAGAGTGTAGTATCATTCATGGGGATGGTGATAGTTCATTGTTACTACCTTGGCATGCTTCCTGGCAGCATAAAATTTGCAGAAACTACAAACTTACTCTACTAAGTTTGTAGTCCACTGTGGGTCTAAACAAGGTGGAGTTGTGAAAAATTTAATGTTAATTTTTCATTTTGTCTAGGGTTATTGAAATAAATAGTGTGAACAGAAAGAAAAACTTAACATGTATAGTTAGTGTCCCTATTTATGCAATTTCCTCCTTTTTAAAAAATTAATATTTCACAAAAAACATAAAACATTGAAAAAGGTTATGTAAAGTATCATGGCGAGACTAGTTTTTCCGAATGTTGATAGAAAAAGTGAATAGCTATAAAAATTGTGTTGACAGAAAATTTTTACACACTGTTTTTATAGAAAAACTGTAGTTTTCATATCAAATGTACCTTATACAAGAAAGTGTTAGGTTATGTAATACTGTGTAATTAGATATGCAGAACTTAAACTTACTGTTTAGAAATTATAACTGTCATTAAAAAAGTTTAAACAAGAAAATATAAAATATATATAAAAATTTGTTGTGCAACTGTTTTCATAGTGTCAAAATAAAAGCAAAACTTTCTTGACTACCTCTTGTTTAAACCTAATTCTATATTGCAACAGATCAAATTTTATTATACTAATAAGGATATAGTGAGTGTGTAAAAATCACAAACAAGTCTATTACGGAGGAGATGAAAAATGATTTATTATACACAAATATTGTTTTTAAAGATGTATATTATATTCTAAATTGTCATGTATTGATAATAGAAATAATTGTTTGTATTGTTCGATAATATAACTCGATTTTACTTGGTTTCTGCAACGTCCTCCTCTCCTTTCGTCGCTCCCGTCCTGGCGTCCTCTTCTTCAGCGTCACTCCTTCCTGGTGTCTTCTTCGTCCTGGCGTCCTCCTTCGTCTTGTCCTCTTCTACGGCAGGCGGCTCCAGCGGCGATATTTCAATGAGTTTCGTTGTTATGTTTGACTGCTAACATTAATTAGTTTCTTCATAAATTGTTCACTCACAATGCTTATAAATTCCACTCGTACAGTTTATTATTAATTTATATCTTATATTTTCTTAATCTCAGGATTAATCTGGGTATTACTTAATGCGGTGCGTTTAATGTACACCTTCCACGATATCTTGAAGTGTCTTTAAATTCCCTAAGCGGATATCTTAACTTACACGAAACACACTGTATTATATTTTAAATTTTATCTAAATATTTTACCCACTCGGTTCTTAACGCAAAACTTCGTTAAGAATTTCCAAGGTTTATTTTATATATGATATATCTACGTTCGTAAGAGAACAACTCTCTTCACCGGGCACAACTTCCCCTAGCAACTTCTACAGACAGACTGTGTCCATCCTAACTCTACAACATATGAATCGCACTGAATTTAGTGTATTCTGATAGGCTAAGCTCAAGTCACATGATTGATGGAACAAACAGATATACGAATTTCATGAAAAACTTTGTATAATTTAGCAAAGTCCTGCATGGAAATTATCTACGAATTTTATTACCCTATCTTTGATAAGAGTTACAATTGAGTTTTTCTTCACTTTAAAAAAACATATTTCTAAAATAGTTATGAACCTCAGAGTATACACAAATTGAAGCTATTTACCTAAATAATTCCTTGTCAAAGTTTCACGTCAATCGGTTAACTACCACTGAAGCTATAGCGATCACAGATTATCACACCCGCACACGCGCACAAATTCACACAAAAAATACATGACAATATAGAACACCTTTTTATGAAGAGTTTGGTATACCCTACATGCTTATCCATTTCTAAATACAAAACTTATGGCTAAAAGACAAAATATTACATAAAACAAATTTAAACAAGAAAATGCTCATCATCCATGTGCTTTGATATAAACAACATAGCTTATCATCCTGTGTTCTGTTGCAATTTATATACCACTCACAAATTTTTTAAAGTGTTTTTTTCATATGCCAGGGACCAGCCATCCAGAATCAAGAATTGCAAGCAATGGGATGAGCAATATTACAGCAATAACACTAATGATTGTTAATATAAGTTATGAACAGTGGCGGCTCGTGAGTAAACTCACCAGGGGTTCACACAGATAATATTGAACGTTATTAATCCATGTGCCTGCTAACATTTGCACTGAAAGTAGCATTTCCAATAATTTTTCAACATTAAAGTAAATGACGTTACTAAGAAATTTTAAATAATTTTAGTAAGTAATATTAACAAAATGAATCTAACATTGTAGTTTGCTAAGCTTCAACTGGATTCTTTATTTAATTAATCTTAGAAAAATTAAATTTAGTAATAATGATAGAAATCATGTTCTGAAACAATAGTAAATTATATACATACTACTTACAAGTATCAGTAGGTTAATCGGATCTTTAACAAAAACTAAGTGAACTTCTTGTAAACAAAGTCCATCCTTTGGTCTTTCTTTGAAACAAATCTATCAATCACTATTTCATTAAACTTAGGGATGGTCTTCACCAGTTCTTTCTCTATTGATAATATGGCTAAGGCATTAAGTCTTTCTTGAGACATCGTACTTCTCAAAAAGGTTTTTATCCTCTTCAGAGTCGAGAAGCATCATTCGGCTTCAGCTGAAGTCATTGGGATTGTCGATATTATCCTTAAAAGCGTATATGACTCTGAAAACGAATCTTTCAGATCATTTTGTATAAGAAATTGCAGTAAGCTCACAGCACCATTCATACATCTTATGTCTTCACGTCGGTAAAACACTCCAAGTTCGGTTTTTAGCTTTTATTTTTCTATTGTTTCATCTTATGCAGATTGAGGAAATGATTTACTGTACTCACTAAATTTTTGAGGAACAATAAGGGATATGGCTGAATGGTGCGATGTAAATGAAAACCGCTCTTTTATTTGTGTCGAAATTACATCACATACTTCTTTAGCCGCGATCGTCCTGTTAGCATGACTGCCTTCTTCGTGTCTTGCTCTTTTGCATTGTAGAGGCATCTGGTCTACAGCACTTTTCACGGAGTTCATTTTTTCTCTTTCTTTATTTATTTCCCTCAGAAAGGTTTCCACGTCCTTTTTTGTTCACACAGGATCTGTATAGGTAAGCTGAATTTGTTTGTATAAAATGTCGACGTGTGGCATTATATTATGGAAAACTGTAAGCCAAAACACAAAAGTTGGGTCTTCCAGCATTCGCCGGATTGCTCCAGCTTTGGTAATAGAAGATTCTTGTTTAGAGGTTGATTCTATTTCCTCCATACATGTAATAAGGTCTTCCCGAGGTTCGAATACTGTATTTACAGTTCTGCTTTTAAAATTCCATCTAGTGCTTGAAGCTCGAGGGATTCTTTGCCCGACAATATTATCCAAAATTTCTGCTCTTTGAAGTGAATTGCTGAAAAAGTTTGTTACATCACTCAAATTCGTGAAAAATATCCGCGCTTGCTGATTTTGGCTAGCAGCTCGAGCAATCACTAGATTTAATTGATGAGCATAGCAATGGATATAAAAAGCATACTCGTAATGTCGTTGAATAATTGTTTGTACACCGGTTAGGTGTCCACTCATCACGTTTGCTCCATCATAACTCTGAGAGATTAACTTTTCCGGCTTATCAACAACATTTTTTAGGGCACCAAGAATGCATCCACCGATCGAGTCTGAGTCGTGTCCGGGGGGGATGTATAAACCCCCAAAATCTTTCTACTGGTTCTCCATTAGGTAATACGTAGCGAAAAACAATAGCTAATTGAAATGTCAAACTAACATCTGTGGTCTCGTCAGCGATTACAGAGAATAAATCTGCAAATTTTATTTCCTCCTTAATCTTTTCCTGGGAAACAAGAAGCATATAATCGAGCAGGTCGTTTTGAATTTCTTTTGATGTTCCTTTAAAAACGGTTGCATCACGTAAGTGTTCTCTTAGTGAGGCATCAATCTGAGCAGCAAAATCCACTAAGCCTCGAAAAATCCCAGGATTTGAAGAATCATCTCCTTCCCTGTGTCGCCGAAGTGCCAGTTCAAAAGCGCCGCAAAATTTAATGCAGTTAATTATTTTTGACAATGCATAACGATTTTTCTCTACTTTTTCATTATGTTCTTTTACATTCCTCCGATAAGCGCTGTTCAACTGCTGACGTATGTCGACTTTACCAAGCAAGTTAAACTCTAGCAAAGAGTTCAAATGAGTTTGAGAACATTCATGTTTTTTAATGTTCGAGAGTAAATGACCTAAATCATTCACACCACACTTAATCCAGTTTCAGTTTTCAGTGCTTTGTTTTGCAAATAACAGACAAGGGAAACAATATAGTTTATTTGTAGCTTCACAACTGCAGAGCCAAGAAGTCTTTTCATATAAAGTTTCTTTAAATTCCCTTTTGAAATCTCTATCTTTACCTTTGGTCACTTGTACGATATTAAGCTTTGGGGTCGGATGACCACGTTGTTTTATTTCGAGTTTCTTTTCTAATGAAATACTTGAAAAAATTGTTTCTTTTAACACAGACACAGGGGTAGCAGCCATTGCTAATCGATCACCAACATTAACACAACACAAACACAACTGCACTGGGTGCGAGCGACACTGGGGAGCGAGTAACATGACACCTACAATGGCTAGAACAGCACTGGTTCACAAACCGAATGTGCGCACAATCTTTACATGGGAGAGGTTTGCCCCCATCACCGCGCCAATGCCGCATCATGTCACCACTCTCATTTGATCCAGCAGCGCACGTACAGTGCTGTGCTGTGTGGTTTTCTCCTGGGTGACGGACACCCACAACAAGACGGACAGCGCTACCAGCGGCAGCCTCTGAAGAAGCCTTTTAAAGGAGAAAACTGGTTCAGGCTATAAGGTAAAACTTCATGCTTTTACTTATAAAAAAACCTAGTGTTCTGAGTCGTTAATGTAATAGTGATATTTAGTTAAGTAACGGACACGTCATGGACAACGAAATCCAGTAATTTATATTTATTTATGTAGGGGGTTCACGTGCTCATGTGCACCAATTAAGAAACTGCCACTGGTTATGAATAAATGTTGTCATCATGTTTGCCATAGACATTACAATGCTTTTTTTGCATCTAAACATAGTTCCTTTGCTCATATAAAAATTAAAGATACTGTCTTCTTTGATCACCATTACTGAAGCACATACACTGTACATAGAAATCCTTTGCATAAATTATATTAATATATACGTGAACAATATGAAACCCGTTTGATTAGAGACCAACCTTTGGTGCATTTAGGAAGCTTTGGAGGTGCAAAATGTTCCTGCACTGTTGTTATATACATTGATCTTATATCATCGTGTTTTGAAATATCACATTTTTGTTCTGAATTTGTTCTTCTACCAGCCATCTGTTGAAAGATAAATAATTATTAATAATGGTTAAATTACTGAATAGGCCTAATTCAGTTTAACTATATATAAGTTACATACCACACACACACACACACATTATTTATTTTGTTTATTATATAGTAACTTATACTGTAAACTTATTTATATTGTATTTATTTGGGATATGATAAAGCATTTTGTTGTATTCTGAACATAAAAATATACATAATGATGAAATATTAAAGCATCTGAACAATATATGTGTTTATATATCTGAACAAATATAATGTTCACAGATGAAAAAGAAAATTAACAAAATCAATCATTTAGACTCAACTATTTCTACATACACTAATCAACTATCATATAGAATACACCTATTCAGAAACCAGCACTATTCTGAACTATCCCCTGCTAATCTGACAGTTTTTATTATTTAAACCCTCCATACAAACACAAAATGGCAACCTTCCATGCTCTATTAATAGAAACACACATGCTCCTAAATTTAAGAATAATAAAACGAAAGAAATATAATGTATAAGATATATATCAGGATCAAATAAGGATTTAACTGGTACAAATATGGAAAAGTAGTTTAACAGAAATTGAGTGACTTATGGTAACATGGGTAATTGGTATTGACAATACGTAAAGTTTGTTAACTTGCTGTGCCTATCTAACTGATGAATGTCACTGTATATCCTCAGCATAAATACTGTAGTCTTGGTAAATTTACACAGCAATGCTAGTGCCTAATCTGTTTGTCAAAGTAGCTTTGGAATGGTTTTGTATCATTGTCTTCAGAGTTGCTGTTATATTACTCTTTGATATTGTAACAACCAAAAATTTAAAAAATTTTAGTGTGTCTGAAAAGACGTTACATTCAGCATGACACACCTACTCAGCCCACGAGCAATAAATAAAGAAATGTGTGTAGAAGTGTCAAGTGAACGTTTACTTCAGACAATGCAAGTACGTTTCACATAGTTGTACAATAGGAACAGGGTTGGCCGTGACAGACTCGACTAAAACACGAGATTTACAGCCTGCAAATGTCAGATAATGGAAACTGTGTCAAGTACCAATTTAGAGGAGAAACTGTGACGGACACACTGCCGGGTTAATTTGTAAGAGTACCAGTAAAGAATAAAAGAGTAAGTCACACAATAGTATATACCCTATACGAGGACGGACATCGATACCTAAAATAATAGAATCGAACTTGTAAACAGCAGGGGAACGACTTACTGGCGACAACGGATATTTACGACAGGCAGTAGGTGTGCCGTTTTGGAAACGACGTCACGCTGCGCCAGGATAGCGTTCAGAAAAAAAGGGTCAAACACAGCGAACAATAACAAGAGACGACACATTGTTTTCGTGAGAACTGCAGCGAGACCCGGAGTACGCTTAGACAATGGCATGATAGACGAGCATGAAATTTCTCCTGTTCTAGGAAAAGAGTACGGAGGCTTTCGACGCGAACCCGTGGGGAGACAGGATATCCAATCACAACCCAGCATCTACCCAGAGACCTGGTGGAGAGGACCGTCGCCAGCATAGCAACGGGAACGTCGAATGGGAAGTGAAGAACGACACTCTGGCTTAAGGGTAGGAGATCTTCCGTCCTATCATGTTCAACTTGAGGCGTGTTTTCCAGTACGGTGCATTGTGGTACACGATGTTTGATAAAAACTGCTTGCAGAGCACGCGGGAGGACAGTCTCTCATAATTTTTCAACCATATACTTTGAACAGTCTTTTCATAAATTTTTACTCATCTACTTTGAGCAGTCAGTCGGTCAGTAGAACAGTCTTTATAATTTTCAACAGTCGGTCGTCAAAGTTCGATTAACATACGGACGGCAGTGGGACTTTGAAATTTTGCCACGCGTCATATAACTAAGAGACTTAGACATTTCGATATTGGCGCGTATCCGGTAATAGTGTACTTTCAGTGTCTAAAAACATGCGACATACGCCAGTGCTTAACAATTATAGAATTATTTATTATACTCTAATTCAGAATTGAACTAACCAGTCACACTTACATCAATAATCGACGCGTAGAACTTTCGTTGATGTAATACCGGACGGCGAATAATAACATTATACAGTGTTGCGGTGCGATTCAATATCATGTGGAACAATTACACCGCGGCATCAAAACACTAACAGTAATGAACATATCAAACGTTGAACAATACACAGACATATATATATACACCATAGTTAACGATGAACTTTAATACGAACACACAGCGCGAGTGAATCTGTTTCGCGTGTGTTAAGTGTCAGTCACAGCTCAGCACAGCTTCCCACACATGATCCAGCAGAGAGGAGTTACGCCGATGGAAATATCGGATAAATTCACCTAAACAAGTAATCTTTATGCTATTCTTATCATAAGAAACTCTACTGTCCTGTCTCTTTTTCAAGAAACACCCCTTGAGCATTTAATTTAAACATGATAAATATAATTAACGCCATCCATCTGAGGCATACGATGAACGCATTAGTATAGGATTTATTGTTTGAATATTTGTGTTTCTATATATCGATTACATTATATATGTATGTGTATGTTTTTCAGCAAACAACGTATTGGATTTACCTTGTAATTTGATGTATAAACATGTGTTCTTTTATGTTCTTTTCATGAGTTTATGAATGTATGTATTTACAGGGAATCTTCCATATTTTATATATTGAATTTAATGAATGATATAATGTTAATAAATAAGTGTTTATTTTATCAATATGCGTTCATCATTGTCAAATTACCTCAGAACGAGAAAGTAATAGCATTTGAGTGATTTATGGTAGTTTATTTTATTAATGCAACAACTAGAGTCTCCATGCAATAGTTATGCTAACGTAAAGTAATTAACGTGTTATTTATTGATTACACGAGCTCATTATGCAAATTAATATATTCAATAATTACTTAATCACAGATTAGTTAATTCAGTAGCGTAATAGCATAACACCCCACAGTGTTGTAATTGGCGCCCACCGCACGGCAAAGAGCAGGCAGTAGAGATAGGATAAGCGTATATATTAATTATTAATATTTCATGTTAGTAGTTGTAAGAACAAATATTATTAGTGTGAAGCTAGTTGGACTGGGACTGAATGTTAACGCGTAGTAAAGCTGCAAAAATGACGACCAGTAGCACAGATTCCATGAATGTTGACATTAATAACCAACAGGGAGTACCTGGTGTCGAACGAGAGGAATCACCAACTTATTCACAAATGACCGAGGAGACGTCAGACGTCAGAGCGCGGGGACAGGAGTCCCAACAACAACCGCAGGAAGAGGTGACGTTGCGCGCATTAATGGATTTTATGAGTGGAAAATTCGAGGAACTGGAAGAAAAGTTTGAAAAGCAGAAGGAAGAGGCTAGTGAAAACCTTAGAATAATTAATGAAAATTTTATAGAGATTAGAAGAGAAGTGAAGGAAAATTTCGAGAAGCAAAAAGAAGAAATCAATGAAAAGTTCGAGAAGCAGAATGAAAATTTCACACAAATACGCACGGAAGTGCGTGAATACATAAATAATTGTGACCAGAAGATAGACGAGGTACAGAAGCAGCAGAACGAGATCATAAAAGAGTTAAGGGACGACACCGACAAGAAATTCGAAGAGGTGCGTGAAACAAGAGAATTAGACCGACAGGAACTAAAGAGTGTTGCCCAGAATACTCAAACGAGCATCAAAAAGATCCACAATAGAGTGGAGACACACGCAAAAGAAAATCACAAGAAGCAAGAGGAATTGAGAGTCGAACTATTCCAAACAGTAAGACAATTACAACAGGAACAGGGAGACGTAAACAATACAATGCAACAGAAAATCAATGAGGTAGATGGAAGACAGAAGTCGGCGGAACAAAAACTAGACGAGAGCACCAGAGAGAAAACCACCCGTATTAACGAATTAAAATCCCAGATAGAACGACTACAGCGTCAGCTAATTGAAGGTGAGTCTGGAATAATCAGTAGAATTAACGGACACACACATACAGAGTTGAAGTATAACGGCACTGACAGGTTCCCAATGGAGTTCCTGAAGGAATTGTCAGAGATCCAGGAACAGTACTACAGCAACGGTGACATTAAATGGATCGGAAGACACTTGGAGATGGACGCTGGAATATGGTGGCGCGTCATAAGGAATCAAATCTCCACGTACGAAGAATTTAAAGAAGCTTTCACCTTGAAGTACTGGGGTCAAGAACGCCAGGACAATATACGCGACAATCTGGAGTACGGCAGATATGAGTGGAATGGACCAATCACAGCTGTCCAATATGTAGAACGGATTTTACTGGAAAGTCGGCAACTGTCACCAGCATTAACCGACACTCAGCTGATACGAAAACTAGCTCGCCACTTTGGTAAGGACTTGCAGCTCGCCGTGGTCACACGTGGTATCACGAGTATACCAAATTTCGAAGCGCTGATTACGGAGTTCACAAGTATACAGTCGAGCGGAGATAACACTCGCAGACTACATTATAGACCTTACAACGAAGGGAGGAACAATCCGAGAGAAAGGGAAACGCAATACAATAAAAATGAAAGTGACCGACAGCCAACAAGGGGTCGGTATGACAACAAACACTACGTCAATACAGTACAGTTTACACCAGCTGAGCCAGGACCCAGTGGCACGGTCGTTGGCACTACCCCAAGGGCGAACGGTAACAGCGACAACAATAACAAAAAAAAAAATACGTCGAACGAGGGGAGGAGATAGAATTTCTAAGCGACTTCTTTCCGAGTGAGAGTGTAAATATATTGTTACCTGATTTACGAAAGGACCTACTAAAAGAGGACGACGAGATTGTAAATAAACAAATATTGAAATGTCCCGAGATTACTATTAAATTTAATAATGATGTAATTGTCCAAGCCTTACTTGATACTGGTTGTATTGTTAACGGGTTATCGGAAACTTGGTTTAATAACCATAAGAAGAGTATCGAACCATATGAGACACTACCCGTAACGAATACATTTATAATAAGTGCTGTAGGAAGTAAATCCAAATTAGTTAAGAGACAAATATTGTGTGACATTGAGATTGATAGTATCCGATATGAATGTGTGTTTTTGGTAATACCAGAATTAGTGAAACCATGTATACTAGGAATTAGTTTTTTACAAGAAGTTGGGTGTCGCATCGACATCGGAAACAAAGTAGTTAGTTTAAAAAACGATACTGTTGATGAGGAGCACATTATACCAATCATGAATATTGACGTGATAAACAGTGAAGAAGAAGAGGAAGTACTGCGATGCATCGATGAGAAGATTGGGAGCATAGACTGCGTGGATAAAGGAATACTGCAACGCCTGAAGGAGATTTTGGTAAAGAACCGGAATGTTTTTAGGGAGTGCCCGGGAAGAATAGAGGGTTACACGCACGAGTTTCACGTTACGGACAGGACACCTTACTTTCAACGAGGGTGGCCTGTGCCGCTTGCCTACAGAGACAAGGTGAACGAGGAGATTAACCGGATGTTACGATATAGAGTAATCGAACGTTGCGCCAGCCCGTACGTCAACCCAATCGTGACAGTTATCAAGAAGGATGGGAGGGTTCGCCTATGCCTTGATGCAAGAAAAGTGAACAGCGTGACCGTGCCCGATTACGAAGGAGTGTCCCCGGTAAATGAGATATTGGCTAGATGTGGTGATATGCAGTACTTGTCGACAGTCGATTTATCCAGTAGCTTCTGGCAAGTCCCATTAAAACGAGAGTGTAGGGATTTCACTGCCTTTATGCATGAAGGGAAGTGCTACCGATTCACAGTGACGGCATTTGGACTCAGCACCAGCTCTGCAGCGTTGACACGTGGATTGGATGTGGCCCTCGAGGAGGAGGTCAAGAAGAACACGATCATCTACGTGGACGACTGCTTGTGCTACTCCAATAATATACAAACACATTTAAATCATTTAGAAGCGTTGCTAAACAACCTCAATAAAGCAAATATAACTGTCAACCTCACCAAGTCACAATTCTTCAGACGAGAGATCTCCTTCCTTGGTTATCGCCTTACAACAAAAGGGATACAAGCAAACGATGACAAGGTAAAGGCGATTATGGATTTCCCAGCACCGAAGAATACAAAACAACTCAAAGGTTTTCTTGGTCTTACCAATTTTTATAACAGATTCTCGAGTAAATACGCAGAAACAACGCAACCTTTGCATGAACTGCTGAAAGGTGGACGAAAGTTTTCATGGACAAGGGAAGTGGACGAGTGTTTCCAGAGAGTCAAGAATTTATTTATCGACACAGTAACTCTACGGTTCCCACGGCCGAACCAAAGATACTATATTCAGTGTGACGCTAGTAATTTTGCGTATGGTGGCCAGCTTTACCAGATTGATGAAGATGGAGAAATCGGCGTCATCGCTTTTACAAGCAAGACATTTAAGGGAGCAGAACGCAATTACTTCACGACGGAGAAAGAGCTCCTGAGTATCGTTAGATGTCTGGATAAGTTTCGTATGTACATACTTGGCCAACCACTCACGATAATCACCGACAATAAAGCATTAACATTTATGCACAAGTGTCACTTGAACAATTCCAGAATTACAAGATGGATCCTCGCCATACAGGAGTACAATTTCGACATTATCCACTGCAAAGGAAAGGATAATGTCGTTGCGGACATACTGAGTAGATACCCGGCTGACACGGAACAACACGAGACAAACGAGGAGACGCACGAATATTTGATTAATCACCTAGTTATTAAAATGAGTCAACAATTAGGCAAAATAATTAGAGGTATCGGCAAATACCAAAATGAAGATGCCAAACTCGGAACGCTCATAGATAAGATTAAGAATAACGTTATAGATAGTAAATTAAGTAAATTTTATAAAATTGTTAATGATAAGTTGTACCGACGACGACGTGGCGAATGGAAACTATACATTCCTGACAGCGTGTCGAAGGATCTAATTGCAGAGATACACCAAATGTACGGACACCTAGGCCCGAAAAGGTGTATAAAAATGTTACAAGAGCACTTCACGATCGACAGCTTGATCAAGAAAGTGAAGGTATACACCCAAACTTGTGACTCTTGCCAACGGTACAAGGATACGAACAACAGGATGCTCTTTGGCGGAACAAAAGCCATGATACCATCAGCCAAAGGTGACATAGTAAGTGTTGATTACTATGGACCCTTACCAACAGGTATAGGAGGTGTCAAATACTTACTTGTCATGGTGGACAACTTCACAAAGTTTGTCAAACTATTTACACTAAGAAGAGCGACAACCACCACGACACTACGACGGATCAACGATTACTGTACGAAGTATGGACGACCGAGAGTCATTTTAACCGACAACGGCACGCAATTTACCGCCGAAAGATGGGTTAAAGGTCTCGAGGAGCTGGGAATACAACCAAGATATACCGCGATAAGGAATCCTCGAGCGAACTTAGCGGAAAGGATTAACCGCCAATTGGGAAATCTATTCAGGATCCTGGTACACGACCAGCATAGCAAGTGGTCAAGATACGTCGGAGTAATTGAAACATGTATCAATGAAACGTACCACGAAACAATAGAAATAACACCCCACGAGGCACACTTAGGAAAGAAGCCGACCCGCGCATGGGAGAAGTGGCTGGACAAAGATGTCATCAACAATGAACACAATCCCAATATTAATGTGTTTGTAAAAATAAAAGACAAAAGAGAGAAATATGCTAAACGTATCAATGATGGTAAGAATATTACTAAATTTGCTACCGGCGATAAGGTGCTGTTGAGGAGCTACCATCAATCCGACGCCGCAATGAAAAGGATTGACAAGTTTTTCGAGTTATACACCGGACCATACAAGGTTAGTCGCGTCCTTGGTAACGCAACATACGAGCTCGCTGAGTGCGATAGCAATGGAAAACTGAGGGGTATTTTCAACGTACGATTGCTGAAGAGATACTTTGAGACGAAATCACAAGTCTCAAAGGAAAACGAAAGTGCATCGACAATCAGTTAGACTAGTGGATTCGGAGGCGGATCAACACATAAGGTGAATGTCCCGCGAAAACCGGTCCAACTAGCTAATCAGTATGATGTATATCTTATTAGTGTATAATGTAAAGATTTTGTACAAGGTGTTCTTAAGTCACAATGTGGCAACCTAACGACATTAATTACATGTGTATAGCCAGTGTTAGTGGAAATTTAAATAGAAAAGACAATTATGATGTGAAAAGTTCAATTGAATGTGCAGCAATAAATTGCGAAAAGACGTTATAACGAGTTTTATAGACACCCGATGATATTAGATTAATTAATCAAATCTGAGTGATATAAAACAAAGTTATTTATAATCATAATGATCTCAAGTGAATTGTTAATTGTTCCTGAATAATGTATATAAATTTCTAATCAATATAATTAGTATAGATGATAGTAACACGTATTGTGAGTGATACTCAATAATAATTAGTGAATGTATCAATGTGTATTTACAGGTCGTAAATTGTATTTTAAATGGTCAAGATAGACTAAGAACATTAGATATCATAATGATATTTAAACGATACATGAATAATTGTAATTCATGTCGAAAATCATTATTTCATGTGTTAGATTATAAGCGGACGGCACAGCCATCCACAGCTATTATTATTGTACATAATCCCATATCTAATTAGATATGCAAATATGTAAAAAAATGCGTTCATCTTTCCTCAGATGCACGGCAATAAATTCCCAGAGGTAGTTTACGACCAAATATAGGGAATATATATATCCATATACCCCAAGCAGAGGAAAGTAGGTCATTGACCGCGACTTTATCAGAGGGGACTCCCACAACAAACTCAGAGCGCAGAAATCGGATTAGAGTGTCTTCCGCTAATCCAACATCAAATCCGATTTGGGGACCTATGTAACAACCAAAAATTTAAAAAATTTTAGTGTGTCTGAAAAGACGTTACATTCAGCATGACACACCTACTCAGCCCACGAGCAATAAATAAAGAAATGTGTGTAGAAGTGTCAAGTGAACGTTTACTTCAGACAATGCAAGTACGTTTCACATAGTTGTACAATAGGAACAGGGTTGGCCGTGACAGACTCGACTAAAACACGAGATTTACAGCCTGCAAATGTCAGATAATGGAAACTGTGTCAAGTACCAATTTAGAGGAGAAACTGTGACGGACACACTGCCGGGTTAATTTGTAAGAGTACCAGTAAAGAATAAAAGAGTAAGTCACACAATAGTATATACCCTATACGAGGACGGACATCGATACCTAAAATAATAGAATCGAACTTGTAAACAGCAGGGGAACGACTCTTACTGGCGACAACGGATATTTACGACAGGCAGTAGGTGTGCCGTTTTGGAAACGACGTCACGCTGCGCCAGGATAGCGTTCAGAAAAAAAGGGTCAAACACAGCGAACAATAACAAGAGACGACACATTGTTTTCGTGAGAACTGCAGCGAGACCCGGAGTACGCTTAGACAATGGCATGATAGACGAGCATGAAATTTCTCCTGTTCTAGGAAAAGAGTACGGAGGCTTTCGACGCGAACCCGTGGGGAGACAGGATATCCAATCACAACCCAGCATCTACCCAGAGACCTGGTGGAGAGGACCGTCGCCAGCATAGCAACGGGAACGTCGAATGGGAAGTGAAGAACGACACTCTGGCTTAAGGGTAGGAGATCTTCCGTCCTATCATGTTCAACTTGAGGCGTGTTTTCCAGTACGGTGCATTGTGGTACACGATGTTTGATAAAAACTGCTTGCAGAGCACGCGGGAGGACAGTCTCTCATAATTTTTCAACCATATACTTTGAACAGTCTTTTCATAAATTTTTACTCATCTACTTTGAGCAGTCAGTCGGTCAGTAGAACAGTCTTTATAATTTTCAACAGTCGGTCGTCAAAGTTCGATTAACATACGGACGGCAGTGGGACTTTGAAATTTTGCCACGCGTCATATAACTAAGAGACTTAGACATTTCGATATTGGCGCGTATCCGGTAATAGTGTACTTTCAGTGTCTAAAAACATGCGACATACGCCAGTGCTTAACAATTATAGAATTATTTATTATACTCTAATTCAGAATTGAACTAACCAGTCACACTTACATCAATAATCGACGCGTAGAACTTTCGTTGATGTAATACCGGACGGCGAATAATAACATTATACAGTGTTGCGGTGCGATTCAATATCATGTGGAACAATTACACCGCGGCATCAAAACACTAACAGTAATGAACATATCAAACGTTGAACAATACACAGACATATATATATACACCATAGTTAACGATGAACTTTAATACGAACACACAGCGCGAGTGAATCTGTTTCGCGTGTGTTAAGTGTCAGTCACAGCTCAGCACAGCTTCCCACACATGATCCAGCAGAGAGGAGTTACGCCGATGGAAATATCGGATAAATTCACCTAAACAAGTAATCTTTATGCTATTCTTATCATAAGAAACTCTACTGTCCTGTCTCTTTTTCAAGAAACACCCCTTGAGCATTTAATTTAAACATGATAAATATAATTAACGCCATCCATCTGAGGCATACGATGAACGCATTAGTATAGGATTTATTGTTTGAATATTTGTGTTTCTATATATCGATTACATTATATATGTATGTGTATGTTTTTCAGCAAACAACGTATTGGATTTACCTTGTAATTTGATGTATAAACATGTGTTCTTTTATGTTCTTTTCATGAGTTTATGAATGTATGTATTTACAGGGAATCTTCCATATTTTATATATTGAATTTAATGAATGATATAATGTTAATAAATAAGTGTTTATTTTATCAATATGCGTTCATCATTGTCAAATTACCTCAGAACGAGAAAGTAATAGCATTTGAGTGATTTATGGTAGTTTATTTTATTAATGCAACAACTAGAGTCTCCATGCAATAGTTATGCTAACGTAAAGTAATTAACGTGTTATTTATTGATTACACGAGCTCATTATGCAAATTAATATATTCAATAATTACTTAATCACAGATTAGTTAATTCAGTAGCGTAATAGCATAACACCCCACAGTGTTGTAATATCATCCTTTTGTATGTTTCCTTTATCTTCTGTAAAGAGAAGAATCATATGGGGCAGATTCAGTCAATAGGATGTCTCTTTTAAAACGGTGATTCTTTTTTCTACCAGCAGCTCTTTGACATGTGAGCAAGTAGGTACACACTGTCAGCCATAAGTTGCCAGTTAAAAGTTCAGATATTTTTATCTAATCTTTTCATGTAGCCTTTTCAGTAAATTGATATTATATCAGTAAAGCACATGACATGTCCACACAGCACTTCTAGAACATACACACTTTGAACTTTATAGTCAAGCCAGTGGCATTTCCTGTCCCAATGGGTAGGGCAAGCATCGACTCTAAGCACAATATAAGCACATGTATATAAAACTCTAATGCTATAAAATCATTAACAAATATTCAGGTACACAATTGATTGTGTCGCTGTGAGAAAAATATTCATCAATATTGTAATTAGTATGACGATTAAAAAAGTGGTGTTTAGCAACTCAAACCATTCTTGAGGTACAGTATTCTCACAGCCTCCAATAACTGTTTTTCACATGACAAGAAACATGTGATCGAGCATATTTTCACCAAGCTGGGCCATTGCTAGCCAGCGGCGGCTTTTCAGGGGAGGCAAGGGAGGCTCCCCAATGAAAGTTAGAAAAACATTAAAAGCAAACAAGTAGTAATAGGCTCTTTTTTTATTGTAACTAAACCCGTAATCAATCTGTAATCACAATTTGGCTTTAAATTATCTGATTAATTAAAAAAAACCTTTTAATTGCGCTTTATCAATAGCTCAGAGTATCAGGAGAGGCAGGGATCTGAGTAGCTGCCGTAGTACTCGTATGGGTACATGCCTGACAGGTGGTGGGGGGGACGCTAGTGCATCTGTAACCGTACTTGGGAGGCAACGAGTGAATTAGCCTCTCAGCATGGATTAATGTGGTTTGTGTTAGTTTTACGCAGTCTTTACGTTCTTGTGTTCCTTGTGTGTGTATGTTTATTATTTATCTCTTCTTAGCGTGTGTTTGTGATCTCTACTACGAGGATAAAATGGATTTAGCAGAAGAAAATGAAAGTGATATTGCAGTGTTGAACAAATGCATTATTACAACACTACTGAATAAACAATTTTCCTGGCTGAGTGATTTTGAGAGAAAATGAAATACCGAAAACTGGTCGCCCTACCCCAAAATTTTTATTTCTTTAAAGGCACAAAAACAAATCTACAACTTTCCAGTCATCATTGTAAACCAACATAAATGGCTATGTGATAGTGGGATAAATTCGAAGATGCTGGCTCTGCTTACTGTTAAGCACAAACAAGACTATATGGTCTGCTGAAGGCTTACAAGTGAATCCATCACAGCTTTCAAACGCTGTTAAAATCAGATAGCTCTACCATACTTTAAGAATAAAATAACCTGTGCCTGGAGGTGGGTGCTATGACTGACTGACTGTCTCATAGCCTCCCCTTCCTCAGGACACACGGGCTGCCACTGCTGCTAGCACTCCTACTGGCTTAAAGTACTACTAAAGAGTGCTGCTTTTTGAGTCTCAGAGCCATGTGTTGTTCTGTTTAGCATTCTACTTTGGTACTAGTAGAATGTGATTATCATCATAATCACAGGATAGATTGTTATATGTTTGAGTATTTCTAACTGTAGCCTAATGTAAATAAGGGGGCTGGATAATGAAACTGTAGTTATGAAATCCTAAATAAATGATATCACTTATGAAATTATGACCAACTCACAGTTAGTGCACCGAAGCATTTTTGAAATAATTGCCTTGGGGGCAGAGCGGTCAATCACCTGTTAAAACAGCACACAGAAATGGAAGCAAAGTGATATTAATGACTTTGATCAAATCAAATCATCAATAAAATTTTGGAAGATATGGTGACAAATGCACCGCCGATTTTCAAAAGATGAAGACACGATAAGCAGTTTTTGGTTACAACAATAATGTCGGTTACATAACCATTTATTTACTTTTGCCTGATTTTCTGTGGGGAAGCACTGCTTGCTTTGAGGATTTGGCTCTGTGTCAAGCCTGTATTGTACATAGATAATTTTAACAGTCAATGGTGTTACGACTACAACTTGTGGTCACCCATGTACCAGACATAAGTATTAGCTTTTGTAAATATCCCACAGAATGTTAAAAGGTGTGCCAGACATTGATAAAATCATTAATACAATAGTATGTATTTGTAACATGATTTTAAAGAGCTATACAAATGAGTTCATACAATTCTACTGTGACAGTCTAGAAACTCTGAAGACTCTTCATCTTGCAAAGTGATTCATTCTTCTCTGAGATTGTCTACAGTAAGTATTCTACTTACAGTGAGACAGAATTGGGGATATTAACTGATGATACCAAGGAAATGGAGATACAGACTGGCTGGCTAAAATGAGTGAGGCTGGAGGAGTCAGTTGACTTGTTTGTCATAACTCAAAGGCACTGTTTCTGTAAAAGATCTGGGCGACAAAGTCAACAGATTCCTACACAAGACATCTGAGATTGTGTAAACCCTATCAACAGATCAGAAAGATCCTAAGATTGTAATAAACAAAAGTCTAACAAGTCCAAAAAGGATCTATTTGAGTGGGAGCGACACCTAAAATACTGTCACAACAATTGTATTAATCCTCATGTTTAAACATTGGAATAAATAATTGAATGTCAAACAGAATTATATTCACAAACTTTGATGACAGTTTTATGAAACGAAAGACATGCTTACAATAGTTCTACTTGTACAATTATCCAACACTATCACAATGAATAATGTTATCTACATGGATCAGTTGAAAAGTTTACAGCTCAGCCGTAAAAAAAAAGTAAAATTTGTTGTATGTTGTAAGATTCATATTTCATGTAAACACCAGATAATTTTCAAGTATATCTGCCAATTTCTACATTGTTTATGAGGTGTTCAAAGTACTTGTCACACGTGTTTTGAAAAATAAACAAAATCAAACATTGTGCTCTGATTGAATTCTATGTTAAAATATGTCTAACACTAGTGGGAATTCACAATGAAAGGAATGGTAAATGTGTTACGAGATGCTGGAACTTCAAAAACAGTGGTTTGTAAGTGGACACTCAAGTTTAAACGTGGTCATACAGCCATTGAAAATGATTCCAGCAGCGGAAACCCAAAAAGTGCAACAACTCCAGATATCATTATAAAAATTTCACACATCGTGTTGGAAGACCTGTGACTGAGAGTGGATGGCATTGCTGAGACCATAGGCTTCTTGCATGAGCTTGTGTATTGTATTTTAACCCAAGAACTTGGTGTGAAAAAACTTTGTGCAAGGTGCGTTGGCGTATTTGGAGTCATTGGACTTTTTAGGTATCCACTGTGGATCATCTCTAATATTCATAGGACCATGTTTAAACTCTGCTAACCACTTACAAACCATTTTTTTTTCAAGGCATCTCCCAACCCATTTACCATTTTGTTGTGGATTTTCATTGGTGTTATACCTTTTTTTAACAATGAACCGCAGCATGATATGTGATTTTGCCTGCTCTTTGAAACACATGTGACATGAAAATTTTAAACAGCTGATAGGTAATTAATAATCTGGCAGGTAGACTTGAAATGAACAGGTATTTGCAAGAAATATGAATCTTACCACACACACAAAATTTAGTTCTACCACTAAGATATAGATGGCACTTGCTTTTTAGTTAACCCTTGTAATTACAATAGACCACACAAAATACCTAACAACCAACATTTGTTACTTCTACTAATGCAGTCTAACAATATCCACTCAATTACAGATCTGAATTGTGACTTAATCAATGATGCACGTTGTTTATGTAGGATGGACAGGTTGCCTGTTGCGAATATTTATTACAAGGAGTTCTAGTTATAACCAAAATAATAAGCAGTATACTGAAGACACAGAAGGTTGGAAGAGGTAACTTGGAGTTGAGAATGCTGTCTTTCCTTATCTACTTGGTGAAGATCCATCTGTTCTTGATGTCCAGCATGGAAAACGCTGAGCTCCAGACTGTGTACTGACTGTATCTTTGATGCAACCTATAACTGTAGTCTTTCTTTGTAAACTGAAAGTCTATAAATTGCTTCTGCTAGTCTAACACAAACAGCTTACCATTAATTATACACTTTATAGTTTAAGGGTCAGATCTCTTGACCTGGTTCACAAAAATTATACATGATAAACATCATATAATACATAATATCATATTCCATAGAGATTTACTGTCATAATTTATGTTTTATAATTTTAAAAAGTCTCTCTCTCTCTCTATTTATGCACCTAAGCATTCAAAAAATTTCGACGAAACCGAAACATCGAAGCATGATAATGTTTTTGGCTTTTGAAACCTATAATGTGGATTACGTAAATCATTTCCAAACCACAGATGATCACAAACAGGGCATGTAAAACCAAATTTATTCTCACTAAAACGTTTGCTAAACTCAATGTCAGCAGCGATTATTTCTGTCTTGATGCGTTTACATATCAAATTTCTAGACTGTGAGGAATCGAAAGTGTGGAAGTGTCACGTTTTTCGATGACGTTTTTGTGGAATGACCCTCAGCCTAAAAACATTATCATGTTAAAAAATAAAATTATTATTAGTATGAAAAACTAAGACTTTTATCTGATTCTGTAAAGCTTCATAGTACTACAGTTTCACAGTTATTACTAAACAGTAATAATTTTGTACTTTTAAATTATCAGTACCCGACACCAATATGGTATAAGGGTATTTTGATAATAAATAAATAAATTATCAGTAGGAACACTTATTATAATTTTTTATTTGAAGTTTAAAAATAACTGAACTTAACTCTGTAATAACTATTAGTTATTAGTTAGACTGAAGGTTTAAAGACTGATTATGCTAATTAAGCCATACTATATATTTATACTTATTAGTTTACGGTAACCAGGAACCTTTAAATATACAAACATCTCATTTTGTTTATTCCAGTACACCCACTTCTGCTACAAACGTTTTGAACAAAAACAAAGTGTGATCACAATAACTCAGTATTTAGTTTAACTCCTATAATTTCAGGTTTCTTTGAGCACATTAGAATGTAAGGATTAGAAACTAGCACAGTTTATAATTTGTTCTACTGTTCTTACCAGTGTAAACAATATGCCAAAGCCTGTAACTCTGTATTGTATGCAGAGTTGCCAAAAGTAACAGTTTGTTGCCATGGCAACAATTCTTAATTGTAACAATACATCTAAGAGTCCCCTATTCACATATCAGGACAGTATGTAGCTGCTAATTACTGTTGAAATTAGTTATGGTCTAAAATTCAGCAGTGGTCATAAAGAAACTGGCTGTTAAGTGCACAATCTAAAAACCTAGGGTTGTGTCCAACAAATAGGCCTACTGCCATATTTGCAAAAAACCAGGAACAGGTCAGTGAATTGCATATTAATAAACTAACTAAATACAACTATTACATTAACGACTCGGAACACAAAGTTTTTATAAGTAAAAACAAAGTTTTACCTTACAACCTGAACCGGTTTTCACCTTTAAAAGGCTTCTTCAGAGGTTCAAGAACTTAGCTTTTTACTTATAAAAACTTTGTGTTCTGAGTCATTAATGTAATAGTTGTATTTAATTAAGTAATGGACAACGAAATCCAAGAAAATAAACTAACCATACCAACATATAACGACAGTTCTTAAATTTGTAGGTCCTACTGAAAATTTACTTTTGATGCCCTTAAACCAGCACTGGATGAAGATGTTAAGGATATTAATTTCAAAATCACATTAACGTTTTATGATTGTTATCAGGAAGTAATAAACCAGTAAAATATACACAAAGAATATAATTTATGAGCAGAAAAATTAAGTGATAATCTTAACAAATGAATGGAAATTCATCTACACACAACAGAACTTGTGCTTTTAGATATCAATGACAGAGAAAAATCTGCCAGTAAAAATCTTTTGGAGAGATTAGTGAAGGATATCTCTCTTAACAGACTGTTTATTGGAGGAGGTAGTTTCTACTGAGGTGTAAAAATGATCATTTAAATAAGACACCAGTACTGCCAAAATAATACACAAAGCTGTATAGGTGTTTGGATATCTAATATGAGGACTGTTTTAAAAATTAACGTCCAATTGGCAGGTGAAGAAAAACTAAAATACAGAAAAATATTTTATTATCTACATGAGTTATATACATTTGTATCACATTTAAACATAATCACCACCATCTTCACATATGGGCATTTATTATATCATTGCAGTCCTTCTAGATTAGAAATTATTAGATTTTGCAGTCCTTCATTAAAAAATTCTGACACCAAGATACCTAGCCAAAAGATGACACCATTAATGAGATCTTCATAGGTGTTAAAAAGCCCTGGGTAGCCATCCAGACAATCGTCTAGGTGACATGATGATGGTTTCCCTGCCCACATTTAGTCTGGAAGTGTACTGGTCTTGATTTGGCTGTGAACAGGGCATGCACATGATCGTCTGCTATTCTCATTTGTAAATTTCGCAGAAGTTAGAAGCTTTTAAGTATGCAGAGCCTGGCCTCTCACCAATACTATTGGATTCCCAGTGATGGAGTCAACCCCCTAAAGTTATATTGACGACTCAGTGCCACCTTACAATGGTCCAATGGTGATTGACCAGGGCAACTATTTGGGGCACGGTTTCCATGGTGGGCAGTACTGGATGGTTTTGCTCCTGCCTTTCCATCAACCAAGAACCTCATCGCCCATCACTGCCCAGCAGTTGGTACAAAATTGTCCCAAACAATTCAGCAATGATAGGTTGTTTCAACAACCAATGCACACTTTTAGCTGGCAGGATAGGCACTGACAGATTCATTGTTTTGCTGGTCACAAGTCAAACAGAAATATACAAAAATGGACCATGAATTTGTGCGTAACAATGTAAAAGGATTCTAGTTCCCACTGCACATGTGCCATGTTACTGCGGAAACTAATTTGTGTATATCACTTAATCGGAGTTTAATTTTAGAATAGCCCTCATTCCTAAATCATTTTTATTCATGCTCTTTAATAAATCTGTGATTTGTGCCTCTTCTGGTAGAGTTCTTGTAAGATCTCAAATACCTTTTATGGTTCTTGGTAGTCTAAAGTTTTTTAGCAACTATATTAAAATATGATGCTCCTTAAAATATTAGTACTTCTTAAACATGGCACGTCAATGGAGAATTTCTTTATCAGACTTTATTCAAAAATTTAACCTTGTGGAAGAAGCCTAAGTTTTCTTCACACTTTTTCAGTTTTACAAATATCGAATGAGAATATTTACTGATCATGTTAATTAATCACTATATCACCTACATCTTCCCTCAGTCATTAGACACATGGCCTGTTACAAACTCTGGCTGGGTCTTGGAATAGTTCACACACTACTGCCAGAGAGGAAATAGTCTGCATTTAAACATGTGCAGTGGTAAGCAAGTTGCATAGTGGAGAAGGGTCCTGTTGTTACTGACTTAGATACCCACGTGCCTTAGACAGACTGCTTTATTTCCCGAAAGTAGGTGGATTGACTCAACCTTAAGCCAAATGTACTGCACATGATAAATGAAAGACTTGCAAAGTGAGCTCCCTATTACTGAGCTACTCTGCCATCACAACTATGTTAAAGTATAAATATTATTGTATTATACTGTTATAGTGATGCAACATAAATAACATCCACAGCCTACATGATGCTGATCGTGTTCTTGCTGAGTCAGTAACTAAACATGACATGACAGAGTCATCTGACATGACTAAAACAATGCTTGTAAAATCTTAGGTACTGCCTGACTATTCTATTGACATCTGGACTAACTACACAATGTTACATGTAACCTTGATTAAGTGTAAAACACATCTTATTGACAGTTTGCTACATGTTGAGTTTTCCTCTAAATTGTACTGGCAATTTCAGAACCGAGTTCTTTGAATAGACTGTGTTGTATTAAAGAGTGATACTAGTGAAAGTATCAAATGTGTAATTGTTTATTTGTATTGTAGAAAACTGGGCACTTGTCTGTTATTTAAACCCCACACAGTACTACGTTATTTCAGATCAGAGGCAATTTTATTGATATATTTACAGTACATACGAAGAATAAAACAGTAACTAATTTGCAACAATACCTAATGTTGTTTTGTGAAAGTTTTGCAATAAAATATTGTGCGTCTGCTTGGTTTTCCATTTATTGTATTTCATATATGTCAGTTTTTTTTTATATTTTACATTGTTGTAATATAACTATAGTTTTCAGTTTCTTCACTTGTTTTAGGTATATGTTGTGTTCAATCATGAATTTGAATAATGGAGGAAGCACGCATTGAGTTTCTTCAGAAACGCGGTATATTACCCACAATGTAAAATGCACAACACACAATGAAATTATTGACCACCTTGCATGTGTTTTGGAAATTCGATTTGTAGTCCTGCAGGCATAAGGTTCATTAAGGTATGTGGGTAATTGGCTGTGAGGTTCCCATATTCCATTTGTTACAGTGGTACATTTTATATACTGTTGGTGTGAGTAGTTGACTTCGATAGCATTTTGTGATAGATAACTAAACATGTGTTAGGAAGTGGTTATTGACTTGAATATGTATTATTTGAAAGATAATTCCTGTTGGGAAAATGGGCAGAGAGGGACTGGTAGTTTTACCACAACAATGGATCTTTGGTGGGCTGTGTAAAGCAAATAATGAAATATTCATTGTGGAAGTCCCTAATCGTTTGGCGGTCACTCTATTGAAAGTGGTCAAAGAGAAGGTTCAACAAGGTTCCATTTGTTCTGGCTGTTGTAAAGATTATAATAAAGCAGAGGTTAAGGCTGCTGGATACAAACACGTAACAGTTCAACCGTGGGTAAAATTGTTTTTATTGACTCTTTATCGGGTGCTCACACCCAACATATAGAACATGCATGGGGGTCTGTCACGTGGTGGAACAAAAAGCACCAAGGATCTGCGTGGCACCATTTAGAAAACTACTTGCAGGAATTCATGTTCAAAACAAAATGGTGTCAAAATGAACTGTTTGACCAAATTTTACTTAATTTTTCTGAATACTGTCCTCCTGAAATGTAGCAATATAGTAATTATTGTACTGAATAAAATAATGTTTGAATAAAAAGCTGTACTGACTATATCATATAACCCTAGCAAAATTTTGATAAAACAAAATTAAAACCAAAATTACCTTTCCTAACCTAGCATACAATAATACCCACACTTCTGTTTCTTCTTCTTCATATCTAAATATATTGATAGAACAATTTACAATTTGTTTTGTATTTACATAATCCACTCTTCTCCTTCACATCTACATATATCAATAAAGTCATTTATAATAACGGGTAGTTTTGTTGACAGGCAAGTACCGATAATTTAATTATTAGACTAAGTGACTTAAATTTATTAGATGTGTATAGTGTGTAATGTGAAACTGTAAAACCAGAACAATATGAGTGTTCTTGGTTCACAGAAGAGTTAATACAATTTAAATTAATTTCTCTGGTGTTCAATAATTCCACAGTTTTAAGCTTTCAATCCATGTGATATCTGTAACAATATAAAATGTTACTAACCCTGTCAGTGAACCCTGTTAATTTAATATCCTTGTGCAATGTTCACCTTCTTGTTTTTTATGAAATTTGTAATCTTTTGTGGGGGAATTATATTAATTTGAAGTTACAAAATTTGCACAGTCTTAGGCAGAATTTTTTTTTAAAGGGGGGTTAGTAAAGGGTCACCACTGCAAACAGAATGTTCAAATGTCATCCTGAAGTTCATTCAGTCAGGGGTGCCCATCCCCCCCAAGGCCCAATGCGCAAATCCTCCCCAAAAGTCTCAGCACTCCCCCCATTGAAAAGTCCCCCCACTAATAATGACCCAGGGGGTGCAAGCCGTTCCGGGGGGGGGGGGGGTCTGGGGAGTATGGAATACCCCCCAGTGAAGGGGGAAAATTTGAAAATTAAGACTTCAAAACTCGAGTTTTAGGTATATTTTAGACCTAAATCTCGAGATTTTTCTATAAGCCTATACAAATTATTTTAGTTAAAAAAGTCAATAAAAACAAAACAAGATCCTACACTACAGTTACGATAATTGTTACACTTGTTAAGTTGTTTTAAATTGTATCATTGTTTTAAAAGATAAGGCGCTACACTGGTGTGAGTGTGGATGAGAAGCAAAGACATTTGAGAGATATATTTTAAAACATATTGGTCATATTGGAACGTGGATGGCCAGTTTAAGCTTAGAGAATTTTATCATTAGCCCTAATAATATTGTTTAGAAGTTTTGTATGTCATTACTTTGAACAAAACCGGCTAGATTCAAAGGGTATTGGAGTAATTAAAAACCAAGTAAATATTGTACTTAGCAAATTGTATTTAACAAAAGTGTTGCTAAACTAAAAATACATTTTAAGTAATGTACTATTAAAACCAATACAATGAAATGACGCAAAAACGACGTACAATGTAGTTTAAATTATGATAGGAAAAATATGTTTGTGCAAAAATATACATTTACATTAGTTATCACCTTGTTTAAATGTCTTGTACAAAAGCAGCTTTTTTCTTTGTACACTTGTGGTTGCAAATTTGTTAATGATTTCTTCATTTTGTATCTGGCTCAGTACATTGTTTAGACAGGATAGAATCAACAAACTTGACAGCCAAGAGGCTCCCATGCTGTTCCAAACCTGATTTTTCACTATTTTCAAACAGCTCATTGTTCTCTCTGCAGAGCAGCTGGTCACGGCAAGAGATAACAATATTCGGTACATCACTGTCAGATTAGGTAGAGCCGAAAGGTTAAGGACACACCTGAATGGTCTAATGAATCCTCTCATTATCCATTGGTCCATCATCCTATGTTTCTCACTTTGTAAATTTCCTTCCTTTACCTCCTCATTTTCACTGCCATCTGGATCCTCTGCCCCTGCCGGGATTCGCACTTCATCCTCTGTTATCTCCATCCTTTCAGCTTCAGGGGAATGTAACATGTCTGATATGTCGATGTCTACATGAGTGACTTTGTACACATTGCAAAACGTCTCCAATTCTGAAGCAATTAGGTCATTGTCCAGATTGTAATACTCACACAGCTCTTTTATCTTATCAGGGCTGAAGCCTTTTCCAGTCTCCAATTCATGTGCGATTTTCATAATTCCTCCATGAGAAAAATAAGACATTTGTTTAACCATGGCAAGCGAGCTGTCTGGGAAACGATCATTCAGTTGAGACAATAATGAGTCTAAGACTAGGAAATAAACCTCAACCTTCATTTTCTTTACAGGGTCATCAATTTTTTTGTCTATCGAAAGTTCGTCCATGAGGCGTTTCCGTTTTCGGTTTCTCTGAGTTCGGACTTGCGAGACGTTGTGCTGATCAGAAAATTGTGTTATTGAACTTGTAAGTTTGTCCCACTCTTTTTCACTTCTTAATGTCTTCAGTTTCGCCCTCATCTCTGAGTTAACTGCTGGTATCATGCCATAATCAACTGATTTGGCTTGTAAGCAAATGGTGATTGGAGAAAGAACTTTAAATATAGTTGAAGCAATGTGCATGGCACATATATTTTCATAATCTGACATACTGTTGATCAGTCCTTTCGCAGACGGTTTAGTGTCATTGTCAGATTTCTTGTCAAGACAGATTTCTTTGAGGGTCTCTTTGATGGTTTTGTAACATGTTAGCACAGTTTTGAGAGCATCACTCTTACTCGACCATCTTGTAGTAGTCTGCACTCGTTTTACACTTTTCATTTTGTTTTGTGCTAGGCCCTTTTTCAAATTGTTGATAAACATGTGGTGACGTTGATGCCCTAACATGAAAACATACATCTCTTGAAGGAGGGAGAACATGTTTCGCATTTGAGGGCAAACATCAATAGACTTTTCTACCACTAATGCAAAGCGGTGAGAACAACACCATACATGAAATGCTCAGGGACACTCTCGAAGCACAACAGATTTTAAGCCATTGTACCGACCTCTCATGTTCCCTGCTACGTCCATGCTTTGCCCCACCATGTCATTAGGGTTGATCCCTACGGATTTTAGAGTGTTCATTAATTCGTTGGCTAGGTTTTCCCCTTTTGTGTCGCCACTTGTGAACACTTTGATCAACCGTTCTTCCGGTTTTACTGGATTGTTGGGAGCTCCTTGCTCATCTAGGTGCTCAACATATTGGAGCAAAACCGCTGTGCATTCTTTTTTGCTTATGTCTTGTGTTGAATCCAGGATGACTGCGTAGGTGTTACTTAAATTTATATTGTTGACTATTTTTGAGACTACAATGTTACTCATAACATTAATCAAGTCAAATACATTTTGATAACTGAGAAAATTTTACCCTAATTTTCCCTTTTGGTCTCTGATTTTTACTATCTTTTCAAGGTACACTCTGGGATCGGGATTATACTTAGCTATCAGTGAGAACAGTTTCACCAATTTCCTTCTGAAACATCCTTTTTTCTGAATGCTAGCATTTCTTCACCTAAATACCGACAACAATCAAATATTACCGACAACACTTCTCTGTTGTGATGAACGAGTTGGTCAGATTCTTCAGCAAGTGAGGAGTCTATTCTTTTCTGCCATATCTACTGGATTCTAGCGACTTGGGAAGATAAATGCTGTTTTGACTGTTCTATGTAGCGTTCGCCTCGATGCTCAGTCCAACCTCTGCAGCCAGTTGTACCTCATACCGTTCTTTCTCCTGGCAGAGCAAATAGAGTGCAATGCAGGCAAAAAACTGCATCTTTCATCAGACTATAAACTAGCCAGTCTCTTTTACTTCTAGTCCCATCAGGTAAAGTGCTGATTTTTCAAGGTGCATTAAATTTTCTTCTGCCAGTTGAAGGGAAACCCATTGAAGACAAATTTTGATTTTCTAGTCGAAGACCCAAATTTATCTCCTCCGCCGATAGTTTGAAGTTGGCAAACGATGCAGGGTCTTCTACATCATGAACACCAGGTAATGGGTCTGGATCATCTGGTTGAATGTTTTCTGGGCTCAGATCTGAGCCTGAAGGGCTACTGATTTCTAACTCTACATTTGGCGGTAACGATAATTTAGTATTTAAATTTGAAGTCACAAACGAAGGAGGTGCTTTAGCTTACATTTTGTCTTCATTTCCACCCTCCACGATATCAAATGTTGGATTTATATCTTGGGACTCGTCTGGGGGTTTCGCACTTGAAGTTGATGGTACATCTATGTCCTCAGTTGTAGGGTCATCGTTAGCAACGTGTGACAGTACAAAAAAGCCTGATATAAAAATATGGTATGCGAGGTAACAAACTATTGTATTCCGATGTTTTAAAATCATTTCTATGGGTTACATAATTTCCCTTTGTTTTGCTGACAACGACGTAGTTCCGAGACGACAAAATAATCTCAAGGACAGCAGTGGACGTGCAGCTAAAAAGACTTATAATGGTTACCGCCACTAAGAAAGGCGCTTCATATTCATGTTTCATTGGCCAACAGCTCGAAACGTCATTAAAACCACTATGACGTTATGAAAATACGTAACAAACAAAGCTATTATATAACCAGAGACAAAAGAACGATGACGTGTGCTCACTCACACATATGGAGAATTTGCATAATTCTCGCCCCAGTCGACACACAACAGCAGCAGCAGTAACAACTTGTTACAGGCCGCCGGCAATTTATACCGGCAAAGTGTTTTAAAACAGTACAAAATGTAGTTAAAACCTCATTATGTGATAATTAGAAGTGAGCCAAACAGTGAGCAGTAATTGTTTTTTAAAATTATGCAGTAGAGTCAGTGTTAATATCAAAAAACGTAACCAACCCAACTTAAGGCCTCAACATGTGAAACCTCTTCTAGAACTTCTAGTTTACAGATACAGGGAAGTGCAAAACAAATTTTACTAAAGAGCTCGTTAACCCTATAATTAAATATGTGTACACAATAGTAATTTAAATGCATAAGTATGAGTGAGTGAGAGAAAGCGGAGCGTGTTGTTTTTGTTAAGGTCGACATCCGAACGGGGTGTTGGTTTGCGTTTGCGTTCAGCCAAGATAATCAAAACCAGTTAATAGCAAAGCAGCTGCTAAATTAAAATATGATATTTGTTAGATTAATGATTAACAAGATATAAAGAAGTTCATGATGAAGACGAGCCAACTTTAATGGCCGCCATGTTGATTTTGTCCGGTGTACACGCTTATAGCATTTGTGGAATAAAACAATATTCATGATTAATGTTTATACTGAACGTATTCTCATTTCAATGCCTGTCTCTGCCAGCATTCACGCTGAGTAGAATCCTGGATCCCTTAGGTAATAAAAATTTATGTAACGAGATTGAAATAAGCAGACACTATAATTAGGGTGGATACCATAATTGTGGTAGACGAGACACACGTGCTTTATTCGATTAAGGTAAACAAACCCAGATACAAGTTATTAGATAGTTCCTATGACAAATACTTTTATATTTAAAATAAAAAAGTTTGTAATTACAAATGACGCCCTCACTGGGACATAATTAATAATTATGAGTAGTAACAAATGGGCCCGAACTGGTGACTATATAAAATACATTAATAGATTTTATATAATAAGCCTAAATGGTGGCGGGGTAGACATTGAAAGTGAGAATACGGTTGTAAAGTAGATGATAACGATAAGATAAAGCGACAAACCATTAACAAATGTCATAATGGCAGAAAATAAAGAAAATAATTCTTTATTGAACACAATTGATAGTACAAACAATAGCCAAATAAGCATGACAGAATCAGTAGTCATGAGTGAAGGAGTTGTTCACTCAACACCAATCCAAAATAACAGGACTGAAAACAGCGAAATTATAAAAACAATGCAAATGCTTTTCAATCAGAAATTCAGTAAACTTGATGAGAAATTCAGTAAACTTGATGAGAAATTTAGTGAACAAAAAAGTTTAATTAGAGAAGTACAAAATAATTTTAATGTAAAATTAGAAGAATTAAAAAATGAAATACAAAGACAAAATGGTAGTATTGACAAAGTGGACAAATTGAACAAAGACGACAAGGTAAGTGGGATAGAAAATTACGATAAAATAAACAAAGATATAGTAATAGGTGATAATAGTGTGGAGGTTGGTAGTATAAATGAAATTTTATGGGGAATTGAATATAATGATAATGGAATGATAGTGTGTGTTGAAGGGTTAAAGAGAGAGAGATGGTATGATAAAGAGAAATATATTGAGAGAGAGAAATGTTGTTGGGAGAGTTATTATGAGAGATGTTTTAAGAGAGAGAGATGGTATGATAGTGAGAGATATTGTGAGAGAAAGAGGGAGGTAGAAATTTGTAAGATAAGCAGAGATTATGAAGAGTTTATGGGAAGGTTAGGAGTAGAGATGATATATAATAAAAATAATAAGTACTTACCTTGTAATGAAGCGGATATAGCAGTCAGAGATGATAATGAAAATAATGACTTTATAACATACCTAGTGGTGACGAATTATACTGGAGGTGACAGGACAATGACCAATCATGACAGATTAAATGAGTTTGTGGAAAATAATGAAAATTTGAATGGTAGATGCATTTATGATGTTAATATAAGAGATTCAATAATAAGCAATGTATATAGATATAAGATAAGATTATTATTTGACGATATGGGGTAATTGTTTATTGTGTTATGAACATTTAATTATGTGACCAGTGTTTTTTTTTTAAATGGACTGATCAGGACTGATTATGGTAAATGATTTAATGATTATGTGAATTGTATATTTTTGTGTATTGATGTCTATGTATTTGTGTAATTTTGCTATTGTGTATTCTATGTATGTTTTGTGTGAAAACTATTGTAGAATTTTAAATAAGTAAAAGAAGTTTAATAATGATTTTGAAAGGATATTATGGAATTTAGATTCTAAAGGGTTAGTAAATGATTAAGCATGTTATAGGTTTGGTTAGTGAGAGGTATTGTTGTTAGTAGTTAAGTGATGAATTTCTAATGGTATATTAATGTGAAATGTTGTAAAGAGTTTGGGAATAAGGATAAATCAGGGCATTGGAGTTAGTTGAATAAAGTTATTGGGAGTTAGGAAAAATAAAGTGTTGAGATGCTGATAAAATATAAAGAGGTGTTAGATATTTTAGGGACACAGTAGGTAGGGATTATATGTAGAGGTGAGTAATGTGAGTGGTAATTATATTTGTTGTTGATGGTGATATTTTGTAATAAGGGTATTGGTGTAGGAGTCCAACGAGAGATGTTGAGACAGGAAGGGACCGTTTAGCGCCGGAAAGGGTTATCTGAAAGGGTCAGGAACCGATAAGGGAATGAGTTGGTTAGAGTTCGAGTACACACATACTAGTACAAAAATGAGCGGTGCCAGAGGTTTTAAATGGGATTTGTGAAGGGGGTTGTTATTGAGATATTGGTGTCATATTATATGTAAATGGTTAGAAGCGGTTGTTAATAGTGAAAAAGAGGTAGTAAGGTTAGGTTGACAAATGCCAAAATAAGATAGAGAAAAATGAATAATAGAGAGTCACCCAAACTAATAAGGAAAAAGGGTTAGAAAGGGAAATTCATAGTAGAAAGGTAAGGTAAATGACAAATTTGAGAATTTTGCATAGAATCTAAATGAATGTTAAATGATAAAAGTTAATAGAGAGTTGATAGGAAAAATGTTATAAAATTTTGCTACAAGTTATGTAAATTGTTTATTTGTGAATTGTTCAATGTTAGTGTTTAATGCTTATGATGTACAATGTTTTATTGTGTCTTATTATGTCAACAATAGTGTGTGTGGAGAGGAGGTTACTACCAAGATAGTAACGATTATAAGATTAAAATTTTGTAAAGTTTGTCCATTCTCTAGAGATGATTCTCTTATAAAGAAGGTTAAAGGTAAGAAAAAGTCGTAAAGAAATTATAAAACTTTTAAGTTGTCTGCCATGATATAGATATTGTAAGATTATAAGAAGTAAATTATTAGGGTTAATGGTTGTTGCTAAAGCAGTTAAATGAATTGTTTCTCTAGTTTAAGAGCAATTGTTTCATGTGGTGAGAGTGTGAATATAATTGACATGAGTCAGAAGGGTGTACCAGATACCGGAGTGTTAAAAGGAGAAGTAATTGTCTATCTTAATTCTTGATATACATTGTTTGAAGTTTGTAGAATTAGGCAAACCAATGCCCCAAAACGCAAACCAACGTGCTAAGAGGAAACATATCAGTTATGGATATGGATATAAGGAAAGCCACTATTTTTGAAATTTGTATTGAATGTTTCAGAGTTTTATGGTGTGGTGACCGCGGTCCTGAGCTGGCTGGTGCGTCAGAACAGGAGCGTAAAGTGCCTCATGGCCTTATGGTGTAGGGATCTCTCTGGAGAAGTCCAGTAAGGTCAGGAGGTGCGAACCTCATCATGGGACCAAGGGTAAGTGATTAAATTTATATTTTTTTTTGTAACACTACAGGGGGTTGTGGCTCCATATCTGAGCTGATCCTTTTAGAGAAGTGTGAATGAGTCACTGAAAGTTTTTGTGTCTCGACACAAAACCTTTCATTGAGGGGGTTTTGTGACAGTACAAAAAAGCCTGATATAAAAATATGGTATGCGAGGTAACAAACTATTGTATTCCGATGTTTTAAAATCATTTCTATGGGTTACATAATTTCCCTTTGTTTTGCTGACAACGACGTAGTTCCGAGACGACAAAATAATCTCAAGGACAGCAGTGGACGTGCAGCTAAAAAGACTTATAATGGTTACCGCCACTAAGAAAGGCGCTTCATATTCATGTTTCATTGGCCAACAGCTCGAAACGTCATTAAAACCACTATGACGTTATGAAAATACGTAACAAACAAAGCTATTATATAACCAGAGACAAAAGAACGATGACGTGTGCTCACTCACACATATGGAGAATTTGCATAATTCTCGCCCCAGTCGACACACAACAGCAGCAGCAGTAACAACTTGTTACAGGCCGCCGGCAATTTATACCGGCAAAGTGTTTTAAAACAGTACAAAATGTAGTTAAAACCTCATTATGTGATAATTAGAAGTGAGCCAAACAGTGAGCAGTAATTGTTTTTTAAAATTATGCAGTAGAGTCAGTGTTAATATCAAAAAACGTAACCAACCCAACTTAAGGCCTCAACATGTGAAACCTCTTCTAGAACTTCTAGTTTACAGATACAGGGAAGTGCAAAACAAATTTTACTAAAGAGCTCGTTAACCCTATAATTAAATATGTGTACACAATAGTAATTTAAATGCATAAGTATGAGTGAGTGAGAGAAAGCGGAGCGTGTTGTTTTTGTTAAGGTCGACATCCGAACGGGGTGTTGGTTTGCGTTTGCGTTCAGCCAAGATAATCAAAACCAGTTAATAGCAAAGCAGCTGCTAAATTAAAATATGATATTTGTTAGATTAATGATTAACAAGATATAAAGAAGTTCATGATGAAGACGAGCCAACTTTAATGGCCGCCATGTTGATTTTGTCCGGTGTACACGCTTATAGCATTTGTGGAATAAAACAATATTCATGATTAATGTTTATACTGAACGTATTCTCATTTCAATGCCTGTCTCTGCCAGCATTCACGCTGAGTAGAATCCTGGATCCCTTAGGTAATAAAAATTTATGTAACGAGATTGAAATAAGCAGACACTATAATTAGGGTGGATACCATAATTATGATACCATAATTGTGGTAGACGAGACACACGTGCTTTATTCGATTAAGGTAAACAAACCCAGATACAAGTTATTAGATAGTTCCTATGACAAATACTTTTATATTTAAAATAAAAAAGTTTGTAATTACAAATGACACCCTCACTGGGATGTAATAGTTGTGAGTAATTACAAATGACGCCCTCACTGGGACATAATTATTGAAAAGTAACAAAAGACGCCCTCACTGGGACATAGTTTGATAATTATTGAAAAGTAACAAACGTCACTGGTTACGTTCGATCTAAAAAAAATACAACGATTTTAGAACTCTCCCCTCCCCAAAGTTATTATTTTGTTTGCTTTATTTTATTATTTTTAATGTTTGCTATATTAGTGGAAATAACAGAACAAGAAATATAATAAAATGTTACCGGTAGTACAAAAATGCTAATAAGCCCAAATAAAAATTACGCAATAAAGCGATTCGTTTGTATCTTATATAAGTTGTTTCTATTTTGGCCTATTCAAACGGTAACTAAACGAGACAAAAATAATTATATTTTATATACCTGGAATCTAAACTATGATGTAGACTGGTACTGGGGCCAGCAGAAGATTCAGGATCAGTGTATTTCACCCATGGGCCGCACCGGACTTCACTTCAACCATTTTAAAACTAATGTCTACGTTATGTCTAAATTTATAGGCGTGTTTCTTCTTCCAAAGTTTTAACCACTTGTCTTTTCGACGAGTTGTGTTACACATAACCTCCATACACATATACTTAAACGATTTTTTAAATTTTTTCGCTATTTTGACAACTATCACGAAACACGAGATTACATTCCAACCCCAACTCACACAAACAAAGCACCACACTACAGAGTAAAACTCACGGGCAGACTGCCAGCGCGCACGGCTGGTCGGACCAGTGATAAGAACTGAGGACCCGCCCCCCTTTACTCCACTGCCCGCCAGTCTACAAGCTTAGCACACGCACACATTTTAACATTCACGATTTATTATTCACGGACCCTCTGACTCATTGCCAGGACGTTGCTGCAGGCTGCCAGGGTCAGTTTTCCAAATTCCAAAACAAAATTTACTACTAGTCGTACTGGTAGAGACATTTATGCCACCAGTTCGTTAAAACAATCATAAAGATATGCAATTGCTTTAGTTTTTTACTAATAGCTTAGTTTGTTGCACAAACACGGTAAAAATTTCCATCAATGTTGGATTGATAATGTTATTCTTGAAAAAATCCCCCTCAAAAATTCTTAAAATACACCCAAAAAATCCCCCCCCCCAAAATTCTCAATGCGCAACTTGCACTATGATCCCCCCCTGTGGGCACCCCTGCATTCAGTAATTGGAAACTTATAGTGATAGTAAAAACTAATTCATCCAAAACAGCAGTGATGGAAGTGGAAATTAATAATACAAATTCCTTATTGATAACTAAACTCTTTCAACTTGTTCTGAAGGATTTATAAACAGACACTTTATTGTAGATCAGTCTCTGAAAGTAATATCTGTAAAATTTTATTTTAGTAAAAATGACAGAAAGTTCAGAAATGAATACATGGGAATCCCATATATTGATTTCTGGGATTCCCAAAATTTACAAATATATAAACATAAAGTACAAGACAAACTAATACCTGAACAAATACAAGTCAACATAAAACATGGCACAATTTTCAAAATTCTCAACATTGATAACACACAAAAAACAAATATATATACCACACCCATACACAATAATACCAATTTAAACTACCAAAAGCCAATAGGAAGCCATAGTAACAACCAACTGAACACAAATATTCATTATAATTAATTCACTACCGACTCGGAACACAAAGTTTTTTATGGGCAAAAACGTAAAAGTTTTACCTTATAGCCTGAACCAGTTTGTTGCAATCTGAGCAGTTTTTTTTGTAAACACCAGTGCTCCCAGCAGCAGCCTTGAAGAAGCTTTTTAAACGCGAAAACTGGTTTTTTACCCATAAAAAACTTTGTTCCAAGTCGGTAGTGAATTATTTATAATTATTAAAGTAACAGACACACCATGGACAACGAAATCCAAGAACAAATATTCAACAACATCAAAAACTAAGATGGCTGAAGATGGGAAAAATATTTTATTCCTGAAACATGTTCCAAGTAAGGAAATGATATTCTTGATGTAAAATGTTATAAATATTAAATAATTTATATATCAAGAAATTGATTGTAGCAAGAAGTGTTCATGTGTGTGTGTGTGTGTGTGTGTGTGTGTGTGTGTGTGTGTGTGTGTGTGTGTGTGTGTGTGTGTGTGTGTGTGTGTGTGTGCGCATCAGTACCTTTTATTGGACCGAATTGTTAAAGTAAAAATAAAAGGTTCAAAAAGAAAAGATTCTCTAACATCTTTGTAAATATAATTTTCAACATTTTTTTAAATCATTGAAAAGATTTCACTGACACATTGTCCTTAAACTTGTTTTGAATTTTTCTTACCACCCGTTTATTATGACTGACCCAAAGGGCACAGGCTATTGTGGCTTTCTTCAACAGAACTTTGGAAATCCTACTATTTTGTGTAGCTTCCAATCTACACAGTTCTTTCAAGAACTGTAATACTTGCACTAAAATGTTTGCCTCACTTGAATTGTAATGTACTATGATTACACAAAGACAGACACATTTCAACAAAGATTTACTTGATCATTGATCACCACATTTATGCTGCTCTTCAACAGTTACATTTAAATATGACAAACATTGGTATTTCACAGAGCTATTTGAGCATCTTTTTGAAGACATGCACCTAACGGTGGCAAAGACAGACATCCTTCCAGATACCAGCTAAACTATTTCAGTCACCTTGAAGACTCTCCTAATTTAAGCACAATAAATTTAAATTAGAACAATGTCAAACACTCAGTCACTTAATACTGGAGGGCTTTAAATTGAAAGAATTTATACATTTTCTATCAACATTTTTTGTACTACACATTTCTTTTAATTCAGAATTATTATTTTTTGTTTTTATTCAACAATAGGTACTCACAATTTCTTAAAGTAAAATAAAAATTTAAGACTATTCATGTATGAATTATACTTTTTAATCAGTTACTTATAAATATTCTTATGAGGCAGAGGTGTAGCTAGGGGGGAAGGGGGTAGCCGCCCCAGGCGGCATAGTCAGGAGGGCGGCAAAGTGAGCATAGACTTGAAATATTGTTTTCCGTTTCTGAAACTACAAACAACTTGTTTCCTTGATATGACTATTCCTTTCATAAAAGATGCATAACCAGCCAGCTTCTCTGTTGTCATACGCCTTGCGTGATAACAGTATTAGTCCATCCAGGATCATGAAAACAGTCCTGCTCATCGCTCTGCATTTTTGGAATGGAAGGAATTGGGAAGTTCTTTAAACAAAGGGGACTTATTGATGATCTACATCAGGAACAAATGAGTAAAGCAGCTAAGACATGGAAAGAAATCCTCATTGCAACAGTACAAACGCTTGCACAACAAAATCTGGCACTAAGAAGACATCAAGAGTCAATTACTAATGATCCAAATCCTGGAAAGTTTCTAGCTTTGTTAAAATATTTGGCTAAATTTGACCCTGTCATGAGATCTCATTTGGATTCAGTCTCTAGTAAATCTGGGTGTATATCGTCTCTTTTGCCAACTATTCAAAATAAAATAATAAGCCTGTTAGGAGAAAGAGTGCGCAAATATATTATTACTGCATGTAAGAAGGTGAAGTACTTTAGTATTATATTTGACACAACACCAGATGTTGCACATGTAGAACAAATGTCTCAGATTATAAGATTTGTTGAAATTAAACATCATTCTGTTGATACCAAGGAAGCCTTCATAGATTTTATTCCTTTAGAAGTGAAAACAGCGGAGGGGATCACACAAGACATTACAAGTAAACTTGAGAGAGATGGATTGAATCTTGGCGATTGCAGAGGTCAGTCATATGATAATCAAGCAACAATGGCTGGTATCCATTCAGGAGTTCAGAATAGAATATTAGATTTGAATCCACTATATAGCTGTATTTGTTCCCTGTGACAATTCACTTAACTTGATCGGAGTTCATGCAGCTAATGTAAATGTTCAGGCAGTGACATTATTTGGGACAGTAGAACGTCAATTCACCTTGTTTTCCTGTTCCACTTATAGATGCAGTGTTCTTAAAAAGACTTCGTAAATATTACTCTAAATGGACATTGTGATACCAGGTGGACTTCAAAAGAAGATGCGGTGAAACCAATATCCACTTAGCTGGTTGAAGTGATCGCTAGACTGGAGAAACTGAGAGATACACCGACTGAAACAGTTGATACTAGGGAAGATGCAGCAGCATTAATAATTAATGCGATAGAAAACATTAATTTAGTGACCTTGCTCTTTTTCTGGACAGATACTCTTTAATTTAAGAATTTTTTACCTTGTATAATCCACTATGCGATCTCAGTTTTTTACATACAACATGTTTCAGGGACTAAATCCCCATCTTCAGGTACAGTAAAAAATTTATTATTACCCTAATATTCTTTCTTCTACGGACAAAATCTAGAAAGTCTTGCAGACCAAAGAAATAAGCTTTAGTCAAGCATTGACACTTCTGGAGAAGCTAACGGACAAATTAAACGTTTGGAGGAATGAGCTGTATGAGAGTCATTTCTAAGGGAAAGCAGGTATGTAATGAATGGGGTGTCAGCATCACAAAAAGGATAAGAAGGAAGCGCATGATGCCAGAGAAGTATACAGACGATTCTGCATTAACCATTCGGCAATAAATGTGACGTTCTATAATAGAAATTTTGGACAAACTGTCAGCTGAAATTTCAAGCCGTTCCATATCAAGTCAACCAGGGGTCTGAACCTCAGTGTCTCAGATATAGGTAATTTTTTGTATATTTGATGTACTTATAAAGTACTTCAAAAATACAAAGTTTCAAATTTTTTTGTTGGGTAGTTTTTTTTAAAGATTTTTTAAAAACGGCACAAAATGCCATTTTTCGCATTGTTTTGAAACAGAAAACTGTGTATAATTAAGGAACCGTTAGACCTAGAAAGCTCTTGTATAGCTCATTTTAAAGGTCTTTGTAAGGGCTTTAATTTGATATGTAAAACAACCTACTTTGAACAAAAACGTTTTTTTGAAAATTTCAAAAACACCATCATCGAATTTTTTCAAAAAAATAGATGTTATTTGTAAAGACAGTGACTAGAAATATGCAAAGTTTGAAAGTGGAGAAATGATGGTTTTTTTTTTTAACAAAAATTTAAAGGCATCAGTGTGGAGGACGTATTCATAAATTTGTATTCGTATTCACGTAAATTTGCATTACAATACCAACAGTTACATTTTATGTCATTTTTAGTTTGACTTAGTACCATAATGATAAATTACAAACAATTACTAAGACTTGCCTAAAAAAATTGTTATGAAATTAATCACAGTTTTAAAAGTTTATGACACCAATTGATTTATTTTTCTATGCCACACACGCTAGAACGCCATGTTCTTGAGCGCGCCGAGCGGCCGGTAGATCAACCAAAAAGTACCGGTGTCCGAGAAAATCTCGAAAAAGTACCGGTGTCAAAAAAATCTCGAAAACGTACCAGCAAAGAATCTATAGTAATAGAGTTAAAACGTAGAGACGTTATGGCGAGGCCGCTTCTATAGGCAGAGCGGCAGGAGAAATCCAAACACGAATGCGAGAGCGAAATGTATACAACAACAAAGTTGTAAGCGATCATAACACGCACATCGATTACGACGCAAATTCTCTCACTCAGATCAGTTGTGTTTCATTCTCTGCCCAAGTTAGTTGTGAGTTGTGGTACAATATAGGTATAATATATAGTGTTAAATTGTAGTTTTTTTTTTTTTTAAGAAATGTACTCTTATTTAATTTTCATTATAGCTGTTGTTGGTGTAGTACGTGTTTATACCGATTGTGAACGTGACCTAGTGAAAATTTTTTGGAAAACAGTTCTGTTTTGAAAATATTTACATTTTGGGTTCATTTTATATTTGTGCTCATTTATTTACCATGGCTGACAAAGATAAACTAAAACCAGAAAAATTAGCCAACTGGGCTGTGTTTTCAGTAAAATGCTGTAATCCTTTGAAGGAGACACACCATTTTAAGTCAGGCAACCTGCGGAATGTAACTAACTGGATGTGTACTTTAGGCCTCGAAGGTGTTGAGGAAGGAATGAAGGTTTGTGATGGTTGCAGGCTTAAAATTTGCAAACGGTACAAAAATAATTCAAATTCAAATGATGATGACAAATTGACAGGGGATAATAGTCAGGAAGATTGTAGCTATACAGATCCCACCTCATCATTTGACTATTTGAATAAATCACAGGAATTGGTAGGCGAGTCCCCAATAAAGAAAAAAAACTGAAAACAGACTCATATGCTACACAAAAATTTGATAAAGTTAAACTATCTCTTGAAAAGAATTTTGTCAGTACAGTACTAAAATTGCCAAGCCTGAAACTAAAGAAATTCAGGCTGAAAAAGATGAATCGGAAATAATAACACAGTTGAAAAAAAAGTTCTTGACTACAACAAAGGGAAGTGAAAAAATGATGATACTTTCGATTTTGCCACAAAGCTGGAGCCGAAGTAGAATTACAAATGAATTTGGTGTCAGTGATTATATGGCAAGAGCAGTAAAAAAATTAGTTAAAGAAAAAGGTGTCCTTTCAACTCCTAATCCCAAACCAGGTAAAACCCTAGACACAACAACAGTAGAGATAGTTATTGATTTTTACAGTTGTGATGACATAAGTAGAGTGATGCCTGGTAAGAAAGATGTTGTCACAGTGCGTAGAGGCAAAGAGGACAAACTTGATCTTCAAAAAAGATTAATTTTACTCAATTTGAATGAAGCATATACAATTTTTAAGGAAGAATAACCAGGCCACCAAATAGGTTTTTCAAAATTTTGCGATTTCCATCCTAAAAATTGCATTTTGGCCGGATAGAGTGGCACCCATATAGTATGTGTCTGTCTAATTCATCAGAATGTAAAATTGATGATTAATGGATCAAAAATGCACAGCTTTGTACTGGATGGAGATGAAGTGGCATTAAAAAACTACCAAACCTGCCTGTACAAAATTATGTGCAACCCGGCATCTCCTATCTGTTATCTGAATGCATGCAAAGAGTGTCCCGGGATAGAACCTTTGAAAGCTTTACTGCGCCAGAAGTTTGAAGATGAGATGAAAGATAGTGTAACAATTAAAAAGTGGATGTCTGTAGATAGATGTACGTTAGAGACTGTTGTAAAAGAAAATGATGAATTCATAGAAGATTTCAGTGAAGCTATTTTAAAGTTAAAGACACACTCTTTTTTAGCAAACACGCAAAAAGAGTTTTACCGTGAAACAAAAACTAACTTAGAGGAAGGGGAAGTGGTTGTAACCTGTGATTTTTCAGAAAATTATTCATTTGTCCTCCAAGATGAGGTTCAGTCTTACCATTGGACCAATAGCCAGGCAACACTCCATCCCTTTGTTGCTACTATAGAGGAGAAGACAGTAAAATACAGCACTTAAATTACGTTTTTATATCAGAGTGCCTTACCCACAACACTGTTGCATTCAATCTCTTTCAGACGCACCTGATTAATGCCCTAAAAGAAGACATCCCAGGGATTAAAATAATTTATTACTTCTCAGATGGTTGTGCAGGACAATATAAAAACCGTAAGAATTTCCAGAACATTTGTTTGCACAAAAAAGACTTTGGCATTGATGCTGAGTGGCATTTCTTTGCCACATCACATGGTAAAAGTGCCTGTGATGCTCTAGGGGGGACTGTTAAAAGATTAGCTATGAAAGCAAGTTTACAGCGACCGTATGACCAGCAAATAATGACACCGCATCAATTATATGAATTTGCAGCAACCAACATACCAGGCATCAAGTTTAAATACTGTACAATAGAAGAACACAATGAAAATGAAGAAAGGTTAGCAACACGTTTTGATAAAACAAAAACTATAAAAGGGACCCATAATTTACATGCAGTTATCCCTATTTCTGACACACAAATGGCAACAAAATTGTTTTCTTCAAGTACTGAAAGAAAGCTACAAGCACCAGTTATAACAGATAGTGTAACAGCTGAATTAGAAGAAATTGAATCAGGTTTTGTAACTGTCATGTATGATAACTTCTGGTGGCTTGCATGCATCCTAGGGAAAAACAACGAGACAAATGAAGTTAAAGTGAGCTTTTTACATCCCAGAGGACCTGCAGCATCATTTTTCTATCCTCAACCACGGTTGGATATTTTGGATGTGTCAACAGACACCCTTCTGAAAAAGGTTGAACCTAGAACCGCTACAGGAAGAACGTATACTTTGACCACAGAAGAAATGGCAGACTCATCTCACTTACTTGAACAACAGTTGAAGAAAATGTGAACAACTTATTATTAACTTATGTGTGAACTCTAAATGATTAATATTCAAAAGCACTATTTTAATTTACAAACATGATTTGTTCTTATAAGACTGCACTGTGTAGTGTATATATAGACTAGAATCTTCTACAGATATGTTTTAATTCGTAAAATATACAACTAATAAATGAGTTTTGTTGCTTAAAATCATTTCACTGCAAGATCAATATGGGACACTTTTATCAAGAGAATTTGTAGGTGAGTCTTAGTAATTGTTTGTAATTTATCATTATGGTACTAAGTCAAACTAAAAATGACATAAAATGTAACAGTCGGTATTGTAATGCAAATTTACGTGAATACGACCTCCACACTGATGCCTTTAAATTTTTGTTAAAAAAAACCCCATCATTTCTCCACTTTCAAACTTTGCATATTTCTAGTCAATGTCTTTACAAATAACATACATTTTTTTGAAAAAATTCGATGATGGTGTTTTTGAAATTTTCAAAAAAACGTTTTTTGAAAACATGCCAAAAAAAGGTTTTTGTTCAAAGTAGGTTGTGTTACATATCAAATTAAAGCCCTTACAAAGACCTTTAAAATGAGCTATAAAAGAGCTTTCTAGGTCTAACGGTTCCTTAATTATACACAGTTTTCTGTTTCAAAACAATGCGAAAAATGGCATTTTGTGCCATTTTTAAAAAATCTTTAAAAAAAACTACCCAACAAAAAAATTTGAAACTTTGTATTTTTGAAGTACTTTATAAGTACAACAAATATACAAAAAATTACCAATATCTGAGGCATGAAGTTTCAAATTAAATTCTTCATTGGTTGATTTGATATGGAATGACCCTAACATAAAAGAGTTATAAGAACGCTTTCGGTTCCTCTGTAAATTTGAGGTGTACATAAATGATGGGGATATACATTTTAAGGAACAGCTTTCCCAAATCAATACTAAGTGTCCAGTGCTTGCAAAACTGTATGCACATGACCTAAACAGTGAAGAATTGTTCAGCGACTTGAAAGATGTCATACTTTTATTAAAAAGGGCAACAGTTAACAAGAATAAATGGACTTTACACCTCAGAGACTGCTGCAATAAATTTCTTCAATGGGATTAGAACCTTACAAAACGTTAGCAACAGCTTTAAAAAATTTTCTTACTTTACCAGTGTCTGTGTTTTCTTGTGAAAGATCGTTTAGTAAGCTTAAATTGATTAAATCCTACCTACAATCAACAATTTCTCAAGACAGGTTATCAAATCTAGCGATACTTTTAACTGAAAATGACATTAGTTCGTCTTTAGATTATAGTGATTTAATAACCGACTTTGCAGCAATTAAGACCAGGAAAGTTACATTTTAAAGTGTATGTTTTAAATATTTATTAAATATTACAAATAGATATTAAGTGTTTATTAATAGAAGGCGGAACCACTAACCTGTAATGGTAAGTGATTTATTTTATCACTTTTCATGTAGTTCTTTGTTTAACATTATGTTGCTTTAGGAGATTGTTTTGACGATGCACTTTAGACCTACAAAGAATTTGTATGTTTAATAGAACATTTTTATGTTATGAATTGTTTGTATTACTACATTTTTTATAGTCTACATTTGGTACTAATAAATTTATACAAACTGAATACCGGTAATACTATAATATGTAATTTCTTAATTTTGACTTAAAATATTCTTAAGACGGTTGCTGGACGTGCTTTCATACAAAAATCTACACATTTGCATTTATTAAGTACAGTAAAGCGCCGATTATCCACGGAATTGGGTGGCAAGGGCACCGCGGATAGTGAAAATCGCGGATAACCCGAAAAAAGACTAAAAATGAGGTGTAAACACGAAAAAAAATATTTCAGCATAAAAACTATGTTTTATTGTACAAAAAACATAATATGTAAAACTTTTAAAATATGTACAGTACAGCAGAAACCTTTGCTCTACGTCTAAATCACTAAAATAAAGAAGAATAAACAAAAAACAATACTGTACTCTTAACAAAAAGTGTTCAGTTATGCCTTTTTAAAAAAATCAGTCACTCGTTTTTGCTTCTTGCTTTGGAAACACCTTTTCTTTATTCTAGATTGTACTTTCCTTAACATGAGTTTTTCTGCCAGATGTGCGTCGTCGTCTTATTCCTCTAAATATTGAAGCAATCCGTCTACGTGCTGCAAAGCAGTTTCGTGTGTCATCCGCGCAGGCGCCTCATCTTCTTCACTTTCACTTTGTTCTTCTTCGTTCTCGTTCACTCCCATTGCTTTGTTCGTTATCTCTACATCAGTCAGTCGTTCAAACCCCGGCTCACTTGCGTCGCATTCCAGCCACTCTTCTATGTTCTCTTCGTTGACATTCTCACCTCCCGGAACGGATGTCACTAGGTCAACAAGTGTAGCGGTCGGCATGACTTCATTCTCTTCTTCACAAATGTTTTGGTTGACATTTGTTTCAATACTCGGAAAGAGTTTTCTCCATGATTTAACAAGGTTTGAGGGTTTGATGTAATCCCATGCAGACGCAATATCGTAAATGCTATCCAAAATTGTATAATTCTTCCAAAATTCTTTGAGATCGCAGCCTTCTTCGATTTTCAACAGTAACAACTTTATTCTGTATGTTCTCTTCATGGTTGCAATGACTCCCTGGTCCATAGGTTGTATCAGCGCAGTAACATTTGGGGGCAAAAACTTTGCGAAGATTTGCCGTCAGAAGATTTAAGCACACATGTAGCTGGGTGTGAAGGCGCATTGTCAATTAACAAAACAGCCTTCTTTGGCAAATTTTTTGAGTCAAGATGTTTACGTACTTGAGGCACAAAAATGCTTTCAAACCATTCTTGAAAAATCTGCTGGTTCATCCAACCTTTTTTTTGGTTGAAATAATCAACTGGTAAATTTTCTGCTCTTGTCCCCTTAAAAGACCTCGGTTTCTTAGATTTACCGATTACAAGAAGCCTAAGTTTGTGACTACCCGCAGCGTTGCTGCATGGCAAGATTGTCACCCATTCCTTGCTACTTTTGTGACCTGCCGCTTGATGTTCACTTTCAAATGCTAAAGTACGAGTGGGAAAACACTTCCAAAAAAGCCCTGATTCATCAGTGTTATAAATTTGTTCATATGACAGATCTTCAGACAACACAAACTCTTCAAAATCATGTTGAAAATCATCAGCTGCTTGTTGATCACCACTCAGCTTCTCTCCGTGTAGACCAATCTCTCTAATTCCATGACGTTCCTTAAAACGATGTAACCAACCGGACGACGCATCAAAATTTCCTTCCAGGCCTAACAAATCAAAAAAGATTTTTGCTTTAGCTGCAATGGTAGGACCAGACACGGGGGTGCCCTCACTTCGCACCTGAGCTAACCATTCCACTAATGCCGAGTCAAGTTCATTATAGGTGGATTTCTTCATTGTTTTTCGTTTTTTCATCCCAGAAGCACTGTCCGACACTGATGCAAAGGCTAACAGTTTGTCTTTTTACTTTAAAACGTCTCGCACTGTTGTTTCCCCGATCCCGTAATTCAAACACATCTGCTTCCTTGAAGCGCCATTTTCTATTTTAGAAATCATTTCAAGTTTTTGTGCAATCGTTAACACAACCTTCTTTCGTTTTTCAGCCATTATTAATTTCAGGAACTAACGAACAGATCACGACTGATCACTAAGCACGCTTACTGACAACTGACACCACTGGCAGACAGAGAGAATATGTACGTAGAGGGGGAAGGTTAGTGAACTTGACCAAAACAAAAGAGCAGAGCCAAAACAAAATTCCGAGAAGGCCTATAGGATTACGATGCACAATAAACCTGTCAGAAATTTACGACTTCCACACTGTAGGGCCTATTGTATTTTCCCTGTTGTTGGCTTGGATTAAAATTGTTTTTTTTGAGGTTCGTAATTAAAAAAATTGTTCGCGGCACTCACGGATCATCCGCTTGCGGATAATCGGGGCTTTACTTTTTTGTTCACTGGATGGGCCTTCATTTTTGCTCTTTTGTCTTCTTTTAATTGTGAAGGCGAGGCAGCCGACGATCTCCTTGCCCCGGGTGCCAATAAGCCTAGCTATGCCACTGTTATGAGGTATGACAATAAAGTTCAAAAACTCGTAGTGATTAAATCCCTGTACACGTTGTTGCTGAACAGTATTGTAGTCTTCTTCAAAATAATGTACTTGGGAAGTTATACACTGATGACAGCATGTAGTCCATTCTTCAAAAGAGATTTGGAATTAGTTTTATGGAATTGTCTTCAGAGATACTATTACATTGCTCTTGACATCAATCCCATAATAATGACCCATTATCAATATTTCCTGTTGCTTTAGGAAAAGACAAATCACACACAATACAGTTAATAGAGAGGGTCCAAAACACTGATTTTTCCTGCTAAAACTCACAGATTATGACATGTAAGCATGTTTTGTCATGACGCAAGATCCATGAATTTCTGGCAAAAAGATTGGGCCTTTTTTAAATTTCAAAAGATATAGTCTTTTCAGCACCTTCAATACAATTTTAATAAAGCAACTGGTATGTCTGTAGAGTGCTGGCACAACAGATACATTGTGGCAAGTACACGAATGTTATTGTTAGACCTTACGTTCACAAGGTATAGTTGTATAGTAGATCAGTGTGATTGAATTTGTAGAGTCCCCAGTGTCACATACATAAATATAAAATTTTTATGAATTACCATATGGTAGCTACGTGGATTTGGATCTCTTAGATAGACAGGTTACTGGTTCAATTTGAATAAGTTTTATATATTTTCTTCTGTTCTGATTTAAAAAATGACTGCATCTGGACTGTGGACATTACATTCTTTACGTTATTGTTAATTTCTATAGAGCAAAACAAAACAATGGTAGTGGACAGAGCTGCCCAGGTGCAAATGAATGAAAATCGACTTCGTTATGTAGTCTATCTGTATTCCCTTTATTTATTATAATCGAAATATAGGATCATTACAGATTCAGTGCAAACAAAACTCACACATATGTAATAAATACATTTTTTTATTGATTACAACATTCACTCGTTCTAAAAAATTAACTGAAGGAACTACATGTAAAATATTTTATTTAAACTGCAGACCCAATCTATGATCCTTTCGTTTAAAATATCTGAAACAAAACAAGGAAACTTAAATTAATTTGTGTATGTCTGTCTATACTACTGAAAATTAATGTAAACTCGGTATACATTTTTATCAAATATATGTGATTCGTTTCAATCATATTCAAACATACAAAATCAAAACCAACTAATAACAAGTGTGAGATGCATCCTGAAGTAATGTGTTTTAATACATACTGTTACAACGGTTGCACAAATCGTTATGTTGAAACAGTAAAATTCAAATAACTGAACGCCAGAGAAACCAATATTTAGAATTTTAACATAATAAAAGTAAACAGAGATACTCATATATCACAATTTTTAAGGCTTATTATTCTCCAATATGCAATAACAACCTCTTATGTAACACTGTCACAATAAATAACGCACACGACTAATTACAGATGTCTACGCACTATAATTACTTTACATTAAATGGATTCCAAATCAAAGTCTTAAGCTGAATACAAAACTGTGCTTTATCACATGACTTCCCAGTATGTGACTGACTGGCAGGCCACTGGTGTTTATACCCCTCTGAGGTCTGGAATGAATCTACCTCTTCCTGAGTTACGCATTGAAAATAATCGTGTAGTTTAAGGTGCTTAGAAAACACTAGAAGAATCTGTACTACCATTGCAGAGATTGTACACATTCATATGATGCACAATCCACTCAGTTACCTATCTTATAGGCATAAGAATATGTACATTGCTATACATATACATTGATCACATACATCTATTGCAGGGGGTATCCTACAGTACAGTGTATCCTACAGTTTGATTTCAAATGTTTGACAATAACAGATTTCCGTACTTGTTCTACAATATTATGTATACATACATAATATATAAAACATAATATACTCAAAATGTAATATGTTAGTCATATATAAGAAGCCTGGAATAATTTTTTTTCTTCATGATCACTGCTGAATTTTATTGGACTCTCCACAAAAATACTTTCCTGTTGCTACAACCTGTGTGTAATTTCAACATCACTCCAATATAAAGATTAAAAACACCATTTACTACAATTAAATAAAACAATAGTAAATTTATATTTTATTTATAATGATCGTCCACTTAAATAAAAAAATTGATAACATAATTCTGAATCAAGATGTATATTATACACTAATATTGGTTACATACGTACATTTAAATGTATCCCAATAATCTTAAGAAACTGAATAGCACCATATACATTGTATGTGTACACAAATCTTTTCTTAAAGATATATGTCAAAAACAAGATACGAACTATACCTAAAGTGCCAAAAACTAAGCAGAAGTCAAATCATGTTTTTATGGATACAAAACTTCTACTACAAGGGTGGATTGAAAAGTTCGCAGCCTACCATATAAACGAATGTGTGGCGTTTCTGTTTTTTACCGCATCGTGGCACCACGTTCACCCCACGAACATCTGTGAAGCATCATGTCGGGTCAAATCACTGTTGCGGAGAAACAGCTGTGTAAATAAGGTTATCTCACAGCAATGCTGAAAATGGAGAAAACTGAACATCAAATTTTTTGTTAAGAAAGGTTTAACGCCAACAGAAATTTTTAATGAAATGAATGTGTTGGGTGATGCTGGACCTTCATTTACTACAGTGAAAAAATGGGCTACTGAATTTAAACATGGTCGTGCAAGTTTGGAAGATGACCCATGTACTGGGCGTCCAAAAAGTGCCACTACACCAGAAATCATCAATAAAGTGCACGATATTGTTTTGGAAGATCGCCGTTTGAAGGTGTCTGTATGATATTATTAAGCCTGTGGGGATCTCAGATAAAAGGGTACATCACATTCTTACTGAGGAATTAGGTATGATAAAGCTGGCTGCAAGATGGGTGCCGCGTTTGTTGACAAGTGACCAAAAACGCATGCGAATGCAAGCTTCTCAGGAATATTTTGACCGTTTTAAGAAAAATCCGAACGATTTTATTCGTAGATTTGTAACAACTGATAAAACTTGGGTCCATTACTTCACTCTAGAAACAAAACAACAGTCGAAACAATGGATGCATAGTGATTCGCTGCCTCCAAAATCAGTAAAATAAATTTTGTCAGCTGGAAAGTGTATGGATCCATTTTTCTGGGATGAAAAGGGGATATTGTTACTAGATTGCCTTGAAAAGAGTCAAATGATAAATGGAGAGTATTAAGCTAACCTTTTGGGTCAATTAAATGTAAAAATTCGAGAAAAAAGACTACCTTTAGCAAAGAAGATCATTTTCCATCAGGGTAATGCATGCCCTCTGCGTTGTGTCTATAGCAAAAATCACGGAGTTGAAGTACAATCTGTTGCACCATCCGCCTTATTCGCCTGATGTAGTGCCATCTGACTTTCATCTATCCCCAAACCCCACAAAGTTTTGGGGGAAACAATTTTCCTCAGATGATGAGCTGAAAGTGGCAGTAAATGGTTATTTTGAGGACCTAGAAGAATCGGACTTCCTCAATGGGTTAATGACTTGACACTTCACTGCTGTTCATGGGAAAACGTGGCACCACAATGCAGTAAAAAACAGAAACGCCACACATTCGTTTCTATGGTAGGCCACGAACTTTTCAATCCACCCCGTATATTGGCAAATATTGAGTCATATGAGGGCACACAGAATTCTGAGGTTATATGAGCATCAAATGAAATACTGCAATCACGTTTTATTCAAAAGTTATGACTTAGATTTCTAAATTTCATCAGAAACATCTTTATTTTGAACTTTGCAATATAGGTACCCAATTTAATTTGTTGGTTTAATTTAAACCTTCAGACTGACAGAATCTGTAAATATTGTTATACATAGACTGTTATAAATCAACTGAATTTTTTTAGTGATGGAAGCAATATGGATTCAAGTTAATGCAACCTAATGTTTTAAAACTACTTACTTTTGTTGAAAACAACTTATCGCTCAAAGTCATATGCAATATGATCTTTACTTTTCATCCTATTATTAGAAAATGACCGAAATTTTTGTTCTTTGATGAAATACGGATGACTGAGTGTAATCGTTTGAGTAACATTTATTTGCAATGTTGGAGGACAGAATCTGGGAACTAAAGATTAACCGTTTGGTGGACTGTTTGTTTGCAGTTTAAGTAATTGTATTTAGTCTCCATGATTTATATTTTTGAGTAATACAGATAAAATACAAACAATTAAGTAGCGAAAGTGAGGAATATCATTGTGGATATAAAACAAGTGATTTGCCTAGTTAAATTTGACAGGAATAAGAAACAGAGTAACATGGGGTGAAGGAAGAGACTGGCAAAGGCGAATGATGCATAGTAAAATTTCTGCAAGACTGAAATATAGTGAAATTCATCCCACAACTCTGTATAGTACAGCTTCCACAGGCGCCTCCCCCCCCCCACATGATGTGTACAGGTACATATGTGAGGTTCTTCTTTTTCTTTAATGATCAATCCAAATTAATTGGAAACAGTTTTCCACTCTTCATGTTTTTACGTCTTCTTTTTAATTTTTTCATCTCACATCATTCATAGTCATTATTTCTTAGTCATGGTCTTTCCCTAGATCTTTTCCCATTCATATGTCCCTCTATTATTGTTTTTAGTAGTACCTTGCATGTGGCATTATGGATTGAATAAAATTTTACAGTCCAAAACTGACAAGAAATGTAAATAATATTTAAAATAAAGTAATTATATTTACAATCCTAAAATCTGAGTAATGTCTTAAAAGACTTGTACGATATTATTTTGAAAGATTGAAAGTAAGACGGCTTTCTTACTGTATAATTTGATAGCCTCTGGTGAGCTCTATAGCAGCGTAGCATGCAGAATTGCTAACAAGAAATAAATAATATTAAAATGACTTACCGTAAGCTCACGAATGGGTTGATCCTGACACTCAGGCAGGATAGACTGGTTGGGAAGAGGGTAGGTTACATGCAAGGATTTCTACCTGCCGAGGACCCTACAAAAGCCATAGTGCCAACTTCGGAAAATGAAAATTATTGACCGGTTCGATCCGAAATATCGAACACCGGCCCCCGTTGACCGCAATGGGTCAACAACCAACTACACCAAAAGAAATGGCCAAAATACATTACAAAAAATTTGGTTTTTAGTGAACAGGAACACTCTCTGAAAATTACCCTCCAACATAGGAGGGGGTCACACGCAAACACAAGAAAATTCAAACATACAGAAAAACATGCAACACATGCAATTAATTAGAGAAAAGAATGCCGAACAACTCCGCCGCGGGCGCACCGACCAGGCGAGCAATCCAAAAAGTTCGGGTAGAGCAGACAAAACCCAACAACATACAATAAACAATGGCCCAGCCAAACACAACGTAAAACTCAGCAAATCAACTTAGTTAAGATTCCCTAGGTTTTTTTACATTTTTTCCCTTTTTTGTTCCCTTTATTCCCTTTTTTTTATCATTTTTTTTTACTTTTTTTTTTGTTGATTTGTTGAGCATCCATAACTCCCAATAAACTGGCACAACGCCATGCCAGAAACATTCCACAATGTAAACTTCACTGCGGACAACAGCTGGAAGGAATCACCTGGGAAATCCCAGAAAAGTGTCAAGTAAGTCCACAACACAATCAATGAAACTAATTCTGCTCACCCGAAAACAAGACAAACCCAATCAAGAAGATATAGGCAACCTGTATATTTTAGGTCACTCCCACCTCTAAGAGCCACGAGGACAAGTGATCGAACAATTCCACCCGGGGCTCCTGAGTGAGAAACGAAGAGACCTTTGTCTCCAAGGCAACATCTTGCACGTAGTGATTCGGGCGATAATCAATAGGGGGCCAGTGCAGAGCATCAAGCTTTAGCCAATCTGGCCCTGACCACCACAATGTCGACAACTGGAGGCTGGAGAGTGACGTACCTCTAGAGGCCAAATCAGCGGGGTTAGAAACACCATGAACATGACGCCAAGACTTAGTATCGGTAATGGCAGCCACCCGATTAGCAATAAACGTTTTCAATTTAAAAGTAGGCATATTCAGCCAATCCAAGACAATCGTAGAGTCCGTCCATAAGAAAACTTGACTCAATTGAATACATGAAGAGAATAAGCCAACATAATGATGAACAAGTTTGGCTAGAAGATAAGCTCCCAACAGCTCCAAACGTGGGATTGATAAAGTTTTAAGAGGTGCCACTTTAGTTTTAGAAGACACCAACGAAACCACCGGAGGACCAGAGTCAGTATAAATGGACAGATAAAGGACGGCCGCGTAACCCAACTGGGAAGCATCACAGAAACCATGTAATATAACCCTTTCAATATGCCCACCGTTAGGGAGGAATGGCCGGAAATAGTAATTACCGAAAGATGATTCAGAGAGGACAGGAATTGACTCCAATAATCATTTAAGTCATTACTGAGAGGAGCATCCCATTCCAAGCCCTCAGCCCAGAGTTCCTGGAAAAAATCTGGCCCTGAAAATCACTGGCGAAAGCCAACCACATGGGTCAAATAATTGTGCCATCTGGGATAACACGGCACGTTTGGTAAATTGAACCTGAGCATTGCTGCAACAGGCCAAAAGAGGAAATGAGAAGCAAACGGTTGAATGTCCCCAACTTAAACCCAGAATATCCTTATCCTTAGCAATGACGGAATCACTCGGAGTGGCTGATTCAGGTAGGCAGTCGGGTTGATTAGTACACCATTTTTTCAAATTTAACCCTCCTGACGACAACAACAGAATTAGTTCCTGTTGTAATTTGCAAAGCTCTGATTTTGGTGATTTTCGATGATGGTGTTTTTGAAATTTTCAAAAAAACGTTTTTTGAAAACATGCCAAAAAAAGGTTTTTGTTCAAAGTAGGTTGTGTTACATATCAAATTAAAGCCCTTACAAAGACCTTTAAAATGAGCTATAAAAGAGCTTTCTAGGTCTAACGGTTCCTTAATTATACACAGTTTTCTGTTTCAAAACAATGTGAAAAATGGCATTTTGTGCCATTTTAAAAAAATCTTTAAAAAAAACTACCCAACAAACAAATTTGAAACTTTGTATTTTTGAAGTACTTTATAAGTACAACAAATATACAAAAAATTACCAATATCTGAGACATGAAGTTTCAAATTAAATTCTTCATTGGTTGATTTGATATGGAATGACCCTAACATAAAAGATTTATAAGAACGCTTTTGGTTCCTCTGTAAATTTGAGGTGTACATAAATGATGGGGATATACATTTTAAGGAACAGCTTTCCCAAATCAATACTAAGTGTCCAGTGCTTGCAAAACTGTATGCACATGACCTAAACAGTGAAGAATTGTTCAGCGACTTGAAAGATGTCATACTTTTATTAAAAAGGGCAACAGTTAACAAGAATAAATGGACTTTACACCTCAGAGACTGCTACAATAAATTTCTTCAATGGGATTAGAACCCTACAAAACGTTAGCAACAGCTTTAAAAAATTTTCTTACTTTACCAGTGTCTGTGTTTTCTTGTGAAAGATCGTTTAGTAAGCTTAAATTGATTAAATCCTACCTACAATCAACAATTTCTCAAGACAGGTTATCAAATCTAGCGATACTTTTAACTGAAAATGACATTAGTTCGTCTTTAGATTATAGTGATTTAATAACCGACTTTGCAGCAATTAAGACCAGGAAAGTTACATTTTAAAGTGTATGTTTTAAATATTTATTAAATATTACAAATAGATATTAAGTGTTTATTAATAGAAGGCGGAACCACTAACCTGTAATGGTAAGTGATTTATTTTATTACTTTTCATGTAGTTCTTTGTTTAACATTATGTTGCTTTAGGAGATTGTTTTGACGATGCACTTTAGACCTACAAAGAATTTGTATGTTTAATAGAACATTTTTATGTTATGAATTGTTTGTATTACTACATTTTTTATAGTCTACATTTGGTACTAATAAATTTATACAAACTGAATACCGGTAATACTATAATATGTAATTTCTTAATTTTGACTTAAAATATTCTTAAGACGGTTGCTGGACGTGCTTTCATACAAAAATCTACACATTTGCATTTATTAAGTACAGTAAAGCGCCGATTATCCGCGGAATTGGGTGGCAAGGGCACCGCGGATAGTGAAAATCACGGATAACCCGAAAAAAGACTAAAAATGAGGTGTAAACACGAAAAAAAATATTTCAGCATAAAAACTATGTTTTATTGTACAAAAAACATAATATGTAAAACTTTTAAAATATGTACAGTACAGCAGAAACCTTTGCTCTACGTCTAAATCACTAAAATAAAGAAGAATAAACAAAAAACAATACTGTACTCTTAACAAAAAGTGTTCAGTTATGCCTTTTTAGAAAAATCAGTCACTCGTTTTTGCTTCTTGCTTTGGAAACACCTTTTCTTTATTCTAGATTGTACTTTCCTTAACATGAGTTTTTCTGCCAGATGTGCGTCGTCGTCTTATTCCTCTAAATATTGAAACAATCCGTCTACGTGCTGCAAAGCAGTTTCGTGTGTCATCCGCGCAGGCGCCTCATCTTCTTCACTTTCACTTTGTTCTTCTTCGTTCTCGTTCACTCCCATTGCTTTGTTCGTTATCTCTACATCAGTCAGTCGTTCAAACCCCGGCTCACTTGCGTCGCATTCCAGCCACTCTTCTATGTTCTCTTCGTTGACATTCTCACCTCCCGGAACGGATGTCACTAGGTCAACAAGTGTAGCGGTCGGCATGACTTCATTCTCTTCTTCACAAATGTTTTGGTTGACATTTGTTTCAATACTCGGAAAGAGTTTTCTCCATGATTTAACAAGGTTTGAGGGTTTGATGTAATCCCATGCAGACGCAATATCGTAAATGCTATCCAAAATTGTATAATTCTTCCAAAATTCTTTGAGATCGCAGCCTTCTTCGATTTTCAACAGTAACAACTTTATTCTGTATGTTCTCTTCATGGTTGCAATGACTCCCTGGTCCATAGGTTGTATCAGCGCAGTAACATTTGGGGGCAAAAACTTTGCGAAGATTTGCCGTCAGAAGATTTAAGCACACATGTAGCTGGGTGTGAAGGCGCGTTGTCAATTAACAAAACAGCCTTCTTTGGCAAATTTTTTGAGTCAAGATGTTTACGTACTTGAGGCACAAAAATGCTTTCAAACCATTCTTGAAAAATCTGCTGGTTCATCCAACCTTTTTTTTGGTTGAAATAATCAACTGGTAAATTTTCTGCTCTTGTCCCCTTAAAAGACCTCGGTTTCTTAGATTCACTGATTACAAGAAGCCTAAGTTTGTGACTACCCGCAGCGTTGCTGCATGGCAAGATTGTCACCCATTCCTTGCTACTTTTGTGACCTGCCGCTTGATGTTCACTTTCAAATGCTAAAGTACGAGTGGGAAAACACTTCCAAAAAAGCCCTGATTCATCAGTGTTATAAATTTGTTCATATGACAGATCTTCAGACAACACAAACTCTTCAAAATCACGTTGAAAATCATCAGCTGCTTGTTGATCACCACTCAGCTTCTCTCCGTGTAGACCAATCTCTCTAATTCCATGACGTTTCTTAAAACGATGTAACCAACCGGACGACGCATCAAAATTTCCTTCCAGGCCTAACAAATCAAAAAAGATTTTTGCTTTAGCTGCAATGGTAGGACCAGACACGGGGGTGACCTCACTTCGCACCTGAGCTAACCATTCCACTAATGCCGAGTCAAGTTCATTATAGGTGGATTTCTTCATTGTTTTTCGTTTTTTCATCCCAGAAGCACTGTCCGACACTGATGCAAAGGCTAACAGTTTGTCTTTTTACTTTAAAACGTCTCGCACTGTTGTTTCCCCGATCCCGTAATTCAAACACATCTGCTTCCTTGAAGCGCCATTTTCTATTTTAGAAATCATTTCAAGTTTTTGTGCAATCGTTAACACAACCTTCTTTCGTTTTTCAGCCATTATTAATTTCAGGAACTAACGAACAGATCACGACTGATCACTAAGCACGCTTACTGACAACTGACACCACTGGCAGACCGAGAGAATATTGTAACGGTACATAACCCGGTCCCAATAAAGTAAATCATGAGAATAAAAGTCAGAAATGGGTAGAACTAAAGCTCGCTCAAAATTTAATTATATCACTCCACATAATAAACAATTCGAGTGGTATATAGTGCGAAGTGAGTTCTAGTGTACCCATTGAGGTGAAAAACCAAAGTGAAATTAATGTATTACTAAACTATGCTGTATGTTTTGGATAGGATAAAACTACGGAAGTAGTATGTAATAATACTAATTGATTTTTGTAATTTTATTTATTTATTGTATTTTATATTGTATGAACCACAATTTGTTATACCCAAGTTAATATTATATTGTTTCAAATAATTATGTTAGATTGTAAGAAAACCCAGGGTTAATTTTAAAAGACATAAAAATTTTAACTACCAAAGATAATATAAAATTAAAATAATCCTATGAAGGAAATGACAACAGGAAGTAGTACCGGGTATGAACACTATTCGAGACTAAATAAATAATATATAAATTTATTTAATGATAATAAAATGATAAAATTTTTATATACAATGTCAAAAAAAAATTAACCAAAACATATTATGTAAATTAAATTAGTAAATAAACCGGAATGGAAGGAAATTATTTTTCCATAAATAAAATATAAATTTATAATAATCACAAACTGCCTACATAATAAAAATACTATGTGTTACTAAGAGTGATGAAAAATAACAAGTATCGTTAATAAGATATAAAATTTTGAACTAAACCGGAGAGTTGACGAAACGATGCGACAAAAATTATAAAAAATAACCTTTTTTGGACGTTGGAGGAGGCGAAATTCACGCAAGAGTAATAAACAAAGTGAATACTAACTAATTATACCTGAGGAATCCAAATTAAATGGTGTTATACATTAAAAACCAGTGGATGAAACCATTCTGAGGATCCAATATAGTTCGGCCTACTTCCAGTATACAATCAAAAAATACTCTAAACGAAAAGGAAATAATAACGCAAGACGTACCTCATCACAGAATAAAACTTCAATTCAGTAAGGACAACACGGAGCGAGGTAATATAAACATTTTTTCGTAATAAGTCCAGAAGAAAACTCGTTTTTTAACAGTGAAATCGAACAAAAAATATTCATTTTATCATATGTTTCTTTCAAAAGTAAACAAATATATGCTGCTCTCTTACGGCAATTCCGGAAACTACGTAATATTTGAAAAAATAAACAAAATTATTTATTAATTTTTGATATTTGTAAAGCGTAGCAATTATCCATTTCTGACACTCTCATAACACAAAGAATTCACCCTGACCCCTGGGGAATTACTAAGAATTATGTAATAACTGATGTATTTTATTATAGCATAATATTGGTTAAATAACAACATATCTGTTTTGTTCCTTAGACAGATCTATGTTTACTCGGTAAAGTCGAGATGATGTTTTTTTTTAAAGGATTAATTGTGATACCTATACTTTGGTGGCTGGAGACAAAAGTCAATAATCAATAAAGCAATATTATTGAAAATTAATATTGAATTATAACTTGTTATAATTTATTGTAGTGGGTAGTTAATGAAAATTTCAGCACAACATACAGAAGGAATCGTCACAACAGAGGGGCAATAATGATACTTACTCTCTCTTCTGCATAAGGCTGAACAAATTACCTCCTTGACCCCAAATCACACACTCTCGATTTCTTTTAGATTGAGTAAAACAAGATAAACACAATCCTTTATTTATACCGTTTAAAACGTCAGTTAGTATAATTCAAAAGTGACGCATACTGCGTGAGGCATATAATAACACTTCCATAACACCTCACGGAAAAAAAAGCAGGACGTTACAAATTTGGCGCTCAACGTAAAAGGGCGGTAATTAGAAAAGAATTTTGATATTTAATAAAAAATATATATCAAAAAATCTAATTATCGTTGGCAGTTATGAGAAAACAAGAAATGCCTAATACCCGAGGCCAATCGAAGAAGAGGGCAGAAGAAAAGGAGATTGAAGAAGGTGGACAGGAACAAGAAATAGAGTTAGTCACGGACAGTGAAATGGACCAACAGACAGGTGATACAGAAGAAACCGAAGTAGTTATGGATACGGAAAAGGAAATAGTGGAAGAGGATGCCCAAGGGGATCAACCAGATAAATCCAACCAAAAAGAAGATATAAGCGTACAGGAGATGTTAAGAATTATAATGGAAGGGAATAACAAGATCCAGGAAGATAATAAGCGAACCAATGACAAAATAGATGAAAATTTTAGAAAACAGGAGGAAGCCTTGAAACAAACCAATGAGGAAAATAAGGAGAATTTTAAGAAACAGGAGGAACAAAATAAACAAACCAATGAGGAAAATAAGGAGAATTTTAAGAAACAGGAGGAACAAAATAGACAGACCAATGAGAAAATAGATAGCATTCAGGAAAGTTTAGTCAAACAACTAAATGAAAAAGTAGAAACCATTCATGGAAATATCAAACAAACCATGAATGAACAATACAATGAACTGAAAGAAACTGTTGAAGGACAAAGAGAAGAGAAGAATGCAAAATTTGAAGAGAATAATGAGAATTTAAAACAAATTGAGGGTAAGATGGAGAACTTCAACAAGGAATTAAGAGAAAATCTAGAAGGTAAAATTGAACTGGTCAGTAATACGTTAAGCCAAAGAGTAGAAGAATATAAGGAAGAGGCAGAGAAGAAATTAATAGAAACTAACCAAAGATTAGATAAAACTGAAGAGAAGTTGGAACTAATTAAAACTGGAGTCGAGGCACGAATGGAAAAAGAAGAACAGGATAATCAAGTTCGTGTAATGGCCATACGGCAAGAAAACACTGACCAGTTAGATAGTATCAAAAGCAGTCTAAACTGTAAATTTTCAGAGTTTCATAAAACTGTAGAGAATGTAAAAAATCAGTGTGATAGCCAAGCAGAGAAATTAGATAGTTTGCAACAAATACAAACCAATTTTCAATGTGATGTAGATAGAATAAGTGCTAGATCTGCATGCAGCAGTCATCATGTTTATCCAGACAATAAGGAAAGTGTTTACTTTCGGGATTATCGCAGAAACCCACTTGAATTTTTAGGGAGAGTAGATGAAATTTTGAACAGATCAAAGGAGAATCGATGGAATATGATAAAAGGTCTATTAGACGAATCATTCAAAAATATCAATGATAATTGGTGGACAGCAATTAGGAACGAGGTGTGTGATTATGAGGGTTTCAAAACTATGTTCAAACTTAAGTACTGGTCAGAATCAGTACAAAACATTATTAGGGACGATATCTGTCATGGTAGGTATGACCGTACAGTGGGACAAACACCTACTGCTTACTTTTTGGGGAAGGTGTGTATCGCCAAGTATCTAGACCCTAAGATACCTGAAGAGTGTCTAGTGACCAAAATGGCGTATCATTTTGAAGAAAAGATCATAAGTGCACGCTTGAGTGGACAAATCAAAACTATTGGAGGCATGGAAACGCTGCTGGAAAATTATGAACAGGAATCTTATTATAGGAGAAGTAGATGGAGGTCAGGGAATACCGAGGAGCGGAAGAATGAACCACCAAGAGAGAATCGGCCCAGAGTTAATTATGTACATGCTAATAACAATTATTACAGTAATAGTTACCAAGGAAGACGTCCGTATTTTAACCAGAGACAAAATTATGATCGAAGAGATGAGAGAAACAACTACAACAGACAACAATGGAATGATCATGACGAATATAGGAGGTCCAGAAGTGGAGATAGACATAGGGACATACCTTCGGGAGATCCACCAAATGACAATCAGGGAACTAATCAAGCCCAAATAAATTATCTAATGGCTGATGAGAGGGATTCGAGGAGACCCGAAGAACAGCAACAAAGAAAAGTGGACAAACGAGTTGACCATGGGAAAAATCAAGGGTCTAATCTTGGTCCCAGTAATAAAGATGAGAGGCTATATACATACGATAATATTGAAATGTATGGTAGTGATCCGCAATGGGGCAATCCAATAGCGAATTTTATTGACAAGTTTAATCAACAGAATCCACGGGAAAAATATAAGAGTGGATCAATCCGTGTTGTGAATGATACCGAAAACGGTTAACTCATGTTAAATGAGATATTGAGAAAAGTATTGAAAGAATGAAAACCCAAAATTCCAAAAGACGTAAGGACAACTTACTCAACTTATTTCGAACAACATAATTTAAAGTGAAGAGAATAAAAACCCCAAAATTCAAAAAGTATGTAAGTACAACTTACTTAAGATATTTTGCAACCATTAGAATTAATAAAAAGTGTGTAAGTACAACTTACTCAAGTTATTTCGAACAATATAATTTAAAATAAAAAGACAAAACACCAAGAAAATGTAAGAGTGATTAAATAATATTTATAAAGAACTGATTTAAAATGGACTAATAGGAAAAATAATATTTTGATGGTAACAAAAGAAGAATAAATAAATAAACAATTAATGGTAATGTGCTCAGATAAGAAGGTACAATAAGAAGAATAACGAATAATTTAATGACTCCAATGAAACTGAAGGAGGATGATAATTAATACAACGAAAATTAGAATTTCTCGGAATTGAAGTTTATATAAGAAGAAATGATACGGAGAAATATGTCACAAGAAGTAAAGTCAAAAGAATTTTAACATAAGGCCTATCAATGATGTTATATGCTATTAATTAATGATAAAGAAGAAGGAATCAAGAAGAAGAAGAAATATATAAATAAATACAAGCAGCTACAGTATGAAGAATCCCAAAAGTGTTTGGTACTAGTCGCTAATGACTACTACTTATAATTTTTTTATTTTTTTGTATTGACCGTAGAAATGTTCCGGCAATAATTTTTATGAGCAGGGATGATGTTCCCCTGGTCTCAGAAGGTGTAAGGATGGACAGCGGTGTATGGACCCAGAGTGGCCACCCGACTGGAACCACCGCACAAGATAGGGAAAAATGTTAGGGAAATTGAATATTTAAGGGATAATAATTATAAAATAGCTGTATAGATTGATATTAGATTCCAGAAGTATAGATAAAGAAAATAGAAGGAAGATAGCAGACCGAAGCTTAATTGATAAAGCGAATTTATAGAAGCAAATAGAAATGAGTGTTGAAACAATTTTAATATGATTAGTGTGCCCAGTCCTTATTAAATAAAATGTGGAAGTACCACTAACCCCGAGAAATAATTGATGAATTTGCCTCCAAGAGAGAGAGAGTTAAGTAAGAAAACGACAATTACCACAAGTCTGAATTACCAGAGTTTATAATCAGTCAGAAATGAAAAACTATTATGAAAACAAAGTCAAGACCATTAGGAGATTGAACAAATCAACAATTTATTTCTATCAACGAGTTGAACTAAAATAAATTTGTTCTAGTGGGGGGGCTTTATGTAACGGTACATAACCCGGTCCCAATAAAGTAAATCATGAGAATAAAAGTCAGAAATGGGTAGAACTAAAGCTCGCTCAAAATTTAATTATATCACTCCACATAATAAACAATTCGAGTGGTATATAGTGCGAAGTGAGTTCTAGTGTACCCATTGAGGTGAAAAACCAAAGTGAAATTAATGTATTACTAAACTGTGCTGTATGTTTTGGATAGGATAAAACTATGGAAGTAGTATGTAATAATACTAATTGATTTTTGTAATTTTATTTATTTATTGTAATTTATATTGTATGAACCACAATTTGTTATACCCAAGTTAATATTATATTGTTTCAAATAATTATGTTAGATTGTAAGAAAACCCAGGGTTAATTTTAAAAGACATAAAAATTTTAACTACCAAAGATAATATAAAATTAAAATAATCCTATGAAGGTAATGACAACAGGAAGTAGTACCGGGTATGAACACTATTCGAGACTAAATAAATAATATATAAATTTATTTAATGATAATAAAATGATAAAATATTTATATACAATGTCAAAAAAAAATTAACCAAAACATATTATGTAAATTAAATTAGTAAATAAACCGGAATGGAAGGAAATTATTTTTCCATAAATAAAATATAAATTTATAATAATCACAAACTGCCTACATAATAAAAATACTATGTGTTACTAAGAGTGATGAAAAATAACAAGTATTGTTAATAAGATATAAAATTTTGAACTAAACCGGAGAGTTGACGAAACGATGCGACAAAAATTATAAAAAATAAACTTTTTTGGACGTTGGAGGAGGCGAAATTCACGCAAGAGTAATAAACAAAGTGAATACTAACTAATTATACCTGAGGAATCCAAATTAAATGGTGTTATACATTAAAAACCAGTGGATGAAACCATTCTGAGGATCCAATATAGTTCGGCCTACTTCCAGTACACAATCAGAAAATACTCTAAACGAAAAGGAAATAATAACGCAAGACGTACCTCATCACAGAATAAAACTTCAATTTAGTAAGGACAACATGGAGCGAGGTAATATAAACATTTTTTCGTAATAAGTCCAGAAGAAAACTCGTTTTTTAACAGTGAAATCGAACAAAAAATATTCATTTTATCATATGTTTCTTTCAAAAGTAAACAAATATATGCTGCTCTCTTACGGCAATTCCGGAAACTACGTAATATTTGAAAAAATAAACAAAATTATTTATTAATTTTTGATATTTGTAAAGCGTAGCAATTATCCATTTCTGACACTCTCATAACACAAAGAATTCACCCTGACCCCTGGGGAATTACTAAGAATTATGTAATAACTGATGTATTTTATTATAGCGTAATATTGGTTAAATAACAACATATCTGTTTTGTTCCTTAGACAGATCTATGTTTACTCGGTAAAGTCGAGATGATGTTTTTTTTTAAAGGATTAATTGTGATACCTATACTTTGGTGGCTGGAGACAAAAGTCAATAATCAATAAAGCAATATTATTGAAAATTAATATTGAATTATAACTTGTTATAATTTATTGTAGTGGGTAGTTAATGAAAATTTCAGCACAACATACAGAAGGAATCGTCACAACAGAGGGGCAATAATGATACTTATTCTCTCTTCTGCATAAGGCTGAACAAATTACCTCCTTGACCCCAAATCACACACTCTCGTTTTTTTTAGATTGAGTAAAACAAGATAAACACAATCCTTTATTTATACCGTTTAAAACGTCAGTTAGTATAATTCAAAAGTGACGCATACTGCGTGAGGCATATAATAACACTTCCATAACACCTCACGGAAAAAAAAAGCAGGACGTTACAAATTTGGCGCTCAACGTAAAAGGGCGGTAATTAGAAAAGAATTTTGATATTTAATAAAAAATATATATCAAAAAATCTAATTATCGTTGGCAGTTATGAGAAAACAAGAAATGCCTAATACCCGAGGCCAATCGAAGAAGAGGGCAGAAGAAAAGGAGATTGAAGAAGGTGGACAGGAACAAGAAATAGAGTTAGTCACGGACAGTGAAATGGACCAACAGACAGGTGATACAGAAGAAACCGAAGTAGTTATGGATACGGAAAAGGAAATAGTGGAAGAGGATGCCCAAGGGGATCAACCAGATAAATCCAACCAAAAAGAAGATATAAGCATACAGGAGATGTTAAGAATTATAATGGAAGGGAATAACAAGATCCAGGAAGATAATAAGCGAACCAATGACAAAATAGATGAAAATTTTAGAAAACAGGAGGAAGCCTTGAAACAAACCAATGAGGAAAATAAGGAGAATTTTAAGAAACAGGAGGAACAAAATAAACAAACCAATGAGGAAAATAAGGAGAATTTTAAGAAACAGGAGGAACAAAATAGACAGACCAATGAGAAAATAGATAGCATTCAGGAAAGTTTAGTCAAACAACTAAATGAAAAAGTAGAAACCATTCATGGAAATATCAAACAAACCATGAATGAACAATACAATGAACTGAAAGAAACTGTTGAAGGACAAAGAGAAGAGATGAATGCAAAATTTGAAGAGAATAATGAGAATTTAAAACAAATTGAGGGTAAGATGGAGAACTTCAACAAGGAATTAAGAGAAAATCTAGAAGGTAAAATTGAACTGGTCAGTAATACGTTAAGCCAAAGAGTAGAAGAATATAAGGAAGAGGCAGAGAAGAAATTAATAGAAACTAACCAAAGATTAGATAAAACTGAAGAGAAGTTGGAACTAATTAAAACTGGAGTCGAGGCACGAATGGAAAAAGAAGAACAAGATAATCAAGTTCGTGTAATGGCCATACGACAAGAAAACACTGACCAGTTAGATAGTATCAAAAGCAGTCTAAACTGTAAATTTTCAGAGTTTCATAAAACTGTAGAGAATGTAAAAAATCAGTGTGATAGCCAAGCAGAGAAATTAGATAGTTTGCAACAAATACAAACCAATTTTCAATGTGATGTAGATAGAATAAGTGCTAGATCTGCATGCAGCAGTCATCATGTTTATCCAGACAATAAGGAAAGTGTAAACTTTCGGGATTATCGCAGAAACCCACTTGAATTTTTAGGGAGAGTAGATGAAATTTTGAACAGATCAAAGGAGAATCGATGGAATATGATAAAAGGTCTATTAGACGAATCGTTCAAAAATATCAATGATAATTGGTGGACAGCAATTAGGAACGAGGTGTGTGATTATGAGGGTTTCAAAACTATGTTCAAACTTAAGTACTGGTCAGAATCAGTACAAAACATTATTAGGGACGATATCTGTCATGGTAGGTATGACCGTACAGTGGGACAAACACCTACTGCTTACTTTTTGGGGAAGGTGTGTATCGCCAAGTATCTAGACCCTAAGATACCTGAAGAGTGTCTAGTGACCAAAATGGCGTATCATTTTGAAGAAAAGATCATAAGTGCACGCTTGAGTGGACAAATCAAAACTATTGGAGGCATGGAAACGCTGCTGGAAAATTATGAACAGGAATCTTATTATAGGAGAAGTACATGGAGGTCAGGGAATACCGAGGAGCGGAAGAATGAACCACCAAGAGAGAATCGGCCCAGAGTTAATTATGTACATGCTAATAACAATTATTACAGTAATAGTTACCAAGGAAGACGTCCGTATTTTAACCAGAGACAAAATTATGATCGAAGAGATGAGAGAAACAACTACAACAGACAACAATGGAATGATCATGACGAATATAGGAGGTCCAGAAGTGGAGATAGACATAGGGACATACCTTCGGGAGATCCACCAAATGACAATCAGGGAACTAATCAAGCCCAAGTAAATTATCTAATGGCTGATGAGAGGGATTCGAGGAGACCCGAAGAACAGCAACAAAGAAAAGTGGACAAACGAGTTGACCATGGGAAAAATCAAGGGTCTAATCTTGGTCCCAGTAATAAAGATGAGAGGCTATATACATACGATAATATTGAAATGTATGGTAGTGATCCGCAATGGGGCAATCCAATAGCGAATTTTATTGACAAGTTTAATCAACAGAATCCACGGGAAAAATATAAGAGTGGATCAATCCGTGTTGTGAATGATACCGAAAACGGTTAAACTCATGTTAAATGAGATATTGAGAAAAGTATTGAAAGAATGAAAACCCAAAATTCCAAAAGACGTAAGGACAACTTACTCAACTTATTTCGAACAACATAATTTAAAGTGAAGAGAATAAAAACCCCAAAATTCAAAAAGTATGTAAGTACAACTTACTTAAGATATTTTGCAACCATTAGAATTAATAAAAAGTATGTAAGTACAACTTACTTAAGATATTTTGCAACCATTAGAATTAATAAAAAGTGTGTAAGTACAACTTACTCAAGTTATTTCGAACAATATAATTTAAAATAAAAAGACAAAACACCAAGAAAATGTAAGAGTGATTAAATAATATTTATAAAGAACTGATTTAAAATGGACTAATAGGAAAAATAATATTTTGATGGTAACAAAAGAAGAATAAATAAATAAACAATTAATGGTAATGTGCTCAGATAAGAAGGTACAATAAGAAGAATAACGAATAATTTAATGACTCCAATGAAACTGAAGGAGGATGATAATTAATACAACGAAAATTAGAATTTCTCGGAATTGAAGTTTATATAAGAAGAAATGATATGGAGAAATATGTCACAAGAAGTAAAGTCAAAAGAATTTTAACATAAGGCCTATCAATGATGTTATATGCTATTAATTAATGATAAAGAAGAAGGAATCAAGAAGAAGAAGAAATATATAAATAAATACAAGCAGCTACAGTATGAAGAATCCCAAAAGTGTTTGGTACTAGTCGCTAATGACTACTACTTATAATTTTTTTATTTTTTTGTATTGACCGTAGAAATGTTCCGGCAATAATTTTTATGAGCAGGGATGATGTTCCCCTGGTCTCAGAAGGTGTAAGGATGGACAGCGGTGTATGGACCCAGAGTGGCCACCCGACTGGAACCACCACACAAGATAGGGAAAAATGTTAGGGAAATTGAATATTTAAGGGATAATAATTATAAAATAGCTGTATAGATTGATATTAGATTCCAGAAGTATAGATAAAGAAAATAGAAGGAAGATAGCAGACCGAAGCTTAATTGATAAAGCGAATTTATAGAAGCAAATAGAAATGAGTGTTGAAACAATTTTAATATGATTAGTGTGCCCAGTCCTTATTAAATAAAATGTGGAAGTACCACTAACCCCAAGAAATAATTGATGAATTTGCCTCCAAGAGAGAGAGAGTTAAGTAAGAAAACGACAATTACCACAAGTCTGAATTACCAGAGTTTATAATCAGTCAGAAATGAAAAACTATTATGAAAACAAAGTCAAGACCATTAGGAGATTGAACAAATCAACAATTTATTTCTATCAACGAGTTGAACTAAAATAAATTTGTTCTAGTGGGGGGGCTTTATGTAACGGTACATAACCCGGTCCCAATAAAGTAAATCATGAGAATAAAAGTCAGAAATGGGTAGAACTAAAGCTCGCTCAAAATTTAATTATATCACTCCACATAATAAACAAGTCGAGTGGTATATAGTGCGAAGTGAGTTCTAGTGTACCCATTGAGGTGAAAAACAAAAGTGAAATTAATGTATTACTAAACTGTGCTGTATGTTTTGGATAGGATAAAACTATGGAAGTAGTATGTAATAATACTAATTGATTTTTGTAATTTTATTTATTTATTGTAATTTATATTGTATGAACCACAATTTGTTATACCCAAGTTAATATTATATTGTTTCAAATAATTATGTTAGATTGTAAGAAAACCCAGGGTTAATTTTAAAAGACATAAAAATTTTAACTACCAAAGATAATATAAAATTAAAATAATCCTATGAAGGTAATGACAACAGGAAGTAGTACCGGGTATGAACACTATTCGAGACTAAATAAATAATATATAAATTTATTTAATGATAATAAAATGATAAAATATTTATATACAATGTCAAAAAAAAATTAACCAAAACATATTATGTAAATTAAATTAGTAAATAAACCGGAATAGAAGGAAATTATTTTTCCATAAATAAAATATAAATTTATAATAATCACAAACTGCCTACATAATAAAAATACTATGTGTTACTAAGAGTGATGAAAAATAACAAGTATTGTTAATAAGATATAAAATTTTGAACTAAACCGGAGAGTTGACGAAACGATGCGACAAAAATTATAAAAAATAAACTTTTTTGGACGTTGGAGGAGGCGAAATTCACGCAAGAGTAATAAACAAAGTGAATACTAACTAATTATACCTGAGGAATCCAAATTAAATGGTGTTATACATTAAAAACCAGTGGATGAAACCATTCTGAGGATCCAATATAGTTCGGCCTACTTCCAGTACACAATCAGAAAATACTCTAAATGAAAAGGAAATAATAACGCAAGACGTACCTCATCACAGAATAAAACTTCAATTTAGTAAGGACAACACGGAGCGAGGTAATATAAACATTTTTTCGTAATAAGTCCAGAAGAAAACTCGTTTTTTAACAGTGAAATCGAACAAAAAATATTCATTTTATCATATGTTTCTTTCAAAAGTAAACAAATATATGCTGCTCTCTTACGGCAATTCCGGAAACTACGTAATATTTGAAAAAATAAACAAAATTATTTATTAATTTTTGATATTTGTAAAGCGTACCAATTATCCATTTCTGACACTCTCATAACACAAAGAATTCACCCTGACCCCTGGGGAATTACTAAGAATTATGTAATAACTGATGTATTTTATTATAGCGTAATATTGGTTAAATAACAACATATCTGTTTTGTTCCTTAGACAGATCTATGTTTACTCGGTAAAGTCGAGATGATGTTTTTTTTAAAGGATTAATTGTGATACCTATACTTTGGTGGCTGGAGACAAAAGTCAATAATCAATAAAGCAATATTATTGAAAATTAATATTGAATTATAACTTGTTATAATTTATTGTAGTGGGTAGTTAATGAAAATTTCAGCACAACATACAGAAGGAATCGTCACAACAGAGGGGCAATAATGATACTTACTCTCTCTTCTGCATAAGGCTGAACAAATTACCTCCTTGACCCCAAATCACACACTCTCGATTTCTTTTAGATTGAGTAAAACAAGATAAACACAATCCTTTATTTATACCGTTTAAAACGTCAGTTAGTATAATTCAAAAGTGACGCATACTGCGTGAGGCATATAATAACACTTCCATAACACCTCACGGAAAAAAAAAGCAGGACGTTACAAATTTGGCGCTCAACGTAAAAGGGCGGTAATTAGAAAAGAATTTTGATATTTAATAAAAAATATATATCAAAAAATCTAATTATCGTTGGCAGTTATGAGAAAACAAGAAATGCCTAATACCCGAGGCCAATCGAAGAAGAGGGCAGAAGAAAAGGAGATTGAAGAAGGTGGACAGGAACAAGAAATAGAGTTAGTCACGGACAGTGAAATGGACCAACAGACAGGTGATACAGAAGAAACCGAAGTAGTTATGGATACGGAAAAGGAAATAGTGGAAGAGGATGCCCAAGGGGATCAACCAGATAAATCCAACCAAAAAGAAGATATAAGCATACAGGAGATGTTAAGAATTATAATGGAAGGGAATAACAAGATCCAGGAAGATAATAAGCGAACCAATGACAAAATAGATGAAAATTTTAGAAAACAGGAGGAAGCCTTGAAACAAACCAATGAGGAAAATAAGGAGAATTTTAAGAAACAGGAGGAACAAAATAAACAAACCAATGAGGAAAATAAGGAGAATTTTAAGAAACAGGAGGAACAAAATAGACAGACCAATGAGAAAATAGATAGCATTCAGGAAAGTTTAGTCAAACAACTAAATGAAAAAATAGAAACCATTCATGGAAATATCAAACAAACCATGAATGAACAATACAATGAACTGAAAGAAACTGTTGAAGGACAAAGAGAAGAGATGAATGCAAAATTTGAAGAGAATAATGAGAATTTAAAACAAATTGAGGGTAAGATGGAGAACTTCAACAAGGAATTAAGAGAAAATCTAGAAGGTAAAATTGAACTGGTCAGTAATACGTTAAGCCAAAGAGTAGAAGAATATAAGGAAGAGGCAGAGAAGAAATTAATAGAAACTAACCAAAGATTAGATAAAACTGAAGAGAAGATGGAACTAATTAAAACTGGAGTCGAGGCACGAATGGAAAAAGAAGAACAAGATAATCAAGTTCGTGTAATGGCCATACGACAAGAAAACAATGACCAGTTAGATAGTATCAAAAGCAGTCTAAACTGTAAATTTTCAGAGTTTCATAAAACTGTAGAGAATGTAAAAAATCAGTGTGATAGCCAAGCAGAGAAATTAGATAGTTTGCAACAAATACAAACCAATTTTCAATGTGATGTAGATAGAATAAGTGCTAGATCTGCATGCAGCAGTCATCATGTTTATCCAGACAATAAGGAAAGTGTAAACTTTCGGGATTATCGCAGAAACCCACTTGAATTTTTAGGGAGAGTAGATGAAATTTTGAACAGATCAAAGGAGAATCGATGGAATATGATAAAAGGTCTATTAGACGAATCGTTCAAAAATATCAATGATAATTGGTGGACAGCAATTAGGAACGAGGTGTGTGATTATGAGGGTTTCAAAACTATGTTCAAACTTAAGTACTGGTCAGAATCAGTACAAAACATTATTAGGGACGATATCTGTCATGGTAGGTATGACCGTACAGTGGGACAAACACCTACTGCTTACTTTTTGGGGAAGGTGTGTATCGCCAAGTATCTAGACCCTAAGATACCTGAAGAGTGTCTAGTGACCAAAATGGCGTATCATTTTGAAGAAAAGATCATAAGTGCACGCTTGAGTGGACAAATCAAAACTATTGGAGGCATGGAAACGCTGCTAGAAAATTATGAACAGGAATCTTATTATAGGAGAAGTAGATGGAGGTCAGGGAATACCGAGGAGCGGAAGAATGAACCACCAAGAGAGAATCGGCCCAGAGTTAATTATGTACATGCTAATAACAATTATTACAGTAATAGTTACCAAGGAAGACGTCCGTATTTTAACCAGAGACAAAATTATGATCGAAGAGATGAGAGAAACAACTACAACAGACAACAATGGAATGATCATGACGAATATAGGAGGTCCAGAAGTGGAGATAGACATAGGGACATACCTTCGGGAGATCCACCAAATGACAATCAGGGAACTAATCAAGCCCAAGTAAATTATCTAATGGCTGATGAGAGGGATTCGAGGAGACCCGAAGAACAGCAACAAAGAAAAGTGGACAAACGAGTTGACCATGGGAAAAATCAAGGGTCTAATCTTGGTCCCAGTAATAAAGATGAGAGGCTATATACATACGATAATATTGAAATGTATGGTAGTGATCTGCAATGGGGCAATCCAATAGCGAATTTTATTGACAAGTTTAATCAACAGAATCCACGGGAAAAATATAAGAGTGGATCAATCCGTGTTGTGAATGATACCGAAAACGGTTAAACTCATGTTAAATGAGATATTGAGAAAAGTATTGAAAGAATGAAAACCCAAAATTCCAAAAGACGTAAGGACAACTTACTCAACTTATTTCGAACAACATAATTTAAAGTGAAGAGAATAAAAACCCCAAAATTCAAAAAGTATGTAAGTACAACTTACTTAAGATATTTTGCAACCATTAGAATTAATAAAAAGTATGTAAGTACAACTTACTTAAGATATTTTGCAACCATTAGAATTAATAAAATGTGTGTAAGTACAACTTACTCAAGTTATTTCGAACAATATAATTTAAAATAAAAAGACAAAACACCAAGAAAATGTAAGAGTGATTAAATAATATTTATAAAGAACTGATTTAAAATGGACTAATAGGAAAAATAATATTTTGATGGTAACAAAAGAAGAATAAATAAATAAACAATTAATGGTAATGTGCTCAGATAAGAAGGTACAATAAGAAGAATAACGAATAATTTAATGACTCCAATGAAACTGAAGGAGGATGATAATTAATACAACGAAAATTAGAATTTCTCGGAATTGAAGTTTATATAAGAAGAAATGATACGGAGAAATATGTCACAAGAAGTAAAGTCAAAAGAATTTTAACATAAGGCCTATCAATGATGTTATATGCTATTAATTAATGATAAAGAAGAAGGAATCAAGAAGAAGAAGAAATATATAAATAAATACAAGCAGCTACAGTATGAAGAATCCCAAAAGTGTTTGGTACTAGTCGCTAATGACTACTACTTATAATTTTTTTATTTTTTTGTATTGACCGTAGAAATGTTCCGGCAATAATTTTTATGAGCAGGGATGATGTTCCCCTGGTCTCAGAAGGTGTAAGGATGGACAGCGGTGTATGGACCCAGAGTGGCCACCCGACTGGAACCACCGCACAAGATAGGGAAAAATGTTAGGGAAATTGAATATTTAAGGGATAATAATTATAAAATAGCTGTATAGATTGATATTAGATTCCAGAAGTATAGATAAAGAAAATAGAAGGAAGATAGCAGACCGAAGCTTAATTGATAAAGCGAATTTATAGAAGCAAATAGAAATGAGTGTTGAAACAATTTTAATATGATTAGTGTGCCCAGTCCTTATTAAATAAAATGTGGAAGTACCACTAACCCCAAGAAATAATTGATGAATTTGCCTCCAAGAGAGAGAGTGTTAAGTAAGAAAACGACAATTACCACAAGTCTGAATTACCAGAGTTTATAATCAGTCAGAAATGAAAAACTATTATGAAAACAAAGTCAAGACCATTAGGAGATTGAACAAATCAACAATTTATTTCTATCAACGAGTTGAACTAAAATAAATTTGTTCTAGTGGGGGGGCTTTATGTAACGGTACATAACCCGGTCCCAATAAAGTAAATCATGAGAATAAAAGTCAGAAATGGGTAGAACTAAAGCTCGCTCAAAATTTAATTATATCACTCCACATAATAAACAATTCGAGTGGTATATAGTGCGAAGTGAGTTTTAGTGTACCCATTGAGGTGAAAAACCAAAGTGAAATTAATGTATTACTAAACTGTGCTGTATGTTTTGGATAGGATAAAACTATGGAAGTAGTATGTAATAATACAAATTGATTTTTGTAATTTTATTTATTTATTGTAATTTATATTGTATGAACCACAATTTGTTATACCCAAGTTAATATTATATTGTTTCAAATAATTATGTTAGATTGTAAGAAAACCCAGGGTTAATTTTAAAAGACATAAAAATTTTAACTACCAAAGATAATATAAAATTAAAATAATCCTATGAAGGTAATGACAACAGGAAGTAGTACTGGGTATGAACACTATTCGAGACTAAATAAATAATATATAAATTTATTTAATGATAATAAAATGATAAAATATTTATATACAATGTCAAAAAAAAATTAACCAAAACATATTATGTAAATTAAATTAGTAAATAAACCGGAATGGAAGGAAATTATTTTTCCATAAATAAAATATAAATTTATAATAATCACAAACTGCCTACATAATAAAAATACTATGTGTTACTAAGAGTGATGAAAAATAACAAGTATTGTTAATAAGATATAAAATTTTGAACTAAACCGGAGAGTTGACGAAACGATGCGACAAAAATTATAAAAAATAAACTTTTTTGGACGTTGGAGGAGGCGAAATTCACGCAAGAGTAATAAACAAAGTGAATACTAACTAATTATACCTGAGGAATCCAAATTAAATGGTGTTATACATTAAAAACCAGTGGATGAAACCATTCTGAGGATCCAATATAGTTCGGCCTACTTCCAGTACACAATCAGAAAATACTCTAAATGAAAAGGAAATAATAACGCAAGACGTACCTCATCACAGAATAAAACTTCAATTTAGTAAGGACAACACGGAGCGAGGTAATATAAACATTTTTTCGTAATAAGTCCAGAAGAAAACTCGTTTTTTAACAGTGAAATCGAACAAAAAATATTCATTTTATCATATGTTTCTTTCAAAAGTAAACAAATATATGCTGCTCTCTTACGGCAATTCCGGAAACTACGTAATATTTGAAAAAATAAACAAAATTATTTATTAATTTTTGATATTTGTAAAGCGTAGCAATTATCCATTTCTGACACTCTCATAACACAAAGAATTCACCCTGACCCCTGGGGAATTACTAAGAATTATGTAATAACTGATGTATTTTATTATAGCGTAATATTGGTTAAATAACAACATATCTGTTTTGTTCCTTAGACAGATCTATGTTTACTCGGTAAAGTCGAGATGTTTTTTTTAAAGGATTAATTGTGATACCTATACTTTGGTGGCTGGAGACAAAAGTCAATAATCAATAAAGCAATATTATTGAAAATTAATATTGAATTATAACTTGTTATAATTTATTGTAGTGGGTAGTTAATGAAAATTTCAGCACAACATACAGAAGGAATCGTCACAACAGAGGGGCAATAATGATACTTACTCTCTCTTCTGCATAAGGCTGAACAAATTACCTCCTTGACCCCAAATCACACACTCTCGATTTCTTTTAGATTGAGTAAAACAAGATAAACACAATCCTTTATTTATACCGTTTAAAACGTCAGTTAGTATAATTCAAAAGTGACGCATACTGCGTGAGGCATATAATAACACTTCCATAACACCTCACGGAAAAAAAAAGCAGGACGTTACAAATTTGGCGCTCAACGTAAAAGGGCGGTAATTAGAAAAGAATTTTGATATTTAATAAAAAATATATATCAAAAAATCTAATTATCGTTGGCAGTTATGAGAAAACAAGAAATGCCTAATACCCGAGGCCAATCGAAGAAGAGGGCAGAAGAAAAGGAGATTGAAGAAGGTGGACAGGAACAAGAAATAGAGTTAGTCACGGACAGTGAAATGGACCAACAGACAGGTGATACAGAAGAAACCGAAGTAGTTATGGATACGGAAAAGGAAATAGTGGAAGAGGATGCCCAAGGGGATCAACCAGATAAATCCAACCAAAAAGAAGATATAAGCATACAGGAGATGTTAAGAATTATAATGGAAGGGAATAACAAGATCCAGGAAGATAATAAGCGAACCAATGACAAAATAGATGAAAATTTTAGAAAACAGGAGGAAGCCTTGAAACAAACCAATGAGGAAAATAAGGAGAATTTTAAGAAACAGGAGGAACAAAATAAACAAACCAATGAGGAAAATAAGGAGAATTTTAAGAAACAGGAGGAACAAAATAGACAGACCAATGAGAAAATAGATAGCATTCAGGAAAGTTTAGTCAAACAACTAAATGAAAAAATAGAAACCATTCATGGAAATATCAAACAAACCATGAATGAACAATACAATGAACTGAAAGAAACTGTTGAAGGACAAAGAGAAGAGATGAATGCAAAATTTGAAGAGAATAATGAGAATTTAAAACAAATTGAGGGTAAGATGGAGAACTTCAACAAGGAATTAAGAGAAAATCTAGAAGGTAAAATTGAACTGGTCAGTAATACGTTAAGCCAAAGAGTAGAAGAATATAAGGAAGAGGCAGAGAAGAAATTAATAGAAACTAACCAAAGATTAGATAAAACTGAAGAGAAGATGGAACTAATTAAAACTGGAGTCGAGGCACGAATGGAAAAAGAAGAACAAGATAATCAAGTTCGTGTAATGGCCATACGACAAGAAAACAATGACCAGTTAGATAGTATCAAAAGCAGTCTAAACAGTAAATTTTCAGAGTTTCATAAAACTGTAGAGAATGTAAAAAATCAGTGTGATAGCCAAGCAGAGAAATTAGATAGTTTGCAACAAATACAAACCAATTTTCAATGTGATGTAGATAGAATAAGTGCTAGATCTGCATGCAGCAGTCATCATGTTTATCCAGACAATAAGGAAAGTGTAAACTTTCGGGATTATCGCAGAAACCCACTTGAATTTTTAGGGAGAGTAGATGAAATTTTGAACAGATCAAAGGAGAATCGATGGAATATGATAAAAGGTCTATTAGACGAATCGTTCAAAAATATCAATGATAATTGGTGGACAGCAATTAGGAACGAGGTGTGTGATTATGAGGGTTTCAAAACTATGTTCAAACTTAAGTACTGGTCAGAATCAGTACAAAACATTATTAGGGACGATATCTGTCATGGTAGGTATGACCGTACAGTGGGACAAACACCTACTGCTTACTTTTTGGGGAAGGTGTGTATCGCCAAGTATCTAGACCCTAAGATACCTGAAGAGTGTCTAGTGACCAAAATGGCGTATCATTTTGAAGAAAAGATCATAAGTGCACGCTTGAGTGGACAAATCAAAACTATTGGAGGCATGGAAACGCTGCTAGAAAATTATGAACAGGAATCTTATTATAGGAGAAGTAGATGGAGGTCAGGGAATACCGAGGAGCGGAAGAATGAACCACCAAGAGAGAATCGGCCCAGAGTTAATTATGTACATGCTAATAACAATTATTACAGTAATAGTTACCAAGGAAGACGTCCGTATTTTAACCAGAGACAAAATTATGATCGAAGAGATGAGAGAAACAACTACAACAGACAACAATGGAATGATCATGACGAATATAGGAGGTCCAGAAGTGGAGATAGACATAGGGACATACCTTCGGGAGATCCACCAAATGACAATCAGGGAACTAATCAAGCCCAAGTAAATTATCTAATGGCTGATGAGAGGGATTCGAGGAGACCCGAAGAACAGCAACAAAGAAAAGTGGATAAACGAGTTGACCATGGGAAAAATCAAGGGTCTAATCTTGGTCCCAGTAATAAAGATGAGAGGCTATATACATACGATAATATTGAAATGTATGGTAGTGATCCGCAATGGGGCAATCCAATAGCGAATTTTATTGACAAGTTTAATCAACAGAATCCACGGGAAAAATATAAGAGTGGATCAATCCGTGTTGTGAATGATACCGAAAACGGTTAAACTCATGTTAAATGAGATATTGAGAAAAGTATTGAAAGAATGAAAACCCAAAATTCCAAAAGACGTAAGGACAACTTACTCAACTTATTTCGAACAACATAATTTAAAGTGAAGAGAATAAAAACCCCAAAATTCAAAAAGTATGTAAGTACAACTTACTTAAGATATTTTGCAACCATTAGAATTAATAAAAAGTATGTAAGTACAACTTACTTAAGATATTTTGCAACCATTAGAATTAATAAAAAGTGTGTAAGTACAACTTACTCAAGTTATTTCGAACAATATAATTTAAAATAAAAAGACAAAACACCAAGAAAATGTAAGAGTGATTAAATAATATTTATAAAGAACTGATTTAAAATGGACTAATAGGAAAAATAATATTTTGATGGTAACAAAAGAAGAATAAATAAATAAACAATTAATGGTAATGTGCTCAGATAAGAAGGTACAATAAGAAGAATAACGAATAATTTAATGACTCCAATGAAACTGAAGGAGGATGATAATTAATACAACGAAAATTAGAATTTCTCGGAATTGAAGTTTATATAAGAAGAAATGATACGGAGAAATATGTCACAAGAAGTAAAGTCAAAAGAATTTTAACATAAGGCCTATCAATGATGTTATATGCTATTAATTAATGTTAAAGAAGACGGAATCAAGAAGAAGAAGAAATATATAAATAAATACAAGCAGCTACAGTATGAAGAATCCCAAAAGTGTTTGGTACTAGTCGCTAATGACTACTACTTATAATTTTTTTATTTTTTTTTATTGACCGTAGAAATGTTCCGGCAATAATTTTTATGAGCAGGGATGATGTTCCCCTGGTCTCAGAAGGTGTAAGGATGGACAGCGGTGTATGGACCCAGAGTGGCCACCCGACTGGAACCACCGCACAAGATAGGGAAAAATGTTAGGGAAATTGAATATTTAAGGGATAATAATTATAAAATAGCTGTATAGATTGATATTAGATTCCAGAAGTATAGATAAAGAAAATAGAAGGAAGATAGCAGACCGAAGCTTAATTGATAAAGCGAATTTATAGAAGCAAATAGAAATGAGTGTTGAAACAATTTTAATATGATTAGTGTGACCAGTCCTTATTAAATAAAATGTGGAAGTACCACTAACCCCGAGAAATAATTGATGAATTTGCCTCCAAGAGAGAGAGAGTTAAGTAAGAAAACGACAATTACCACAAGTCTGAATTACCAGAGTTTATAATCAGTCAGAAATGAAAAACTATTATGAAAACAAAGTCAAGACCATTAGGAGATTGAACAAATCAACAATTTATTTCTATCAACGAGTTGAACTAAAATAAATTTGTTCTAGTGGGGGGGGCTTTATGTAACGGTACATAACCCGGTCCCAATAAAGTAAATCATGAGAATAAAAGTCAGAAATGGGTAGAACTAAAGCTCGCTCAAAATTTAATTATATCACTCCACATAATAAACAATTCGAGTGGTATATAGTGCGAAGTGAGTTCTAGTGTACCCATTGAGGTGAAAAACCAAAGTGAAATTAATGTATTACTAAACTGTGCTGTATGTTTTGGATAGGATAAAACTATGGAAGTAGTATGTAATAATACTAATTGATTTTTGTAATTTTATTTATTTATTGTAATTTATATTGTATGAACCACAATTTGTTATACCCAAGTTAATATTATATTGTTTCAAATAATTATGTTAGATTGTAAGAAAACCCAGGGTTAATTTTAAAAGACATAAAAATTTTAACTACCAAAGATAATATAAAATTAAAATAATCCTATGAAGGAAATGACAACAGGAAGTAGTACCGGGTATGAACACTATTCGAGACTAAATAAATAATGTATAAATTTATTTAATGATAATAAAATGATAAAATATTTATATACAATGTCAAAAAAAAATTAACCAAAACATATTATGTAAATTAAATTAGTAAATAAACCGGAATGGAAGGAAATTATTTTTCCATAAATAAAATATAAATTTATAATAATCACAAACTGCCTACATAATAAAAATACTATGTGTTACTAAGAGTGATGAAAAATAACAAGTATTGTTAATAAGATATAAAATTTTGAACTAAACCGGAGAGTTGACGAAACGATGCAACAAAAATTATAAAAAATAAACTTTTTTGGACGTTGGAGGAGGCGAAATTCACGCAAGAGTAATAAACAAAGTGAATACTAACTAATTATACCTGAGGAATCCAAATTAAATGGTGTTATACATTAAAAACCAGTGGATGAAACCATTCTGAGGATCCAATATAGTTCGGCCTACTTCCAGTATACAATCAGAAAATACTCTAAACGAAAAGGAAATAATAACGCAAGACGTACCTCATCACAGAATAAAACTTCAATTTAGTAAGGACAACACGGAGCGAGGTAATATAAACATTTTTTCGTAATAAGTCCAGAAGAAAACTCGTTTTTTAACAGTGAAATCGAACAAAAAATATTCATTTTATCATATGTTTCTTTCAAAAGTAAACAAATATATGCTGCTCTCTTACGGCAATTCCGGAAACTACGTAATATTTGAAAAAATAAACAAAATTATTTATTAATTTTTGATATTTGTAAAGCGTACCAATTATCCATTTCTGACACTCTCATAACACAAAGAATTCACCCTGACCCCTGGGGAATTACTAAGAATTATGTAATAACTGATGTATTTTATTATAGCGTAATATTGGTTAAATAACAACATATCTGTTTTGTTCCTTAGACAGATCTATGTTTACTCGGTAAAGTCGAGATGATGTTTTTTTTAAAGGATTAATTGTGATACCTATACTTTGGTGGCTGGAGACAAAAGTCAATAATCAATAAAGCAATATTATTGAAAATTAATATTGAATTATAACTTGTTATAATTTATTGTAGTGGGTAGTTAATGAAAATTTCAGCACAACATACAGAAGGAATCGTCACAACAGAGGGGCAATATTGATACTTACTCTCTCTTCTGCATAAGGCTGAACAAATTACCTCCTTGACCCCAAATCACACACTCTCGATTTCTTTTAGATTGAGTAAAACAAGATAAACACAATCCTTTATTTATACCGTTTAAAACGTCAGTTAGTATAATTCAAAAGTGACGCATACTGCGTGAGGCATATAATAACACTTCCATAACACCTCACGGAAAAAAAAAGCGGTACGTTACAATATGTACGTAGAGGGGGAAGGTTAGTGAACTTGACCAAAACAAAAGAGCAAGAGCCAAAACAAAATTCCGAGAAGGCCTATAGGATTACGATGCACAATAAACCTGTCAGAAATTTTCGACTTCCGCACTGTAGGGCCTATTGTATTTTCCCTGTTGTTGGCTTGGATTAAAATTGGTTTTTTTGAGGTTCATAATTAAAAAAATTGTTCGCGGGACTCACGGATCATCCGCTTGCGGATAATCGGGGCTTTACTTTTTTGTTCACTGGATGGGCCTTCATTTTTGCTCTTTTGTCTTCTTTTAATTGTGAAGGCGAGGCAGCCGACGATCTCCTTGCCCCGGGTGCCAATAAGCCTAGCTATGCCACTGTTATGAGGTATGACAATAAAGTTCAAAAACTCGTAGTGATTAAATCCCTGTACACGTTGTTGCTGAACAGTATTGTAGTCTTCTTCAAAATAATGTACTTGGGAAGTTATACACTGATGACAGCATGTAGTCCATTCTTCAAAAGAGATTTGGAATTAGTTTTATGGAATTGTCTTCAGAGATACTATTACATTGCTCTTGACATCAATCCCATAATAATGACCCATTATCAATATTTCCTGTTGCGTTAGGAAAAGACAAATCACACACAATACAGTTAATAGAGAGGGTCCAAAACACTGATTTTTCCTGCTAAAACTCACAGATTATGACATGTAAGCATGTTTTGTCATGATCCAAGATCCATGAATTTCTGGCAAAAAGATTGGGCCTTTTTTAAATTTCAAAAGATATAGTCTTTTCAGCACCTTCAATACAATTTTAATAAAGCAAATGGTATGTCTGTAGAGTGCTGGCACAACAGATACATTGTGGCAAGTACACGAATGTTATTGTTAGACCTTACGTTCACAAGGTATAGTTGTATAGTAGATCAGTGTGATTGAATTTGTAGAGTCCCCAGTGTCACATACATAAATATAAAATTTTTATGAATTACCATATGGTAGCTACGTGGATTTGGATCTCTTAGATAGACAGGTTACTGGTTCAATTTGAATAAGTTTTATATATTTTCTTCTGTTCTGATTTAAAAAATGACTGCATCTGGACTGTGGACATTACATTCTTTACGTTACTGTTAATTTCTATAGAGCAAAACAAAACAATGGTAGTGGACAGAGCTGCCCAGGTGCAAATGAATGAAAATCGACTTCGTTATGTAGTCTATCTGTATTCCCTTTATTTATTATAATCGAAATATAGGATCATTACAGATTCAGTACAAACAAAACTCACACATATGTAATAAATACATTTTTTTATTGATTACAACATTCACTCGTTCTAAAAAATTAACTGAAGGAACTACATGTAAAATATTTTATTTAAACTGCAGACCCAATCTATGATCCTTTCGTTTAAAATATCTGAAACAAAACAAGGAAACTTAAATTAATTTGTGTATGTCTGTCTATACTACTGAAAATTAATGTAAACTCGGTATACATTTTTAACAAATATATGTGATTCGTTTCAATCATATTCAAACATACAAAATCAAAACCAACTAATAACAAGTGTGAGATGCATCCTGAAGTAATGTTTTAATACATACTGTTACAACGGTTGCACAAATCGTTATGTTGAAACAGTAAAATTCAAATAACTGAAAGCCAGAGAAACCAATATTTAGAATTTTAACATAATAAAAGTAAACAGAGATACTCATATATCACAATTTTTAAGGCTTATTATTCTCCAATATGCAATAACTACCTCTTATGTAACACTGTCACAATAAATAACGCACACGACTAATTACAGATGTCTACGCACTATAATTACTTTACATTAAATGGATTCCAAATCAAAGTCTTAAGCTGAATACAAAACTGTGCTTTATCACATGACTTCCCAGTATGTGACTGACTGGCAGGCCACTGGTGTTTATACCACTCTGAGGTCTGGAATGAATCTACCTCTTCCTGAGTTACGCATTGAAAATAATCGTGTAGTTTAAGGTGCTTAGAAAACACTAGAAGAATCTGTACTACCATTGCAGAGATTGTACACATTCATATGATGCACAATCCACTCAGTTACCTATCTTATAGGCATAAGAATATGTACATTACTATACATATACATTGATCACATACATCTATTGCAGGGGGTATCCTACAGTACAGTGTATCCTACAGTTTGATTTCAAATATTTGACAATAACAGATTTCCGTACTTGTTCTACAATATTATGTATACATACATAATATATAAAACATAATATACTTAAAATGTAATATGTTAGTCATATATAAGAAGCCTGGAATAATTTTTTTTCTTCATGATCACTGCTGAATTTTATTGGACTCTGCACAAAAATACTTTCCTGTTGCTACAACCTGTGTGTAATTTCAACATCATTCCAATATAAAGATTAAAAACACCATTTACTACAATTAAATAAAACAATAGTAAATTTATATTTTATTTATAATGATCGTCCACTTAAATAAAAAAATTGATAACATAATTCTGAATCAAGATGTATATTATACACTAATATTGGTTACATACGTACATTTAAATGTATCCCAATAATCTTAAGAAACTGAATAGCACCATATACATTGTATGTGTACACAAATCTTTTCTTAAAGATATATGTCAAAAACAAGATACGAACTATACCTAAAGTGCCAAAAACTAAGCAGAAGTCAAATCATGTTTTTATGCATACAAAACTTCTACTACAAGGGTGGATTGAAAAGTTCGCAGCCTACCATATAAACGAATGTGTGGCGTTTCTGTTTTTTACCGCATCGTGGCACCACGTTCACCCCACGAACATCTGTGAAGCATCATGTCGGGTCAAATCACTGTTGCGGAGAAACAGCTGTGTAAATAAGGTTATCTCACAGCAATGCTGAAAATGGAGAAAACTGAACATCAAATTTTTTGTTAAGAAAGGTTTAACGCCAACAGAAATTTTTAATGAAATGAATGTGTTGGGTGATGCTGGACCTTCATTTACTACAGTGAAAAAATGGGCTACTGAATTTAAACATGGTCGTGCAAGTTTGGAAGATGACCCATGTACTGGGCGTCCAAAAAGTGCCACTACACCAGAAATCATCAATAAAGTGCACGATATTGTTTTGGAAGATCACCGTTTGAAGGTGTCTGTGTGATATTATTAAGCCTGTGGGGATCTTAGATAAAAGGGTACATCACATTCTTACTGAGGAATTAGGTATGATAAAGCTGGCTGCAAGATGGGTGCCGCGTTTGTTGACAAGTGACCAAAAACGCATGCGAATGCAAGCTTCTCAGGAATATTTTGACCGTTTTAAGAAAAATCCGAACGATTTTATTCGTAGATTTGTAACAACTGATCAAACTTGGGTCCATTACTTCACTCTAGAAACAAAACAACAGTCGAAACAATGGATGCATAGTGATTCGCTGCCTCCAAAATCAGTAAAATAAATTTTGTCAGCTGGAAAGTGTATGGATCCATTTTTCTGGGATGAAAAGGGGATATTGTTACTAGATTGCCTTGAAAAGAGTCAAATGATAAATGGAGAGTATTAAGCTAACCTTTTGGGTCAATTAAATGTAAAAATTCGAGAAAAAAGACTACCTTTAGCAAAGAAGATCATTTTCCATCAGGGTAATGCATGCCCTCTGCGTTGTGTCTATAGCAAAAATCACGGAGTTGAAGTACAATCTGTTGCACCATCCGCCTTATGTAGTGCCATCTGACTTTCATCTATCCCCAAACCCCACAAAATTTTTGGGGGAAACAATTTTCCTCAGATGATGAGCTGAAAGTGGCAGTAAATGGTTATTTTGAGGACCTAGAAGAATCGGACTTCCTCAATGGGTTAATGACTTGACACTTCACTGCTGTTCATGGGAAAACGTGGCACCACAATGCAGTAAAAAACAGAAACGCCACACATTCGTTTCTATGGTAGGCCACGAACTTTTCAATCCACCCCGTATATTGGCAAATATTGAGTCATATGAGGGCACACAGAATTCTGAGGTTATATGAGCATCAAATGAAATACTGCAATCATGTTTTATTCAAAAGTTATGACTTAGATTTCTAAATTTCATCAGAAACATCTTTATTTTGAACTTTGCAATATAGGTACCCAATTTAATTTGTTGGTTTAATTTAAACCTTCAGACTGACAGAATCTGTAAATATTGTCATACATAGACTGTTATAAATCAACTGAATTTTTTTAGTGATGGAAGCAATATGGATTCAAGTTAATGCAACCTAATGTTTTAAAACTACTTACTTTTGTTGAAAACAACTTATCGCTCAAAGCCATATGCAATATGATCTTTACTTTTCATCCTATTATTAGAAAATGACCGAAATTTTTGTTCTTTGATGAAATACGGATGACTGAGTGTAATCGTTTGAGTAACATTTATTTGCAATGTTGGAGGACAGAATCTGGGAACTAAAGATTAACCGTTTGGTGGACTGTTTGTTTGCAGTTTAAGTAATTGTATTTAGTGTCCATGATTTATATTTTTGAGTAATACAGATAAAATACAAACAATTAAGTAGCGAAAGTGAGGAATATCATTGTGGATATAAAACAAGTGATTTGCCTAGTTAAATTTGACAGGAATAAGAAACAGAGTAACATGGGGTGAAGGAAGAGACTGGCAAAGGCGAATGATGCATAGTAAAATTTCTGCAAGACTGAAATATAGTGAAATTCATCCCACAACTCTGTATAGTACAGCTTCCACAGGCGCCTCCCCCCCCCCCACATGATGTGTACAGGTACATATGTGAGGTTCTTCTTTTTCTTTAATGATCAATCCAAATTAATTGGAAACAGTTTTCCACTCTTCATGTTTTTACGTCTTCTTTTTAATTTTTTCATCTCACATCATTCATAGTCATTATTTCTTAGTCATGGTCTTTCCCTAGATCTTTTCCCATTCATATGTCCCTCTATTATTGTTTTTAGTAGTACCTTGCATGTGGCATTATGGATTGAATAAAATTTTACAGTCCAAAACTGACAAGAAATGTAAATAATATTTAAAATAAAGTAATTATATTTACAATCCTAAAATCTGAGTAATGTCTTAAAAGACTTGTACGATATTATTTTGAAAGATTGAAAGTAAGACGGCTTTCTTACTGTATAATTTGATAGCCTCTGGTGAGCTCTATAGCAGCGTAGCATGCAGAATTGCTAACAAGAAATAAATAATATTAAAATGACTTACCGTAAGCTCACGAATGGGTTGATCCTGACACTCAGGCAGGATAGACTGGTTGGGAAGAGGATAGGTTACATGCAAGGATTTCTACCTGCCGAGGACCCTACAAAAGCCATAGTGCCAACTTCAGAAAATGAAAATTATTGACCGGTTTGATCCAAAATATCGAACACCGGCCCCCGTTGACCCCAATGGGTCAACAACCAACTACACCAAAAGAAATGGCCAAAATACATTACAAAAAATTTGGTTTTTAGTGAACAGGAACACTCTCTGAAAATTACCCTCCAACATAGGAGGGGGTCACACGCAAACACAAGAAAATTCAAACATACAGAAAAACATGCAACACATGCAATTAATTAGAGAAAAGAATGCCGAACAACTCCGCCGCGGGCGCACCGACCAGGCGAGCAATCCGAAAAGTTCGGGTAGAGCAGACAAAACCCAACAACATACAATAAACAATGGCCCAGCCAAACACAACGTAAAACTCAGCAAATCAACTTAGTTAAGATTCCCTAGGTTTTTTTACATTTTTTCCCTTTTTTGTTCCCTTTATTCCCTTTTTTTTATCATTTTTTTTTACTTTTTTTTTTGTTGATTTGTTGAGCATCCATAACTCCCAATAAACTGGCACAATGCCATGCCAGAAACATTCCACAATGTAAACTTCACTGCGGACAACAGCTGGAAGGAATCACCTGGGAAATCCCAGAAAAGTGTCAAGTAAGTCCACAACACAATCAATGAAACTAATTCTGCTCACCCGAAAACAAGACAAACCCAATCAAGAAGATATAGGCAACCTGTATATTTTAGGTCACTCCCACCTCTAAGAGCCACGAGGACAAGTGATCGAACAATTCCACCCGGGGCTCCTGAGTGAGAAACGAAGAGACCTTGGTCTCCAAGGCAACATCTTGCACGTCGTGATTCAGGCGATAATCAATAGGGGGCCAGTGCAGAGCATCAAGCTTTAGCCAATCTGGCCCTGACCACCACAATGTCGACGACTGGAGGCTGGAGAGTGACGTACCTCTAGAGGCCAAATCAGCGGGGTTAGAAACACCATGAACATGACGCCAAGACTTAGTATCGGTAATGGCAGCCACCCGATTAGCAATAAACGTTTTCAATTTAAAAGTAGGCATATTCAGCCAATCCAAGACAATCGTAGAGTCCGTCCATAAGAAAACTTGACTCAATTGAATACATGAAGAGAATAAGCCAACATAATGATGAACAAGTTTGGCTAGAAGATAAGCTCCCAACAGCTCCAAACGTGGGATTGATAAAGTTTTAAGAGGTGCCACTTTAGTTTTAGAAGACACCAACGAAACCACCGGAGGACCAGAGTCAGTATAAATGGACAGATAAAGGACGGCCGCGTAACCCAACTGGGAAGCATCACAGAAACCATGTAATATAACCCTTTCAATATGCCCACCGTTAGGGAGGAATGGCCGAGAAATAGTAATTACCAAAAGATGATTCAGAGAGGACAGGAATTGACTCCAATAATCATTTAAGTCATTACTGAGAGGAGCATCCCATTCCAAGCCCTCAGCCCAGAGTTCCTGGAAAAAATCTGGCCCTGAAAATCACTGGCGAAAGCCAACCACATGGGTCAAATAATTGTGCCATCTGGGATAACACGACACGTTTGGTAAATTGAACCTGAGCATTGCTGCAACAGGCCAAAGGAGGAAATGAGAAGCAAACGGTTGAATGGTCCCAACTTAAACCCAGAATATCCTTATCCTTAGCAATGACGGAATCACTCGGAGTGGCTGATTCAGGTAGGCAGTCGGGTTGATTAGTACACCATTTTTTCAAATTTAACCCTCCTGATGACAACAACAGAATTAGTTCCTGTTGTAATTTGCAAAGCTCTGATTTTGGTGATTTTCGATGATGGTGTTTTTGAAATTTTCAAAAAAACGTTTTTTGAAAACATGCCAAAAAAAGGTTTTTGTTCAAAGTAGGTTGTGTTACATATCAAATTAAAGCCCTTACAAAGACCTTTAAAATGAGCTATAAAAGAGCTTTCTAGGTCTAAAGGTTCCTTAATTATACACAGTTTTCTGTTTCAAAACAATGTGAAAAATGGCATTTTGTGCCGTTTTAAAAAATCTTTAAAAAAACTACCCAACAAAAAAATTTGAAACTTTGTATTTTTGAAGTACTTTATAAGTACAACAAATATACAAAAAATTACCAATATCTGAGACATGAAGTTTCAAATTAAATTCTTCATTGGTTGATTTGATATGGAATGACCCTAACATAAAAGAGTTATAAGAACGCTTTTGGTTCCTCTGTAAATTTGAGGTGTACATAAATGATGGGGATATACATTTTAAGGAACAGCTTTCCCAAATCAATACTAAGTGTCCAGTGCTTGCAAAACTGTATGCACATGACCTAAACAGTGAAGAATTGTTCAGCGACTTGAAAGATGTCATACTTTTATTAAAAAGGGCAACAGTTAACAAGAATAAATGGACTTTACACCTCAGAGACTGCTACAATAAATTTCTTCAATGGGATTAGAACCCTACAAAACGTTAGCAACAGCTTTAAAAAATTTTCTTACTTTACCAGTGTCTGTGTTTTCTTGTGAAAGATCGTTTAGTAAGCTTAAATTGATTAAATCCTACCTACAATCAACAATTTCTCAAGACAGGTTATCAAATCTAGCGATACTTTTAACTGAAAATGACATTAGTTCGTCTTTAGATTATAGTGATTTAATAACCGACTTTGCAGCAATTAAGACCAGGAAAGTTACATTTTAAAGTGTATGTTTTAAATATTTATTAAATATTACAAATAGATATTAAGTGTTTATTAATAGAAGGCGGAACCACTAACCTGTAATGGTAAGTGATTTATTTTATTACTTTTCATGTAGTTCTTTGTTTAACATTATGTTGCTTTAGGAGATTGTTTTGACGATGCACTTTAGACCTACAAAGAATTTGTATGTTTAATAGAACATTTTTATGTTATGAACTTTTTGTATTACTACATTTTTTATAGTCTACATTTGGTACTAATAAATTTATACAAACTGAATACCAGTAATACTATAATATGTAATTTCTTAATTTTGACTTAAAATATTCTTAAGACGGTTGCTGGACGTGCTTTCATACAAAAATCTACACATTTGCATTTATTAAGTACAGTAAAGCGCCGATTATCCGCGGAATTGGGTGGCAAGGGCACCGCGGATAGTGAAAATCGCGGATAACCCGAAAAAAGACTAAAAATGAGGTGTAAACACGAAAAAAAATATTTCAGCATAAAAACTATGTTTTATTGTACAAAAAACATAATAAGTAAAACTTTTAAAATATGTACAGTACAGCAGAAACCTTTGCTCTACGTCTAAATCACTAAAATAAAGAAGAATAAACAAAAAACAATACTGTACTCTTAACAAAAAGTGTTCAGTTATGCCTTTTTAAAAAAATCAGTCACTCGTTTTTGCTTCTTGCTTTGGAAACACCTTTTCTTTATTCTAGATTGTACTTTCCTTAACATGAGTTTTTCTGCCAGATGTGCGTCGTCGTCTTATTCCTCTAAATATTGAAGCAATCCGTCTACGTGCTGCAAAGCAGTTTCGTGTGTCATCCACGCAGGCGCCTCATCTTCTTCACTTTCACTTTGTTCTTCTTCGTTCTCGTTCACTCCCATTGCTTTGTTCGTTATCTCTACATCAGTCAGTCGTTCAAACCCCGGCTCACTTGCGTCGCATTCCAGCCACTCTTCTATGTTCTCTTCGTTGACATTCTCACCTCCCGGAACGGATGTCACTAGGTCAACAAGTGTAGCGGTCGGCATGACTTCATTCTCTTCTTCACAAATGTTTTGGTTGACATTTGTTTCGATACTCGGAAAGAGTTTTCTCCATGATTTAACAAGGTTTGAGGGTTTGATGTAATCCCATGCAGACGCAATATCGTAAATGCTATCCAAAATTGTATAATTCTTCCAAAATTCTTTGAGATCGCAGCCTTCTTCGATTTTCAACAGTAACAACTTTATTCTGTATGTTCTCTTCATGGTTGCAATGACTCCCTGGTCCATAGGTTGTATCAGCGCAGTAACATTTGGGGGGAAAAACTTTGCGAAGATTTGCCGTCAGAAGATTTAAGCACACATGTAGCTGGGTGTGAAGGCGCGTTGTCAATTAACAAAACAGCCTTCTTTGGCAAATTTTTTGAGTCAAGATGTTTACGTACTTGAGGCACAAAAATGCTTTCAAACCATTCTTGAAAAATCTGCTGGTTCATCCAACCTTTTTTTTGGTTGAAATAATCAACTGGTAAATTTTCTGCTCTTGTCCCCTTAAAAGACCTCGGTTTCTTAGATTCACCGATTACAAGAAGCCTAAGTTTGTGACTACCCGCAGCGTTGCTGCATGGCAAGATTGTCACCCATTCCTTGCTACTTTTGTGACCTGCCGCTTGATGTTCACTTTCAAATGCTAAAGTACGAGTGGGAAAACACTTCCAAAAAAGCCCTGATTCATCAGTGTTATAAATTTGTTCATATGACAGATCTTCAGACAACACAAACTCTTCAAAATCACGTTGAAAATCATCAGCTGCTTGTTGATCACCACTCAGCTTCTCTCCGTGTAGACCAATCTCTCTAATTCCATGACGTTTCTTAAAACGATGTAACCAACCGGACGACGCATCAAAATTTCCTTCCAGGCCTAACAAATCAAAAAAGATTTTTGCTTTAGCTGCAATGGTAGGACCAGACACGGGGGTGACCTCACTTCGCACCTGAGCTAACCATTCCACTAATGCCGAGTCAAGTTCATTATAGGTGGATTTCTTCATTGTTTTTCGTTTTTTCATCCCAGAAGCACTGTCCGACACTGATGCAAAGGCTAACAGTTTGTCTTTTTACTTTAAAACGTCTCGCACTGTTGCTTCCCCGATCCCGTAATTCAAACACATCTGCTTCCTTGAAGCGCCATTTTCTATTTTAGAAATCATTTCAAGTTTTTGTGCAATCGTTAACACAACCTTCTTTCGTTTTTCAGCCATTATTAATTTCAGGAACTAACGAACAGATCACGACTGATCACTAAGCACGCTTACTGACAACTGACACCACTGGCAGACCGAGAGAATATGTACGTAGAGGGGGAAGGTTAGTGAACTTGACCAAAACAAAAGAGCAGAGCCAAAACAAAATTCTGAGAAGGCCTATAGGATTACGATGCACAATAAACCTGTCAGAAATTTTCGACTTCCGCACTGTAGGGCCTATTGTATTTTCCCTGTTGTTGGCTTGGATTAAAATTGGTTTTTTTGAGGTTCGTAATTAAAAAAATTGTTCGCGGCACTCACGGATCATCCGCTTGCGGATAATCGGGGCTTTACTTTTTTGTTCACTGGATGGGCCTTCATTTTTGCTCTTTTGTCTTCTTTTAATTGTGAAGGCGAGGCAGCCGACGATCTCCTTGCCCCGGGTGCCAATAGGCCTAGCTATGCCACTGTTATGAGGTATGACAATAAAGTTCAAAAACTCGTAGTGATTAAATCCCTGTACACGTTGTTGCTGAACAGCATTGTAGTCTTCTTCAAAATAATGTACTTGGGAAGTTATACACTGATGACAGCATGTAGTCCACTCTTCTAAAGAGATTTGGAATTAGTTTTATGGAATTGTCTTCAGAGATACTATTACATTGCTCTTGACATCAATCCCATAATAATGACCCATTATCAATATTTCCTGTTGCTTTAGGAAAAGACAAATCACACACAATACAGTTAATAGAGAGGGTCCAAAACACTGATTTTTCCTGCTAAAACTCACAGATTATGACATGTAAGCATGTTTTGTCATGATGCAAGATCCATGAATTTCTGGCAAAAAGATTGGGCCTTTTTTTAATTTCAAAAGATATAGTCTTTTCAGCACCTTCAATACAATTTTAATAAAGCAAATGGTATGTCTGTAGAGTCCTGGCACAACAGATACATTGTGGCAAGTACACGAATGTTATTGTTAGACCTTACGTTCACAAGGTATAGTTGTATAGTAGATCAGTGTGATTGAATTTGTAGAGTCCCCAGTGTCACATACATAAATATAAAATTTTTATGAATTACCATATGGTAGCTACGTGGATTTGGATCTCTTAGATAGACAGGTTACTGGTTCAATTTGAATAAGTTTTATATATTTTCTTCTGTTCTGATTTAAAAAATGACTGCATCTGGACTGTGGACATTACATTCTTTACGTTATTGTTAATTTCTATAGAGCAAAACAAAACAATGGTAGTGGACAGAGCTGCCCAGGTGCAAATGAATGAAAATCGACTTCGTTATGTAGTCTATCTGTATCCCCTTTATTTATTATAATCGAAATATAGGATCATTACAGATTCAGTACAAACAAAACTCACACATATGTAATAAATACATTTTTTTATTGATTACAACATTCACTCGTTCTAAAAAATTAACTGAAGGAACTACATGTAAAATATTTTATTTAAACTGCAGACCCAATCTATGATCCTTTCGTTTAAAATATCTGAAACAAAACAAGGAAACTTAAATTAATTTGTGTATGTCTGTCTATACTACTGAAAATTAATGTAAATTCTGTATACATTTTTATCAAATATATGTGATTCGTTTCAATCATATTCAAACATACAAAATCAAAACCAACTAATAACAAGTGTGAGATGCATCCTGAAGTAATGTGTTTTAATACATGCTGTTACAACGGTTGCACAAATCGTTATGTTGAAACAGTAAAATTCAAATAACTGAACGCCAGAGAAACCAATATTTAGACTTTTAACATAATAAAAGTAAACAGAGATACTCATACATCACAATTTTTAAGGCTTATTATTCTCCAATATGCAATAACTACCTCTTATGTAACACTGTCACAATAAATAACGCACACGACTAATTACAGATGTCTACGCACTATAATTACTTTACATTAAATGGATTCCAAATCAAAGTCTTAAGCTGAATACAAAACTGCTTTATCACATGACTTCCCAGTATGTGACTGACTGGCAGGCCACTGGTGTTTATACCCCTCTGAGGTCTGGAATGAATCTACCTCTTCCTGAGTTACGCATTGAAAATAATCGTGTAGTTTAAGGTGCTTAGAAAACACTAGAAGAATCTGTACTACCATTGCAGAGATTGTACACATTCATATGATGCACAATCCACTCAGTTACCTATCTTATAGGCATAAGAATATATACATTACTATACATATACATTGATCACATACATCTAATGCAGGGGGTATCCTACAGTACAGTGTATCCTACAGTTTGATTTCAAATATTTGACAATAACAGATTTCCGTACTTGTTCTACAATATTATGTATACATACATAATATATAAAACATAATATACTCAAAATGTAATATGTTAGTCATATATAAGAAGCCTGGAATAATTTTTTTTCTTCATGATCACTGCTGAATTTTATTGGACTCTGCACAAAAATACTTTCCTGTTGCTACAACCTGTGTGTAATTTCAACATTATTCCAATATAAAGATTAAAAACACCATTTACTACAATTAAATAAAACAATAGTAAATTTATATTTTATTTATAATGATCGTCCACTTAAATAAAAAAATTGATAACATAATTCTGAATCAAGATGTATATTATACACTAATATTGGTTACATACGTACATTTAAATGTATCCCAATAATCTTAAGAAACTGAATAGCACCATATACATTGTATGTGTACACAAATCTTTTCTTAAAGATATATGTCAAAAACAAGATACGAACTATACCTAAAGTGCCAAAAACTAAGCAGAAGTCAAATCATGTTTTTATGCATACAAAACTTCTACTACAAGGGTGGATTGAAAAGTTCGCAGCCTACCATATAAACGAATGTGTGGCGTTTCTGTTTTTTACCGCATCGTGGCACCACGTTCACCCCACGAACATCTGTGAAGCATCATGTCGGGTCAAATCACTGTTCCGGAGAAACAGCTGTGTAAATAAGGTTATCTCACAGCAATGCTGAAAATGGAGAAAACTGAACACCAAATGTTTTGTTAAGAAAGGTTTAACGCCAACAGAAATTTTTAATGAAATGAATGTGTTGGGTGATGCTGGACCTTCATTTACTACAGTGAAAAAATGGGCTACTGAATTTAAACATGGTCGTGCAAGTTTGGAAGATGACCCATGTACTGGGCGTCCAAAAAGTGCCACTACACCAGAAATCATCAATAAAGTGCACGATATTGTTTTGGAAGATCGCCGTTTGAAGGTGTCTGTGTGATATTATTAAGCCTGTGGGGATCTCAGATAAAAGGGTACATCACATTCTTACTGAGGAATTAGGTATGATAAAGCTGGCTGCAAGATGGGTGCCGCGTTTGTTGACAAGTGACCAAAAACGCATGCGAATGCAAGCTTCTCAGGAATATTTTGACCGTTTTAAGAAAAATCCGAACGATTTTATTCGTAGATTTGTAACAACTGATAAAACTTGGGTCCATTACTTCACTCTAGAAACAAAACAACAGTCGAAACAATGGATGCATAGTGATTCGCTGCCTCCAAAATCAGTAAAATAAATTTTGTCAGCTGGAAAGTGTATGAATCCATTTTTCTGGGATGAAAAGGGGATATTGTTACTAGATTGCCTTGAAAAGAGTCAAATGATAAATGGAGAGTATTAAGCTAACCTTTTGGGTCAATTAAATGTAAAAATTCGAGAAAAAAGACTACCTTTAGCAAAGAAGATCATTTTCCATCAGGGTAATGCATGCCCTCTGCGTTGTGTCTATAGCAAAAATCACGGAGTTGAAGTACAATCTGTTGCACCATCCGCCTTATGTAGTGCCATCTGACTTTCATCTATCCCCAAACCCCACAAAATTTTTGGGGGAAACAATTTTCCTCAGATGATGAGCTGAAAGTGGCAGTAAATGGTTATTTTGAGGACCTAGAAGAATCGGACTTCCTCAATGGGTTAATGACTTGACACTTCACTGCTGTTCATGGGAAAACGTGGCACCACAATGCAGTAAAAAACAGAAACGCCACACATTCGTTTCTATGGTAGGCCACGAACTTTTCAATCCACCCCGTATATTGGCAAATATTGAGTCATATGAGGGCACACAGAATTCTGAGGTTATATGAGCATCAAATGAAATACTGCAATCACGTTTTATTCAAAAGTTATGACTTAGATTTCTAAATTTCATCAGAAACATCTTTATTTTGAACTTTGCAATATAGGTACCCAATTTAATTTGTTGGTTTAATTTAAACCTTCAGACTGACAGAATCTGTAAATATTGTCATACATAGACTGTTATAAATCAACTGAATTTTTTTAGTGATGGAAGCAATATGGATTCAAGTTAATGCAACCTAATGTTTTAAAACTACTTACTTTTGTTGAAAACAACTTATCGCTCAAAGTCATATGCAATATGATCTTTACTTTTCATCCTATTATTAGAAAATGACCGAAATTTTTGTTCTTTGATGAAATACGGATGACTGAGTGTAATCGTTTGAGTAACATTTATTTGCAATGTTGGAGGACAGAATCTGGGAACTAAAGATTAACCGTTTGGTGGACTGTTTGTTTGCAGTTTAAGTAATTGTATTTAGTGTCCATGATTTATATTTTTGAGTAATACAGATAAAATACAAACAATTAAGTAGCGAAAGTGAGGAATATCATTGTGGATATAAAACAAGTGATTTGCCTAGTTAAATTTGACAGGAATAAGAAACAGAGTAACATGGGGTGAAGGAAGAGACTGGCAAAGGCGAATGATGCATAGTAAAATTTCTGCAAGACTGAAATATAGTGAAATTCATCCCACAACTCTGTATAGTACAGCTTCCACAGGCGCCTCCCCCCCCCCCCACATGATGTGTACAGGTACATATGTGAGGTTCTTCTTTTTCTTTAATGATCAATCCAAATTAATTGGAAACAGTTTTCCACTCTTCATGTTTTTACGTCTTCTTTTTAATTTTTTCATCTCACATCATTCATAGTCATTATTTCTTAGTCATGGTCTTTCCCTAGATCTTTTCCCATTCATATGTCCCTCTATTATTGTTTTTAGTAGTACCTTGCATGTGGCATTATGGATTGAATAAAATTTTACAGTCCAAAACTGACAAGAAATGTAAATAATATTTAAAATAAAGTAATTATATTTACAATCCTAAAATCTGAGTAATGTCTTAAAAGACTTGTACGATATTATTTTGAAAGATTGAAAGTAAGACGGCTTTCTTACTGTATAATTTGATAGCCTCTGGTGAGCTCTATAGCAGCGTAGCATGCAGAATTGCTAACAAGAAATAAATAATATTAAAATGACTTACCGTAAGCTCACGAATGGGTTGATCCTGACACTCAGGCAGGATAGACTGGTTGGGAAGAGGATAGGTTACATGCAAGGATTTCTACCTGCCGAGGACCCTACAAAAGCCATAGTGCCAACTTCGGAAAATGAAAATTATTGACAGGTTTGATCCAAAATATCGAACACCGGCCCCCGTTGACCGCAATGGGTCAACAACCAACTACACCAAAAGAAATGGCCAAAATACATTACAAAAAATTTGGTTTTTAGTGAACAGGAACACTCTCTGAAAATTACCCTCCAACATAGGAGGGGGTCACACGCAAACACAAGAAAATTCAAACATACAGAAAAACATGCAACACATGCAATTAATTAGAGAAAAGAATGCCGAACAACTCCGCCGCGGGCGCACCGACCAGGCGAGCAATCCGAAAAGTTCGGGTAGAGCAGACAAAACCCAACAACATACAATAAACAATGGCCCAGCCAAACACAACGTAAAACTCAGCAAATCAACTTAGTTAAGATTCCCTAGGTTTTTTTTTACATTTTTTCCCTTTTTTGTTCCCTTTATTCCCTTTTTTTTATCATTTTTTTTTTACTTTTTTTTTTTGTTGATTTGTTGAGCATCTATAACTCCCAATAAACTGGCACAACGCCATGCCAGAAACAGTCCACAATGTAAACTTCACTGTGGACAACAGCTGGAAGGAATCACCTGGGAAATCCCAGAAAAGTGTCAAGTAAGTCCACAACACAATCAATGAAACTAATTCTGCTCACCCGAAAACAAGACAAACCCAATCAAGAAGATATAGGCAACCTGTATATTTTAGGTCACTCCCACCTCTAAGAGCCACGAGGACAAGTGATCGAACAATTCCACCCGGGGCTCCTGAGTGAGAAACGAAGAGACCTTGGTCTCCAAGGCAACATCTTGCACGTCGTGATTCAGGCAATAATCAATAGGGGGCCAGTGCAGAGCATCAAGCTTTAGCCAATCTGGCCCTGACCACCACAATGTCGACGACTGGAGGCTGGAGAGTGACATACCTCTAGAGGCCAAATTAGCGGGGTTAGAAACACCATGAACATGACGCCAAGACTTAGTATCGGTAATGGCAGCCACCCGATTAGCAATAAACGTTTTCAATTTAAAAGTAGGCATATTCAGCCAATCCAAGACAATCGTAGAGTCCGTCCATAAAAAAACTTGACTCAATTGAATACATGAAGAGAATAAGCCAACATAATGATGAACAAGTTTGGCTAGAAGATAAGCTCCCAACAGCTCCAAACGTGGGATTGATAAAGTTTTAAGAGGTGCCACTTTAGTTTTAGAAGACACCAACGAAACCACCGGAGGACCAGAGTCAGTATAAATGGACAGATAAAGGACGGCCGCGTAACCCAACTGGGAAGCATCACAGAAACCATGTAATATAACCCTTTCAATATGCCCACCGTTAGGGAGGAATGGCCGAGAAATAGTAATTACCGAAAGATGATTCAGAGAGGACAGGAATTGACTCCAATAATCATTTAAGTCATTACTGAGAGGAGCATCCCATTCCAAGCCCTCAGCCCAGAGTTCCTGGAAAAAATCTGGCCCTGAAAATCACTGGCGAAAGCCAACCACATGGGTCAAATAATTGTGCCATCTGGGATAACACGACATGTTTGGTAAATTGAACCTGAGCATTGCTGCAACAGGCCAAAGGAGGAAATGAGAAGCAAACGGTTGAATGGTCCCAACTTAAACCCAGAATATCCTTATCCTTAGCAATGACGGAATCACTCGGAGTGGCTGATTCAGGTAGGCAGTCGGGTTGATTAGTACACCATTTTTTCAAATTTAACCCTCCTGACGACAACAACAGAATTAGTTCCTGTTGTAAATTGCAAAGCTCTGATTTTGAATCAGCACCAGCAGCAATATCATCAACAAAAATATTACGGCTAAGTACCGCCGCTCCCGCAGGAAAATTAACTGCCTCATCCTGAGCCAGCCGCTGCAAGGTTCACAACGCCTGAAAAGGGGCGCAAGCCAGCCCGTAAGTAACGGTACGCAAAGCGAAAACCCTTAGTGGGGCGGTAACCTCCTTGCGCCATAAAATACACAGGTACGCCGAGTCATCAGGATGCATGGCAATTTGGCGATACATCTGTTCGATGTCGCACGTAAAAACATGGCTAAACCGCCGAAACAAAGTCAAAACGTCGGACAGCAAGGTCTGCAACTTAGGCCCGACACATAACACGTCATTTAAGGAAATCCCGGAGGACGTCTTCATGCTGGCGTCAAACACCACCCTTATTTTTGAAGTATCACCTCTAACTTTAAAGATACCATGATGAGGGATGAAATATTTTGGAAAATTAAGATCAGACACCAATGACATATGCCCCTGAGCGACATAATCAGTTATAAATTGCACATACTGGCTCTTAAACTGACTGTTAAACGCAAACTTCCTTTCTAACGCGAAAAACCGAGTCATGGCTCCCTTAAGGGAATTTCCCAAAGTGTGAGAAGAGTTTTTGAAGAACGGCAAGCGCACCTGGTAACGACCTGACGGCAACCGACTTGTTGACTCCATATAAAACCTTTCAGCAAAGTGATCCTCTTCAGATAATTGGTGGGGCACAGCTGGAGGCTCTTCGACCTCCCAAAACCGATGAACTTGCTCAAGTAGGTTTGTTGTATCCGCTGATAATGTTGTGACGGAAGGATAAAAGTGGTGGAAATGACAGTGAAGCTGATGTGCAGATACTAGATCCAAAGGAAGGTCAGTGAGACCGCTAGCACAAGTCAATGCACAATTAAGTGAAATTGGGGCTCTACCCATAATCACAAACCCAAGACGTGTCCTAACTGCAACAGGCAAACCTGCACCCAAGGGAATAGTCTCTCCCAAAAGAATAGCCGCTACAATATCGGCTCCAAACAACGCATCAATTGGGGCTGCTACATCGAAGGTAGGGTCAGCTAACAAAAGGTCTTTTGTAGCCTGCTTAACTTCAGGCAACACCTGGAACCTAGGTGAGTCCGACGAGATCTTAGACAGAATTACAAAAGCATGGTTAGACGCTACAACCTCGCGTTTTAAAGTTTCCAAGGAAAGATGGCACACCTTATTTGCTTTGGTGGCAATATCACCTACCCCATTGACACTTATCGAAGCGTCAAAACAAGCGCACTTTAAGCGAGATGCACATGCTTCAGTTATGAAAGAAGCATTGGACGCGCTATCCTGGATGGCCCTAACTACAATATAACCACCATTGGGAGACGACAAGACTGCTAGACATGTGGCTAACAGAACCCCTGCAGGATGGGGCAGAGACACGGTCAGAGTAGTGCTAGACAGATCAACTTGGTCAACAAGCGATGACCCCGAAGCCTTGAGTTCAGCTGTTTTAGAAATCTGTGAACGAGATGGAGACGGACGGGCATTTTTGAAATGAAGTAAAGTGTGGTGGTACTTAGAGCCACACGTTTTCCACCAGCCCGAATGTTTGTGTCAGAGGCACGAAAGACAACATTTTTTATTCTTAAGGCTTTGAAATCGAGCCCTAGGGTCCTTACTCAGCCACGCCGGACACTTGAGAAGCACATGGGTCCGGGAATCGCAATGAAGGCAACGTGAACTAGATGAATCCCGTTGCGTAACCTCCGCAGATAACATAGACACGGCAAGAGGAGTAGCCTTAGAAAAGGAAACCTTCTGGGTTTTCTGGTGGCTAGTGCTAGGAAGAGCAGGTAAAGCCGATTCCAAAGATGCCTGTTCTTTCTGTTCAGCCATGGCGGTTAAAAATGTCATAATTTCTGTTAGGGTAGGGAGATTCTCTTTGTCTGTAACAGACGCCTCAAAGCGTTCACGCAATGATAGATCCAGCCTTGACAATACAAAAGACGCATATATTGCTTGATATATATCAGCAATGTTTAGAGCTGACAACGCTGAAAAGTTAGCATTGAAGCTGTCCACCAATTTTCTAATAGACGCAGCTGATCGTATAGAAGCAGCTGGTAACTGAAGCAGATTGGTACAATAGACCCGGGCGGCCAAACGAGGATTGTGATAACGGCTTTTAAGAGTTGACAGTGCAAGCGAATAACTATCATCAACTATGGGAAGCGCGGCAACCTTCTCATAAGCCTCACCCTTAAGATGAGTCAATAAATATAACAATTTCTGCTTTGGAGTGAGGGCAGGACTTTCGTCCACTAATGTGGTAAACTTTGACCAAAACTCGGACCAACATTTGGCCTGGCCATCAAAACAAGGTAAAGAAAGCTTTGGCAACTCATGAACTAGAACACCTGAGTGCCCGCCACTTGCTGATGAAGACCGACTGGAACCAACCGTTATTTCTGGTTTAGTTAGTTTTGACGCTAAAATGCTACCCCGGACATAAATATCCTCAATTTGCGCTACCACTGAAAAAATGTGGTCCTCGTCCAATCCCTTGGGCAATGACTCTGCCGATAGGTAAGGATCCACCTTACCTAGAAGCTCTTGATATTTTTCGGACAACCTGGAGGCCAAGATACTGGCTTCATGTTGATCCACGACCCTCAATTGCGGCAACCCTTCCAACCTATTTATTAAATGTTGCAACGCAAGTATTCCTACCGAAATGGTCCAGTCAAAAGCTGCCAGCAACAATTTAGCAGGCATACTGAATTAAAAAATATCGCGCAACCGACAACCACCCTGAATGACAGAATTAGAATTTGAACAACAATCACGACCAGACCTAGCCTAACAGTGATCGAGATAACTAGGCGTCTGACACAACTAGTTTTCATAAACAATACCGAGCAAGATAAATACAAAAGTAAATTAGTGCAAGGCAAAATACAATTTACACAATCCAACAGGCTAAGAGTACAAAACACAATAAATTACATACTCAAAAAACATGCAACAAATTAATTTACACAGTGCAAAGGCACGAACAAAACACAAGTTGCACAAGATTACCGCACATACGGTGCAAAATAATGGTACACAAAATTGCACCCAAAAAACATGTATAATACCAAATAGAATAAATACACACAAAAACACAGCAAAGTACAATATACAACAATTCACCAGTTACCGAACCAAACACAATAACTTGGACACATTAAATGCAAAAATTGATGGTCAACGCGGCGTGTATGGACAGGAGATCGTATATGCAAAATATAAACCGCACCAAAAGGTAATAGTCAATGCCAAAAAAATTAAATATAAAGGCAGGCTATACCGAAAAACCTGGATAACCTAAAACCAAACCGTTCCCTACACGCCTGACAGTCGCAAACACATAACACGCAATTTCACGTGTAAAGCAGACCTTAACAGGACGGGAACAAACTTCACAAGACTTGACCCAGTAATCAAACGATTACCCAAAAAACAAGGTGCAAAATTTTGAAACAATATTTGCCCACCTGGCCACGCACACACGATGAAACTGGTCAACACAACCAACAGCAATAAACGCAAACTCATAGTTCACATGCGTATTATACCAACGTGCTTCCGTGCCATAGCATGCAAATGACGAACATTCCTGTAATTTAGAAATTCACAGCATGCAAAACAACCACGAGCAGGCACAAAAAACGAAAAAAGGCACGGCACGTTGGTAATTAAAATAAAAATCACGCAGCCAAAACTGGCTTATAACCCATTACTCAAACCGCCAGCAACAACATGCACAAAAATTACAAAACATGTGCTCCTATTCGTGACGGCAAGCAATTTAATTGAAAAAACTAGCAACCTCATAAACCCTCTGGTAGTAATTAGATGTACGATATTATTTTGAAAGATTGAAAGTAAGACGGCTTTCTTACTGTATAATTTGATAGCCTCTGGTGAGCTCTATAGCAGCGTAGCATGCAGAATTGCTAACAAGAAATAAATAATATTAAAATGACTTACCGTAAGCTCACGAATGGGATGATCCTGACACTCAGACAGGATAGACTGGTTGGGAAGAGGATAGGTTACATGCAAGGATTTCTACCTGCCGAGGAGGCCGACTCGTGGATGGTGACACTACAAAGTTTGGCGTATGACAAAAGCTTCAGGTCCTGTGCATGCATGGACCCTACAAAAGCCATAGTGCCAACTTCGGAAAATGAAAATTATTGACCGGTTCGATCCGAAATATCGAACAAGACTATTTTATTTATAAATTTTTACAAATAAAACATCTTTCGTCTGGTATCTAAAATAATAATACTAATCCTCACTGAAAATAAAAAACCCTCATCTAATACTTGGATAATTATTATTTATAAAACCGAAACAAAACATTATGCGTCATCAACAATACAGACTCTTAAAAGCATAAAATAAAAAACATCTATTTTAACAAATCGACAAAACTAAAATTATATGAACTCTGTTACTTTTTTAGTGTTGTTTTGCATACAACACTTCTGAAAAAAAAAACACAAATAAGGGACTACTGGTCAGAGGATCCAGTTTTGGCATTTTTTTTTGCTGGCAAACTTTTATCATGTGACAGATTCCTTGCAATACTGGCATTGTTACATGTAAATGATAATCCTTTATGGGTGCCTCATAATCAAACTGGGAATGATCCACTACATAAAATTCATCCATTATTTGATTATTTGATTTTATTATAAATAGATGTAAACAGGTTTTTTATCCAGGGCAAATCTAACTATTGACGAAGGAGCGTGTTCATTTCATGGACGTGTCAGCTTCCGTGTGTACATAAAAAACAAACTAAATAAATAAGGCTTGAAGTTTTATATATTGAGTGATGCGGAAACAGGACATATTCTAAATGCTGAGGTTGGTGCAGGGTCTCATTGCAGCACCAACAACTCTATTTCATCATTGGTACATCGCCTCTGCAGCAGCTACCTAGGACAGGGATATACAATTTATATGGACCGTTTCTACACCAGTGCCCCAGTATTTGATATGCTATGGGAACAGATGACTAACGGTTGGTACTATGACAAAAATCCACTTTCAGTTACCAGAGGAAGTGTCATTTGTGAAACTGAAGAAAGGAGAATGTACATTTCACTGCAAAAAGTATTTGTTTTTTCTATGGTGGAAGGCCAGGAGGGATGTATAAGTTCTCAACACAACATAAAATGACATCTCTAGTGCATCACAGGTAAGTGTTCGCACTAGAAATGGATTAGTTCAAATCATGAAACCCAATGTTGTGCTTGACTATAACAAACAAAACTGGAGTCGATCGTGGAGACCGGTTCATGAGTTACTACCCTTTTCAATGTAAATGTAAAAAGTGGTGGAAGATGTTTTTTAATTTATTTATGATGCCTGTGGTAATTTCTTAATCATTTACAAAAAATTTAGAGGCAACAACAACTGTCATTTAGCAGAATTTACCATAAGTCTTGCCAAACAGTTCACTGAATAAGGAGGAATGGAGCTACAAAGACAAAAGAGTAGTAGCAGCACTTTGTCTACAAACCGTCTTTGATATGCCACTTTCCAGAAAAAATTCTACCAAAAGAAAAGAAAACAAAAAACCCCAGAGAAAGTGCAAAGTGTGAGCTGAGAAATGCAAAGTTGATGGGCAGAAAGTTAGAAAGGAGACATGATACCACTATCCAACATGCAATGTACTCCTATGTGTTTCTCAGTGTTTCATATGAAAGCAAAAAAATACCTTATTTTTTTAATGTAAAAACCTTGTTTGTTTATTATTCTTATATTCTTATTGTCTGATTGTTATATTATGTTGTTTAAAGTTGTAAAACGTGTTGTACTGTGCTGTTAATTAGTGTGCTGTGCAATTGAGGTGAATTATTTTTAAGTAACAAAGTGCACTTTTCTCAACTTAATACGAAAACATTAACTACAAACCATCATAACAAATTATACATTGTGTTAAAGACAAAGACTTGTAATTACATGGACAGCTTACAGAAAGGATGTATAAGTGAAGAGACAAATTTTTTATCAGCCTTTAAAGTTTTACAAAAATGTTCAGGACAGAGCAGCGTGTATGAACCATAAATAGGCAGGTCTCAAAGTGTTAATATTATTTTGTCAGAATTTAGGGCCATTTATGAAAAATATTTTTACAAAAATAAATGAGTACAAACACGCAATTATACACTTGGTGTAACTAATTATACAAAATGTAGAAGTTTTCCAGGAAAAAAAAACTACTGTTCAGGAAAACCTAGCTATACAAAAAACATTTTATATGAATCTGTTTTCCAAAATATTTTGTACGCCTAAGATTTTTTTATAACAAACAGATAATATAAAAACAACATTTTTTTTTAATTCCACTTTTTTAGGCCTAATAATATACAAAGAAATTTAAAAAAGTGACTTTTGCAAATGTAGTATGTAATGGGACAGAATTGGGTTTTAATTTAATTGTAAATGCGGCGCACAAGAGTTACCCACACAGGGCCTCAATTATAACAATAGACGTTCGCCCAGTTAAACGTTCGTCCAGAAAATCTGTCAACATGCACCGATTCCTGATGCTCTGGAATGTGTCAAAGCGTGCGCATGCTTGCTCGCACGTTTGAATCGTCACGTACTAGGCTAGCTGGTCAGTTGGCGTGAATGTACTATACATAGTAGTTAACTAATTACTGTGTGACATGATGCCCTTTTAGCCAATCACAGAGCAAGTTGGTCAGCATGAGAATATTTTTGGCCATTTTGAAGACGCTTGGTTTTAAGTGTGAGTCGACTAACAGCATCAGACCGTGCGGTCGTATATAAAACATTGCTCGAGCAAATTAGGGTCGGCCGACCAGTAAATCATGTGATTTTAACGTAATACAACAGTAAAACATGTAATAGTGATCCACCAGACGCAATTCACAAATATTAACAGTTTAAACTTATTTTCGGAGTGTGTGTTAGGGGAATCGGGAGTTAACAGCAATGGTGTAACCACGCGGAGACGGTGATAAAAGGATGAGCACATAATATAAGCAGTTGAACAGAGAAAAACATTTCAATTTTAAATGAATTCAACACCGAAACTAATTAGGAAAAAATAAATAGAAAGTGCTTTATAATATAAAATCTATAATGAATGAACGAGAGTATGAGCAAACTGGGTTGCCTTTTAAATTAGAGATAAACTAGTTAAATAAGTAAATATAAGTTTATAGAAATTATTTTAAACTATATTTCAGAATCTGTTTTAAATAATGGCCGATAACGGACCATAATCAACTCGAAAGTAAGAATACAAAATGTAGAGAAAGGGGATAAATTGTTGATGTGGTGGCTTAACAAGAATGACAGAGTAAAACAAAATAAAATAATGTTTTATATGAATTTATAAATATGTACTTGTTTATTTGCACTGACCTATTTTTCTCTGCCGAGTACACTAGACGACACCTTGTTTAACTTGCACACAAACGTCAAGATTTAAATAGATTTACATTTGACGTCCAAATAAAGGTAAGGTAACGCAAATTTTAATACTTTTAATCGTTTAATCACCAAGTACTACTTCAAATGGCGACCGTGACAGGACGTTGTAGATTAAAATTAATGTGAGAGTGTAGAGGGGGGGGTCAATTTTAAACGTTACACAAGACGATTTAATATCGACAAACGAAAATATTGATGAGAGCATAAGCGAGATACCGAATGTAAATGAAACGGTCAAAGTTGAATGTAGTAGTAAAAGCCATAATGTAGACATTGTACTGCTGTTAAAATGGACACAGTACATAAGAGGTAAATAATCAATTTTAAAAGAAAAAAGATACAAAATTAATATTAAAGGGAACATATGTTTTAAAATGTAAACAGAAAACATTGGGAATATCGACTTACTCAGTCAACATAGAGGTCGATTCCTATATGATGTAAAACCATATTTAGTTATATGTTCATAAAATAATATATGAAATTGGAATGAATATTATAAGAAGAGTAAAGAGTAATAAAATTATAATTTAATAAATAACCAATAGAATTACAAATATTAGAGTTAAAATAAAGATGTTTAATAAGAAATAGAAAAATGATATATGTTTTAATAAGTATATGATAAACAGATGTAAAGAAATTAGGGAATTATCATGTGGGCAATTTTGTAAATTGTTAAGAATTTGTTTTGTATAGTGATGAAGGAAAATGTATTAGTCTAATTTAATATCTGATAGTAACTACATGAAGAGTCTAATTTTAAATGCAATAAGAGTAACGTTATTAGTCTTCAATTAAATTCATTAAGAGTAACGTTATAACTCTAATTTAATATCTAATAGTAAATACCTGAAGAGTCTAATTTCATAAAACAACATTTGTACATAATCAAAGTTAATGTAACATGGAAGAGAAAATAAAGTAAAAGATTTTGAATCGTGATACCAGAGTTTGATTATAATATTTAATAAATAAATAATAATACAAGACATATAACAATATCCTTGATAGAACGACGACAGAAGAGGAACATCTTGGACTGGAGAAGAGTTTAAGTGGCCATAAAGGATCATTAAGTGTTCCGAGGAGACATTTGTGTTGCAGTAGTCCTGGAGAGCGGCATTCAGCGGTGAGAGCAATAAGAAATTTTAGTGAAGAAAACAGATTGCCAAACCTAATATTGCTTTTAAAAAAAGGTAAACAACAACCAGAAGTGAACCCGTGGCAGCTGGAAGAATTCAGAGACGGTTAAGTTACATTAGTATGTTATTTATTTTTGACATGGTTAATTATCAAAATACTACAGATTAACTGAATTTGGGTTGGTTTAAAGAAAAGAAAATAATAGATACAATCTTAAATATGATCAAATAACTTAATAATCATTAACCCTGAGAGAAAGAGTTTCTTTACATGTACTGGTAAATAAAAAAACATAATAACAGTAGGTACATTCCTTAATTATATTGTACTATTACATAATTACCATACTCATAAAAAAATGACAGTACATTAAATGGCAGTCCCAACGTGGAACATATCTTAATTACAATATCAGTAAAAAGACCACAGTACATAAATGGCGCCCATACGTGAAAGCAAAGATTTTCTTTAAACCAGCACCAAATAACACAATTTTGTTAAATTTAATTAGCATACAAAATTTTTTCCTTGTAATTAAATTAAGTTAAAGATTGTAAAATGGCTAACAAACCAGAGCAACTATATGAATTAAGGAGTAATAGTGCTGAAGAGGAAGAAACTGAAATGGAAATAATAGTAAGGGATGCCCAAGGAGACCAACCAAAGAAACCAACCCAACCAATGGACGATAATTTACAGGAAATGATGAGGATTATGATGGACCAATTCGGAAGAATAGACGAAAAGAATAACCAAACCAGCGAAACATTATTGAAACAAATGAGGGAAGATAAAAAGGAATTAAAGAAACAAATGAAGGAGGATATTGAAAAAATGGACAAGAAAATGGACAGTAACCAAGAAGAGTTTAAACAAATGAGAATAGATAATGACACCTTATTAAAACAAAATAATGAGGAATTAAAGGAGACCGTTCAACAACAAATAAATGGGGTGAATGATAAATTAGACCAGCAAAAGGCTGAAATCAAGTTAATATTACAAAATTGTGAGGAAAGGAACGTTAGGCAATCCGCAAAAGTGAAATTGAATATAGAAACAATGAAAGAAATAATGAGTGATGAAAACCAGTCAATAGAAACAACGATAGAAGATGACAAGCAAAGTGTGGAAACATTGAATAAGATAACGGAAGAAGTAATAAATGATAACAAAACGGAGATAGAAATAATACCAAACGATCAAAACAGGGAGCAAGTAAGTCAGAAAATAGAAGATAATGGAATAAAGAAGCAAATAATTAAGAAAACAGAAGAAAGAAGAATAACACATCCTAAGAAAATTAAAAATACACGAGAAGAATTGGAGATGATGAATAATTGACTGATTAATGTACTTAGCATCCTAAGTACTAACTACAGAAGAATAAGTAATTTTAAAGATAATAAAAGGAACTCAATAGAAACTTTCAAAGGGAATTACAATAAAATAGTGAGAAAAAACGTCCGAAAGTCTATAGGTAAATTAAATATCACAGAAGTAGAAGTGTGTAGCAAACTGTCAATACTGTCATCAATAATTCAAATACCATTAAAATACCTGTTCAATAAAATAAATGGGAAAGTGATTGATGTAGGTATAGGTTCAGATGAACATGTAGTATTAAAAGAATGGGAGTACCAGGTGACAGGGAGATATTTAATAAAACAGAAATCATTATGGACACTGTAGTAATACGAACAACAAGGGTAAATGACATATTTGACAACGGATGAACTAAATATGAAAAATATGGAAAGAAGGGACTGATTTTCTGGGTATTGACCAAAGCAAACTAATTGAACAAAGATTAGATTAATTATTGATACAAGCGACATAATATGAAAGTTATTACAAATAAAAAATTTTTATTCTATGAATCTATTAAGAAAACCCACCAAATTCTAAAATAAGTAAGAACATCTTACCGGATAGTTAAGAGAAATTATTTTGAATCAATTAAGAAGAGAAAGACAGTTAATAACCATAATAATTATTAGAATAACCATTTTAATCAGTATAATAACAATGATAAGAACAATTAAGACTAGTAACTATTTAAGAAGGGTAGAAATGAGTTAGATGAAGAAAGAATAGACAAATACAACTTACGATAATGATGAAATTCAGTACTTAACTGCATAATTAAAGGTGAATAAATAAATAAAATTGAAGATGAAGATAGAATCTAAAATATCATTGATTGACAGCACCAAGATGGAAATAATCCAACATGTATGTCGAATAATGTTAACCAGTTACCTGTGAATGATAGAATATTAATTGAAGTGATAAAATACCAGAAGTGAAACAGTAGTGGAATAAAATGTGAAGAGACCTCAAAGAAATCATGTAACAATCCCTTGAATATAAGTTTGTAGCGATGGAGCTACCTTATAGGTAATAATTATATGTATTGTGTTGTGATAGTGCAACTTTTATTTTTTCCTGGACAGAGATGAAGTTTCTCTGATCTCAGATGATATATTTAGGGAAAACGGCTGAGTAATGGAAGCCAAGAGTGCCCCTCCGAATCCGAACCCATGTATAGTATTTAATGTTAGGGAACTATGGTATTTTAGGGATGATACAAACAACGAGGTAAAGAAATAAAAAATAAATATGACAACATGACTCGAGGTGTGAAAAGTGAGAAGAAATTAAGTGTTCCAACATGAAAACAGGAATATAATTAAAGGTACCAAATAAATTATAGAATAACCCAAAGTGTATGAAGAATCGACATCAATTTTTATGTGCTAAGTTACTATATGACAAAAAGTCAAGTTAGCCAATGTCAGATATGAGGGAAGGTGGATAAATAATCAAGCATTGAGAGCGTTAGAGCAAGTTTTGTTGACATTTGTGGACCATTCCCAACTAGTGGTAGGAGATGTATTAAATATGTACTGATTATCATGGACAGTTTTATTAGGTTTACAAAGTTATATCACATCACTAAAGCTGATACCCATATTATAGTAAAAATAATTAAAAGAAAAATAATTCTGAAATTAAGAACACATGAAATTTATGACCAGGATTGGGAAGGTGAGATTTAAAAGAAAAGATAATGTTTGTATTCATGTTTTTGAGTTTTTTAGCCATGAAACTAGGCACAATTGTTATTTTATACTTATTATTTTTGTATGTAAAGCCAGTTGGTTTGATTAATGTTATTTTAAGCCATAAATGAGTGTGTAAGATACGGTGATTCGTGATAGTGATGAACCATACTTGTTATGTTAATAAAAGAAGAAAGTAGGGAGGAATTAAAGTCAACTGCCTGGCGTTTGCAGATGACTTTGCGGTACTATCAGAAAACCCAGAAGAAGCAACCGTACAAATCAATCTCTTGGAAAAGATAGCCAGCCAAACAGGACTAAGGATCTCAGTTGAAAAGACCAAATTTATGACAAATGACAAACATCGACCAAAATTCCTTGAAACGGAGATAGGACGAATTGAAAGAGTCAAAAAGTTCAAGTACCTAGGTGAGACTATACAGGAGAATGGGTTAGAAAAAGCAGCTGTTGGAGATCGAATTCTAAAAATGGAAAGAGCATATGGATTAACAAAAAATATCTACAACAAGAAATGCATCTCCTGGAATGGAAAGATTTAGAAAAGTCGAATATCACAGAGTCCCAAATATTAGAAAGAAGTGAATTTAGGAGTGCAGTGAAAAATCTGGAATTGTTTCAAGATGCAGTAAGACCTAATAGAAGTGGACGAACTTGGACAGAAGATCAAAGGAAACAAGCCAGTGAGCGTATGACGGAGTATTGGAGACAGAGGAAACTCCAGGCAAAGAAAAAGAAATAAAGTTGTAGCGTGATCCTAAGTGGTCAATTTGCTTAAAAAAAAAAAAAAAAAAAAAAAAAAATTTGTGATATACAGTTAGCGAATTAATCAGATGTTTTCAATATTAATGTTCGACAATGTTTGTGATAAGAAATTAATTATTTCAAAATCTCATATCAAGTGGTATCTGAGATTATGAAATAAGGGAAGGTATTATGTACTGCTGTTAAAATGGACACAGTACATAAGAGGTAAATAATCAATTTTAAAAGAAAAAAGATACAAAATTAATATTAAAGGGAACATATGTTTTAAAATGTAAACAGAAAACATTGGGAATATCGACTTACTCAGTCAACATAGAGGTCGATTCCTATATGATGTAAAACCATATTTAGTTATATGTTCATAAAATAATATATGAAATTGGAATGAATATTATAAGAAGAGTAAAGAGTAATAAAATTATAATTTAATAAATAACCAATAGAATTACAAATATTAGAGTTAAAATAAAGATGTTTAATAAGAAATAGAAAAATGATATATGTTTTAATAAGTATATGATAAACAGATGTAAAGAAATTAGGGAATTATCATGTGGGCAATTTTGTAAATTGTTAAGAATTTGTTTTGTATAGTGATGAAGGAAAATGTATTAGTCTAATTTAATATCTAAATACCTGAAGAGTCTAATTTCATAAAACAACATTTGTACATAATCAAAGTTAATGTAACATGGAAGAGAAAATAAAGTAAAGGATTTTGAATCGTGATACCAGAGTTTGATTATAATATTTAATAAATAAATAATAATACGAGACATATAACAATATCCTTGATAGAACGACGACAGAAGAGGAACATCTTGGACTGGAGAAGAGTTTAAGTGGCCATAAAGGATCATTAAGTGTTCCAAGGAGACATTTGTGTTGCAGTAGTCCTGGAGAGCGGCATTCAGCGGTGAGAGCAATAAGAAATTTTAGTGAAGAAAACAGACTGCCAAACCTAATATTGCTTTTAAAAAAAGGTAAACAACAACCAGAAGTGAACCCGTGGCAGCTGGAAGAATTCAGAGACGGTTAAGTTACATTAGTATGTTATTTATTTTTGACATGGTTAATTATCAAAATACTACAGATTAACTGAATCTGGGTTGGTTTAAAGAAAAGAAAATAATAGATACAATCTTAAATACGATCAAATAACTTAATAATCATTAACCCTGAGAGAAAGAGTTTCTTTACATGTACTGGTAAATAAAAAAACATAATAACAGTAGGTACATTCCTTAATTATAATGTACTATTACATAATTACCATACTCATAAAAAAATGACAGTACATTAAATGGCAGTCCCAACGTGGAACATATCTTAATTACAATATCAGTAAAAATACCACAGTACAATATATTTAAGCAATTAACAATGATGATGGAAATGATGTCAGAAATGAAAAATGAAATCAAATCTGAAATCAAATCAGAGATAAATGTAGTAAATAATAAACTTGACAAACAAGACGAGAAAATGAAGTCAGAAAATAATAATCTAAACACGAGTTTAAATGCATTTAAAACTGAAATTAAGTCAGGATATAATAACTTGAACACAAGCTTAAATGAAATCAAATCCGAAATCAAGTCAGCGATGAGAGAAATGAATAGTAGACTTGACAAATGAGACGAAAGGTTAGTAGAAATGAATAATGAAGTTGTAAACATAAAAAACGAGATAAAAATGCGTAATCTAAGTATAAACAACCAATTTAAAAGTATAAGTGAGAATGAATTAAACCAAATAAGTGGGTGTAGTGGTGTCAAAACTAATGTCACGGGTGAGTGTGACGAAAATAAAAATGACGAAATAACAGACGACCACGGTGTCAATAATAAAATAACGAATAATTACAAAGGGATCATTAACGAGGTAGGTGTCAGTTACGAAAATAAATTAACCAGCAGTAGTAAGATAGTGGAAAATGAGATATATAAAAGTAATACCATGAAAATAAATAGTGATGACAATAATATAGGAACAGTGAGAGAGAGTGAAAGAGTAGAAATCAGTATTTGTAAATTAGAGAGAGGAAATGAAGAGAATTATTTTGTGAATATAGGGCAGAGGGTAGATTTCCCCCATGTTTATGGCAAACCAAGAAGGTTACAAATGTGTTTGAAGGGCAAGAGTCCCTTACAGGAAAACAATGTGTTTTCAAGTACCGGTAGTTCTTTAATTTTTAGTAGGAGTTTTTATGATTTAATACACTCTGTATGGAATGAGAGAAAAAGTATGAAATGGTGTTATGATAAAAGGTATTTTGATAGGAAGATAGAGACGTTTAAGGTTTGTAGAAGGTATAACGAATTAATAGAGAGGTTAGATATTGAGAAAGTTAATAATATTGAGTACTTACATTGCGAAATAGTTAGTGCAGCAAATGATGATAATGTTGATGATAATATAACTCACCTGACTTTCACGGAAGATATAAAAGGAGAAATTACTATACCCAATGTTGACAAGAATTTTGAATTGATAGTATCCAATAATATTTGTAGTTACTATATTGATACAATGGAAAAAAGTAATGATGATGATTATTATAATTATAATAATAAAAATTTGTCTGTAATTGTAAATGAGTGGTGTAGACGTAAGACCAGGTTATTATACGATGATGGGGGGGTAAACAATTAATGTTTATGGACGTTTAACTATGTGATTAATGGTTTTGAATTGGACTGTTTTATAAAATGATTTGTGCTACACGATAACAAATAATAATGTGTATTGTATACTTTTGTGTTGATATTAAATGAAATAACTTACTGTACAAGATGAATGTAAAAAAAAAAAAAAAATTGTGTATTTAATGGTGTAGTGAATGCTAAATAATTGATAATTGATTAGAAAAAAGGTCAATTGAAATTAAAGTGTAATGTCTATGATTTTATATGCCAATTTAAAGATGAACTGTTTATTTTGAGGTGATAATGTTTAATGTACAAAATCTTATGTAAAATGAATGTTGATAATAAATTTGAATTTTTGGAGAATCTAATGGTATAAGAAGTGGTAAATAATTAAAGATTGAATATTAACAGGTTCAACTGAAATTAAAGTTTTGGAATGTTTGGAGATTTTATTCAGATGCAACTGAGATGTTTATTTTAATGTAATGAGGTTTATGTTCATTGTGAGTGTTTACTATGTTTTATTATATTGTATTAATAGACCTGCAAACCTGAGAAATAAAGGGAACCTATAATGTAACACAGTTAAAAAGGTATTATGTACATGAGTAGGGTTGATTTTTTTTTTTAATTCATTAAAACCATAGACGAATAAACGCAGATTATTTTATAACGGGGGGTACCTGAAAGTATGACTTTTAGTTGAACACTAAGATAATGGGTGCATTAAATAGAAAAAAAACCTTGTTATTGTGCAAGATTAATGGGTGATTTTGGGGGGTTGTTAGGTGTCAATAAAAGAGAGAATAAGTGGTGGTATGTGGTATTAGTAATGAACAATGACATAAGTTTAGTTATAAGATAGGCTATTGCAGTGACGGCATGTGTTACTGTAGATAGCGGTAAGGGTTGATGAGTGACATCGATGCATGTTACCATCATCGGAGGCCTGAATAGGGCGTAACATACACTGTACACCAACCTTATATAATATTATATTATATGTCAATTACTATGGTACAGTGTATAAAAAAAAAAGATTTGTAAAACATGCTAATGACAGATTTCCCCACATTTCGGGCGATTACTGTTTCACCAGCACTAATCGTGGTTTTGGATGGCAATCAGCTGTGGGCAGATATTGTAAACCTGACCATGGTTGGTTGCCTGTGAAATTGGTTTGAAATTGAAATTAACTCAAAGGGAAATCCCCGGAACTATGGAACAGCGGCTATCACCCGTTCGCGTGGGAACAAATAAAAGGGTGATAGGTTGTGACTATATAATCAATAGGATTTTATATCTGAACTTTAAATGTAATGTTGAAGCAAGAACAGGAGATGACAAAATTCCTCCTTAACTTCAGTTCTTGTGGAGACAACTGGGCACTACAGTCCAGGGGGGGGGGCCATAGTGTGTGTGGAAGGAGGTTACTAAAGTATTAGTAACGAATTAGTAAATATTAAAATGAAGTATGTTGAGGATCTGATGAGATAACTAAATGATTTTATTCTGAGTTAAGAAATATTATGACAATGGAAGATAATTGACGTTTTCAAGTAGATAATTTGTTCTAAAGTAGTAGACTTAAATGTGTTTTGTTATATATAAGAATTTTATAAATGAATTTACTTGTTTGAAAGATTAATTCTAGGAGGGAAGGTATCTGTAATATTGAAATGGGAAATGGTGTGTAATTATATATGTTTTATTATGTGGTACTATGTTAGAATGTAGGAATTATAAACATGTATTATGTATTTTATATTGTATAATTTTGTGTATTTGTGTTAGTTGTATTTAGTGTAACTGAAGTAAGGTCATTCACCTGGGAATGAGACATCAGCTGATGACTGGTGTTAGAGATGTAGTATGTTTCTTGTAATTGATTCATAAATTCTTTTGTTAATTAATTTAATTAAATAATTGAATAATTTTTTTATTAATTGTCAAAATAGATATTTTTGGAAATTAAATTTTTTTTTGAAAAAAAAAAAAATAAATAAAATTTGTTCTTTGCAGTAAAGATGTTATTTTATTTTTTGATGTTCGTCATAGGTTGATAATGTATCAGCTGATAAATGATGTTTATGTTATCTGTTATAACCATGTGTAATTGTATTTGAATAGATGATAACAGGTAGTTAAGGAAATTTAAATTCAAGTTAAAGTATTTTGAAGTTTGAAATTGAGATGAGTAATTAAAAGGTAATGAAGTCAGTTAAATTAAAATAGTAACCTTGGTAAGGGACTTAGATTTATTTCACTAGTTGAGCAAAATTTAAATAATTTGATTTGATTTGAAATAATAATGTCAAGCAAGAAATTAAAGGTTGAGAAATGGGAGGGAGTTTTATGTAAAAGTAAATATGAAATGTTTATGTGAATATTATATTAAAGATGAGTATTTAGAGGTCTTGTGTTTAAGCTGGTAATGAATATGTGTACGCACCCAGTACTTTGCTAAGGCAACCCAGTATATATGTAAGGGGAGATATATCGGTTGAGGATCTGGTTGGTATAAGGCTAGTTGTTGATTTTGTTTGGAATGTTACAAGGTTAGGTGGTACTGTGGTAAGTACCTGTCCGACCTTACGGTGTTGGGATCTCGAACAGAGAAGTCCAGTAATGTCATTCAGGTGCAGCTATAGTCGCCGAGCTAGAGGGGTAGTTTACCCATGATGTATTAAGGAATAAAGGGGGGTTGTTGGCGCCATAGCCTCGCTGATCCTCTTAGGGTTTAGCAATGAGAGTTTTTCTGTTTCGACAGAAAACCTCTCGTTGGGGGGGGGGTATTGTAATGGGACAGAATTGGGTTTTAATTTAATTGTAAATGCGGCGCACAAGAGTTACCCACACAGGGCCTCAATTATAACAATAGACGTTCGCCCAGTTGCACGTTCATCCAGAAAATCTGTCAACATGCACCGATTCCTGATGCTCTGGAAAGTGTCAAAGCGCGCGCATGCTTGCTCGCACGTTTGAATCGTCACGTACTAGGCTAGCTGGTCAGTTAGCGTGAATGTACTATACATCGTAGTTAACTAATTACTGTGTGACGTGATGCCCTTTTAGCCAATCACAGAGCAAGCTGGTCAGCATGAGAACATTTTTTGCTATTTTGAAGACGCTTGATTTTAAGCGTGAGTCGACTAACAGCATCAGACCATGCAGTCGTATATAAAACATTGCTCGAGCAAATTAGGGTCGGCCGACCAGTAAATCATGTGATTTTAACGTAATACAACAGTAAAACATGTAATAGTGATCCATCAGAAGCAATTCACAAATATTAACAGTTTAAACTTATTTTCGGAGTGTGTGTTAGGGGAATCGGGAGTTAACAGCGATGGTGTAACCACGCGGAGACGGTGATAAAAGGATGAGTACATAATATAAGCAGTTGAACAGACAAAAACATTTCAATTTTAAATGAATTCAACACCGAAACTAATTAGGAAAAAATAAATAGAAAGCGCTTTATAATATAAAATGTATAATGAATGAATGAGAGTATGAGCAAACTGAGTTGCCTTTTAAAGTAGAGATAAACTAGTTAAATAAGTAAATATAAGTTTATAGAAATTATTTTAAACTATATTTCAGATCTGTTTTAAATAATGGCCGATAACGGACCATAATCAATTCGAAAGTAAGAATACAAAATGTAGAGAAAGGGGATAAATTGTTGATGTGGTGGCTTAACAAGAATGACAAGAGTAAAACAAAATAAAATAATGTTTTATGTGAATTTATAAATATGTACTTGTTTATTTGCATTGACCTATTTTTCTCTGCCGAGTACACTAGACGACACCTTGTTTAACTTGCACACGAACGTCAAGATTTAAATAGATTTACATTTGACGTCCAAATAAAGGTAAGGTAACGCAAATTTTAATACTTTTAATCATTTAATCACTGAGTACTACTTCAAGTAGCTGCCAGGAGATCAGGTAGCAACAGTGAAGTACGACCAACCTAATGTAAAGAATGTGCAAGAACCTGACAATGATGCTACAGACCATAAATTCCTTTGAAATTCCAAGAAAAGAGGTTGTTATAATGATTTGTGACATTATTTACTAAATCCTTAAATTCGTAGTGACTGTCAATCAATGAATTTTTTAGTGAAGGGTTTGTGGGGATCGGTCAAAAATATAACACAAATTTTAACTTATTTGAGTCGACATTTTGACAATGTTTATTGTCATCATCAGGAACAATAAACAAAACAACATCATCTGTGTATGAATACAAAAGAAATGTCAAACACAACAGAACAATTATTTGGGTAATCGTGTTCTTGTATGTGAGTGTGTGTGCATACACGCGTATGTATGTATCATTGTATATGTAAAGGAGTTGCGATAGTTTCTTTACATCTTCAAATGTTGTCTTTAAGAAGACAAAATTATAATTTCACAGATATTATTATATATAAAAAACTTTCACAAATGAACTTACTTTTGTTCTCACTTTCACAAACATTTCAAGGTGTTGTGCCTCTTCCTCAGTGTGAGTAAATACTGAAAGTCATTGTTGCAGAATAAAGATTATGGACTATAGGTGTGTGTGGTGGGAATTGATGATGGGAGGGAATTGGCGCTGAGGTTCAAATTTTGTGTTTGGATCAATGTATCAAATAGTGTATGTGATCTGTAATGTACTTGTTCATTTAATATGTTGTTTGGTTGTAATGTGTGATATCTGTATATTTCAAATTGTTCAGCTGTGTTTAATTTTCTACTTTTTGATAAGTAGTGTAATATTTCCATGTTGTGTTCTATGTTTGTAACTATGGTTTTCATTTTGTAAATGTGTGGCAAATGTGGAATGTATGTAATTTGTGGTGAGGGCTTTTATATGTTCTGAAAATCTGGAATAAAAAGATCTTCCCGTCTTATATCACAGAAATAATTTTCTCCTTGTCTTAAAGAAAACATTTGAAGATGTAAACAAACTATCTCAACTCCTTCACATATACAATGACACACACACACACACACACACACACACACACACACACACACACACACACACACACACACACACACACACACACACACACACACACACACACACACACACACACACACACACACACACACACACACAGGTTATGTTTTTATGTATTTTGTTTATATGCGTTAGTAACTGTTCACATTGTCTTTTTCCCCTGTATAGTATTAGAATGTCATCAACGTATCTGTGCCAATATAGTATTTTATGTGAGTGTCTGTCATTGTTTGTGAGGAAAGACAGAAAACAACAAATTCATAACACTACCATACATCAACAAACAAACTGAAAAAATAGGAAAAAATAGCCCACAAATTCAAAAAAGCAGGATACAGAATCGCTTACAAAACTACTAACAAAACAGAACACACACTATCAAAACACACACACAAAGCACAAAACAAATTCGATCTACCTGGTGTTTACGAACTAAATTGCTCAGATTGCAACAAGTTCTACATAGGCCAGACAGGACGTAGCTTCAAACAAAGATATATTGAACACACAAAGGCACTCCACTCCACTACAGAACCCACCTTTGCAAACCACCTCATTGAAGCAAACCACATACAAAAACATCGACACTCTAAAACAATTGGAAATATACAAACACACGAAAACAAATAAAAACGACATCCTAAACGAACAGACACAATTCAAATCACACACATTATTAAAACATATCACACCCTACACACACAACATCGATCTTTCGAAAATCGATTCCGTCGACAACAACAAGACAGACAGTGCTATCAGCAGCAACCTCTGAAGAAGCTTTTTAAAAGTGAAAACCGGTTCAGGTTATTAGGTAAAACTTTTGTTTTTACCCATAAAAAGTTGTGTGTTCCTAGTCGGAGTGAAAGCATTATATTTACTTAAATTACATAATAATAATAAATAATAACATAATAATAAAGACATTTCATATAAATATCTTAACCACCAATTCATCAAACAGTAATATTTACTCAAAAATGAAAACAAGAGTATCCTATTCAATTGATTTTTGTTTTAAATACAGTAATCATTTTTGAGTAAATCGACAGAAAAGTATAAATGGTAATACGATTTTAGAACAGTAAGATGATACATACAGCTATAATGAATCATGACTATAATGTGTACCATAATCATTGTAGTTTAATGTGTTTTATTACAGAGCTTAAAAACAGTGAACTTACCTTGTTCAAACAACTGAAAGACCTACTGCAAAGAAAGTTGTTTGAAAATGATCCAGAAATGTAAGTTTTTTACCAAGCCAAATTACTTATAGGCTTATTATACAGTACATAAACAGTAAAACTATAAATATATTTCTAAAACATTTCATTTTTGAACTGAACATTAAAATATAATTTTTCATTTTTGTAGAGTAAAATATTTAAGGTGTAATAGTATAATGTTAGAAATACACATACAAGTAGAAACAAGATTTACACTATTTAATATATTTTAAGAGTATATGCAGCCTATACAACACTGTCATACTGTGTGTCACAAATTGTTTATGTTTGGTATCCAACTTTTTGTTTATCCAAACCACCCCCACCCCCAATTAGTTCAGTTTACTGACCCTCTACTGTATTAATATTTTTAACGTAATAGTTCCACACTGCAGTATGAAACAGTTGATCAATAAACAAACGATAAAGAATGCCACTATGATTGTAAATTATGTTTACCGGTTAGTAAAGTAAAATAGATATATGTTCTACATTAGTAAAATTAATCCCGAGCATTAATTCCAGTAATTTATTAAAAACAAGAACAGTCATATTATCTGTAAGGTCTCATTTACTTAATTAAAGATTAAGTGTATACACAGGTACTGTACAGTGTTACATCCTGTAGGCACAGACTCTATATTGCCATTTTGTCTGTATCTGTCACACCAAGACCTGCTGCTGCTTCTACAAATCAAAAGAGGGCTACCAAGAAGGCGTTAAATAAATCAAAGGAAACAACAATTTCTGATTCTGTTTTAGTAAGAAACAACCTACTAGATTTCTCAGTAAATTCTGTTTCATTTGACTACAACAATTGGTAAACATTATTTTATGTGACAATAATATTCAATTTTAATGAGAACAATATTTTATCGTTTATTCAGATATTTTAATAAAACAACAATTTCTGTGATAAAAATCTTTCATTTTGTAGTATGTTTTATTTCACTTGTATATTAGTACGCTGTTCTGTTGTACACTTAATCACGTATGCATTTATTACAAAATTCAATATTCCAGTAATCTGGAATCTGGCTAATACAAAACAGTAAAACATTTTTTTGTTTTGGGTTACTGGCATTGGGCTGTATTAACAAGCCTGTGAACAATACTTATACCTCGTTTACCACTCTACGAGGGTAGAGTGAAAAGTTCCGGGCCTGACACAGACATAGCGCTATTATGCTCATTATTTTGACCTTGTTGTATGATTTCATCATTTGTAAGCTTAGTTTCGATGATTTCAAGTCAATGAGTTGTTTACTATTAGTGGCGCCGTCCACAACTGTAAGCACCTCAGGCATTACTGGATGGACTGGAAATTCGTTTTTGTGATTAATTTCTTTTTTTGAAAGGCTTAACTGTAACCGATATAAAAAAGGAGCTGGATTCAACACTGGGGGACTCTTCTCTACCGAATACAATGGTTAAGTCCTGGTGTTGCTGAATTTAAAGTGGGTCGGACAAGCACAGCTGACGACCCATGTGTTGTACGTCCCATTTAAGCGACTATGCCAGAAAAAATCCATAAAATCGTTTCGGTAGACTGTACAATTAAAGTGAGTGAGATTGCTAAGACTGGTGGTATATCAACAGAACATGTGCGTAAATCTTGCACAAATGTCTGTGTATGACAAAGTTGTGCGCTAGTTGGGTGCCGTGTTTGCTGACACTTGACCAAAAACAGTGTTGAAAGGATGTTTCAACCAACTGTTGGCACTCTACACGTGCAATACAACTGAATTTTTGCGGTGATTCATGATGGATGATGAGACTTGGGTTCACCACAACACTCCTGAGACCAAAGAACAGTCAAACCAATGGATGCGAAAGGCAACCCAACCCAAAGACATGTCCTTCTGCTGGTAAGGTTATGGTGACTGTTTTCTGGGACAATCGGAGTAATCTTCGTTGACTACCTTTAAAAGGAGAAAACAATTAATGGGAAGTACTATGAAAATCTACTGCACCTTGTAAATGAAAAAATCAAGAAAAAATGGCCACATTTAGCAAAAAAGAAAGTGCAGTTTCACAAAGCCTTTGCACCATCCACACGTCAACTGTTGTGAAGGCTAAAATCACAGATTTAAAGTTCTAATTGCTTCCTCACCCATCATACTCACCCTATTTAACCCCAAGTGATGTCTACCTCTTTCCTAACCTCAAAAAATGGCTTGGTGGAAAAAGATTTATTGGCGACAATCACGTCAGCAATGCTGTAAATGGCTACTTTGAGTACCTCGACAAATAGGTTCATCAGTCTGGCATAACCACTTTAGAACATCGTTGGAATAAGTGTACAGAGCTAAATAGAGATTATGTTCAGAAATGAGTGTAAATTAATCCAAGAAAGTGCTGTTGTCTTATGGAGGCCCGGAACTTTTCATCCTAGCCTCATATAGCACATTATTTATTGTTTGTAACTCATATTATACTTCACTTCTCCAAAGACATATAACATAAAAGTACTAACATGGCACTTAATTACTTATGGGTCAATCCAAGTCAAATCATCCAGGGGTGTACACCCCACCCTCTCAGATTTTCATGAAATTTTTTTACAGCGTCTGTGGACAAATATAACAACCTGTATTTTTCATTTTTGCCAAATTGCTATTATTTTTGTTAATGATTTTTTGAAAAAAGTCCATTTTTAGCCAACCTGTTAGTCATGGTGCGAGGTCAAAAGGGCACTTTTCAATAAAAACTCTAGTTGTATGGTTATTATTTAATATTAAGTTATGAAACTCACAATAATTACTTGAAATTTCACAAGAATTCCAAATATAAAGTCAAAAATAACATTTAGCTTCATAAAACTTGTTTTTCCACTTCAAAGTTGGCAATTCTACATTTTTTTTCTCCGTGCAGGATTTTACGTAAATATTGTAATGTAACGATATGAAGGGGCCAATAAATAAATACAAATAATATAAAATAACTATAATAAGAACACTCACATAATTTGGATGAAGAAATGAAATCCAAATTATGAAAGCTTACTAAAAGAAGTACTATACAATAAGAACTTGTTATTGTATTTAGATCATAAAACCAGACTAAATGTTAGAATTTAATTGTGATAAAACAATACGTGAGTGTGAAAAATGGTAACTGCTAGTTGCAGAGAGGACTGCATTAAATAATAGCAATTACCTAAGTGACCAAGTGTAGTAATAAACAACTGAGATAAAGTGATACAAACCAGATAATACAATAAGATATAGACAGTAACAGTGTTTACTGTGTTATTACATTTTAGTTTAAAAGGTTTTAATGTTAAATAATAATGATTGTTTAGTGTTATCATTCATATATTCAAGAAATGCGACTTTTAATGTGCTGATGCACAGAATATATGAATTTTGATGAACAGTAACAAGAATAAAATGTTACTAAGTTAAAATGATATAAAACAAAACAAAAAAATTATGATGAACCAAATAATAAAAAGGATGTTAACATTAATAGTAATTAGTAAACATTTGTTTGAAGGTTTAGTTTTTTGTTTTAATGGCAATTAAAGTTAGTCATGTAAGCATTACAGTATTTAAGTAAATTAATTCATGTTTATGTTAGCATTTTTATACCATGTAATCATTATAAGTTTTCAAAAATGTAGTTAAGCCAACAGGCTACACAACATTTGTAAACTAAAGGATTGTACTAAAGAAATGGACAGAACATAGGCCAAAACAACATAATATCATTGCAAAGTAACTGTTAAATCATAATGTCACAGTAAAACATGTAACAAATAGCAAAACCATTAATTTACGCCTTATTTAGAAATCAAGAACAGCATTGTAATAGTTTAATATAATTGCAATATAATTTGGGAAGTGCCACAACTAATATAAATGATCATGAGATAGAATTTTGTAAATTTCTAAATTAACTATTAGGCTACTCACATGTGTCTTGTGAGATGTTAAAATATTTGTATTTTTATTAGGAATACCATGGTGTTAACTAATTTAAGGTTTATTAAATACTAGCAGGTACCCACAGCTTTGCACACGAATATTTGTATAAGATTGTTGTGGTAACTGTCGAGTTAGTAGTTTGTAACCCAGTCTGAGGATAGACTAATTTTAATGTAAAATGATAACCATCTTCTCCTCTCCAAAACATTAAAGGGTACTGTAAAGCATCATAAGCTCAATGTGTTTCTGCAATTCGATGTAGCGTATGATCCCTCGCATGGATTATTATATCGAGTTTATCGCAATCCTGCCACTAAAACTACTGCCACCTCATTAGTTGTCGGTGCATTGTAGTGACCCCTGTGTTCTTCATTATTTTTTGTTCGATCAGCATGAATCACAATATTGTACTGATTATTATTCGCAGATGTTACAAATTCAAACGCACTTTTCAGTTCACTAACATATGGGTTGATTGCGTGAAATAAATTTTGAAGTTCTGTTACTAATGGTTTATCCAAGTATGGTTTATCCAAGGAAGAATAATTTATTCCAAGTTTATCCAAGCATTCTTATTTCAGATTGCTGTAAATAATCAGCTATGAAATACACCTGTAGAATTTTGATTAGGTAATTGCTATTATTTAATGCAGTCCTCTCTCCAACTAGCAATTACCATTTTTCACACTAACTTATTGTTTTATCACAATTAAATTTTGGTACTTCGTTTTGTGTGGGGAGTAATGATCCCATGAGGTGATATACTTGCCCTTGAATTTTGAAAGTAGGCATGAAGCTCCCTTCGACTATTTCATTGGCTCCGAATGATGTAAATTGAAAAGCTGAATTGTACGATCTTAATGCATTCAAAACTTTTTCGACAAAAGATGTTCTCCATTTAATAATGATTTTAACGGTTCTGGAGGAGGAAGTATGGGATCTAATCGCATTTTTCCTGCAGAGCAACATAATCCATGTAATTCATTTTTTCACTTTAAAGCTTTGCAATGAGGGCAAACCATACTCGGTAACCCGATATCTGTCTCATTCGCGTAGTTAATAATTGAATTATAATTGAAAACCACTATTTAATTTTGCATTCCATTGTAAAGTAGGACCTCGTATCTGAGAGTCGCTTGCCTGCGTCTTTGTGCCGCTAATCTATTTTCACGAATCGTAGAACTTTCAACCCGTGAGACTACTTCTAATACAGATCTTTCTGAAGAGTTTCCAGGAGCTGATTGCATTTCGACTCCTTCGACGTCATTTTCAAATGCTCTAAGACGCCTCTTTCTTTCTGCAGCAGCAGTAGATCTTCCTAAACATGATCGTCTTTTTGGCATTGCAAAGCTAAAAAAAGGGAAATGTATTTATTTGATCTATACTAATAAATCTCTAGGGGGCAATTAATAATTTATAGAATACAATACATATTGCACATATTACTTACCAATGACGTAAAATTAAAGAAAAAAGGCACTGATACTACATCACTGACGCTCATCGCATAATTCTCGATGAAGTAGGTTAAGTATAATTCTCGACAATTAGTTATTCCTACTGCACATAGGCTTACTGAATATTCAAATGTCGATGAGTATGGTTTGTCAGTATCAACGTGTACTATATAATCAATGTTACAATATAATCAAACAATGAATTATTGTATTGTTTATATGAATTCCATATGCTGATAAGAATTCCATATCCCTACTAAAATGTAAATATTCAAATGGACTAACTGATATCAATATACTTATGTATACACTATTTGTATTATTCTATATGAATAAACATTTCATCTAATTGTGTTACTGCATGTTTGTAAATATCAACTAAATTATCAAATTTTGATTTTACATATCGAGGAAACATGAATGATGGAGCTATTGCTTTGCACTTTTTGGATATTCATAACTTACAATATACGAATATTATTAATATAGATGTACCACTAGCAATTTACCAACTCGACAGTTACCACAACAATCATATACAAATATTCGCGATCGAAGCCGTGGGTTTAAAAAAATGAGTTTTTTTGCAATAACTTCGGTTCTTTTTAACCTATCGTTATTCGCGATTGAAGCCGCAGGTTTAAAAGAATGCGTTTTTCTGCAATAACTTCAGTTCTTTTTAACCTATCGTTATCAAATAAAGTTGGAAACCTTCTGTTGGGTACCTGCTATCAGCGTGCAATGTTTCATTCAAATCGGTTCAGTAGATTCTGAGATTACCGCGGACAAACGTAGACCCCCCCTAGAGATTTATTATATAGATTAAATAGGGAGTAAGTTGGAATAGAAAAGTAAAAATTGTAAATAATAAGGGTCATGTGACATTTGAACTCAACTGTATTGACCAATGGGAATTTTGCTAATTTTGGTCAAGCCAGTTGAAGGAAAAAGAAAAAACGTTTATTCTATTGTTAGACACTAAAGTATCCAGGTCATCTCTGTGCTGTCCAGAGTAACAAAGTATAACAAAGAATCAGATCCAAGTGGAAGAAAAAAGTGAAAAAATTATAAAACCTAAAATCTAAATGAAATGGAAGAAATGAAGATACAATAAAATAATAATAATTTAAAAGAAGAAAAAATTAATAATATATTAAAAAAGAAACCAAGTGAATAAATGGTTCTCCAATTGGGTGAGGTTAAACCTTTTATAATATCACAGTTAAAACTTCACAACACCAAGATACATTAACACTAGTGAAAAGAAAACAATATCTAATATAAACACAGTGAACATTTAGTGTAATTTATTTTATTTGTAATACTGATGGTGAAGACATTTTCACATGGAGTTAGTTGAACAACAAGCAGCCATCTTGTTTTTGTTAATTTGAACTCTGGGTAGCCGCCATGACACCTTGTTATGGAAAAATGAAATGAATTATTATTTTGTCATACTGTATTAAATTTAAATTTGTTATTATTAATCTATAAGGATTAAACAATTGTAATGTGTAATACTTCGTGTTGCATTTCTGAACTTTATAATAGCAGGAAAAAGAACCAAAGAATTAATATTATAAATAAATATTATTTAAGAATCGAACTGAGTAAAAGAGTTTATACGGGCAATTAGCTATTTCGACCTAAGAGTCGTTAAACTGAAATATTAATAAATAAAGGTTAATAATTATTATCAATGGGTATTAAATGTGTTTTATTCATAGAATAAATTGAGATTAAAGGATTTTTGATTAACCCTCCGGTGGGCGCGCTCGCGGCAGAAAGCCGCAAATTTTAGTTTCTGAACTGTCCCCTAGGTACCGGTAGTGTTTATTGTCTGTTCTGCCTAGTATGCAATTTTCATGATAGATGGCAGTATTTCCGACATGCGGATAAATCATGTGCATAATGCTTCAGTAGCTGTTGTGCTTTGAAAAGAGAGTGACGTGTCTGCGGCTATTTTGCCGCCTGCGCACCCAGTCATGTAAGTGTTAATTTTTTTTAGTTTTGTGATGTTTTTTTTTTATTTTCATGCATATTTTGACCATTACTATAGAATCAAACGTCTTCTTAGAGCTTGGTTAGGTTTTGTTTTGAATCTTTTGGTTTTCGCCTATTCTATATACCGGTGCCTGTTTTTTCCTATGTTATCTGAGTTTGTGTTTACGTTCAGGTCTCGTCGATTTGTGCGCCCTGAAGACTTTGAGAAAGTACTCATGGAATTATCAGAATTGTCAGAAGGAGAAAATGAAGAGGATGAGTCAGATGACCCAGATATGGAGGATGAAATGATACAAGCTGACAACCACAGCAGTGACTCAGAGCAATCAGCGGATGAAGCGGATGCCGATCAACTAACTGTGCCAGAAGTCGCTGAAGATGATTACCATTTTTACATCGGGAAAGATGGAGATACGCTTTGGATGAGTAACCCTCTATCTTCAACTAAACAGAAGGCCAAAAATATTATGAAAATAATGCCAGGTCCAAAAATGAATGCTACAACTGCGCAGAAAGAAGGAGACACGTTTCACCTGTTCATTACTGATGCCATGATAGATGATATTGTAACTCACACTAACAGATACATTCAGAAAAAAAAAATGATGTCAATTATGGTAGAGATAGAGACTGTAGAGAAACTACAAAAGTGGAGGTCAAGGCTCTCTTTGGTGCGTTATACTTGATAGGCATAAAAAAGGGATCACATACAAATTGTGCTGAACTGTGGAATTCCGATGGCACAGGAATGATAATTTTACGCGGGCTCTTCAGTTATAAGCGTTTCCGATTTCTGCTTCGAGCCCTTAGGTTCGACAATTTAGATACACGGAACGAGCGAAGAGCTATGGACAAACTTGCAACTATTCGTGATTTTCACCAAAATTTTGTGAATAACTGTTTGACTCACTACAATGCCAGCAAGTTTGTGACTATTGACGAGATGCTACATGCTTTTAGGGGGCGATGTGGCTTCATACAATATATACCAAACAAGCCAGCCAAGTATGGGCTGAAAATATACGCACTCTGTGATGCAAAAACTTTTTATACTCTCAACTTAGAAATATATTGTGGCAAGCAGATGCCTGGTCCCTATCTCAAATCGAACAAACCAGATGACATTGTGAAAAAACTGGTTGAACCAATAAAGGGTTCCAAACGAAATATCACAACTGACAACTACTATACAAGCTACACTCTGGCTAAAGATCTTCTTGAGAAGGAGCTGACCTTACTCGGAACTATGAAAAAAAATAAAAGAGAAATACCACCAGAATTCCAAGCCAAAACAAGAGAAATCAAGTCGACGCTCTCTGGTTTTCAGTATGATTTCTGTTTGTCTTCTTTGGCGCCTAAAAAAAATAAGGCGGTGATATTTCTCTCATCGATGCATGATACAAATGAGATAGACAAAGCAACCAGCAAATCCATAATAAACCTGGATTACAATGCCACAAAGGGAGGAGTTGATACGGTTGACCAGATGTGCGCATCCTACACAACTTCTAGAATAAGTAGACTGTTTTTGAAGAATCTGGCACTTAGCCCTATGGAAACTCATCTGGAAGAAAGATCTAGACTACGTAACCTGCCAAAAGATATCACAGCATTTTTTAGCTAAATATAAAAAAGAGGAGGAGGTTCAAGAACCACCAAAACCAGGAATCTGTCATATTTGCGGACGGCATAAGAATAACAGATCAAAAATTGTGTGCCAGAGATGCAGAAATAATGTCTGTAAGAGGCATTCGCGTCAAGAGACAACATGTGTCAGGTGCGACGGCGACCAGGGCCAAGATATGGACGTCGATGCCTAAGCATTATGTTTTTGTGTTTAATAATAATAAATAAAATTTAAAACACCTTAACCAGTCTATTTACTTCTCATACTACCTTGTCTTAGAGTAAAAAAGTGCAATTTACAATTGCGGTAAAAAAGCCACAGTGCGCCCACTATTGAGTGCGAATTTTGCGCGCCCACCGGAGGGTTAATAAAAGAAGAGTGAAACAGCATTGATGATTGGAACTTCATCGTACATAAGGGATTACGCAGATAACCTATAACAGTCAATTCGATACTACGATCGAATAAAACATCAACAGAACTTTTCTTTTATGAATTTTTTTATCAAAACAAACCAAAATTAAATAATAATTAATATTTTGTAATAGATAATTTATAACAACAAACTCAAATCAACATAATTAAACTAAATTAAATAAATTCCTAGAAGAATAAAATTAAAAGGTTTATAAAATAATTAAACCTAATTCAAATTAAACTAAACCAAAACACAATACTTAAGGAACACACCCTCTTTATAATAAAAAGTTACAGAGTGGCGCTTCCAACGCGAGGCATAAAGAACTTCAACTTCGTAAATACAACTCTACACATAAATATTAAATTGTTAAGAATAAGAACGATTATAATAAAACGTTACAGATTGGCGCAACCAACGCGGGGCGTTAAACAATAAAAACCAGAGTGTACAATTCTTAATTAAAAAATATCATAAAATATTTGTTAAAACAGGAGGAACAGAATCTTCTCGTTACAATATTTATAACTTTTCTCTGTCTAGTCCTATAAGGCTGAAAAAGGTCTCATTTGAAAGAGGATGAAATGTACTATACAGTAAAACCTCTCTAGTCCGACCAGCTGGGGCTGGTCCGACGCTCTGGTTGGTCCGACCGCAGCTCAGGCACCGACTTGTTGATGACTCACCAGCTTGTTTACATACTTGTCAGTTGTTTTGCTGCCTCAGTGAGCCGGCATCTAGTGTCTAGTGCGCAGTGTTGCCAGGTCTTCCAAAATTTTGGAAAACGTTCCTATTTTTTTTAATGTTCCAGAAAATACGAAATTTGGTGTAAATCTTCCGAATTTTTTCCAACTCTCGTTTCAGTGCTATGTCGCATTTATAGAGTTTTGTTTTTGCGTACGATATGACGTCAAATCTGGTGTTTCATTGGAACCGCAATTATAATTGCTTTCAATAAAAGTTTACAAGAGGTCTTGTAAAAAATTATACTGTAGTTCCTTCCTCCTGTCACAAACAATAATTATGACCACCCATACACAATGATGCAATAAGCATTTTGCAATATCCACTTATTGTACCATACTGCTATTCAAATAAGAGTGACTAATCGTTATAGTTTAGTCTCAAGCTGACAGAATCACACTACATGACTCCACCTGAATAAACAGATACTATAATGTCTAGCCTACACCAGGTCATAATGTCAAGTCGCCGTGATAAACATGAAAATAAAAGTAGGGTACTACACTTGGTGGCTAAACTGTGTTGGGTATGAAGAGTGTTGAGGTGTTGTTATGTCTACATCTCTGCGGTCCTGAAGTTCAAGCTCTGGCAAATCGAAAACATAGAGCCAACACTGTTCAAAACATCAAATTCGTGGAACTCCATATCTAGAATTGTGGGCTCTCTCGCAATAGATAGAGCCAATTCATTTACACTTTTTTTCAGTGTAAGCACGCTTACTAGTGCATGCTAATTACTCGTCCTGTATGAATTGGTGTACGTAGTAATTGGTGACAGTTTTGGTGTTTACAAATATCTCATACTATGTCTCATTTAATGAAATAATAAACATTTTGTATTGTTCTGATAATCCGACCTTTTTTGCGTTCCGACCATACCCCCAGTCCCACAGGTGACGGATTAGCGAGGTTCTACTGAAATAGCATAAAATAAAAGTCATGGGTATTTAATGTCATCATTTTATAATTTAAGTACAAAATTTACATGTGACATTTCATTGAAATATTTTGCATAGTAGCCTATCTTGTGTGGACAATGAAGATTTTTTTTTTACTTGAGGTACACTTATATTTTTCCATACTAAAACCTTCAGTTAAAATTAGGCTTATCAGTGTAACAAGGCCTAACTACCTGCCAAAACTAAAAAATATTGATTTTAAAGACGATTTGTTCGTTTTTAAAAAATAATAACTTGCTTAGGTATTTATTTGTTGAGTTAGCTTACCTTTTTAGTCTTAAATGGTATCACAGGATATTACAATATATACATGTGCTTCTTGATTGATATGGAACTTAATTTTTCCTTGGCCAGGCAGCATTAATATTCTGAATATTTTGTTGTTGATAGTCTAAAAACATTCGGCCCATCTGAACACTTAATTCAGGTACATCTATGCAGCAAATTATGTTTGTAAAAGGGCCCCAGCACTTATCCTCTCTCCCAACATTTCTGTGTTCTGGCCAAAAAAATGTTTTTGATGGCTAGTGAGGATGCATAACATTGATGTAAGCATCTTGGTTGTCATAATCTAGTTCCAAAATTAGTCCAATATAACACTTTTCTTCAAAGACACAGCCTACATAGGTATTTGGTTGCTGATTTGGAAGTTGGAGTTCTTGCGAAAAGCTATAACTTAAGGAAAAATCTTTCTCACTGCTGATACGTTTCACTGCTATTTTGGTTTTGGATAGTGGTTGCAACTAATGGAAGGACCTTGTGCCGGGAACATTTTTATGATCACTAAAACGCAGAGTTAACAATGGTTCTACATTTTTTACATTGTCTGTATTGATGAATTGAAATGTTATTTTTAAAAATTGCTGGTCATAAAACTTGGACATTTCTTCTGGTGTACAAATTTGGTCTTTATACAGCCATTTTTTTTTCTGCAGTTGTCACAAATATTTTTCCAGGAATTAATATTATTCCTTTTTTTCTTTTTACTTCTTTGGCATATTTAAGAGATATTGGTCTTAAACTTACTTTGATGACCTTTTTGTGGACATTCTTTGGGTCACAACACTTTTTTTGGTTATTTTCATAATATTCAGTATAGTAGAGGTCATGATGTAAACATACATTGGAACTAGGTGTCAATGTTTTTCCTAGGCTCCAAATAAGAATTTCTTTAACTTCATCTGGAAAAATCTGAAACCAACAGTATTTCTTTCTTATCTGTAAAATGTGTGTTATGACAAACAGAGTAAGTGATCAGTCCCACATTACACTGTTCTTTAGGTACTAACAACTCTTCATCTGAACTCATGATTATACATAGATAGTAGAGTAATAAATAAATAAAAATGCCAATCTTTGTTTCAAACTGCACATTAATGGTTATCAATGAAACTTAATAGCACTACAATCAGACACAATTATTATTGAATCAGAATCAGATAAATCAGACTACTCACTGTAGTTTGTATGTTTGGTCCAAACACTCACACTAGCCTACCGTCCCCTATTACACTGTATAAATTTATAGATTATTAAAAAAAAACTATTTTTCACAAAATCACTTTAAACAATGTATACAATTTTTTACAGTGAACTAATTATGCACTGTTTGTATGATACAGTGTCACAGAGCAAACTGAGGCTCAATGTACCTCTGACCGGCTGCCTGTACAGACATGTAGTATTCATGTTGTAACTTGTAGTCCTGCTGCTGTGAATCACTCATGCAAAATATTTCAATGAAACATCAAATGTACAATTTGTACTTAAATTATAAAATGATGACACTAAATACCCATGACTTTTATTTTAAGCTATTATAGAACTTTTCATCCTCTTTCAAATGAGACCTTTTTCAGCCTCATAGGACCAGACAGAAAAAAGTTATAAACATTTATGTAAAAGCCTGCACGGAGAAAAAATTCAGAATTGCCAACTTTGAAGTAGAAAAAATAGTTTTATATAAGGCTAAATGTTACTTTTGACTTTATATTTGGAATCCTTGTGAAATTTCAAGTAAGTACTGTGAGTTTCATAACTTAATATTAAACAATAACCATACAACTAGTTTTTATTGAAAAGTGCCCTCTGACCTCGCACCGCATCTAACAAATCGGCTAAAAATGGACTTTTGTTCAAAAAATCAGTAAAAAAAAATTAAGCAAATTTGGCAAAAATGAAAAATATGGGTTGTTATATTTGTCCATAGATGCTGTACAAAAAATTTCATGAAAATTGAGAGGGTTGGGTATAACGTTTTTTTCTGGCTGGATGATTTGATCTGGAATGACCCTTATTATCGTTACTTTTGTTTACTAAGTCATTTCAAATCCATAGTATATGTCTTTACCTATGACCAAAATTTGAAATTGAAAGCCCTTTCTTTCTCATCTGGATCAGCATGGACATAATAAGCTTCTAGATTCGGCTCAACAAGGATATCTCGAGGAAGCGTCCTGTAAAGTGGTTCACCATACAAAGTACCAACTTCCCAGCCTTCAACATTGGCCATAAGCTTGGCTTCTTCATCTCTGTTTCTCCGCAGCTGTTTCAGATACCTGTAACATTAAATATAATCAAAGTTAGTTAGTTATCTTGGAAAATTGCTTACGGGTGTGATATAAATAAAGACATCAAAATGCGTAAATTTCAGATGACATGCTACACAATATTTTTTGAAACAAAGTTAGTAGAAACTCAAACTGTAATTTTACAAGACCATAACTAAAACAGTTTTACTGTATGGATGTGCAAGTTAGTCACTGACTAGGAAACAATAAATAAGAATTGATGTATAGGATCTGATTTTCTTATAGAAGGTATACGATTATAGTACATTGAATAAATTATGAAATTGAGGCATACAAGATGAATTTGTAATCATTAGTATTATGGGAGACATGAGGGACTACTGACAGAGATGGAAAAGAAGATTACACGATGCAGAAAGTTAGAACAGACTTGTGCTTAAATTAAACAGTTGAGGAGGAGGCAGAATGATCAACTTACGGAGAGTAGAGGTACTTCTACTAATCAGCCAATTTGTTCAGAAACATAAGAAACTGAACAAAAAGAAAAGCAAGACTGAAGTTAGCATGCATAACACTGCAGCAAAACTAGCTCTACACTACGCTAGTAAGGGAACGAGCAGCAGGGTATGGAAGAATAAGCTAAATGGTTTTAGTAAATATGAAAGTAAAGAGCATAATTATACTCAGTGACGGACAAAGGCTAACAAAGGCCCAGAGCAGTGTTTTACTTTCAAACCCTAGCTATGGTTTTTTTTTTGTCACACTGCTGCAGACCTACACATTTTAGTTTTTTAGTAATACATATCAAAGTATTTTACTCATTACTAATAGATGTAGATGTTATCAAAACATAAGAATAAGACATGAAACACGAAAAACCAAAGTTCTATTGACTTACAATTTGTGAAACAGACATTAAATTAGTTTTTTCATGACTTTATTTTCCTGAATTTATTTATTACATCAACAAAATCCAACGAAAATGCAGCTTCTCTTTCTATAGACACAAGAGCCAAGTTTTTTAGTCTTTCCTCATTCCATCATGTATCTCAGATAATTTTTTATTAATTTAAGTTTAAAGAAACTTTGAGACTTTCCTGATAATCATACCTACAGAAATTTGTGATATCCCATTATGCAACAGTCAGCATTGATATGTAATGCAATAATGTTAGTTAGATAATACAAATCATGAAACTATAGTATGTTATAAAATACCTTATTGACAATTGCAATCATTTTTCATTGTAATATTTTCTAAGAAAAATGTTTCTAGCACAAATATAGCTTTTATGTGTGCCTGTGACGCTAAAAGCTGACGTTGTTAATTTAATATGCAAACTAAAAGTATACATGGAAACCAATCTGCCTTTAAAACAATACTCGCTTTTTTTGAAAACCACATAAAAAAACAACTCGAAGTAAGGTGGGATGGTCCAAGGGCCACCCGTTTCCTATTACTATACATGCCTCCCTTTTTAGGGTAGAACTCATGTTCCACTAATACTCTGTCACCGGACAAAAGGCTTGCCGCATGACAAATGGCGCCAATCATACACTCTAGTGTTTTTGGTGGCCATAAAAAGGACCTTGTGGCGAGAATGCTGATGTTGGTTGTGCCGCGCTAAGATGTTCGGCGGCTGCGCCTGCTGTTCGTGGCGTACTACAGTCCTCCTCTTCTTTCGGCACCGGTTGTAGAGTCGGCTGCCGGCCCAGCGAAATCCATCGCTGGCGCGGAACTGGAGGGCAAAGACGTAAGAACGCTGGTTCTATTCTTCGGCCATTCCTTCTGGCTGACTCCGCGCCGATGTCGTCCGAGAGAGGAGAGGAGATGAATTGCGTCCGATGGCGTGGCGATGAAGAGTGCGCAATATTTTCTGCCGGCCCGGGTTTTATGCACTAACCGGGGTCGCTGGTTGGCTCGCTGTGCCCACCGCTGGTATCGGAGAGCAGATGTTCGCATACCGCTGCCGTCACAACTCGTTTGTTTCACTCATTCTCGGTTTTGTGCACACTATTGGAAAACTAACCAACTTGAAGTAAGGCGGGGTGCTATACATGTCTCCCTTTTTTTGTGTTTGTACAAAATTAGCTTCCAATGAAGTTTTTGAGATATTATTGAATAACATAAAAGAATACTGGCCGCTTAACTGCCTAATGAATAACAAATCTTGTTTTCATTTGTTTTTATCTTGTTATTCTGAAATAATTGTAATTTGCACTTTACACTGCCTATTGTTGTTTCATTAAAAAGTGTTATGTTCTTTATTTTAAATGGTACTCTAGTGTAAGCAATGTTTGTACACATTAAACGTTATATTTTTCCTAACAATGGCTTTTATTTTATTAAAGAGAAACTAAAAACTAAAAAACATTATCACCTAACCTCACAAATGAAAACATTAGGCCTATGTATTTTCTTTAAGAAGTAGAATAATATACAATTAGTACATTTCTTTTTCTCCACATCGTGGCATGTCAAAACTATGCAAACTTTTCTGTATGAGGCTACAGACATGCAAATAGTTACAAAATGCAATAAGGATGAGACACGGGTGGGAATGGATTCAGTGAAGTCCCACTTGACAATAAACTGCTTGAGTTCAAGAAATTTTACAAATTTATATATTGTTTTCTTTAATTTTTGAAAAAAGAATATCTAAAATATTTAACAATTCGAAAACCATTAAAATGTCGTCACAGGACAAATGGCGCCAATCGTACACACTATCGTTTTTGTGGTCCTTAAAAGGACCATTTGTCGAGGACGCTACATCATTTGTGTACGCCGCCCGAGCCGCACAGTGATGTTCGGTGGCTGCGTCCTCTGTTCCAGGCGTACTCCTGTCCTCTTCTTTCAGCAGGTATGTAGAGCCCGCTGCTGTCCCAGTCGATTTCCATCATTGGCTCTCCTGTGCTCTCCATTCTTCCTTCTTCCTTTTCTTCCGGCTGGCCTCAAGGCATCCAATGGAGTGCCCAAAATTTTCTAGCGGCGCTATTTTTATGCCCTGACAGGTCGTGTGCCGTGAACTTATCAGAGTGCCGCTGGTCCCTGGTTGGCTCGCCTCGAGCACGTTAGATGGTCACGTCGAGGCCAATCAAGCTGCTGCTGATCCTTGATTGGCTCGCCTCGCTTCTCGTGTCACGTCTCGGCAGGCGCCGAGAGCAGATCTTCGCCTCGCTACGTCACAACTCCCCCGGGTCCTGAATGCTCTCTGGTGGCCAGCCCATTGTTCTTCTCCGGCGGGTTTGAGCCGTTGGCGGTGAACCTTGTATGGGCGTCCGTCCTTCTCCACTGTGTAAATCTGGCCGCCGAGGGTTGCGGCAATGCTAAAGGGACCTTCCCAGGCTGGCTCCCATCCAAGGTACCGCCATCCTTTGGCTGGTCCAGCGTGGCTCTTGATGTACACCAGCTGCCCTACAGCCAGTGTAGGGTCCTGTGTCCTCCGTTCTGGATACCGCCGCTGCTGATACTGCATCTGGTGTGACCTGGCCGCCTCTTCTCGTTCCTCAATTGGCCAGACGTCCTGTTCCGCGTGGTCGGCTCGTCGCCGGGTCGGCGTAGGTCTCTGCCCAGCAGAAGGTAGCTCGGTGTCACTCCAGTGGCGGCGTTTGCACAATTCCGCAGCGAGAACAGAACCGCCGGCAAACGCTTGTCCCAGTCGCCATGGTCCTTGGAGTCGTGGAGCTGGATCCGCAGCACCTTCTTGATCTCGCCGTTGCGTCACCCGGTCGGGTTCGCCCTGGGATGATAGTTGGCTGTAGTCCACGGTCGTATGTGCAGCTTGTCGCACATCTGCTTCCACTTGTGGCCTGTGAGCGGCTTCCCGTTGTCGGTGAGCAACGCCTCTGGGTATCCCCAACGAGGGAACACTTCTTCCTCCAGGTAGCGGATAATGATGCCGGCGTCCACCTTGCGCATGGCCTTTGCATCCACCCATCTCGACATCATATCCGTGACCACTATGATGTACCGGTTGCCAGCTCGAGTCAGCGGATATGGTCCCATGATGTCCAGGGCGACGGTGTTCCAACATCTCCTGGGTCGGTGAGGTCGCTGTTGTCCTGTTCGGGATTTGCGCCACGCTTGTGTACGGTGCATATTCTGCAACTCCGTACATATCTGGGGACATCAATGGTTAGGCCGGTCCAGATGAAGTCCTTGCTGATGGCCCGAAACGTTTCTTCGGCCCCTGGATGACCGGCTTCAGGGGAGTCGTGGAAGTGCCTGATGACCTCCATGCAGACACTCGGCGGCACGTACAATCCTGGTTCCATCTGTCCTTCCAAACCAGGCCCTTGTCTACCCGGTATCCTCTCACTGTAGCCGCCGCAGGGTCGTTTCTCAAGGCTTGGCACCCCTGGTCGCCTTCTTGTGCCTCCTGCACTGCCTGATGGATGCCGGCAGCCGTGATTTCTTGTAGTCGTGGTGCAGCTGCCCCAACACTGCGAAGTGGCCTCTCTTCAGGCTGCATCCGTGGTTCTTCTTGGACGCCGGTGGTATCTTCAAGCCCAGGTTCCCTCGAGAGAAAGTCCGGCAACTCGTTCTCCTTGCCCGGGCAGTGGACAACGGTGAATTTGAAGCTCTGTATCAGTAGAGCCTAGCGAGCGTACTTCGTCTTCTGCCTGGTCGTCTGCTTCAGCCAGGTTAGCGCCTTGTTGTTGGTCCTCATGGTGAAATGGCGATCCTACAAGTATGGCCGGTATTTCTTGATGGCCCAGACGACTGCCAAGCACTCCAGTTCGTTGGAGTGGTAGTTCTTCTCCGCCTCGTGGAGCTTGGCACTGGCGTACGAGATGATATGCCTCTCTCCGGCTTCGGTGCATTGATAAAGCTCCGCTCCAAGTCCATTTTGGCTGGCGTCGGTCTACAGAAACATCGGCAAGTCCCGATCCGGTCGTGAGAGTTTTAACGGCTGCCGGAAAGCGGCCTTAACCTCTTCGAAGGCTCGCTGCGTTGTCTCATCCCAATGCCACTTTCTTGTCTGCAGCAAGTCCATTAACGGTTCCAAAACCATGGCGAAGCAGGGGATGTACTCTCGCAGCCAGTTGCAAGTTCCCAGGAAGCGTTGTAGCTCTTTCTTGTTGCTGGGAGCCAGCTGGTTTTCGATCACTCTGAGATGTTGCTGCTGCGGGAGGTTGCCGTCCGGAGTAATCTCATGGCCCAGAAAGGCGACTTCTTCCTGGCCGAAGTGACACTTGTTGAGCGAGCAGGTCAGCTGGTGCATCTGCAGCCTTTCCAAGACTTGATCCAGGTGTCGCAGGTGCGTTTCCCAGTTGGGGGAGTAGACAATGATGTCGTCCAGATAGACGAGGCAGCACTCCCGTAAAGTCCCATGAGAACATCCTGCATCAGCCGTTGGAAGGTGCTGGGCACGGTCTTCAGCCCAAAGCACATCACCCGGAACTGGTAGCGACCTCCGTTGGGCACCAAGAATGCTGTGTACTTCTTTGCTTCTTCCTCCAGCGGGATTTGCCACTAGCCGCTCTTCAGATCAGGGTCGAGAAGACTTTGGCCCTGCTGAGGTCCTTGATTGTTTCATATATCAGCGGCAGTGGTGAGTCCACATCCTCGGTCTGATCGTTCAGCCTCCGGAAGTCCACGCAGAACCGGGGTGTGCTGTCCTTCTTCTTCACAATCACCACCGGAGAGCTGTATGGCGAGGTGGCCAGTTCAATGATACGCTGCCTCAGCATCTCTTCTACCTGTTCCCGGATGGTGCGTTTCTTCTCGTCGGAGTACCGGTACATTGGGAGCCGGAATGGCTGGCTACCTTCTTTCAGCCGGATCTCATGCTTGGTCGCAGATGTGGTGCGGAGCAGGGCACGGGAGAACAAACTGCGATGACGGTGTAACATTTCCAGAAGCCGTTTATGGTGTTGGCCACCTGCTGACGTTTTAAGGCTAGTTTCCTCAATGTCCTCTTCCTCGGGCTCCGCGCGGTCATTCCAGAAGACCATCTGTCGGTTCTCGCTGCCAATGTGAAGGCAGCCCCATCGGTAGTCCACAACTGCTTGGTTGGCCGTGAGCCAGTGCTGGCCCAGTAAAACTTCTTCTTGCAGTCCGGGCACTTCTAGCAGACTGGTGATGGTTGCGAGACTTTCAATTATAATGTCTGTGACGATGACGGCCGTTGAGTGACATTGCTGACCATGTAGCGCTAGCTGGACAACTCAGGGCTCCTTCTTCCTTCCTCCGGGCAGCAGACCAGCTCGTACGAATCGTAGTTTGCGGCGGAGTCCAAGGGTGCGGTCAGTTTTCGGCCGGCGATCTCTATTGGAATGTGCGTTATGTCCGCACCTAGTTGGTTCACGCGCCCCGGTGGGCTATTTACCGGGGAACTTGGTCGTTTCCCTCCCGGTTGTAACGGCACATTTTGGCCTACCTGGGGTAATATAAAAAAATCAGTGTATTTTGATAAAATAATATTTTGTGATGTAACGTAATTTTGGGAGACATAACGTAGATTCAGCATATGGTAAATTTTATTGGGAACAGTGATTGTAAAATATTATTCATGAATTATAACGACGTAGTTGGCAAACGGGCGAAATTGTGTCAAGGTCAGCTCCAGACGCTAATAGAACAGTTATTTTGAGAAACAGTAACTAACCGATTATGTAACATCAGGTCGGACGATATTGCGTCAGTACTTACATAACGCTGGAATGCGGGAGTGGCAGACGAACCTCCTACTGGCTTAGGGATACAAGAACTTAAAACAATGGAAATTAGTAAAACAGCCGTGGCCTTTTCACAACGTAGTGCCGTTCGTCTCATCCCAGTCTGAAATAAGCACTCGAGCGAGTGACACCTACAAAGTTCCGGAATGTAAATCGCGGGCGCCCGCAGTTAAATAAAATGCGATATAAAATCGAAATTATATATAAATGAACAGTTTTCTTATACAATAACAGTTTCGGAGATTATCAGTTAAAAATAACGAATGTGCGCGTAAAACAATATGACGTCTTCTGAACTCACTCACTGAACAGCTAAGTAACCAATGTATACCAAAATCTTAACAAGGGTTAAACCAAAATTTACAATGCAATTAATTTTCTAAACTTTTAAACAAAAAATGAGATCTCTAAGGGAATAAGAAACTGTGTGTATGTGAGAGTGAATGTAAGCGCTGGTTTCCGTTATATATATATATATATATATATATATATATATATATATATTACAACGCCTTATTTCATCTAACACTATTATCTAATATTTGTGATGTTAGATAAAATGTTACTTACCCGTGGTATTACTTTACCTGGGCGCCAGAACAAATCCCAGATACAAATGACACGGTTTCAGCTTAGCTCAGCGCATGGAGACACTCTTTCTCAGGATTCGTTCAGTGATTGTGGTTTTCAAGGGGAAGCGTTACAAACAACACTTTAATATTTGCTTGATTATTTTAATTAACGTTTTAATTAATTATTTTTAAAACTTGAAATTTCTAATGGTAAGACTTATTTCTACCCTAACACTTATAATTACTGAGTGAGTGTGAAAAGTAACGATTAAGACGTTCAAACGACCTATTGTTCTTATCTGATTTAATTAAGAGACTGCTATCTCCCAAACCAGTGCTAAAGAACAGGTCTGCAATAATTTGCACGTCCAATACTACACCTCACTTTCCATTCAACACTCCTATACTATGTTAGAGCTAATCTTATAATTAAAATACAAAGTGTGCAGTTCTTAGTGTCTTTTAAAAATTGTTTATTGTTTTATTATTTGTTTAGTGCTTATTTCATTGATCAATGAATCTATTTCTTACTGTTTGATGCGTTGACCGAAGATAGGAATCCGTAGAGGTCCTCCTTTTGATGGTTTTGCACAGAAGAATTGATGTTGATCAATGCTGTAGAAGATGCCTGGCAATTACAGATCCTGTAGCCTTGTGTCGCACAGGTCATTCACGGCTGATGATTAATTAATTAATAAATAAATTAATTAAAGTTGTTTTACGCAGCGAGAGTTGTTGAACGGTATTAGTTCATCTACACTGCGGACTACTTCTCGAATTTGATGCTTAAATTACACTTTTGCGTGATTGAAAATTTCTGTACGTAATTTATACACATCTAGCGCATTGAAGATCCGATCGAAGAGTGATGCTACCCCTCGCTTTGAGTTGGCATCAGTTTTAAATACGGGATGCTGATTGGTTGTTCAAATAAATCATGCGTTTTTCCAGTTTCGACAATCTCGAACAGGTCGACCAAACACCCCGTGACAGGTTTCAAACTGCAGCGAATTTCTAGTTAAAATCGTACTTCCTGTGTTTGCAAATCGATTGATTACAGGTATTTGCAAACGTGTTTTCAAAGATCTGACCACAGAATATTGTTGCTTAGGTCTTTATCTGTGTGTGTGAAAACACCTAATTCCTATGTAGTATAATTCTCTCGTTATTCCTGTTTGCGTGCGTCATCCGTATAACTTCTTCAATTGTTAATTATATTAACTGAGATTGCGGCTACTTATAAAGCTTTTCTTGCTGAATACAATGCTGTTTTCAGAATTGCCACATATTTATAACTTTTGAAGTTATCGCAGGTTGAACTGATAATTTGCTTTGAGTAAAATTACATGTTTGTACTGTTTTCTGATGTCGCGGTGATGTGGTTAGAGCGAGATGGCTGCGATTATACGCTCTCTCTCATGCTTAATTCGCTACACTCGTACCGTCTATCACTTTCATATAACGCTCAGATAGGACGCTATTATGAATCGTTATATATACCCCCACTCAGTATAAAAAAAACTGATTATTTTATAAATCATTATTTTTTTTTTTCTAATGTACAGTTTTACACTGATGAAAAATTTGCACATATTCTTTCGCACTTTTTCCCGCACAAAACTTGCACTACTACAATGTTGCTTACATCTATCTTATAACTAAAGATTACAATGTTACTTAACCTAACATGGTATATTGGAAATTTATATGACCATTAATATTTTAATCATCATTTTGGCTCAATTAATGTCAATAATTTAAATAACAATACTAACATTTATTTAAATAAAATTTATTATTATTATCATTGACCTTGATTCAAAACAATTATTTATTTATTTTATTTGACCATGTTTGACTCACATACCTTATTGGCTCAAACTATTATTTCTTTATGGGTCAATATTTTGTTTATATTTTCTTAAACTATCCCCATGGTACTTTCCTATAATTTTATTTTTCTCCACATCTTTTAACATATATGTGTACCTTGCAATCTGTTTTTCTATTCTATAAGGTCCCATGAATATCGGAAAGAACTTGGCCGTGGTATTATCTATGGCAGAGGATACAGGATTCGCTTTCACTAGCACTTCCTCTACTTCCACAAACCTTACCAACTTGTGAGTTCGATTATATCGTTCTACTCTCTTTTGACCTTCTCTTTGTATTCTTCCTTCTGCTATCCTGGTTTTTACCTCATATGGAATAGGTAGATTGTAGTTGGGTGGACTTTTGAAGGTGTGTACCCCGTTGTTTCATTACATGTATTATTAATACAATCTGAAATAAAACTCAAGTAGTCTACCCATGCAGAATGGTTCTGATTGCACAATATTCTAAAATACCTCCCTAATTCTCTATTTATTCTCTCAGCTAAATTTGCTTGAGGGTGACGTATGGATGTAAGAATAGGTTTTATATTTAGTTCTTCCAAGGTTTCTCTCCATAGGTTATGGGTGAACTGTTTTCCTTGGTCGGACAATATTTTCCTTGGTTTACCATACTGTGGGATGTAGAACTTCGTTAATGCTCTAAGTGTTGCTTTTGTCGTGGCTCTTTGGACTGGGTATAATTTTACAAATTTGGAAAAGAAATTACGGTAACTAGAATGTGCTTTACCCATCCTTTTGCTTTTGGTAGAGGCCCGTAATAATCCACAGCTAGTAACTCTCCTTTCACTTTTGCTTGGATCGTTTGCATTTCTACTCTTGTAGCTAAGTTTGGGTGTTTACATTTCTGGCACAGGTCACAAGTAGACAATAATCTTTTCATGCGTTTTGCTAACCCCTTTCCAATGAAACTTTCTGTTAAGGCTAGATGGCATTTCTTAAATCCAGCGTGGCCCAATGACAAGTGGCATTCCCAAATAAGTTCATCTATCATACAGCTAGGTAATAGCAACTTCCACTTATGGGAACATAGCTTATATAGCTTACCGTCATATATGGAAAATCCTGGTTTGGTGTTGGTAACTGCACTCCACCAAGCTACACTAATCCTAGGGTCTTGTTGTTGATGAGTCCCTATTTCCTTAAGTCGTCTAACTACTTCAGGTTTCATTATATGCTTTACTGCGTAAATACCAATATCATTGCTACTACCTTTAATGTTATCTGTTTCCATGTTGTTTTCTGATGGTGGATTTCTACTGAGTACATCTACTACCAAGTTGTCTTTCGCTTTACAATATTGTATTTCAAATTGATACTCTTGTATAGCCAAGATCCGAGTCAGACGAGCACCTAGCAATTTAAACTTTAATAAAAATACTAACGCCTTATTGTCGGTGATTATAGTAAGTTTAGCACCCAGAATATAACTTCTAAACTTTGACAGGCTATGCACTATCGTTAATAGCTCTTTTTCTGTCGTAAAATAGGTTAATTCTGCCCCTTTAAGTGTGCGACTTACAAATCCTAATACCGCTTTTTGGCCCTTCTCATCAATCTGATACAAGTGTGCTCCAATAGCAATACTGCTGGCGTCTGTTTGCAAGTAAAATCTTTCTCCTATCCTTGGATGATTTAATACAACAGTATAGTAGAACCTCGTTAACCCGGATCAACTGGGGCCGGGGCCGATCCGAGTTAACGAAAATCCGGGTTATCCAGAGAATGAGGGAAAAACGATAAAAAAGAACATGTACTTACCAAAAATATTTTTAATGGAGTTTAAAAATTATTATCGGCACACTTTCACCTAAAAACACATAATATGTATTTACACTGTACACAATATAGGTACAAACTAGTCGGTAGTAAAAAAGGCAGTGAGCTTTTGCTGCCTCAGTTTTGCGTATCGCTTACGAGCAGCGCGATCTCGCATCCGCTTTAGCATTAGAAGCTCGTTTGGCGATGTTTCGGCTTGACTCTCGAAATAAACTATCAATTTATCTATGTTTGCTACTGCTTCTGCGTGGGTCATAACCACAGCTGGTTCATCAACACTGTCTGAATCCTCTTCATTTTCATTTTCTGTAACACTGCATGATGCAATAATTTCTTCCTCTGTGATCGCTTTATAACCTCCGTTATTGTCAATTTGCAACCAATTGTCAATGTCTTCTTCATCAACATCGGAACAGCCATCGATATTTTTAAAAATGTCTATAAAATCTTCTTCCACACTTGTTTTTTCTTCTTCTTCAATTGTATTGTTTTCTGGCAAGTCACACACACCAGGCCACCACTTTTTCCATGACTTTATCAAAGTTTCTCTTCCAACCTGGTCCCAAGCTTCCGCAATCATATAAATAACAGTCTTTACAATAAAAGATTTCAGCACCTCTACCACACCACGCTCTCCTTCGTCCTCTACCAGTTGACTTAGCATTTGCCTTTTGTACACTTTTTTTATTTTTACTAGAACTCCTTGGTCCATCGGTTGAACGAGAGAAGTTACATTAGGTGGTAAAAACTTCACTGAAATTCATCTTTGACTAGTTCATTGACAGACGGATGCGAAGGCGCATTGTCAATCAGCAAAACCGCCTTGTTGGGAAGGCCACAGTTCTTCAAATATTTTTTTACTGACGGCACAAAATTCTCAAAAAACCATTGTTTGAAAATGTCACTAACCATCCAAGCACTTTTTTGTGAGCTGTAAATGACAGGCAATGAGCCTCGTTTCACATTTTTCAATGCACGGGGGTTTTTAGACTTCCCTATTATAAGGAGAGGAATTTTGTGCTTTCCTGACGCATTACTGCAAGCCATTATGGTGAGGCGGTCTTTCCCTTTTTTATACCCTTTCGCTGAATCTCCTAATTTTGAGGCTAGCGTTTTACTCTGCAACATCCGGTAAAATAAACCGGATTCATCGGCATTGTAAACTTGATCTGCAGTCAGTTCTTCCTTTTTAATAAAGTCTTCAAACTCTTTTTTAAATTTTTCTGCCGCTTCAACATCACCTGACAAGCTTTCTCCAGTGATTGTAAGTTGACGCACTCCATGCCTTTTTTCCATCTGTCCAACCACCCCGGCTAGCTGTAAAACTCGGGTCTCCATGGGGCAACTGTTTGTTCAAACTCAATGCTTTCTGTTGGATGATGGGTCCAGAAATCGGCAAACCACGTTCTCTTTCAGCACAAAACCAGACAAACAATGCTTCATCCAGAGTTTCTAGTTTAGCAGTTTTTGCTTTACACCGATTATCCAAACTGTCCTTAGAAATCATTTTGAAACAAAAGTCGTCAATGCGTTTTCTGTTCTTTTTCCAATCAGATACGGTCGATGTTCCTACTCCAAACTCAGCAGCAATGTTCTTTAACGATTCTCCCTTATCAATTCTTGTCAATGCTTCCATCCTTTTTTTCATAGTCACAACAATGTTTTTACGTTTCGTCGCCATCGCGAACAACGCGCTAACGAAACAGCACAACGATACTGTACCTCAACAGTGACACTAGGACAACACGCGAACACTACCGAGATTGCAGCGCAACTGAGGAATGTTGTTTCTAGGTCGATGTCAAGTGCGAGGCGTGGGGAGGGGAAGGAGAGGGTTGGCAGGTGGGGTGAGTGCAATGAACTCGCCCGCTGGCAAGTGAATTCGAGTAATGTACCTACTGAGAATAGCGATTTATCATCTGTAAAACAAGTCTTCATTTACTACGCTAAACAACATAATTTTTTTTTTCCAAAACTGGTCCGGGTTATCCGGACGTCCGGGTTAAAGAGGTCCGGGTTAACGAGGTTCTACTGTATTTATAAAAAGACTTTTCACTTGTTGCAGTGCTTCATCATAGTCCTTTGTCCACTTCCAGTTAATCCCTTTGTTCAACAACTTCAACAATGGAACAGTACTTTCCGCGTATTTACTTGTAAACTTCTGATAGTAGTTAGCTAAACCAAGAAATGACTTTAGCTGCTTACAGTTCTTTGGAGTTGGAAATTCTTGTATGGCTTTTACCTTCTCTGGGTCCGTAGTTATGCCTTCCACTGAGATTCGGTGACCTAAAAACTTAATTTTCTCCTTATCAAACTCTGATTTCCTTAGATTCAGCGTCATGTTTGCTGACCTTAATTTTTCAAAAATATTCTTTAAATGTTGTAAGTGCTCCTCGAATGTTTGTGACACACATAGAATATCATCTACGAACACTAATGTATACTTCTCTACCTCATTACCTAAGGCACTGTCTAAACACCATTGCTGCTAAGCTGGTGCTCAGGCCAAAAGGTACCACTTTGAATTGGTAGCACTTGTTTTTATACAAAATGCCGTATACTTTCTATCACATTTTCGGATGGGAATTTGCCAAAAACCGGATGTTAAGTCCAGTTTGGTCAAGTACTTAACCCCATTACATTTTTGAAACAATTCTTCCACACTCCTAGCGCCCTCATAATCTGGTACTAATAAAGAATTTAGTTTCCTAGCATCTAGGCATAATCGGATACTCCCGTTCGGCTTGGTGACAACTACTAAAGGATTTATATAGGGACTACTTGCTCTCTCAATAACACCATTCGCTAACATCTGTTGGACCTCTTTCTCCACTTCATCTCTATAATGTAGAGGGATTGGATAAGTCCTTTGTACAAATGATGCGTTTTCAGTTAGTGTTAACTGATGTTCATAGAACCTAGCTCTTCCAGGCTCTGTTCTGAACACATCACTATACTCACCAACGAGTTGCTGAATTTTGTTCTGTTGCTCGTTGTTCAACTCAGTCCCAATGTTGATTTCTGGAGTATCATCAATACAGTGCTGGTCACTCCTAACGTCAACTACAGGTTTCTCTATATACCCTTTTACGACACTTACCGAGTTCCAATGCTTAAACTCTTTAATGTTTACATTTATTTTATTTGTATTTATTTCCATCATAATGGTATTTCTTTTAAAATTTATTTCTGCTTTCCATTCGAGTAACGTATCTACCCCAATAATACAATCATGAACGAGTTTTGGGACTATTAGAGCTACACTTTGGGTTTGATTACCCTTTAAATTGACAGGTAAATATATTTGTTCAGTTATCTTTTGCATTTTGGCTCCAGTGGCTCCCTGTACATTACAATGTTTTACGGGTAGTCTGGGACAATTTTGCAACTGACAATTATCTACAAACTTTGAGCTAACACAGGTAACTTCACTGCCAGTGTCTATAAGCGCTCTTACTAGTAGATTACTGATCTTACAAATTATTTCCGGACATTCAGGATAATGGTTTCTACCTACTTCTTGCTCTTCTTTTAACAAGAACTCCCTATCGCTCACTTGTTTTATATTATTAGTTACGTTCTTTTTACCTGTTTTCTTTGGTGATTTCACTGCAGGTAATGGTAGGTTTAGTTTTGTTTCTTTTCTACCTGCAGTGGTTTCCCGTTTCCCGTATTCATTTTACTAGTTGACGGTTGCTGCTCGGTAGAGGTTATAGTTGTTTTACACACTTTATACCCTTTATTTGGTTTGTTTTCTACACTCCTACTTCTACCCTTCTCCTCCAATTCCAGTCGATTTTGGGGTTTATTACCCGGATATGGGGTGAACTTTTTTTCTTTCGTGCGTTCATTGTCTTTCCTCTTATTTGAGTAGAAAGTTGGTTCTTGATGATCGCCTCTAGAGTAGTTACTCAGCTGATTACTTACACGCTGTAGGCCCCTCTCTAAATCTTGACACTCATCTACAACCATTATGAACTTTTCTAGAGTATCCACTCCTCTAGTAGTGGTTGCTACTCTAGTGCGTTCTGAGAAATGACGCGTTAGCTTATATACTAGGTCTCTCTCTTCTATTGGTGGTGTTAGATGCTTAACTTGCGCCATTACATTGAGCATATAATTGGTGGTTGTCATATTCATTGACGGGTGATATTTACCAAATTCTAGATGATCTACCCTTCTTTGTATCTGAACGTTCCAGTACTGAGCTAGAAATTTTTCTCTGAAGTCTGAGTAGGTTTGGACTCTGTCCGAGATGACTTTCCACCACGTACCTGCCCAATTCTTGAGAAATCGGCGTAACATGTCCTTCTTGTCCTCGTCGTCCATCAGTGGATTTACACGAGTTACATACGCCTCAAACAGCTTTAGGAATTCCACAGGATTCTCATGTGGGTTTCCTGAAAATGCAAGGTTTTCCGGTTCTTCCTTATAGCCGCCACACCTCACTACTTTGGTTTGTTGTGACTTCATTGCTTTAGTCAGGTCCTCCCGCATTACCTTCAATTGCTGTTCCACCTTTTGATGTACTTCGTCACTGTTAGCCTTACTCTCTACCTGTTTCTTAACTTCATTAATATTTACACCCAGTTGGGTACACTCTTCCCTAGTATTCTGGCTTTCTTCTTTATTTAGAAGCGATTGTGTTTTTAATTCAGCTGTTACTTCGCTGAATTGTTGATTAATGAGGGTTACTTTCTGTTCTAACCTTTCATGTAATTCATTTCTAAACTTATTTAGTTTTTCGTCTTGACGGCGAAAATTAGTGTTTACTTGTTTTCTAAATTCCTCTAACGTAGTTTTAACTTCTTCGGTATGTTTATCAAACCTAATATTACTCTCATCTATTTTATTAACTAAATTAGATATTTCTTCATCTATTTTGAATGTAGCTTCTTTACTACTTTGTTCTATTTGGCTAGATAAATTTTTGTTTATTTGTTTCATTTCACTAGACAAATATTTATTAGTTTGCTCAATTTTATTATTAACATCATTTATTAATTTCTGATTACTTTCTACTAAACTTTTATTATTTTCTTCAATTTTCTTTGATAATTCACTATTTGTATTTTCAATTTTATTATTAGTTTCTTTTATTTCACTAGACAATTGACCCTTTGTTTCATCCATTTTAGTGGTCAACTGTTTAAACATTTGCTCAATTGCTGCCATATCTACTGCTGATGATTTACCCATTTTTAAAATTTATTTTTAACAAATTAATTTAACAATTATTTAACAGTTATTTGTACCCTTGAATTCCACTTTCTTTTTTTATTAATTAATATTACAATTTAACTAATCACTTGGGTAAAAGCAACGCCAAATTATATAACTTTATTTATATAATTTTGTGAGTTTTATCGTGCCCATTAGTTGCGGCGCCAAATACATACAACGCCTTATTTCATCTAACACTATTATCTAATATTTGTGATGTTAGATAAAATGTTACTTACCCGTGATATTATTTTACCTGGGCGCCAGACCAAATCCCAGATACAAATGACACGGTTTCAGCTTAGCTCAGTGCATGGAGACACTCTTTCTCAGGATTCGTTCAGTGATTGTGATTTTCAAGGGGAATCGTTACAAATAACACTTTAATATTTGCTTGATTATTTTAATTAACGTTTTAATTAATTATTTTTAAAACTTGAAATTTCTAATGGTAAGACTTATTTCTACCCTAACACTTATAATTACTGAGTGAGTGTGAAAAGTAACGATTAAGACGTTCAAACGACCTATTGTTCTTATCTGATTTAATTAAGAGACTGCTATCTCCCAAACCAGTGCTAAAGAACAGGTCTGCAATAATTTGCACGTCCAATACTACACCTCACTTTCCATTCAACACTCCTATACTATGTTAGAGCTAATCTTATAATTAAAATACAAAGTGTGCAGTTCTTAGTGTCTTTTAAAAATTGTTTATTGTTTTATTATTTGTTTAGTGCTTATTTCATTGATCAATGAATCTATTTCTTACTGTTTGATGCGTTGACCGAAGATAGGAATCCGTAGAGGTCCTCCTTTTGATGGTTTTGCACAGAAGAATTGATGTTGATCAATGCTGTAGAAGATGCCTGGCAATTACAGATCCTGTAGCCTTGTGTCGCACAGGTCATTCACGGCTGATGATTAATTAATTAATAAATAAATTAATTAAAGTTGTTTTACGCAGCGAGAGTTGTTGAACGGTATTAGTTCATCCACACTGCGGACTACTTCTCGAATTTGATGCTTAAATTACACTTTTGCGTAATTGAAAATTTCTGTACGTAATTTATACACGTCTAGCGCATTGAAGATCCGATCAAAGAGTAATGCTACCCCTCGCTTTGAGTTGGCATCAGTTTTAAATATGGGATGCTGATTGGTTGTTCAAATAAATCATGTGTTTTTCCAGTTTCGACAATCTCGAACAGGTCGACCAAACACCCCGTGACAGGTTTCAAACTGCAGCGAATTTCTAGTTAAAATCGTACTTCCTGTGTTTGCAAATCGATTGATTACAGGTATTTGCAAACGTGTTTTCAAAGATCTGACCACAGAATATTGTTGCTTAGGTCTTTATCTGTGTGTGTGTAAAAACACCTAATTCCTATGTAGTATAATTCTCTCGTTATTCCTGTTTGCGTGCGTCATCTGTATAACTTCTTCAATTGTTAATTATATTAACTGAGATTGCGGCTACTTATAAAGCTTTTCTTGCTGAATACAATGCTGTTTTCAGAATTGCCGTATATTTATAACTCTTGAAGTTATCGCAGGTTGAACTGATAATTTGCTTTGAGTAAAATTACATGTTTGTACTGGTTTCTGATGTCGCGGTGACGTGGTTAGAGCGAGATGGCTGCGGTTATACACTCTCTCTCTTGCTTAATTCGCTACACTCGTACCGTCTATCACTTTCATATAACGCTCAGATAGGACGCTATTATGAATCGTTATAATATATATATACACATATACAATTAAGATTGTAACTAATTGTTTTATTTTGAATTAATATTTTTTTGAAAATTACTGAAATTAAAATGTAAGAAAGAGAGAGAGAGAGAGAGAGAGAGAGAGAGAGAGAGAGAGGAAAATTTTGGATGCAATGATGGGGTTGGAAGGAATGTATAAAGTTTTGTTCATTTTGACTGGAGAAAGATAAACTTAATTGTATTTTTGGAATTTAATAAAGTAAGCTTAATTTGTATATTTAACTATGAATTATTAGTTATTTCAAGCAACCATATTGTCTTCAACACGTCTAATTCGAAATCCTGGATACGGTAAGTAAAAAATTTTAAGTTGGCAACATGACAACATGGCGGCACTAGCCGTAAGTGTACAACATAAACAAAGCACATTAGTAAATTTATAAATAGAAAGTGATAGAAGTTTATTAGTTAACAAATGGCGCCCGAAGCAGCTGTACCGTTTGCATAAATAAAATTATGCAAATGTGGACCTACTGAAGGAGCAATTGGTTGCGGGGAACTAATATATAATTAGAAACATAGAAAATAAAAGATAAGGTTATGTTACAGTCTTATTGATGAATGTTTATAATAGATAAGTAAGAATTAAATAACAATGATGAATACTAATGATAATATTAACAATGAAGTCAGCTTCACTGATAGCCAGACAGAAAGTCAAATAAATAGCGATTCAGGTATTCAAACAGAGTCACTGTCAATAAGTGACCGTAATGTAGACGGATCTGTATTAATTAGTGAGGCGGGAGAAAATTCCACTCCCATAACAACTAAAACAAATATAAGAGAAAAAGAATTGTCATTAGATGACATATTTGATTTTATGAAAGCCAATTTCAGTAAGGTAAATAGTAATTTCAATAAACAAAGTAGTGATTTTAATGAAAAATTCGATAAAATAAATTGTCGTTTTGATGTCAATGATAATAAATTCGATAAAATAAATAGTAAATTTGATGAAATCAGAAACGAAATTAAGCAACAGAGTTTCAAGTTTAGTGAGCAAGTGAATGAAATTAATACACGTTGTGATAATATTAGAGAGCAGATATTAGAATCAGTAGATGGTAAGTTCAATGAAAAAATCTGTGAAATCACAGAAAATATTGAATTTAAAATAAATGATGTAAATGAAAAAATGACAGACAGAATTAAAACTCAAGTCAGAGAGCAGTGTGTAGAAATAGAAAAGAAATGTATAAATAAATTAATGAACATAATAATGACGTAGAAATTAAAATAATGGAGGTAAACAATGTGTTTAAGCAATCTGTGCAAGAGAGTGTGGGGGCTATGAGTAAACATAACCTTCAATATGAAATTAAAAATGATAACAAATTAAAAGTAATTGAGCAAGATATCATAGAAATTAAAGATGAATTACATGTGGCAGTGAGCCAGAATTTAAATAATGTTGCGGAGCGAATATTATATACTCGCGAAGCAAAAGATGACATAGAACTCGAACAATTTAATTATGACAACCGCAGTGTACACCCGATGCAATTTTTGAGTAGGGTAAGGGAATTTAACCGGTTTAATAGTAGTAGTTGGGAGATTAAATTGTTAAAGATTTTAAAGTGTTTTAAAGGTAGTTCGGAAAAATGGGCCGAGGTACATAATACGGAGTGGAGTAGTTATGAAAAGTTTGAAGTAGCGTTTAGGAACAAATATTGGTCAGAAGAAGATCAAGAAATTTTATGTAGTAAAATCATGGGAACTGGGAATTTCGGGAGAATAAACAACCACCTAACCATGTACATCATGAAAATATTTAATGAAGCAAAGTACCTAGAACCGCCGTTGCCATTCCGGTCATTCGTTAGACATATTAGTAACCACCTGCCCATAGAAGTACAGATAACTTTAATGACGAGAGAGATAGTAGATATAAACGAACTGGAAAATATGTTAGATGTATTACAAAACATTGGGGAACGCGAAGTAGGGAGGCGTCCAAATCCACCAGTGGTATTAAATAACGACAATTATCATCAGTATAGGGGAACACCAAACTCTTATAGAGGAATGAGGGGAAATAATAACCCTAATTTTAGAGGCGGAATTTGGAAATGTTTAAGTTGTGAATACGAGAATTATGCTATCCGAACAGTATGTTACAGATGTAACAAAGCACGAGATTGCCAACGGAGCAACGTGGCACCGAATCAACATCATCAACAACAACGAGGAGGAGGTAACGACAGAGGAGGTGGACATGCGACGAGAGGGAGAGGAGGATATAACCAAGCCGTGGCGGGTACGTCAACGGAAAACTGAGGCCGACAATGGAAGCAAGGACCGCACCATTGTCCACGGAGAACAAGAGGGTCCAGATAACCGACGAATATCATAATAATGTGATACAAATGGACATGACGAAGGAGTTATTGGAGGAAGATGACATGAAAGTTATAGAAAACAAAACCGGATTGACGGAGGTAATTGTCACCATAGAAGGTCAGAATTTTAAAACATTAATTGACACAGGGAGTGAAATATCAGTAGTTTCTGAAAATGTACTAGGAGAATTAAAAGAAATAAATAAAAATATACCATCATTACCAGTTGCGGGCGTAACAGTAGTGGGGGTAACCGGAGTACGAAGTAAACGAGTTACTAAACAAGTACAGTTAAATATATTCCTTAATGAAACTGAATTTGAAAATACCTTTCTAGTAGTTAAGGGACTGAGTTTAGATGTAATATTGGGAAATGATTTTTTGGAGAGAAATGGGGCAGTAATAGATTTTAATAAACGGTTAGTAGAATTTAAAAATGGGAGTGAACCAGTCAGGGTTAATTTTAAGAGGGCGTTAGATGAAGTTAGAGTTACAGGGGTAAAAATGATACAAAAGCAAGTAGGCAATGTGGATATAGAAACTAAAGTGAATATATGTCGAGAGAGTGAGATGGTAGAAAACGAGGAGAGAGAGAGGTATGTAATTGATGAGAGAGTATGGGAAAATAGGGCTGATACATTTTTTAATGAGGGTGGAGTTGTAGGGAATTCCCAAAGACAGGAGTTGTGGGCAGTTGTGGAGCGTTATAGAAATGTGTTTGCGGAGTTGCCTGGAAAAGCCAGGGACTATGTGTGTGAGCTGAAGGTTCGAGAACACTCACCCTACATGCAGAGAAGTTATCCAGTACCATTTTCAAAGAGGATAGCAGTACAAGAGGAGTTGGATCAACTGATGGAGGGAGACATAATTGAAAGATCAATATCGCCTTACTCAAACCCATTAGTGGTAGTGATAAAGAAGGACGGAAAGGTAAGGTTATGCTTAGATGCTAGAAAAATAAATCAGATTATAATACCTGACCGAGAGTCACCGGAACCTATTAATGAGATTTTCCAGAAATTCAGCGGGGTCAAGTACATGACATCTTTGGATCTAACTGCAGGATATTGGCAGGTGCCATTAGCAGCAGAGTCGGAGGTATACTGCATTTCTCTTCAATGGTAAGAATTATCAGTTTAAACGTTTGCCACTCGGGCTTAACACTAGTGTAGCGAGTTTTATTAAGTGTTTAGACATGATATTACAACCAAAGGACTTAGATTTTCTGACTGTATATGTTGATGATATATTAATAGCATCCAGAACATTCGCGGAACATTTAGAACATATTGAGTATGTATTAGAGAAATTGCAAAACGGGGGTTTAACCGTTAATTGGGAGAAGTCAAAATTTTTACAAACCGAAATACATTTTTTGGGTTTTATTATAACTCCCGAAGGAATTTTAGCTAACCCTGATAAAGTGGAAGCTATAATGCGCTTTCCAGAACCTAAGAATATTAAACAGTTACAAAGTTTTTTGGGTCTGTGCAATTTCTATAGAAAATTCCAGAAAAATTACGCACAGACGACGTCAAGGTTAAGTGCTGTACTACAAAAAAATAAACAATGGAAATGGGGAGAGAAGGAAAGGGATGCATTCGAGGAGATAAAGAGCAAATTTTCAAATATGATAATGATGAATCACCCTGATTTCTTAAAAACTTTTTACTTACAGACTAATGCCAGTAACATCGCCCTGGGAGCGGAGTTGTATCAGGAGGATAGCGACAAAGAACACCACACGATAGCTTTCGCCAGCAGATCTCTTTTGGCAGCTGAAAGAAACTATACAACTACGGAGAAGGAGTTGCTGAGTATCGTGTTTGCGGTAGGAAAGTTTCGCACCTACATCTTGGGGAATAGGACAGTTATCAGGATGGACCACAAAGCGCTGTCATTTCTGAACTCCTGCAGATTAACCCATAGTCGTCTGACCAGGTGGGTACTAACCTTACAAGAATACAATTTTTCATGGGAATATATTAAGGGGACAGACAATAAAGTACCAGACACTCTTTCCAGGGTAGATAACATAGAAAATAAGACAGGGAGGGATCTTAAGGAGATAGAAATTTTTCGATTAACTAGGGAAGACAGAATTTTTGGTGAGGAATTAAGGGATATTAAGAGCATGCAAAGATCTGAAAACAAATCGGGTAAAATAATTGCTAGTTTAGAAGCGGATGTAGAAGGGTCGGAATATAATGCACGTTTCCAAATATATCAGGGAATTCTATTCAAAAAAGTAGAAGGGGTGAACGTGATTGGAGATTAGTTGTACCAGAAGGGTTGATAGATAAAATTATTTGGGATTGCCATATAAGGTATGGGCATTTTGGGGCGAAAAAGTGTACGAATGTTTTAAAAGAATCGTGTGTTTTTAAGAATATGGAGAGGCGAGTACGGATGTTATTACGGGTATGTGATTTGTGTCAGAGGTCTAAGGTAGTGAATTATAGGGTGGAAGGAGAATTGAATTATATTAAGGTAGAGAGACTGTTTGATTTAGTTGCTGTAGATTTGTATGGCCATTACCCAAAGGTAGGGGTGGAGTAATGTATGTTTTTGTTGTGTTAGACACGTTTTCTAAGTTTGTTAGGTTATATAGTATTAAGAGAGTGACGTGCTGAGCGAAAAAATAACGAGAGATTATATGGTAAATATAGGTAAGCCGAAGGTAATTTTATCCAATCATGGACCCCAATTTATAAGTGGTAGGTGGAGACAAACTCTTGGATGGGAAGGCATCATACCCAAACATACGGCAGTATACCATCCACAGTCAAACCAGGCAGAATGGGTGATGAGAGAGATTGGTAGGATATTTAGGGTGTATTGTCACGCCAAGCATACAGAATGGCCATTCTACATTAAGAAAGTAGAAGAATGGTTAAATAGTACCACCCACGAATCCACCGGGTTTACGCCATATGAATTAATAAAAGGAACAAGGCCACCTAGGATATTGGAACAACTTTTTGACTATCCACCAGAAAATCAATCTATAGACGTGAATATGAAGATCTGACTAGCAAAGGAAAATTTACTCACAAAAGGAGAAAAGAGAAAGCAGAGACATAATGCTAAAGGTAAGTGGACTAAATATGAGGTAGGGCAATTAGTGATGGTAAGGAGACACGATTTGCCTAGCGCACAGGATAAAGAGATAAAGAAGTTTTTCCTATTATATGAGGGACCATATGAAATTGTAGAAGTAAAGATGAGTAATGCGTACGTGTTACGAAACCAAGCAGCGCAGGAGATGGTAGGTACACAAAATGCGACGAACTTGAAGTTGTATTGGTCACAATAAGCAATTGAATTTTAATATATTATTTTATGTTTCAGAAGGGACTCTTCCCCATTTTCGGGCGGTCACGGCTTCACCATCCCTGACCGTGGATTTTGGCTGTTTGGAGGCAGACCATGGTTGGCGAAACTTCTAAAAAGGGGGTGAAAGCAACGATGGTCCTACTCCACAAATTGGTGCAAGTAGAAATTTAATCTTATTGTTGAACGGGGAGGGGGACCCATAAAGTTCGTGGATGGTACAAAAAAAAACTTATAATTGGCAATTATCCACGAACAAATAATAGTTTTATTTCATATAATAAAACGATCCAAAATTCATTTGAATAACAAGTGCAACTCATTAGGAGCGACTTCGTTTCCTAGTAGAATAGTCAGTAATAAGTAACTGTTCTACTTGGGAACGAAATACCCAACAAATAATTTTAAATGGCGGGCGAATTAATTTAGGAGAAAAAGAAGTAGTTATAATTTAGATATAGAATGTAGAAATTTAAGGTGACCAAATTGTTGGCAGTTTAGCAATATAGTATAGTTGTTGCACTTGTTAAAAACTATTAAAATAAGATAGATTATGTGTACCTAGTTTAGCTCCATGGGAGATAGTAACATAAGTGTCAGAGATAGAAAAGAGCAGACTAGTATCTGGTAATAGTGAAAAAGAAACTGATGTGATTGTGAATAGCTCGAATGTAAAGTGTAATATCTAATGGAAGCAAGTTAATGCCAAGGACATAGTAAAGCTATGATGAAAATATAGAACTGTTTAATGAACAGTGAGAATTATATGATGTTTGTAAATTAAAAGAAATTTTAAATATAACCAAACATAAGAATTCACCGTCCGTGAATTGCAGTAACGGGTGTCAGTATGAACCTTATATGTCTTTTGGTAGTTTCCCCACATTTCGGGCGGTCACGGTTTCACCGGACCCTGACCGTGGAATTATGTAAGTAGTTACAAAATTGGTGAACTTTGAAATTGAACCGGGGGGGTAAAACAGGGGAAACTACATAACTATGGAACAGCGGCTATCGTCGAAGGTGTCGATAGTTCCGTATTAAGGGTGTATGAATCATTTTAGTAGGATTACTGGTGTCCTCGGACATCAGTAATACCGAATTTTATATAACGCTGAACCAAGAACGGTATAGGCAGCGTCTATACCTTATATATGTAACTTCAGTTCTTGGGAATGCAAATGGACGCCACAGTCCAACACCAGGAAACAATAGTGTGTGTGGAGAAGGAGCTGGCAGTTATAAGCCAGGGGTATAAGGGGGGATTTTAAGTAATTGATGTTGTAGAAGGGTAGCTGTAAATTCAGTGAGATGGTGACGATCTCTGTAAACAGCGGGCAGTCAACTTATAACACGACTCTATAGAAAGAGTTGGGGGTTGACAATCCAAAGAGCTGTTCAGTAACTGTTGCTATGACTATGACTCAATGAGTAGCGATGTATGTCCCTATGAGGGCAAAAAGATTTTAAGTACTAGATTTAATGGTAAGGATTCTCAATCCACCAATATTTTATGATAAATATGTAATTTTGTGTATTTGTATTAATTGTATACAGTATGTTAGGGGTAAGAATTATAAACATGTTGTAACGGGGCTAAAATGAGGGGCTTCTTATTTTTATTAGTTTTGGGTACACTCACTTTCATCTGTGTGGCCAGGCACGTGTTTGCATAGAAGTTTTGTTCAAACAAAGAAACGGTACGCTGTAGCTGGGTGATGGAATGTGTCAAGGTGCAACCGCGCATTAAAATTCCCAGAATTGTCGAGTTGAGCAACACGCGCTAAAACCAGCATGCGCGCAGACGACGCCAAGAAGCGAAAAACCAACATGGCTTGAAGATGAATTTTTCCAACATGCACTTTCAACATGCCGGAAACGAAATTAAGTCACGCCTACTCCAGTGACGTAAACCAGTGGCCGTGCAATTTCGTCAACGTCCCACACCCGGGCATTGTATGTAATACCATGAACAGTGATTATGACTTCACACCAGCAGGCAGTGAGTTCCCGTATTGTAAAACTGTGGAGAGGGAACCGAGAGAAAACTTCTTCCGAGTGCTTCTTATCAACAGACCGCATGCGGTCCATCTAAATTTTGCTACAAGTTTTCTTTTCAAGGTCGGCCGACCTAACCGGTAAAAAAACCGGAGTATTTGTCAAAAGTGCACTAGTTAAATCACAACCGTTATAAGTGATTCGAAATTAAGAAGATGAACTCATAGTTTTTTTTTGTTCGGACATGTGAACGAGGACTTGGTGCGGGCCACGCTACTAGATCGCAGGAGACGCCATTACCCAAGTAAATGTATTTTTACATAACAGTTTAATGGGGCCAAAAAATTAATAAATGAAATAACATGGGGTTTTAAAACTTGAATGAATGTTGTGCGTGGGCATTGCTGGGCTGCCTTAATAAACTAAAATAATAATGTAGAATAAGTTAGTTGAAACATTTATTTTTTGTTGTTGTGTAGGTGTATGTTTAAAATGAGAAAAAGTAACGCTATCAAATCACTATTTTAAAAAATTAAAATCAAGGTAACTTCACAAGAATGTTTTTTTTATTACAACTTGAGATAAAGAGTTTAATGAGAATTATAATTGGAGGAGAACATAAGATCGAAATTAATGTTAATAAAATGAATTAATGGCGTAACGATGTGTTAGGCTAATTATTACGCCACATTACCATCACCCATCCAGTATGAAAGATTTCGCTTAACGAACCTGGAAAAAAGTTTAATATAAAGGTTTCGATTTTGAACCATAAAAAATCGTGGCGACCGATTAAAGTTGGGGGATCTTCTGTGAGAGGTAAGGCAGATTAGCGTGAGCATAAGGTTAGTAAAGAGTGTAGAACGTAACAATCGGCGACCCTGCCAGGATGACTCAGATGAATTAATAATTCATATGAGTTTAGGCCTAATCTGAAGTACGAAATAGGTGGTGATAGTAGGCGAATTTTGTAATAGAATGATTTTAAAATTACGAGATGTGGGAATAGAGGTTAAGACGTAAAATACGATTAAAGAGTTAAGTTATGTGATTTTGTTTAAATAATAAATAAGTTATATAATAACTAATAACAAAGTTATAAATAATAGAGACTAAGTAAATTTATAAAAAATGGAAAATACAGAGAATGAAGTCAGTTTGTCTGACTCAACTGTTACAAGTGAATCAGAAATTCAGTCAGAAACCCATATAGTAAATCAAGAAAGCTGGACAGAATCAGCTGTTATGGACGAGGCAAGAGTTCATTCAACTCCCGTCTCGGCTAAAGACGATAATAAAACTGAAAACTGGTTGCGTGAGATAATGGGGGAAATTAAACTGATGTCTAACCAAAATATTAGTTGTTTAAAAAATGATTGTTTAAAAAATGAAATTAAACAAATGTCTGATGATAACAGTAAAAAATTTGATGAATTAAATGATCGTTTTGACAAAAAATTTGATAAATTGAGTAGCAAAATACATGAACAAAAAGTAAAATGCGAGAACAATTTCAGAGAGTTAAAAAACCATATTAGTGAAATCAATAAGCGTTTTGAAAACAATAATGAAGAATTTGCCAGTAAACTTAATGAGTTGAATACTAAAGTAGATAGTTCAATAACAAACTTAGACAGTAAAATTAATGAGATAGATAGTCGTATGTTAGAAAGAATTGCTAAACAAATGAATGAGAATAATGAGAAATTAATAAGTTCAGTAAATGAATATAATAATGAAATAGAATGTAAAATAAATAAATGTAATATTGAAACTGAGTGTAAGCTTAATAGTGTAGTAGTGACAATTGAAAAAATGAATCAGAATATTGATGAACACAAAAATAATACAGATCTTAAGATCAATGAAATTGAAAATACCTGTAAAACAGAAATACAGGCGTTGAATGAATCAATTAATGTAATAACAAAAAATAGCATGCAGTCTGAATGTAGTAATGATAAAAAATTATATTCAATTGAACAGAGCATTAGTAATGTGAAAGATGAGTTAAGTTTAGTAATAAACCAAAAATTAAGCAATGTTACTGAGCGTATATTAATTACAAGAGATGTCAATAATGAAATTGAACTCGAAACTTTTTGTAGTGAGAACCGTAGAGTGCATCCAATGCAATTTTTAAATCGAGTACGGGAATTTAACAGATTTAATGGTAGTAGCTGGGAGGTTAAACTTATACAAATTTTGAAATGCTTTAAGGGTAATTCTGAGATATGGGCGGAGACACATAGAAATGAATGGGAGAGATATGAAAATTTTGAAACAGCCTTTCGTAATAAATACTGGTCGGAGGAGGAGCAGGAGATCTTCTGAAGTCAAATAATGGGAACAGGGAATTTTGGGAGGAACAACCGGAATATTACTGTATATACGATGAGACTGTTTAATGAAGCAAAATACTTAGAACCACCGTTGCCATTCCAGTCGTTTGTACGCCACATCAGCAAACATTTACCGAGAGAGGTACAGATCACGTTGATGACGAGAGAGGTAAGTGACGTAAATGAGTTAGAAAGAGTGTTAGATGTGTTTCAGAATATTAGGGACCAGGAAGACAGCAGACATCCACAACAACCTAATGTGCATGAGGGAGGAAATTATGCGCCAAGAGGAGGACAGAACGGGGGAACTACACAAAATGGTCGAGAACCAAACAGACAATATCCGAGGTGGAAATGTGATGGGTGTCCCGGAGAAAATTATCCTAACCGTGATTTTTGTTATAGATGTAGGAGGGCGAAACCCGGTCATCAGCTGAGGAGGCAGCAGCGATTCAACAACACACAGCAGAGAAGCAGTGAAGTACGAGCCGAGAATACAAGGAACGAAGGAGGAAATCAGCACATGGGAAGAGTGTACACGCCCAGAAATACAGCTGAGAGGACGGGAAACTAATAAGGACAATGGATGAGGAGGCCTGGCCATTGTCGATAGATAACTCCGGGGTCCATGGGAATAAATACAGGAACCACACAATTCATACGGACATGGCTACTGAATTGATGGAAGAAGAAGAGGCGGGAACGATGAGACCAGAAGCTTGGTTGACGGAGGTAAAACTGGAAATCGAAGGTAAGCCAGTCTTGACACTTATAGACACAGGTAGTGAAGTATCCGTAATAGCGGAACATGTACTAAATAAATTAAAAGAGACTAACAAAAATATTCCATCTTTGCCAGTTGCGGGGACAACCATTGTAGGCATTACGGGTGTTAGAAGTACACGAGTTACAACACAAGTCCAGTTGAATATAGTAATAAATGGGGAAAGTTATGAAAACACATTCTTAGTTGTAAGGGGCTTAAATTTAGAAGTGATATTGGGTAATGATTTTCTGATCAGGAATAATGCGATAATCAATTTTAAAAAGAGAATTTTAGAATTGAACAATGAAGGTAAACAAATAACAGTTAATTTTGAACAGGTTTTAGATACAGTAAAGATTTTGGGTATAAGGGTTATACCAAATAGGGTCATAGATAGGGATATGGAATTTAGTATGAATATGTGTAGAGAGAGAGTGAGTGATGAGAGTGAGGAGAGAATATGGGCGGATAGAGTGGTTAAATTTTGTGGTGAAGGTGGCGCAATGGGGAGTTCTCAACGTAGGCGTTGTGGCGGGTAGTCGAGGATTATAGGGGAGTGTTTGCCGGGGAACCAGGAAGGGCAAAAGGTTATGAGTGTGAACTAAAGGTGAGGGAGCATGCGCCATATGTACAACGTAGTTATCCGGTACCATATTCAAAAAGGGGGGCAGTAGAGATAGAATTGGATAGAATATTAGAGGGTGGTATTATAGAGAGGTCGGTATCAACCTATGCCAACCCTTTAGTAGTAGTCATAAAGAAAGACGGGAGAGTTAGGTTATGCCTTGACGCGAGAAAAATAAACCAAATTATTATTCCTGATAGAGAGTCCCCTGAGGTGATTGAAGAAATTTTTCATAAGTTTAGTGGGGTGAAATATATGACGTTGTTAGACTTGACGGCAGGTTACTGGCAGGTACCGCTAGCTCAAAACAGTCGCAAGTATACTGCATTTTTATTTAACGGAAAAAATTATCAGTTTACTCGCTTGCCGTTTGGATTGAACACCAGTGTAGCCAGTTTTATTAAGTGTCTTGATGAAATTTTGCAGCCTCATAATTTAGATTTTTTGACTATATATGTGGATGACATTCTGATAGCTTCCAGAACATTTGAGAAGCATGTAGAACATTTAGAGTATGTGTTGGAGAAATTATACCAGGGAGGTTTAACTGTGAACTGGGATAAATAAAAATTTTTACAGACTGAAATACATTTTCTAGGATTCATCATAACACCTAAAGGAATACGGGCTAATCCGGACAAAGTAGAATCCATCCTGACGTTCCCGGAGCCTAAGAACATAAAGCAATTACAGAGTTTTCTTGGTCTATGTAATTTTTACAGGAAGTTCCAGCAAAACTACGCTCAGACGATGGCAAGACTTAGCGCCGTGCTGCAGAAGAACAACAATGGAAATGGGGGGAAAATGAAAGAGAAGCGTTTTGCGAAATTAAGAATAAGTTCGCCGATATGATTTTAATGAACCACCCAGATTTCAATAATAATTTTTATATACAGACAGACGCTAGTAATGTAGCACTAGGAGCCGAACTGTATCAAGAGGACGAGGCGAGAGAACACCATACAATTGCTTTCGCCAGCCGGACGTTGTTAGCATCAGAACGCAACTATGCAACCACAGAGAAGGAGCTCCTCAGTATAGTGTTTGCCGTAAAAAAGTTCCGGACATATCTGTTGGGCAGTAACACCATCATCAGGGCGGACCATAAAGCGCTGTCATTCCTGAACACGTGCAAGCTCACACACAGCCGGATAACCAGGTGGGTGTTAGCTCTCCAAGAGTACAATTTTTCTTGGGAATACATTAAGGGGGTAGAGAACAGGGTGCCAGACACACTATCACGAGTAGACACAGATAGAAATAGAACTGGTAGAGATATTAAGGAAATAGAAATTTATAGACTATCCAGAGAAGATAAACTTTTTGGGGAAGAGTTGAAAGATATAAATATAATGCAGAGAGCTGATACTAAATTAAATAAGATAATAACTAGTGTAGAATCAGAATTAGATGAGTTTGGGTATAAACAATATTTTCAGGTGTTTAATGGGAGTTTGTTTAAAAAAGTAGAGGGGGAGAGAAAGGGATTGGAGGTTAGTAATACCAGAGGAACTGGTAGAAAAAATAGTGTGGGACTGTCACTATAGATATTGTAACGTAGCGGTTTTCGTAGAGGTGTTTTAGCGAAACGTCCGTCTCATTCAAGACTCAATGTTGTAAGCGCCAAATCTGTAACGTGCGTTTTTTTTTTATTTTTATTAATGTTTCCGCCTCTCCGCAGTCGCCACTTATGAATTATAAAGACCGAAGTTTAAATAAAGCGGTTGGGAATGTTACTCAAACAAAGCAGAAATCGAGTGTGTGTGATTTGGGTCAAGTAGGGAAGTTGTTTAGCCTGATTTTGGAGAGAGAGCTAGTACCGTTTGTTTACCCTCAGTTTGGACGATTTCTAAATTTTCAAATATTCGCCGTGCACTGAATCAGCTGACTTTAACACTAGTCTCCAAATATAGATTAACTAGACGACACTGTGGCAGTATACGACCTGGTGGATCTCTTCTTAGTTGTTCTGAAACTTAATACAACTACCCACTACAAGAAAGGACACACATTTTTATTTTTAAATCTCAATTTTTCAATAATATTTATTAAAAATATTATTGGTTTTTTCTCTTCCGCCAAAATACAAATATCACAATCGATCTTTTCCTTAATTACAGCCCTTTTACGTTGAGTGCCATTCTGTAACGTAGCGGTTTTCGTAGAGGTGTTTTAGCGAAACGTCCATCTCATTCAAGACTCAATGTTGTAAGCGCCAAATCTGTAACGTGCGTTTTTTTTATTTTTTTTTTATTTTTATTAATGTTTCCGCCTCTCCGCAGTCGCCACTTATGAATTATAAAGACCGAAGTTTAAATAAAGCGGTTGGGAATGTTACTCAAACAAAGCAGAAATCGAGTGTGTGTGATTTGGGTAAAGTAGGGAAGTTGTTTAGCCTGATTTTGGAGAGAGAGATAGTACCGTTTGTTTACCCTCGGTTTGGACGATTTCTAAATTTTCAAATATTCGCCGTGCACCGAATCAGCTGACTTTAACACTAGTCTCCAAATATAGATTAACTAGACGACACTGTGGCAGTATACGACCTGGTGGATCGTTTTCTTCTTAGTTGTTCTGAAACTTAATACAACTACCAACTACAAGAAAGGACACACATTTTTATTTTTAAATCTCAATTTTTCAATAATATTTATTAAAAATATTATTGGTTTTTTCTCTTCCGCCAAAATACAAATATCACAATCGATCTTTTCCTTAATTAAGACATGATATCGACTTCATTGAGTAAACATGGAATTGTCAAAAAAAAAAATATATGGTTTTTGACCAAATTTTATACTATATTTAAAACATCAATCAATATATAATTCTTTTATTTATTTCCCCAGGGTTAAGGGTAAGTTCTTTTTGTTATGAGATGGTCAGAAATGGATAATTATACTATGCTTTACAAATACCGAAAAAATATTCAAAATTTGTTTATTTTCGCTTAGTAGGTAGTTCCGGAAATGTCCGTAAGAGAGCAGAGTGCGTTTGTTTTCATTAGAACATGTGGTTAATTTTTTAATAGTTTCTTGCCTATACTACCATTCGGAATGTTTTCTTCGTTAAATATTAAACGAAATGTTTATATTACCTCTCTTCTTGAAGTTCTTACTTGGATGAAGCCGTTTCTCCGGTGGTGTCCGTATTTGGTAGTAATTTCATAACCGTCTGGAAAATATTCTCTCGTCAAACTTGAAACATAGCGAAGCTAGGCATGATCGTCCAAAATTGGTTTTCTTTCACTTTTATTATGGAGTATAGCAATTTAACTTTGATAAATAAGGTATTAGTATATAATGTTCATACTGTTGTTTAATTTTGTACCAATTTTGCACTTCTCAAAGATTTCTAAAAGGATATTTTAATAAAATTGTTGTATCATCATTTTGTCAACTGGACAGGTTTAATTTTTAAATTCGATTAACAATACTTGTTATTTACGTTACTCTTAGTAACCCATAATTTTTATATATCTTTTTATTGGTTCTGCTATTTACTTTTTAGTATATAGGCAGTTTGTAATTATTATAAATTTATTTTTTATTTACAGAAAAATAATTCTTTTTAATTTTGGTTTCTTTCCCAACTTGATTTACATAATACTGTTCTGTTTATTTTCTTATAACTTTGTATATAAGTCTTTATTAACTTTATTAACTTTAAATGAATTTAAATATTATTTATTAGTCTCTTATAGTATTCCTACACTGCACTACTTCCTTCTGCCATTTCCCTCATATAGTATTATTTTAATTTTTTATTATCCTCTGATATTTAAATCTTTTATGTTTTTTAAAATGAACCCTGGGTTATCTTAAACTATAACACAAATATTTTAAAAAATATAAAATTAACTTAGGTATTAAACTTGGTTGTTTACACAATATAAATACTACAATAAATTAACAAAATACATAATTAGTTAGTAGCATTATAGTCTAATATCATCGTTTATAATTCTCACACCTACAGCACAATTCTGTAAGAAGTTCCCTTCACTTTCACTTATTACCTCAATGGGTACACTATAACTCACTTGTCACTGTATATCACTCTAATTGTTTATAATGTTTAGTGATACAATTTAATTTTGAGCTTGTTACAGTTTACCCATTTCTGACCTTTATGGTATTACAATAGTTAATTTATTGGGACCGGGTTATGTACCGTTACAATATGGACATTTTGGGGCAAAGAAGTGTGTGAGTGTATTAAGGGAATCTTGTCTATTTAGAAATATGGAAAAACGTGTTAGAAAAATACTTAAGAGTTTGCGAACTATGTCAGAAATCCAAAGTTGTGAATTATAGGGTAGAAGGGGAATTAAATTACATTAAGGTGGAGAAACCATTTGATTTAGTAGCAGTGGATTTGTACGGCCCATTGCCAAAGGGTAGGGGTGGTGTTATGTATATTTTCGTTGTGCTTGATACTTTTTCCAAATATGTCAGTTGTATAGCATGAAGAGAGCGACGAGTAAGGTGCTGAGTGAGAAGATAACATGAGACTACTACATGATCAATGTTGGGAAGCCAAAGGTAATCCTGTCAGACCACGGACCACAGTTCATCAGTGGAAAATGGCGCCAGACTCTCGGATGGGAAGGTATCATCCCAAAACACACTGCAGTATATCATCCGCAGTCCAACCAGGCGGAGAGGGTCATGAGGGAATTAGGCAGAATTTTCCGAGCATACTGCCACGCCAAACACAGCGAGTGGGCCTTGTACGTCCAGAGAATTGAGAACTGGTTGAACAGCGTAACACACGAGTCGACGGGGTTCACGCCTTACGAGTTGGTAAAAAGAAAGCGTCCACCACGGATTTTAGAGCAGTTATTCGATTTTCCACCTGAAACGAATACAATGAACCAGGACATAAAATTGAGGTTGGCAAACGAAGGTCTATTAACGAAAGGAGAAAGGCGGAAACGGAGGCATGATACGAAATGTAAGTGTGTTAAGTATGAAATTGGACAATTAGTATTGGTAAAACGCCATGATTTGTCAAATGCTCAAGACAAGGAAATAAAAAAGTTCTTTTTACTATACGAAGGCCCCTACGAAATAATAGAAATTAAAATGAATAATTCATATGTTTTACAGAACCGGGAAACATGAGAAATAGTGAGTACGCAGAATGCGACGAACTTGAAGTTATATTGGTCATAATGATAATTTGAATTTTAATAGTTGTTGATTTGTTTTCAGAAGGGACTCTCCCCCATTTTCGGGCGGTCACGACCTTACCAGTCCTGGCCGTGGTTTTTGGCACTTGGAGGCGGGCCATGGTTGGAGGATCTTCCTTCGGGTGGTGATGAAACAACGATGGTCCGGCTCCACCAAAATTGGTCAAAATTTGAAATTTACAGCACATATTGAACAGGGAGGGGGACCCCTAAAGGTACGTGACGTAAATTTTTTTTTACACTCAAGGTCCAGCGGTCAGGTGTACCTGTCACGTACCTGCACTGCCTTCGAGTGTTTGTAAATAATGGAGGCTATGTATATATATATATGAAAGGCAGTGCATGCAAATTAAAATTTTAGTGTCAGTGGCGAAACCAAATTTAGCCACTGACCGCAGTTCCAGTGTAATCTGAAAAGATTGAGTTTTGTGGCTCCTGGGCTTGGAGTGGGGCAGACGGCGGGTTGGAATACGTGAATTCACGTAGTAGGTCTGCCCGGTTCCAAGTCTAGGCGCGGCAAAACCCCATTTTCGGCGATCACAGACTCACTATTAATGATAAGAAGAATTAGCCTCCTAAGTGTAAAAAATTTTACTGTTGTATAGTTCGGATTGTTTATGCATTTAAATTTATATCAGTAGCTGTATTTTATTTGGTGTAAAGAAATGACCAAGTATAATTGTAAAGTTTGTAGTACCAGTGAGAGTTAGGACATGAAGAAGTTTATAGAATAAAATAGAAACGTGTTGTCATGCAAGATATGTGGGTAATTCTGGGGGGGTTGAGTGGTGTTAATAGAAGTGCTATACTTAGGGAGTGTAGAAACTGCAAAGGTAGACGGGTTAGTTTAGTTATTAAGTGGCTAGTACGGTGGTGGCATGTGCCACCGTAGGTAGCGATAAGTCTTGGGGGTAACAGAGAGTGTTACCTCCATCGGAGGCCAAAATGGCGTAAAATACACGGCACACCCTTTTATACAATTTTATATTGTATCCTGATAGATTGCCGTGCCGTGTATAATAATGATGTAGAGAACATGCCTGAAATTAGAGTTGATTTCCCCAACTTTTCGGGCGATTACTGCCTTACCAGCACTAATCGTGGTTTTGGCTAGCGGTCAGCTATGGCCATAAATTAAGAACTTTGACCATAGCTGGCTTGAAATTGGTGTATATTTGAAATTGATGGGGGGTGAATTTAGGGGAAATCCCCGGAACTATGGAACAGTGGCTGCCACTCTGTTCGAGTAGGAACAGCAAGGCCAGGTGGTAGACCCGTTTTAAGGGCATGTAAATATATAACATAAATATATAACAGGCATGTAAGGACCTGTAAATAAGGGCATATGATGATATCTAAATAATATTAAAATGTAACGCTGAAGCAAGGACACGGAGATGATAAATTCCTCCACCAATGCCGTCCTTGTGGAGGCAAATGGGCGCAACAGTCCATCAGAAAAAAAATAATAGTGTGTGTGGCAGGGTGGTTGCTCAGGGGAGCAACGAATTAAAATTTTGTAACTTAAAGATGATGACTCGCTCTTCCACTAATTAAATAATTGTATCATGATTTGAGAGATAGATGCATTAGATGTTTATTATACTGTGTTTATTCGGTCTTATAAATGTATTAGTTTATTGTGTTAGAGGTAAGTGTTGATAAAATGTGTAATTTGTATAATTTTGAAATGTGTTTATAGTAAGGTCATACACCTTGCCTAGAAAATCAGCTGATCCGCTGTAGAATGTCACTTAGAAATTTTGCACGTTTCCAATGTACTTAATGTTTGATAAAATGATTTTAATGTGTTAACAAGATTTTGATTTAAATGATGGAGGTAATTTTAGATCGTTAAGATTTTTAAATGGTTTGTAAAAGATAGTAGATGGGAGATTTTGGGAGATTAATATTTTGTTGGGACATGTAGATCCGTCCAGGTTAAGTTTAAAGGGGTACTAGAGATGAAATAATATTGTTGTGAATTAATGTAATGTAGAATTTGAGATGTAATAGTGACACAGTAGCTATGGGGAAAATATGTAGAGTACTGATTGATATATTGAGTTAATAAATAAGTGGAGATATTTTTTGTAGTTGAAAGTGATGTATTGGGAGAGTAATTAGAGTTGACGGGAATTTTGTAAAGGGGGTGGTGTGTAAGGAGTCCGCAACGACAGGCGTTGTGGCGGGTAGCAGTGGGTTTTCAGTGAGTGATTGCCGGGTAAATAGGAAGGGCAAGAGGTGGAGACGGTGGTGAGTTGAGGGAACACACATCCTGAGTACAAAGGGGTAGAGAGTATTTTTTTATATAAGGGTAGAATGATGCTAATCGAGTTGAGTAGTAAGTTGGGTTTAGAGAATGTTTGATAGATGTTTTTGATCAAGATGGGTGTCATATTAGTTAAAGCTGCTAATGAGTATTATAGTCAGAAGTGGGTTAAGAGTAAGTATATATATATATATATATATATATATATATATATATATATATATTATAACATTGCCAAACCCTGATCATATTTGATATCAATAAGTATGTAAAAAATGCTAAGAAATAATATATTTTGATAAATAAATGATAACGAGAATGAAAGTAGTAATTATAATTAAGAGTGAAGGAGGAAGAATAGTAAACCAAAGGTGATTATTAAATAAGAAATACAAACTAGACTGACAGACAAATGACCTTGACCCAACCCCAGAGATTGGCCAGATATCAACCAAAATAAAGCGAGACAAGATGGAAGTGAAGGAGAAGAAAAATGAATTTAGATAATGGAAAAAACCAACTACAAAGAAAATAAAATGAACCAAGGTGATAAAACGCAGACAAATAATGTAGAAGAGGGGGAAAGGGGAGATGATACCATCCAATATCATAACGGAAATGGAACCGGTGATTAACCAATATAAAAAAGAAATGTTAATATTATCTATGTGACAAATATAACTCATAATTAATAAAAACCCATTAAATAAAAATACACTAACCCACGAATTAATAGTATATGTAAGTAAGAAATCTAGAAAGAGACCTGAACTTATTAGATACTAATAAAATTTGTAAAGAGAGTGTAAGGATAGTGAGAAATATAATGAAAATAATTAAGTGACAAAGAGAAATAATAATAGGGTTTACCCACCAATAAAAGTGTAAAATAAAAAGTGATAACAGTGAAAGTGATGTGTGAAAAAGGATATTGTAAGCAATAGTATAACTAAAAAGATAGTGATAGATAAGTAAACACTCAATAAATCAATGATGGACCAATGAAAGATTTAAGAGTGGAATTGTAAAAAATTATATAGTTAAGGGTAATTAGAGATAGTGTTTAGATTAGAAATAGATAAAGAATACAATATTATTCAGGGGAGAAAGCCCAGGTAAAATAAACTGTTTGTGTTAACATGGGATGTAGAAAAGTAGTAGTAAAGACTTAAGTAATTAAAAATATAGTTGGTAAATACCCTATGTTATGAGGGAAATTAAGTTAAATAAGTTTACAAGAAGTAATGATGTTTATTACTCAGAGTAGTAGCAAAGAAGGAAATTAATGTTAAAAACAACAGTTAATAATAACTTATAAAGAATTTAACTAAAAATGAACTTTTTTCATGTGAAAAACTTACTATTTTATCGGACGCGTTTCGGCTTAGTATCCGCCTTCTTCAGCTTTGGTAACAGACTGCCAGCATTTTGTAACGGTTGTGTGGAAGGTGAAGTGGGGGTGGTGTGTGGCGGAAGGGGATTGGCGCGGGGATTCAATTTACTGTTTGTTTTCTGTATAATTGTGTCAAAAAGTGTATGTGATTTATATTGTAATTGATCGTTGAGTATGTTGTTTGGTTGTGTTGTGTGGTGTTTATATATTTCGTATTGTTCAGTTGTGTTGAGTTTTTGACCTTTGGGTATGTAATGTAGAATTTCAAGATTAGTGTCTATGTTGGTGTAACTGTGGTTTTCTGTGTGTATGTGTGTGGCAAATGCAGAGTGTATATTGTTGTTGGTTAAAGCTTTTAAGTGTTCAGAATAACGGGATGAAAAAGATCTTCCCGTCTGGCCTATGTAGAAACTATTGCAGTCATTACAATTTAATTTGTAAACACCTGTTTTGTTATATTTGTCTATGTCTGTGTTTGTATTACTGATGTGTTTTTTGATGGTATTGGTTGTTCTGAATGCTATTTTGTATTTGTGTTTTCTGAATGTATTGGCGATTTTGTGTGTGTATGAGTTGTGGTATGTGAGTGTGATGTACTTATTGTGTTGTGTGTTGTGGTATTTAGTGTTTTGTTGTTTTTGTTTTTGATGCGTTTGTGTAGTATGTTTATTAAATTGGGGTTATAACCGTTTTTTATTGCTATGTATTTTATTGTGTTGAGTTCGTCGGTGTAATCTTGTTTATTTAAGGGTATTTTAGTTAGTCTATGGAGCATATGGTTGAAGGCCGCATATTTATGTTGTGTTGGGTGGTTTGATGTGTTGTGTATAACCATGTCGGTTGTGGTTGGTTTCCTGTATATTTTGTACGTGTGTGTATTGTTAGTTTTGTTAATTGTTAGGTCTAGAAAATTTATACTATTGTTTTGTTCAGTTTCCAGTGTAAATTTTAATTTGTGGTGTATAGTGTTTATGTATTTGTGGAAGTTTTCAACTTGTCTTGTGTTGCCTTTGAATAAAAGTAATATATCATCTACATACCTGTGCCAGTATATAATTTTGTTAGTGTATTTGTTGTTGTTTATTATGTGGTTCTGTTCAATGTTGTGTATATATATTTCTGCTAGTATTCCTGATATGGGGGATCCCATTGGGAGTCCTTCTGTTTGTGTGTATATTTTGTTATTGTATGTAAAGTAATTTTGTTCAGTTATTATTTTGGTAAGTGTGATGATTTCTTGTATGTGTGTTTCAGGTGTGTTGTTTTGTCTGAGTAGTTGTTCTAGTGTTTGTATGGTTTCTTTGATGGGGACATTAGTGTATAAATTGGTTATATCAAAAGATGCCAGAGTTGAGTTATGTGGGATGTGTATGTGTTCAGTTTTCCTGACTAGGTCAATGTTGTTTTTGATAGAGGTGCTGTTGCTGAGTTTTATGTTTTCTCTGATTATTTTGTCTAGTTGTTTTGCTATTTTGTGGGAGGGGGCCTGTGTGTTGTTTATTAATGGTCTGATTGGAATGTTAAGTTTATGTATTTTTGGTAATGCATTTAGTTTAGGGGGGTTAGGTTTTATTTGTTTAAGGTATTTGGCGTTTTCTGGTTTGATTATATGTTTGGTGTTGTTTATAAATTTATTAATCTGTTTATGAAATTTTAGTGTGGGGTCTTTATTTATTTCCGTTATATTATTTTCGTTGAAGAAACTTTCGATTTTAGTGCTTAATTGGTGTTTGTCCATTATGACGCTAATGTTACCTTTGTCGGCTTTTAGGATTGTTGTGTTGTGTTCGAGTAACTTGTGTTTTACACTATTGAGTGTTTTTATTTCATTGTTGTGTATTTTTGGTTTTGTATGTGTGTTTTGAAGTTTTCTTTTTATGTCGTGACGTATCGTGTCTTGGTCGTTGAGGTGCGTGTTTTGTACAGCCGTTTCTGCGTCTATGATGATGTCGCGTATGTGTTTATTGTGATTTTTGATGTTATTTGTATTGGTATTCAAATTATGTTTCAGTCCTTTGTTTAATAAATTCATTTCATCTTTTGTGAAATTAATGTGTGTTGTCATAATTTGAATACCAATACAAATAACATCAAAAATCACAATAAACACATACGCGACATCATCATAGACGCAGAAACGGCTGTACAAAACACGCACCTCAACGACCAAGACACGATACGTCACGACATAAAAAGAAAACTTCAAAACACACATACAAAACCAAAAATACACAACAATGAAATAAAAACACTCAATAGTGTAAAACACAAGTTACTCGAACACAACACAACAATCCTAAAAGCCGACAAAGGTAACATTAGCGTCATAATGGACAAACACCAATTAAACACTAAAATCGAAAGTTTCTTCAACGAAAATAATATAACGGAAATAAATAAAGACCCCACACTAAAATTTCATAAACAGATTAATAAATTTATAAACAACACCAAACATATAATCAAACCAGAAAACGCCAAATACCTTAAACAAATAAAACCTAACCCCCCTAAACTAAATGCATTACCAAAAATACATAAACCTAACATTCCAATCAGACCATTAATAAACAACACACAGGCCCCCTCCCACAAAATAGCAAAACAACTAGACAAAATAATCAGAGAAAACATAAAACTCAGCAACAGCACCTCTATCAAAAACAACATTGACCTAGTCAGGAAAACTGAACACATACACATCCCACATAACTCAACTCTGGCATCTTTTGATATAACCAATTTATACACTAATGTCCCCATCAAAGAAACCATACAAACACTAGAACAACTACTCAGACAAAACAACACACCTGAAACACACATACAAGAAATCATCACACTTACCAAAATAATAACTGAACAAAATTACTTTACATACAATAACAAAATATACACACAAACAGAAGGACTCCCAATGGGATCCCCCATATCAGGAATACTAGCAGAAATATATATACACAACATTGAACAGAACCACATAATAAACAACAACAAATACACTAACAAAATTATATACTGGCACAGGTATGTAGATGATATATTACTTTTATTCAAAGGCAACACAAGACAAGTTGAAAACTTCCACAAATACATAAACACTATACACCACAAATTAAAATTTACACTGGAAACTGAACAAAACAATAGTATAAATTTTCTAGACCTAACAATTAACAAAACTAACAATACACACACGTACAAAATATACAGGAAACCAACCACAACCGACATGGTTATACACAACACATCAAACCACCCAACACAACATAAATATGCGGCCTTCAACCATATGCTCCATAGACTAACTAAAATACCCTTAAATAAACAAGATTACACCGACGAACTCAACACAATAAAATACATAGCAATAAAAAACGGTTATAACCCCAATTTAATAAACATACTACACAAACGCATCAAAAACAAAAACAACAAAACACTAAATACCACAACACACAACACAATAAGTACATCACACTCACATACCACAACTCATACACACACAAAATCGCCAATACATTCAGAAAACACAAATACAAAATAGCATTCAGAACAACCAATACCATCAAAAAACACATCAGTAATACAAACACAGACATAGACAAATATAACAAAACAGGTGTTTACAAATTAAATTGTAATGACTGCAATAGTTTCTACATAGGCCAGACGGGAAGATCTTTTTCATCCCGTTATTCTGAACACTTAAAAACTTTAACCAACAACAATATACACTCTGCATTTGCCACACACATACACACAGAAAACCACAGTTACACCAACATAGACACTAATCTTGAAATTCTACATTACATACCCAAAGGTCAAAAACTCAACACAACTGAACAATACGAAATATATAAACACCACACAACACAACCAAACAACATACTCAACGATCAATTACAATATAAATCACATACACTTTTTGACACAATTATACAGAAAACAAACAGTAAATTGAATCCCCGCGCCAATCCCCTTCCGCCACACACCACCCCCACTTCACCTTCCACACAACCGTTACAAAATGCTGGCAGTCTGTTACCAAAGCTGAAGAAGGCGGATACTAAGCCGAAACGCGTCCGATAAAATAGTAAGTTTTTCACATGAAAAAAGTTCATTTTTAGTTAAGTGTTAGTGCTGTGAAAGAAGAGATGAATAATCAAGACAATTATAAAGAATTGTTCGTTTCAATTATGAAGAGGATATGGCTGGAGGGAACTTACAGTCCATAGGCCTAAGTGTTATATTTTAAGTATTAAGACATAAAAAATAATCCTGACATATGTTCAGAACAAAAACAAACTCATAACATAACAACCACTAAACAAATCAATTATAACAACAGAACAAAAACTTTGTAATGAGATGAAATATAATTAGAATAATTTAAATAAAAATAATCAATGGCTACTAAGGCCTAGGAAATGTATAACTGTCAATGATAAAGAATTGCAAACTGTATGAAAACAACCAGGAGATTAAGAAATTCAAGGCAAGTAAATAGCCGAGAATAATTTATAAATCAGTTTAAAGAAAAAATATTAGAATAAGAACTTAGTTTAAAGGAGAAATGTAAATACCAAATATTAACAGATTTGTACAAACATTGATATTTCATAAAACCATACATTATGGGATACCAAATTAATCTTTGAAAGGAAATAATAACAGTGGTGATAATATTTAATATGTAGGGAAGAGGACAGAAGAATAGAATCAATAAGAAGATATGCAGTTATTTTGAATAAAAATTCAAAATTTGATAACAATAGACTACTTCAGAATTAACCAATCGGGATTAATTGGTTACTATGACAACAGTCGTTTGGTGTCTAATTACCGTTAGATTTCATTACTCGTTATATGACGCTTTCGTTGAAGAGACGCTAGTTTTAGAATGACCAAAATTGTCAATTAAAACATCAAAAATCTCAAAAGAAGTTACTAGCAAGTGAATCCCAAGAAAGAAGACGATGACTGGAACCATATTACTAATGTCGAGGCCGAATTAACGAAAAAAGAAAATAAAATCCTACAGATTAAATTGGAAAAGGTGTCCGATGTCCCGAACCAATGCAAATTAAAGAGGATTGCAGTATAACCCATTAATACCAGATCGAATGAGCTCGTCCTGTCTACTGAAGTGATAAGTACCTATTAAATTACCCAAATTTCTAAATAAACTCACGTTAATTATTTCTCACTAAAGGTCGAAATCTCACTAAACTGAACATAATTACTTTCAAAGATTAAAAAGAATACTAAGTCACTGAAATTTTATAAACTGACCAAGATAACCTGTTGTTAATTACCAATAACTTGTAAACACTTTTACTACACTACACTAAACAAATTATACCTACACAATATATTATTTAAGTTTAACTGATGTAAGGGTGTGTATTTTTATTGTTTTAAACATTTGTAATCCTTTTAACGTAATCTCAAGAACCTGTGACAAACGAATACTAATCATTTTGTGTATAATTTCCAACAGACGCCATTACTGAAAGTCTGTTTATCAGTTCAGATATCGATTTGTCAAACCCTGTAGAGTTGTCTAATATATAACCGGAGCATTTGTAGTAAAAAGGGAAATATCATTTGTATTAAATGAATAACTAATCATTAATAAAAAATATATAAGTATTGAGTGTAACCACGGTGTTATAATTTCATTAGGAGGTGGACAATAATTTATGTACATTTTAGCAGACAAGTAGTGTTGACGTCTAGCGATCGCCCAGCCCATGCAACGAACTACTGGTTGCTACAGACGGCTGAGGCTGGCGGAAATATTTGAATTATTCAAACCGCCTGAGCTGCGCTGGTCAGACACACTTGAATTTTATTTTAATTGTTTTAATAAAACAATTTGGCGCCACCGGGATTTTCACACCCCTAGTGAACAACAGGTAAGATCATCGAGACCTGGTTATTCGTACGTTCGCAACGGACGAAATCTGCGGAAGTTGCATGCATTTGAACGACGGATAGAGAAGACACGTTACACCCATTACACACAAATTGTATATTATTCACATTTTACAGAGTAAAACGGTAGCCGGACACACGACTACATGGACTAGAAGAGAGGGAAATACGAACTTCTAGCGGCGAGAAATCCAGACGAAAATAAGTATTGAGAAAAAGTATAAAACGGTTCGCTACACACTATTAAATAATTTAACATCAATAATAATCAACAGTACAGGTAAACCGTTATTATACAATATATATATGCCAAGTTGCAAATCAAGCTATTATGAATAATTAAATCACCCAAACTAATGGAGATTGAGAATGCTGAGGAAAGTAAAACATAAAAATTAAATGAAAACAAGTGACAATTTTAATAGAATTTGAGAATAATGTAAAGTTATAAAATGTGTAATTTTGAGTAATTTAAATGTCAATTTTATTGTTAATTGTAATAATAACCATGTTAATTTTGAATGTTTTATTATATTATGTTTAAAGATAAAAATTTTAAAGATGTTTAATGTATTTTATGATGTAGCCTATGTATAACCTATGTAGGTCAAGGTTGTTGACTTGACCCAGTTTGATCAGCTGATGGTCGATGTTATAAACTAGACCAGTTTTGGCAATGGAGTGATGCAAATTTTGCTGTTTAATTGATTTAAATAATTTTAAATTTTCTGAATATTGAGAAAAGTATATTTTAATAAATTTAATTTTTTTGGAAAAAAAAAGAAAAAAAACCTTTGATTTTTTTTGTGGCTGCCATCTAATTGATGTTTTGAATTTTGATTATATTATTGTTTATGTGTATCACTAGTGTTATTGAATTATATTGTTTAGAATATATGTGTAAACAAATGTTAGGATAAATGACTTCATGTTTAATTAGATGTTCAGTTTGTTTTTCTTTGTGATTGTTGTAGTGGAGAAAATTAATAGAGTTACTAGAGTCATGTAAAAGATTTTATTTTTTGTTTTTGAAGAAAGTAATGGAGATAGAGCAGGTTGCTTTCAACTTAAATGAACTTTTGAATGTGAGAATAAAATTTTTGTTAGGATGTAGTAATAAGTATATGTATGCGCCCAGTATTGCCGAAGGCGACCCAGTATGCATGGTAAGGGGGAACATATCGGTTGAGGATCTGGCACGGTATAAGACCAGGGGTTTGGATTTAGGGGTAGCATGTTAGAGGGTTAGGCGCGCTGTGGTGCGTGTCTGTTCGATTTTATGGTGTTGGGATCTCGGATAGAGAAGTCCAGTAATATCGTTCAGATACGGCCATAGTAGCCGAGCCAGGGGGGTAGTTTACCCATGATGTATAAGAACTAATGGGGGTTGTTGGCACCATATCCTCATCGGTCCTCGTAGGGGTTTAGCAATGCGATTTCTTCTGTTTCGGCAGAAGATCTCTCATTGGGGGGGTATTGTAACGGGGCTAAAATGAGGGGCTTTTTATTTTTATTAGTTTTGGGTAAATTCATTTTCATCTGTGTGGCCAGACACGTGTTTGCGTAGAAGTTTTGTTCAAACAAAGAAACGGTACGCTGTAGCTGAGTGATGGAATGTGTCAAGGTGCAACCGCGCATTAAAATTCCCAGAATTGCTGAGTTGAGCAACACGCGCTAAAACCAGCATGCGCGCAGACGACGCCAAGAAGCGAAAAACCAACATGGCTTGAAGATGAATTTTTCCAACATGCGCTTTCAACATGCCGGAAACGAAATTGAGTCACGCCTACTCCAGTGACGTAAACCAGTGGCCGTGCAATTTCGTCAACGTCCCACACCCGGGCATTGTATGTAATACCATGAACAGTGATTATGACTTCACACTAGCAGGCAGTGAGTTCCCATATTGTAAAACTGTGGAGAGGGAACCGAGAGAAAACTTCTTCCGAGTGCTTCTTATCAACAGACCGCATGCGGTCCATCTAAATTTTGCTACAAGTTTTCTTTTCAAGGTCGGCCGACCTAACCGGTAAAAAAACCGGAGTATTAGTCAAAAGTGCACTAGTTAAATCACAACCGTTATAAGTGATTCGAAATTAAGAAGATGAACTCATAGTTTTTTTTTTTGTTCGGACATGTGAACGAGGACTTGGTGCGGGCCACGCTACTAGATCGCAGGAGACGCCGTTACCCAAGTAAATGTATTTTTACATAACAGTATAATGGGGCCAAAAAATTAATAAATGAAATTACATGGGGTTTTAAAACTTGTATGAATGTTGTGCGTGGGCATTGCTGGGCCGCCTTAATAAACTAAAATAATAATGTAGAATAAGTTAGTTGAAACATTTATTTTTTGTTGTTGTGTAGGTGTATGTTTAAAATGAGAAAAAGTAACGCTATCAAATCACTATTTAAAAAAATTAAAATCAAGGTAACTTCACAAGAATGTTTTTTTTTATTATAACTTGAGATAAAGAGTTTAATGAGAATTATAATTGGAGGAGAACATAAGATCGAAATTAATGTTAATAAAATGAATTAATGGCGTAACGATGTGTTAGGCTAATTATTACGCCACATTACCATCACCTATCCAGTATGAAAGATTTCGCTTAACGAACCTGGAAAAAAGTATAATATAAAGGTTTCGATTTTGAACCATAAAAAATCGTGGCGACCGATTAAAGTTGGGGGATCAAACTGTGAGAGGTAAGGCAGATTAGCGTGAGCATAAGGTAAGTAAAGAGTGTAGAACGTAACAATGTGTACTTTATATAATTGTTGAAATGTATCTATAGAAAGGTCATTCACCTGACCAAGACACATCAGCTGATTACTGGTGTTATATATGTAGTATTTCACTGATTTACAGATTTTATTAATAATTAAGGTTTATAGAATAAATTTTCAATGTGTTTAAAGATTTTAAATAAATAAATAATGAAATAAATTTGAGATAGTTATAAATTTTCAATGAGTTGTAAAAGAGAGAATTTGGGTGATAGTAATTGTTTAAGTAAGACATTTGAGTCAGTCCAAGTTGAGTATAGATGGGTGTTAGAGAGAATAAGAGGTGAAATACAAGTAATGTAGAATTTGAGTATTGATAGCGACACAGTAGCTATGGGGAAAATATGTAGAGTAATGAGTGATATATTAATATTGGTAATAAAGAAATGGAGATATTTTGTAGATGAAAATGATGTAATGAGAGAGCAATTAGACGATGGGGAATTTTGTAAAGGGGTGGTGTGATAAGGACTCCTCAACGAAAAGCGTTGTGGCGGGAGGTGAACCGATATGCGCCGTAAAGGGTTACCTAGGGAGGGTCCAGGAACCAAATGAGGGAATGAGCATTGGGAGGGAACACACATCTTGAGTACAAAGGGGTAGAGAGTATTTTGTTATAAGGGTAGAATGATGCGAAATGAGTTAGAGTAGTAAGTTAGAGGTAGAGAGTGGTTGGTAGATGTTTTGATAGAGGGATGTCATACTAGATAAAGAATTTGTAAGTGAGCGTTAGAGTGATAAAATGGGTAAGATTATAGGTAAATGCCAAGTTGATAAAATGAATTATAATGAAAAACTGCGAATCACCCAAATTAATAAATGATGAAAATAAATGATAGAAAATCTGAGTTAAAATGTAATAATAAATGAAATGTTATGGTAAATGAAGGTTGAAAAAAAAATTTGGGAAATGAATTAATAAAAGTTCAATTGAGATTAAAATGTAATTTTTATAATTTTATATGCAAATTTAAAGATGTAAAGTGTGTAATTTTTGGTCAAACGTAAATGCAAATTGTTTATTTTAAGGTAATAATAACAATGTGAATTATGAATATACTATGTTTTATTATGTTGTATTATGTTTGTTAGTGTTTAAAAGACTTTTATGAATTTAAATATTTTAGATGCAAATTGGGGATGAGAGAGATGTGTAATATTGTAATGGGAAATGTTTATTTAAATTCTGATAGAATCAGAGGAATGTATTTTGAATTTTGGGATCAAAGTTAACAAGAGAAAGTAGACAGAATGAGAATATGGAATTTTAAAAATGTATCACGTTATGTTATGTATTCATATATATGTTAGAGGTTAAGAGAAAAAACCAGTGCTTCTTAATGCAAACCAGCACAGCTAAGGGGAAACAGATCAGTTAGGGATATAGTACTGTACAAGGCCACTAGGTGATATTTTGATTTGTTGTTTCAGTGTTTGGTGATGCTGTGGCGGCGGTCCTGAGTTGGCCAGCGCGTCAGAGAAGGAGCGTTAAGTACCTGGCTGACTTTATGGTGTTGGGATCTCGAGAGAGAAGTCCAGTAAGGTCACTCAGGTGCGGTCACAGTCACTGGACCAAGGGTGAGTTAATTATATTTTGTTTGTAAAACATAAAGGGGGTTGTGGCGACCATATCCTGGCTGATCCCTTTAGCAAGTATGAGTGTGTCAATGAGAGTTTTTATGCTTCGGCATTAAACCTCTCATTGAGGGGGTATTGTAACAGGACATTTTGGCCTACCTGGAGTAATATAAAAAATCAGTGTATTTTGATAAAATAATATTTTGTGATGTAACGTAATTTTGGGAGACATAACGTTGATTCAGCATATGGTAAATTTTATTGGGAACAGTGATTGTAAAATATTATTCATGAATTATAACGACGTAGTTGGCAAACGGGCGAAATTGTGTCAAGGTCAGCTCCAGACGCTAATAGAACAGTTATTTTGAGAAACAGTAACTAACCGATTATGTAACATCAGGTCGGACGATATTGCGTCAGTACTTACATAACGCTGGAATGCGGGAGTGGCAGACGAACCTCCTACTGGCTTAGGGATACAAGAACTTAAAACAATGGAAATTAGTAAAACAGCCGCGGCCTTTTCACAACGTAGTGCCGTTCGTCTCATCCCAGTCTGAAATAAGCACTCGAGCGAGTGACACCTACAAAGTTCCGGAACGTAAATCGCGGGTGCCCGCAGTTAAATAAAATGTGATATAAAATCGAAATTATACATAAATGAACAGTTTTCTTATAGAATAACAGTTTTGGAGATTATCAGTTAAAAATAACGAATGTGCGCGTAAAACAATATGACGTCTTCTGAACTCACTCACTGAACAGCTAAGTAACCAATGTATACCAAAATCTTAACAAGGGTTAAACCAAAATTTACAATGCAATTAATTTTCTAAACTTTTAAACAAAAAATGAGATCTCTAAGGGAATAAGAAACTGTGTGTATGTGAGAGTGAATGTAAGCGCTGGTTAAATTAAGATGTAGCTAATTGTTTTATTTTGAATTCATATTTTTTTGAAAATTACTGAAATTAAAATGTAAGAGAGAGAGAGAGAAGGAAAATTTTGGATGCAATGATGGGGTTGGAAGGAATGTATAAAGTTTTGTTCATTTTGACTGGAGAAAGATAAACTTAATTGTATTTTTGGAATTTAATAAAGTAAGCTTAATTTGTATATTTAACTATGAATTATTAGTTATTTCAAGCAACCATATTGTCTTCAACACGTCTAATTCGAAATCCTGGATACGGTAAGTAAAAATTTTTAAGTTGGCAACATGACAACATGGCGGCACTAGCCGTAAGTGTACAACATAAACAAAGCACATTAGTAAATTTATAAATAGAAAGTGATAGAAGTTTATTAGTTAACACGGTTCTTCACAGGGCAGTCCCAATGGAAGTGTCTTCCCGGGCAGTAGCGGCACTTGTGCATTAGGCTGTTCATTCTTTGTTCCTCTTTCGTGCTTGAGGCCGATCGACACTGCTTCAACCCCCCTACTCGATCCAGGGAATTTTCAGCAGAGTCATCCCGACCTCGCGCACGACTATCTTGATCCAAGTCCGCCTCGATGCTCATTGCCCGTTGTAAAAGTTCCTCTAAAGTTGTAGGCGGCGGGAACTTCAGCGCGGGTCGAAGACGTGGCTGCACCTGTTGTGTAAGCATGGCTATGCTCGTCCTCTCGTCACCTCCGGGGTACAGACGGCGAAACAGCTTGATTTTTCTCAGGATGAAGATTTCCGCCGATTCCTGCCACTGTGTTTGTCCGTACAGCTCGGCCAGCAGCACTGTGTCGCGTAGCATCCCGCAGAAGTGATGCCGGAAGTGGTCGCAGACCTCGGGCCAATTTATCTGCAATCCCGTGTATCTCTCTGCCCACGTGGCAGCTTCTCCTCGGAGCTGCCGCACTGCGTAATCTGCCCACTGTTCAGGTGGGACTCTGTAGTCCTGCAGCTGTCGCTCTAGTTGTCGAAGATATCGTTCTGGATCCTCGTACTTAAAACCATGGTATGTAGCGGTGATCACCGGTGGCAACGTGAACCTCAGAGCTGCGGCGAATTGCGCAAAGCCTTGCTCTACCTCGAACCCGGTGTCCCGCTGGGTGTAGCTGTTCGGCGCCATGTTGTTTTATGTGCCGGCTGGTAGCTCTCTGGCGTGGCTGGATCTTGCATCCGCAAGATGATCGTCGCCCCACGTTGGGCGCCACTTGTCACAGGACAAATGGCGCCAATCGTACACACTATCGTTTTTGTGATCCTTAAAAGGACCGTTTGTCGAGGATGCTACATGCCCACATATTTGCGTACACCGCCCGAGCCGTGCTGTGATGTTCGGCGGCTGCGTCCGCTGTTCCGGGTGTACTGCTGTCCTCTTCTTTCAGCAGCGGTATGTAGAGCCCGCTGCTGTCCCAGTCGATTTCCATCACTGGGTCTCCTGTGCTCTCCATTCTTCCTTCTTCATTTTCTTCCGGCTGGCCTCAAGGCGTCCAATGGAGTGCCCAAAATTTTCTAGCGGCGCTCTTTTTATGCCCTGACAGGCTGTGTGCCATGAACCTATCAGAGTGCCGCTGGTCCCTGGTTGGCTCGCCTCGAGCACGTTAGATGGTCACGTCGAGGCCAATCAAGCTGCTGCTGATCCTTGATTGGCTCGCCTCACCTTCTCGTGTCACGTCTCGGCTGGCGCCGAGAGCAGATCTTCGCCTCGCTACGTAACAATGTATATAAAAAAAGTATGCACTTAAGAATAGGTAAATGATGCTTATTGTAGCCTGTCTCACATGCTCAAAATATACCAATAACATTAACAATTATGTTAAAAACAAGTTTAACTACCTGCATTATGCACATATGTAGCTACTTAAGGGCCCTTTTTACAACTTTTGAATAAAGGTACAATACATTTTGGGCTCACAGTTCCACATCCAGGTTAAAACATTACTTACCAAGAGTTTGTTGATAGTATAATATGTTAATAAACACTGAACTCTAAATACAGAACATACATATTATGCAAACTCATTTATTAAACACATTTTACGTATATATTCTTTTGTTCATGGAAGGTATACATTTACCTTAAATAAGCTGACAGTGACTTGGGTACACAGTAATCTTACTAATAATAACAACAGTAACAAGAATTACACCTACTCTCTGTCCCTTTCAGCCAGTAGCAGAGGTGTTAACGCAAGCATTGCACTTCTTAATTCTATATTGTTCCTTTGAATGTTTTTGTACGTTATTTTAAATACGTATAAAGCAATTGCTGTCATTCCCAAGTATCCTGCAATAAGAGTTGTTCCTAAAACAAACAAAAAACATAAAGAATTGATAGATTTCAACAGATAATGTTTGTGAAAAAGTCAAATTTATATATCAAATACATACTATATAAATACAAATCACAAGATACATTAATTTAAAAATTCTACTGGAATGTTCATTGTTACACACGTGATTCTGAACAATGTTATTATGCATAAATTCACACTTTAGATTATCAGCTTAAGGATTATGATTTCTCCACTTTCACTTTTTATGGGAGCATTTCCTAATCTGTTATTTTATGAGCTCTTTTCATATGGCTTCAATTCATTTACAAAATTTGCTTATTTTATTGCTCTTGAGAAATCAGTCTTCTCTATCTTTTTATTAGGGCTTCTATCTTCTTCCCTTTAACAATTCTAAAATATTTTCTTGGGCTCTTGACATCCTATAGGTGCTACGTTGTATTGTTTTGTAGCCATCTAGCCTCTCCTTCCTCTGCTCTTTTAGTACATTTTCATTTCTCCTTCTCTACATACAATCTTTAGTAGCCTCAATAGCATTATGTTTATTAAACAATGTTAATGTTATAGTTCTGTCATTACCTCACAATGAGAACTGAGTTCCCACTTATTTTAAATAACTACATTAAAAACTAAATTGTTGCTAACTGTAAGTTCTACCATTTAATTTCTTGGCTTTTGTTGTCCATGACGTGTCCGATGATATCACTAACTATATACAATAATTCTGACATGAAACACAATTATTTTAGATAAAAATTATTAAATTTTTACCTTGCTGGCATAACCAGGTCTTGCTTGTTAATGAGCTTCATCAGAAGCTGCTGCTCGGAAGGACAGCGCTCCTAGTCCATATTATTATTTGGGCCTATATGGAATACCTTGCAGTGAAAAAAAAAACAATATCTCCAAACCTGTCTATTGTGTCTGCTGATAGATTGGTAATATGATTCCACTAATTTCCATAAAACTATTTATATACATACTATAACGATTCATAACAGCGTCCTATCTGAGCGTTATATGAAAGTGATAGACGGTACGAGTGTAGCGCCGTAAGCAAGAGAGAGAGCATATAATCGCAGCCATCTTGCTCTAACCACGTCACCGCGACATCAGAAACCAGTACAAACATGTAATTTTACTCAAAGCAAATTATCAGTTCAACCTGCAATAACTTCAAAAGTTATAAATATACGGCAATTCTGAAAACAGCATTGTATTCAGCAAGTGAAGCTTTATAAGTAGCCGGAATCTCAGTTAATATAATTAACAATTGACAAAGTTATACGGAAGACGTACGCCAATAGGAATAACAAGAGAATTATACTACGTAGCAATTAGGTGTTTTCACACGCGCGCGCACACACACACACACACACACACACACACACACACACACACACACACACACACACACACACACACACACACACACACACACACACACACACACACACACACACACACACACACACACACACACACACACACACACACACACAGATAAAGACCTAAGCAACAATATTCTGTGGTCAGATCTTTGAAAACACATTTGCAAATACCTGTAATCTATCGATCTGCAAACACAGGAAGTACGATTTTAACTAGAAATTCTCTGCAGTTTGAAACCTGTCAAGGGGTGTTTGGTCGACCTGTTCGAGATTGTCAAAACTGGAAAAACGCGTGATTTATTTGAACCACCAATCAGCATCCAGTATTTAAAACTGACGCCAACTCAAAGCGAGGGGTAGCATCACTCTTCGATCGGATCTTCAATGCGCTAGACGTGTATAAATTACGTACAGAAATTTTCAATCACGCAAAAGTGTAATTTAAGCATCAAATTCGAGAAGTAGTCCGCAGTATAGATGAACTAATACCGTTCAACAACTCTCGCTGCGTAAAAAACGTTAATTAATTAAATTATTAATTAATTAATCATCAGCCGTGAAGGACCTGTGCGACAGAAGGCTACAGCATCTGTAATTGCCAGGGCATCTTCTACAGCATTGATCAACATCAATTCTTCTGTGCAAAACCATCAAAAGGAGGACCTCTACGGATTCCTATCTTCGGTCAACGCATCAAACAGTAAGAAATAGATTCATTGATCAATGAAATAAGCACTAAACAAATAATAAAAGCAATAAACAATAATTAAAAGACACTAAGCATTTCACACTTTGTATTTTAATTATAAGATTAGCTTTAACATAGTATAGGAGTGTTGAATGGAAAGTGGGGTGTAGTATTGGACGTGCAAATTATTGCAGACCTGTTCTTTAGCACTAGTTTGGGAGATAGCAATCTCTTAATTAAACCAGATAAGAGCCATAGGTCGTTTGAACGTCTTAATCGTTACTTTTCACACTCACTCAGTAATTATAAGTGTTAGGGTAGAAATAAGTCCTACCATTAGCCTAATCAAGTTTAAAAATAATTAATTAAAACGTTAATTAAAAATAATCAAGCAAATATTAAAGTGTTATTTATAAAGATTCCCCTTGAAAACCACAATCACTGAACGAATCCTGAGAAAGAGTCTCTCCATGCGCTGAGCTAAGCTGAAACCGTGTCATTTGTATCTGGGATTTGTTCTGGCGCCCAGGTAAAGTAATATCACGGGTAAGTAACTTTTTATCTAACATACAAATATTAGATAATTGTGTTAGATGAAAGGGAGCGTTGTAATACATATGTACAAAAGTACTAAGGTTTTCTTCTGGTATTTATATGTTACAACATGGAAATCACGTGAAAACAGATTAAGGTATTTTTATACTGATTCACACACCCATTATAACTTTTTAAAGTGACTAATGAGTAATAAGTGAAAATAGACACGCAAAATACAAGTTATACAGATGACGCACTCGAGAAGAAGAATTACAAGATCTGCAAGAAGAGACAGAATGGGGAATGGAGAAATTAGGAGAGATTTGGAAATGCAATCAACACTTGAATTTATAAAAGAAAACAACTGAATTGTGAAAGGAAATTAATACCTTTTTAAGAAGTCCAGTCCAACGAAACTATGGTAAAACATTTACTGTTTAAGAAGGAAGGTTAGGGGAGAATTTTAGGTAATTTAATATTAATCCAAGCATGGAGTGTTTTATTGGAAAAGAGTAGTAATATTCTATAATGCCGGCTCAAGGATATCTAGAAAACGTGGTTGTTAAGGCAACTGAAATGGACATGAGTTGTTTATTTGAATCATTCGTTCTGATTGTTACAAGCTATTAGGTTGAGATGGGCAGATACATTTAACAAAAATTGAATAATAAATTCGGAAGAAAAATGAATTAAAATTAAAAAAACCTCTTTAAAACATACTTTTATCATAATACCAATGAGTAATAAAATTAAATAACCTTCCAAATTGTAACTGAATACATTTAAAAAGAATTGAAAACCTCTCACCTCATTCACCAAATAATTCCGCTGGATTCGGTATTAAACCAATTCCTTCTATAAACAGAAGATCAGTTAAGAGAAAAGCCCGAACTAACGGAATTATTGAAAATACAAGAAGACCTAGTTTGGCAGAGTTAACCTTCACTGGCAGCAGAAGAAGCTGGGATCCTATTTTCATTTCACCGGGACCGAGAATTATCAAGATCATAGAAGAAGATCAGAAGTCCAAAGAATTCCTGAGAGCTTCCCATTACTCTCCACAATCAATTTTATTAAAGGCAGAACACTTTTACTGGATGAAAATAAGTTAAGCTGAGCCTTGGCAACTGTTTACAGACGTCCACAGCCAGTCGAAGCTTTCGTCGATTCGGTAAAAAAACAACCTATTTTAATTTCACTATATTTAGAGTAAATAATTTTGTTTTGTAATACTTGAGTAACCTTAATTATGCATTTTACCTGGCCTTACTAATGGTTCCAAGAACTATACGAACCCTGGGATAAGAACTATTTATTATTATTTTTCATTTGTATAGGTCTATGGAATTGGATTGATTAATAATCGATATATTTTTGTGTGATCGATTTGATTATATTGTTATTTTGGAAATAACGGGTACTGTGAATTAATAGATAAAATTAATAAAGGATCTTGATTGTATGAGATAATATTTTAAGTTACTGCAGAATAGATACTATAAGTAGTGGTTGTAATAATTTACAATAAAAGGTTTATTCAAACCCGATGAACAACTAACCTATAAGTACGCTTAATACAAGTGGCAGCGCTAAATACTTACAGCTGGTGGAACGGGAGATCGCGGAACTAGCGTGTTTTCAGTGCAAACTTTGAATAGAATTTCTTAACGTCGAGTGACTAGGGTTGACAAGAATATTCATTACATTCAGTTAATACACGATACATATCGTTAATATTACCCAACTACTGAATACTAAGTTAGATCTATATCGTAGTACGATTATAAGTTTAAAAAAAACATTATTATAATTATATTTGTCTAATAACATATTTTCAGGAGGTTTCATCAGTCACAACCAAATAGAGATATTCAATAATAAATAAATAATTAAAAACGCAGAGAAGGCTTTTCGTTACAAATTGGCGTAAACCAAAGTGGGGCTGGATTGAACCCCAGTACACACACTCACATACTTGTAAACGTTGTATTCCAAATTGGAATCCAATAGTGGTGCTTCCAAACATCTTCATACAACTAAATAAAGTAATAACATTACAGTTCGTTACAAATTGACGACTCCAACGTGGGGCTGAAATAAGAAGGACTCCCTTATAAAGTTATTCATTACAATTTGACGCTTCCAGCGTGCAGCATATAATATAATATACGTCCTCACATAATTTTTCGTTACAAATTGACGCTCACAACGTGGGGCATCATCGTCTTCTATTAACACCATAACAAGATTTTCGTTACAATATATATATTGTTACGACACAATTAAGCCAAATCCCGTACCAGTGATAAAAAAGATAATTCTTGATATAAAAATACTTCATATAAAATAAAATGTTTAAAAATGTATAAAATGTAAATATTATGACACGACGTACGACGATATTACCCAACCCAAGTGACTGATCCAACAACATAAACACAAAGAAGGGAACCACGAACCATACTCAAGAAAAAAGGCGATGGACCAAACAATTATGAACTAACAAAGGAAGATATGAACCCAGAACTAAAGAAGAATCGAAGGAAGAGAACAGATCCCTACGATTAAACAGAAAGCAAACCAGATGAGAAGAGGAGAACCGAACCAAGATGAAGACTATTGAAGATGAAGATAACGCAGAAGAGGAAGAATGAAGAGGAGACAGATTAAACCCAAAGGGGGGACTAACACACATAAAAAAGGGAAAAATAGTATACTCAAGGATAGAATACGGTAAATAAACCCCAAATAATTATTTATTGATGAAACCAATATTACTGTTATAATTGAATTAACTTATATACCCATTTTAAAGACAATACGATTGTAAAGTAATGTAGTGTAGAAAAAGTACACTAACACAGTTAGAAAGGTTAGATTTCACAAAAAATAACTAACCTTATATTATTAATAATAAATATTATGCTAGAAAGAAATAGTGAGAAATAATAGGAGAAAGTATAGGGATTACCCATTAAATAACACTCAATACAAACAGTGAACCAAAGTGAAGTGCCATAGTGAAGTGTAAGTACCCTAAAAAAAAGTGAAAGTGTATGTTAAGCATTAAAAATGTAATGATAAGTAAGAAAACACTTTATAAAACATTGATGAACAATCAATGATTGGAGTGACCTTGTACACATTTATATAACTAAAAATAATTAAAAATAATATTCCAAATAAATAGAAAAGAAGCATGTAATGTTATTCAGGGAGAAAGCCCAGACAAAAGCAATTTGTGTTAACATGGTATGGAGGAGATAGTAGAATAGAAATAAAGTTTTGTTGTTAAAATTAAGACTACAATGAATAAAACACCCCATGTTGAAAGGGGAATTAACTTATCATAATTTTGCAAGAAGTGATTATGTTTATCACTCTAGGTAGTAACAAAAGAAAGGAATTAATCTTAGAACTAACAATAACTAGTAACTTGTAAAGAGAAGTTTGGTTCAATGTTATGAAGGGGATATGGCTGAAGGGAACCTACAGTCCATAAGCCTAATTATTATATTTTAAAATATGTGTAATGAAAATGTATGTGGAACAGTAGTTAAAACACAAACAAATACGATAACTAAGTGAAGCCCATCAGGCTGAATTCAAAATGTAATTTAAAAGAAATACACCAAAAAACCATCATGGCTAATCTTGGCTATGAAAACATATAACTGTCAAAGACACTCAAATGTAAATTGTAACAATTTCGCAAGAAACCTTACTAATCTAAGACCAGTAAATGGCCAGTAATTATATGTAAATCATTTTAAAACAGAAATGTTATTATAAAAGTTTAATTTAAGAAGGATATGTAATTTATCAAATGTCAAATATTTAGGCTAAAGTTAATGTACAACAGAATATGACCTTATGAGGTATCATTGTAAACTTTGAAAGGAAAGAAAGATAATAGTGATATCATTTATTACCCCAAAGGAACTATAAAGGAATAAAACCATTAGGAAAATACTTAATAAATTTGAATAAAAATTCAAATATCTTAACAATGTCTTTGAAAGAGTAATTAACCAATCCCAGGATTGCTGTTACCATAGTAACGAGCCGTTGAAGGCTTATTTTCCGTTAAATATAGGAGACTCGAAAAAACGACGCATGGGTAAGCGGCACGCAAAATTGGAATGATTGAAATTTTAATATAAATAGTTACGAAAAGTTTCGAAAGTGAACCAAGATGACCAAAGACTTACCAAGAATTAACGATGTCCGGGAACCAAATTAAATAAATTAATTATCAAAAACCCAAGACGAGATTGAAAAAGATGTTCGAAGCTTAAAACCAGCCCAAATTTGAAGAATATCCACTACCCCGATGACTACACATCAACGCAATCTGAACTGATAAGTATCGAATAAATTCCTTAATCCCAAAAAACCAAATTACCTTAATTATTTTCCAAATGATAAAATTTCTCACTATTGAACAAATATTATTTTCTTTCAAAGGTGTTAATGCATAATTTACTTACATAAAAACATTTTATTAATCAAAATATAACCTCGCTTAAGAGCACAATTTTGTAACAAAAATACGACACTACCGAAAAATTTGTAAAAACATATTATACTTTCTAAGTACGTATAAGGTATGGTAGTGTACTTTTTTAATGTAACCAACGTTTATGTCTTATTTCATAATCCAAAGAACCCCAGATTTTAAACCTGGTAATACATTGTATGTAACTGACGCCATTTCGGCAACGAAAAGTGTTTTAAAATCAATTTTGCCAACTCTGAGATATTTGTGTTTCATGCTGTAAGCCGGAGTAATCTGTTATCAAAGTATTTATAATTCATTTGTCATATTAATTAATGACCAAATTTGTATTAAAATCACAGTACCGAGTATTACTATCTTTTTATTTCATAGGACGTTGTAGAGTATATGTGTGTTAGCAGGTTTTATTCAATAACCAACTAGCGCTCATCACGAGTGGTCGAGACGGCAACCTGTATAGCGGCGGGAACCATTCTAATGCTCCAGCTGTCCATGCTAATAACACGTATCATCTTAGAATTTAACTATTTTAATTGTTTTAATAGAAACAATTTGGCGCCACCCGGGATTCGCAACCCCTATGAATTAACAGGTAGGTTGTACTGGTAATATTGACAACGCTACGGACTCCAGTAGTGACGTCGATTTATGTAACGACCGGTTTGAGGCAAACACACTACATTCACACTAATACACAAAATAAACAAGTGTGACACATTTTAACAGGTACGACAACAGGTAATTGTTACATATTGACGAACCCAACGCGGGGCTAGAAAGAATAACTAGCGGCGGTTATGAATAGACACAGTATGGTTACGAGGCGCAAAGGGAAGGAAGCATTAAACCAGGAATGAAACCAAGAAGAAATGGAAGAAGTTGAGGAAGTAGAAGTTGAGGAAACGACTGGAGAACTGTCGGAAGAACATCCACAGGAGGACCCGCTGGAAAACCCCAATCCAACTCAACCAGAACAGGAACTGGAAGCAATGACAGGGGACCAACCTACTGAACCCACTCAGAAAGAAGACCTGAGCACGCAGGAGATGTTCAGGAGAATGATGGAACAATTCGGACAAATGAATAAAAAACTAGAGTCAGACAAGGAAGATTTGAATAAAAAACTAGAGTCAGACAAGGAGGAATTGAATAAAAAATTACAAGAGGGAAGGAAAGAAGACAGGGAATTCTGGAATAAAAAACTGGACCAAAACAGTGAAGAATTGAAGAAGCAAATGGAGGCGATACAGGGAAGTCAGGAGGCATTGGAAAAGAAGAGCAAAGAGCTGAAGAAACAGATCAAGAAGGATCTGGAGATAGTAAATAAAAAGGTGGAAAATAATCATGATATTCTCCAACGGAAAATCGAGGAAGAAAGTGAGAAGAACAGAGAAGAATTGAGATTCATGTTTGTAGGGTTTCGTGAAGAAGACAAACGGACAAAAACGGGGATGAATAAGAGATGGGAAGAAACAAGTTACCCAGTAAATCAACTTCAAGAAACTTTAGTTAGTGATTTTAAACCAAGGAATGAAACACTAGACAGCACTCCTGAAAGTATCAAAGAAACGTTGAATGAGAACATGGAACCGGGGAATCAGAAAATAACACAGAAGGAGATGGTCAAGGAACTAGAGGAGAGGCACCAAGAACTACAAATAGATGTAAACAGTCGTATGAAGAAGAATCGAATCATTAAGAAGATTAAGAAAACAGAGGAATTAAGAAAGGTATATAAAAGGAAACTAATCAAAACACGAGAAGAAGTGGAGATGATGAAGAACGGACTCATCAATGTATTTAATTTGCCCATTACCTACCAAAGCAAATTAATAAAGTACACAGATTGTAGGAGGACTCTGAGGGAAATTATAAAAGGATTTCACAACCAACCAGTGGATGAAAATTTCAGCAAATCTATACTTAGATGGAAGATGCCAGAAATAGAAATGACTGACAACAAAACAGAGTATAACAAATCAAGAAGATCAATAAAATACTGGAGCACACCAGAAATGGAAATACCAAATAAAAAGGCAAAAATAATATTAATGAGAGAGGCACAAATAACTTCTCTGATTAATCGACAAACTAATCAAATGATGGAGGTAGAAATAAATACCACGGAACATATGGTATTAAAGGAATTATGGTACAAGACGGAGGAGACCTATGTTGCAAGGAAGAAAACAGTTCTACACGCCAGAGTTATCCGAACCATAAGGGCAGAGGAACTGATGTACCATGGGTAAACTAAGTGAAGATACCACACACCAAGAAAAGGGACGGATCTTCGAATTACTGACCAAGCAACCCAATGGAATAGAAGGAGATATTAAAATTAAATAAAGCTACTAGACAATCACCAAAACAAGAGGGTACAAGAAACGACTAAGACGAATTAAATGAGAAAAAAATTAAACCATAATTAATAAATAAATTTAATAATATTATCCAGAATAAGTGAGACTATCAAACACTTGAAGGAGAAGAGGTGCAGAATAACGAAGTGTCGAACAAAAGAAGAAGGCAATAATAAAGGAAAGAAAAGGAGAAGTCAACTTACAAAAATATAATAACAAGGTCCTGTATATAGCACGATAAATGACCGTATATCATCACAAAAGATAATGGTGATAATACTTACCAGATAAGCAATATCAATACAAGAAAAATAAAGGGAGTTTATAACCAAACTTCGATAAAAAAGTTTTACGAAGAAGAATAAAACCATTGTGAAATGAAACATATTTCCAAATTCCAAAAAAGATTGTAAGAGCAGCTTACTACATTATTTAGATGATATATGCGGAATAATAAAAAGAACTAATAATAATGAAAAAAAAACAAAGGAAACAGTTACACAAATTCCTTTCAATTTAAATCAATTTACAGTCTAATAAAAGATTGAGATATGAAGTATGAAGTAAAAAGTGAGATAATAAGGAATAAGTTACACATATTCCTATATAATAAAAATGTAAGAATCACAAACTTACTATTATAATTAAACAAAAAATAACTAAAAAGGAATACGCTACAAACATTCCTTTAAGGTAAGACAATTAACTTACCAAAGAATTATCAAAAATGATATTTAATGCAGAATGAAATAAACCAAAAAATAAAATCAAGCTCAAATTACTGAGATAAATACCTGAAATTATAATGAATCAAAAGTATTCTAAGGAAAAAAAATGTGAACTGGTACAAGGAAGGGAGAGAAGTTGTATATAAAACAAATATACAGATATGGCTAAAGCAGAATCTTGCTGAATGACTAAGAAAAGAATAAAAAATGTCTAAGACAATTAAAATGATCACAACGAGCATTGAAAACAAAATAATGAAAAGTGAGATATGATGAAATTAACATATGAATAAATATAAAAACAATCAAGTGTATGAGTAGATGATAGTGTATAGTTAAGGTATAGCAGAAGGAAGAATGAGTAAAAAGCCAAAGTGATCTAAAAACAAACCACAAGGTGGACAACCCCAAAGTATATTATTATATTATATTATTATTTAAGTCACAAGTTGAAAAAGAAGGTAGTTAAGATTGACTGTTGAAAAGTCCAGCAATCCAAATAAACTGAGCAGAGATGATATGCCTCTGGTCTCAGAAAAATGAGTAGTAATGGGAGAAACCAGCTACTATAAAAGTTAGGGAAAAAATTGTGTATGAGGGAAAATGCACCAATGGAAATACATACAGATCCAAATAAAATGGAATGAATTAAGTAAGAAGAGAAATGAAGAATGGAGAAACAAACAAGAAAGAAAGGGAAAAAGGTTATCTATAACTGATAATTTCATAAAAAACTATGCTAGAGTTTTATTAAAATGATCAATTTTAGAGGAGAGGCATTATGTTACGACACAATTAAGCCAAATCCCGTACCAGTGATAAAAAAGATAATTCTTGATATAAAAATACTTCATATAAAATAAAATGTTTAAAAATGTATAAAATGTAAATATTATGACACGACGTACGACGATATTACCCAACCCAAGTGATTGATCCAACAACATAAACACAAAGAAGGGAACCACGAACCATACTCAAGAAAAAAGGCGATGGACCAAACAATTATGAACTAACAAAGGAAGATATGAACCCAGAACTAAAGAAGAATCAAAGGAAGAGAACAGATCCCTACGATTAAACAGAAAGCAAACCAGATGAGAAGAGGAGAACCGAACCAAGATGAAGACTATTGAAGATGAAGATAACGAAGAAGAGGAAGAATGAAGAGGAGACAGATTAAACCCAAAGGGGGGACTAACACACATAAAAAAGGGAAAAATAGTATACTCAAGGATAGAATACGGTAAATAAACCCCAAATAATTATTTATTGATGAAACCAATATTACTGTTATAATTGAATTAACTTATATACCCATTTTAAAGACAATACGATTGTAAAGTAATGTAATGTAGAAAAAGTACACTAACACAGTTAGAAAGGTTAGATTTCACAAAAAATAACTAACCTTATATTATTAATAATAAATATTATGCTAGAAAGAAATAGTGGGAAATAATAGGAGAAAGTATAGGGATTACCCATTAAATAACACTCAATACAAACAGTGAACCAAAGTGAAGTGCCATAGTGAAGTGTAAGTACCCTAAAAAAAAGTGAGAGTGTATGTTAAGCATTAAAAATGTAATGATAAGTAAGAAAACACTTTATAAAACATTGATGAACAATCAATGATTGGAGTGACCTTGTACACATTTATATAACTAAAAATAATTAAAAATAATATTCCAAATAAATAGAAAAGAAGCATGTAATGTTATTCAGGGAGAAAGCCCAGACAAAAGCAATTTGTGTTAACATGGTATGGAGGAGATAGTAGAATAGAAATAAAGTTTTGTTGTTAAAATTAAGACTACAATGAATAAAACACCCCATGTTGAAAGGGGAATTAACTTATCATAATTTTCCAAGAAGTGATTATGTTTATCACTCTAGGTAGTAACAAAAGAAAGGAATTAATCTTAGAACTAACAATAACTAGTAACTTGTAAAGAGAAGTTTGGTTCAATGTTATGAAGGGGATATGGCTGAAGGGAACCTACAGTCCATAAGCCTAATTATTATATTTTAAAATATGTGTAATGAAAATGTATGTGGAACAGTAGTTAAAACACAAACAAATACGATAACTAAGTGAAGCCCATCAGGCTGAATTCAAAATGTAATTTAAAAGAAATACACCAAAAAACCATCATGGCTAATCTTGGCTATGAAAACATATAACTGTCAAAGACACTCAAATGTAAATTGTAACAATTTCGCAAGAAACCTTACTAATCTAAGACCAGTAAATGGCCAGTAATTATATGTAAATCATTTTAAAACAGAAATGTTATTATAAAAGTTTAATTTAAGAAGGATATGTAATTTATCAAATGTCAAATATTTAGACTAAAGTTAATGTACAACAGAATATGACCTTATGAGGTATCATTGTAAACTTTGAAAGGAAAGAAAGATAATAGTGATATCATTTATTACCCCAAAGGAACTATAAAGGAATAAAACCATTAGGGAAATACTTAATAAATTTGAATAAAAATTCAAATATCTTAACAATGTCTTTGAAAGAGTAATTAACCAATCCCAGGATTGCTGTTACCATAGTAACGAGCCGTTGAAGGCTTATTTTCCGTTAAATATAGGAGACTCGAAAAAACGACGCGTGGGTAAGCGGCACGCAAAATTGGAATGATTGAAATTTTAATATAAATAGTTAGGAAAAGTTTTGAAAGTGAACCAAGATGACCAAAGACGAATAGATGTCGACTTACCAAGAATTAACGATGTCCGGGTACCAAATTAAATAAATTAATTATCAGAAACCCCAGACGAGATTGAAAAAGATGTTCGAAGCTTAAAACCAGCCCAAATTTGAAGAATATCCACTACCCCGATGACTACACATCAACGCAATCTGAACTGATAAGTATCGAATAAATTCCTTAATCCCAAAAAACCAAATTACCTTAATTATTTTCCAAATGATAAAATTTCTCACTATTGAACAAATATTATTTTCTTTCAAAGGTGTTAATGCATAATTTACTTACATAAAAACATTTTATTAATCAAAATATAACCTCGCTTAAGAGCACAATTTTGTAACAAAAATACGACACTACCGAAAAATTTGTAAAAACATATTATACTTTCTAAGTATGTATAAGGTATGGTAGTGTACTTTTTTAATGTAACCAACGTTTATGTCTTATTTCATAATCCAAAGAACCCCAGATTTTAAACCTGGTAATATATTGTATGTAACTGACGCCATTTCGGCAACGAAAAGTGTTTTAAAATCAATTTTGCCAACTCTGAGATATTTGTGTTTCATGCTGTAAGCCGGAGTAATCTGTTATCAAAGTATTTATAATTCATTTGTCATATTAATTAATGACCAAATTTGTATTAAAATCACAGTACCGAGTATTACTATCTTTTTATTTCATAGGACGTTGTAGAGTATATGTGTGTTAGCAAGTTTTATTCAATAAACAACTAGCGCTCATCACGACTGGTCGAGACGGCAACCTGTATAGCGGCGGGAACCATTTGAACGCTCCAGCTGTCCATGCTAATAACACGTATCATCTTAGAATTTAACTATTTTAATTGTTTTAATAGAAACAATTTGGCGCCACCCGGGGTTCGCAACCCCTATGAATTAACAGGTAGGTTGTACTGGTAATATTGACAACGCTACGGACTCCAGTAGTGACGTTGATTTATGTAACGACCGATGTGAGGCAAACACACTACATTCACACTAATACACAAAATAAACAAGTGTGACACATTTTAACAGGTACGACCACAGGTAATTGTTACATATTGACGAACCCAACGCGGGGCTTTAAGGAAGAAGGACGTACCTCATTTAATTGTTACAATATATATATATATATATATATATATATATATATATATATTTCAATCACATTCTGCTACAGTCCGTTTCTTGATATATATAATACTATAATACTTATAACTATTTTACCTCAAGATATATTTTTTCCTAAGGAACATGTTTCGGGAGATCCTGTTCTCCCATCTTCAGCCTTCGCCATCTTGCTTCTGGTGCAGTATTTGTGTGTTGGCTTCTGGATGTTATTAAGGTGGTTTGTTGGTCTTTGGTCCTTCAATGTTGCATTATTGTGTGTGGTTGTGGTATCTGTTTTTGTATTTTGTGTATTTTCGATGTTGAGTGCTTTGAATATTGTGTCATGTTTTGTATTGATTTGTATTTGTTCTGGTATTAATTTGTTTTGTGTTTTATGTTTGCAAATCTGTAAATTTTCCCAAATGTTCATTATGGTGCCTTTGTGTGGTATATGTTTTATTAGTGTTACATTGGTTATGTCTGGGAATTCATGTCCTGTGTTTATTGCATGTGTGGCTAAATTGGATTTATATATATTTGGTTTTTTGTATGCATTTAGGTGTTCAAAATAACGTTTTTTCAGCTGTTTTTTTGTTTGTCCTATATAACATTTATTGCAATCTTGGCATTCAATTTTGTATATACCATTGGTTGTTGTATTATCTTTGTTGTGTGAGCTATTTAGATTTTGTAATTTATTTTTATTAGTTTTGTATGCTATTTTTATATCTGTGTTTTTAAATAGTTTTGTTAGTTTTGACATTTTATTATTTATATATGTGAATGTGGCCCATTTTTTGTTGTTGTTATTATTTATGTGTTGTTCAGTTTGATTAATTCTTAATTGTTCAGTTTTTATTTTGTATTTGATTTTATTTTCTATTTTGATCATAGTATTTTTATTGTATCCATTTGCATAACCTATTTGGTATATTATATTTCTTTCTTTGTCAGTTTCTTGTTTGTTTAGGGGTATTTTGTACATTCTGTTAAATAACGAATGAAATGCTGCCATTTTATGTTGTGGTGGGTGGTCAGAATGGTTAGGTATAATGATGTTAGTGGAAGTTGGTTTTCTATATATTGCATATTGTATGTGTTTGTTGTATCTTGTGATGGTTATGTCTAAATAGTTGATTTTGTTATGTTTTTCTTTTTCTTCTGTGAATTGTATTTTGGGATGTATGTTATTGATTTGTTTCAGTATGTTCTCTGCATTTGTGTTTTTGTTATTTGATACATATAGTCCATCATCTACATATCTTATCCATATGCCATCTGGGTCATGTGTTTTTATGATGTTTTGTATTTTGGTGTCTATATGTTGTAGGAATATTTCTGCTATTATGCTTGATAATGGTGATCCCATTGCTAAACCTTCTTTCTGTTGATAAATTTTGCTATTAAATTCAAAGTAATTTTGTTTTAGTATTAGTTGGAGACTATTTTTTATTTCGGTTATATATTGTTTGTTTTCATTTTGTTCTATAAGTTTGTTTATTATTATGTCAATTGTTTCTTCTACTGGGATATTAGTGTACATGTTTGTTATGTCATATGATGTGAAAAATGTATTTTCATTTATATTTATTATTTTTAGTTTGTCTATTAATTCGTATGTATTTTTTATGTTATGATGGTTATTTGTTAAATGGTTATTTTTTAGTTTTTGTGCTATTATTCTTGCTATTTTGTATGTAGGAGCTTTTTTGAAATTGATTAATGGACGTATTGGGTTGTTTAATTTGTGTATTTTTATTAGGCTGTTCATTTTAGGTGGTTCTGGATTATTGTTTATATATATGTCTATGTTTTTATTGTTGAAAATGTTTTTATTTGTTTTTATTAGTTTTATTGTTTGTTTAAGATAGTTTTCTGTTGGGTTTTTATCTAGTTGTACGCATTTATTATTGTTGATGAAGTCTTCGGTTTTTTTGATGTAGTCTGTTTTATCAATGATTACTGTTGCTTGACTTTTGTCTGCTTTAGTTATTATTAAATTATTGTTCTTTACTTTATTTTTAATTTCTTTTATTGTTTTATTGTTTTTCTTTTGTTTATCTTTGTTTTTCATTTCGCTAGTGATTATTTTTTTAATTATATGTGTTGCTTCTGTTCTTTTTTCTTCTTGTATATTGTCTTTTATTAGGTTAATGGCAAATTCTGTTTCTACTATTAAATTTTCTAGATTTTTGTTTGCATTTTGGGTTATGTTAGTTTTTGACATATTGTTTAAATATTCTGTTTCTTTTTTGTTAAATTCTGTATTGCTGAGGTTAATGGTTCGTGGGTAAAATGTGTGTTTATTTTTGTTTTTTTGTTCTTGATTTTTGTTTTGTTGTTTTAATGTGTTAAGTTTTTTGTTGATTGTATAAGTCTTTTTGTTTTTCTCAAATCTTATTTTATTTTCTATGTTATTGTATTTATTATTCCAAGTGATTGGATGTAATAAATTTGTTAGCTCTAAGTGTAGTTTGTATATGTTTAGTGTTATGCTATTTTTCTTACTGTATAATTGATTAATTTCGTTTTGTATCCATAGCCTTTGTGCTTGTTTTATAGTTTTTTGTGCAGTCATATTTTTGTTGTTTGTGTTTATGTTGATGTATTTAGGTGTTAATTTATGTTTTTGGCATTGCCTATTGAAGTATATGTTTATGTTTGTGTTCATTAGTTGTTTTTTTCGTGTTTGAAATTTGTTTAACAATTTGGTAATGTGGTTATATGGAATTGTGGTTATGTTGTTTGTGTACATGTTAATGTATATTTATGTGAGAGATGATTTGTTATCCGTTATATGGTAGATGATTTCTTTATTTGCTATTCACTTCACTATTTTTTTTCCTTCACTATACACTTTTGTTTTTGCTTTGTTTTATAACCTCACTTTTCGTTTTTTCACTGTAGGCTTATTTACCTTGTATGGTTATATTATTTCAATCACTTTCTGCTACAGTCCGTTTCTTGATATATATAATACTATAATACTTATAACTATTTTACCTCAAGATATATTTTTTCCTAAGGAACATGTTTCGGGAGATCCTGTTCTCCCATCTTCAGCCTTCGCCATCTTGCTTCTGGTGCAGTATTTGTGTGTTGGCTTCTGGATGTTATTAAGGTGGTTTGTTGGTCTTTGGTCCTTCAATGTTGCATTATTGTGTGTGGTTGTGGTATCTGTTTTTGTATTTTGTGTATTTTCGATGTTGAGTGCTTTGAATATTGTGTCATGTTTTGTATTGATTTGTATTTGTTCTGGTATTAATTTGTTTTGTGTTTTATGTTTGTAAATCTGTAAATTTTCCCAAATGTTCATTATGGTGCCTTTGTGTGGTATGTGTTTTATTAGTGTTACATTGGTTATGTCTGGGAATTCATGTCCTGTGTTTATTGCATGTGTGGCTAAATTGGATTTATATATATTTGGTTTTTTGTATGCATTTAGGTGTTCAAAATAACGTTTTTTCAGCTGTTTTTTTGTTTGTCCTATATAACATTTATTGCAATCTTGGCATTCAATTTTGTATATACCATTGGTTGTTGTATTATCTTTGTTGTGTGAGCTATTTAGATTTTGTAATTTATTTTTATTAGTTTTGTATGCTATTTTTATATCTGTGTTTTTAAATAGTTTTGTTAGTTTTGACATTTTATTATTTATATATGTGAATGTGGCCCATTTTTTGTTGTTGTTATTATTTATGTGTTGTTCAGTTTGATTAATTCTTAATTGTTCAGTTTTTATTTTGTATTTGATTTTATTTTCTATTTTGATCATAGTATTTTTATTGTATCCATTTGCATAACCTATTTGGTATATTATATTTCTTTCTTTGTCAGTTTCTTGTTTGTTTAGGGGTATTTTGTACATTCTGTTAAATAACGAATGAAATGCTGCCATTTTATGTTGTGGTGGGTGGTCAGAATGGTTAGGTATAATGATGTTAGTGGAAGTTGGTTTTCTATATATTGCATATTGTATGTGTTTGTTGTATCTTGTGATGGTTATGTCTAAATAGTTGATTTTGTTATGTTTTTCTTTTTCTTCTGTGAATTGTATTTTGGGATGTATGTTATTGATTTGTTTCAGTATGTTCTCTGCATTTGTGTTTTTGTTATTTGATACATATAGTCCATCATCTACATATCTTATCCATATGCCATCTGGGTCATGTGTTTTTATGATGTTTTGTATTTTGGTGTCTATATGTTGTAGGAATATTTCTGCTATTATGCTTGATAATGGTGATCCCATTGCTAAACCTTCTTTCTGTTGATAAATTTTGCTATTAAATTCAAAGTAATTTTGTTTTAGTATTAGTTGGAGACTATTTTTTATTTCGGTTATATATTGTTTGTTTTCATTTTGTTCTATAAGTTTGTTTATTATTATGTCAATTGTTTCTTCTACTGGGATATTAGTGTACATGTTTGTTATGTCATATGATGTGAAAAATGTATTTTCATTTATATTTATTATTTTTAGTTTGTCTATTAATTCGTATGTATTTTTTATGTTATGATGGTTATTTGTTAAATGGTTATTTTTTAGTTTTTGTGCTATTATTCTTGCTATTTTGTATGTAGGAGCTTTTTTGAAATTGATTAATGGACGTATTGGGTTGTTTAATTTGTGTATTTTTATTAGGCTGTTCATTTTAGGTGGTTCTGGATTATTGTTTATATATATGTCTATGTTTTTATTGTTGAAAATGTTTATATTTGTTTTTATTGAAATCAACTACCATATAACGGATAACAAATCATCTCTCACATAAATATACATTAACATTTACACAAACAACATAACCACAATTCCATATAACCACATTACCAAATTGTTAAACAAATTTCAAACACGAAAAAAACAACTAATGAACGCAAACATAAACATATACTTCAATAGGCAATGCCAAAAACATAAATTAACACCTAAATACATCAACATAAACACAAACAACAAAAATATGACTGCACAAAAAACTATAAAACAAGCACAAAGGCTATGGATACAAAACGAAATTAATCAATTATACAGTAAGAAAAATAGCATAACACTAAACATATACAAACTACACTTAGAGCTAACAAATTTATTACATCCAATCACTTGGAATAATAAATACAATAACATAGAAAATAAAATAAGATTTGAGAAAAACAAAAAGACTTATACAATCAACAAAAAACTTAACACATTAAAACAACAAAACAAAAATCAAGAACAAAAAAACAAAAATAAACACACATTTTACCCACGAACCATTAACCTCAGCAATACAGAATTTAACAAAAAAGAAACAGAATATTTAAACAATATGTCAAAAACTAACATAACCCAAAATGCAAACAAAAATCTAGAAAATTTAATAGTAGAAACAGAATTTGCCATTAACCTAATAAAAGACAATATACAAGAAGAAAAAAGAACAGAAGCAACACATATAATTAAAAAAATAATCACTAGCAAAATGAAAAACAAAGATAAACAAAAGAAAAACAATAAAACAATAAAAGAAATTAAAAATAAAGTAAAGAACAATAATTTAATAATAACTAAAGCAGACAAAAGTCAAGCAACAGTAATCATTGATAAAACAGACTACATCAAAAAAACCGAAGACTTCATCAACAATAATAAATGCGTACAACTAGATAAAAACCCAACAGAAAACTATCTTAAACAAAAAATAAAACTAATAAAAACAAATAAAAACATTTTCAACAATAAAAACATAGACATATATATAAACAATAATCCAGAACCACCTAAAATGAACAGCCTAATAAAAATACACAAATTAAACAACCCAATATGTCCATTAATCAATTTCAAAAAAGCTCCTACATACAAAATAGCAAGAATAATAGCACAAAAACTAAAAAATAACCATTTAACAAATAACCATCATAACATAAAAAATACATACGAATTAATAGACAAACTAAAAATAATAAATATAAATGAAAATACATTTTTCACATCATATGACATAACAAACATGTACACTAATATCCCAGTAGAAGAAACAATTGACATAATAATAAACAAACTTATAGAACAAAATGAAAACAAACAATATATAACCGAAATAAAAAATAGTCTCCAACTAATACTAAAACAAAATTACTTTGAATTTAATAGCAAAATTTATCAACAGAAAGAAGGTTTAGCAATGGGATCACCATTATCAAGCATAATAGCAGAAATATTCCTACAACATATAGACACCAAAATACAAAACATCATAAAAACACATGACCCAGATGGCATATGGATAAGATATGTAGATGATGGACTATATGTATCAAATAACAAAAACACAAATGCAGAGAACATACTGAAACAAATCAATAACATACATCCCAAAATACAATTCACAGAAGAAAAAGAAAAACATAACAAAATCAACTATTTAGACATAACCATCACAAGATACAACAAACACATACAATATGCAATATATAGAAAACCAACTTCCACTAACATCATTATACCTAACCATTCTGACCACCCACCACAACATAAAATGGCAGCATTTCATTCGTTATTTAACAGAATGTACAAAATACCCCTAAACAAACAAGAAACTGACAAAGAAAGAAATATAATATATCAAATAGGTTATGCAAATGGATACAATAAAAATACTATGATCAAAATAGAAAATAAAATCAAATACAAAATAAAAACTGAACAATTAAGAATTAATCAAACTGAACAACACATAAATAATAACAACAACAAAAAATGGGCCACATTCACATATATAAATAATAAAATGTCAAAACTAACAAAACTATTTAAAAACACAGATATAAAAATAGCATACAAAACTAATAAAAATAAATTACAAAATCTAAATAGCTCACACAACAAAGATAATACAACAACCAATGGTATATACAAAATTGAATGCCAAGATTGCAATAAATGTTATATAGGACAAACAAAAAAACAGCTGAAAAAACGTTATTTTGAACACCTAAATGCATACAAAAAACCAAATATATATAAATCCAATTTAGCCACACATGCAATAAACACAGGACATGAATTCCCAGACATAACCAATGTAACACTAATAAAACATATACCACACAAAGGCACCATAATGAACATTTGGGAAAATTTACAGATTTACAAACATAAAACACAAAACAAATTAATACCAGAACAAATACAAATCAATACAAAACATGACACAATATTCAAAGCACTCAACATCGAAAATACACAAAATACAAAAACAGATACCACAACCACACACAATAATGCAACATTGAAGGACCAAAGACCAACAAACCACCTTAATAACATCCAGAAGCCAACACACAAATACTGCACCAGAAGCAAGATGGCGAAGGCTGAAGATGGGAGAACAGGATCTCCCGAAACATGTTCCTTAGGAAAAAATATATCTTGAGGTAAAATAGTTATAAGTATTATAGTAATATATATATATATATATATACATTGCAACGATACAGCCATACGCTGTATTAAGCATTAATTTAAATAAATATTAAATGTGTAGAATTTGTATAAGTTACGGGTAAATGGACAGGTCTGAGATTGTAAAAATATTTCATTGTTAGATTAGGGGAGAAATTAACCTGTTCCGACATGCAGTGAACACCTGCTCAATTGTATGTGTGTTACACGTGTATCTTGTGTGTGTTAGTGATGCATGTCAAGACAGGAATCTCAGCAACCTGCCCCAAGTAATTAATAAAATAATTATTTTAATTCACTGTGCGAAAACTAATTAGTGTATGAACAAACCAAAGGCACCAAAGTGTGTGTAAAATTTATAGTTATCCCCAGTGAAAAGATGACGTTAATAGAACGTCTTCACGCTATGCGAAGACAGTGCAAAATAAACGTGCCAAAAAATACGCAAATTACCCTAAGACGCTCAAATTAATATAGTGAGTGCTTAATCGAATTAGCTATGATTTGTGCTATCTCGATTCCGTGCAAAACATTGCTATTTGCTAATAATTGCAAATAGGTGAAAAGGTTCGGGAGTGGGGGCTGTCACGAGATATGCAGGTATCGACAGGACGATTTTGGAGCCAACTGGCGCGGAATCTCGCGAGGGTATAAATTAAGGGTTCGACCAAAAACCCTTCTCTTCATTTCAAGACACAGTTGCAGTTGGACATGCCATCCGTCGGTAAAACAGTTTTAATTTTATTTCTATTACAAGTCGCAGTAACGAAAGAAATAACGTTCGTTAAATTCATAACAATATTCTGGAAAAAGTAAATACTGAAATAGTAAGTCTACCAAGAGTATAAACGGAAAAGCTACCTGAATGACGAGGGATGCTGGACGTTAGAAGATGTTTAAGATCTACCTTGCAGCAGATAACAACTCTCTGGTGAGGACCACACTGCTGGAGAGCGACGCTGGACTCTAGACGTATCCAGGACCACGCCAGGACAGGAGGAATGGAAAACTAACTCTGGACAACGCTGGACCCCGGACAACAAGTCGTAAGATCAGCAGAACTCGAGGTGACATGCATAATGCATTTTAAATGATTTTTAAAAAAGAAAAAGAGCTCATAAAGACTACATCAAAAGACAGTAAATTAAAATAAAGAAAAATTTATACTTCGTAATAATATTTTAAAATGTAGATAAATGTTTAGTCATAAGAATGAGCGATCGCATATAAAAAGAATTAATAAATGAAAGAGAAGTTAAAGTAGAGAGAGTAGAATTATTATCAGAATAAATAGTAAATTGATTTGATATTTGAATCATAGAAAAAATTAATTTAAAGTTGAATATTAAAACAAATGCCAGTCTACAAGCAATTAATATAATTTTAAATTGAATTTTAAACATTGGTATAGACTGAGCGAGTAGAGGTCAGATCTGAGTTAAGAAAATTTATTTCAATAAAAAATATTTTTCATTTTTATATTTAATTAATAAACCAATTTATAAACATGTCTAGATATAAGATTATTAACATGTTTAGATATAAGAGATTTGTTTAAATATGTGTAATGTTGCATATCATAAGATATAAACATTTAATAATGAGCAATATCGTGACCGACAATTATTAATGATGTTTATGAATATTTATAATATTGAGTAAATAATAAATATGAGTTTTAAATACTGATAAATAAAAATACTCTTATTATAGTTACACATGGTATCATTATACAACCTGCATAAATTACAGTATATCGAATTTAAATTATATATAAATTCGTTGTATAATAATGGCGCTCCAAGATCGTGGGGCTCCACAAATTTAAATTATATTAAATTGTGTCGTTGTAATATATATATATATATAAAGTATTTAAAATTTATAATTATATTACCTCAAGATGTTCTTTTCCTTATTTGGAACATGTTTCGAGAGTTCCTGTTCTCTCATCTTCAGCCTTCGCCATCTTGTTTCTGGTTAAGTATTTGTGTGTTGGCTGCTGGATGTTATTAAGGTAGTTTGTTGGTCTTTGGTCTTTTAAATCCAGCAGCCAACACACTTAACCAGAAACAAGATGGCGAAGGCTGAAGATGAGAGAACAGGAACTCTCGAAACATGTTCCAAATAAGGAAAAGATCATCTTGAGGTAATATAATTATAAATTTTAAATACTTTATATATATTGTCACGTCTCGCGGTCAATGATCTACCAGAGCTTATATGTTTACTATCGTTAATTTGCTAAGCTTTCCTAATTAGGCATCACTTTGGTACGTCCTCTTGTAACGTTTCTCGGTTAATATCTCAGAGCCTAAATAGTACTTTACTTAATTAAATCTAAGTTTTATTTGCTCTTCGAAAATCTCGCTTTCATGAGAGTCACAGTAATTGTTTAATGAAATAATATTTTATTAGACCCACTGTTGGGTTCGCCAATCTTGTAACGTCTCGTGGTTAATGATCAGATAGTATCGTTAGATCTTATCATCACTCTTGCGATCGCCACAGCATTCGTTATATTTTATGTGTACAGAAAAAAACTGAAATCGATGGTGTGTGATTTGGGAGAATTCAATGAAGTTGTTTGACCGTAGTTAGGAGAGAGAGGGCCAAAGGTATTATCCCCGGAGTATACAATTACTTAATTTAAATTTCTCCACTCATGAGACCAGCTGATTTTGACGTCTGCAACCCAATTTGAGGTTAAATTAACACCAATTGTCGGTAATATTTTTCCGGCTGTTCGTCCTCTTCTTTGTCTCCTGGAACTCTGTAACAACTACCCTCTATGAGAAATAATACACATTTTATTATTTATAACAAAGTATTCAGGGTATTTATTTATTAAATACACTGATTTTTATCTTCTCCCAATACAAAAAGTTATAATCGATTCTCCCTGTCAACACAACATTGGTTCGATCTTATTTGGTAAACATAGAAATTATAACAAAAATATTTTTATCCTTGATAAAATATTAAAACAATAAAGAATTAATTTATTAATTTCCCAGGGTTAATGGTAAGTTCTTTGTGTTATGAGACGGTCAGAAATGAATAATAAAATACCAAGCTTTACATAAAAAAAAAAATAGATTATATTTGTTTTTTCTTTAGTATGTAGTTCCGGGTTTATCCGCCAGAGTACAGGTTATGTTCTTCGCTACAAACACGGAATTATTTAATGGAGGCTGAAAACGCACAAAGATCCGTTATGAAGGTTTTTTGGTTAACAAAAATTAATAGTTTGTTTCACCTCTTTTCCTGAAGTGTTTATTGTATGGTGCTGTTTCTAGTGTTTGAAGTTATAGTTGATTTGTAATTTAGTTAATTTTTACTAGGATACGGTCTCACCTAAAATCTCGAAGTGCTAGATACTAGGCCTGGAATCTGTCGTTAAGTTTCTCAAAATTTTGTCAAATAAAGGCTTGGATGGTGCTACTTGCAGAAGTTCTATAATAGAAGGTGTACATCTCTTGTCAATTTTTATTAAATTTCGCACTGTTTATTCCGAAAGTATTCATAAATTTTCAAATTTTATATAGGCATTAATTTTATATAGGCATTACACTTTTTTCAAACGTTCACTTCTCAATCGTTTTAACAATTAAATTATATCTTGTTAGTTGGTTACTGTTAGTAACCAAGAATTTTTTTATGATTGTTTATTGGTGAATCTATACACTTTTGAGTATATAGGCTGTTTTTAATTATTATAAATTTATTTCTTATTTATGGAAAAATAATCCTTTTTAACTTTTGTTTATAATCCAATTTAATTTATATAAGGTTTTAAGGTTTTTCTTTCTATTTTCTAATAATTGATACTGGAGGCCTTTACTTGATGAAAATCCATTATATTAAAGAATTAAAGAAAACTAAAAACTTGTTTTCGTGATTTTCACTCGTCATTTATTTAAAATATACCACGACAGCTGTTTCAGCACACAGTGCCTTCTTCAGATGGTAAGAGCTGACTTTTTTTTTAGTTTTTTTAGTTTTTTTTTAGTTTTCTTTTTAATTCTTTTCTATTTTCTCTTAAACTTATACATAGGTCTTTAATATTTTGATTTCCTTCAATTGTATTTATTTATTATTTGCTTAAAGTATCCTTACACTAAACTATTTTCCTCTGCCATTTTGCTCATACATTATTATTTTATATTATTATTATTTTATATCTAACCCTGGGTTATCTTATATTTAAACACAATTATTATATTAAACATAAAATTATACCTAGGTACAAGACCTTTGTGGCCTACACAATACAAATTATACAAAATACAAACAAAATACAGAATTTGTCAGTAGCAATGTAGTCTACTGCTACAATTGATTGTTTTTCCATCTAAAGTATAAATCTGTGAGATGCTCCTTTTTAACCACTTACTTTCTCACTATGTACACTATATCGTACTTTGTACACTATATGTCACTTAGTTATAGTTTATAGTGTTCTGTAGTACAAAGTAATCTATAGCTAGGTACATAATACACATTTCTGACCTTTAGAGTGGGGTGATTATGTTATCATTTTTGGGCCTGGGTTATGTAACATTACAATATCAAGAAATGAACTGTAGCAGAAAGTGATTGAAAAAAAAAAATATATATATATATATATATTATATCATCGCCAAAATCAGATCATATTTGATGACTATAAGTATGTATAAAAAATGCTAAAAAATAATATATTTTAATAAATAAATAATGAAGAGAATAAAAATATAAAATGTAATTATGAAAGAAGGAGAACGAGTTATAAACTAAAAGTGATTAATAAACAAACTCACCGACTAGACTGACAGACAAACGACATTGACACAACCCCAGAGATTGGCCAGCTAAGAACCAATATGAAAGTAAACAAGATGAGAAGTGAAGGAGAAGAAAAATGAGAACAAAGAGGGAACAAACCAACAATGAAGAAAATAAAATGAAACACGTCAAGAAAACACAGACAAGGCATAGAGAATAGAGAAGGGAGAAATAATGTAATCAAATATAATAAAGAAAATGAAACCGGTAAAGAACCAAAATAAATAATGAATGTTAGTATTGACTGAGTGACAATTGTAATATAAGAAAAGTTAAGTAAGATAAAGTAATGTCATGTTAAGAAAAGAGTTAAGGAAGATTAGAAGCGAAGGTAAGAATGTATGAGTAAGATAATGTAAAATTAAGGACCGAATCTACATACCTATGTGGAAATGCAGAGTATTCAAAAGGACCAAAAAGGAGAGCTAATTGCAATGGATTTTCTTGGACCACTCCCGAGATCAAGTTGGGGGTGAAACACATACTTGTTTGTATAGATGTATTTTCCAAAGCTGTCCATCTGTATCCAATTATGCGACCCACAACTAAAGTTGTTTTAAAAATACTCTTGCAGAAATACATCCCTGCATATGGTAAAATGAAGAAGGTACTTAGCGATCAAGGAGTACAGTTCCAAAGCGAAGTATGGGAGAGAACTCTTTGTGAAAATGGAATCCAACCTGTACTCACATCAGTATGACACCCACAGGGAAATCTGGTGGAAAGAGTAAATAAAGAGTTAGGTAAATATCTACGAATCTACTGTCATGATCAACACAACAAATGGGCAGAGTACTTACCTTTCTTTGAAAGGAAAATAAATGAAAATTATAGCGAAGCAACAAGTTATACACCAATCGAGCTAGACGAAGACAAGAAACCTGTCAGATTCTGGACCAAATATGTAAGCAAGCCAGAGAATCAAAACGTACCTATTCCATTAAGTGTAAAGGTGGAGTATGCTAAACAACGCATCATAGAACAAGGTAACAAGAGGATAGAAAAATACAATAGAACACATAAATTACAACGATTTGATGTAGGAGAACAAATTCTGTTGAAACCTAATCCTGTAGGAAAACGCAGTGACAACACAGCAAAGAAATTTTTTCGATTATACAACGGACCTTATACGTTGAAACAACTCGTAGGAAGACACACATTCATCATGTACGATGAGAGAAAGGATAAGGACATTGGCAAATATCATGCGACGTCATTCAAGAAATTCTACGTATGAATAATGAGAGGAGAGAGTAAAAGTGGGACAAGGCCACTGAAGCAGGACAAGGACAGATCAGCTGTGTAATGGGGAGTAAATATTACATACCACCATGGTGAACGTTAGGCTGACTTACTCATTATTATGTGTTTGTTTAACAATGTAAACTTAAGTTAAGTTAATATTACATGATTGTATTTGTCTAGAACAAATAGACAAAAATGTAATAAATAAATATTTATTAAATTTGTTCTCTCAGGCAGAGGAATAATGCAACAATACAGCCATAGCTGTATTAGGCATTAATTTAAATAAATGTAAATTTTGTATAATTTGTATAAGTTACGAGTAAATGGACAAGTCTGAGATTGCAGAAATATTTCATTGTTAGATTAGGATAGCAATTAACCTGTTCCGACACGCAGTGAACACCTGCTCAATTGTATGTGTGTTACACATGTATCTTGTGTGTGTGAGTGAATCAGGCATAGACAGGAAACTCAGCAGCCCGCCCCAAGTAATTAATAAAATAATTGTTTTAATTCACTGTGAGAAAACTAATTAATGTATGATCAAACCAAAGGCACCAAAGTGTGGGTAAAAATTATAGTTATCCCCAGTGAAAAGATGACGTTAATAGAACACGTTATGCGAAGACAGTGCAAAATAAACGTGCTAAAAAATATGCCAATTACCCTAAGACGCTCAAATTAATATAGTGAGTGATTAATCAAAGTAGCTACGATTTGTGCTATCTCGGTTCTGTGCAAAACAGTGCTATTTGCTAATAATTGCAAATAGATGAAAAGGTTCGGTAGTGGGGGCTGTCATGAGATACGCAGGTATCGACAGGATGATTTTGGAGCCGACCAGCGCGGAATCTTGAGAGGGTATAAATTAAGGGTTCGACCAAAAACCCTTCTCTTCATTTCAAGACTCAGTTGCAGCCGGACATGCTGTCCGTCGGCAAAACAGTTTATTTTTTTATCCTATTACAAGTCGCTGTAACAAACGAAATGACGTTTATTAAAGTCACGACAAAATTACGTGAAAAGTAAATACAGCAATAGTTAGTCTATCAAGAGTATATCCAGGAAATATGCTGTGGATCGACGCTGGACTCTAGACGTATCCAGGGAAGCTGTGGATCGACGCTGGACTCTAGACGTATCCAGGGAAGCCGTAGATCGATGCTGGACTCTAGACGTATCCAGGGAAGCTGCCGTAGATTGACGCTGGACCCTAGACGTATCCAGGACCACGCCAGGACAAGAGGAATGGAAAATTAACTCTAGACAACGCTGGACCCCGGACAACAGTCGTAAGATCATCAGAAATCGAGGTGACATGCTTAATGCATTTTAAATGATTTATAAAAACAAAAGAGCTCATAAAGACGATTTCAAACGACAGTAAATTGAAACAAAGGAAGTTTATATTTATAGTCCGTTCAACTAAAGAAGATCGCTGACTTTCAAAGCCTGCCGTTTCCAAATTTTCAAAGACAAAAAATAAATGAGCATATTGTTGGAATCGGCATTCCTTTCTGCGTTACTCGTGTACATTTCATATTTTTTTGATTCTTCGTTTTCATAACGTTAAGAGCTATATTAAAAAAGTCACTGTTTTTTAGCCCTTCTACAACGATTGTCAACTTTGATAATTCATTACAAAAAAAGTACAGCATCAACAAATTTTTCCTGTTCAACGATTATTTTTACATTCATCCTACATCACGTATTCCCATTTGAACTCTCTGCGATTATTTTTATAGGCGTTATTAATTTTTTTGTTGACCTCGAACAACTCGTAAATGGGAGCACTGTTAGAGTTGAAATTTGTGCCAACACTGAGAAGACAACGCTAACGAAAGTTCAAGTTGAGTGAAAACAAGCTTAAACAGCTACTATATTTTACATCAACTTATATTTGAAGCGCTCTTTCGCTAAAATGTAAAGCGACGGACAGAGCGTGGAGTACACTCAGTCCGTACTGGGTCCATTTTATCCGCGCGCCGACGACAACACGAACCACAATGTTAATACTGTAATAACTTGTGTGTCGAAATCTAATAAATCGAAATAAATATTGTTTTTATTTATTTGTCTTTACGGAGATGTATTACTGCTTTGTATATATTTGTTTTTGTGCTGTACGGTATTATAATAATGAAACGTTTTCCATTAATGAAACAGCCAAAATTTTAAAAGAAATTAAGACATTTCTTTTGAATTATGCTAACCTTTACTCGTCGTTGGACATTACCGAGATCCCTAATTCAATTCAATTGTGCCACAATGTTAACATTAATAAGATGATTTCATTATTGTCAAGTGTTGGTTATCGCATTTCAACAGAAATATCTTAATTATGTCAAAATTGCAGTAGTTTAATTTCTAGTACAATGGCCGCTGTCTGTGCGGCGGTGGCCGTTACTTCTTAGAACTAAATGTCACCAAGTAATTGTTATGTGAATGTTAATTACGGTTGTATATAGCTACACTTTGTAATATATTAATTAAAAAATGTTATTAAAGATTGAAAGCACATTTATGCTTGCCCTCTGATTATGTAGGCCGAATTGCTTACCGCGCGCCACAACCTGATGAGTCAACCGTCTATAACCTGATAAGGTCACCACTATCACACACCCCACCACACACACACAAAATACCAACATACTTTAGTTTGGTGGAGTGTTCTGTTTTGTAAAGTGCTGTCGTCTGAGATAGCTGAAGTGTTTTGTTCAATTATATTTTTTAATCTTAGAGATGGCGAGTGACGAAGAAAGTTTACCATCAACAAGTGCCGGGAAGACTGTTTTTCGGAAAGGAAGTACGATAAAGAGTCAAGGAGGAGAAATGATCGTGAGTGTCCGGGAGTTTTTTAAAAAAGAAAATGATACCTTGAAAAAAACTGGTGAACCTGTAATACCTTTTTCAAAAATAGCGGAGAGGACCGCACGAGCTTTACAAATTGGAACTGACACAAGTGTGTCGTGAAAAATCAGCAGCAGTTAAAGATGGCCAAAGCTCCGTCTCGACGCCTGGGAAAGAGAGAAAACATGCGGCCAAAGTTACCGAACTAGACCCGTTTCAAGAGGATGCACTTAGACGGGTATTATAAATGTCGTGAACACCCCACACTGGATAAAATGCTGGTATCAGCGACAAATACAGGATTGTTTAGCGGTGCAAAAACTTCTCTCTGGACAGTTCTTCGCGATCTGGGATTCCATTATTCCGAAGTAAACGGTAGAAAAGTTTTGATGGAAAGGGAAGACATCGTTGCTTGGTGCTGCCGTTATCTAAGCAGTGTTAAACAAAATGATTTTACACAAATTATATGGTTTGATGAAACATGGGTGAATGCTAGTCATAGCAAAAGTAAGTGATGGACTGACGACACTCTCGAAGGAACAATGACCGTTCCAATCGGCAAAGGAGGCAGCCTCATTGTCCTGCATGCCGGCACATCAAAAGGTTTTGTTCTCAATGCTTTACTTATGTTCCAGTCTAAAAAGACAAGAGACTACCATGAAGAAATGGACCATAACAGATTTTATAAGTGGTTTGAAGAGCAACTATTGCCGAACATTGACCCAAACTCAGTAATAGTTATGGACAATGCTCCATACCACACAGTGCAAATAGACAAAGCGCCTACAATGTCGTCAAAAAAATCTGCGATGATTGAGTGGTTGGAGAGACATGGAGTGCAAGCAGGGCCAGAACTCAAAAAAGGCAAATTATTAGACATAGTTTTGGCTCATAAGCCAAGATTTCCAATTTACAAAATTGACGAGCTGGCAAAAAGTCATGGGCACGAAATAATTCGACTGCCTCCTTATCATTGCCATTTCAATTGTATTGAAATGATATGGGCACAGTTAAAAGGACACGTGGCAAGGAACAACAAAAAGTTTACTTTGACGGAAGTGAAGCGTATGATAAATGAAGGGTTTGGGCTAATCGGCAAAAAGGAGTGGGCAGGCATCGTCCAACACGTGGAGAAGCTGACCAAGGAAGCCTGGGAAGCAGAGGGAATCCTTGACGAAGTAGTAGAGCGGTTCGTCATAAACATAACGGGAAATACTTCCTCAGAGTCAGAAGAGGATGACATGGACATTGGCGATGACTCAAATCTGGAGGGGATCGCACCTTTGCCACTATCACCTTAAGTACCCTTCATTGTGTTGTGGTATGTAGCCTATATAATTATGTAATTAATATTGTAGTACAATTTTTCTAATTTTTAAGAAATTTTATTTTGCCTGAATTGTTTTATAACGCATAAAATACGTTGAAATTTTAATTGTTATAAAATATAAAATGTTAAAAAGTCGTAACAATAATTTAAAATATTATTGAGGACATTAACAAAAATATAAACGTTTATGTAGCCGTAGGTCTTAAAATAAATAAATTCTGGTCACTTCAATGTTTTGGGACACATAATTCAGACACCAGAACATATGAACAGACATCTGGTTAATCACTACTTTCTTTAATAATTCATAATGCACTTCACGGGTAATTAAAGTTGGAAAAATATTTAAACCACATCATAAAAAAAATGTCGGCAGTTTATTCATATCTCCGACAGGGAGGCTGAAAAGCCTCGTTTGTTAGGTTAATATAGGCTTACCACAAACAGATTACAAACGCATTCCCTACTTATGGAAGGCCCCTGCATTCAGCACACCTAACTGGCACTATGAGGCCGACCTGCTGCGCTGTGGTCTACTACGCCACGCCTGTTACTGTACGCGTCGCTTGACATTTCGCTCTAAACTTATCTCACAGTTAAAATTCAGCAAAGCATCTTAAACAAAGTTCAATAATTTAACCAACCTGTTGGGACTGTAAGCTTCAAAACGATATAACACTTGATTGTTAAACGTTTCTAGATTACGAGTAAACATGTTCTTAGAAAAAAATTAATAACTAGTAAAAAAAGAAAAATATGAACTTGAAATGTTTACATGTTGTGTAGAATGAGTGGGTCAACAATCCTTGAACAAGAAAATTTTTTCAAGGCATTACTTACTAAGAAATAAATTTATAAAATTGGCAGTTACGGTAAAACAATGAAAAAACCGTGACTTTTTCTAAATACTGCTTTACCGTGAAAAAACACTTAGCTGTAAAATTATGAAATATAAACCACTTAAAGAAAAGCGATTGACGATTATAACTATGTGTTTCTTTAATTTTTGGCTCTACTTTTGTGGAAATGTCAGGCTTTGAAAGTCAGCGATCTTCTTTAGTTGAATGGACTATAGTAATAATATGTTAAAATGTAAATAAATGTTTAGTCGTAAGAATGAGCGATCGCATATACATAAAAGCAGTAATAAATGAAAGAGAATTTAAAGTAAAGAGAGTAGAGTTTATTATCAAAATAAATAGTAAAGTAATTAGATATTTGAAGTATAGAAAGATTAATTTAAAGTTGAATATTAAAACAAAAGCCAGTCTACAAGAAATTAATATAAAGTTAAATTGAAGTCAAAACATTGGTATAGACTGAGCTAGTAGAGGTCAGATCTGAGATAAGACAATTTATTTCAATATAAGAATATTCTAATTTTATAATAAATTAATAAAAATTATTTAACATGTTTAGATATAAGATTAACACGTTTAGACATTAGAATTTTTTTAATATGTGTAATATTGCATATCGTAAGATATAAACATTAAATAATGAGCAATATCGTGACCGACAAATTAATGATGTTTATGAATAATTTTAATAATGAAAAAATAATAAATATGAGTTTTTAATACTGATAATAAAAATACTCTTATTATATTTACACCTGAACCCCAAATACATGTACATGTTGTTAGTAAGGTTATATAAAGTGTATGAGTTCAATTAATGTACCAATTAAATTGCACAGAATATATAACTTATTACATTTTTTTGTCGCCCTTGACGTGTGGCACGACACGCTTACATTTAATAACATTGTATCGTTGTATAAAAATGGCGCTCCACAAATTTAAATTATATAATAAATTTGTTGTATAAAAATGTCGCCTATGAACGTGGGGAGCGAAACGCCTACATTTAATAATTAATGTATGCTCTATGATTACCAATGTTTGATGAGTTATATGATATAACTAATATTATATGTAATAATTATTTATAGTAAACATTAACTGTATGTTATGTTAATTGTTGTGTACTAAAACACAACTGGCGCTCAACAAAATAAACAGGTGTAAGTGTAACATGAGTAAATAAAAATAAATAAATTATAACAGTTCAACAATAAATAAATAAAAGCTTGCATACGGTTCACTAATAATAATAAATTATAAATAAATATTTAAATACAAAATAATTCAACATGACGACTCCAGGAAATTTAGACTTGGAGGTATGTCGGAAAATGATGTGGGCCATGATGGAAGAATTAAGCACAAAACAGACAGAAAATTTAAATAAACAGACAGAAAATTTAAATGCTAGAATAGATGAATTAAAAGAATTTAATAAGAGCCAAACAGAAAGTTTAGAAAATAAACTTGAACAACAGACTGAAAATTTTAAACAGGACACCATAAAATACGGAGAGTTAGAAGAATTAACAGAAAAAATTGTTGATACTAACTTACGTATTGACGCGATCACAGAATATGTCTGTGGAATAATTGATAAACAAACGAAGCTAATATGTGAAGAATTCATACTAGTTGAAAATACGTTTGTGATTACTAACTATAAATATAAAAAAGTAATTAACATTAAGGAAGAGAAGCAAATAAAGGTTAATAAAACATACCTTATTAATAGCGATATCCCAACTGTGAGACACACACACACTAGTAAGTCACATAAGATGACACAGGTGGAACACTTAAGTCACCACACTCACGGAGAAAAAGATCACTGTAGACCTAATGAGAAACGTAGTAAATTATCTATACGAAATACTACACAAAATTGTGGTAAATATGACGGTAGGTATACACACGAGAAATAAAAAGTGAACGATAATTATAACTATAATTATAGTAATTACGATGAATATTATCGTAAACGATGCACAAAAAAATGTTCCAATAAGTATGTAAAACGCATACGAATTATTAAGAAATGCGTTCGTCAAGAGCAGCAATGCGGATAGAACGAGAGAAAGAGAGGGAGAATAAAGTTTTTACCCTATAGACAAGTGGATCACGCGATACAGGCAGCAACAATTCAACGCAGCGACGAACAGGTGACTTATACGATCAAAACGAACGTTCACACGGTAAGTACACACAATAACGAGGTAGTAATACAATGTAATGCGGACGTTGTTTACACGGTGAGTAAAATGAATTTCCTGTGTGCAACAAACAATGGTTATAAGAGGGGTGTCAGATCTAAAGACACTGCAACTCAGAACTCAAGGCAAATGAAAATAAATAATTATTTTTAAATGAGAAAAATAATATTACTATTAATTATTAATAATAAGAGAGTATAATTAAGAAATGTATTACTAATGGTAAGGAATGATAGTGTAGAGAAATATTTTTGAAAGTAATGGTAAAAGATGTTAGTGTTGTTATTGGTATAAACAAAGGATTAGAGATGAGCAATCAATGCTATAATTGTCAAAATGACTGATCAGGCGAACACTTAATGGAGATACAAGGACACAGAAGAAAGCGAGAGTGAAAAGTCAAAAGGGCAGAGACTACTTAGGATTAAGGACATCGAGAAAAATATCGTTGTTTCCCAAGACAGTTCCTCTGTAACTGATCATGCGACACACTACAAAGCTAAATGAGTATTCTGTTACGGAAGTGTATTTCAGGAATGTAGTAGCGATCAGAAAGGTAATGTTAAAGAAATGTAATAAAAGGAAATGAATGTTAATGTATTGTATAAGTAATATAAGGAAAGTTAAGTAAGATAAAGTAATGTCATGTTAAGAAAAGAGTTAAGGAAGATTAAAAACGAATGTAAGAAATGTTATGAGTGTCAAACAGCAAAAGGACCGAATCTACATACCTATGTGGAAATGCAGAGTATTCAAAAGGACCAAAAAGGAGAGCTAACTGCAGTGGATTTTCTTGGACCACTCCCGAGATCAAGTGGGGGGGGGGGTGAAACACATACTTGTTTGTATAGATGTATTTTCCAAAGCCGTCCATCTGTATCCAATTATGCGACCCACAACCAAAGTTGTTCTAAAGATACTACTGCAGAAATATATTCCGACGTATGAATAATGAGAAGAGAGAGTAAATGTGGGACAAGGCCACTGAAGCAGGACAAGGTCAACTGTGTAATGGGGGGTAAGTAGTACATACCAACACGGTGAACGTTAGGCTGACTTACTCATTATTATGTGTTTGTTTAACAATGTAAACTTAAGTTAATATAACATGATTGTATTTGTCTAGAACAAATAGACAAAAATTTAATAAATAAATATATATTAAATTTTTTCTCTCAGGCAGAGGAATATGCAATGATACAGCCATAGCTGTATTGGGCATTAATTTAAATAAATGTAAATTCTGTATAATCTGTATAAGTTACGGATAAATGGACAAGTCTGAGATTGCAGAAATATTTCATTGTTAGATTAGGGTAGCAATTAACATGTTCCGACACGCAGTGAACACCTGCTCAATTGTATGTGTGTTACACGTGTATCTTGTGTGTGTGTGAGTGAAGCAGGCATAGACAGGAAACTCAGCAACCCGCCCCAAGTAATTAATAAAATAATTGTTTTAATTCACTGCAAGAAAACTAATTAATGTATGATCACACCGAAGGCACCAAAGTGTGGGTAAAAATTATAGTTATCCCCAGTGAAAAGATGACGTTAATAGAATACGTTATGCGAAGACAGTGCAAAATAAACGTGCTAAAAAATATGCAAATTACCCTAAGACGCTCAAATTAATATAGTGAGTGATTAATCAAAGTAGCTATGATTTGTGCTATCTCGGTTCTGTGCAAAACAGTGCTATTTGCTAATAATTGCAAATAGATGAAAAGGTTCGGTAGTGGGGGCTGTCATGAGATACGCAGGTATCGACAGGATGATTTTGGAGCCGACCAGCGCGGAATCTTGAGAGGGTATAAATTAAGGGTTCGACCAAAAACCCTTCTCTTCATTTCAAGACTCAGTTGCAGCCGGACATGCTGTCCGTCGGCAAAACAGTTTATTTTTTTATCCTATTACAAGTCGCTGTAACAAACGAAATGACGTTTATTACAGTCACGACAAGATTACGTGAAAAGTAAATACAGCAATAGTTAGTCTATCAAGAGTATATCCAGGAAATATGCTGTGGATCGACGCTGGACTCTAGACAGGGAAGCCGTAGATCGACGCTGGACTCTAGACGTATCCAGGAAAGCTGCTGTAGATCGACGCTGGACCCTAGACGTATCCAGGACCACGCCAGGACAAGAGGGATGGAAAATTAACTCTAGACAACGCTGGACCCCGGACAACAGTCGTAAGATAATCAGAAATCGAGGTGACATGCTTAATGCATTTTAAATGATTTATAAAAACAAAAGAGCTCATAAAGACAATTTCAAAAGACAGTAAATTGAAACAAAGAAAGTTTATGAATTGTTCATGATATCCGGGCTGTTTGGCTGTGGTCCATGGTTTATAACAAAACCAAACGCTTCGGCAGCCGGAACGTTTCCCCACAGTACTTCTCGGAAAACAAGTGAGTACCTAATGGCATAGCTTGGTGTGAGCCAATCATACACCATCTTTATTGTGATTGGCTGATGGTGTCATTTTTACCTGTACGTGGGACTTTGCTGAATTTATAAGTACAGGTAGCATGGCAGGACAGCTTTAGCCTATACCACAGTACTGTGGGCCTGTACGTAAACAGCCGGTGTGCAGGATTTTTATACCACTGATGATGGCAGCCAGTGGAGCTGAGGAAACGTTTGGTTTTGTTATAAACCATGGACCACGGCCAAACAGCCAGGATATCATGAACAATTCATCTGACACCGGCCGTGAAAGCCTGAGGAATAAAGAAAGTTTATATTTAGTAATAATATGTTAAAATGTAAATAAATGTTTAGTCGTAAGAATGAGCGATCGCATATACATAAAAGCAGTAATAAATGAAAGAGAATTTAAAGTAAAGAGAGTAGAGTTTATTATCAAAATAAATAGTAAAGAAATTAGATATTTGAAGTATAGAAAGATTAATTTAAAGTTGAATACTAAAACAAAAGCCAGTCTACAAGAAATTAATATAAAGTTAAATTGAAGTCAAAACATTGGTATAGACTGAGCTAGTAGAGGTCAGATCTGAGATAAGACAATTTATTTCAATATAAGAATATTTTAATTTTATAATAAATTAATAAAAATTATTTAACATGTTTAGATATAAGAATTTTTTTAAATATGTGTAATATTGAATATCGTAAGATATAAACATTAAATAATGAGCAATATCGTGACCGACAAATTAATGATGTTTATGAATAATTTTAATAATGAAAAAATAATAAATATGAGTTTTTAATACTGATAATAAAAATACTCTTATTATATTTACACCTGAACCCCAAATACACGTACATGTTGTTAGTAAGGTTATATAAAGTGTATGAGTTCAATTAATGTACCAATTAAATTGCACAGAATATATAACTTATTACATTTTTTTGTCACCCTTGACGTGTAGCACGACACGCTTACATTTAATAACATTGTATCGTTGTATAAAAAATGGCTCCCAAAGAACGTGGGGCTATACAAATTAAATTACATATAAATTTGTATATACATATTGTTATATAAAAAAGGCGCTCCAAGATCGTGGGGCTCCACAAATTTAAATTATATAAATAAATTTGATGTAATATATATATATATATTATAACGATTCATATAGTCGACCTATCAGATTATTATATGAAAGTGTCAAACTGTGCTAGTCTAGCGGCGTAAGCAAGAGAGAGAGGGAATAATCACAGCCATCTCTGTCTAACCTCGCCACTGCTACTACTGACGCGTGCACAGACATGAAATTTTATTCAATTAAATTTTATTTATTAAAACTGGAATATCTTCAAAACTAATAAATATACGGCAATTCTGAAACCTGCATAGTGTTCAGCAATTAAAGCTCTATAAGTAGCCAAAATATCAACTAATATAATTAACATTTAAAGATGTTATACAGAAGAAGAACGCCAAGAGATATAACTAGAGAATTAGGCTAGGTACGAATTAGGTGTTTTCACACACATACAGAGAAAGACCAAAGCAATAATATTCTGTGGTCAGATCTTCGAAATCACGTTTGCAAATACCTGTAATCAAACGATTTGCAAACAGAGGAAGTATGAAATTAGCCAGAAATTCTCTACCATCTCAAACTTGTTAAGGAGAGTTGAACCGACCTGTTCGATATTGTTTAAAATGGAAAACACATGATTTATTTGGAACAACCAATCACAACCCTGTATTAAGAGTAGACGCTAACTCAGAATGAGGGAATTGATCACTCTTCGTTCGGGGATTAAATAAGCAAGACGTGTGTTAAATACGATCTCAATTTCACAAACAACGCAAAGTATTTATTTAAATAAACAGTTCGCGAAGTGGTCCGCAGTAGTAGAGGAACTAGTAAAGTTCAATAAATAATCTCGCTGCGTAATAACTAATTAATTAATTAAATAAGAATTAATTAAACAATTAATTAATAATTAATTAATTAACAGTGAAGTGATCTGTGCACCAGAGTAGCTACAGCATCTGTAAATGTCCAGGATCATCAGTCAGCATTAATGGTCAACATCATTTCTTCTGAGCCGAACCATCAAAAGGAGTATTTCTACTGATTACTATCTACGGTCGACGCATCAATCAGATAAGAAATATATTCATTGATCAATGAACAAAAAAAATAACAAAATAAATAATTAAATCAATAAACATTTTTAAAAGACACTATATAAATTCAAATTTTGTATTTAATTATTAGGATTAGATATAAAGTAATATAGGAGTGTTGAATGGAGAGTGAGGTGTAGTATTGAACGTGCAAATTATTGCAGACCCGTTCTTTAGCACTGGTTTGGGAGATATAAAATCCCTAAATAAACCAGATAAGAGCAATTGGTCGTTTGGACGTTTTAATCTTCACTTTTCAAGCACACTCATTAACCAATAAGATTTAGGTTAGCAATAAGTCATTAACTTAGCTTTTAAAGAAATTAATACAATAACAGAATCGTTAATTATACAAACTTCAACAAATTTTAAGAGTTATTTGTAACGATTCCCCTTAAATTCCACACTCACTGAACGAATCCTGAGATAGTGTGTGTCTGTGCTCTGAGCTAAGCTGAATCCGTGTCATTTGTATCTGGGATTTGTTCTGGCGCCCAGGTAAAGAAAAAGTCACGGGTAAGTAAGATTTGTTCTATCATTATATATAGAAAGTAGATTGATAGATAAAAAGGTCTTTATATAATTTGTCCCCGCAACTAATGGGCCCGAGTAAACTCGATTAAACCGATATTAACCCAAGTGACTAGTTTGAATTGTAATAATATTTAATTTGAAACGAAGTGGAATATTTACGGTTACAAATAACTGTTGAAGGGGGGAAAAAAAAAAGCTAAATCACAAGCAGTAGATATGGCAGCAATTGAACAGATGTTCAAGCAGTTGACCACTAAAACGGATGAAAATAATAGTAAAATTGAAAATACAAAGAGTCTCAATTATCTGGTGAAATAAAAGATACAAATAATAAAATTGAAGAAAATAATCAAAATTTAGAAGAAAGTAATAAAAAATTAATAAATGATGTTAATAATAAAATAGAGCAAACTAATAAATACTTATCTAGTGAAATGAAACAAATAAATGAAAATTTAACTAGCCAAATAGAACAAAGTAGTAAAGAAGCGATATTTAAAATAGATGAAGAAATAGCTAATTTAGCTAGTAAAATAGATAGTACCAATAGCAAACTAGATGAGAGTAATCTTAAGTTTGATAAGCATACCGAAGAGGTTAAAGCTACAATAGAGGAATTTAAGAAACAAGTAAGTACTAATTTTTGCCGCCAAGACGAAAAACTAAATAAATTTAGAAACGAATTTCATGAACAGTTAGAACAGAAAATAACCCTTATTAACCAACAATTCAGCGAAGTAACAGCTGAGTTAAAAACCCAAACGCTTCTAAATAAAGAAGAAATCCAGAGTACTAGGGTAGAGTGCACCCAACTGGGTGAAAATATTAAGGAGGTTAAGAAACAAGTAGAGAGTAAGGCTGACCGAGACGAAGTACATCAAAAGGTAGAACAGCAATTAAAGGTAATGCGGGAAGATCTGACTAAGGCAATGAAGTCACAGCAAACCAAAGTCGTGAGGTGTGGCAGCTATAAGGAAGAACCGGAAAACCTTGTATTCTCAGGAAACCCACATGAGAATCCTGTGGAGTTTCTAAGGCTGTTTGAGGCTTATGTAACTCGCGTAAACCCACTGATGGACAACGAAGACAAGAAGGACATGTTAAGCCGATTCCTCAAGAATTGGGCAGGTACATGGTGGAAAGTCATCTCGGACCGAGTCCAAACCTACACCGACTTCAGAGAGAAATTCCTTGCTCAATACTGGAACATACAGATTCAAAGAAGGGTGCGTGATCATCTGGAATTTGGTAATTATCACCCGTCCATGAATATCACAACCACCAACTATGTGCTAAACGTAATGGCACAAGTAAAGCATTTAACACCACCAATGGAGGAGAGAGACGTAGTGTATAAGCTAGAGCGTCATTTCTCGGAATGCACTAGAGTAGCAACCACTACTAGAGGAGTGGATACCCTAGAAAAGTGTATAATGGTCGTGGATGAATGTCAAGACCTAGAGAGGGGCCTGAAGCGAGTAAATAATCAGCTGAGTAACCACCCTAGAGGCAATCATCAGGAACCAACTTTCTACCCAACGAAGAGAAGAGACAATGAGCGCCCAAAAGAAAAAAGGTTTACCCCATATCCGGGTAACAAACCCCAATATCGGCAGGAATTGGAAGAGAAGGGTAGAAGTAGGTGCGTTGAAACCCGACCAAGTAAAGGGTTTAAGGTATGTAAGACAGCCATATCATCTACCGAGCCACAACCGTCTACTAGTAAAACAAATACGGGAAACGGGAAGCCACTGCAGGTAGAAAAGAAACAAAACTAAATCTACCATTACCTGCAGTGAAACAATCCATTAATACAGTTAAAAGGAAATTAACAAATAATATAAATCAAGTGAACGATAGGGAGTTCTTGTTAAAAGAAGAGCAAGAAGTGGGTAGAAACCATTATCCTGAATGTCCGGAAATAATTTGTGAAATCAGTAATTAAATTCTTTATTAATACCTGATTAGGAGTGCACAAGGAGTATGGAAGAATTGTTCCAAAAATGTAATGGAGCAAATTATGTACATGACCAAATTGGACCTAACATCCGGATTTTGGCAAATTCCAATCTGCAAATGTGATAGACAGTATACGGAATTTTTGTATAAAAACAAGTGCTACCAATTTAAAGTTGTACCTTTTGGCCTGAGCACCAGCTTAGCTGCAATGGTAAGGTGTTTAGACAGTGCCTTAGGTAATGAGGTAGAGAAGTATACACTAGTGTTCGTAGATGATATTCTATGTGTGTCACAAACATTCGAGGAGCACTTACAACATTTAAGAAATATTTTTGCAAAATTAAGATCAGCAAACATGACGCTGAATCTATGGAAATCAGAGTTTGGTAAGGAGGAAATTAAGTTTTTAGGTCACCGAATCTCAGTGGAGGGAATAACCACGGACCCAAAGAAGGTAAAAGCCATACAAGAATTTCCAACTCCAAAGAACTGCAAGCAGCTAGTCATTTCTAGGTTTAGCTAACTACTATCAGAGGTTTACAAGAAAATACACGGAAAGTACTGTTCCATTGTTGAAGTTGTTAAACAAAGGGATTAAATGGGGGTGGACAAGGGACCACGATGAAGCGCTACAACAAGTGAAAAGTCTTTATAAATACTGTTATATTACATCATCCGAGGGTAGGAGAAAGATTTTATTTACAAACAGACGCCAGCAATATTGCTATAGGAGCACACTTATATCAGATAGATGAGAAGGGCCAAAAAGCGGTATTAGGATTTGTAAGTCGTATACTTAAAGGGGCGGAATTAACTTATTTTACGACAGAAAAAGAGCTATTAGCAATAGTGCATAGCCTGTCAAAGTTTAGAAGTTATATTCTGGGTGCTAAACTTACTATAATCACCGACAATAAGGCGTTAGTATTTTTATTAAAGTGTAAATTGCTAGGTGCTCGTCTGACTCGCTGGATCTTGGCTATACAAGAGTACCAGTTTGAAATACAATATTGTAAAGCGAAAGACAACTTGGTAGCAGATGTACTTAGTAGAAATCCACCATCAGAAAACAACATGGATACAGTTAACAGTAAAAGTAGTAGCGCTGATATAGGTAGTTACGCGGTAAAGCATGTAGCAAAACCTGAAGTAGTTAGATGACTTAAGGAAGTAGGGACCTTATAGAATAGAAGAGCAGGTTGCAAGGTACACATACATATTAAAAGACATTGAAAAAAACAAAATTATAGGAAAGTACCATGGGGATAGTTTGAGGAAATGTAGACAAAATATAGAGCAATAAGAAAACAATGGTTTGAGCCAATGAGGTATGTGAATCAAACGTGGTCAAACAAAATTTTAGAAATGTCTTTGAATCAATGTCAATGTTAATAAGAAGTAGTTGAATAAATTTCAGTATTGTTGTTTGATTATTGACGTCCATTAAGTCAAAATTGTGATTAAAGTATTAATGTTCATATTATTATCTAATATGTATATGCCATGTTAGGTTAAGTAACATATTGTAATAATTAGTTATAAGGTAGAAGTAAGCAAAATTGTATTAGTGCAAATTTTATGCAAGAAAAACCAAAAGTGCAAATTTGTATGTGCAAATTTTAATTAGTGTAAAAGTATACAAGAAAAAAAAATTTATGTATTTCTTAAATAATCAAATTTTTTTATACCGAGTGGGGGTATATATAACGATTCATATAATCGACCTATCAGATCGTTATATGAAAGTGTCAAACTGTGCTAGTCTAGCGGCGTAGGCAAGAGAGAGAGGGAATAATCGCAGCCATCTCTGTCTACCATTGCCACTGATACTACTGATGCGGGCACAGACATGAAATTTTATTCAATTAATTGTATTTATTAAAACTGCAATATCTTCAAAACTAATAAATATATGGCAATTCTGAAACCTGCATAGTGTTCAGCAATTAAAGCTCTATAAGTAGCCAAAATATCAACTAATATAATTAACATTTAAAGAAGTTATACAGAAGAAGAACGCCAAGAGATATAACTAGAGAATTAGGTGTACGAAAGTGATTCGCTAGGTACGAATTAGGTGTTTTCACACACATACAGAGAAAGACCAAAGCAATAATATTCTGTGGTCGGATCTTTGAAATCACGTTTGCAAATACCTGTAATCAAACGATTTGCAAACAGAGGAAGTATGAAATTAGCCAGTAATTCTCTACCATCTCAAACTTGTTAAGGAGCGTTTGACCGACTTGTTTGATATTGTTTCAAGTGGAAAACACATGATTTATTTGGAACAACCAATCACAACCCTGTATTAAGAGAAGATGCCAACTCAGAATGAGGGATTGAGCACTCTTCGTTCGGGCATTAAATAAGCAAGACGTGTGTTAAATACGAGCTAAATTGCACAAACAACACAAAGTATTTATTTAAATAAACAGTTCGCGAAGTGGTCCGCAGTAATAGAGGAACTAGTAAGGTTCAATAAATAAGCTCGCTGTGTAATAACAAATTAATTAATTAATAAATAATTAAGTAACATAGAAGTGACCTGTGCACCAGAGTAGCTACAGCATCTGTAATTGTCCAGGATCATCAGTCAATGTTATTGGTCAACATCATTTCTTCTGAGCCGAACCATCAAAAGGAGTATCTCTACTGATTACTATCTACGGTAGACGCATCAATCAGATAAGAAATATATTCATTGATCAATGAACATAAATAACAAAATAAATAATTAAATCAATAAACATTTTTTTAAAAAGACACTATATAAATTCAAAATTTGTATTTAATTATTAAGATTAGATATAAAGTAATATAGGAGTGTTGAATGGAGAGTGAGGTGTAGTATTGAACGTGCAAATTATTGCAGACCTGTTCTTTAGCACTGGTTTGGGAGATATAAAATCCCTAAATAAACCAGATAAGAGCAATTGGTCGTTTGGACGTTTTAATCTTCACTTTTCAAGCACACTCATTAACCAATAAGATTTAGGTTAGCAATAAGTCATTAACTTAGCTTTTAAAGAAATTAATACAATAACAGAATCGTTAATTAAACAAACTTCAACAAATTTTAAGTTATTTGTAATGATTCCCATTAAATTCCACACTCACTGAACGAATCCTGAGATAGTGTGTCTCTGTGCTCTGAGCTAAGCTGAATCCGTGTCATTTGAATCTGGGATTTGTTCTGGCGCCCAGGTAAAGAAAAAGTCACGGGTAAGTAAGATTTGTTCTATCATTATATATAGAAAGTAGATTGATAGATAACAAGATCTTTATTATATATATATATATATATATATTGTAACGAAGAGTTTGAGTCGTCTCTGTAAAAGACGTGTATATTGTATTGTCTGAGATAGTGCGTTCGTCTCGCACTGGGGTCGTTACATCTATTTTGTGCTAATGATGTCCGAACCGTTGCTGTAATTACCAGTACAACAGAGCGGTAACCTTACCTGTTCTTACATAGGGGTATGTTAATCCCGGGTGGCGCCAAATTGTTTATTAAAACAATTAAACTTATTAATAGGGTGTTCTCAGCTATGACGGTCAGGGCGTTCAAATAATTCCCGCTCGTTCAGCCTTCTGTATCGAGTAGGTAGTTGTACGAATTGCAACTTGAGCGCTGCTCGTCAAATCTAGCTATCGTAAATAAACACAAGTAATATAATGCACTCCCTATGAAATAACAACAACGGTTACTCCCTGTACTAGTTATTTTAATGTTTGATAAGTAAAATTTTCAATTAGACAATTAAATTATATTGGTTGATTAACAAATTTGCACCGACTTTTTACATGAAACAATTATACTCAGGATGACGAATCGATTCTGGAAACGATGTGCTCACATCAGCATGGCTGCGGAACGTTTAGTTATTATAATTAATTTCGTTCCAAAATCGGGGATTCTTTTGAATACAAGGCAAAGAATTCCTATGATTACAATAAAAGTACTTTACCTTATTCTAAGTGTACATAAATAATAAGGTGTGTGGTTACAATCTGTTTTGTTGTGTCGTTAAATGTGTTTCGAAAGTTCGTACGGAGACAATAGGTTATATGTTATGTTAACAAATTTTCAGTGTGTTTATTTTTCTTAATTAATCTTTGAAAGAGAATATTCGATTATAGTGAGAGATCAAATTGCTTTTAGTAATATTTAAAGTGATTTTGTTTTTGGAAATAAGGTAATTCAATGATACTTAACACATCAGTTGACTTGGTGTTATTATTCATTGGTTCGGAAGAGAATTGGGCTGCAATAAGTTCTATTTTCATTGATCTTTGGACTTAAGTAGGTCTGGAGTCCTTTTCATATAGGATGTGGTCATATTTTTCTTTTATTTTCCAGGTAATATGGTTCTTGGCCTTTCGTTGACTGCTCCAATGGTTCGTCTGCTTCTTATTCAGTCATGGTTTTGAATTTGGTTCACTGTTTTTACATTTTTTAATTGAAAATTGGTCTTCCAAAATTCGGCTTCTATTCTGTTAGAGTGACGCTTTACGAGTAACGATATTCAACGGTAATTTTGCCACCAACGTTCGTTTCTATGGTTACCAACGAATTCTGATTGGCTTAGATTGACATAAATCCATTGTTATCAAAATTTGAATTCTTTTCAAAATCCTAGTATATCTTCTGATTGCTGTTATTCCTCTATCTTCCTTCCTAATTATTAAATATTGTCACTATAGTATGTATTTCCTTTCATAGATTAATTTGATATCCCACAAGTTTGGGTTATTTTAGGTTTTATGTTTTTACAATTATTTTAATACCTGTTAATTACATTTCTTTTTGAATTCAAATACTTATTATAATATTTTGTCTTAAAAATGATTTACAATTTATCCTTGGTGAGTCATTCACCTCGGATTTGCTAATTTCTTTGTTAATTTGTTATAATTTGTAGTTGTTTGTTTTTGACAGTTAGGCATTTTCATAGGCCTAAGTAGCCATTATGGTATTTGACTTATTTCATTCGAATTACATTTCATTTCAGCCTAATGGGCTTTATTTTGTTATTATAATTGGTTGTGTTGTTTATTGTTGTGTGTTGAGTCTGTCTATTGGTTATTATTATTATTTCACTATTATTTTATACATAATTGTTTACTATCTGGTTTCCTCGTTTTCTAAGTCATACATTTCTTAACTTTTTACTTATTTAATTTGCCAATAATAACAATGTGGCTATTATTTATTATTTTTTGATCAAGTTAAATACAACATCTAGGCCTATGGTCTGTATAATTCTTCCAGCCATATCTTATTCATAAACTTGGTTAAATAATTATTTAACTATTATTTGCTAATATTTGTTTACAATTCATCTCATTTTATATCATTTTTTGTGTGATAAACAACATCACTTTTTATGAATTTACTTTAATAATGATCCCTTATAACATGGGTGTTTATTGATTTGTTTCAACTCCTTAAATTTTTAAACAATCTTTACTTCCCTCCATGTTAACACTATCTATTTTCTCTTTCAGGGTATACTCCCTTTTAATTATAATTGCATTCATTAAATTTAACAATAATATTCTTTCTTAACTAAATACTGTCTTCATCACTTTTTAGCGTTCATTATACCTTAATTAACTGTTTACACTTACTACTATTCTTAACTTTTAATCATTTAGTGTTTCTTTTGGATTTATTAAGCGTTTATGCTTTTATTCTTCACTATTTTTCACTATATTAACATTCTTTATTTTACACTATTCTCATTTAATCATCACCTTCACTTTTAAATTATTTATAGTTTATTACAATTTATTTGGTGTTCTTTCTTTATCACTATACTTTGGAGTTTTTACACTTTCATTTTGCACTTCACAATTTTTTTTGTTTTTTAAGTGTTTCTAAATGGGTAATCTAATTACTATCTCACTACCGTACTATCTCTTTCATTACAAATATCATTTATAATATTAACAATTTTATGTATTTATATTTTATCATTACCTCTAACTCTAAATTGTGGGTTGCTTTGCTTTTTTATTTTTAACATTGTTTAATTGGGTTTCTTTCAATTATCATTTACTTTTTTATCGCTTAATTGATAATAATATTTACTTTTTTATATAGGTTAATTATTGGTCTTTTTTCCAATATTACACTTGAGTGTATTATTTCTCCTGGTCATATTCTTTATTACTTGTTTGTGTCTTATCGTTTGTTTTCATTTTTATTTATTTCCCTTTATCTTAGGTTTGTCTCCTTTTCATTTCCCTCCTTATTCATTTTCATTGTATTTGGTTCATACCTTGGTTTTCCACCTTCTCCTTTGGGTTCATTTTAATAAGTTGCATTGAGTCATTTAATTCCATGAATTTCTTTCATTTTTGTTCGGTTTTGGTTTGTTCCCTTCTTCATTTGGTTTGGTTAATCACTTTCTTCTTCCTTTGGTTTTATTCTCGTTTGCTTTTTGTTGTTCCCTTCTTCTTTTGTTTCCCTTTGTTGGGCCAATCACTTGGGTTAGGTCATGTCATTGTTTGTCGTGTCAGTGTCTTTTTATTTTCTTTATATTACACATTTTATTTTATATGAAGTATTATTTTATATTCAGAATCATCTTTTTCATCCCTGGTATTGGGGTGGCTTAATTGTGTCGTAACAATATATATTATAACGATTCATATAGTCGACCTATCAAATCATTATATGAAAGTGTCAAACTGTGCTAGTCTAGCGGCGTAAGCAAGAGAGAGAGGGAATAATCACAGCCATCTCTGTCTAACCTCGCCACTGCTACTACTGACGCGTGCACAGACATGAAATTTTATTCAATTAATTTTATTTATTAAAACTGCAATATCTTCAAAACTAATAAATATACGGCAATTCTGAAACCTGCATAGTGTTCAGCAATTAAAGCTCTATAAGTAGCCAAAATATCAACTAATATAATTAACATTTAAAGACGTTATACAGAAGAAGAACGCCAAGAGATATAATTAGAGAATTAGGCTAGGTACGAAATAGGTGTTTTCACACACATACAGAGAAAGACAAAAGCAATAATATTCTGTGGTCAGATCTTTGAAAACACGTTTGCAAATACCTGTAATCAAACGATTTGCAAACAGCGGAAGTATGAAATTAGCCAGAAATTCTCTACCATCTCAAACTTGTTAAGGAGAGTTGAACCGACCTGTTCGATATTGTTTAAAATGGAAAACACATGATTTATTTGGAACAACCAATCACAACCCTGTATTAAGAGTAGACGCTAACTCAGAATGAGGGAATTGATCACTCTTCGTTCAGGCATTAAATAAGCAAGACGTGTTAAATACGATCTCAATTTCACAAACAACGCAAAGTATTTATTTAAATAAACAGTTCGCGAAGTGGTCCGCAGTAGTAGAGGAACTAGTAAAGTTCAATAAATAATCTCGCTGCGTAATAACTAATTAAATAAGAATTAATTAATTAATTAATTAATTAATAATTAATTAACAGTGAAGTGATCTGTGCACCAGAGTAGCTACAGCATCTGTAATTGTCCAGGATCATCAGTCAACGTTATTGGTCAACATCATTTCTTCTGAGCTGAACCATCAAAAGGAGTATCTCTACTGATTACTATCTACGGTCGACGCATCAATCAGATAAGAAATATATTCATTGATCAATGAACAAAAAATAACAAAATAAATAATTAAATCAATAAACATTGTTAAAAGACACTATATAAATTCAAATTTGTATTTAATTATTAAGATTAGATATAAAAGTAATATAGGAGTGTTGAATGGAGAGTGAGGTGTAGTATTGAACGTGCAAATTATTGCAGACCCGTTCTTTAGCACTGGTTTGGGTGATATATAAATCCCTAAATCAACCAGATAAGAGCAATTGGTCGTTTGGACGTTTTAATCTTCACTTTTCAAGCACACTCATTAACCAATAAGATTTAGGTTAGCAATAAGTCATTAAATTAACTTTTAAAGAAATTAATTTAATAACAAAGTCATTAATTAAACAAATTTCAACATTATTTAAGAGTTATTTGTAACGATTCCCCTTAAATATTCCACTCACTGAACGAATCCTGAGATAGTGTATCTCTGTGCTCTGAGCTAAGCTGAATCCGTGTCATTTGTATCTGGGATTTGTTCTGGCGCCCAGGTAAAGTAAAAAGTCACGGGTAAGTAAGATTTGTTCTATCATTATATACAGAAAATAGATAGATAGACAAAAGGTCTTCATAATATATATATATATATATATATATATATATATATATATATATATTGTAATAACCCTCTTTTTTCTAATTTCTGCAAGAGTGTAAAAGTGTCAGAGTGTAATTGGTGTATTGTGTCTTACCAATCCGTCGTCGCTCGGTAAAATAACTTACGCTGATTGAGTCCGTCGCGAACGTACGATTAACCATGGTATCGAAGTCCTTACCTGAGGTTCACTAGGGGTGTATAAATCCCGGGTGGCGCCAAATTGTTTATTTTAAACAATTAAAAAATTTAGTATTATCGGCGAGTAAGCTCAGGCGGTGGGGAGAGTTCAAACTTGTTCCCGCCACTTATCGATTTTTACAATCAAGCCAGCAGTTTGCTGTGTTTACTGCTTGAGCGCTTGCCGTCAATTCATAGCTATTCGCTACAATGTACAACATTTATAATACACTTTCCTAATGAAAATAAAACACATTGGTTACACACAGTATTGGTTTATTATAGTTAACTGCATGGAAGTAGTATCGTCAAGGTCACACCGCTTACTTACAGCGTTGCCACTAAGCAACAGTTTCCCTTTCTTCCGAAAAATGCTACACTAGTAACTAAGGCTATTTAATGTAAAGAATATAACAAAGTGAGAAAGTTTCTAATACATGGATTAGAGTACATTGTTACATTGTCAATAATTCTTAATAATAATTACATCACAATTAATATACTGTTAATAATTAATTAACAATTAATTTCCGTATCTTATACATAACATTCAATGCGACGCGTCAGCTATAGTTTGTTTGAACGAATTTTTATACGCATCCTGTGTCTTGAAGAGAAGAGTATTGAAGAATATTGAAGAGACACCGCACTATTTGTGACTCAGAAAAATATTTATTTTTATTTCCTGCGCTGCTTATTAATAATTAAGTAAAAAAATTAGAACTATACTATAAGACGTTACATGCACAAAAATAATGGTATCTATGAACGTGCAACGAATTGGATTTCTTAAGAAAATAAGGATAATTTTATAAACAACAAATTCAAATGCCTCATGAAATAAATTTAAAATTCCTTATTTATATATTAATATATTATAAATCTTTAAATATAGAATTTAAATTTATAATTCTATATTTTATGCATTGTCCTTACTAATTTTATAATTAAAATTTTCCTTATTTTATGAACTATAGAATTCCTTATGACTATTATATATAAGCAGTATGTTGAAAAACTCACCTTAAATAGGGTTAGTCACACAATTATCACTTTGCAAAGTGATAGCACAGAGCACATTCATAACACTCCTGAAGAAAACACGCACACACGGTTTTTTATGTTTCAATAAAAATAGAAAATACTACGCTTTGCTATAGACACGTTTACCACCTATATACACTTTTTAACACTCCTGCAGTAATTCGTCTTCGGATTCACTGGACTCAGGTTCGCTGTCACTACTCACACGTAAGTGTATGATGAAGGGCTCCACTGTGGTGTCTCTCGTGCACTGCTTTGAGTAATCGGCTTCTTGTAGTGCCTCCGCATGTCTTACGCACTTCTCCCAGTCTTCCTGAGTTATCCTGTCCAAAGCTTCATGTGCAAGTTGTTCAATATCGGCCAATCTGAAAGTCGTATTCTTGTTTGCAACATACCGTTTAACTTGGGCCCATATCAGCTCGATCAGATTATACTGACAATGATATGGTGGCAGGCGCACTACTGTATGTCCCATTTCATTTGCCAGTTGATCCAATTCGTACGTCTTCTTGGCCGTTCGGATCTCTTCTTTAGAAAGAAGTTCATCCCTGGTTTCAGCCGTGGAAAATGAAATTCTCTTCTTACGCAGCCACTCCATGATATCCGCTTTACGCTAGTTTGAACATGGTGGTTTATCTATTTGTACAGAATGATAGCTGGCATTATCCATCACGATGACAGAGCCTTCTTCCAAGGAGCGCAACATACCAACAAACCAGGTCTTAAAAACTTCAGCATTCATTTCTGTGTGGTAGTCAGATGCAGCTGAATGCTTACTGCCACGAAAGACAAGTTTGGCACCTGCTATGAAACCTGTACTTGCGGATCCAGCATGTGCAATAATCAGCCGGCCACCTCTACCAGTAGGTACTTTCAGCCCACCGTTCCCTCTGGAGTCTTGCCAGATGTATTTATTCATATGATTCTGTGATATCCAGGTTTCACCCAAATAAATTATAGGCCTGTTGTCCTCCGTACGATGTATATGCATGGTTCTCAAAAACTTCGCTCTCAAGGCAGCAATGTCTCTGCGCTCCATTAAAAATTTTCGTCCATCATTGCACTTCTTAAATTTAAAACCAAGCACTTTCAGAAGGCGAAGTACGGAGGCTTCTGAACCAGAATAATTGATTTTCTGACAGAGATCAGCTCGAATTTTGCTTGCAGTGGGGTATTCCCCTCGGTCGTAATATTCAAGTACGGTCCTGCGGACTATCTGTTTATTAAAATCGTCCAGTTCAGTGTTTTTGTGTTCCCGTTTATACCCTTTCCTTGGAGAACTGAGGAGAACTGAACACAACACTCACGCCTTGATCATCTGCCGAAGCAACGGTATTGCTAATACGTTGCACCGACTGTTCAGAAATGCCACAAGCTTCCGCTGTCAATTTTCGAACTTGTGCAAAGTTTATGTTCCTCCTGGCTTCTTCATTATACGCAAGATTTTTTAAAAACTTCTAAACGTTTGCTATGATGGCTTTACTTTGTTTTCTAATGTCCTCTCGGCCCGCACGTACACCACCGTTGCTTGTACTCAAACTAAATGTAGGATACTGTTCCACAATATCACTCATAATAAATACAAATTATTGAAATAAACTAATACACACATTGTCTACAATAAAGATGTCAACCGTTCACATGAAACGCACAAAATGTCTGTCAACAATACTAAGGACGATAAATATTTTGGATGTTTGTTGCTAATTCGTCTCTTCCTCACCTCGTTCACCCAACCTACTTGGAATGGGGTACTGTAACTGAAATGGGATTGGCTTTTGCCACAACAGCGACAATTTTGTTTACAGAAATTGCTCAGTCCTATTTATCTTTGTGCAACGGAAGAAAGGTAGTAGTGCGGCCAGTAAACATACACATTTTTGAGGGGAGTGTAAAATGACAAAGGCATTCATAAAAGTGTCAGACAGCAATATTTACCGAAAAGACATGCCGACAGGGTAAACGCAATTTGCATACCAAATGTGTACATATACCTAACAGAACTTCCAAACCATATGGCTTAGGAACAACCTTGCAGAGAACAAAAACAGATTCATTTACAAAAGGGAAAAGACCGTGAGTATGAAAAAATTAAAGCGACAACAGCAGGCAAGGTCAGCGTTCTCAGACAACTGTCAGTCTGTAGGATAACCGCCCATGAAGAAAACAGTAAAACTTTAAATACGTAAGTTCACTGTACGGAAATCACAAAATAACTGACCTAATGGTACTTCGTAAAGTTAGGGTGTGTATTGCTAAAAGCTTTAGATTCTAACATAAGAAAAACCAGCGCAGTATAAATAGTAGTTTCAGAGAACTGCAAATCGTAACAAAAAAAGCCAAAGAAAGAGAAGAAACGCAAAGATAGAAATTCTGTAGATATTTACACGACAACAAAAAATATGTTTCCGACTCACACAAATTTTTATAGCTCAAATACTGGCGCCCAGAATTTAACTGAGTAGTGTTACCCACAACTAATTATTCCTGATAAAACAAATTCATTTATGCGATACGCATAAATAAATTTGAAACGAGGAATATAAGGTGCATGTATGAAATTTGTTTTCGTAACACTGCTAAAACGCTACACACTGTACTAGCCGGCAACAACGCTGGGCGAGGGGCGTGGAGGTGACAGGGAGAAGCAGTGAAAGTAGTGACCTTGACAGTACTACTTCCATGCAGTTAACTTTAGTTAATGGTTATTACTTATTCAGTGACACAGGTTATATTTGGTTTTTTATATTATTTTGCACCGGCAATTAATCTAAGACAATTTTCTCTGGGTTTTGACGAATCGATTCTGAATGTAACAGATACACCATAATGGCGTCTGTCGGAGTAGTATACAAAATATTTTCGTTCGATCGTCTGGATTCTTGAGATTACGATAAAAGGATTAGATGCAATTACAATAATAAAAATACACAACCTTACATTATTTCTACTTAAATAATATAACGTGTAGCTATAATTTGTTTTTTGGAGTGTAGTAAAAGTGTTTCAAAAGTTCGTAAACTAACAACAGGTTAATTTTATAAGTTGACAAATTTTCAGTGTCTTAGTTTTTTATTTAATCTTTGAAAGAGAATAAATTCAGTTTAGTTCATAGTACAGTGAGAAATATTTAAAGTGCGTTTTTTCGGAAATTTGGGTAATTTAAATGATACTTAACACCTTAGTAGACTGGGTGTATGGAGTTGGTCTGGTAAAAAGGACTTGAGCTGCAATCGGATTCAAATTTCAATTGTTTGGGCTTCTGTCATCTTTTTCAATTTAATCGGAGCAATTTATTCATTTCTTTTTGATTTAAATGGTCTTCGACATCAGTTAAACAGTTTCAGTCATCGTCTCCTTCCTTCTCGTTCATTTGTAGTAATTTGGATTACTTTTATAACATTTTAAATTAAATATTTGGTTGTTCAAAATTTGGCTTCTGTTCTCCAAGAGCGTCGCTTTACGAGTAAACGACGAGTCAACGGTAATTCCGTCCCTAACGGCAGTTGCCATGGTTACTAATTAAATCTGATTGGTTAATCTGGCTATAAATCCATTGTTATCAAAATTTGAATTCTTTTCAAAATCCTTGTATATCTTCTGATTGCTTTCATTCCGTTATCTTCCTTCCTAAGTATTAATTATTATCACTGTTATTTGTATTTTCTTCCAGAGATTATTTTGGTATCCCACAAGATTGGGTTATTTCATGTTTTATAATTTTACAATTATTTTATATTTCCTAATTACATTTCTCTTTTAATTTAAGTCCTTATTCTAATATTTTGCTTTTAATAAGATTTACAATTTATCCTTGGTTGATTATTCGCCTTGGATTTGTTAATTACTTTGTTATTTTCATACAATTTGTATTTGTTGGTGTTTGACAGTTAGGCATTTCTTAAGCCTAAGTAGCCATTACTGATTTTTACTTATTTCATATACATTACATCTCATTTTAGCCTAATGCTTTATTTTGTTCTTATAACTGGTTTTGGTTACCTACTGATGTGTTTTGGTTCTGTTTTTGTGTTATTTGTATGTTACTACTATTTTATACATCATGTATTGCTAATTATTTACTAACTGGTTTTCTTGTTTTCTAAGTCATATATTGCTTTACTTTCTTACTTATTTACTCCGCCAATGTCAACAATATGGCTATTAATTACTATTTTTTTATCACATAAAATACAACATTTAGGTCTATGGTTGGTATAATTACCCCAGCCATATCCTATTCATAAATTTGCTTAAACAATTATTTAACAATTAGTAGGTAATATTGGTGTACAATTCATTACATTTTATTTTATTTTTTGGGTGATAAACAACCTCGCCTCTTTTGAACTTACTTCAATAATTATCCCTTATAACATGGGTGTTTATTGATTGTTTTAAACTTCTTATTTTATATATAATTTTTACCTTCACTCCATGGTAACACTATCTGTTTACTCTTTCATGGGATTCTCACTTTTAAATACTATTATATACTTTTAAACTTTACAATAAGATTCTTTTCTAATCAATACAGTTAACATCACTCTTCAGTGTTCATTACTTCTTAATTAATTGTTTATTTTAAATACTATTCTTAACAACTTTCTTAAATATTAATATTGTTCACTATTAAACCTTTAGTGTTTGTTATTTTTACTAAGTGTTTATCTTAGCTTTCACTATTTTTCCTATTGCTATCATTGACAATATTTTTATTTACTCATCACCTTCACTTTTAAATTATCTTGTGTTTATTATAATTTATTTAGTGTTTTTTCTCTATCATTTTACTTTAGGGTTTTTTCACTTTCACTATGGGCACTTCTTAAACTTTTTATTTAAGTGTTTATTAGTGGGTAATCCCTATCATTACTTTTCTTTGTCACTTAGTTATTTTCAGTTTATTTCTCAATATCTCTCTCTTTCTTTACACATATTATTTATACTTACTAAGTTCATGTCTTTCTCTATTTCTTACTTACATATACTTCTAATTCTTGGGTTCGTGTATTTTTATTTATCGGGTTTTATTAATTATTAATTACATTTGTCACTTATTTAATACTAATATTTATCTTTTATATTGGTTCTTTACCGGTTTCGTTTCCTTTATGATATTTGATTGTATCATTTCTCCCTTCTCTATTCTCTACTACTTGTCTGTGTTTTATCACCTTGTTTCATTTTATTTCCTTTATAGTTGGTTTGTTCCATTTTTATTTTCATTTTTCTTCTCCTTCACTTCACATCTTGTTTCTTTTTATTTTGGTTCTTATCTGGCCAATCTCTGGGGTTGAGTCAAAGTCGTTTGTCTGTCAGTCTAGTCTGTGAGTTTCTTTAATAATCACCTTTAGTTTATAATTCTTCCTCCTTCTTTCTTAATTACATTTTATCTCCTTATTCTCTTCATTATTTATTTATTAAAATATATTACTTTTTAGCATTTCTTACATACTTATAGTTATCAAATATGATCTGAATTTGGCGATGTTATAATATTTATCTCTGATCTTCGAACATGTTCAATACCGAAAAAATTTTATAAATCGAACACAGTAACTTATTTAATATTCATTTTTAAAGTATCCAAGTCACTGTATTAAATAAATAATTGCTTATCTAATCCGTCGAGCGACTTACTTGTAATTCCGCTTGTCGCGTTTCAGGGCATATGCCCCATCTTCAGAATAATTCCTCTTCACAGAACGTCAGACATTAAGATTAAAATGTAATAAATTAAAATTAAAATCCATGGTTAAAATATTAACTCGTCAAAATATTAAAATATACTAAATGCACAGAGGAGCACGCACTATCACAACATGAGTTCACTTCGCGTTATAGTCGGTGTACACCGCCGCGATGTTACTCGCGCACTGACTGTCTGAGTAAACTGTTATCTGCGCAACGCATCTTGTATCCTAATGGCCGTGTCGTACAAGGGATTTGACTTGAAGTTAAGTTGGTCGTTTAATATGAATCCGCCATCTTGTGAGTTGTTCGTCTTTTTAATTTGTTTAAAGGCCTTGTAAATTTCGAATTCTTCTAATGTGTCCATATATCTGCCTTTTTTGCAAAAGTGTAATGGTTTAAAGTTGGTGTCAAAATTGGTGTAGTTATGATTATTATTTACGAGGTGACGTGCAAAGTTGGATTTGAGAATGTGGGTGTCGTTTTTTGGTAAATGTTCTTGGAAGCGTTTTTTGAACGCTCTGCCGGTTTGTCCAATATAGAAGCTGTTGCAATCGTCACATTGGATTTTATAGACACCTGTCCTCTGTTTTATTGGTTTTGCAGCTTTATGGTGAAGAATTTTCTTAATGTTGTTATCAGTCCGGAAAGTTAAAGTTATATTCAATTTTCTAAAAATGTTGGTTAATGTATGAGGTAAAGTTCGGCCGTAAATAGAAGTCACGTACGTGCTGTCTCGGTTACTACTTGGTTTTGTTTTCTTGTTATGTAACTTTTTCCGGTGTTTTTTGATCAAAGCATCGATCATAGAGCACGTATATCCATTGGCCTTAGCTATGTATTTAATGGTGTTGACTTCCTCCTGAAAGTCACTGATTTCTAACGGTATGGTGAGTAATCTATGTATGAAACTGTTATAGGCGGCCATTTTTTTGCGGAAGAGGGTGATGGGAATCCGCGTGTATCGTGGCGTCGGTGGTGGTAGGTTTTCTATATATTTGGTATTGGAAACTATTGTCAAACCTTGTTATTGTTAAATCGAGGAAATTAAGTTTATTTTCTATTTCAACCTCGAGGGTAAATTGTATGTTCTTGTTTATATTATTTAAATAGTTTTTTAAATTATTGATCTGTCTTATGGTACCGTTAAAAATGATGAAGGTGTCATCTACATAACGTGTATATGATACTATCTTGTTATGCCATTTGTTTGCGCTGCTGAACATTGTGTGTTTTACCTGAACCACTACGAAAACACACATGTTCAGCAGCGCAAACAAATGGCATAACAAGATAGTATCATATACACGTTATGTAGATGACACCTTCATCATTTTTAACGGTACCATAAGACAGATCAATAATTTAAAAAACTATTTAAATAATATAAACAAGAACATACAATTTACCCTCGAGGTTGAAATAGAAAATAAACTTAATTTCCTCGATTTAACAATAACAAGGTTTGACAATAGTTTCCAATACCAAATATATAGAAAACCTACCACCACCGACGCCACGATACACGCGGATTCCCATCACCCTCTTCCGCAAAAAATGGCCGCCTATAACAGTTTCATACATAGATTACTCACCATACCGTTAGAAATCAGTGACTTTCAGGAGGAAGTCAACACCATTAAATACATAGCTAAGGCCAATGGATATACGTGCTCTATGATCGATGCTTTGATCAAAAAACACCGGAAAAAGTTACATAACAAGAAAACAAAACCAAGTAGTAACCGAGACAGCACGTACGTGACTTCTATTTACGGCCGAACTTTACCTCATACATTAACCAACATTTTTAGAAAATTGAATATAACTTTAACTTTCCGGACTGATAAACAACATTAAGAAAATTCTTCACCATAAAGCTGCAAAACCAATAAAACAGAGGACAGGTGTCTATAAAATCCAATGTGACGATTGCAACAGCTTCTATATTGGACAAACCGGCAGAGCGTTCAAAAAACGCTTCCAAGAACATTTACCAAAATACGACACCCACATTCTCAAATCCAACTTTGCACGTCACCTCGTAAATAATAATCATAACTACACCAATTTTGACACCAACTTTAAACCATTACACTTTTGCAAAAAAGGCAGATATATGGACACATTAGAAGAATTCGAAATTTACAAGGCCTTTAAACAAATTAAAAAGACGAACAACTCACAAGACGGCGGATTCATATTAAACGACCAACTTAACTTCAAGTCAAATCCCTTGTACGACACGGCCATTAGGATACAAGATGCGTTGCGCAGATAACAGTTTACTCAGACAGTCAGTGCGCGAGTAACATCGCGGCGGTGTACACCGACTATAACGCGAAGTGAACTCATGTTGTGATAGTGCGTGCTCCTCTGTGCATTTAGTATATTTTAATATTTTGACGAGTTAATATTTTAACCATGGATTTTAATTTTAATTTATCACATTTTAATCTTAATGTCTGACGTTCTGTGAAGAGGAATTATTCTGAAGATGGGGCATATGCCCTGAAACGCGTCAAGCGGAATTACAAGTAAGTCACTCGACGGATTAGATAAGCAATTACAGTAACTTATGTTTCTGTTTGCTCTACTTAAATAGCAAGTCTTTTTTCAGCCCAATATTATAACACTTTCTTTTAGGCTTTTCTATTGGTAAAAATAAATGCTCATTCCCCACTTCTTCACCCCTACAAAATACAAATTACGGAACAAAGTTACTAAGCCAATGTTATGTTCATATGTTCTAGTCTATGTTTGTGAGCATCCTGCATCGACCCTTAAAACCAACAATGTAAAGGTTGATGCTGTGAAAATGCAAAATTCATTAGCCTATGCATTGTAACTAGTACCAACAGAGCACAGAACAGACCGCTGATTACAGGTTGTAAAACATTCCCTAGCACACTCCCACTATATGTAATTTCTATGTGTAGTCAATTGTCACAAGCATTGCATATACTAGAAAAGTTGGGATACTTCTCTGTTTCTATGCTTGCCTCGCAGATTTGGGTGCCTTGCTTCCTCTTGTATTCTATCCATAGTTCAAATGCCTATAATAGGCACATGCTTAGCAGATTTATTGACCCATTTATTTCTTACAATCTGCTATATGAAACAATTTAATCATCTGTTCTTTCATCTATTTAATCATATGTTTAATGTTACTTATTAAATTTTAAGTAACTGTCATTATTAATAAAATGTTTATTAATTTACACAATACTGTAATGCTCTTGTTTCAACAGTTAGTTGTGAGCCTTAGTTTGATAGCCACGGGTGGCTCTGAAACGGGCCTACATTGAGTGATTAATAAATTTCTCAGAATGTTTAAATTTCCTTTGGAGGATTGATCCCCCCACCACCATAGTCTTGTCACTGATCACACAAATTATATATTTTACATTAAAGTCTAAGCAACCTCTTCTGGCTGTCTCAAGCAAAATGCTTCAAAGCTCTGAGGCTGAAACTGAAGTTACTTAAGTTTTTGTAAAATTAAAAAAAAAACACTCACTCACTCACTCACTCACTCACTCACACACACACACACACACACACACACACACACACACAGAAATTGGCTAGAAAATTTCCCCTTAATTTAAATTCAAAGACTGGTAATTTTCTTAAAATCTGTCTCCTTTTTTAATTTTTTCAGTTTTAAATATTTGAATGTACAACTCACTTTATTCACTCTCTTAATAACTATATTAAAAGTGAAAATGTTTTCAAAGAAAGGAATAGATTGTTCCACAAACAACTTTACCTTTGAAGTATGTTTTTGCAGGTACTCTCTCAAAATTCAGAGGTTTAAAACCCCCTGATGGAGGCATATCTTGTTTTCTCGCTGCCGAAGCCATATTTCTGAATTTCTATTCTAAAAAAAATTCTTAATGTACACTTATACGTCTCCAATATTCCAAGGAAAATTTTTAACCTCCTTATATTAATGGAAGGTTAAAAATTAAAACCGTACACAATCAGCTGATGATATTAATGCTTTTGGAAATTAAAGTAGACGGTAAAAAGGTAAATTAGTAGCTGGTGTTATTATTATATGATTTCACTGTGTAAAAATGTATGTTGTAGATAAAAATAAAATACGTAGTTCAGCAAATTATTGCTAATTTGCAAATAAAGATTTGCAGGATATGACAGTACATTGAAATGAAAGAAAAACATAATTTTTTGTTTCCAATATTGGCAATAGCAAATTTTTAAATCCCGAAGGGAAAGTCTGTGTTGGAGTGAGAAGTTTGTTTGTTGTATGGCCGTCTAATTACGGTAAATTAGTAGCTGGTGTTATTAATATATAATTTCACTGTGTAAAAATGTATGTTGTAGATAAAAATAAAATACGTAGTTCAGCAAATTATTGCTAATTTTCAAATAAAGATTTGCAGGATATGATAGTATATTGAAATGAAAGAAAAACATAATTTTTTGTTTCCAATATTGGCAATAGCAAATTTTTAAATCCCAAAGGGCAAGTCTGTGTTGGAGTGAGAAGTTTGTTGTACGGGTGTTGTCTGTAAAAATTTTGTTAGACAGTAACTCGTGGTTTTAGTTTGCGTTTCTAATTATTGTTGGGAACAGTTTTCTGAATAGATTTGTCATTCATAAGTAAGTAATAAACTTAGAAAATACTTGCACTGTGTGTAAATAAACAGTTATTTGATTTCTGTGTCGACTATGATTACATATATGGTTATAGTTGTCTTGTTTGTTCATCATCTTCTTTCACTGCACTACACTTTTATAATATTGAAAACTTTCTCAAGTGAAACTTGTCTGTTTTGTATGTAGAACGCGTTTCGGCGTCGTGTTCGCCTTCTTCAGCTTTGCGACAGACTGCCAGTACCTAGTAACGTTTGTTGGTTGGAAGGTATAGTGGGGGTGGTGTATAGAGGAAGGGGATTGGCGTGGGGATCCGAATTATTGTTTGTTTTGTGTATAACTGTGTCGAAAAGTGTATGTGATTTATATTGCAATTGGTCGTTTAGTATGTTGTTTGGTTGTGTTGTGTGGTGTTTGTATATTTCATACTGTTCAGCTGTGTTGAGTTTTCGCCCTTTGGGTAAGAGGTGTAATATTTCAAGATTAGTATCTATGTTGGTGTAGCTATGGTTATGTGTGTGTATGTGTGGCAAACGCAGAATGTATATTGTTGTTGGAAAGGGCCTTTAAGTGTTCAGAGTAACGGGATGAAAAATATCTTCCCGTCTGGCCTATGTAGAAGCTATTGCAGTTATTACAATTTAATTTGTAGACACCTGTTGTGTATAACCATGTCAGTTGTGGTAGGTTTCTTGACATGGTTATACACAACACATCAGACCACCCAACACAACATAAACATGCAGCCTTCAACCATATGCTCCATAGACTAACCAAAATACCCTTAAGTAAACAAGATTATACTGACGAACTCAACACAATCAAATACATAGCAATGAAAAACGGTTACAACCCCAATTTAATAAACAAACTACACAAACGCATCAAAAACAAAAATAACAAAACACAAAATACCAATAACACACAACACAAGAAATACATCACACTCACATACCATAACTCCAGCACACACAAACTTGCCAACACATTCAGAAAACACAATTACAAAATAGCATTCAGAACCAACAATACCATCATAAAACGCATCAACGATACAAACAAGGACATAGACAAATACAATAGAACAGGTGTCTACAAATTAAATTGTAATAACTGCAATAGCTTCTACATAGGCCAGACAGGAAGATCTTTTTCATCCCGTTACTCTGAACACTTAAAGGCCCTTTCCAACAACAATATACATTCTGCGTTTGCCACACACATAACCATAGCTACACCAACATAGATACTAATCTTGAAATATTACACCTCGTACCCAAAGGGCGAAAACTCAACACAGCTGAACAGTATGAAATATACAAACACCACACAACACAACCAAACAACATACTAAACGACCAATTGCAATATAAATCACATACACTTTTCGACACAGTTATACACAAAACAAATAATAATTCGGATCCCCACGCCAATCCCCTTCCTCTATACACCACCCCCACTATACCTTCCAACCAACAAACGTTACTAGGTACTGGCAGTCTGTCGCAAAGCTGAAGAAGGCGAACACGACGCCGAAACGCGTTCTACATACAAAACAGACAAGTAAGTTTCACTTGAGAAAGTTTTCAATATTATAAAAATATATGGTTAATTCCTATCCATGATTCCTATTAACACATCGAGCATATTTTTTGAATGATTAGAGTGCTGATGACGTAACAGAACCAGACTTTTAACGAGTTTTAAGTTACTCCTACACATGTACTTGTAGAGTGTTATACTTTCTGTTAATATTGGTACATATGCCAGTAAAGTCATCTAATTTTGTCTTAAATTAGATTTCAGGCATTAAGTGAAACATAATTTTCTGTATTAAACTTGCCTAACCTATACAAATTTTTGTTTCATTGCAGTAAGGAAATTGAGGATTCATTGTTTTAATTCATTTCTTCCCGAACAGTATGTACACTCTTTAGAAATAATTAACACATCAAGCATATTTTTTGAAGTATTAAGGATGTTTCACACTATCGTTCTAGGTACGGTAGTGGTCGAGGTAGAGGCGCGGTCTAAAGTATTCACACCATGCGGTTCAACCGCGAACTCACTGCAGTCCAACCACGGACTCACCGTGGTCCTTTTAGTACCGCTGCCCCACTGCGGTCCTTTAAAAGTAGGGGTGACCATCCCCCCCCAAAGGCTATGGCGCATGCCCACCCCCAAATTCAGTTATCCCCTCAAGTTTTTTTTCAAATAGTCTTATTTATTTGCCCCCCTTTTATCATAAAAAATGCTGTATAAACCCCCCCAAATTTTGATGGCGCAACTTGCGCCATGCTCCCCCCTTCTGAGCACCCCTGTTTAAAAGTATCGTGGCATCGCCCGAAGCAGTCAGTAGTTAGCTTGTTCATGGCCGAAAGGTTGGATTTCACCAACCAAGAACTGCTTATGATAGCGGTGCTTCTGGATGAAGATAGAGGTGCATCCTACTTTACAAAATAGATTGACAGAAGAAGAATTTCACACGTTGTTTTCTCAGCTGCTTGAAGATGACACCAGATTCCACCAGTATTTCAGGATGTCAAAGGAACAGTTCCAGATATTGTTGTGTAAAATTGACAGTGACTTGGTAAAACAAGACACTTCATATCGAGTGGCCATCTCACCAAGGGTAAGATTAGCTGTCTGTTTAAGGTAAGCTAAAAAAATCCTTTAGCATAACTAGTTTACAAAAAAGACTATTAAAATTACTTTGGCACTCGATTAGGATTGATCGGTTACAGATGGTATTTCTACTGAATTTGGCCTTGAGTGTGTGGTGACCAGGCTTGATATAAAAGCTGTAAAGTTTACAAGATGACATATTTTAATTGGTTCCGAGCGCGATAACAAGTCTATTGGGATGAAATTATAACTGAAGTTAGGCCTTAGTATGTTGGCTAATAGTTGAAATTGTAGTGTTAAGGAATCATTAACAAGATACTGAGCTTTTTAAATTTGGACTAGTCATAGCGAAAAACGTCAAAGTTTTGTCCGTCAACTCAGAAAAAATTTTAAACTAGTTATGAATGCGTCAGCAAGTGGAGTTATTACCTGAAATATTTGTTAAATGAAATGGAATAAATGAGGTACTGTACTTTGAAATAACAAACCCTGTATTACTTTTTGATGTTTTTATTGAAATTGTAAAAAAATGAGAACACAATTTTGTGACAGTAAAAAATGATAAGAAATATTGTGATGAATGTCCTTGTATGCAGCACTTGTAGCTGAAAGTCAAAAAGTTAATAAATTCAGGAATAAAAATGAAAAACACAAAAGTCCTCACACATTTGTAGCGCTATTTCATATGTAACTATGGTTTATGAAAACAGCAAAATAAGTACAGCAGAAGTAATTAATAAAAAATATCCAAAATGTATTATTTATTGCCTGTTTTATTTAAAGCTTGTCCAATGTCTTCCCACACTTTCCTCTTCCTCACATCACTGTAACACCGGTGTGATAAATCGTACAATTCAGGGTATTGGTGAACTAATTCTATTAATTTTTCATCCATCGTTAAATAACAAACTGAAAATCACGTGAGGGCGCGAGACAAAGGGTCTGACTCTTTCCGAACACACTGCTCTCGAATGAAAGAACCAAGGTTTCACCGCGGTCGGGGAGTGTGGCGGCCTGTTCAACCTTGCACAACAAGCACGGGACGGCTCAAGACCGCGGTCCGACCACTGTAAAATATCCGTCGGCCAGAATCGTCACGAGAGCGCGACTGGAGCTTGATCGAACCGAGCCTCATAGTGTGTACACTTCCATTGTAATACATTGGATTAATTTCGACCGTACCTTGAGCGAACCGAGACTGGAGCGCGAGCGTCCCTACAGTCTGAAACACTCTTTAGAGTGCTGATGATGTAGCAGAACCATGCAAACATTTTAAAGTGTGTTGGGCATATAGGTACATAATGCTAAAACGATGTTCAGTGAGACAAATAATCAAGGACCTACTGTACCCCTTTTTTGTACACTACTTTTTTTTTTAAGATTTTGTCAGAAATTTTTAAATAAGGCTAATAACCATACTAAATGTACACAACATTTTCATTTTTGTGTATACTTCCTTTGGGGGGGGGGGGATGAATGATTTAGCAGATGGAATGGGATAGAACTTCCTAGCAGAAAATGGAATGATTAACATAAAAGTTAGTACTTAATATCAATAGGCTATATTGATAATTTAGTACATCCTGAAATGTAGCTTTTATGTAACTTAATTCTATATTGCAACATTCAAAAATACAATTTTTTCCATTGTATTTAAGTCTGTAGCATATATAGAAAGACAAAAACAGAAATACTGTACCTTAATCCGTTCCTGCAGTCATTTTCGATATTTCAATTATGCGATTGTTTGGCTTAGATCTTCAGTGAGTATAGCACATAATTTTTTATGTAGGTGAAAGAATTATACAAATTTTAATTTCGTATGTTGCAAAATAGTTGGTTGGCGAGTGCAGTTGGTGTTCTTAGTCCTTTTTTAAATGGAAAATGATTGTAGCAGTAGTATATCACAGTTGCGTACCTGTAACGCCAAAAGTTAATGTTATTAGGTTAACATGAAAACTTAAATTACACACGGAAAGTGATATGTGTGTAATGGAAAACTCGTTTTTTTTTTGACAGAAACTACAAAGTAATTTGTAGAGCGAAAGGAAGGCGGGGTGGCCCAAGGGACACCCTTTGCCTATTACTATATATGTCTCCTTTTTTTTGTGGCAGAACTCGGTTTTCAGTAGAACTCTTTTTTCATTAATACTCGTTCTGTGAATAGATCACTGAAAAACCACCGAACTCGAAAGTAAGGCAGGGTGGTCCAAGGGCCACCTCTTGCCTATTACTATACATGTCACTTTTTTATGGCAGAACTCATTTTTTCGGTAATATTCGTTTTCCAACAAGTACTTGTTTTTGTGGCTAATCAAAAAAACGTCCATTATGTACAATATGTAGAACGTATGTTGTCATTCCCTAATACATTGTTGTTTGTGTTTTCCATTAACCATAAATATTCATATTTTTCAGTTTACATTTGTTATTGTAGTTTTGTTAATTTGTCAACTCAAAATCGTTAGGTTCTTTATTTTAAGTAGTACTGTGTTATAAGCATTATAATATACACATAAAACGTTATGTTTTCCTCAACCATGGCCTTTATTTATTTCAGCAGTAAACTAAAAACGAAAAACCATTGTCACGTAACCTCACAAATGAAAAACAACACATATTTTTGCTTTGCATTAAGAAATAGGACAATTTACAATTAGTACACTTCTTCTTTTCCACATCGTTATATATTGATACAATCGCATATTAAAAACATCGAAAATGTACTGCAGGAATGGATGAAGGTACAGTTCCAAAACAGAAGCTTTGCAATTTCACACCTGCCAGGGACCAGGTAGTGGCATCACACTAGGTCAGTTTGATTTTTTCTTGTTATATACCTTTTGATGTTTAAAGTAAATCACAATCAGAAACACTTTTTGCAAATACCTATTTATTGATCAGTGGATATAATTTGTCTCATGTCAGCATACTCAATAAACTGTTTAATCTATCTTTTGTTTTGGCATTTCAGAACATAACAAGAGTGGGAATTAGTGTTATTTGAACTAGCCATTCGTAAATGTTTATGCCACCTCTCTCTCTCTCTCTCTCTCTCTCTCTCTCTCTCTCTCTCTCTCTCTCTCTCTCTCTCTCTCTCTCTCTCTCTCTCCCTCTCTCCCCCCTCTCCCGCTGTGTGTGTGTGTGTGTGTGTGTGTGTGTGTGTGTGTGTGTGTGTGTGTGTGTGTGTGTGTGTGTGTGTGTGTGTGTGTGTGTGTGTGTGTGTGGTATTTTTTGAAGTGCCGCACAGCAAAAGATACCACCATCTGATATTGTGCATTTTCATCTGCCCTGCTGTCTACAGTCATAATCACTACAGGCTTGACTGAACCATTCTCCCGTATAACCAGTGATTGAAATTCACAAATTTCAATAACATTATCACTTCATCAGGGCTATTTCAATAACACCAAATGAACACAGTGTTAGAGTAAGGTTGCATGTTTGTTTATCATTCTGATGGCTGTAGGAACCCAAGTTTTGTGTCTGTAGAAAGAAAAAGTATTTGTGCTGGTTCAAGGATTGAGTCTAGACTTTCAAAGAAACTTATAGATATTGTAACAAAATGAGTCTTAATATGACTACAATGTTGATCCACCTGTGTCTGAGAATATGTCTAGCAGAGTGAGAGTTGAATGAGTCTTTGATCCTCCACATATTAGAATTTCTTGAAAGAGAACAAAGATGTGTCCCACTACAGCTGATCTTGAATCCAATTTTCTTTAACTCATGTTCGTTCACTCATCACTCAGAGTTCTTATACTACAAATTACTGTTTCCTTCGCCTTACATCTGTTCATCTCATGTGCATGTTTGTATGTATTATGTAAGTATTCCTGAGATCCTCCTCACCTTATCAGCAAAAGCAGCCGAAGTTTGAACCCTCTCCCCATAATGTTGAACAGCCCTTATCTTTGAATCCTGTGACTGCTGATCTTGATGATAAGGGAAGGAAATAAGGCATACTATTTCAGTAAATATGGTTTTTCAAGCATGCGTAGTATATGTTAATAACTAATAACGACAAAAAAAAATAGCACATGGGACAAAATAAAAGTACTTAAAGATGAATGATGTAATAGTTGCCATTTTTATTGATTACCAGCTCTAGTACCCAATTTTCGAGTATCTATTGGAGGTCGCGATATTATTTCTGCTATACTCAAAGGTAGACAGTTTCCTAGACATGATCGTTGCTCGCTTATATGATTAGTGGCCATAACTTTTTATGTATTCATAACAGAAGAGAAGACATATTAGTGGCACTACTATTTACAACTAAAGTCTGTGCAAACTTAAAACAAAATATGTGTATGCTATTATGTGTATGTGTATAAGAGTATATGGGAGAATCTGTGAGGCACACACATCTCCCAGTCAACACGAGTGTGTGTTACATCTGTCAACATTGTACTTCATAAATGTCCCTTTTTTATGATTTGTGTAGTGTACAGTCACATCTCTAGTCCATCTATATTGCTGTATTATCCCTCCCCCTCAGCAGTAAGGAGGAGTTATTATTTTGAACAATTCATAGTAAATGAACACTGGTCATTGACGTTCAGTATGTTGTTCAATAAAGTAATTTTGCTCTCTGTATCATTGTTAGAAATGTTTACTTTCTACGTCTTTTTACAACTCCTAAGCATTGGAACACATTATTTGGTAAAGAGATCTCACTTCTGTAAAGTTTTATCCCTAACCAAAGTCAGGTTTGCAGCTAGTAAAATTTAAACGTTTCGTGTTCCTATTTTTTCTTAACACGAAATAGCTAAACAGGAATATAATACATCTGGATGAACCACCACTGGTAAGTGATGTTCTAACATCAAATATTTGTTTAGGTGTATGACAGCAACAGTCAAGATGGCCGATAACATGGTTCGTGGACATGATGGATTCTATACTGTCTATTTGCGAGGATTTCAGGATAAAACTAATGATGAGGTATGCATGCTGATGTGTTAAATTGGTTACATTTATTATTTGTTGATAGACCTGTAGCAAAAAATAACTGTACTGTGTTGTTGGTAATGAAATTTTTGCATATGGCTATGTGGCTTAGTCCATCTCAGATCAGTGAAAAGAAAAAGTGTTTTTGAAGAAAAACATATTCTTCAAAAAATATTTTGAAGATTTTTTATTCCTCCAGTTTTGATGCATTCTACATGTATTATATAATTTAATATTAATTTGTATACAGTAAATATGTTGTAGATTAAGTAGGATGTCAGTTATGCATTACATTTTTACAGGGAGTTTGTTTCCAGTAAAAAAGTTCTTTAGAGTTTGTCTATGAGAGAAGTGTTCTAAGCATCACCAAAAAGTATTCGTGTTCTCTGAAATTTAGAAGAGTTTTAATTTGATTTTCTTTGAAAGTACAGTAAACTCTCGATTTAACGGACTTTGGTGTAATGGACTTCGGATTTAACGGACAAAAAAAAAATCGATGAAACCGAAACATCGAAGCATGATAATCTTTTTAGGCTTTTGAAACGTATAATGTGCATAAACTGCAGACTCTCCTGTTCTGGCGGTATTGCTTGGCTATCGCAGCATTCTTTCATTTCTTTTCTTCTTGTTTCTTGTTTTGAAATGCGCGAATTTTCTCATCTTCAGTTGTATTTGATGAGAACGGAGTATTCATCAAGAATTCATTTAATTCTTCATGATCCCTGTCTTCGCGTTGTTGACGCAGGCGTCGCATACATTCAGTGGAAGACATCACGACTAACACTGAACACTTATATGCATCTTATTTCACTGTGACCAAATTTATTTATTACTAACATCACCTGGAACGTTACATTTTTTGATGACGTTACACATTTTGCAGCACGCATTTTGTGGAAAACATTATTATGTTTTCTATATAACTATATAACAAATATTTACTATATAACAAATATATTTACTATATAACAAACATCATGTTAAAAACGACAGAGACCGAAGATTTCTAGACTGTGGGGAATCGAAAGTGTGGAAAAAATATCACCTGGAGCGTTACATTTTTTGATGACGTTACACATTTTGCATCACGCATTTTGTGGAATGACCCCCAGCCTAAAACATTGTCATGTTAAAAAAATTTTGAGACGCAAAAATCACGATTAAGTTTTTGAAGTCCATGGTTGTGATTTAAATTTGGCGGCAGTTCATAACCATAGCAACGCGTTTTCACTCTTGAATCTTCATGATAATTCGTATGCATGCGCGGTTCATGTTCGTAGAGCGTCGCATCAGTTTATTCAGAGAACGCAGCGTGTACACTACATGTATTCCTATAGTACGAACCTTGCACGTGTTCAATAGAGAGTGTAAACAAGTTTATACTTGCATTGTTACAGCAAGGTCCATTACTTTATTAGTGAATTACAGCATAATTATTATGTCTGGCGTTAAGAAAAAACGTGTGAACTTGAGTATAAAGCAAAAGCTTGAACTAATAAGTAAACTTGAAGGTGGCGCGTGTGTTGCAATGTTTGTGAACTGTACGACGTAAAGAAACAAATCGTTTCAGACATTTGAAAGAATAAAGATAAACTTATTCAGTTTTCGCTAAAGTACAGTGTTGATAGTTGGAAGAATGAGGGAGAAAGAAAACACATTAAATTAGCCAAACATAAACGATTAGAGGATGCTGTGTACAAATGGTTTATTCAAAAATGTTCTAGTGGCGTCGTTGTTCGTAGTGTGGAGTTGCGGGCTGCTGCTGATAAACTGGCGAAACATATGGGCATCGAGTTTCAGGCGAGTGATGGGTGGCTTTGGCGTTTTCGTAAACAGCATGGCATCACAAATAGATCAACATGTGGTGAACCGCTGAGTGCAGACACTGAACAAGTTGAGCTTTTTCGTCAACATATAAGGGAAACAATCGAATCTGAGGGTCTCATTTTGTCTCAGGTCTACAATGCTGATGAGACTGGTCTCTACTTTCGTGCTGTGCCTGAAAATACTCTGGCACACAAACATGAAACTAGCACACCAGGCCGCAAACTCAACAAGGAGCGGATTTCTGCCCTACTGTGTGCGAATGCTGATGGTTCGCATCGACTTACTCCAGTCATAGTCGGAAACGCAAAGAAACCTCTTGTGATAAAGAACATAATGAACCAGTTGCCAGTCATTTATGAAAGTTCAAAAAATGCTTGGTTTACCTTCAGTATTTTTTCAGACTGGTTTTTTAATCATTTTGTGCCAGAAGTGCGACATTTTCAAGAAGAGACTATGAAAATTCCATCGCATGCAGTGAAAGCCATCTTACTACTGGACAAGCAACGGCCCATTGCAACTCCGAGAAGTTAGTTAGCAATGACGGAAAAATAAAATGCGTCTTCCTCCCTCCGAACACCACTTCAATGAGATACTGGCGCAGTAGTGTTGTGATGTTGGACACATACTGTGGGAGTACCTGGGCATTGTGGATCATTCTCATGGTCTCTGGAGCTGACGTGCCCCCTTGAATTTCTGAATTATGCTACAGCAAACTGGAATCTTTGGAACAATTATAAATAGGGCCCGGATTTTTATGTAGCAAAAAATGGCAAAATATGTAGGAAAAATAAGGAAAATATGTAGCTAAATATGTAATATTTAAGAAATATGTAGTATTAAAATACTTTCACGTCAACAATGTAATTTACATTTTTACGAGAACATAACAGTGTCCTCTTTGAAAGGTTTTGAAAATAATAGGTGCTTCATTTTAAACTTTTTAAAATCACTTTCAAAACATGCAAATATATTTTGAGAAAGTCAATGTAATCCATAAAATGCTAATCAAGTTCGGGGCTGACACTAATCACCAGTTAGATTACCACTTCTGTTACAGAAATTAAGTTAACCCTCAGAATACACAGTATCTCAAAGTTCAACTCTTTGTTGAAGAGTTTACAATAAGACAGCATGCATAAGAAATGAATTACTTTTCAATTGTTTATTGTACTTTAGAAAGTTTATGAAAACATTTTAGAAAACAGAATTAAAAAAGAAATCTTGATATTATAAAACAACAACAAAATATTTTACCTATGGATTTCTGTAGTATAGGACATGAGTATAAAGTAAAAAATTGAGAATTATTAACTATTTAACAAAGTATTTTACTAGGAGAGTTGAAATTACTATAAAATTGAAGGTAGATTTTTGACTTGAAAATCTATATTGTATATAACTCTGCATAAGAATAAAGTGTCCACATAAGTTTTTTTTACCACTGTTTAGTTGCACAATTAATTATTAAATACTTTTCTATATTGTCTGTTGACATGGACTGTCTTCGGTCTGAGAAAAGGATCTCTCGACATCACATTGTATCTCTCGGCACATATTTATACAGAGGAATCGTTCTTGGAAGAATATTCTCAATCGATTCTACAGCTTCACCGTTACATATGCAATAAATGGTATGTAAAGTTGAGTAACCAGGGTTTCTATTCAGCACAGCATTTAATTTAGTGGAAACTTTGTCACCGACTTCACCCTGTACAGCATTTAACTTGTTAACTGCCTCAGCAACTATTCCTATGGCTTCTTGGAGAGTCAGACCTGCAGTCTCCAGTTTCTTGATACTATCGGGAAGCCAACCGAAATGCGTTTTGATGTACGAAACTGAACATATTCACCTTAGAGTTGTTGAGTGCAGACAAGGATTCGCTCACTGATACTGCAGAATCGGGAGATAATGTTTCCACCACAGACTTCACAGCTTCAAAGTTGTCACTGTAGAAATTTACAGCTTCGATCCAGGTTCCCCATCTTGTAATTACGGGTTCTGGAGGCAGAGGTGTGTCAGGTAGCCTTTGTAGCACTGGATACGGTAAGGAGCTTTCAAGAACACCTTTTTTGTTGCTGATATTAATGTATTTACTTCGGGGAAAAGGTCTCTGACAGTTTCAGCTACTCGATGCAATCCATGAGCCAGGCATGTAACATGTAGTAGGTTGGGGTAAAACACATTTAGAGAATTACCTGCTTTCAACATGTGTGCTGCTGCATCTGTATACAACAGCAGTAGGCCTACCTTCTCTTCTTTAACACCATTTGGCCATAACACTTTCAGTCCATCATTAATAAATCGAGCTACTGTTGAGTGATTTGTTTGCTCCAGAGGCTTACAGTAAATCAAGTAGGGCTTGGCTGGATTCTCGGAATCTAACTTACCCACAATAAGATTTGCGATGTAACAACCTACAGCGTCCGTTGTCTCGTCAACACCTATCCATATATAAGAATCACCGATGTCGGCTCTGATTTTTTCCAAAGTCTCAATGTAGCAAACGTTCAAGTAATTTTTTCTGAGTGTAGATTCGTCTGGAATATTACTTTTGAAGTATTTCTCTAAGGAAGACTTAAATTGAGGCACTTGAAGTTTGTACCAAGGCACATTAGCAGCAATCATTGCTAAAGCCGTGTCTTTATAAAACTCACTATTAGATGATGAAGATTGCTGCTGCATCTTTGTAAGTAGTACCTGTTTCGATGAAGAAGATCGTTCTTTATTTCTAGTATGTAAATTACTTCGCAAATGTTGTTCCAGTTGAGACTTCATGGAACAGCCAATATTTTTATCACAAACTTGGCAAAATACAACTTTACCGTCAGTTGTAAAAGCACTTTCAATCTGTACCCATGAATTTAACTTAGATGACAAAGATGATGCGGTCGGTGCCATGATAAAACAAGGATATTTGTATTTAAAACTCTTAAGAACTTGCGTTGAACAATACCGCACAATATATTATTTAAGATGTCTTTTGTCCAACAACGAGAATCCGCCAAGGCAAGAAACAAGCAAGCGCAGAAGTGTAGGCGAAAGACAAAACAATGACTTGACAATAACTTCAACGCACCACACTGCACACCAGATTGTTATTTACGTGTAGGCTTACACTCCGAGAGCGTCGATAATACTGGCGTCAAAAATCACATTGTGCCCTACAATAGCATAGAGTTATATAGATATTTGTTTGTTTAGGTAGATGGAATCCGTTGCGAGAATTGCAAGATCTGCGAAGAGTATATATTTACCGCGGACAGCGCATTCTTTCCCCACCGAGTCTGCTGAACGTGCGAACGAAACGTAAATAAGGAGTGGGCCGCGCATACCATTCTCATCTAACATCCCGTGCGAAATGCCTTACTTGTCGCTTGAGTTCGTAAAAAATTTTACTTCTTGAAAGTAGAATCTATGCGTGCAATTGCAACAGATGCAATATTTTGCCTTTTCTTGCAATAAATTTAATTGCACCCGATTCTGATTAATTGCACATTTGCCCATCTGAGTAATGTTGTTATAGGCCTAACTATTTTTTGCCATTTCAATTTTCAAATTGAAGTAAAGTATAGTAAAATAGCTAAAATATGTAGAAATATGTAAGATGGAGTGAAATATGTAATATGAACAAAATATGTAAAAATATGTAAAATTAAACTAGCGGATAAGACACCTATTGGTATGATTCGCTGATACCTGGCTTTTCCGTGTAAATATGCACTTAGCATTCAAATATGTAATTACATAAAAATCCGGGCCTTAATTATAAATATAGCAGTCTACCTCAGAGCCAGTCGCATAGTGTGAAGCAAAGTGATAAAGATGTGTTATCAGTCAGTTTTTGATTCATTGATTCAGTCTGTGTTTAATGTAAAGTGATAACTGAATTTTGTGTGTACATGTGCGTGTGTGCATACGTTGTTATACTGTATAACAAATTTAAATTTATTAAATACAAAATGCAATATAATTTCCACCTACCTGCCACGATCTCTTCTATCAGGGTCCAGGATCCAATCACAAGTACGTTAGATACAAGCATGTGTTAAGGTTATCTAAATAACTGATTCGACACATTGTTAGGAAGAGAAATTACTATTTTTTAATTAATCAGAATCATTTTTTAAATTTTCGTTCAAAACTTTGCTCAGTGTTTTACAGATTAAGTTACATGTTTCTTAGTTCTGTTGGCATCTTCTACATACTAACTTACTCTAATTTCTTACCTTACTGATCACTATATAAAACAGACATACAGACAGAGCCCAGCCTGCAATTTTTTCACACTCACTCAAACACACTAAATTATAAACCCCTTAACATTTTATAATAAAGCCCCCAGCCCTTACACTTAAACCACCGGCAACGTGGTTTGCGCGCGCACTCATCTTCTCTTAAATTTCTTGTTTTTACTGTTCGAGATTATAAAATTACATCCTTCACTTTTTTTACTCGACCGCGGTCACAAAATTTTCTCTCATTCCAACTTTTTACTGTTAAAATGTAAAGTTTTGTAACGAGCCTAACTTGGCTCGTTCCGGCGCCGGAGCGATCAGTTAACAAACTGGGAGCGAAAACGTAGCAGGTGTTGCTAACGTGATCTCATACTTGTAAGGAAACCACTGCCTTGGGCTTCGTCGCAGGAGTTTCATCCCATGCTATGCATGTAGTTGTCGGAGTGACGATAGCATACGATCTCAGTGAGGCACTGGCCGACGTCACAAAAGAGGCAGGACTTAAACTGTATTTCCTCCAGCTTAAACGCACATTGCCGCATCAAATTCGCCCAAGCCATCTTGCCTTAAACCAACTCGGCGTCCCAACAGAGCACGTACTTGTATTGCGCGTGAGTGAGTGGTCACAGTTATGCAAAGTTCTGCGAATTCGAGGGTGGTACGAATTCCTTGCCGAGTTACACCACAGAAATTGCGCCTTGCCTTTGTTTCAACACTGTTTCTTACCACGTGTTCTGTTCCAATGGAAATAACGCTGTCGGAGAATAAAACTTTCGCAATATTTTTATAAAATCCCGCAAAATGAAATAAATAAAATACAAGTACCCCATAACTGTAAGAAATAAAATGACCCAATTTTGGACATGTTACAATACCCCCTCAATGAGAATTCTGCTGTCCAAAACAGAAGAAATCTCATTGATAAAACCCCTAAGAGGACCGGTGAGGAACTGGTGCCAACAACCCCCTTGTTCTTATACATCATGGGTAACCGACCCCCCTGGCTCGGCGACCATGGATGCATCTGAACGAGATCACTGGACTTCTCCGTAAGAGATCCCAACACCGAAAAATCGAACAGACAAGTACCACAGCACACCTCGCCGTCTAACATGCTACCCCCAAAAAATCCTCAATCCCTGGCTCAGATTATGCCAGATCCTCCACCGATATGTTTCCCCTTGTATGCAAGCTGGGCTGCCTTTAGCAGATACTGGGCTCACACACACTCACATTACATATTATATATTGAAAAATTCTTTAAAATTTACTATTTCATCTAAGAAAAAAAATTCAGAATTCAAAATAAAATATTGTATCAAAAAATTCTCTTCCTTATTTTCTGTTTTATTTAAAATGAGTTAATTTAAACATTTCTCCTAATTAAACATATCCTTAACCTAACATGTGAATACTTAGAGTCTAACAATACAAGTCAATACAATAAATCAATAAAAATAAACATGGTTAATACACAAACAATAAAATAATCAAAGCTTAAAATATTCATTAGCTGGCAGGCGAAAAATCAAGATTTTTTTTTTTTTTAAATATTTTCCAAAAAATTTTTAAAATTCAAAAAAAATCAAATTTATTAAAATGTTTCCTTTACATGTAGACATTAATTAAAACTTGGTTAAATTGATTAAAAAACACAAGTTGAATGGACTTCCATATGAAACAAGCTTAGCCTGTATATGACCTCACTGTCAGCTGATCAAAACTAGGTCAAGTCCACGACCTTGAACTACATGTGTTATGTGTAAGTTCTGTCTGAAAATACATTTAACACCAGTAATATTCTCTCTTAAAACACAAAAACATAATAAAATAAAACCTTTAAAATAACAAAATATTATTATAAATAATAAGCAGATTGACATTCAAATTATTCAAAATAAACACCTTACATCTTTACATTGTCAAATTCTAGCAAAGTTTTGTCACTGGTTTCAAAATAAAAATTTTATATCTTTATTATAAATCTTTCTCTTTGCTTAACAATCTTGTTCTCCATTACTGTGGGTGATTTGACCATTTATCTCGTTTAATTTACTACTTGATCTGTATACATATATCATCTTTCTCCCCTTGACTCTAACCACTAACAACTGTAACTCACATGACACCCATCTCTATCAAAATCTCTATCAAACACTCTCTAACCCCAACCTATCATTAAACTCAATTCGCCACCTTCTCTCTATATATAAAAAAAATACTCTCTAACCCTTTGTACTTAGGATACGTGTTTCCCCCCCCAAAAGCTCATTTCCCTTATCTGGCCCCTGGATTCTACCTAAGGCGGCCCCGTCCCACTAAAATCGATCCCATCCCGTCCCAACTTATCATTATGTTGCGGACTCCTACATTACACTACCCCCTACTACAAAATTGCCATCCCCAAAATCTCAATCTCATTACCTTACTACAATTACAACAAAATAACATTATTAATTATAAACAACAATATATCGCTCAAAAACTCTACATATATTCTCCATAACTACTGTGTCAACATCAATACTTCTCAAAATTCTATAACATTACATTACTTCAAAACAACATTACATTATCTTCATCTCTACTATTTCTTTAACTTTGACTTCAACTTGGACAGATCTACTTGTCCCATAAAATATTCATCACCCAAAAACTATCTTTTATTAGCTTTCACAAATTATTACTTTACTTCTCACTTTATCAAATTACTTTTTTCATTACTTTAAATAGCATCTGTAATACACTAAAACATTACATTAAACATTAATTACTTGGAACATTTACAACCAATATACCAGTGACACTTTCTTGCTGATCAGCTGATCTTCCTAACACAATGAAAACACATCTCAAAATTGAACAAATTACATGAAATATATATATTTATCAGTACTTACTTCTACCCTTATTGTTTCCTCTCTCTCTGATTCTGATACTTTGTGTTAACCGCCTGCCAGACGGTTTAATTATTTACTTAGGTTCAAAAATACACACATAATGAAAACACATATTGTTATCAAAGCTTATATCTAAACTACGATAATAAAATAATACATTTAAAATTACAGCATGAACACCTTATATTGAATGTATGAGCGTATCGTTATTTAAACAGAACACAGGCATTTTTTTTATTGGATCAAATTTGAATTAGCAAATTTTTTATGTTGTAAACTTTAAATTCGTGGCTCCTCTGAGTCACCTCCCATCCACACACTCTATTGCAAGTTATGGAGGACTGTATCGCCCTTTCGCTTCTGCAAAGACGGCATATTTTGGAGCAGGTTGACCTCTCCGTGTCTTTGCTTCGGCTGTTACATTTTAGCGTCTGAATATCAACATATTCTCATCTATAATTAAGCGCCCTTAAACGGGTCTACCACCTGGCTTTGCTGCCCCCGTGCGGGCAGAGTGGTAGCCGCTGTTCCATAGTACCTGGATTTCCCATAAAGTTCACCCCCCATTTAATTTCTACTATATACCAATTTCAAGTCAGCTATGGTCAAGGGACTTGGTATGACCATAGCTAACCGCTAGCCAAATCCACGATTAGTGCTGGTAAGGCAGTAATCGCCCGAAAAGTCGGGGAAATCTAACTTTTATTTCAATGCCTGTTACACTCATCACTAGTATGTGTGACACGATCGTCTATCAGGGTGCAAATTTAAGTTTACACGAAAAAGGTGTCGCACATTTTCGCCATTTTGGCCTCCGATGGAGGTAACACTCTCTGTTACCCCCAACCCATTTCGCTATCTACGAGAGCACAGGCCACCCCCGCAATAGCAACTTAATAACTAACTAATTACAATTGAAAACTAAACTTTCTACAATTGCAGTTCCACACTCCATTGATCTATCACTTCATTGAGCACCAATCTACCCCCCCAAAACTATCCCCACTTCTTGTATTGACAACAAGTTTTTATTTTATTACACATCTTTTCAAAACGCTCCCATACTCACTGATACTAAAACTTGACAATTATATTTGGTCACTTAATTCTAAAATTTATTTAAATTTAAAATTATACACATCCAAAATTATTTAGGTAATTTTTTTTTTTTTTTTAATATTTTTTTTTTTTATTTACATTGAAAGCTGACTCTTATCTATCCTTCACCACATCTAGGAAGATCGCAGTCGCCTGAAATTGGGGTGCTTTGCGATGAAGTATAAAAAAGTTCCGACTCAGATCTACTTTGTGCAGTTACTTCCCCTTCTATGCAAACTGTAATACCTTATCTTCTCATCTCTACTAACCCGTCGTCTGAGCCGGAGCCTCCCATACTTCTCCGCAGAACTCTTCGTTTCTGGCTTAAGCAAAACTATTGTCAATGGCTCAACTTGAATTTTGCCATTGACACTAAAAATATTTAAGTTTGTATGCACTGCCCTATATTTAGGTGCAGCCTCCATTATGTACAACACTCTAAGGCAGTGCAGGCACGTGACAGGTACATCAAGACCGCTGCACCTGGAGTGTATTAAAAAAATTAATTCGTGTCACGTACCTGTTGGGGTCCCCCTCCCCGTTCAAATGTGTAGTTAAATTTTCTAGTTTATACCAATTTTGGTGGAGCCGGACCATCGTTGTTTCACCGCCCGAAGGAAGATCCGCCAACCATGGCCCGCCTCCGAGTTCCGAATTCCACGGCCAGGACTGGTAAGATCGTGACCGCCCGAAAATGGGGGAGGATCCCTTCTGTAATCATACAACAATATTTTAAATCTTATTCGTAAACATACCAAAATTAAAGTGACCGATATAATTTTAAATTCGTCGCATTTTGAGTACCTACTATTTCCTGGGTCGCTGGGTTCCTCAGCACATACGCATTCTGCATTTTTATTTCTACAATTTCATAGGGTCCTTCATACAACAAGAAAAACTTCTTTATTTCTCTATCTTGAGCACTGGACTAATCATGCCTTTTTACTAACACTAGCTGACCTACCTCATACTTGGTCCATTTCCCCTTAACATCATGTTTCTGTTTTCTTCTCTCTCCTCTCGTAAGTAAGTTCTCATTTGCCAATCTAATTTTCATGTTCCGGTCCAAAACTTGACCTTCTGGTGGATATTCGAAAAGTTGTTCCAATATTCTGGGCGGCCTTGTTCCCCTGATCAACTCATGCAGCGTAAATCCCGTGGACTCATGGGTGGTACAATTCAGCCACTCCTCTACTTTTTTCACGTAGGATGGCCATTCTGTGTGTTTGGCGTGACAGTACGCCCGAAATATCCTACCAATCTCTCTCATCACCCGTTCTGCTTGGTTCGACTGCGGATGATACACTGCCGTATGCTTGGGTATGATGCCTTCCCATCCAAGCGTCTGCTGCCACTTGCCGCTTATAAACTGTGGACCGTGGTCAGATAATATAATTTTCGGTTTTCCAACGTTAATCATGTAGTCTTTTACTATTTTCTCACTGAGTACTTTACTGGTCGCTCTCTTAATGCTATATAACTTCACAAATTTGGAAAAAGTGTCTAGAACTACAAATACATATAATACACCCCCACTACCTCTGGGTAATGGTCCATATAAATCTACTGCAACTAAATCAAACGGTTTCTCTACTTTTATGTAATTCATCTCTCCTTCTACTTTATAATTCACTACTTTCGATTTTTGACATAAATCACACACTCTCAACACTTTTCTAACTCTCTTCTCCATATTCTTAAATATACATGATTCTTTCAAAACATTTGCACACTTTCTCGCACCAAAATGACCATACCTTATATGGCAATCCCAGACAACTTTATCTATTAATCCCTCGGGTATAACTAACCTCCAATCACGCTCCCCACTATCTACTTTTTTAAACAAAATACCTTGATATACTTGAAATCGCTCATTATATTCAGATCCCTCTACCTCTGTCTCTAAACTAACAATTACTTTACCCAGTTTACTTTCAGATCTTTGCATGTTTTTAATATCACTTAATTCTTCACCAAAAATTCCCCTTCTCTAGTTAATCTAAAAATTTCTATTTCTTTAAGATCCCTACCAGTTTTATTGTCTATAACATCTACTCTAGAAAGGGTATCTGGTACCTTATTATCCGACCCCTTTATATACTCCCATGAAAAGTTATATTCTTGTAAGGCTAATACCTACCTGGTTAATCTGCTATGTGTCAGCTTACATGAATTGAGGAATGATAATGCCTTGTGGTCCGTCCGGATTATTGTGGTATTGCCTAGGATGTAGGTCCGGAATTTACCCACGGCAAACACAATACTTAAGAGTTCCTTTTCTGTCATCGTATAATTTTTCTCAGCCGACAGCAGTGATCTACTGGCGAAGGCGATCATCAGATGTTCCTTGTCGCAACCCTCCTGGTATAACTCCGCCCCTAGCGCTACATTGCTGGCGTCGGTCTGCAAATAAAAAGTTTTATTAAAATCGGGATGATTCATCATGATCATGTGACTAAACTTTCTCTTAATTTTGTTGAACGCATTTCGTTCCGTATCGCCCCATCTCCACTGTTTATTCTTCTGCAGCACAGCACTCAGTTTGGATGTCGTGTGTGCGTAGTTCTCCTGAAATTTCCTGTAAAAATTGCATAGGCCTAAGAAACTTTGTAATTGCTTAATGTTTTTCGGTTCGGGGAATCGCATTATGGCTTCTACTTTGTCAGGGTTGGCTAATATCCCCTCCTGTGTAATAATAAATCCTAAGAAATGTATTTCTGTCTGCAGAAATTTAGACTTGTCCCAATTCACTGTTAAACCCCCTTTATGTAGCTTATCTAATACGTATTCTATGTGTTCTAAATGTTCAGTGAATGTCCTAGAAGCTATCAAGATATCATCGACATATACGATTAAAAAATCTAAATCCTTAGGTTGTAATATATTATCTAAACATTTAATAAAACTGGCAACACTGGTGTTTAATCCAAAAGGTAAGCGCTTGAATTGGTAATTCTTACCGTTAAAAAGAAAAGCTGTGTATTTCCTGCTCTCTGTTGCTAATGGCACCTGCCAGTATCCAGCTGTCAGGTCTAAGGACGTCATGTATTTGACTCCGCTAAACTTCTGTAAAATCTCATTTATGGGTTCCGGAGACTCCCTGTCAGGTATAATAATTTGATTAATTTTCCGAGCATCTAAACATAACCTTACCTTTCCATCCTCTTTTATCACTACTACCAAAGGGTTTGAGTAGGGTGATACTGAGCGTTCAATTATGCCTCCCTGCATCATCCGGTCTAATTCCTCCTGTACCGCCCTCCTCTTCGAAAACGGCACCGGGTAACTCCTCTGCATGTACGGTGCGTGGTCCCGAACTTTCAGCTCGCAGATGTAGTCCTTCGCTTTCCCTGGTGATTCATCAAATACCTCTCTGAACCGCTCCACAACTACCCACAGCTCCTCTCACTGAGTATTTCCTACAACTGTATCTTCATTAAAAAATTTGTTGGCTCTATCTGCCCACACACACTCATTACTCTCATGCATCTCTCCCTCCTCATTCTCTAGGCTATCACTCTCTAGATATATATTTATTTTGGTCTCTATCTCTCTATCGCCTATCTGCTTATGTAGCATTTTTATTCCCGTGATTTTAGCTTCGTTTACTACTTTTTTAAACTCTATTCTGACTGGTTTATTCCCCTTTTCAAACTTTACTATTTGTTTATTGAAATCTATTACTGCCCCGTTTCTTTCCAAAAAATCATTTCCCAGTATTACATCGAGACTCAACCCTTTAACTACTAGGAAAGTGTTTTCAAATTCAACTTCATTTATTAAAATATTTAATTGTACTTGTCTGGTTATTCTCTTACTTCTCACCCCAGTTACCCCCACTACTGTAACCCCCGCAACTGGTAATGATGGTATATTTTTATTTATCTCTTTTAATTCACCCATAACATTTTCCGAAATTACTGAGATCTCGCTACCGGTATCAATTAAAGTTTTATAATTCTTACCTTCAATTTTAATTGTCACCTCAGTCAATCCTGTTCTGCGTTCCATCACCTGGTTCTCCTCTTCTTCTAACAATTCTTTTGCCATGTCCACCTTGATAACGTTGTTCGCATATTCGTTGGTTACTTGGACCCGGTTCTCCGTTGACAATGGTTGGGCCCGCTTCTCCATTGTCTTCCTTAGTTTCCTGTGGATGGGCCTGCTACAGCTGGATGATTTCCTCCTCTTCCTCTATTATAATGTCCTCCTCCTCTGGGCGCTCCTCTATAAAATTCTCCTCCTCTGGGCTGTTGATTTGGTGGTGGGTTCGTTCTCTCGTTCCTGGCGCACTCCCTGTTTCGATGACATCTAAAACAATTTGTTCGATTAGCATAATTATCAGTTTCACAGTCTCTACACCTCCAACTCTCGCCCCTATTATCAAAACTTCCTCCCCGCGCTCCCCGGTGAAAATTGTGTATTCCCCTTGGTTGATTATGATTCCCATTTATATGTGATACTGGTGTGTTTATCCGCCTACTCATATCCCGTTCTCTTATATTCTGAAATATGTCCAAGATTTTCTCTAATTCTGTGATTTCTACAATCTCTCGAGTCATTAATGTAATTTGTATTTCTCTCGGTAAGTGCTTGCTTATGTGACGGACGAATGACCCAAATGGTAACGGTGGCTCTAAATATTTTGCCTCATTATATAGTCGCATTACGTACATAGTTACATTACCCCCTTGGGTCCCAATATTACCTGGTCCCATAATTTTACTCCGTAATATCTCTTGTTCCTCCTCCGACCAATATTTCTCTCTAAAAGCCGTCTCAAAACACTGATAATCTACCCAGTCTATTTTATGCACCTCCGCCCATACCGCGGAATTCCCTCTAAAACACTTCATGATTTTTAACAATTGTACCTCCCAGCTACTTCTACAAAACTGATTAAACTCTCTGACTCTATTTAAAAATTGCATAGGGTGTACCCCCCTGTTTTCACAATTAAATAACTCCAAATCGATATCGCTATTCATATCTTTAGCACTGACTATGTGTTCAGTAACTCTATTAAGTTTTTCGTTTATAGCTATATTCAATTCATCCTTAACATTAACTATACTCTGCTCAATTGACACAAATTTATTGTTATTTAAATATTCAAATTGTTTATTATTTTTATCTATAGTATTTACTGTATTTTGTATAGCTTGTATCTCTGTTTTGCAATTACTTTCTACCTCATTTCTAACATTTTTTACTACTGCTATTTGTGATTCTAATTCACTGCTACGGTTATCTATAACATGTACTGTGTTAGTTAAGCACTGCATCTCACTTTCAATACTCTCAACTTTATCCCCTACTTTACTTACAAAGTTTTCTAATTTGTCATTTACTGTAATTATTTGTTGTCCAATCTCTTTCTGATTGGATTCTAACATATTTGTTTTGCTGTCTACCACACACACATACTCTCTCAACTCATCTGTTTCTCTTTTTGTTTCGCTACGTATTTCATTCATTCGGTCATCAATGCTACACAGTGAATTAGTTAATACATCAAACTTAGCATCATTCATGTCAAAACGACTATTCATATCGCTACTTATCACATTAAATTTGTTCTCGAAAATTTTTTCGTTATTGTCAAAACGTTTATTTAATTCAATCTCATTTATGTCAAAACGTTTATTCAATTCTTTAAATTGATTTAACATAATACTCATCATCTCATTATCCATCTTATTGTATTTTGTTGAAGTCGGGGTTACTTGAATCCCCGAATCTTCAATTACATTACTCTGATCTGTTACACTTATTTCTGTTTCATTCTGACTCGCATTTGGAGTCGAATGTGTCTCCAAATTACTCATGTTTAAGTCGTCAAAATTTTCGACACTATTTTTATTTACTTTATTCTCGTTATCTGACATTTTTTATAATTGATATTCTAAATATTCATAATCTAATTAATTAATTTTTTGTGATGTACTTTCTATATTACTTTCGGTATAGCTTTGCGTACATAACGCCTTTTCCATCTTGCTACGCTAACCTAACACATTCTTGTATCTCTCGTAGATGTGGAATTTAATTAAATATATTAAAATTCGTGCCTGTCACGGGCGCCAATTGTTATACTCTATAACAAATTTAAATTTATTAAATACAAAATGCAATATAATTTCCACCTACCTGCCACGATCTCTTCTATCAGGGTCCAGGATCCAATCACAAGTACGTTAGATACAAGCATGTGTTAAGGTTATCTAAATAACTGATTCGACACATTGTTAGGAAGAGAAATTACTATTTTTTAATTAATCAGAATCATTTTTTAAATTTTCGTTCAAAACTTTGCTCAGTGTTTTACAGATTAAGTTACATGTTTCTTAGTTCTGTTGGCATCTTCTACATACTAACTTACTCTAATTTCTTACCTTACTGATCACTATATAAAACAGACATACAGACAGAGCCCAGCCTGCAATTTTTTCACACTCACTCAAACACACTAAATTATAAACCCCTTAACATTTTATAATAAAGCCCCCAGCCCTTACACTTAAACCGCCGGCAACGTGGTTTGCGCGCGCACTCATCTTCTCTTAAATTTCTTGTTTTTACTGTTCGAGATTATAAAATTACATCCTTTACTTTTTTTACTCGACCGCGGTCACAAAATTTTCTCTCATTCCAACTTTTTACTGTTAAAATGTAAAGTTTTGTAACGAGCCTAACTTGGCTCGTTCCGGCGCCGGAGCGATCAGTTAACAAACTGGGAGCGAAAACGTAGCAGGTGTTGCTAACGTGATCTCATACTTGTAAGGAAACCACTGCCTTGGGCTTCGTCGCAGGAGTTTCATCCCATGCTATGCATGTAGTTGTCGGAGTGACGATAGCATACGATCTCAGTGAGGCACTGGCCGACGTCACAAAAGAGGCAGGACTTAAACTGTATTTCCTCCAGCTTAAACGCACATTGCCGCATCAAATTCGCCCAAGCCATCTTGCCTTAAACCAACTCGGCGTCCCAACAGAGCGCGTACTTGTATTGCGCGTGAGTGAGTGGTCACAGTTATGCAAAGTTCTGCGAATTCGAGGGTGGTACGAATTCCTTGCCGAGTTACACCACAGAAATTGCGCCTTGCCTTTGTTTCAACACTGTTTCTTACCACGTGTTCTGTTCCAATGGAAATAACGTTGTCGGAGAATAAAACTTTCGCAATATTTTTATAAAATCCCGCAAAATGAAATAAATAAAATACAAGTACCCCATAACTGTAAGAAATAAAATGACCCAATTTTGGACACGTTACAACGTACTCGCATGCACATGCACATCTGTAATTGGTGACTTGTATAATTTAATTTAACACTGTTAAATAGGTGATTCGTTATATGTTACATTCAGTGGTGCACCTGGGGGAAGGGTGTTAGAACCCTCTGCCCCCTGAAAATATAGAAAACAAATTTTGTAATCAACGTATGTACAAATAGTAAGAACATAGGAGTTACTAATATAATCTCACAAATGAATGAACATTTTTACTACTACTAAATGATAAACTAAAAATCAGTATACATAAGTTTACCAGACATGAATCAACTGTTTTCGTGCCAATAGCGCATGATATGTAGCCTAATGTGCATGCATCAGCATACAAACGTAGCTCAGTTTTCTCTGTGAAGTCGTGGAGATTTTGTTTGTATTAAAAAAAAGTTTTCATCAAAAGAATAGCATTTAGTTGATTGTTATTTTCTGGTTTGGGGAGTGAAGTGAATCTGTCTGGATCGCCGTGACGTTGATACTGATAGGACTGATAATGATATCCAGCCAGCTTTCCCTGTGCTTAACAAGAATCTGCTATAAATATAAGTTTAAAAGATGAACACAACAAATTATTTTTTGTGTGATGAAAGGGTCTGGTTAAGACTAATTTGTTAAAACGTGTGTATATATATATATTGCAACGATACATTTAGCATAAGTCTACGTATCAACCCCTGGCTGAGGGGTGATAACATACGAACGCACGTATGAGATGTAAAAGATGTAAATAATAAAAATAATTAAGCGTTAGGTAGAAGAGATAATAAAAGAAATAAATGTATTAATTAATTTTAAATAAATAAATAATTGTGAGTCTGCATATGGAATTAAAAGCCTAGTTGCTTTTTAAACGCAGCGAGGGGGGAAGAAACACGCACCGACTGGCAAGGGTGACATCATAGCGACAGGCAGCCGCGTGTGTGTCAGTCTGTGTGTGTGTGTGTTAGTGTTAGTGTGTAAATGAAGAACAAGTTGAATTATGCATACGGTTGTAGAAAATTTTACACAGTTTTTTAAGTACTGAACGAAAACCAGAAGTCACACGAATCAGAGACATATGTAAAAATAAAGCTGGCACCTGGCGCTACAATTAGACATTAAGTGGTCTATGATCGTGGGAACCGTTCAGCCACCGTGTGAAATTTTGCCATAACTTTCATAGTTTACACACCTTAACCCTTAATTGCCCGGGTAGGCATATAGAGTACGCCAGCCACGCAAGTTTTGCTGTAAATGAAAACCTACCAATCATCGAGGCACGGCCCCCTCAGTACCCTCCTACCAACTCCCTCCGAGCACAATGATCCATTTGAATTTTACCAGTCTGTTATCGCAAGCCGAAGTAGTGACGTCTTTTACTTGCCGGTCGGTTTGGCGTACTCTGTACGCCGCCCCTCCAACTATGTCGCGGAATGAAATTGTGTGGCCTGAAGATTTCGAATGTGTTTTATGTGAACTGTCGGATGAAGAGAAGCAAAATTCAGGCGTTGACACTGACATTCAATCATCTGATATTGACGAACGTGAGATTATCGAACAGAGTGACCACAATAGTGATTCCGAAATAGATGGTGATCTTCCTCAACCACTTCCAAGGACTTCTGACGACGAGGTGAGTGATACTGATGACAACGATTTTTTTACTAAAACTATTTACAAAAAGAAGAAAGTAAGAGGAAGGGTCGTAAAGGAAATCAGTGAAATTTATAAATGGAAGAAGGGCCCTATAAAAAGTAAATTTTCGCGTATGCCTAGTAAAAATATTGTGAAACAAGTACTTCCGGCTTCCAAAGACTGTGCCGACGTGAAAGACGAAATTTCCGCTTTCTTGAAGATTATAAACTTAGACATGATTGATTCTCTAGTGAAATACACTAACATGTACATACAGCGTAACAGAACAATGGAGGACCCTAAGAAAATCTCAAAAAATAGTGCAAAAGACACAAGCAGATCAGAAATAATGGCTGTCATTGGGATTTTATTCTTATTAGGATACAAAAAAATGTCTAAAATACATCTTGATGAAGCAGGGGCTCGGGATGGCACTGGCATTGAAATATTGCAAGGGGTGATGGGGCTGAAACGATTCAGATACCTTCTAGCTTCCATAAGATTCGATGATACATCCACAAGACTTACTCGAAAAACAGCCGATAAGTTAGCCGCAATACGGGAGTTTTACGACTCTTTCAATGACAACTGTGATAAATTTTATTCGCCTGGGGATCAACTGACGGTTGATGAAAAGTTAGAGCCATTTCGTGGCAGGTGCTCTTTCAGTCAATACATTCCTAATAAGCCGGCCAAGTATGGCCTAAAAATATTTGCAGTTGTTGATTCGCGAACTTTTTATTGCTTGACATTGGAAATGTACTGTGGCACTCAACCTCCTGGACCGTATGAAGCTTCGAATGCAAGCTTGGATATCGTCAATAGGCTGATTAGCCGCTATAAAGGTTCTAACAGAAACCTGACTACCGATAACTGGTACACTAGTTATCCTTTAGCCAAATCTCTCCTCACCAGTGGTATTACCCTCGTGGGTACACTAAAAAAGAACAAAAAAGAAATCTCTTTTCAATTACAGCCAACGAAAACAAGAGAAGTTGGAACTTCAATTTTTTGTTTTCAAAAAGATGTCACGATGGTTTCTTACATGACCAAAAAAAATAAATGTGTAATTCTTCTCAGCACCGCGCACGACGATGATAAAATTGATTCAGAGACACAAAAACCAAAAATAATCATGGACTATAATAAGTTCAAAGGTGGAGTGGATGTAGTAGACCAACTCGGTGGCAACTACACCATAGCCCGTAAAACAAAGGGATGGACGATGGCAACTTTTTTTGCGCTTCAAAACGTGGCAGGCATAAATGCACAAATCCTTTTGAATTTCTCTGAACCCAGTGCTTCTCCCAAGTTTAGAAGAATATTTTTGAAAAACTTAGCGACGTCTCTTATGAAGCCACACCTTCAAGATCGTGCAAACTTACGAAGCCTACCTGTGCATTCAAAAGCAATAATTCGTAGAGTGCTTTCTTCGGACGGAATAAACGAGGAGCAGGAAATACAACCACCCGCAAAAAAGGGAAAAGGACGATGCACTTCATGCGGAAGAGCAAAAAACAACTACACTACGATTAGTTGCTCAGAATGTTCTGCTTTTACATGCAAAACTCATTTGGCGAAAACAGTTTATCTCTGTGGAACATGTGCCAATAAAAATGAACTGGATGACGAAGATTAAGTTTTTGACAATAATTACTGAAAACGTTGTTTGTGCTTTTGTTTTTATTTTTGAAATGTTGTTTGAATCTTTTTGTAAGAAAAAAATATATATATATATTTCATTACTTTCTGCTACAGTCCGTTTCTTGATGTATATAATACTTTAATATTTATACTAAATGTACCTCAAGATGTTGTTTCTATTTGGAACATGTTTCGAGAGTTCCTGTTCTCTCATCTTCAGCCTTCGCCATTTTGTTTCTGGTGAAGTATTTGTGTGTTGGCTGCTGGATGTTATTAAGGTTGTTTGTTGCTCTTTGGTCTTTTAAACACTTAGAGCTAACAAGTTTATTACATCCAATCACTTGGAATAATAAATACAATAACATAGAAAATAAAATAAGATTTGAAAAAAACAAAGACTTATACAATCAACGAAAAACTTAACACATTAAAACAACAACTAAGTAGAAGATAGTCGTAATAGATTAGAAATCACTATTGAAGAAGTAAAAACTCAGATAGAAAGCAATAATGAAAGGTTAGAAACTAAGATTGATAGTAATAATACGAGGTTAGAAGAGAAAATAGAACTCGTCAGTAACACTTTGAAAACAGAGCTTACTGCACCCGTTGGGGCCGTTGAACAGCATGTTCAATAGTCACTTAATGAACAAGCTGTAAAGATCGATAGCAAGTTTAGAGAACAGCGTGAATATACAACACGTGAAACAAAAGAACACATTAAACAACTGGCTGAACAGTGGAATGAAAAATTTCAAATTACGAAGCAGGAGCAAGATCTCAGACACATGGACTTAAATGAGCGCATCCTGGACAACACAAATAAAACAAAGGAACTCACTGTGAGGACCGAGACAGTAGAAATAGCTGTGGGGGAGGTCACTAGTCCATGGAAATTAACAACAAGAAAGATGGACTGCAAGAGGAGGTAGAATAACTACGAGCGGAAGTCAAGAGACGACCAAGTGCTATAATGATGTGTGCTGCAAAAGTAGAGGATCGAGAGAAGATCAGTTTTAAAGGTAACAATTGGGAGAACCCCATAGAATTTTTACAAAAGTGTGAACGAGAAATGACAACAATAGGAAGCAACCTAAGCGACAGAGACCATATAGATTTTGTAAGTCGACATTTCCAGGAAACAGCATCCAAATGGTATACGATTGTTCGGGACCAAACAGAAACTTATGAACAGTTCAAGGCATCCTTCGAAAATCTGTACTGGAATATACGTACCCAGAGAGAGGTACGAGACCAGCTGGAGTATGGGCGGTATTACGTCAACAGCAAACGATCCATGGAAGACTACATTATACAACTCGTCGAACGGTGTAAGCATCTTAGACCAAGTTTCACGGAGCACGAATTAGTATTAAAACTAAGCTACCATTTTGACAGACACATTAGACTCGCCATATATACCCAAGGAGTTAAAACCATTGAGGAACTTCTTATCTTTGTAACGCAATCATCACAATTTGTTAATAAAGACTACGAAAGGAGAGACTTCCGGCCGCAGCAGCACCAGTACTCTACACAAAATCCAGTACACCACAAATCGCCGCAGTTCGAGAATAAAGAAGAGGACATACAGAAAGAGAAGTGGAAAGAATATAAACAACCCTATGAAAAAATAACCCGAGTCTGAATAAAGGAGCGTACGCACATCCATTTACGTCAAAAAAACACGTAAAACCGTACAATGCTAATGTACAAAATATTAACACAAATAATAATCATAATAATAAAAATAATTATGAAAATAAAATTGTGCAACAGCTGACACGCCCGTCAACATCCAAAGAAGAAGGGGGTGATCGTAGAACGCCAACCGACAAGAAAACTGTATGACTACAGAAGGGGAACAGAACGCCAGTATGGACAGGCTTAATAAACGACCTGAACACACATGATTTGCGCTGCGCGACACCCTAAACAACACACAACAGGAAAGAATGTTGTCTAACACCTATTGTTCTATGTTAGGGGGAACAATAAATAATTTAAATAAGTGGAACGATGTTCGAATATTAAACATTACATATCAAACAGATGATAGAGTTAAATATTTGTTAAACAATATAGCAAATGAATAAAACAAAGATCTTCAAATAAGTCACATGAAGTTATCACCACTATCTAGTAGACATACAATAAAATATAGTATATTGTACAAACTCGTCAATTATGATTGGAAAATAGTCCTATCACCAGAGATACTAAAAACATTAACTATACCATGTAATCAAAGTTTAGCACATGCGTCTGCTTTAAAATGTCATTTAGCTTTAAAGGAAGACTTCATTTTGAATAATATGTTTAGAAGAATAAAAGCAATCTTAAAAGGATGGCACGAATGTCGAACAGCACGACATCCGAATCTTCACACCTACATAGATATTGTTACAACACAAATAAGCCACCCCAATACCAGGGATAAAAATGATGAATCAACTATATAAAATGTTTAAACTAATGAAAATATAATGACAATGACGCGACAAACGACGACATGACCTAACCCAAGTGATTGACAAAATAAAAGGAAACCAAAGAAGAAGGGGAAAACCGAGACCAAATGATAAAGTGATTGAATGAAGTAATTGACTCAAAACAACCAAATGAGAAGGGGAAAACCAGAATAAAAGGAAATTAAAAGAAAATAAAATGAAATCGAAGAAGGAAAATGAAAATGAAACAAAACAAGTATAAAGGAAGTAAAATGAAATCAAATGATAAGACACAAACAAATAATATAGAATAGAAAAAGGAGAAATGATACACTCAAATATAATAATGGAAACGAAACCAATAACTAACAAATGTAAAAGATAATTATTGTTATCGATTAAATGATAAATGTAACTGATAATTGATAAAACACAATAAAGTAATGTGAAAAATAAAAGTACACTAACCAAAGAATTAGAGTTTAAATGTAATAAAGAACTCTATAAAGACATGAACTTATTAATTGTATAAATAACATTTGTAAAGAGAGAGATAGTGAGATAGTGAGAAGATAAACATAACTAAGTGACAAAGAGAATGTAATGTTAGGGATTACCCACTAATAAAACTTAAAATAAAATTTAAGAAGTGCAGAAGTGAAAGTGTAAAACCCCAAAATAATGAGAAACCCTATTGATAGGTGTAAACTTAATAATCTGTGATAAACACTAAAAGATTAATGGTGAACCATATTAGTAAATAAGAATTTTGTTAATGATAGTGATAGGTGTAAACACTTAATAATCTGTGATAAACACTAAATAATTAATAGTGAACAATATTATTTAATAAGAATCTTGTTATTGATAGCATTAAGTTTAATTGTAAGTGAGGGATACAATAGTATTCAAAGGGGGAATCCCATGGAAGGTTAATAGTTAGGGTTACCATGGCAAGAAGGTAAAGTTTGTATAAGAAAAAATATAATAAAGAAAATAAGAGCAAAATAAAATAAACACCCCATGTTTTAAGGGCTAATCAATTAAGTAAGTTTAAATGGTGTAATGATGTTTATCACCCAAAAGATAAGTAAGAATGAAACAAATTGTAAGCAAACATTGCATAATAACTGTTAAAAAATTGTTTGATTTAATTTATGAATAGGATATGGCTGAAGGAATTATACAGACCATAGGCCTAGATGTTATGTTTTATGTAATAGAGAATAGTAAGTAATAGCCAACTTATAAACAATGGCAAAATAAGTAAATAGAAAGGTAAGTTAATACAGATCTAATAACATTGGAAAATCAGTTACGAAATAATTAACAAACCATAATGTAGAAACTAATGGTAACATACAATTATTATAAAAACAGAACCAAAACACATCAATAAGTAAACAAATCATGTATAATATCAAAACAAAACATGTATGAGGGTAAATTAAGATGTAATTTGTATAAAATAAGTAAATATAATCAGTTACTACTTAGGCCTATGAAATGCCTAACTGTAAAAAACAAATAACTACAAATTGTAAAAAACTAACAAAAATATTAGCAAATCCAAGGCAAGCAACTAGTCAAGGATAATTTGTGAATCAGATTAAGAGATAAATGTTAGAATAAGGATTTAAAATAAAAAAGAAATGTAATTAACAAGTATCAAAATGATCTTTGAAAGAAAATACGAACAGTAGTGATAATATTTAATACATAGAGAGGAAGACGGAAGAATAATAGCAATCAGAAGATATACAGCAATTTTGAATAAAAATTCAAATGTGATAACAATGGTCTTAAGTCAAGCTAAGCCAATCAGAATTTATTAGTTCCCATGACAACGGAACGTTGGTTACGAATTTTCCGTTAAATCTTATTATTCAATAAGTGACGCTCTTCCAGAATAGACGCCAGGCCGTGAATGACCAAATTTTAATAAAAAATGTTTAAAAAGTAATCAAAATTCAAAAAGATGAAAACGTAAGAAGCAGACGAAGGACGAGAACATTTAACTGATGCCAAGGACCAATTTAAATAAATTTTAAATGAATAAATCTCTACAACTAACATGAAAAGGATGCCAGACGTACTTAAGCCCCAAGATAATTGAAAATTGACGACGATTGAAGCCCCATTCCATTTCGACTGAACGACAGTTCACAACAAGTCGACTGATTTGATAAGTATTATTAAATTACCCGAATTTCTGAAATAAATTCACTTTAAATTTTTCTCACAGTAATCTGAACTCTCACTATAAACTGAATATTATTTCTTTCAAAGATGAATTAAAAAAATAAAACACTGAAATTTTGTTAACTAGAAAGATAACCGGTATGAAAATTACGAACTTTTGAAACACACTTTACCACACTTCAGCAACAAATTATAATTACACATTATATTATTTAAGTACAAATAATGTAAGGTAGTGTACTTTATTGTAATCATCATTAATATTTCTTTTGTAATCACAAGAATCCAGATTTGTTGAACTACAAATTGTAAAAAGTAAACATTGTTCTTTAGATGCCATGTCGAATTAACTAACATCGTTCAAAATCGATTTTCGCCAACCTTGAGATATTTGTCTTATAATAATTGTCGGTGCAAATTTGTTGAATAACCAAAAATAATTTTGTGTCAAACTGAGTAATTACCAATTACCAATAAATAAACTAGTATAGAGTGTAACCATTGTTTTTTATTCCATAGGAAAGTATATTATAAATTGTGTACTATTTAGCAAAGAGTGGAAATGACAGTAAGCGTTCACGTCGCAAACTCGGCGAACTAACTGCTCGATTAAGAAGGTCGAACGAAGGCGGGAGTAAATTTTAATACTCCATACCGTCATAGCGAAGAACGCTCAATCATACTATTTGTTAATTTAATTGTTTTAATTAAACAGTTTGGCGTCACCCGGGATTTATGAACACCTAACGAAGAACAGGTAAGGTTTCCACTCGTGTTGTACTGGTAATTGAAGGATCGCTATGGACATCGTTAGCGCAACATATAAGTGACGACGACAGTGTGAGGCGAACACACAAATTATACAGTTTTACAGAGACGTACAAAGCTACACGTTACAACATGCAAAATATCAAGACACAGGAAAAGGGAGAATTAGTAGCAGTGGACTTCCTGGGCCCATTTCCGATAGCTATTCACGGGGGTACAAAACACATACTTGTATGTATAGATGTGTTCACCAAGGCAGTTCGACTCTACGCTATTCGAAGACCCACCACTAAAAGTGTACTGAATGTCATACTACGCAAATACGTACCGAAGTATGGTCAAATCAAAAAGATATTGAGTGACCAAGGTAAACAATTCCAAAATAAAGCATGGGCAGAAACGCTAACGCAGCACAGCATACAACCAGTGTTAACGTCAATACAACACCCACAAGGAAACCTTGCTGAAAGGGTAAACAAAGAGTTAGGAAAACATTTACTCATCTACTGTAATGAACAACATAACTGATGGACAGAGTACATATCATTTTTTGAACAAGCTATAAATGCTACATACAGTGAAGCTACGGGATGTACACCGGTGGAACTGGAAACGAATAAAAGACCTAATAGATTCTGGTCGAAAAACATTGATAAACCTCCAAACCAAAACCTGCAAATTCCATTGATTCGCAAGTACGACAATGCGAAGAAGAGGATGGAAAACTTGGAGAGAAGAGGATCGAGAGGTTCAACAGAACACACAAACTCATGAATCACATTCCATGAAGGAGAGAGAGTGCTACTAAAAAGCAACCCAGTTGGAAAACGAATCGACAATACACCAAGAAACTATTCAGACTGTACGAGGGACCCTACTTATTACAAAGAAGGAAAGGACGACACACCTATATCATCTACGATCTGACAAGAAGAAAAACTATTGGAAAGTACCATGCTTCAGCATTCCATAAATTCTATGGATAAAGAAATAAATCCAAAGTCAACATATAATCCATGGGAGGGACGTAATCCACCCAGGGAAAGATTGAAAAACTTTTATGAACCCTTATAACCACTAAGTGTGAGTTTAATAAAAAAAATAAAATGCATAATTTCTGAGCAAAGAAATAAAATTTGAATAAAAATTCAAATTTTATTTTTACCCAGCAGGGGAATTAATGCAACTAGGTTGTAATTAGCAATTAAAGTGACGCGCGGACCTGTTCAGCTTTGTCCAAACAGTTTCCAACAGGAATTGAACGACAGCAGGAGTATAAAACCCCAGCGAGCGACACACGCTTTCTCAGATCATCAACAGACAGTACGTGAAATCCATGCATCTCGAATTTTACAAAGTTAAGTAATGTTTTAAACTGTATTACGTAACTTGAAGTGCGATGGAACCGGCAGTATGTCGGTGAAAGTATTAGTGATACACGATTTATTTAAAAGACTATAATATCATAATCTACGAAGAGTCGTAACGTCGATGAACTTCAAGAAGTCCACGTAGAACTTCGAGACATCCAGGAGGGACAAGACAAGGAGAGGAGAGGAACCAGAGCAAAATACTAGAGGACGCAGGGACAGCCACATGCAGCTACATCCAGCCGTCCATCATCACGACCAGAGGTCCACGTCAGAACTCAGCATCCAGTAAAAGGAGAGAGTAATTTCAACGACGCAGAGACAGAGAAGGTGATACCCGAAGAGGATCCCAAACTCGAGAGTCCAGGTGATGGTAACGACACAGTTAAATGGTTGCAGAAATATGCAGGTGAAGTCAGACATTTATTTAATATTATAAATGACCCTGAGGTGTATCAAAAGAAGGCTCTAGATTCCATATACAGTACAAGTTTACATAAACTTTATTATATTTTTATTTTTCATAATGAATAATCAATAAATGTTCAAAGAATAATAATTGATAACAAAGAATATAAATTTATTATTCTCATAAGTAAATAAATGGTCATTATAGAAACCATATTGTATTATATTTTTATATTTTATTATATAATTAAAAGCAAGTAACGATAACGTAAACTCAAGTATGAGAGTTACTTTAATTGAAGATTTTTAATTAATTGAGACATTAGTAATATAATTAATTAAAGTAATAGAATGGTCTCTATTAGAATTTTTAATAAATGTTTAATTATTTTTTTTATTAAGTGGTACATAATAAAAACGACACTTGCTAAGACAAGATGAATATTCAATTGCGTACGTGTTAATCACGTATTATAATAATTATATGTTATGTATTATATGTCTGTGTAAATATTCCAGGTCATATATGTCTTATGTGTGTGTATAATATGTCTTAGAATATAAGAGATAAGATTTTAACCCATTTATAATTATATTATATTCGTATCGAATATAAAGGGTTCTAATAGTAATTAACCCACAAAATAATTAATAATATGACAATTTGCATTTGTTTTTAAATAATAAACAAAATGAATATGATTTTATTAACAAAGTCGTACTAATTTCACAACCAGTGCTAAATCCTCTGTACTCTTTACTTGTATTACGATTGTATAACGATATTCACGTGCTTATCCACACTCAATCAACTACCAAAGCCTGCGACCTAGCTGGGAAACATCAAGGTAAATACTGCAGAAGAAGAGTATACCTTCGAGACGTGGGTAAGTGCGCACAAATGAGTAATAGCAAAAGTAAGTGTCTAAGTGTATCGTCGTAATATATATATCTTGTCACCGGACAAAAGGCTTGCCGCATGACAAATGGCGCCAATCGCACACTCTAGTGTTTTTGGTGGCCCTAAAAAGGACCTGGTGGCAAGAAAGCTGATGTTGGTCGTGCCGCGCTGAGATGTTCGGCGGCTGCATCCGCTGTTCGTGGCGTACTGCAGTCCTCTTCTTTCGGCATCGGGTGTAAAGTCAGTTGCCGGCCCAGCGACGTCCTATCGCTGGTGCGGAACTGGAGGGCGAATACGCAAAAACGCCGGGTCTATTCTTCGGCCGTTCCTTCCGGCTGACTCCGTGCCAATGTCGTCCGAGAGAGGAGAGGAGAAGAAGTGCGTCCGATGGCGTGGCGATGAAGAGTGCGCGAAAATTTCTGCCGGCCCGGGTTTTATACACTAACCGGGATCGCTGATTGGCTAGCTCCGAGCACATAGTTGGTCACGTGTCGGCTGCTGATCCCTGATTGGCTCGCTGTATCTGCCGCTGGTACCGGAGACCAGATGTTCGCATACCGCTGCCGTCACAATATATATATATATATATTGTAACGAGACATATGACCATGATATTTTGGACATCAAAATATACACAAGATGTCATAATAATTGAGTGAGACAAGATCCATTAAGTAGTCCCAATGAGGGTACCAAGCATTAAAAGTACATAAATAAATAATAATTGAAGAATGAACTCACCGCTAAGGAGTTAAAACATTAATGGTAATAATAATAATAAAACAAGAAAGAAAATGTATTAAATAGTGATTACCCAATAGATTCGGTCAGTAAGAAACCAAGAAACGCTGAAGAACACATATTATAAAGAAGAAAACAATAATAATAATGAAGTCAATCAATATGGTGCCACAAGAAGAAACAAGAACTTACACTAACTATTAGATAAGAAAGCCAAATGTGAAATAAATGACCAACGACAAGTGAAGTACAGAATGAGAGACAGTGACAGGTGGCCAAAACATTAACTGACTACATTAGATGACCTGAATATGACCACTAATCTAGTACATGAGTAGGGCATCCAATAATAGCCAGGAGAGTGAGAGTAATAAGAATATTAGTATAATAAGAAGCTGTAAACAACAGTATGATAACATATTATGTCCAGTATTAATGTAAGTTAATAGAGAACCAATATTGTCAGATAACAGTAATAATTACCAAATAAGTTATGAAAAATGATAATAAAGAGAAAAAGAACCAATTGATAAATTACAGGTGATAATTAATAACACTAATACAAGTAAAAAAAAAAGAAATAAAAATTGTAAATGAAAATAAAATCAGTCAACCCATTGTTGCATTAGAGTGGGGAGACACATAAGCTAACTACATGTACTTTCCACGTAGATTAATAAGAATTAATAACTAAAACATAATTAAACTAAAATCTGTTGGACAAAAAATCAAGTAGATATTGTAAGGGTTCTACCAATACCAAAATGAACTACCTAGAGTAGTATTTATATCGTAATTGATGTAAACTAAATGACCAAAAACAGACAGAATGGGAATCACCATGTAAAGTTTAGCTAAAACGAGTTGTAAAATTAATCAGAAACAAAAAGGATGATATCTGTATAGCAAGAAAGATGGTACATTACTGGGTCGTTCTGAAATTAAGTGGAAATTTCAGACTAGCAAAAAAATATTATGTACAAAATAATTTCAGTTTTATTATTTAATAATAGTTTCCCTATGATGTAATCAAATACATGTAAACTATTAAACGAGGTCAAGGAATGATTTTTAGCCTTTCAGAGCTAATTTTCAATTTTCATAAGACATGGAGGTGACATCGCTACCACGGAGGTGACATATGAGGGCTTAAGTTTCACTATTATGTAAAGTACAAGTTAAAAATCTTAGATATGTTAGTTATTTGATATAGGAAAGTTAAATAATAATCCTTGCAGTAGTAAATTGTAATTATATTTTATGTAAACAAATTTATTTATGTACAGTAGGATACATAACAATTGGAACTTAAGTTTTTCAAAAACACAAGAGAATTATTGTTAAAGAGGCCAAATATGAATTATTAGAATGATTGCCTAAATTCCCTACATGACATGGGCTCAATTAGGCTTCTAACTTAATTAAAAAACTTTAAATCTTAATTCATCGGGGAAGTCGAAAACATACTGCACTCTTGAATTCAAAATTGGATGTTTCAAACAGCAACAACTTCTTTACTATGAACATAAGCTTCCAGCTCTTTTGTAAAAACAAATTTGTTTTTTGTGTTCTGGCACCTTTGCACGAAACGGACATACAATGAATCTTTTGCACACTCTGTGACATTTACCACATAAAGAGAGGCTGATTGTTTTTTTTCCAAAGACTTTGACAACGACATAGTCATTTATGTAACAGTGTGTTTTGCTCCGTCTTCACTAGTGTCACTGTTGTAGATGTCTTCATAGTGTAACCTGTCCTTTTTCTTTATCTGGTGTGATATTCCTGGCAGGTTAAATGTACATATTTCTTTTTATTTAGGTCTTGGGTTGAAAACCCCAATGCCGTAATGAGAACAATTCTTTGTTGTTCCACAGTTGAAACAACTTAATCTGCGCATTTCAAGATTCTGTGCTTGTTTTCTCCACACTACTTGATGTATTTTCATTGTGCCAGCGTATGATGGAATGTCCTTTTCAATTAGAGAATCAATTTTTTCTATGTCGTCTTTGTTTACTAAAAAAAGCTTGACATTCTCACAAGTTCTTTGTAAAGTGTCGTATAATACCTGGAATGTGGGCAAGTCAGTTCCTTCAGCTACAAGCTGGTTGGCTGTTCTTTTCAAGTATCCTCCGATCCCATCGGGGGCTCCTTTGCCATGCCCACATTCGGAGTAATTCCAGGTAATTGCTTTGGTACCCCTGAATTTTCCCAGGTAGTTTGAGATCAGGTGAAAAATGGTTCTATTGCGATACTGTGTTCTTGGGCTATCACTCAAAAAATGGATAATTTTTATTTCTTGAACGACTGCCTTTGCATATATCAAAATCGGTTTCAAATGTGCTATAATGGCACTGGCATCATGTCTCAAGATTTGTGACATAGAACAGAATGAAAGACACTGAGTTGTGTCATTGACATCATTTTCATCTTTGTAATACATTACACCAGTATGTAGTGTTACTTGTTGGCGTGACCCGCCAAAATGAACACTTTGTATTTCTTTTGTGTATTTACATTCATAATTTTGACTAAAGTCTACATGAATGAGTAGTTCATTTGATTTCATGGATTTCTTCTGGTCTTTTATTGATTTATACTGGTGCATTATATTGCAAACATGTTGCATGAAAGAAGGTACTATATCATACAACTTTTCAAAAAGAGCTTTAACTTCAGTATCCACTGTTTCTTTTACTACCTTTTTGGCAAACTTTTTAGTTCCTTTTACAGTGTACTCAACATTTTTTCTTTTCCATTGTTCTACACTTGTCATGCTGTTTTCGAATTCATCAGTTTCAATACTTTTATTCAGACAGTTTGGGCATCTTCTTTCCAAACATTCTTCTCGAGTTTTTAGTTCGTTCAAATTGCAACATAGAGACTTAACCATTTTATCTAAATCCGTGTATTTCAGGACTTTTACGCTTTTCAATTTTTCAAAAATCAATCCTATATTTTCGTGCTTTTCACACGCACAGGTATCTCTGTTTTTTACGTTCGGCAACAATACCCAAAATGGTCGAAATGAACAAAATGTAGAATATGGTACACTATATCCAAATTCTGCCTCAAATTTATGTGGAGGTTTTTAAGGCTTCCCATTAAAGTTCTCTTTTGCTTTTTGATCTTATTTTTTGTTTTAGTATCTTTAGAGTCTGCTCGACTCTACTTACGTCATCTTGTTCAAAGAACTTAATAACATCACCTTTCTTTCTCACTTCATTTTCTGTATTATATTTCATTGCATTTTTCATTATGTCAGTAATTTTTTTGCCCTCACCAATCCTCTTTAAATTTTTCCAGTATGTGTGTACTGGAAGCAAGTGCATGAATCGATACTTTTTCACTATTTTACCTGACAATACCAAACCAAAAGCTTTTTTACTTTTCTTTGAATCTGTTTATCTTGAAATTTTCCTCTATCTGGGTAGCTAGCACAGATCCAAATTCAAGATGTCTCCTTACTTTAGTGGAAACTCTTTCTCCCTGTAAAATACTTTTAACTTTTTGCTGTGGACTATTTAAATTGTTGTTATTTTCTTTCAAACGAAAAACCTTTTCTTATATTTTTCTTTACATCTTTGCAGTTTTACTATTTCCTTCTTTTCTTATCCAGCTCTTTTTTCAGACATCTCTCTGTATGCTTTAGATTTGTTTCTTTTAGCAACTTTTTTCCCACTCAGTTCTCTGCTGTTCCAGCTCTCCCAATGACTCCATTTTCAAGGTTATCAGCGCCAGCATCTGCCTCTACTTCACTGTCTTGTGGAGTATTTGTAGTAATTAATTCTAATTGTTCCTCTACCTTTTTCTTGTTCAAGCGAGATTTTCTTGTTTTTTCAACCCATTTTTGGTGTCTAAATCTTTTTTCTCTAGCGCTGAGCTGTGAAATATTTTTTATTTTTCCCTCAGCTTTCCTTTTATGATACCTTTCTCGCTCTCTCTTTTTGGCTTCTTCATACAAAATTGGATCATTTCTGATTTTATCTCTTCTTTTTTCCTCTGATTCCTTCTTTATTCTTCTTAACTTTTCAATTTCAACTTTCTTGCATTTAACTGGTGCCATTTGTTTTAGCTAAAAAAATAAATAAATAACAGTTTTTAACAAAACCAAACTTTATTATTTTTATAAAATAGTAATTAGCTTCAGTTGAAAGTAGTGTTAAGCATTTTGGTTTGTATATTCAAGAAACTATAATGTATACAAACAAGCAGTGTTATAATTTGACACTTTGACTTTGACATTATTGAAATTAAAGCTCTCTTTCAAAGTACAAAATCGAATTAATGAGGCCTAAAATAAGTTAGGTAAGACTGCCTTCAGATAAAAAGTATATATAACCTAAAAATAAAGGTGTTTAATTCCCATGTTAGTTAAAGGTGGCTTAAAAATATTTTTAAATACTTAATAAATAGCTAATGTTAGCCAATGACAACTTTTTGTCACCTCCATGGAACGATTTAACCATGGAGGTGACATTTTCACGATTTTTTTACATTTGAGGCTAACCTGTAAGAAGCTCAGCAATGTAATTTGGTTTATTGTTTTAAGTACTTCAAGTAGTAAGTTATACTACTAAAAAGTCAATATATAAAGAAAACTTACTAAGTTAAAGAATCCACGGAGTTGACACGATGAAAAAGAACTCTCGAATTTAAAAAGTTTAACTAATTAAAACAGTCCAAAACAATGCTCATTGTTGGTCCAACTCACACCACAATCAAGATGGCTGTCTTAGGCTCCTTCAACTTCTTTGTTAAGCTTGTGTTGCCATCTGTTAAATTTTCTATGAAACTAATAGAATTGTTCCATAGAGATGACTCAGACTGTGGGGACATGGAAAGTTGTGTATTTTTCAACATAAAAATGTTTGTTTTAAATAGTTGCTTTCAATAAATTATGATGTAAATGAGTTGTTAAATATAAATATGACTTTATAACAGTCATAAATATAAAATATTATAAATTGCATTAACATATTCTCCTAAAAACACAATCGGGGACACCCATGGAGGTGACATTTTTTACTGTTAATATATTTTTTCCCATTAATATGCATTTATATTTTTTTGTACTTTTGCCTATAATAAATAATACAACAATCTCTAAAATAACATCAGTTTTGTAGCTTTCTACAGGATATTAATTAATAAAAAAATGCAAATGACTGAAATTTCCGCTTAATTTCAGAACGACCCTACTACCATAATATTGTAGAATAATTATTATCACTAATGTAAGGCATAATAATAATAATAATTAAATACATCTGTCATGTGACACTAGCTGCAAGTATTATTACTAAGTTATCAACACAAGAGAATGCACCAATGTGAAACACAAGATTGTAAAACAATGTAATAACAGTAATGAATAATTATGAACAAGATAGTGACTTAAAAGACCACTACTTAATTAAGAATGAAGTAAAGTAAAGTGACACCTTATAGTACAATCTATAGGTGATGATTATATAGTTTCAAAACTAGAAAATAACAATGTATTAACAATAACTAGGGCGAACAGTAGTTGCACTGACCATGTATGTGTAATTGTGACGCAACAGAAATAGTCCAGAGACAAATATTAAAATGTAATTAGTAAATATAGTTAGTAGAATCATAGGCCTTATGCAACCTAAGCATAGGAGATGTATTTTGTCAATAATAGTAAATAGATAATAAGTAAAGAGTGTAAAAGGACTTGAAAAGCATAATCTCGAAGAGATGTGATTGTCATTTGTTAGTTTTAGTGAAAGAATACCTAAATTTATTAAGAAATAGTATAAAGTATTAATTTCAAACAATATCTTCCTTAATCATGGACGAAAATATATCGTGTGGACTCTAAATTAAGAACCAAATGTTCGTCATGTCATAATAAGCTTAGATTCACAAGGAGAGGTCTTATAAGAAAGTTATGTCAATTTAAAGAGATTTGATTTATTTTGGACAAAATGTTTAGCTTCAGTTCGTACTCTTAAACCCAAAGTCCCATGCTTGTTGTAACAATTAAATAATTCAGTGAAGGGGGGTATGTGTACTCAAGTAAAGATCAGTAGGCAATCAAAAGAGAAAATTCGATAATTTTTACAAGGAATGCAAACGAGAACAGCAGAAACGGACACCATTTTGGAACACTTCTTCATGACCACTGATGCAAGACAGACGACAGCTCCGCATTGCCAGAAAGCGCCAGTCTAACCTAACTTAGTGCGTGTAATCAAATGTAAACAAAGGGGACATAACCCTATTTTGGTAAAATCATTATAACGTTTTTTATTCGAAGTTCAGTGAAGACCTAACAGTGCGATATAAATTGCTAAGTGTATAATCCATAGCAATTACGCAAATTAAAGGGAGTAAAGTAATTTTTTTATTATATTTAAGGAATTTATGAAATTTGATGATATATTTTATCGAAATAACTTAATACTATGTGTACATACGAACGAATAAGGTGTAACGGTACAGAATGGTGTGTTAGAGACAGTAAAGATTTAAATCAGTTAATTTCAAAGCAGCTAGTATTCACCTAAGGGGTACCCCATTGTAACCAGCAACATACAATGTTATTATAGACTGTTGATGTCTACAGCCAACCAGCCAGATGTATTACACAACAGCTTGCCAGCTCAGTCTCTGTGTAAATCACAGTAAGAACACTTCTTCACCAGTGTTTGTACCAGACAGCAGCAAATTACAATCGTCTGCAAGTTAGTTAAAAACAGTGGCCTCAGATGCGTAAGATAGGCCGTAAATAAATTCGGCCTATCCAGTACAACTATCAAAGTGTGTGAACTATGTAGCGGTCAAATAATTAAAAAACTATTAGTGCTCAAGCAAACTAAAGTCGGCCGACAAAATGTTACAAAAAAAAAGTAAAGTGTAACTTAAAACCATGGTAGATTAAATAAGACGGAGTGTGTCGCGGCAGTGTAGAAAATTCATGAACTGTTGCAATAATATTTTGAAGTGACCAGAAACAGCTAACCACACGAGGCGGTGAGGAAACAGTTAGGAACGCCGTGGATGTGTTAAGTACCTTTCATAACACTAATTGAACAATTCCATAAATCTATAAAATAAATACAAATACTGAACTATAATAACGGGGTTTAAAATAAAAAAGAAATGTAAAGAGTATGAGTGAGAGAGTGTTGCAAAGTGCTGGTTCCCAAAATAACGCTATTGTTAAGCCATTTTCATATTAGTTTATATTAATTGATTAAGTATTCATGCCTTCTCGTTTTTTATTGAAAGTGTAGTGTAATGTAAAGTGAAAGCATATATTGCATTAAAGAAAGCTAGTTGTTTTAGAATACAAAAAATTGGTGTTAGTGCAATTATTTCAAAACTCAAACCCAGATAACCTTTTCTGCAGCTGTTTTCGTCTGTAAGACCCTGGAGGAGAACCCGAAGGTAAGATAAGATTTTATTATTTGAAGTAAATTATATTGTTTCAGTGACGTCCGAATACAGGGACTCGAATATATTAATAATTGATAGAAATTATATTGTTTCATTGGCGCCCGAACAGGGACTCGAATATATTAATAATTGATAGAAATTATATTGTTTCAAAGGGGCATTGCACCTAATTATTTTAATTAATTTGTTAATTACAAAGAAAGTTCTCAATTTAATTTTATTTAATTAATAGATGAAAGTTATAAAAATGATGATAGTTTTTCAATATAAACACTAATAGTGCTTGAATTAACATTATATCGATGAATTTATTCATAGTTAAAACGATGGTAATTTAACAACAGCTAATAGATCATTTTGAGAATTGTCAATTGACATGATTAATTATCAGAAGATAATTGAGAAAATAATTTATGCTTAGATCTAAGAAAGCTTCTAATATTATTACAATATTTCGTTGTTTCATTATTAAAAGAAATTAATACCAAGTTAACTATGATTCTAAGAAATAACAGATTACCTGTATTGTAATCCAATATAACTAATCAGATGATTCTTCCTGGAACACTGAATTAATTTATAACTTTATTGCGTTTATATTTTATGTGTTATAAAAGAATTATTAATTCATTTAAAGTTCATTGGTGGCAGTTACAATACACCAAGTTAACCTATAATGTCGGAACCAGACATGTCTATGAAACTTTCTGTTATTCGTTAAGATGTAATTAATTTTGTAATCACTCTCCGACTACCCAATAATGGTAGTATAAGTCTTCTGTTTGTTTTATTTGTATTCTGCAGTCTAAAAGGACCTACATTTTAGATAAATATTTTAACCAAAAATAAATTTAATAATGCTGATAATTATAAATCAGAACAACCAACCCTGAGACAAGAAATTTCGTAAAACTAAATTTTATTGTAAACCCAAAATAAACAAGTAACAATTTATTATATTTTTAAAGTAATTTAATGAATATTATCAAGAAATAAATTATAATATTATACGACAAAAATAAAGTCAGACAATTTATTTCAGTAGACTACACTATTACAGATCAGGTGGATATCTCGCAATGGATGGCAACACTGACAGCGGCAAAATGAGTTTATTTTGAATAATTCTAAACTTAGATTGTCATATCAACACTGCGCGGTTAGCCAACTTCACTTCAAGTAAGTAATTATTTAATGAAATAAAAATGTACTTTCAGTGAGAGATCGACTTCGTAGATTCGTCTAGTCAACAGAAGAAACGTCGCACCATAAATAAATTCCGAAGAACCAATATAATCGAACCTTTAAAAAATTTATTTAAACAACAACAAAAAAACAATAGCCGAATTAAATTAATAAAAATAATTATAAACAAACTTAAATAAATAAAGAGCTTAGTATTACAAAGTGACACAGACAACGTTGGCATTATAACACGTACGACGACATCGTTTTATTACAATATATACATATGTCATTAGGATACTATAAATATACATTATAGTCTGTAAAATGAACAGTGGCAGTTGGGACCGGCCAAACTGCCTGAGGTGCTCTCACTGACGCACGCCCAATCACAGATGGCCCGCGCGCCACAGGTATGATTCGCAAAGTGTGTCATCCACTACATAATTACAACTTTTTAAATTTGATTTTAATGCCAAATGAAATTACCATTTTTGTAACCTCCATGAAATTTTAAGAAAAATGAGTCTTAACACGACAGTTGCGACAAATCTCTGTTTTCAACACTATAAAAATCTGATCAAGCGACTAATGTTGATGTGAAAAAATAAAAAATTGTTACACTCAAATTCAAATTGTATTCTTTCGTATTCATACAATAATATACATGGTAACCTCAAACCTATAATAATATACAATTTGTATAATAATATAGAAACCTATAATAATTTTTAAAATGATTTTGAGAATATATTACAGAATGCGACTACCCTACAATTATAATTGGTGATATTAATATTTGTATAATCAATAAGAATAAGCATAACTCATTAAGCATACAATTATGTAAGGAAATGTAACCACAAACATGCAAACTTAAACATTAACATTTTAAATTAATGGTAGCCTACATAATTATTAGTATTATTACACCAGATTGATGAGTCTTCACGTACTGCTTTTACTGCAGAGGAGCGATGCCGAAGTCGTATTCTTCGCTAGTATCACTCTCGCACTCACTCTCTGAGTCACCTGGTGCCAAGTTAATGATGAACTCTTGAACACTAATGTCATCAAGACACTCACTCCTCCAGTCGTCGTGAATTAGCTTTTTCATGTGCTTGACATATTTACTCCACTATCGGCACTGAACGTGCCAATAGCTTCCATGAACAAATTTTCTATATCTTTCAGCTTACAAGTATCATTTCTTTCCTTCACATATCCTTTGAGGTAAGCCCATACCATTTCTATCGGATTATATTGGCAGTGGTATGGTGGGAGGCGAATCACTTTAAATCCAAGTTCTGCTGCTTTGGTATCAATTCCATACCTTGGCTGCTGTGGTTTGTGGAGACGTATGAGCTCATAAAGCTCAGGCTTATGATAATTGTCAGGAAAGGGTATCTTTCGTGCTCGTAGCCAGTTTTTCATATCAGCCTTAGTTGAAGACAACGTCGGTGCTTTGTCCTTCACTCTAGAGTGGAAGGAGGCATTGTCCATAATAATCGTTGAGTGGTGGAATATCTGAGAGCAGAGTGTCGAAGAACCATTTTTCAAAAACTTCCGCGTTCATATCTTCATAGTAGTCTCCAGTCTTCTTTGATTGAAACACTAAAGGTGGTGCCTTTATCCATCCAAGCTGGCTTCCTGTGTGGCAAATTATCAGTCATTTCCCGTTTCCAAATGGAGTTTGCCAGAGTACCTTTAACTGAGTCATCTGTCCAACCGTTGTCTTTACTAATATTTGCATTTATTCATGTTTTGTCTAAAAATACTATCTTACTCATATCTATGTTTTGCATCTTCCGAAGGAATCGGCATCTTGACAGGGCAACAGATGGTTTCTCCATTAATACTTTTCTGTTGTTGAATTTTTTTATATCGAAAGCCAATTTCCTTCAATACCTTCGCTAGCAATGGAAGTGAGCCACTGAATAAACCTGCGTCCTGGAGAGAAGGTAACAGTTTTTGGAGAGTTGGGACTTCTTTCCTTCCATACATTTCATGAATGTGGCGACGAATAGCAGACTGGTTAAAATCATCCAGTCCAGTTACATGACATGGCTATGTGCACTCCATTTTGAACCATGACTAATGTTATCTGTTTGTAAACAGACAACATGTGATTCATAACAGGATAATGACCTTATTATGACTGTAAGGGACAGTGATTGCTTGTTTATAGTTGTTGTTCAGTTCAGTATCATTTTTCTTAGAATTTTCTGCAGAATTCAAAAACAATAACGGTTTTGTAATTTTTTAGCATAGTAAAAAAATGCTCTTGCACTTAAAAATGTCCAGTATGTGAGTCACGGCGGCCGCCAAGGGCCAGGTATAATCCGCTGTGTGTATGTTAGTGAGGGTGAAAGTCAGTCTGGCCTGTCCCAACCGCCACTGTTCATTTTACAGACTTTAAATCTGCAAACAATAAGCTAAAAAAAATGATACTGTGTAAGTATTAATTTGTTGAAAGACATATTTGCTACAATTTTTTGAAATAGTAAAAATGGTGGTGTGAAAGTTTTAAAAACAAGAGGAACGCTCTGCAGAAATTAAAAAAATTACAAAAGGTGACAATACTGACTGGGTGATTTGAAATGGTAAAGCCCTGTTAAGAGCATTATTTTCTACAAATTTTATAAAAATTGCTATAAATTTTCAGTTTTTGAAAAAAGGTTTTGGTATCGGTCATGATGAAAAATGGAAAACTCAGGGCAGGCTCAGTGCCATGTCCCAAGTATGTAAAAGAATATCAGAGAATTCCCTTTTTGAAAATTTTCATTTAGGCATACCCTGACTAAACAGTAGAACTCCATTCATCCGAACTAATGAGTCCCAGACGTAATTCGGATATACAGAAATTCGGATAATTGGAACAAACATAAGAAAAAGGTTATGTTATGAAAGAAAACGTGAAAATTGCTCAAAAATCACTTTTGTTTATTTGTATTACATGAGTGCAGTATCTTAATAAAACCAGGTCACACGTATTTTGCAAAAAGTTCACTTTACTACAAAAAAATTAAAAATAATACACATAATTATAATTTTTCAGTTGAACATGTCAAACAAAGTTAATTGTTTTGACGTAGAAACTCGTTTGCGTGCAGCCAGGTCCCGCAAACGCTTGATGGAAAGAAACTGCACATGGTCGCATTCAGGCTGCCGTTCCATCCACTTTAAAACAGTGTCAAAAGAAATGAATGTCTCACTCGCCATAGGTTCCTTTTCCAGTTCAACTGAAGCAGTGTTGTCATTGTCTTCGTCCACCTGCTGAGATTCATCATTTACACTTTAGATAATTACATCGTCATCAAAAATTTGATATCCAGGGTCCAGTGAATCACACTGCAACCACTCGTTTCTGTTGTCCACGTCACACTCGGAACAGCCAGGATTTTGTACAATGATTTTCTGAATGTCTTCAGTTGATACAGCTTCATTTTCTTCGACACTTTCTTTTGCTCTTTTTTCCTCTTCCTTATTGTTCATTGCCTCTTTTTTTTCTTCCTGGATTTGTTGTTTTCTCAAAATTCCAATAATTTTATTCCATGCTCTCTTTAATGTTATGGTTTTCAACAAATTCCACAAATCGGCTATAGTGTATCAACAGTCCTTTAAATCAGTTTTCTTATGGTATGCTACTGTACCTTCTTCATTTTCATCTGCTAACAGCAGCTTACGTAAAAGTTGCCTTCTGTAATGTCGTTTCATACACTCTATTACACCTTGACCCATCGGTTGCAACAAACTCGTTACATTTGCCGCTAGGAAGAGCATTTTAAAACGTCCGTTTCTTCTTTCCAACAGATCCACTGAAGGATGGGTTGGTGTGTTATTAATAAGAAACAACACTTTCCCTTTTTTCCCACTTCCTTTTGATATTTTTGTACCTCCGGAATAAACGTTTCTTCGAACCATTCTGAGAACAACGCAGCTGTCATCCACACTTTCGGTTGATTTTTGTATATGATCGGGAGCTTTTTAATGTTTTTGAAAGCCTCAGGCTTTTTTGATTTTCCTATTAAAAGCAATGGGACTCGATGACTGCCCGTTGAATTGGCACAAGTAAGCACTGTCACACATTCTTTATTAATTTTGTGACCAGGAACACTAGCTTCTCTCTTAGAAGCCAAAGTTTTACGGGGCAATCCTTTTCAATTAAGTCCCAATTCATCGGCATTGTACACGAATTCAGGATCGTAGTTTTTAGTTATGATTTTAAATTCAACAATGAACTTATCAGCTGGATTGTTATCTGCAGAAAGTTTTTCTCCACTCAAATCTAACTCCCGAATACCATGCCTAGCCTTCAAATTACATAGCCAACCGTTAATCGCTTTAAATTCGGATAAACCACCCATCTTTTCAGCAAACATTTTGCTTTTTCACAAACACAGGGGCCAGAGAGGGTATTTCCAAGTGACCGTTGCTACAAAAACCATTTAAAAACTGCATCTTCTAGGTTTTTATTTTCAGCCGTTCTCATCACTTTTTTGGACAACATTCCATCTTCACTTAGAAACAAAGTTCAAAATCAAAGAACTATTTCTTTTTATATCAGAAATAGTGGCTGCACCTACATTATAAGTATCAGCCTGTTTGTCAGACACTCCTTTTTTTAATTTTTCAATTGTTTTCACTCTGTCCGTCATCACGATACGGCACGTTTCTTTTTAGAAGACAATTTTATATACACACTATGTGAAAACAACTTCGCAAAATACTGTACTGTATAAACAGAACACACGATAGACAGCAAGACACTAATCAACTGTAAATGTGAGAGAGGTGAGTGACCTTGCAGGGGATGGGTGCATCCTTGACATTCTATTTTAAGAATGCGAACAGTAGGCTACGAAACATTGTACTGATCAGTATGTAAACTATGATGCATAGCTAACACCTTCTTATATGAATTTCATATATTTACAAAGTTTTTTGTTAGTACAGGAACTGCAGTTTGAATAACATTTTTTTTAGAAATTGCATTTGTTTTAATTTCCTGATATCGATTCGGATAACTGGAGTTCTACTGTATTTAAGATTGTTTTAAACAAAATTATAAATCGTTACCAATTGAAATTCTCTGCAGAGAAAATTATAACGCATGCAAAGTGAGTCTCAGAAATGCCTTACAAACTCGGAGAATGTTTATTTGCCTGGCCTGGAGACTTGCAGGTTGACAGCTGTTAATCTTTCCTTATATGGTGATATTTCATTGGTAATCAATACTCGCTTAGGAAGCTGCTTTGATACTTTTGCTGGTGACAGTTCTGTCATTTTGTGGTGGACTGTTGATATACTGTGTACTACTATAAGTCTAATTGATATTGGTTGCTTCAAATGCAGGGTAAGGTAATAGCATAGTCCTGTTCAAAGTCCTGACTAACTTTTTATATCTTGTATACATGGATCCTCGTAACAACTTGGCCACTGTAGTAAAGGACTGTATCTTTACTGAGTAGAACAGAAGAAGAAGAGTATAATTGAAGCTGGAGATTATGTTGATAATTAAGTACCTGTGTCATCGAGTACATTATTGAAGTTATTTCTTGCTTGTAGAGTGGCCTTCATATATACCGAGACATTAAACTCCACCAAGTGGTTGTTTTTAGCCACCATACTCAGTGCTTATTCAAACAGGAAGCTTATTTTGAGAGTTAAATGCAACAATAAGACTGCTATTCCTTGTTAATAATAATAATTTGCTTAAAGTAGCAAAGGTGGTAATGATACAGTAGTGTGGAGGAGCAGTGCTGTCAGTTCATATCTTAACGAATGAGTAATGATTGTAACAGAATAATTAAGGGTTTTCAATGCACTCTTTTTTTACAGGTACAAGAAATATTCAATGAGTTTGGTCATGTGGTGGCTGTAAAACAAGTGAAAGAAAATCACTTTGTGAGATACACTGAGAAAGAGGAAGCACAGAAGGCTATTGACTTTTTTGCCTATAACCGTGATGTAAAAGTGGCACCTGCTTCTCATAAGTAAGTTACCAGGTGAATTGGTTATAAGGTGAAGTACAGTACTGCCGCCCTGGTGTGTTTTCATAAGGCCAAATGTGGCACGTTCATGTGTTTAAAGTATAATTTTCAAATTGCATGTCTTATATATACAGTAGAACCCCTCAAATCCGAACATGATTTTGAAGAAAAACATTTGAAAAAAACACAAAGACATAAGAAACACATTTATTATTACATAAAACTATCATATGTAACCTAATTTTACATAAAGAATCATTGAAAAATTAATAAAGTATGTACAAGTATTGCTACTTACGTAAAACAGGATTGAAATGTAAAAAATATTGGAATTAACACTGTATAAAAACAACAACGTCATACAGATTTCATTAACATCAGAGCTGAATGGCCAAGGAAAAATGTAAAAGAAACACACACAAACACTACACTACATTTTTTCACTTAAAATCAGTGATCTTCATCTGGCGAAGTGACATAAACCTTCCCGAGGATGCGATGTTGCGCCAGCGTCGCATAAACATGACATCATTGGGTGTAGCAGCTGCGTGTTGTTCTACATAGCGCAATGCGATGTCGATAGCGATGGCAGCGTCAGAATGAGTCACGTTTGTTGAGCCATCTTCTCCCTCGCTATCGCTACCTGATACATTGTCATGTTGATCCTGGACCACAGACACTGTGTCATGCTCGGTGCATTCTTCATTGTCTAGTGCTGCCCACTCCTCCAGACAACCTTTTTCAGCATCCTCACATCCTGGTATTTTTTGAAAGAGATGAAGGAGCTCAGTTTCATCATCTTGTGTTGTAAGTGGTGTTTCCACAAATTCGAGGCTGGGCCAAAGCTTCGTCCAAGATCTCTGCAGTAAATTTTTACTGGTATTGTTCCAGGATTCTGCAACCCAGTAAATCACATCTTTTATTGTTATCTTCTTTAGCTTCTCAAGAATAGAAAGAGAACAATCTTCTTCAATAAGAGTTTGCAGAAGCATTTTTCTGTAGCTTAGTTTTATGTTCTGTAGCACACCTTGATCCATAGCCTGCAGCAGCGATGTCACGTTAGGTGGTAGAAAAATTCCTTTTTTGTCTCTGCACACCAACTGCATGTCTGAAGGATGTGACGGAGCGTTGTCTATCAAAAGTAGAGCTCGAGGTGGCAGTCCATTTTCTTCATTAAATCTTGTTACCGAAGGAACAAATTTCTTTTCAAACCACTCCTTAAAAAGATTACTAGTCATCCACGCCTTAGTCTGATTTCTGTAATAAACAGGGAGAGAATTCATGTTCATATTTTTAAGGGCTCGTGGCTTGGCAGATTTTCCAATCACCATTAATGGTAGCTTGTTTGTTCCCGCAGCGTTACTGCAGGCCAAAACTGTGAGACGCTGTTTGTTCATTTTAAAGCCTGGCGCAGAAGATTCCTCTTTAGAAGCAAGACTTTTAGTGGGAAGTGCTTTAAAATTCAATCCAGTCTCGTCCGCATTATACACTTGCTGGGGCAAGTAATTTTCTGACGAAATCAAATCGGCGAATTCATCTAAATATTCTTTTGCAGCAGTATTATCAGCTGATAACCTCTCTCCGCTTATCGTCAGTTGTCTGATTCCATGCCTTCTCTTCCATCGATCCAACCACCCATTGCTAGCAGTAAATGCCAAATCTCCGTTCATTAGTTTGTTCAGCCGCAATGCCTTTTCTTGAATTAATGGACCACTAATAGGAACTCCTTTCTGCCTCTCTTGTGTAAACCACAAAAACACTGCTTCGTCAATTTCTTCATTTACAGAAACTTTTGCATGATGGCGTTGTTTCAAAGTTTTTTCACTTGTTGCACTGCAAAACTGTTCAATTTTTGCACGATTCTTTTTCCAGTCACTGATTGTTGCCTTACCAACACCAAATTCCACAGCCAACTTCGTCAAACTTTCCCCTTTGTCTAGTCGCATTAACACTTCGAGTTTTTCTTTTAATGTACAAGAACTATGTTTTCGTTTGCTTGCCATAATTTAAGAAAACTAAAAAACCCGATCTAACCAAATATACTGTTACTCACCGTCTACGGCCTTTCCGTGATGTTATTTTGTTGTTTACATGTTTCGAGGCATTTGCCTCATCATCAGAATTTTATAAAAACTAATGTATGTCATCAATGATGACATGTGTCAAAATACTAAAACACAATACAGCATTAAACTATGTACAGAACTTGCTTTAAAAGTGAGCACGTCAACGTTAAGTGTGCCTTGCAAGACAACACGCGCCGTACTGACGAAATCTAAGTTTTATCTCGACCATATCGCATAGCGGTATCGTACAGTATATTTGATTTATATTGTAATTGGTCGTTCAACACGTGTGGCTTGGTACTGGCGTCATTATATGCTTTATAAATCTCATATTCTTCAAGGGCGTTCAAATAACGCCCTTTATTGCAGAAATGAAGGGGTATTAGATTCGAGCTAAAATCCGTGTAACTGTGATTGTTGTCTGTAAGGTGCCTGCCGAAATTTGACTTGATGTTGTCAAAGTTGTAAACTCGTGTAGGGGGTGTATGTTCAGAAAATCTTTTCAAAAAACCTCGACCCGTCTGGCCCACATAAAAAGCCTCACAGTCGTTTCAGACTAGCTTATAAACTCCTGTTTTATTTTCAAGACTGGTATGTTCACGGCTGCGGAGATTATTTAAGATGTTATTACTGGTCTTATAGGAAACAACTATGTTGTTGACTTTATTAATGGTTGACGTAAAAATTCCTGGCATGAAATGCGTATAAGGTGCCGCAATGTACTTGCGTGCCTTTGTTTCGGGGTTCTCATTTCTATTATTTATATCTTTAGTTTTATTTTTAATAGCGTTACTCTTCTTTTTCTTTTGTTTTTTTAAATATTATCTATTATTTTTTTTCGTTGTACCCGTTGTTAAACGCAATGACTTTAATGGTGTTTAATTCTTCGATATAATCCTCGATGCCAAGGGGTATAGACAATAGGCGATGTATCATGCTATGGATTGCAGCTAATTTCTGTGAAATGGGGTGGAACGCTGAGGCATGTATGACAGCGTCAGTCATCGTGGGCTTCCTAAATATATTAAAACATAGTTTTTTAGTAACAAAGTCCTTAGTTACTGTCAAATCCAGAAAATGTAATTGACCTCTAACTTCATTCTCCAAAGTAAACTGTATTTTGTTATTAATCCCATTCAAGTAATTGTGGAGATTGCCAATTTGACGATTTGTGCCTTTATACACCATAAAAGTGTCGTCGACATATCTACCATAGAACACCACAGTGTAATTATGTGTAGGGTTTGCAAACAAGAAAGAATTTTCAAAGTAATTTAAGTACACCTCCGCGAGAATACTAGAGAGTGGGGAACCCATTGCCAACCCCTCCAGCTGTCTGAAAAACTGTTTGTTATGTGTGAAATAATTCTGGTCCAAAATCACTCCCAACAATTCTAATATTTCATTTATGCAATTAGCATCCAGTTTATTGGTGTTAACAAGGTTAGTTCTTAATAGGCGTAAGGTTTCACTCACCGGTACATTTGTATACAAGTTCACAATGTCAAAAGAAATAAGTTTATAGTGGGGTTCAATCATCAGGTCTTTCACTTTTTCAACGAAATCACAACTATTAATCAAACTTCGATTATTATTCAAATGTAAATTGTGTTTTAATATACTCACTAATTTTCTAGCTGTTTTGTAACCGCACAAAGCAAAAAATTGTGCAGTGGACTGCCGTTTTGTGCAGTGGTAAAATTTACTAGTGGTCTAATAGGAATCCCCTCCTTGTGAAGCTTTGGCAGACCTGATAAAACAGGCGCTTTAGAATTAATTGGTTTTAAAGATCATCTAGTACGTTCATCAAAGAGATGTGTATTTAAGCTACGATTAAGACGTTTTACATATAAATCCGTGGGGTCAGAGGTTAGCAGGGTGATATTATTATTTGCAATGAAATCGCGTATTTTATCGTCATAATCATTCTTATTTATAATAACCAGGGTGTTACCCTCATCCGCCTTAGTGACAAGGGCTTGATCGTCAGATAGTTTTTTCTTTAATGTTTTTAAAATCCTACGTTCGGCATTATAATTGGTCATAGAAGGAATAGGAGAACGTACGTTATTAAGTTGGTTACGTATAATTTTGTTAAATTTGTTTTTTATTATGAACCGTGCTTCATCTTGTTCTTTTTGTTCATTAATTGCTTTAATCACAGTTTCAGCACTAGCAACTTCAGTTAGATTGTGCCTTGTGTTGAAGTTCGGCTTATGTAATGGGAGATTGTATTTTAATCCTTTATTTAAAAGATTTTCTTCATCAGTATTTAATTCAATTGAAGTCAAATTACATAGTCGTGTATGGAATACGTGTTTACAACTAGTATTACTGGTTTTAGGTATTTGATCGTCTATTAACCTTTGTAACTTGTTAAGCTGCGTCGTACGCATATTGTAAACAACTACAGTGGAAATCGTTTAACGCGAAAACGGTTACCACAAAATATCGGTTAACACGAAATACCACTCGGGTACTGATCGCCATTTGTTATGTACAGTGTATTATTTGTACGGTTAACACGAAAGGTTTACCTGAAAAATATTGGTTAACACGAAAAATTTTTGTTAAAAATAATTTTTTGTTGGCTGGCTTTTAAGTAACTGCATACAAAATAAAGCCACACAAGTACGCCCAAAAGCTTGTTTTCGATGTAACGGAATCCATTCTTCATCTCTAAAAGAGAAAGAGCAGGTAGTGACCATAGTTTGTTTTGTCTACCTGTTTTGTTTTGTCTTCAGTACCAAGTTCTATTTACAGTATGTACTGTATACAGTGTACCGTTATGTACGAGAAACCATAGCCTCTCCTTCAGCACCAAATGTGTTGTTCATTGACCGCAAATAAACCGTTATCGCTTACATTAACTACCTACTCTATAGGGTGTGGTGAGTTCAGTTCAGTTGTATTCTGTGCGTGTACAGCGGTGGTAAAGTTTGCGGTATGGTACCGATAACATTTTATTGTAAAAAATTTACTCAGTTGTGAGGATTAACTGTTTACTTTTTTACTGTACAAACTTCTTAGTCTTTTACAGCCAGTTAAGTGACGTTAAGTGTGTGACGTGTACGTGTTAAGTGAAGTTACGCTTTCATAAATTTCGTTTTTGCAGTCCGGATGTGAAATGGAGAAGAAAGTGCGTAAACAAAGTGTCCTCTCTTTAGAAAAAAAAGTTGAACTCCTCCAAGCTGTTAATGAGGGTATTCGAACTAAAACAGAAATCTGTAAAACATTTGGTATACCAAACTCGACGTTATCCACGATTATAAAAAATAGAGATAAAACTTTAGAACTGTATGAGTCGGGCAAGTTTGAACCAGGCAGAAAACGTTTCCGTAAGGCAAACCATGAAAACTTAGAGGCTGCTCTTCTTGTTTGGTTTAAGCAAGCAAGATCACAAGATGCTCCTATTTCTGGACCACTACTGATGGAGAAAGCAAACGTTTTTGCTGAACAGATGAACTTAAATTTCACTGCAAATCCTGGCTGGCTAGAAAGGTTTAAAAAACGAAATGGCATAACCTTTTAAAACATCTGTGGCGAATCAAGACAGGTGTCACAAGAAATGACATCATCGTGGTTGCAATCTACGCTGCCTGCAATTTTAAAAGACTATCCATGTAAGGATATTTTCAACGCCGATGAAACAGGACTATTTTTCTGTTGTATGCCCGATAAAACACTTTCATTCAAAGGGGAGCAGTGCTCTGGTGGTAAAAAGTCCAAATAGAGAGTGACAGTGATGGTAGGTTGCAATGCTGATGGGTCAGAAAAACTTCCGTTACTTGTTATAGGAAAAAGTTTAAAGCCGCGCTGTTTTAAAAATGTTAAAAAGTTGCCAGTAGAATATAGAGCTAACAAACGAGCGTGGATGACGTCTAAAATTTTTACCGAATGGCTGGTTTCGTTAGAAAAACATTTCACTTCTCAGAAGAGGAAAATTGTGTTAATTATTGACAACTGTCCTGCCCACCCATGTGACCTAAAATTGATGGCAATTAAACTTGTTTTTCTACCACCGAACACGACTAGTGTCCTACAACCTTGTGATCAAGGTATTATTCAAAATTTAAAATTTCAGTACAGAAAGTTACTTCTGCGGAAATACTTGGCCACTATTGAGGGGAAAAAAGATTTCTGTGTAAATGTTCTGGATGGTTGTAACTTGTTAAGAACAGCGTGGAACCTTGTGACGCCTACAACAATTCAAAATTGTTTCGCTCATGCTCGATTCATTTTGAATTCAGAAACTGAACAACCCGAAGAAAATGAAATTGCTCCTACACTATCTGAAATGTTTAATCGTGTGTCATCTGTATTAAATGTTTCAATTTCTCTAAATGAGTACGTGACTGTCGACGAGAACGTAACTATGGCTCCCGTATTAACAGATACCGATATCGTGGAAACAGTACAAGTTGACAACTGTGAAGGTGATGATAGTGACGACGAACTTGACACGGAAAACGATAGTGAAAATGTCCCTACCGCTACCGATATGCTTTCGTTGCTGAGCCGTGTTCGTCGATATTTTGAAGCCAACTCGGAAGGTGAAATGTGTGAACACGTTGATAAATTAGAACAATTTGTTGAAAATAAAATAGTGCAAAAGAAAATAACGGATTATTTTAAATAAAGATAAACACGAAAACTACGGTAAAGTTGAAAGACATACAGTAGTCTATAAGAAAACCTAAATCATAGGACTAAATTTAGAACAGCTAATAATAATTTTAAGAAAAATTAATAATAATAAACCATGAGGATAAATAAAAGGTTGTATTTGTTGCATTTTACTAGACAGTACAATAAATAATCTACAGTACACTATTTGTTCATTTCCTCACTTTGTTTCACTTTTTGTTCGCTTAACGCGAAATTCGGTTTACATGAAAAAAATAACTGGTCCCCGTCATTTCGTGTTAACCGATTTCCACTGTATTTCTATCGTACTGTTTATAAATTCCAGATAATGATCTAGTGCAGCTGGATGTACGTTATTAAGTAGTTGTAAGTGTGCTCCATACAATTTAGAATTAAGAAGTGATTTTTTAATATATAACGACCTCAATTCCTCTTTAATTCTAAAAATCTCTGCATGTTTTTTAGCTTCCATATCTGCAATAGACGAGCCTTTAAACTTTATAATAGCGTAATTTGCAATAACCTTATTTTTCAAACATGCTTTATTAAATCTAATATGTTAAACTGTTTGTTATTTCACACATAACAAACGGTTTTTCAGACAGCTGGAGGGGTTGGCAATGGGTTCCCCACTCTCTAGTATTCTCGCGGAGGTGTACTTAAATTACTTTGAAAATTCTTTCTTGTTTGCAAACCCTACACATAATTACACTGTGGTGTTCTATGGTAGATATGTCGACGACACTTTTATGGTGTATAAAGGCACAAATCGTCAAATTGACAATCTCCACAATTACTTGAATGGGATTAATAACAAAATATAGTTTACTTTGGAGAATGAAGTTAGAGGTCAATTACATTTTCTGGATTTGACAGTAACTAAGGACTTTGTTACTAAAAAACTATGTTTTAATATATTTAGAAAGCCCACGATGACTGACGCTGTCATACATGCCTCACCGTTCCACCCCATTTCACAGAAATTAGCTGCAATCCATAGCATGATACATCGCCTATTGTCTATACCCCTTGGCATCGAGGATTACATCGAAGAATTAAACACCATTAAAGTCATTGCGTTTAACAATGGGTACAACGAAAAAAAATAATAGATAATATTAAAAAAAAAACAAAAGAAAAAGAAGAGTAACGCTAGTAAAAATAAAACTAAAGATATAAATAATAGAAATGAGAACCCCGAAACAAAGGCATGCAAGTACATTGCGGCACCTTATACGCATTTCATGCCAGGAATTTTTAAGTCAACCATTAATAAAGTCAACAACATAGTTGTTTCCTATAAGACCAGTAATAACATCTTAAATAATCTCCGCAGCCGTGAACATACCAGTCTTGAAAATAAAACAGGAGTTTATAAGCTAGTCTGCAACGACTGTGAGGCTTTTTATGTGGGCCAGACGGGTCGAGGTTTTTTGAAAAGATTTTCTGAACATAGACCCCCTACACGAGTTTACAACTTTGACAACATCAAGTCAAATTTCGCCAGGCACCTTATAGACAACAATCACAGTTACACGGATTTTAGCTCAAATCTAATACCCCTTCATTTCTGCAATAAAGGGCGTTATTTGAATGCCCTTGAAGAATATGAGATTTATAAAGCATATAACGACGCCAGTACCAAGCCACACGTGTTGAACGACCAATTACAATATAAATCAAATATACTGTACGATACCGCTATGCGATATGGTCGAGATAAAACTTAGATTTCGTCAGTACGGCGCGTGTTGTCTTGCAAGGCACACCTAACATTGACGTGCTCATTTTAAAGCAAGTTCTGTACATAGTTTAATGCCGTATTGTGTTTTAGTATTTTGACACATGTCATCATTGATGACATACATTAGTTTTTATATAAAATTCTGATGATGAGGCAAGTGCCTCGAAACATGTAAACAACGAAATAACATCACGGAAAGGCCATAGACGGTGAGTAACAGTATATTTGGTTAACAAACACGTGGCTTGGGATTACAATAGGAGTTATTCCATTTAAATCAAAACCCGATCTACACTGCTCACTTCAAATGCAAAAACAATAAACCTTAAACGAAAACTCGAACAAACTATGTACACTGGATGGAAACAGTAACAGCAGACAAACACACAGGATAACAAACGCCAGAGGTCTAACTGGAATACAAAGATTTCTAGACCTATTGTAGTAGGACTGGGCTATTTTTAGCACACTTCCGCCCGACAGCAACAGTGATTCACGGGCAGTCAAGGTCAGCAACCTCCGGCGGCTTCATCTCACCCCTACACAACATTTCCGGGCGGCGCGTACACCATAACTAGTGTTGAGTAGGCTACTATGTATGCAGATTTTTCAGCTAATCCGAACTTTTCCGAATCCGAACAGGCTACAGCCCCAATTAGTTCGGATTTGAGGGGTTCCACTGTATATATATTTTTTTAACAATACAAATTACAAATTTAATTTGTTTAACCCCACGCTTTTGGGAGATAATACTTTAACAATACAAATTGCCAATTTAAATGTATTTTAAATTGTGTAGTGGTATAGCTCATACAACATTACTGATAATGTGTATTTATAAATGGAGTTTGGGTGTAATAGTAATAAGAGTAGTCATTCATTGAATTGTAACATGTTTTCATTAATTTATTAAAAAAAAAATCACAAGTGTGTTTAAAAGCACACTGACTTCTCCATAAAATATTCATTATTGTTTGTTTAAACGTTTCTTTGTTGCAGTACATTAATCATAAAATAAATCTTATATCCTATATTAACAAAAGTATATACTAAACATTTATTTGTTACTCTAAAATTTTTCGACCGCTCAGTCTGACTGTGTGCTTTATTGCAGTTTTTTTTTTTTTTTTTATATATTTTTTTATTACATTACTTTATGCATTGCATACATCTTAATGATTTATAAAAATTTTAATTGACTAAGAGAATTGTTATTCTTTTTCTATAACTTTCAATTACATTACTTTATGCATTGCATGTAATAATTATAATTATTATTACTCATTGTAATAATTACAATATTCAGTAATTATAATTACTCATTGATTACTTTACAAGCTTTACATAAAATTTTACATTTACTAAATTAATTGTTAATCATCCAAGCAAAGATTTAAATTAATGGTTTATCATCAAAGAAAATTCTTATTGAATTTAAATTATATTCTCCTATCTCTATCTACATTTTACATAACTTTTATTTATTTTTAAATTTTAAGGTGTCTTTTCAATGTCTTTATTCTCTCATTTACAAATTATCAATTGGTTATTTGTCACCTCGATTCTGTAGATCGTACCCATGTCCTCCGTTGATCCGTAAGTCCTCTTCTAATGGAGTTCCCTGCACATTCTCCGGTTCCACTTGTCGTCCTTCAGTTACTCATCCCTCATGGTCCCATCTGGTTGCTGTAGTGTAGAGTGATATATTGCTCTGCACCAGCTGCTGTTGTCCTAGCAGATGCCTCTATTGTTCTGCATAGCGTTCCTCTGCCTGATGTGACCTCGTCGGTTGTCTTGAGTGCTAAACGTTTGTGGTTGTAGACTTGCGAGTATGTTCGATAATCGTATTTAAAAATCAAAGTAAGAATTACTTTTGATACTTGGATGAACGTATCGTCCATCCGACTTTACAGTTTATTTAAAAATCGCGTCGATACTGAACATAGCGTCCCGCCGCTTCTGAAGACTGATTGAGAGTAAAATTGGCTCTACTGTGCCCGTGTTTATATTCAATCAAGAAACAACACCTGTCAGAACAGAATTCTGCATGTCAGAAATTGTTGTGGCGTCAGTTCCCCCACTATCGTCCAATTTCATATTTTCGCACATTTCTGCCAATTGCAAATGTCAAATGCGGATTTCAAGGTGTTCTAACATTGTCTGATTTAATTACACATATTCTGTGTAATTACCATTGGACTCGCATAATTCGTGTAATTACTACGCTCTTAAAATCGCACAGAATTCGCACTGAATGTCCTATTCACACCGTTTTCGCACTGCACATGTGTATTTTTTTAATGCATATTTAGAAGTCTGCAATTTTTCTACCATTTATGGTTTGCTTATAATTAAATAAAACTATAATTTAGCATCTATTTGGGGTGAGATTGCAAACTTTCAGGCTTGAACAGGCCTCACGCACACACTCTATTTACTAGTGTACACACTCAGCAACAATCGCGTGATCGTGCATGTTGATTCCTGCGCATAAACTCAGCTTTCAATCTCACATCTGCTTATTTATTACATATTTCTAAAATTAATCTAAATATTTATTTTATTTAATAAATGCACAGTACACCCTATGCTTGTATTGTCGCATTATTCCTCTGCTTGATAAACAAAATTTTAAGAAATTTATTTATTAACATTTTTTTTGTTATCATTAGACACATCATATTTTTATATTTCATATTATTTATTTTTATATTTATTCATACAATACAACCAATAATAATGAATAGTAATTGTTTCAATTCACCCTTAGTTGGAGGTTTGAGCAAGTAATGTTCCCCTCCCCACACAGGTGTTGGTGATCAGGTTATTCATACATAGTGTGACCCCTCTTTCCTTTTTATGCTTTATATAAAAAAAACCTTTTTTTTTTGTATTTATATTTTTTTTTTGAAAGAGAAGCCACAAGTTATTTAGAACTAGGCAAGAGCCTAGAGAAGCCAAAAATGCGCTGGGTCCAGTATGATGGGGCTTGCAAATGAAACTCTGCTCTAAGATAACAATAACAAGATTTATTGTATTCATGTTTTTGTACAATGAATTTCCCCCAGTATACGACATATGCGCCTTTGAATGATTAAGTTAATTTACAAGTGCTTTCCTTCTTAAGAATAGCTCGAAATTTCAAAAACCACAATCGTTATTATTCTTAAAATCGTTATTATAATTCACACTAGACATAGGCATCGCCAAATAATTGAGCTTGATATTACTGAGCAGAATACAGTTCCTTATAAATGATATAAGAAGGCCGCATAGTATCGACCCTCCCAGTAAGTGACATAACCCATAATCATAAATATATATATATATACATATATATATATATATTGTAATAAAATAATGAAATCTCGGGGAGTCGATGTCTGATGTAATCAAGCCCCACTGTTTGGGCTAGCCAATTTGTAATAAAATATAAATACTCGGTGTGTTTAATGATAATTGGTGTGGCTCTCGAAGTCTTACTGGCCTGAAACACTTCCTTAAGTTTCCCAGTTGATCGAGTCCCAAATGTAGCAAATATTGTCAAATAGAGTTATGCTGTTGAAGAGATAAATGTGCAGTTTCACCAAAATGTTTTTGTTGGTTGTTGAAGAAAATTAAAAAAAAATTTTATAATTAACAAAAAAATTTCTTTTTATTAATTAAATAATTGAAATCAATTAATTAATACTGTGCTGTGAAGTTTTAAAATGTGTATCACTCCTCTAAGAAATTTTATTGATGTTCTTGTATTTTTCAAATAAACTACAACCACTCATAAAATTGTCTCCAGGACAATCGATACTTGTTTACCTTTTCGTTTTGTAGGTTATCTTCCCTTGTATGTGGTAAAGTCCTGGTAGTTTATTATTTAAAATTATATTAATGGTAATTTGTAATATTAATGAAAGAAAGAACTATTTTGTGGTGAAAAGTATTAATGTTTTATTATATAATTGAAATATAGACTCTTTTCGATTATAATATCGACTCTCAGGGTATCGAAACAGTTACAAGGTATGGTATATAAAATTCAACAGGGTTCTTTAAACAACTAATTATTATCAAAGTCAGAGAAATCGGGCCAATATTTAAAAAGTATAACGTTACAACAAGTTAATTACTAATACTAGATACACACATTGAATAATAATATTGAAATAATATAATTTGTTGTCACCAACAGCTGACGTGGACAAGAAGGCGTTTCCAATGATGAATGCAAATGGCTGCCGTCAAGTCGGTCAAAATGTCATCCGTATCTGCGATGTTCCGAATAAGATATTTTCTGGCAGTATTCCCGTCCTGGTGTCTGCAAATCTCTTTTTTGATGTTGTGTAGTGCCTTGTGTGAAGTTTCCGGGTTGTATTTTGTGTATCTGTGTATTTATAAGTTCATTCACTTTTTATGATTCAGGCATTAATGTATGGTTACGTGGTATACTGTTTTCTTGTGTTTTGTAGTGTTTTTCGGGGTAGTTATGTACTGTCCAGTGTTATTTAGTCTTTCTTGATTGATTTTGTCACTATGTGGACGTTCCAGTATGATTTTATACGCCACTCACGATTTCACAAAAACGTATCGTTCACTCACTCGACATTACCGTTTTAAGTTAGGTTATCTTGGTTATAAACCGCTTGTCAAGTTCACCGTACAATTACCAATAATCAACTATCTTATTTCCTCCAGTTTCGACTAAACTCTTAGCCAATATAATATTATTCTTAACATTGTTCAAATATAATTTTGCATCCTGTACATATTTCAAAATACACTATATAATTGCCTAAACTGTGGTTATTTATCAATTTTATTTACTAGATGTTATTTAAATTAATCCTTCAGTTCATTAGGCGTATTTTAAGATTGAATAATGCCGTTTTATAATGTTTTCTGTCCAAAATTAGTAATTTTACTTTCATTTTGTATTTATAAAAAATTTCCAAAATTAACTTCCTGTCATTATGTAAATTCAGCCATTTTTCAGTTATATTTAATATTAATAATCTTATATTATATTAAAAGGTTTATATTCCCTTATTTTCTTGTAATTAATTGAATTGGTTAAATTCTAAAATATTATTTTGGAATATATGACTCAACTCTTCAAGTTTCTGAGTTTAGTCATTTTCATTTTTATTTATAATTCTGAATATAATTTTATAAAATCTTTCTAAATGGTATGTGCAATTATATGGCTTCATCTCATGTTTATTTTGTCTAAATCCCTTTTGTTTAATTGCATTTAAATGAGTAATTTCTCTGTTTTGATGAAGTTTGGTTTTCATTCTTTGGCCTAGGTTTTTTAACAATTTTTCCTTACAAAATATTTTTACAAACAATATATGATGTGTGATACCCTCTCTGACTTTTAAATATTGTATTATAAACTAAACATTTTTTCAAATTACACAACAATAATTAGTATTGGTTACAATACAAAGAACAGTTAAACAAATAAGGAATATTTTCAAATAAATGGTTGTCTTCAACATTCAGACATTTTACAATTAAATACTTATTTCTAACATTGAAATATTGTTCACACAAAAAAGGTTTTTTACCAACTAACATCTTAATTACTTCTTACTATTCACAAGTAATAATTATGTTTACAGTTCTGATGTTAGTTGTTGTAGATTTAAATAAATGACCTTATATCTAATACATTTTTAACATCCTTATCCTATATTTACAAAAACCTTATATCTATATTCTTATTTGCTAACTACTATACTAAGTTGGATTATACAGTTTTTACACTGTCTTTTAAATATTGTCTTTGGGGAATTGTACCCTGTCATTAGTATAATTAAATCTGTTTTTTTTTTCTCATTATATAAAACAAAATGTTACTTTAAACAGATTTATATCTTGTAAGTAACATATTCACATAGTACACATTTTAAGTCACTGAAAGTTGCATATTTCATTGTATTCAATGTTTGTGATTGCCAAGAATGAAACACAAGGTTTATTTTCTATAATACCCAAAACTATCACTGGTTCACTTTACACTTTTATTTTATGTTATTTCTAAATGGTCGTGTAGTCTTATTAACATAATAAATTGGTTAGTGTTTTACAATGGAGATTTGTTCCTTGGGTACTATATTATTGTTTCATCTTGGTTCACTGGCAACTCTTACTTTACACACTTCTCTCTCTTAATTTTATGTACAGGTTGTTACTATTTCGTTATACTTTTATTGGTATTTTATCATTTATTTTGGGGGTATGGGGATTTGGGTGTCTTTTATAAGAGCATGACATCTTCCTCAGGATGCTGCCTTCTTCTTCTTTCTTCTGTCTTCTGGGACTGGTATCTTCTCCATCTTCTTCTTGATGCCATCGGGTTTCTTGGGATTTCTTCATCTTCTTCGGGTTTCTTGGGATTTCTTCATCTTCTTCGTAATTTTAGAAATACATCACCTGTATTGCTTGATCTTGGCTTGGCTTATTCAGGGTTTCTTTTCCATTTATATTTCCTCATTGTGGGTTTGGTCATATTCTGTGTTGCTTTGTTATTTACTTTTTACCTTCCTGGGTTATAATTTGAAAACCTTGGGTTATTAGACTGGTTTTGGATGACTCATCACTAGTAACTCATTTTATTTGAACTTGTATTTTTTAAATAATAATGATTGCTTTCCACAGTTGCTATGAATTAATTTTTTTATATTAAACTTAATGCTTTCTTCCAGATTTAAATGTTATAATTTTATTATTCTAATGATCAAATGCCATTCAATATTATGCATATATCTGTCACGTTACAGATTGCTCTCCTCCAGAAGTAATTATTTCAGACATGTTTATGGATGAAATAATTTCTTATGATAATTTCATTCTTTCTTATAATTCATTTTCTTCTCCATTTTTATATCGACTTTTTATATCAGAGTTTAATTAATTTTATATATATAGTTACTTATTTTACTACTGATCCTTTTCGGATAGTTAGTGTCTTCTGAGATATTATTATTATTGTAATACATTTTCTTTCTTTATGAACTTCGTGTTGCATCCTTGGGATATTAATTCCCTAAAATTCCCTATCACGTGGGCTGGGGCAGATCAGAGGGGCACTGTACGCTACACAATCTCTGCTGGCCATACACCACTTCTACAAATTGAGTACAGAGGCATATTCATCTCTGCTCAAAAAACATAATGCTGCTGGAATTATCTTCAGTCAGTCATCGAATAAATAAATAAAAAGTAGTCTCATTTTCGACTAATAAAAATATCTTTGGATTCTTCACTTCGTAGTTTCTCAGATTATCTCACATTTTCTATCTTAATAAATCTTCATAATTATTATTATACTCATTATATATATATTTTTCTAAACTCTTAACTTGTCTGATATATTTATTTTAATTATGGTTGAAAACCTTTCTTTTAATAATTCTGGTTACTGGTTACAGTGTAACTTTTTTTCTTCTCCATCTGAATTCTCTTTATACTTCCTTCTGGTTACTAATAGTGTTAGCATGGTCTTTATATATAGTCTTTCTTATTCATTATTTGAATGGTCTTAATATATTATATTTAATTTTTAAAATTGTATCTTTATATTCTAGTTATACAGGTTGTTATATTGATCATTTTATTTAAACATTTTGGTTCTTTCCTTTCTCTTAGAAAGTTATTAGTCCACCTTCGCATTCATTAACATTAATTCTTTTATATTATATTTCATGTGGTATTTCTTCTCTTTGCATTTCCTATAGGTCTTATTATTATTATTAGTTCAAAATCATCTTCTCCATATGTTTGGTATGAGTTGTTCTTCTTTGCTCTTAATTAACTGTTTTCATTATCGTTTCATAAGTAATTAGTCTCTTTGCTTCCAAATTTTTTCCTTCTCTTGCATATTACACTCTTTTTTGTTATTCTTCTCTACTCCTTCAAATGCTAATGTGAATATCTAGCATTTATTCTGGATTAAAGTTAATTCTCTTTTCTGAATTAATCACTTTATTTTCTTCTAAATTCAATTATACATGGCACATATTTATTTTTAGAACTTTGTTAGTTTTATTCAAAATTCAAATTCTTCTTTTTATTTAAAGGCAAAACACTTCTCATAACTCATGGTAATATGTTGATCTTATCTTGTTTCAAAGTTCTGACGTTCTATCAACATTCAAATTCTGTTTAATTCATTTATTCCCAGAATTGTTTCATTCAAAATTGTTTATAGTAAGGTGATCTTACTATTATTTCTGAATGTTTTGGTATTTCTCTAAACTCAAATTCTTCTTAATTATTTACCATACAGTTTTCTCACGAAATTAGTTATAGTAAGTTGGTCTTACTTAATTTTTTTTAAATTTTTTCTATATTAACTTCAAAATTCCTTTCTTCTATTTTTCCATAGAGTTTCTTCTTAAATATTTGGTAGTAAGTTGTGCTTACATATTTTTAAATTTTGTTGGTTAAACACATAATTCCTTTCTTCTATTTTCTTCTATAAAGTTTTTTCTCATAATTCAGTGGTAGTAAGTTGTACTTACTTATTTTTGAATTTTTTAGTTTCAAATTCTAAATTCCTTCTTTTATAATTCTCCAGAATGTTTTTCTCAAAATATTAGGTTGTAAGATGTACTTACATAAATTTTAAATTTTTCATTTAATAAAAACTCTTTCTTTTTATTCAGCCCAAAAGGTTGTTTCTCATAAATCAGTGGTAGTAAGATGTACTTACTTAATTTTAAATTTTCATGTTTTATAAATTCTAAATTCCTTTTTATTAAATTGCCATAAAATGTTGTCTCCAATCCTTGGTAGTAAGTGGTACTTACTATTCTTTTAGATTTTTTATGTTTTATAAATTCTAAATTCCTTTTTGTTAAATTCTTCCAAAAAGTTGTTTCTCATAAATCATAGGTAGTAAGTTGTACTTACTTATTTTTGAATTTTTTAGTTTCAAATTCTAAATTCCTTCTTTTATAATTCTCCAGAATGTTTTTCTCAAAATATTAGCTTGTAAGATGTACTTACATAAATTTTAAATTTTTCATTTAATAAAAACTCTTTCTTTTTATTCAGCCCAAAAGGTTGTTTCTCATAAATCAGTGGTAGTAAGATGTACTTACTTAATTTTAAATTTTCATGTTTTATAAATTCTAAATTCCTTTTTATTAAATTGCCATAAAATGTTGTCTCCAATCCTTGGTAGTAAGTGGTACTTACTATTCTTTTAGAATTTTTATGTTTTATAAATTCTAAATTCCTTTTTGTTAAATTCTTCCAAAAAGTTGTTTCTCATAAATCATAGGTAGTAAGTTGTACTTACTTATTTTTGAATTTTTTAGTTTCAAATTCTAAATTCCTTCTTTTATAATTCTCCAGAATGTTTTTCTCAAAATATTAGGTTGTAAGATGTACTTACATAAATTTTAAATGTTTCATTTAATAAAAACTCTTTCTTTTTATTCAGCCCAAAAGGTTGTTTCTCATAAATCAGTGGTAGTAAGATGTACTTACTTAATTTTAAATTTTCATGTTTTATAAATTCTAAATTCCTTTTTATTAAATTGCCATAAAATGTTGTCTCCAATCCTTGGTAGTAAGTGGTACTTACTATTCTTTTAGAATTTTTATGTTTTATAAATTCTAAATTCCTTTTTGTTAAATTCTTCCAAAAAGTTGTTTCTCATAAATCATAGGTAGTAAGTTGTACTTACTTATTTTTGAATTTTTTAGTTTCAAATTCTAAATTCCTTCTTTTATAATTCTCCAGAATGTTTTTCTCAAAATATTAGGTTGTAAGATGTACTTACATAAATTTTAAATTTTTTCATTTAATAAAAACTCTTTCTTTTTATTCAGCCCAAAGGTTGTTTCACATAAATCAGTGGTAGTAAGATGTGTTTACTTAATTTTAAATTTTCATGGTTATAATTTTTTTCTTTAATTCTTCCAACAAGTTTTTCTTGAAAATATTTGTTGTAAGATGTTCTTACATAAATTTTAAATTTTTTCAGTTATATAAAAATTCTTTCTTTTTATTCAGCCCAAAAGTTTTTCTCATAAATCCGTGGTAGTAAGATGTACTTACATTATTTTAGAATTTTTTTTTATTATATTAAATTCTTTATTTCTATTCAGCCAAAAAGTTTTTCTCATAAATCCGTGGTAGTAAGTGGTACTTACTATTCTTTTAGAATTTTTTTATTTATAAATTCTAAATTCAAAACTCCCAACTCATTCTTCATAATACTTTTTCATAGAAGCTTGATTGTACACACCTTTGATTTTTCCTGAAACGATTTCCCTCAACTCATAGGTATTGTTATGCTTATCCTTTACCACAACATATGGTCCGGTATAAAGTAATAATAATTTTTTGGTTATGCCTTCTAAGGTGCTGGGCAGCTCTCGATTTTTTAGGAGGACTTTCTCACCCTCTTTATATGTTATAATACGCCCTATTGCCGTCTGGTATTTGGCTTGCCGTTTTTCTTGATCTTCTGCTACCTTGTTGTAAAACCTCAACTGGTTGAATTTCCGATTATTGTTTGTTGGAAATTCAATGATTTGTTCAATTTCTCGGGGAGTCGGCTTCTCATACATGGCTGAGTATGGTGTAATTCCTATAGCTGGATGGTGGGCGAAATTTAGGAATGTCTCTATCGCTGCTAGGTACTCTTGCCACTTTTTCTGTTGGTTGTGACAGTACGTGCGCAAGATCCTACCCACTTCTCTCAGTACTCTCTCAGCCGGATTGCTACTTGGGTGGTAGACCGACGTCTTATAAGTTTTGATCCCAAGTGCTAATAAGGTGTCTCGCCACCTCCTCCCCTTAAATTGTGTACCGTGGTCGGTAATAATGGAAGATGGTCTACCGATCGCTGGCACATACAAATCGATGATCACCGCCAGAACCTTTGCTGTTGTTGCCCGATTAACCGGATATAGTTTTACATATTTGGTGTAGTGGTCCATTATGATTACCAGGTATTTATACCTGTGTCGACCACCGCTACGGGGAAATGGCCCGCAGATATCCAAAAACACTTTTTCCAGTTTTGCGTTTGAGGTAATCGGTATCATTATACCATCTGTCTTCTCATTGTTTATTTTAACGCATTGGCAGATGTTACAGGACTTGATGTACATTCTTACCTTGCGGTTGATATTCTTGATCTTACAGTTTTCCTCTAGAGCCTGTATCACTTTTAATGCTCCCATGTGACCATACCTGACATGGTAATCGATGATGACCTCCTTTTCGATTTGGTGTGGGATTATCACCTTCCATGTCTCATCGTCCAGGGCCGTTTTTATGAATAAGATCCCTTTGTTAAGATGGTAATATTTGGAAATGGTATCATCATTGGCTTCCAAGCGACTCATGATGTTTTTCAGCTTAGGATCAGACTGCTGATGGATTCGAATATTTATTAATAGAGCTTGTAGATCGGCTCTGGTCTTGAAGATGTTATAAATTTTGACCAAACTCTCCTTCTCTCCCTCGAAAGTCTGACCTTCCAGATTTATACGTGACAACACATCCGCAACCACGTTCTTCTTTCCTGGAATGTATTCCCATTTCAGGTCATATTCTTGTAGGGCGAGTACCCACCTAGCCAGTCGGCCGAGACTCAACTTGCACCTACGAAGGAACGAGATGGATTTATGATCAGTTCGTACCGTGACTTGATATCCGAGAATGTACGTCCGGAACTTGCTGCATGCGAACACCATGCTCAGCAATTCCTTTTCTGTCACACTGTAGTTCTTTTCGCACTGGTTCAGTGTGCGACTAGCGAAGCTTATTACCAGATGTTGTCCCTCCTCATCTTCCTGGTATAACGTTGTTCCTAAGCTCAGATCGCTAGCGTCACAGTTTAAAAAGAATGGTTTCTTAAAATCTGGGTGACGAAGTATAACACTCTCCAGAAACTTCTCTTTTATCAAGCGGAAAGTAAGATCTTGATCTTCACCCCAAGTCCATTTGTTCTTGGCAGATAACTGTGGTTGAAACTTGGCGGTCAACTCAGAATATCGGCTCTGAAACTTCCTGTAATAGTTACAGAGTCCGAGGAAAGATTGTAATTGTTTCCTGTTTCTTGGTTGCGGGAACCTCTGAATTGCCTCCACTTTCTCTGCTGACGGGGTAATACCTCTGTCATCTAGGTTGAAACCCAAGAATTGTACTTCGCGCGCTATGAACTTGGATTTCTCCAACTTCAGTGTTATGTTGTTCTGCGCTAGCTTGCTTAGAACATACTCTACTCTAGCAGTGCTCCTCCCAGGTTTCGGATGTGATGAGTAAGTCGTCAACATAGACGGTGGTAAATTGGAGCGCTTCTTGTCCAAGAATCTGGTCCATGCATGCCACAAAGATGGCGACAGAGTTGACAAGTCCGAAGGGCAGTCTCTTGAACTGGTAATTGCGCCCTTCGAAAATGAACGCCACGTACTGGCGGCTTTGTGGATGCAGCTCTACTTGCCAATAACCACAGACAGTATCCCAGGTGCTAATAAACTTAGTGCCATGAAAACGTTTTAAGATCTCTTCTATTTCACCGGGAGAGGTTCTGTCATTCACAATCGTCTTGTTCAACTCGCGCGCATCTAAACAGAGCCGGACTTGTCCATCTTTCTTTGGAACAGCAATAATTGGACTAGTGTAAGGTGATTGACTAGTGTAAGGTGATTGACTAATCTCAATTATGTCATTTTCTATCATCTTATTTATCTCTGTTCTCACGGCTTCTTTGAGCGACTGCGCGATTGGATATGACCTCCTGTTAAACTCTACGTTTTCTTTGAATCGAAGTTGGCACTGGTAGTTTTTTACCTTCCCTGGTTCATCCGAAAACACTGCCTTGTACTTGTCATATATTGTGATTAGACGATCAGCTAAATATTTCTTTTATGAATTTGCTAACTGCTATAATTTTTTATTGTTCGACTAAGCTTTTCGTCATTACTGACATCTTCAGGTCTTAAACAACCTGAAGACCTTAAACAGGTCGTTGTTTAAGACCTGAAGATGTCAGTAATGACGAAAAGCTTAGTCGAACAATAAAAAATTATAGCAGTTAGCAAATTCATAAAAGAAATAGTAAGGATGGCTGCTAATTTAAACAATACAAAGATCAGCTAAATGTATAGGTATTTTCTTGTTATCGCTTCCGCACTGGAAGTCCCGTATTTCTTGGATTTTAACTGACCATAAATCCTCTCCTCCATGGTTGTATATAATAGGTTTAGAAAGAGGGCTGTTTCTAATAATATTAATTTTACGAAGTTGTTGATGTATAGGGCTGGGAAGTATAGTTGTGCCTCCTACCAGATCTGCGGTCCATGTTACTCCGTCTGGGAAAAGTGATACTTTATCTAAATTAAGATCGATAACTGCCGAATATCTTCTAAGAATATCGCAACCGACTAATATGTCAAATGGTAATCCGGTGGCGATTAGAAATTCCATGTCTAAAGCTATATCGCGGCTAACTACACTTAAGGAAACTTGCTTCCTGATGGTTTTATTCTGGCGGCCAGTTGCACCTATTAACACAATGTTGTTGACTGGTAACATTGGCAAAGTTTTTCCACATGTACTTTGTATTCTCTCCAATTCATTTGCGTTTATTATTGAAATATTGGCGCCTGTGTCTATCATTATTTTAGCGGGAACTCCTTCCACCTCCGCTGTTATATACAGTATTTCATTGTTATTGTTGCTGAGACTCTTCTCGTTCTCTTCCAACAGTTCAGTTCGTATGTTTTTTAGATAGTGGTTACTTATGATAGTGATGTTTTTATGCTTGTTTGCTTGTTGCAATTCATCCTTTTCTAACCCAGGAAGTATAAGCAGTAACGGGTCATTGTTGTTGATTACTGCCTCCTCCCGTTTAAAGCATTTTGGTCATTGTTAGTGTTAGTATTGACCGAGGCATCGTTCGGGAAACTCAGATCCGTTTCCTGACGCTCTGTACCCGGTGTGAGGTTTAGCGCCCTGTTCTGTTGTCGGCCACGATCCTCCAGGCTTGTACTTCTTCTTCCCTGTTCGTGTCTTGGACCGTCCCGTTCCGCACTCCTCCATCTTCGGTCGGCGCCGTGGAAGCTGTTCCTCCGTGGTTGATAATATCTCCTGGGTCCGCGATCTTCCGCTCTTATAAAATTTACCCTAGGGCGCGACACTCGGTTATTATTATTATTACTATAATTATTATGATAGTAATTTCGGTTGGGTGGGTATGGTCGGTCACCATTATTGCTGGGGTATGGATTTCTCTGACTGTATGGGACATTATTAGGCTGATAAAAATTATTTCTATTATTCGGATAGGGGTTGTTATTCCTAACACCGTTAAAATTGCCGTTAAAATGGTTATTACGCAGCGGGTTGTTAGGGCCATCGTAATTACTGGGCTGGTTCCGGTTACTGGGATGGTTATTGCCGTTATTGGGGTATGTATTCGGCCTTGCCTCTGGTCTCTCATTTCTCTTCCTGCTCTGCCGATAATACTCCTCATTTTCATATCCCTCTAACAACTCGGTCATCGCCTGGATCGTCTTGATCTGGCTACCTCTCCGGGCCCTGATAATGTCTTCATCATAGTGATATGATACTTTATTCACTAGACACTCTTCTGGTATTGCCGGCTCGAGGTGTTTTGCCATGCACACCTTCCCCAAGAAATATGCTGTCATACTGCTGCCTAGTTGTGCCCTCTATCGTCCATTACATATATTGTCACGGATCAAGTTCTGGGTAGTCTCAGACTAGTACTTCGTCTTAAACATTTTCCGGAACTGCTGGTAGTCGGGAATTCACTCCGGTTGGCCATCCACCAATTATCCGTTATTTCTCGGAAGGACTCATCTAAGATTTCCTTGCTATGGCTCCATTGCATGATTTTATGCTTAGCGAAGTATTCTTCTACCCTAGCCAGGAACTCCATCGGCTTACGTTTGTATTGCCGGAAGTTGAGCCACTCTCGGCTTTCGTTGATGGGCAATCCGGTGAAATGAGTCGGTCTGTTTCTTATCGCTTCCATCTCTTCTCGGCTTTGTCGCACCTGACCGGTGATATTGGCCATGGTCTCTTGCATATCCTTACACCGTTCCGTGACTTGGTTGCATACTTTCCCGAATTCTTCTTGAGTTTCCTTCCTCTGTTCTTATACTTTCCTACGGCTGTGTTCTTCGATATTTGTGAACTTGATGTTCACTACTTCTTTAAACTCTTGCACCTCCTTTTCGGTCTGGTTGCACTTCCCATCAATCTCTCGAATCTGTCGATTGACCATTATGTTTTCTTCTTCCATCTTCTTATTCATCGCTTTCTTGTTAGTGTTGATTTCCTTATTCAGTTCTTCTCTCAACAATTCCATTCTTTCGTCCAGTTTGTCCAAATTCTCCTGATTGACCTCTCTTAATTCTTCTCTTAAAATTTGATTGTCCTCTCTCAATTCTTCCAACTTCTTGTTATCCTCCTTCAACTCTTCCTTCAATTGTCGGTTGTTCTTCTCTATCTTCTTCCTGGTTTCATCGATTTTCTGATTGGTGTTTTCAATTTTATTAATCAATTCTTCTTTAGTCGTCTTGAATTCTTCCTTGAAAGATTGGTTGTCTTCCTTCAATTCTTCTAACTTCTTCCCCATCTCTTCTTCCATCTTCTTGTTGTCTTCTTTCAAATTTTCTAACTTTTCTCCCATCCTCTCTTCCATCTTCCTGCTGTTTTCTTCTATCTTCTCTTCCATCTTCTTACTATTTTCTTCTATCTTCTCTTCCATCTTCTTACTCAGGGACTGGTTGTCTTCCTTCAAATCTTCCATGTTCTTGTTCATTTCTTCCTTGCTGGATTTGATATCTTCTTTCAAGGACTGTGTGTCCTTCTTCCTGTTCTGATCCATTGTTTCCATCATTGCTCTGATCATCTCTTGTATACCCCCATCCTCCGTTCGTGTCGACTTTTCTAATTGTTCCTTCCGGACATTGATTTCCCCTGTCTGTGTGGGTATCACCGGTTGTTCCTCTGGTTGTTCAGTTTGTTTGGACAACACCGGCGGTAACGAACTTTCCACGTCTACTGGCGTCGCCTCTTTGTTGTCCATGTCGATTTCTAATTCTTTTTCGGCCTCCGCCGCCCGTTTCTTGGATGTTGCACGTCGTTGCATTTTCCCTTCTATTTCTCTGGCTTTGTAGCTGTTGCCTAGCTCCAACTAGTGATTGGGCAGATTGTAGTGGCCTTTCAATCGACTAATTAAAGCCCCTCAGTTGCGCGCCAATTTGTAATAAAATATAAGACTCGGTGTTTTTAATGATAATTGGTGTGGCTCTCGAAGTCTTACTGGCCTGAAACACTTCCTTAAGTTTCCCAGTTGATCGAGTCCCAAATGTAGCAAATATTGTCAAATAGAGTTATGCTGTTGAAGAGATAAATGTGCAGTTTCACCAAAATGTTTTTGTTGGTTGTTGAAGAAAATTAAAAAAAAATTTTATAATTAAAAAAAAAATTTCTTTTTATTAATTAAATAATTGAAATCAATTAATTAATACTGTGCTGTGAAGTTTTAAAATGTGTATCACTCCTCTAAGAAATTTTATTGATGTTCTTGTATTTTTCAAATAAACTACAACCACTCATAAAATTGTCTCCAGGACAATCAATACTTGTTTACCTTTTCGTTTTGTAGGTTATCTTCCCTTGTATGTGGTAAAGTCCTGGTAGTTTATTATTTAAAATTATATTAATGGTAATTTGTAATATTAATGAAAGAAAGAACTATTTTGTGGTGAAAAGTATTAATGTTTTATTATATAATTGAAATATAGACTCTTTTCGATTATAATATCGACTCTCAGGGTATCGAAACAGTTACAAGGTATGGTATATAAAATTCAACAGGGTTCTTTAAACAACTAATTATTATCAAAGTCAGAGAAGTCGGGCCAATATTTAAAAAGTATAACGTTACAACAAGTTAATTACTAATACTAGATGCACACATTGAATAATAATATTGAAATAATATAATTTGTTGTCACCAACAGCTGACATGGACAAGAAGGCGTTTCCAGTGATGAATGCAAATGGCTGCCGTCAAGTCGGTCAAAATGTCATCCGTATCTGCAATGTTCCGAATAAGATATTTTCTGGCAGTATTCCCGTCCTGGTGTCTGCAAATCTCTTTTTTGATGTTGTGTAGTGCCTTGTGTGAAGTTTCCGGGTTGTATTTTGTGTATCTGTGTATTTATAAGTTCATTCACTTTTTATGATTCAGACGTTAATGTATGGTTATGTGGTATACTGTTTTCTTGTGTTTTGTAGTGTTTTTCGGGGTAGTTATGTACTGTCCAGTGTTATTTAGTCTTTCTTGATTGATTTTGTCACTATGTGGACGTTCCAGTATGATTTTATACACCACTCACGATTTCACAAAAACGTATCGTTCACTCACTCGACATTACCGTTTTAAGTTAGGTTATCTTGGTTATAAACCGCTTGTCAAGTTCACCGTACAATTACCAATAATCAACTATCTTATTTCCTCCAGTTTCGACTAAACTCTTAGCCAATATAATATTATTCTTAACATTGTTCAAATATAATTTTGCATCCTGTACATATTTCAAAATACACTATATAATTGCCTAAACTGTGGTTATTTATCAATTTTATTTACTAGATGTTATTTAAATTAATCCTTCAGTTCATTAGGCGTATTTTAAGATTGAATAATGCCGTTTTATAATGTTTTCTGTCCAAAATTAGTAATTTTACTTTCATTTTGTATTTATAAAAAATTTCCAAAATTAACTTCCTGTCATTATGTAAATTCAGCCATTTTTCAGTTATATTTAATATTAATAATCTTATATTATATTAAAAGGTTTATATTCCCTTATTTTCTTGTAATTAATTGAATTGGTTAAATTCTAAAATATTATTTTGGAATATATGACTCAACTCTTCAAGTTTCTGAGTTTAGTCATTTTCATTTTTATTTATAATTCTGAATATAATTTTATAAAATCTTTCTAAATGGTATGTGCAATTATATGGCTTCATCTCATGTTTATTTTGTCTAAATCCCTTTTGTTTAATTGCATTTAAATGAGTAATTTCTCTGTTTTGATGAAGTTTGGTTTTCATTCTTTGGCCTAGGTTTTTTAACAATTTTTCCTTACAAAATATTTTTACAAACAATATATGATGTGTGATACCCTCTCTGACTTTTAAATATTGTATTATAAACTAAACATTTTTTCAAATTACACAACAATAATTAGTATTGGTTACAATACAAAGAACAGTTAAACAAATAAGGAATATTTTCAAATAAATGGTTGTCTTCAACATTCAGACATTTTACAATTAAATACTTATTTCTAACATTGAAATATTGTTCACACAAAAAAGGTTTTTTACCAACTAACATCTTAATTACTTCTTACTATTCACAAGTAATAATTATGTTTACAGTTCTGATGTTAGTTGTTGTAGATTTAAATAAATGACCTTATATCTAATACATTTTTAACATCCTTATCCTATATTTACAAAAACCTTATATCTATATTCTTATTTGCTAACTACTATACTAAGTTGGATTATACAGTTTTTACACTGTCTTTTAAATATTGTCTTTGGGGAATTGTACCCTGTCATTAGTATAATTAAATCTGTTTTTTTTTCTCATTATATAAAACAAAATGTTACTTTAAACAGATTTATATCTTGTAAGTAACATATTCACATAGTACACATTTTAAGTCACTGAAAGTTGCATATTTCATTGTATTCAATGTTTGTGATTGCCAAGAATGAAACACAAGGTTTATTTTCTATAATACCCAAAACTATCACTGGTTCACTTTACACTTTTATTTTATGTTATTTCTAAATGGTCGTGTAGTCTTATTAACATAATAAATTGGTTAGTGTTTTACAATGGAGATTTGTTCCTTGGGTACTATATTATTGTTTCATCTTGGTTCACTGGCAACTCTTACTTTACACACTTCTCTTTCTTAATTTTATGTACAGGTTGTTACTATTTCGTTATACTTTTATTGGTATTTTATCATTTATTTTGGGGGTATGGGGATTTGGGTGTCTTTTATAAGAGCATGACATCTTCCTCAGGATGCTGCCTTCTTCTTCTTTCTTCTGTCTTCTGGGACTGGTATCTTCTCCATCTTCTTCTTGATGCCATCGGGTTTCTTGGGATTTCTTCATCTTCTTCGGGTTTCTTGGGATTTCTTCATCTTCTTCGTAATTTTAGAAATACATCACCTGTATTGCTTGATCTTGGCTTGGCTTATTCAGGGTTTCTTTTCCATTTATATTTCCTCATTGTGGGTTTGGTCATATTCTGTGTTGCTTTGTTATTTACTTTTTACCTTCCTGGGTTATAATTTGAAAACCTTGGGTTATTAGACTGGTTTTGGATGACTCATCACTAGTAACTCATTTTATTTGAACTTGTATTTTTTAAATAATAATGATTGCTTTCCACAGTTGCTATGAATTAATTTTTTTATATTAAACTTAATGCTTTCTTCCAGATTTAAATGTTATAATTTTATTATTCTAATGATCAAATGCCATTCAATATTATGCATATATCTGTCACGTTACAATATATATATATTTCAATCACTTTTTGCTACAGTCCGTTTCTTGATTTATATAATACTTTAATATTTATAACTAAATTTACCTCAAGATATACTTTTTCCCTATTAGGAACATGTTTCGAGAGTTCCTGTTCTCTCATCTTCAGCCTTCGCCATCTTGTTTCTGGTGAAGTATTTGTGTGTTGGCTTCTGGATGTTATTAAGGTAGTTTGTTGGTCTTTGGTCTTTTAAAGTTGCATTATTGTGTGTGGTTGTGGTATCTGTTTTTGTATTTTGTGTATTTTCGATGTTGAGTGCTTTGAATGTTGTGTCATGTTTTGTATTGATTTGTATTTGTTCTGGTATTAGTTTGTTTTGTGTTTTATGTTTGTAAATCTGTAAATTTTCCCAAATGTTCATTATGGTGCCTTTGTGTGGTATATGTTTTATTAGTGTTACATTGGTTATGTCTGGGAATTCATGTCCTGTGTTTATTGCATGTGTGGCTAAATTGGATTTATATATATTTGGTTTTTTGTATGCATTTAGGTGTTCAAAATAACGTTTCAGCTGTTTTTTTGTTTGTCCTATATAACATTTATTGCAATCTTGGCATTCAATTTTGTATATACCGTTGGTTGTTGTATTATCTTTGTTGTGTGAGCTATTTAGATTTTGTAATTTATTTTTATTAGTTTTGTATGCTATTAAATTATTCTAGATTTTTGTTTGCATTTTGGGTTATGTTAGTTTTTGACATATTGTTTAAATATTCTGTTTCTTTTTTGTTAAATTCTGTATTGCTAAGGTTAATGGTTCGAGGGTAAAATGTGTGTTTATTTTTGTTTTGTTGTTTTAATGTGTTAAGTTTTTTGTTGATTGTATAAGTCTTTTTGTTTTTTTCAAATCTTATTTTATTTTCTATGTTATTGTATTTATTATTCCAAGTGATTGGATGTAATAAACTGGTTAGCTCTAAGTGTAGTTTGTATATGTCTAGTGTTATGCTATTTTTCTTACTGTATAATTGATTAATTTCGTTTTGTATCCATAGCCTTTGTGCTTGTTTTATAGTTTTTTGTGCAGTCATATTTTTTGTTGTTTGTGTTTATGTTGATGTATTTAGGTGTTAATTTATGTTTTTTGCATTGTCTATCGAAGTATATGTTCATGTTTGTGTTCATTAGTTGTTTTTTTCGTGTTTGAAATTTGTTTAACAATTTGGTAATGTGGTTATATGGAATTGTGGTTATGTTGTTTGTGTACATGTTAATGTATATTTATGTGAGAGTGATTTGTTATCCGTTATAATAACAATAATAAAATATTATTATTATCCGTTATAATAATAACAACAAAAAATGGGCCACATTCACATATATAAATAATAAAATGACAAAACTAACAAAACTATTTAAAAACACAGATATAAAAATAGCATACAAAACTAATAAAAATAAATTACAAAATCTAAATAGCTCACACAACAAAGATAATACAACAACCAACGGTATATACAAAATTGAATGCCAAGATTGCAATAAATGTTATATAGGACAAACAAAAAAACAGCTGAAAAAACGTTATTTTGAACACCTAAATGCATACAAAAAACCAAATATATATAAATCCAATTTAGCCACACATGCAATAAACACAGGAAATGAATTCCCAGACATAACCAATGTAACACTAATAAAACATATACCACACAAAGGCACCATAATGAACATTTGGGAAAATTTACAGAATTACAAACATAAAACACAAAACAAACTAATACCAGAACAAATACAAATCAATACAAAACATGACACAATATTCAAAGCACTCAACATCGAAAATACACAAAATACAAAAACAGATACCACAACCACACACAATAATGCAACTTTAAAAGACCAAAGACCAACAAACTACCTTAATAACATCCAGAAGCCAACACACAAATACTTCACCAGAAACAAGATGGCGAAGGCTGAAGATGAGAGAACAGGAACTCTCGAAACATGTTCCTAATAGGGAAAAAGTATATCTTGAGGTAAATTTAGTTATAAATATTAAAGTATTATATAAATCAAGAAACGGACTGTAGCAAAAAGTGATTGAAATATATATATATTGTAACGTGACAGATATTATGCATAATATTGAATGGCATTTGATCATTAGAATAATAAAATTATAACATTTAAATCTGGAAGAAAGCATTAAGTTTAATATAAAAAAATTAATTCATAGCAACTGTGGAAAGCAATCATTATTATTTAAAAAATACAAGTTCAAATAAAATGAGTTACTAGTGATGAGTCATCCAAAACCAGTCTAATAACCCAAGGTTTTCAAATTATAACCCAGGAAGGTAAAAAGTAAATAACAAAGCAACACAGAATATGACCAAACCCACAATGAGGAAATATAAATGGAAAAGAAACCCTGAATAAGCCAAGCCAAGATCAAGCAATACAGGTGATGTATTTCTAAAATTACGAAGAAGATGAAGAAATCCCAAGAAACCCGAAGAAGATGAAGAAATCCCAAGAAACCCGATGGCATCAAGAAGAAGATGGAGAAGATACCAGTCCCAGAAGACAGAAGAAAGAAGAAGAAGGCAGCATCCTGAGGAAGATGTCATGCTCTTATAAAAGACACCCAAATCCCCATACCCCCAAAATAAATGATAAAATACCAATAAAAGTATAACGAAATAGTAACAACCTGTACATAAAATTAAGAGAGAGAAGTGTGTAAAGTAACAGTTGCCAGTGAACCAAGATGAAACAATAATATAGTACCCAAGGAACAAATCTCCATTGTAAAACACTAACCAATTTATTATGTTAATAAGACTACACGACCATTTAGAAATAACATAAAATAAAAGTGTAAAGTGAACCAGTGATAGTTTTGGGTATTATAGAAAATAAACCTTGTGTTTCATTCTTGGCAATCACAAACATTGAATACAATGAAATATGCAACTTTCAGTGACTTAAAATGTGTACTATGTGAATATGTTACTTACAAGATATAAATCTGTTTAAAGTAACATTTTGTTTTATATAATGAGAAAAAAAACAGATTTAATTATACTAATGACAGGGTATAATTCCCCAAAGACAATATTTAAAAGACAGTGTAAAAACTGTATAATCCAACTTAGTATAGTAGTTAGCAAATAAGAATATAGATATAAGGTTTTTGTAAATATAGGATAAGGATGTTAAAAATGTATTAGATATAAGGTCAGGAAACTGAGAGTGACCGATGAAGCTATTACACGAAATAGGGCTGAACTAGAGGTCAAGATAGGCCATATAGAAGAAGAAAACCGGATTCAAGTGGAATCAATACGAGCAGATTGCGGAAACCAGCATCGAAACTTAGATACGGTCGTGAACGAAGTACAGAAGCAAGGACAACGTAACCAGGAGAGAATCGAGAACATACAATGGTCAGTTGACAACCGAACGATCGCTATTCCATATACACAACATATAGACGACCGAGAGACCATCAACTTTAAGTCATACAAGAGAAACCCAATGGAATTCTTGGAACGGGTCGGCGAACAACCAATGAGAATTGGTAAAAACAGGTGGCCAATAATTCGTCGTTACTTGGACGAACATTTCAAGGAAACCTATGATAACTGGTGGACAGCCACCAGGCACGACATCCGAAGCTACGAAGAATTTAAAATAGCTTTTGAAGCCAGGTACTGGTCAGACGCCACCCAGAACGTAGTAAGGGAGAGCATCAGCTATGGAAGGTATGACGCCAGCAGGGGAACAACACTTACCGCTTACTTCCTGGGAAAAGTATGCTTGGCGAGACACCTTGAACCAAAAATCCCGGAGGAAATTCTCGTCACCAGGTTAGCATACCACTATGATAGCGGGATATCAATAGCACGATCGGGCGGACAGATAAAAACGATACAGGCCATGTCAACGCTATTGGAAGAGCACGAGCGTGAGGTGCATTATAGAAGGAGTCGGCAGAGGAACGACCGGTACGGGAGCAGGGATATCCCAGACTACAACAATAGAAACAATAACCATAACAGTCATGAGACGCATAACCGGCCGAATTATAATGACAGGCCAGGTAATTATGATAATGAGACAGACCAACGGCAAAATAACAACAACAATCAAGGGAACCGAAACAATTCGAATTACTATAATAGAAATAATAACACTAATAATAATAATAATTTCCCTAATAACCAAAATCCTAGCAGGAATAACAACAGTTACCCAAGTAATCGAAATAATCATTATCAGAATAATCATAATTCCAATAGTCAGAGAAACCCCAACCAAGGTAATGCAGAACATTATAATAATAATAATAATCGAAATTACCTGCCAAATAACTACAATAATAACAATAGGGTCTCCAGACCAATGGTGCATTTTATAAGGGCCGAAGAGAATGGTCCAAGGAACACCAAAGGGAGAATGATAGTGAGATTTACCACGGAGCAATAGCATTGGAGAATCCAGATCCGGAAGCGAGAACCAAAGAAGGGACGATCCATCTAGGAATGTCCGAATAGTTTATAATCATCAGAACCCACCAGAACGCTGGATTCCCCTAAGAGGAGATGGCCACTGACCTAGCACATCCCAGGATGTAAGACAAGAAATAGATGAAGAAGAAACCACGGCTGACAGGTGGAATGCATAAAAAATAAAAACCCCAAAATTCAAAAAATGAAGTAAGTTCACCTTACAAACAAGTATTTAAGAAAACAATTTATGAGATATATAAAAAAGAGAATTTTGAAGATAAATACCCCAAAATTCAAAAAATGAAGTAAGTTCACCTTACAAACAAGTATTTAAGAAAACAATTTATGAGATATATAAAAAAGAGAATTTTGAAGATAAATACCCCAAAATTCAAAAAATGAAGTAAGTTCACCTTACAAACAAGTATTTAAGAAAACAATTTATGAGATATATAAAAAAGAGAATTTTGAAGATAAATACCCCAAAATTCAAAAAATGAAGTAAGTTCACCTTACAAACAAGTATTTAAGAAAACAATTTATGAGATATATAAAAAAGAGAATTTTGAAGATAAAAACCCCAAAATTCAAAAAATGAAGTAAGTTCACCTTACAAACAAGTATTTAAGAAAACAATTTATGAGATATATAAAAAAGAGAATTTTGAAGATAAAAACAACCAAATTCAAAAAATAGGTAAGAACACCTTACTATATAATTCAGAAGAAATTACTTTAAACTAATATAAAAGAAAAAAAAAAACAAATATTTAAGAATTATCCGTAAGAAAGCCAATTAATAAATGTCAATAAAATAGCCAAGTATTGGAGAGGAGAAGTATATAATAGAAGGAAGAATTAATATGATCTGAGTTAAAGTACAGTGAATAATCCGTAGAGTATTATTATTATTAATTATTTTATTGAAGGTCACATGATGACTACCTTGCGAGGTTTATTAATGAAGATTGACTGTAGAATATTCCAGCAATCATTTAACTGGGCAGAGATGATGTTCCTCTGATCCCAGAAAGTATGTAACGGACAACGGTATTTGGTAAGCTGATAGAGCACCACCGATTCGATTCCAGTTATAATGTTAGGGAGGTTTAGGAAAATTAAATATTAGAGGGAAAACTCACAAATAAATATAGATAAATAAATAAAACCAGATCCAAAATGTATAATTAATAAAGAATGTCACAAGAATGATTATAGAAGTAAGATTTAAACTTGGGAAATAATTGATTTTAAGAAGGAAAGAAGAAATAATTGTAATACAACGGATAATTCCATACGCAAATAATAGGGTGAAAGGTACATACAGCCAGTCTGGAAAAAAAAAAAAAAAAAAAGTATTATGAATAGGAGAACCAATTGGTTAGATAAAAGTTATAAGTTTATTTTAGTAAACTTCGTTGAGACAAAATAAACTTCTTTTGAAGGGGGGGGGGTGTTATGTAACGAAACAGAATAGAGGTCCCCAACGTTACATAAAAAATTGAATTAACTATGGTCAAGGACCATACCCCGAATTAAGGTTGCTCAGTAATCAGTACATCTGAGATGTACCTCAAGTCAAAATATATAATAGATAACTTTGAGTATAAAATACTATACCAATTAATGGTCAATATAATAAATTGTACTCGTTTTTTATACTGTAGCATGTTAGTGTTCACAGAATATTTATGTTATGTGTTGAGTATAGGAAGAGTGGACTAATGTTGTTTAATAGGATTACTCAATCAGTGATAATGTTTGTATTTATGTTAAATTTGTCTTTAGATAATCAAGTATAGTTACCTGTGTTAGGCATTATACTAAGTTTTAAGTATTTGCTAAAATCGAATAATGAAGTTGTTTTAATTAATGTTTATAAAACTTGGCCAGGATGGCAATAAGTGGTCAAAGTTTGACAAGTAGTTCTGATAATTATATTGTAAACTAATGAAGGGTTCCAAGACGAATTAATTAAGGTAATAAAATAAAAACCAGAAAGTTAAAATTAATGTAAATAACCATTAACCAATAATTAATTGTACAGTAGGTCAGGTAAAAGAAAATTAAGTTAAAAAACCAAACAATGTTATAACAGTTGTAAGGAAACCTATAGGCCTAAATTTAATATTTGTGAAAGGAAATTAATACTTTTTTAAGAAGCCCAGTCCAATGAAACTATGGTAAAACATATACTGTTTAAGAAGGAAGGTTAGGTGAGAATTTTAGGTAATTTAGTATTATTCCAAGCATGGAGTATTTTATTGAAAAAGAGTAGTAATATTCTATAATTCTGGCTCTAGGATATCTAATTTCATCCAATGACATAAAAAGTGGTTGTTAAGGCAACTGAAATATACATGAGTTGTTTATATTGAATCATTCGTTCCGATTGTTACAAGCTATTGAGTTGAGATGGTCAGACACATTTAAAAGAATGAATAATAAATTTTGAAGAAAATATGAATCTAAATTAGAAAACCCTACTTGAAACCTAATTCTATCATACTACTGATGAGTAATAAAACCAATTAGACTTCCAAATTATAACAGAATACCTTTAAAAGAGTTAAAAAATCCTCACTTCATTCACCAGAATAATTCCGCTGGATTCGGTAGTAAACCGAGTTCCCATGTAATCAGAAGACTAGTTGAGAGGGAAATAAAGGCCGAAACTAACGGAATTATTGAGAAGACATACGAAGACCTCGTTTTGCAGAGTTAACCTTCACTTGCAAGAAGAAGCTGGAATACTATTTTCATTCCACCGTGACTGGCAACTATCAAGATCATAAGAGAAAAACGGCAGTTAGAAGAGTTCCTGAGAGCTTCCCTGTATACTCAACCATCAATTTTATTAAGGGCCAGAACACTTTTTACTGGATGAACGTGATTTGAAACGATCATCTTCAACTGTTTACAGACGTCCACGGCCAGTCTGAGTTACGTCGACTCGGTAAAAAACAGCTTATTTTAAATTCAATATATATTTAGAGTTAATAAACTTATGTAATACTTGAGTAACCTTAATTTTGCGTTTTACCTGGCCTTACTAATGGTTCAAAGAATCTTACGAACCCTGGGATAAGAAATATTTATTGTTATATTTAATTTGTATAAGTCAAAGGAACTTGATCAATTGACAATTGATATATGTTTGTATAATCGATTCGATAATATTATTATTTTTGAGATAACGGTTACTGTGAAATAACGTATAAAATTAATAAAGGATCTTTATTGTATGAAATAATGTTTTATGTTATTACAGAATAGGTACTATATGTTGTGGGTGGAATAATTTACAATAAAAGGTTGATTAAAATCCGATGAACGGCTAACCTAGAAGCAAGCTTATTACAGATAACAGTGCTAATTGTTAACAGCTGGTGGAACGGGAGATTGCCGAACTAGCGTGTTTTCAGTACCAAATTTGAATAGAATTCTCTAATATCGAGGGACTAGGGTTGACAAGAATACTCAATACATTCAGTCAATACACTATATATATAGTTGATATTACCCAACTACTGAATACTAAGTTAAACCTATATCGTAGTACGATTATAAGTTAAAAGAACCTAATAATAACTATATTTACCTAATAATATATTTTCAGGAGGTTCATCTGTAACAACCTAATAGATACATTCCTTAATGACATATTGATTAAAAAAAAAAAAAAAGGTAACATTTTAATTGTTACAAATTGCCAGTCTCATATAACTAAATACACTTGTAAATCGAGTTCTTTACAATATATTATCATCGTAACACCCTCAAACCCTCTTATTCAGATCAAGTATCCGGCCCACCTTAAAACTTCTCAATTGACATACCCAAAACCAAATAATAAGTCACAAAACCAGAGTAGACACACCCCAAAAATTCTAAGTATTTGAACGGCCAAAATCAAATTGGCTAAATAATCCGAACAGCACACAAGTACCAAGCATAAAAAGTAATTATCAATTTCGTATCCCAAATAATAATAAATGGGCCATCACGAGGTCAGCATGGATGCCTGGTGCATAAACTGCATATTCTCAGTTCTTTTATTTTCTTAACAAAAAAAATTTTAAGCAAAATCAGTGGAACGTGACCAGCCATAAATAACTTATAACTGGTATTGATTTGTCTTACATTCTTTAACATTTATTAATGAACTGGTATTATGAGCAATAAAAAAATTTAACAATTCTTGTGCTGGCTATGCCAAAATTTAGTGGTTACAAAATTATTTGAACAGTAGAATTGAATTTCGAAAAGCAGAATCTATGGAATTAATTTACTAAAATATACTTGAGGTGTTCATAAAGAATCCACTTGACCTCAGGCACGGTCATGCGCCCGGACTACATCCAACAAACTATGACATGTTATGGCCCTGTGGAAAAAGGCGCCAACAGGTGTCGTCCACAGGTTAAAGCACCTCCCCCAACCTTTAAATTAATAACCAATACAAAACCCAATTAAATGGAAAAGTAATTAACCATGAAAACTCCCCTACAGGGTACCGAGACACCCATGCATGCCTACTTAACGCTGAAATCATTTAGTGACACCCAGTGCCGCCCATATTTACAGAAAACTAACATCAACTCGGGTGATGCATGCCCCTGGGTGAGTTTACAAATTCTCTTAATGAGATAAACATTATAACAAATAGAAATGTATGTCGTGTGTCGTGTTGTTCGTGTTGTAATATGTCGGGCGTTACCTCCACGCACTATTTGTTACTTACTGATGACTGGATCCTCTGCGGTGATGTAGTCCTGTAAAACAAACTTAATCTACTATGTTTGTGGGCGCCACTTGGAATCTTTTGTTCCAAGAAAAAATGTTATTAAAATTAAAATTTTGAATTCTTAGCAGTTAGTTTAATTCTATGAAAAAAAAATGTGAACAAGATAGTTTGGGTTGAAAAAATAAAGTATGTTTAATGATTCTTAAAAAATCGTCTGAAGGACTAACATTCGTGAAAAAATATAAAATTGCAGAGTTACAAAAAAATTATAAGTTATTATTAATATTGACAAGTTTTTTCTCCAATCAAGTATCGGCTAACAAATATATTATTTTTACTCAGTTGAAAAGCATGAGTTTAATATGTGAAAAATCTTTACTCTCAGGACGTGACTCCTTTGAACTACCAAGACATATCAATAAGATGCTTTACAAAATTTAAGTGATTTGAAGGTGTGTGTGGCATGTGTAGTACAACTGTGTGACAAATGTAACCAGGTAAAAATGACTTTAACTTTGACAACTCACGTTCCGATGGGTAATTATTCTCGCACTGGACACTTCTCTCGGGTAGTTTTCAATCTCGCCTCTTCGTGTGTGCACTGAATTTATTTTAAGTCAAAATGCGATTTTTTGCAACTTCCGCACTTTCGTAAAACAGTTTGGCAGTAGATTTACGCTTGAACCCCGCCGCCAACGATCAGCTGCTTCGCGTTGTTTCTCAAATTGGCCGCCACAGTGCTGATTCCCTTGCAGTCGATAGAAAGGCTTTGTGTATGTTACGTTATGGAGAGTTTTTGTCAAGTCAGTTTGTCTTAGCGAATACAGCAGAATAGATTCTCTATTAAAATTTTGGTCCCTCCTGGGCCGTGGATATTCTGGCTGCGTGTGTTCTATTAAATGTGCCGTGTTGCTGCTCTATTTCAGCAACACATTGGCGTAGACTCTTGTAGAGGTTAAGTCAGTCGTTTTGTCAATGTACGGGAAAAGCCTTTCTTCGTTCTTGTGTCGACTTCTCACCTTCGGTTTCGCCTCGGTTGCGGTGATCAGTGTCGTGGGTGATGCGTCTGTTCTGGATTCCAAGCATGAAGTGTTTTGGGTCGAATTTGGTCTTCCTTTTATACTTTGTCAGGCTCATTGTTTTAGCTTTTCGACATGAACTTCCGGTGTATTTGTGTAAAAATTCCTTCTAGAACGTTCGAGAATAATGAAATGGAACACCATGGAACAAATTTAACTTCCGTCGAAGCTTTTAGAACAAAATTTCTTATTCTTCACACTAAGGATATTACAAAAATTATTCTGGTATTTGTCAAACAATTTTACATCACTACTTACAATTTGCATGCCATTACTACATTTGGATTCTCTGCTTTCAACTGAATCTAATGATACTAATTATGATTGATTTTTGAATAAATTAACTATAATAAAACAACACAACATACAACTCTTACCTTGGAATGTTTCCACAAAAATTCAGTTTTTGAACTAAAAAATTGTTGTGAAGCTGTTTGGTTTCTTCTACAACATTAACACATAATATTACCATCTTTCTATAACAAAATAAATAAAGTTTAACATATATAATACACAAATAAGTTCAGATTTACATGGTCCATGCCTATGGCCTATGTTGTTGTCACTGTTAGAATACAATAATTAGTCTTTTTCTTTAATATATATGGGATTTTTTCTAGTATACACTGAGAGTTTATTATATTGTCTGTCTTTTGTGATACCTGGTTTATCCTGATACATATTATTTTTATTGTAGGATAACTTAGCATCATATTGGTTTGCCTGAGTTGTCCTTTTTCTTTGTGTGACAAATCTCACTCTTATAAGTCAAATTCTTTAATAATTGATCTTATTTTCAACTGAGTCTGTTTGTTTTCATGGTACACTAAAGTATTGTACCCTTTTCTTTTATTTTTGTTAACATTTTGTAAATATTTAGTCGAATATGACTATTTCTTGTAATGGTTGCTTGGCCTTAGCCATATATGGTATAGGTAAATAGTTTGCTAACTCGACTATTACAGTGTTTAAGTTAGTCAAATATATTAGTATAGTCGCTTTATATTATATTTCAACTTTCTAATGTAATTTCGTTGCATTTTGTCAACATTAAATCCATCAATATCACAATATTATAGGCCTACTACATGTTTTTAGTTAATACTGTTTTTGGCTATTTTAACTGACTTTTATTCATTTGACAGCTTTCTTTATTTAAGATAAATTGTTCATCTTTGTCTACTTGACAATTACATATAGTTTTTATCTTAATTTGATAATAATTAATTTTTACATGAAATCTGAGCGATTGGTCTCAAATCCAACACCTTAATATTTTTTGTCATAACATTTATATATTTTTTATTTTAACTTAGATCCTTTCTAATAATGTATTCAAATCATTTAATACATTTATTTTATTTACATTACATAACATAATAATGGATCATGTCCATAAATTCACAATAAATAGTTCTTTATACCCTATTCAGAGTTACAAAACTTAATAATTAATGACTTCATTTTGGTTGTTACTGATATTATTTGTCTCTCTTATAGTATATTATGGGTTTTACACTGTTCTTCACTTGAATAATATATATGGGGTTTGAGTCTTAGTCATAGTCTGGTCGTTTTTCATGTTAGTAGTATTAATTATTAGACAATATTACAAAATTTTTTAGGACTACTTGGGTTCGATACTGTTCGCCTCACTTTCCTCTTATGATAAATTGCTATGTAAATGATTTCCTTTATGGAACGTTCTGTGATGTTACATATGCCTCGCCGTTAAAATTGATAATTTTGGAAAAACATATTTTTGGTTTTGATGAAATTGTCATTTCTATATTAACCTTTTATTAGCTTCTTTATATTTCATTCTTTTATCTTATAATTAAATTCCTGTACTACTCCTTTAATATATTAATCCAACTCAATATTCCTATTTCGTTCTTTGTCGTATCACCTATTCCTTTCCTTTTTACCTTGATGTTAATTATTTAATCTTTGATATAATTCCCTAAAAATTTCCTAACTTTTATAGTGGGTTGGAAGTCAGAGTGGCTCGCTATGGCATACATTCTCCGCCCTTCCCTATCTATGACTACTGAAATCAGAGGCAACACATCCCTGTCCAGAAAATAATAATTGCACCTTCGCAACAACTAATAATAATAAAAAAATACAATATTCAAAGATCATAGGCTCCTACACATAAATTCCCTTTCTTAAACTCTTCTGATTATTTCACAATTATATTAATATATCGTTCTCCGCAGGTAAAATTCTCGTTTAAAATCATTCAGTGTTAATAGCTATATTTATATTCATCATTACCTCCTTATGTAACACACTGATTCCTTTTTTTTTTTCATTTATCATTTCCTTTTAGTATCAATTATATGACAGTATTTCTCCTTCTTTTCTCCCCCTTAGTAATATCAATTGTTATTTGATTGTTTAATAATTTATTTAACTAATTATGTCCTTTCCTTCTTTCCTTTTTCTCCTCCTCTAAGTACGGGTAAGCTGGTAAATATACGTTGACTTGGCTATTGGAAATAAATCTATATTTATATATATCTTTTTGCCTTTGGTGGAAGGTGTCCTTCTCGTAATATTTATTATTAATAATATTTATTTCTTTTATGAATTTGCTAACTGCTATAATTTTTATTGTTCGACTAAGCTTTTCGTCATCACTGACATCTTCAGGTCTTAAACAACGAGACGTTAGGTCGTTTAAGACCTGAAGATGTCAGTGATGACGAAAAGCTTAGTCGAACAATAAAAATTATAGCAGTTAGCAAATTCATAAAAGAAATAGTAAGGATGGCTGCTAATTTAAACAATACGAAGAATAATATTTATATTTATTTAATAATCTCTGTCCGCTTTCTAATTATGGGTAAGTTGGAAAATTTACGTTGACATGTTTTTAGTCATGGTACCTTCTCAATGATGCTGTATTTGACTTGGGTTTTTATTCATGGTACTTACTCACTGATTCTATATTTGACTTGTGTTTTTTTTAATCATGGTACTTTCTCAACGATGTTTGGTTATACGTACCTTTTACTTTGTTACTAACCGTGTCGGTTACCTCGTATGTATTGTTTTCATTGTCTTTGGTGATCGTGAAAGGTCCTGTATATAAAAGTAGCAATTTCCTCGTTATGCCTTGTATAGCACTGGGCAATTCTCTATTTTGGACTAACACCTTTTCTCCTACCTTATATTTAATTGCCTTGGGCTGGGATTTGACATATTTTTTCCGCTGCTGTTCCGTTTTTTCAAACACCTTGTTATAAAATTTGGTTCTTTCAAATTGGTATTCAGGTTCGTCGGGAAAATTAATAATCTCTTTTATCTCTCGTGGTGGGGGTCTTTCGAACATAACTGTGTATGGTGACACCTCGGTGGTATTGTGATATGAGAAATTGAGAAAATCCTCGGTGGATGCTACGTATTCATGCCATCTTTTCTGTTCGTTATGGCAATATGTTCTCAGCAACCGTCCTACTTCCCTTAACACTCTCTCGGCTGGGTTACTATTCGGGTGATATACGGATGTCTTATATGTTTTTATCCCGTGTTCCCCAAGGTTTTCTTTTTAAAGTTTTCCCCTAAACTGGGTACCGTGGTCTGTAATTATAGAATACGGTCTGCCTACCTCCATTATATACCGTTCTATTATGATGTCTATTATTTTCCTGGTCGTAGCCCTAGTTATTGGGTATAGCTTGGTATATTTGCTAAAATGGTCAAAGATGATTACGATAAATTTATATCTGTGTCTCCCACCGCTGCGTGGAAATGGTCCACAGATATCGAGAAATACCTTTTCCAATTTTTCGGAGGATGTTATGGGTATCATGACCCCTTCCTTTCTCTCGTCACATTTTACTTTATGACAAATATCGCACGACTGTATCGCCAGTTGCACCTTCTTGTTCATCCCTTTGATGTATGTTTGCTCTTCCAATGCCTTCCTTACCTTGAGGGCACCCATGTGTCCGTACCTATCGTGATAGTCGATTATTAGCGGTCTCTCTATCGCTGGTGGAATTACTAACTTCCAATTCTCCTGGTGCGGGGTATTCCTTATAAACAAAGTGTCGTTGTGTATACAGTAATATCTATTTATGACCTCATCGCCTTCCTGTACCCTTTTTCTAATATCTCCTAATTTTGGATCGGCCTCTTGTTGTGACTTTCTATCGTTTAAAATATTTTTTAAATCTTCCCTGCTCTTAATAATATGGTATACTTTTGCTAATTGTTCCTTTTCGCCGTCAAAGGTTTGGTCTTGTATATTGATGCGAGATAGGACGTCGGCTGCTACGTTCTGTTTGCCGGGTATATATTCCCACGTGATATTATATTCTTGCAAGGCCAAAACCCATCTCGTCAGCCTTCCGTGGTTCAGCTTACAATGCTTTAAAAATGATATAGATTTGTGGTCGCTTCTAACCGTGATGGGGTACCCTAATATATATGTCCTAAATTTACCGCATGCGAAAACTACACTCAACAATTCTTTTTCGGTAGTACTGTAGTTTCGTTCGCAACTGTTCAGCACGCGGCTAGCGAAGCTAATTACTAAATGGTTACCATCCTGATATAGGGCTGCACCTAAACTCACGTTACTGGCATCGCAATTTAGAAAAAATGGTTTTGTAAAGTCGGGATGATGCAACATTACTGCTTCTAAAAATTTTTCCTTTATGAGATTGAGCACTCCATCTTGCTCTGGTCCCCAAGTCCATTTATCTTTAGCTGATAACTGCTTTTGGAACCTGGCAGTTAGTTCTGAATAATTGGACCGAAACTTCCTGTAATAGTTACAGATTCCTAAAAATGATTGAAGCTGTTTCCTGTTCTTTGGGGTGGGGAACTTCTGTATGGCCTCTGCTTTTTCTTTGGATGGAGTAATCCCTTGTTCGGTTAGAGTAAAGCCTAAAAATTTCACCTCATTTGCAATGAATTGGGACTTGTCTAATTTGAGGGTGATATTATTCTCTGATAGTTTCTCTAACACCTGTTCAACCCTATTACAATGGTCATCCCAATTCGCTGAAGTTACCAGTAAATCGTCGACATATACTGTCGTAAACTTCAGCACTACCTGCCCCAATATTCTGTCCATTATCTTTACAAACACCGCCACAGAATTTATTAAACCAAAGGGTAACCGCTTAAACTGATAGTTTCTGCCCTCGAATATGAACGCCATATATTTCCTACTATCAGGGTGGAGTTCTACCTGCCAGTAGCCGCATACTGTATCCCATGAACTTATATACTTTGTCCCGTGAAACTTTTTCAATATCTCTTCTATCTCCCCAGGGGATGTGCGGTCGTTAACAATCATCTTGTTAATCTCCCTAGCATCGAGACATATACGTACCTGTCCATTGTTTTTCGACACAGCTATGATTGGGCTGGTAAAGGGCGAATGACTATACTCGATTATGTCGTCTTCTATCATCCTGTTCAATTCCTCCCTAACTTCGTTCTTTAGCGAGTAGGCGATCGGGTACGATTTCCTGTTAAATTCCACCGGTGTTTTAAATTTTATGGTGCATTGATACTCTCTGGCTTTACCTGGAGCGTTTGAGAATATGTGTTTGTAATTGTTATATACCTTGATTAATTGTTCCGCCTGTGCTTCGCTGATCAGACCCCTTGCTTTCGTCCTTTGGAAATCCCGTATTTCTTCTAATTTTTCTAACCACAACTCTGGGTTTTCCTCCTGATATAAGGGCAGGTTTAATGGTCGTTCGGCACAATAATAATGGTTCACTATCGCTTGATAAGGTGTGTTGTTTGTACCATCTCCTTGGACATCAATTAAATTATTGGTCCAAATTCCCTCGTTAGTTTTTAAAGTTATAATCTTACCTTCTAAATCTATTATTGCATTATATGGCCTAGGTATATCGCAGCCTATTAGGATACTCATGGGTAAATTATTCGCCACTAATAACCCTATTGGTAACGTTACCCCATTACTAGTCATCTCTAATGACACCTGTTTCTTTATCGATTTATTTTGCCTCCCCGTTGCTCCGACTAGAATGATGTTATTTATAGGCAGAGTGGGTATGGGTAAATTACTGTTTTGTTTAATCCTCTCTAACTCTACACTATCGATAAACGATACGTTTGACCCCGTGTCAATGAGTAATATTGCTTCTATGCCATTGATATTTGCCTTGATTTGTATGATACCATTATTCCCTTTGTTATGATTTTTAACGATATTGTCACTCTCTTCTAATAATTCCTCTCTAATATCCCTAAGATAATTATTCGTTCTTAGTGTCATAGTCCCGTCTTTGTCCTGTCTATGTTTGTATCTAGTCACCCCATAATATTGGTTCAGTGAAGGGCGGTTTTCCTTTTCCACTGCCGCGTTTAGTTTAAATGAGCCACTGTCTCATTGGCCCGGTCTCCCGGAACATTGGGTTGCTGACCCGTCTGTGGTTCTTGCCTGACCTCGGGATTACCACTAATAGGTGGGCTATTTGTTGTATTACCTGGTTACCTTGCGTCTGTTGTGGGTAATACATGTAAGTAGGTAAATTGGGTGGATATAGCCGTCTGTTATTGGCCATTGTATAGTTTACCTGGGGCCTATATTCTTGATTTCTCCTATCGCCTCCTCCTTGGTTGCCCCCGTTACGATAATTATTACGCTGACCATAATTATTTCCCCTATAGTTATTTCCGCGATAACTATTTCCCTGATGGTAGTTCCTACCGTAATTATTTCTGTTTGGTCCCGGATAGTTGCGGTTATTTGGACCCTGAGTGTTATTATTTCGGCCATTTGGTGGGGTATTATTGTTCTGGTTATTTGTGTTTAAGTTGTTACCGTTTCCACCTCCATTCCTGTTTGGTCCTTTATTGTTGCTATTATATTCTACTTTACGATTGGGGGGTTGGTAATCCTGGAACCTTCCAGTGGATTCACAATTTTCTAATAATTTGGCTAAATCGGTTATTTTACTGAGCTGTTGGTACAATTGGGCATCTTTGATACCATAACTGTAATGTCCGGGTAACTGCCTCACCAAACATTCTTCCGGGATCGGCGGTATCAACTTCCGTGCCAAACATATCTTTCCTAGGAAATAAGACGTTGGGGACTGTCCATTGGACGCGTCGTATTTGCCGTAGAATATGTCCATTCGTACCCTGTTTTGCGCAGTTTCTGACCAATACTTCTCTTTGAATTGGCGTTTAAACTCGGCTAAATTCGTGATTTCGGGTTGTACCGCTATCCACCAGTTATCCCTAGTGTTTCTAAACGTCTCGTCTAGCATCTCCCTTATTCTGTCCCACCTTGTTTCTCTATTTCTTTCAATAAACTCTTCCATTCTCTCTAAAAATTCCATTGGGTTTCGACGATAGTTTTGGAAGTTGATTACTTCCCTGTTCTCACTATGACACGTATGAGTATTAATATAGGTGTGTCCCTCAGCGCTTCTAATCTTTCGTGCAGGTTTTTCTCTCTCTGATCTATTTCTTGTATGTTGTTTCTGTTAGTTTTTATTTGTTCGTCCAGCCTGTTAGCTATGTCATATGTTCTCTGTATCCTCTCGCTAACGTCTTTCTGGACTTCTCCCACCTCCTGCATGATTGCGTCTTGGTTCTGCCTTACCTTGTTTTCGAGAGTTCTAACATCTTGTTTGGTTTCTACTGTTTGTTCCTCTATATTTTCAAAACGGGTATTATTTTCCTCCTGTAATCTTTCTAACTGTTTCTCCATATTTTCGACCTTCCTGTCACTGTCGATTTTACTATCATCGATCCTTTTGTTTACTGTTTCGTACTTTATGCTAATTTCTTTTTTCAGGGACTCTATATATTTTTGATTCTCCTCCTGAAATAGCTCCATCTTTTTCCCATTATCATTTATTTTCTCGGTTATATACTCCCTTAAAGATTCTATGTTTTTGTCTAATTTCTCCTTATCTTCCAGTCTGTTTTTATTATTCTCCTCCTTATCTTCCTGTCTGTCTTTTCTCAGCGTTTGGAACATCATCATTATTACATTCGCGTCAACGCTCCCTGTTATTTTTTCTGGTTCGGGTTTCTCTGTTTCTTCTACCATTTGTATGGGTTCTTCTCCCGTTTGTTCCTCTAGTTCATCTGCCGTTTGTATTGGTCTTTCCATTTCTAGTGTGGGCGGTTCTAATTCCGTTTCCTCGACTTGTACTGCCTCTCCGTCTTCCACACTAAACTCGGGTTCCACATTCTTCTTCACCTTTTTTCCCTTTGGTTGCGGCATTTTGATCTGTTGGTAGTTGCCGGGCTTGTTCCTTTTTTTCAAGCCTCACTAGTTGGGCTGCCAATTTATAACAAATAGAAATGTATGTCGTGTGTCGTGTTGTAATATGTCGGGCATTACCTCCGCGCACTATTTGTTACTTACTGATGACTGGATCCTCTGCGGTGATGTAGTCCTGTAAAACAACTTAATCTACTATGTTTGTGGGCGCCACTTGGAATCTTTTGTTCCAAGAAAAAATGTTATTAAAATTAAAATTTTGAATTCTTAGCAGTTAGTTTAATTCTATGAAGGAAAATGTGAACAAGACAGTTTGGGTTGAAAAAATAAAGTATGTTTAATGATTCTTAAAAAATCGTCTGAAGGACTAACATTCGTGAAAAAATATAAAATTGCAGAGTTACAAAAAATTATAATTTATTATTAATATTGACAAGTTTTTTCTCCAATCAAGTATCGGCTAACAAATATATTATTTTTACTCAGTTGAAAAGCATGAGTTTAATATGTGAAAAATCTTTACTCTCAGGACGTGACTCCTTTGAACTACCAAGACATATCAATAAGATGCTTTACAAAATTTAAGTGATTTGAAGGTGTGTGTGGCATGTGTAGTACAACTGTGTGACAAATGTAACCAGGTAAAAATGACTTTAACTTTGACAACTCACGTTCCGATGGGTAATTATTCTCGCACTGGACACTTCTCTCGGGTAGTTTTCAATCTCGCCTCGTCGTGTGTGCACTGAATTTATTTTAAGTCAAAATGCGATTTTTTGCAACTTCCGCACTTTCGTAAAACAGTTTGGCAGTAGATTTACGCTTGAACCCCGCCGCCAACGATCAGCTGCTTCGCGTTGTTTCTCAAATTGGCCGCCACAGTGCTGATTCCCTTGCAGTCGATAGAAAGGCTTTGTGTATGTTACGTTATGGGGAGTTTTTGTAAGTCAGTTTGTCTTAGCGAATACAGCAGAATTGATTCTCTATTAAAATTTTGGTCCCTCCTGGGCCGTGGATATACTGGCTGCGTGTGTTCTATTAAATGTGCCGTGTTGCTGCTCTATTTCAGCAACACATTGGCGTAGACTCTTGTAGAGGTTAAGTCAGTCGTTTTGTCAATGTATGGGAAAAGCCTTTCTTCGTTCTTGTGTCGACTTCTCGCCTTCGGTTTCGCTTCGGTTGCGGTGATCAGTGTCGTGGGTGATGCGTCTGTTCTGGATTCCAAGCATGAAGTGTTTTGGGTCGAATTTGGTCTTCCTTTTATACTTTGTCAGGCTCATTGTTTTAGCTTTTCGACATGAACTTCCGGTGTATTTGTGTAAAAATTCCTTCTAGAACATTCGAGAATAATGAAATGGAACACCATGGAACAAATTTAACTTCCGTCGAAGCTTTTAGAACAAAATTTCTTATTCTTCACACTAAGGATATTACAAAAATTATTCTGGTATTTGTCAAACAATTTTACATCACTGCTTACAATTTGCATGCCATTACTACATTTGGATTCTCTGCTTTCAACTGAATCTAATGATACTAATTATGATTGATTTTTGAATAAATTAACTATAATAAAACAACACAACATACAACTCTTACCTTGGAATGTTTCCACAAAAATTCAATTTTTGAACTAAAAAATTGTGAAGCTGTTTGGTTTCTTCTACAACATTAACACATAATATTACCATCTTTCTATAACAAAATAAATAAAGTTTAACATATATAATACACAAATAAGTTCAGATTTACATGGTCCATGCCTATGGCCTATGTTGTTGTCACTGTTAGAATACAATAATTAGTCTTTTTCTTTAATATATATGGGATTTTTTCTAGTATACACTGAGAGTTTATTATATTGTCTGTCTTTTGTGATACCTGGTTTATCCTGATACATATTATTTTTATTGTAGGATAACTTAGCATCATATTGGTTTGCCTGAGTTGTCCTTTTTCTTTGTGTGACAAATCTCACTCTTATAAGTCAAATTCTTTAATAATTGATCTTATTTTCAACTGAGTCTGTTTGTTTTCATGGTACACTAAAGTATTGTACCCTTTTCTTTTATTTTTGTTAACATTTTGTAAATATTTAGTCGAATATGACTATTTCTTGTAATGGTTGCTTGGCCTTAGCCATATATGGTATAGGTAAATAGTTTGCTAACTCGACTATTACAGTGTTTAAGTTAGTCAAATATATTAGTATAGTCGCTTTATATTATATTTCAACTTTCTAATGCAATTTGGTTGCATTTTGTCAACATTAAATCCATCAATATCACAATATTATAGGCCTACTACATGTTTTTAGTTAATACTGTTTTTGGCTATTTTAACTGACTTTTATTCATTTGACAGCTTTCTTTATTTAAGATAAATTGTTCATCTTTGTCTACTTGACAATTACATATAGTTTTTATCTTAATTTGATAATAAATTAATTTTTACATGAAATCTGAGTGATTGGTCTCAAATCCAACACCTTAATATTTTTTGTCATAACATTTATATATTTTTTATTTTAACTTAGATCCTTTCTAATAATGTATTCAAATCATTTAATACATTTATTTTATTTACATTACATAACATAATAATGGATCATGTCCATAAATTCACAATAAATAGTTCTTTATACCCTATTCAGAGTTACAAAACTTAATAATTAATGACTTCATTTTGGTTGTTACTGATATTATTTGTCTCTCTTATAGTATATTATGGGTTTTACACTGTTCTTCACTTGAATAATATATATGGGGTTTGAGTCTTAGTCATAGTCTGGTCGTTTTTCATGTTAGTAGTATTAATTATTAGACAATATTACAAAATTTTTTAGGACTACTTGGGTTCGATACTGTTCGCCTCACTTTCCTCTTATGATAAATTGCTATGTAAATGATTTCCTTTATGGAACGTTCTGTGATGTTACATATGCCTCGCCGTTAAAATTGATAATTTTGGAAAAACATATTTTTGGTTTTGATGAAATTGTCATTTCTATATTAACCTTTTATTAGCTTCTTTATATTTCATTCTTTTATCTTATAATTAAATTCCTGTACTACTCCTTTAATATATTAATCCAACTCAATATTCCTATTTCGTTCTTTGTCGTATCACCTATTCCTTTCCTTTTTACCTTGATGTTAATTATTTAATCTTTGATATAATTCCCTAAAAATTTCCTAACTTTTATAGTGGGTTGGAAGTCAGAGTGGCTCGCTATGGCATACATTCTCCGCCCTTCCCTATCTATGACTACTGAAATCAGAGGCAACACATCCCTGTCCAGAAAATAATAATTGCACCTTCGCAACAACTAATAATAATAAAAAAATACAATATTCAAAGATCATAGGCTCCTACACATAAATTCCCTTTCTTAAACTCTTCTGATTATTTCACAATTATATTAATATATCGTTCTCCGCAGGTAAAATTCTCGTTTAAAATCATTCAGTGTTAATAGCTATATTTATATTCATCATTACCTCCTTATGTAACACACTGATTCCTTTTTTTTTTTCATTTATCATTTCCTTTTAGTATCAATTATATGACAGTATTTCTCCTTCTTTTCTCCCCCTTAGTAATATCAATTGTTATTTGATTGTTTAATAATTTATTTAACTAATTATGTCCTTTCCTTCTTTCCTTTTTCTCCTCCTCTAAGTACGGGTAAGCTGGTAAATATACGTTGACTTGGCTATTGGAAATAAATCTATATTTATATATATCTTTTTGCCTTTGGTGGAAGGTGCCCTTCTCGTAATATTTATTATTAATAATATTTATTTCTTTTATGAATTTGCTAACTGCTATAATTTTTATTGTTCGACTAAGCTTTTCGTCATCACTGACATCTTCAGGTCTTAAACAACGAGACGTTAGGTCGTTTAAGACCTGAAGATGTCAGTGATGACGAAAAGCTTAGTCGAACAATAAAAATTATAGCAGTTAGCAAATTCATAAAAGAAATAGTAAGGATGGCTGCTAATTTAAACAATACGAAGAATAATATTTATATTTATTTAATAATCTCTGTCCGCTTTCTAATTATGGGTAAGTTGGAAAATTTACGTTGACATGTTTTTAGTCATGGTACCTTCTCAATGATGCTGTATTTGACTTGGGTTTTTATTCATGGTACTTACTCACTGATTCTATATTTGACTTGTGTTTTTTTTAATCATGGTACTTTCTCAACGATGTTTGGTTATACGTACCTTTTACTTTGTTACTAACCGTGTCGGTTACCTCGTATGTATTGTTTTCATTGTCTTTGGTGATCGTGAAAGGTCCTGTATATAAAAGTAGCAATTTCCTCGTTATGCCTTGTATAGCACTGGGCAATTCTCTATTTTGGACTAACACCTTTTCTCCTACCTTATATTTAATTGCCTTGGGCTGGGATTTGACATATTTTTTCCGCTGCTGTTCCGTTTTTTCAAACACCTTGTTATAAAATTTGGTTCTTTCAAATTGGTATTCAGGTTCGTCGGGAAAATTAATAATCTCTTTTATCTCTCGTGGTGGGGGTCTTTCGAACATAACTGTGTATGGTGACACCTCGGTGGTATTGTGATATGAGAAATTGAGAAAATCCTCGGTGGATGCTACGTATTCATGCCATCTTTTCTGTTCGTTATGGCAATATGTTCTCAGCAACCGTCCTACTTCCCTTAACACTCTCTCGGCTGGGTTACTATTCGGGTGATATACGGATGTCTTATATGTTTTTATCCCGTGTTCCCCAAGGTTTTCTTTTTAAAGTTTTCCCCTAAACTGGGTACCGTGGTCTGTAATTATAGAATACGGTCTGCCTACCTCCATTATATACCGTTCTATTATGATGTCTATTATTTTCCTGGTCGTAGCCCTAGTTATTGGGTATAGCTTGGTATATTTGCTAAAATGGTCAAAGATGATTACGATAAATTTATATCTGTGTCTCCCACCGCTGCGTGGAAATGGTCCACAGATATCGAGAAATACCTTTTCCAATTTTTCGGAGGATGTTATGGGTATCATGACCCCTTCCTTTCTCTCGTCACATTTTACTTTATGACAAATATCGCACGACTGTATCGCCAGTTGCACCTTCTTGTTCATCCCTTTGATGTATGTTTGCTCTTCCAATGCCTTCCTTACCTTGAGGGCACCCATGTGTCCGTACCTATCGTGATAGTCGATTATTAGCGGTCTCTCTATCGCTGGTGGAATTACTAACTTCCAATTCTCCTGGTGCGGGGTATTCCTTATAAACAAAGTGTCGTTGTGTATACAGTAATATCTATTTATGACCTCATCGCCTTCCTGTACCCTTTTTCTAATATCTCCTAATTTTGGATCGGCCTCTTGTTGTGACTTTCTATCGTTTAAAATATTTTTTAAATCTTCCCTGCTCTTAATAATATGGTATACTTTTGCTAATTGTTCCTTTTCGCCGTCAAAGGTTTGGTCTTGTATATTGATGCGAGATAGGACGTCGGCTGCTACGTTCTGTTTGCCGGGTATATATTCCCACGTGATATTATATTCTTGCAAGGCCAAAACCCATCTCGTCAGCCTTCCGTGGTTCAGCTTACAATGCTTTAAAAATGATATAGATTTGTGGTCGCTTCTAACCGTGATGGGGTACCCTAATATATATGTCCTAAATTTACCGCATGCGAAAACTACACTCAACAATTCTTTTTCGGTAGTACTGTAGTTTCGTTCGCAACTGTTCAGCACGCGGCTAGCGAAGCTAATTACTAAATGGTTACCATCCTGATATAGGGCTGCACCTAAACTCACGTTACTGGCATCGCAATTTAGAAAAAATGGTTTTGTAAAGTCGGGATGATGCAACATTACTGCTTCTAAAAATTTTTCCTTTATGAGATTGAGCACTCCATCTTGCTCTGGTCCCCAAGTCCATTTATCTTTAGCTGATAACTGCTTTTGGAACCTGGCAGTTAGTTCTGAATAATTGGACCGAAACTTCCTGTAATAGTTACAGATTCCTAAAAATGATTGAAGCTGTTTCCTGTTCTTTGGGGTGGGGAACTTCTGTATGGCCTCTGCTTTTTCTTTGGATGGAGTAATCCCTTGTTCGGTTAGAGTAAAGCCTAAAAATTTCACCTCATTTGCAATGAATTGGGACTTGTCTAATTTGAGGGTGATATTATTCTCTGATAGTTTCTCTAACACCTGTTCAACCCTATTACAATGGTCATCCCAATTCGCTGAAGTTACCAGTAAATCGTCGACATATACTGTCGTAAACTTCAGCACTACCTGCCCCAATATTCTGTCCATTATCTTTACAAACACCGCCACAGAATTTATTAAACCAAAGGGTAACCGCTTAAACTGATAGTTTCTGCCCTCGAATATGAACGCCATATATTTCCTACTATCAGGGTGGAGTTCTACCTGCCAGTAGCCGCATACTGTATCCCATGAACTTATATACTTTGTCCCGTGAAACTTTTTCAATATCTCTTCTATCTCCCCAGGGGATGTGCGGTCGTTAACAATCATCTTGTTAATCTCCCTAGCATCGAGACATATACGTACCTGTCCATTGTTTTTCGACACAGCTATGATTGGGCTGGTAAAGGGCGAATGACTATACTCGATTATGTCGTCTTCTATCATCCTGTTCAATTCCTCCCTAACTTCGTTCTTTAGCGAGTAGGCGATCGGGTACGATTTCCTGTTAAATTCCACCGGTGTTTTAAATTTTATGGTGCATTGATACTCTCTGGCTTTACCTGGAGCGTTTGAGAATATGTGTTTGTAATTGTTATATACCTTGATTAATTGTTCCGCCTGTGCTTCGCTGATCAGACCCCTTGCTTTCGTCCTTTGGAAATCCCGTATTTCTTCTAATTTTTCTAACCACAACTCTGGGTTTTCCTCCTGATATAAGGGCAGGTTTAATGGTCGTTCGGCACAATAATAATGGTTCACTATCGCTTGATAAGGTGTGTTGTTTTGTACCATCTCCTTGGACATCAATTAAATTATTGGTCCAAATTCCCTCGTTAGTTTTTAAAGTTATAATCTTACCTTCTAAATCTATTATTGCATTATATGGCCTAGGTATATCGCAGCCTATTAGGATACTCATAGACTACTTGGGTTTGATACTGTTCGCCTCACTTTCCTCTTATGATAAATTGCTATTTAAATGATTTCCTTTATGGAACGTTCTGTGACGTTACAACATTAATAGGTTAATGAGGCGTAAGCCTTAGTAAAAATAAAAAAGTAAAATGTAAACCCAAATGTCCCGTTGTACTTGTGCGGAACCAACTCCCAAACTGGAGCATCTCCAAAGTGTTTGAAAGGAAGTGTATCGGCCACAAACATTTTGTTTCTTAAAAAAAAGCTTAAATGTCACCTGGTTAGCAGCATAAGGATAGAGGATCTCGTCGTGTGTGTCCGTCCATTCGGCCTGACAGCTAGACAGAAGTGCTTGAATTTATTTCAGGGAAGGCAGGTGTTCGGCCATCCTCTGGAGCGAGCCAGATTTTCGACTAATTCGGAAACCCTGCACAATTATATGAGTGATTACTTACAGGTTCGATAAATCACACTACCCCATTCACCCAGCTGAACCCACTTTTCATGACATGTCCCGTTTACAATCTCTGGAAAATTTACTTATGCATTGAACCCCATTGAATTAAATAAATCACTTAAAAATAACATTTTTAAATATTATAATATATAATATATCCAAATATATTCATTCAACATAATAATCATTTCCAATAAATAGTTATTCACAAGTTTTCGTCAAGCACTTAACCCCCTTTGACAGGAACTAGCAAACTTTAACAAGTTCGTGATGTACGTTCATTCCAGCAAAATCACAAAATAATTACTTACGCCCCATTCTAATATAATGACTTAAGTAAACAGGCACAAAAAACTGTAAAACCATATCTATTAGCCAGCGTTAACAAAATTTAAACAAACAAAGTGAATAAACAAAATTTAGCCTGGTGCACGCCACGTGCTAATATAAATTAATGCAAATATACATCACCCTGCATCCGCGTTGATATTAAGTAAATACAATTTATTTTTTATGAAATAGTAAGTTATATATCTTAAACACACTTACCGGAAGGTCGCGTAGCTTTTACTTATACATAGTAAAAGATAGTAGACAAAATTTTAGGTCGAGGCTGTCAGGCGAATACAGACGCTACTACGCTGGACGGTGAGATTGAACTGGTCAGTTCAGCTGCTGAAAAAATAGTATGAAGCGCTGGGCTCAGAGCGCGCGCGGATCGGCCCGGTGGCCTGATAACGACGGACGTAATTTATTACATCGGCAGATACCGATAATACGTAATTTAATAATTCAAGGCAGGCCGTTCCCGTTGAGAAAAAAAACACCGCCGAGTTTTTCCAAAACACGGCACAACAGTTCCGCTTTAATAGTTGTTCTGCTTTAAACTGGTCCCACTGACCTATTTATTTTATGTGTAAAACTCCCTACATGAGTTGCTTTCTCGAACAATGGTAAATATTTTGCATCTTAACATTTTTCTGCCATCCTTCCCCTGGAATTTTACATTACCTTAATCACACCCTTCATTCGTTCCTTACCCTTTCCTAACCTTTTACAGTCATACCCCGTTTGCGCGACCCCACATAACGCGTTTTTTTTTTCTAAGAAAATATTTATTATACACATGGTATTAACAGTTACATATACAGTACCAATAATATTGTATATAATGTATCATCGTAAATGTAATGAATATGTAAATTTTGAATTTAACAACTGAAGTGTGCGTATTTTATTTTGAAAATGACAAATAAACACATAATTACATTACTGTATTATTTTTTAAGGAGTACGAACACGTCAGCCTACCAACACGTTTGATGGAAACATAAAAACAGACAGCTGATTTGTACAGATAAATAAGAGGTTACATTAGGTCAGACGTAGATCTGTATATAAGTGTCAGCCAAAACAGTAGTACGTTTTGTAAACATACATGGCTGTGCCATTACACATTATAAATGTTATTTGACCTTGAATACTCTTGTTGGCGGGATTCTGACGAATGAGAAATCGTATCTCTGTGCTGGAAACCCATGGTGACGCTGAATATACACAACACATTTTCACTACACACAGCAGTGGCTGACGTTTATTAACCATTTCTGAGTTCCCGATGCCACAACTCAGATTAAACTGTGCACAATGTTTGTAGAAAAGGCAGACGTGTGTGACGTAGACATTAGTTTGCAAAATGCATCTTGCATTCCCGCCAGAAATGTATTCACGTTTCTTGTTTATCTTGTCTCAACCAAATAAACATTACTGTACTGTATACGTACTTTTTTACATTCTTGGAATGGTAGTTCGGGTTAATCCATTCTTTTTATGGCCCCTTGTTGAACTTAATCTTGGCCAATTTTCCTGGAAAACCATTCACTCCCCCCCCCCCCCCCCGTTATTGTTTATAAACATTGGGAATACGTTTTCCTTTCAGTTTAGTTCGAACATTCAATTAGAATGGATTAACAATGTGCGCTGATAAAATGTCAAAAGTAGCAGTTAAACGTAAATCGTTGACTCTTGAAGTTAAAATGAAAATTTTAAATCATATGGTGTCGGGTGTTGGTGCCACAGGAGTCGGTTGTGAGTTTGACATATCGGAGTCAACCGTACGTACAATTGTAAAAAATAAAGAAGAAATTATGCTATCCAGTCAGTCCGCGGGTACATCTATTGCTGCTACAAAAGTGAATCGGTCTAGATCCTCTATTATAGAAAAAATGGAACACCTACTGTCAGTTTGGGTTGAAGACATGAACCAGCGGCGAATGCCTTTAAGCCAGGCTGTTATCATACCTAAAGCTAAGTCCCTGTTTGACGACATTAAAAAAAAGGAGGAAGAATTTTCGACCATTGAATTTAAAGCAAGTCGAGGTTGGTTTGATCAATTCAAACGTCGCTCAAACCTTCACAGCCTTCGACTTCAAGGTGAATCAGCAAGTGCCGACATGGAAGCAGCTGATAAATATCCTTCCACATTTAAGGATTTGGTGAACAGTCGAAGCTATCCCCCTAACCTTGTTTCAATGTGGATGAGACAGGGCTGTTTTGGAAAAAGTTACCTTCACGCACTTTCATTTCTAAAAGTGAGCGACAGGCCCCCGGCTTCAAAGCGGCCAAGGATCGGCTTACACTTCTATTGGGGGGTAATGCAAGTGGAGATTTGAAATTAAAACCTCTTTTGGTGTACCACTCAGAAAATCCACGAGCAATGAAATTTTATAAAAAAGAAAATTTGCCCGTCATATGGACATGAAACAAGAAGGCTTGGGTGACAATGGCTGTGTTTAATGATTGGTATCTTAACCATTTCATCCCCGAAGTAAAAAAATATTGTGAGGAGAACGACTTAGAACATAAAGCCCTGTTAGTTCTGGATAACGCGTCCGGTCATTCTGTTACCTTGGAAAGCCTCCAAACTGATTTTCCTGTTGATGTTGTGTTTCTTCCTCCCAATACAACTTCATGTAACGGGTCAAAAAAGGGGCCTTTTTATTTTATTAAATTTGGGGTTTTATTTTATTAAAATATCAACAGTTTATTTCATATGTGTGGCCAGTCCCCGGTTGAATCTAACTCGTAGTTAGAACAAAGGAACTGTGGTGAAACAATTGTAATGGAATGTGCGGGTGACACAATTCTTAGAACTTTGCGGCTGTGTGACATCTGCGCCCAAACGCACTAACAAGGAGGAGCGCAGACCGACGCCAAGTTAGTAAAACAAACAATGGCTTGGAGCAGAACTTCGTCTTACACGTGGTCCGAGGTGACGGAAATGAAACTAAGTCCGGCCTACATTTGTGACGTCGACCAGTGAACACAAATATCGTCGACGTCAAATACACGAAAAACACACGTGAATTGAACTTGTTGAATGTGTCACCACTATGACTAAGAAATACCAGGCATTGGTTTCCGTCTTCTTCAACAAAATTATCGAGTAGAGGGGAGTTAGAGACGCTCTGGCAGTCTCTCACCGACGCCAGCCTGAGCAGGCTGCCCGTCCAACAGGGCTCAACAATAACATTTTAAACATAAAATAAAAGTGTGCCGCTTTGCCAAAATACGGAAGTAAGTACAGTTTTCGAAGAATGACATTGTAAATTATTTTCGGACATACTGATCGAGTTTTATAAGTGATGCATCACAAGGTTGAGAAGACTCCATGTTGCCGGCAGGGGTAAGTGAGTAACGTATCTCAGAATACAGAAATATATTGCATAAAATGGGGCGTATTTAAATAAAAAAGGGGGTTCATGTTATTTTATTGAATGAATGTGAGTGCGGGCAGACTGGGCTGTTTTAGGTAAATATAAGATGTAGATTTTAACTTTGTTAATATAAGATGTTTCGCTAAAATTTAAAGAACTTTTAATTTGTTTTGATTTTTGGGAAAGAATATGTCATGATTAGAGACCAATACAAAAAATGAAATAATTATATATTAAAAAATTTTTAATCTCTTCACAAAATGCAAGTTGCGTCAGTTATTAAAATAACCTTAAATCACCCGTGCATCTAGACGTTCGTGTGACGTAACCCTGAGAGAATATTTTAAGGTAAGTGTAATAATAAATTTTATTTATTTGTATTTGTATTGTGATTATAATATCACATTCATTATTGCAGCCTATGGATCAGGGAGCAATTGCTGCTTTTAAAGCGTATTATTTGCGCCGCACATTCGGCCAATTAATTCATGAAACAGGTTCAGCAGACAAGTAGTCAATGAAAGAATGGTGGAAATCGTTTAACATTATGAAAGCCATTGAAAATATTGATCTGTCATGGAAAGAAGTTATGCAACATTGCATGAATGGTTGTTGGAAAAAACTGTGGCTGGATGTGGCCAAAAATGAAGAAAATAAAGTTTTTTCAAATTTAGTGAATGACACACAGCTAGCCAACACAGGGAGGCTAAGTGAAGAATCCATAGAAAAACAAGACATTATGGAATTGATTGAATCCGACGTGCAGCCTTTGACAAATGAAGAACTTCTGGATCTACAATCTCAAGATGAAGCGGAAAAAGAAGAGATCGTTCCTGAAGAAACACCGCGAATTTTGTCAACTATAATTTTGCAGGAAGGTTTAATGTTAATTCAAACAGGATTAAACCTCATAGAGCAAAATGAAGTTGATTGGGAGAGAATCGCGAAAGTCAAAAAAGTTGTCAATGATGGAATAGATTGTTATCAACAACTATTAAATGAGAGGAAGCGAAAAGGATCACAACCAACTCTACACATATTTTTCAAAAAGGCTGAGAAGCCACATGAGGAACCTCAACCCGGAACTTCTCAAGGATCTTCTTTGTGATCAATTGTAAGTGAATTAGGTAGATGTTTGTATAAATTATTTTTGTACATACAGTATTCGTTTGTATGTACATATGTATATCTTTTAAATTCAAATGCCTTTTTTGAGATTTCGTATTATGAATATTTATTTATCAAAACCTTTGTACGTACATACGTATTTTATTATGTTTATAACACATTTTGACAAGGAAAATCATATAAAAGCAATAAAAACTAAAACAACGAGGTATTGGTTGGTAAAAAATAGGAAACCCCGCTTAGCGCGATTTTCGTTTTACGCGAATCACCGAGAAACGTATCACTCGCATTAAGCGGGGTATGACTGTATTCCCATCTTCATTCTTACATTTCCTTTCTGATCGCTAATAATTTTCTTCATTCTTACCATGTGCTGTAATACACTTCCGTAACAATATTTTTTTAGCTTCGTAGTGTGTCGCATGATCGGTTACAGATGAACTGCCTTAGTTTTTAACCTGCTCGATATTTTAATCATAGTCCTAAGTAGTCTCTGCCCTTGACTTCCACTATCGCTTTCTTCTGTGTTCTTGCATTTCCACTAAGGTATGAAGTTTTCACTGATCAGCCATTCTGACAATTATAACATTTCTTTCTCATTTCTAACCCTTTCTTCATATTAACGACTACATTCCTTACATTTCTTTAAATACTAACATTCCTTTTATTTCTTATATTTATTTCACATTTCTTTTTATTTAATTCTTTAACATTAACAATAACATTTCTTATCATTTCTAACCCTGTCTTCACATTATTATTATCCCTTATTATTTAATTCCTTATCTAACATTACCATTCCTCTTTAATTAATTCTTTATCTTATTAATAATTAACAGTAATATTTTTCGTTTAAAAATAATTTTTATTTACATTAGAGTGTAGTGTGCGGTGTCATTTGATTTTACACCCTTCTCTAATTTAACAATGCATTGTATCCGTCGACAGGAAATATATTGTTCCTTGATGTGTAGTCGCCGTTGTGTACCACTTCCGTCTTACATTCCTGTCTCACCCTCGTGCTGACATTCCATTGTAACGTAGCGACTCTGCAATCACCTGATGTGACGGCATAACTTCTCTCTCTCTCTCTCTCTCTCTCTCTCTCTCTCTCTCTCTCTCTCTCTCTCTCTCTCTCTCTCTCTCTCTCTCTCGTCATGAATGCGTTGCGTATGGCCAGTCTGCTTGAGGCCTATATGAACAGCTATTCGCTTTATGATAATCTTTGTAGTTTTTATAATTATAATTACAATTATTGTTACTATAAATAACGCTCGCTCGATACTTACCGTGCGTGTTTTCGTTGCAAAGGTTATGTTTTAATTGTGTTACTGTTTCAATTGCTTTACTGTGAGTTTGCACAGCGAATTGGATATTCCTATCACTAAGGTATGATAGTTTATATCCTATGTTATATTCTTCCCTAGTGTTCAGTATTTCACTATAATTACAATTATTAAATATTAACATTCCTTCAAGTTCATTTTTGATTTTAATAGCTTGTTTATCAAGTGCTGTTTTAACCTTCCTTTTGCGTGCGTTTATATGCGTATTAGTGTCGATATCCGTAAGTACTAAGTGTGCAGTCTTAATTACGATATCTTGTTCTGATTTCGCTTTTCTTTCTTCTCTTAATTTTTCTGTTTGTTTTCTAAAAAATTCTGTTAACTCGTCTATTTGTGTTCTAATATTATTTTCTTTTTCTGTTTGTTTGTCCTCTACTTTGCCAAATATGGGTTGCATCATAGTTTGAAGTGCCTCTTCCATACTTAAACTTTCCAATATTGCCATGTTGAATATTATTTTATTTATTATTTAAAAATTATTATTATTGTACAACTGTTCGTTACTTTTATTGATTTATTTGTTTATTTTTATTAGTGACTATTATTATTACTCTTGTTACAATTACACCTGTTATCATAGAAAATCAATGTATTGGTGGGCGCCAGTTGTGTCATTACACACAACAAAATAAACATACAAAAATATTCATCCATAAACATTAATTATTATACATAAAATCCTATGCACACTTTTAGCAATAGAGCATACATTTATTTATTAAATGTAGGCGTGTCGTGCTCCACGTAATGGACGACAATTATATAACATTACAAATTACAAATTTAATTTGTGTAGCCCCACGCTTAGGGAGACAATACTTTAATAATACAAATTGGCAATTTAAATGTATTTTAAATTGTGTAGTGGTATAGCTCATACAACATTACTGATAACGTGTATTTATAAATGGAGTTTGGGTGTAATAGTAATAAGAGTAGTCATTGATTGAATTGTAACATGTTTTCATTAATTTATTCAAAAAAAATCACAAGTGTGTTTAAAATCGCATTTACTTCTCCATAAAATATTCATTATTGTTTGTTTAAACGTTTCTTTGTTGCAGTACATTCATCATAAAATAAATCTTATATCCTATATTAACAAAAGTATATGCTAAACATTTATTTGTTACTCTAAAATTTCTCTACCGCTCAGTCTGATTGTGTGCTTTATTGCAGTTTTGTTTTCTTTTCTTTATATATTTTATATTACATTACTTTATGCATTGCATACATCTTGATGATTTATAAAAATTTTAATTGACTAAGAGAATTGTTATTCTTTTTCTATAACTTCCAACTACGTTACTTTATGCATTGCGTGTAATATTACTCATTGATTACTTTACAAGCTTTAAATAAAATTTTACATTTACTAAATTAATTGTTAATCATCCAAGCAAAGATTTAAATTAATGGTTCATCATCAAAGAAAATTCTTATTGAATTTAAATTATATTCTCTTACCTCTATCTACATTTTACATAACTTTTATTTATTTTTAAATTTTAAAGTGTCTTTTCATTGTCTTTATTGTCTCATTTACAAATTATAAATTGGTTATTTGTCACCTCGATTCTGTAGATCATACCCATGTCCGTTGATCCGTAGGTCCTCTTCTAATGGAGTTCCCTGCACGTTCTCCGGTTCCACTTGTCGTCCTTCAGTTACTCGTCCCTCATAGTCCCATCTGGTTGCTGTATTGTAGAGTGATATATTGCTCTGCACCAGCTGCTGTTGTCCAGCAAACGCCTCTATTGCTCTGCATAGCGTTCCTCTGCCTGATGTGACATCGTCGGTTGTCTTGAGTGCTGAACGTTTATGGTTGTGGACTTGTAGAGTATGTTCGATAATCGTATTTAAAAATCAAACTAAGAGTTACTGTTTGATACTTGGATGAACATATCGTCCATCCGACTATACAGTTTATTTAAAAATCTCGTCGATACTGAACATAGTGTCCCGCCGCTTCTGAAGACTGATTGAGAGTAAAATTAGTTCATGCTTTTTCCGAACTGCTCCATTATCATCCTCATCATGCTATCCCATTTCGCCTCCTCGGTTGGTGTAGCTCTGTCCGGCAGATTTTCGATTGTATCTTCCGCTACTGCCTCCGCTTCGGGCGCTGGTCGTGTTGGTTTCTCTGGTTGGTCCCCTTGGGCATCCTTTTCGATCATTTCGTCAATCATTTCTATTTCTTCAACCGATGTTGTTTCCTTTTCTTCCTGGTTGGTATCCTCAGTCCTCTTCTTTGGTCTTCCCCTGGTGATCATCTTGTTGTCTTTTTATTTTTTGTAACCGCCGCTAGTCTTTATTTTTAGCCACACTAGTTGGTCACCAATTTGTAACGATGTAACGGTACAGAATTGTATGAAAAATAAATTTTGAAATCAAGTGTATTCCCTATGTAGCCAGCGTTCACCTTTTTGGAACCTCGATTGAGTCAACCACGTATGTAGTGTTTATTACAAAACAAAAAGTCTGTGTTTTGTCTCCGCACTCAAACAGCCCAGACAGATTATGAAACAACCTACAGTTTTGCGTCAGCCGTGAATCACGGAGAAAATAACGCCAAGTCATGTATTGCACCAGGCGGCAACATGTTGCTAAACCCTATGCCTGTTTTATAGTGCCTTTTAAAAAGCACCAATTGGAGCGCAGATTGTTGATCACGTGACCAGACTAAACTCCGTTTATTTCTGTCTTAGCGCAGTACTGAGTTCAGTTCCATTGCAACTCATGGTCGCGCGGCCATTAACCATCTAAGTGCTCGGGCAAATCTTAAAAGCCGGCCGGCTATATAAATACATACCATACAGTGCATAAAGTATTTAACAACAGTGAACTCATCATAAACAGTTGTAGGAGTGTATACGAACTAAGAAAGTGGTTAACTAGTAAAAAACTATCAGTGTTCGCACTGGTAAAGTTACGTGGACACGATCTCTAAGGGAAAAGATATAATTCAATAAATAAAAATAAAACGTTTCTATTCATTATAAATATTCATTAAAAAATATAAATAATTTGTTGTAGTCTAATAGATGTTATATTAAGAAATGTTTAGGTTATTAATTCGTTTGATTTCATAAGATTATATTCCTAGGCCCGAAGACAAATTAAAACTTTTGATTGTTGTCAAGGTGGGACGAAATAATTAATTTGTTTAATAAACCAGAAGAAATTTGTTTAAATATAAACTGTGTTGTTATATTTTACCGTCCTTCCTAAATAACCTATCTGCAGCTGTTTTCGTCTGTACGACTCTGGAAAAGAACCCTAAGGTAAGAGTTTTATATAGAGTGAATTAACTTATATTTATTGTTTCAGTGGCTCCGAAACAGGGACGGCGAATGTAATTTTTCATTACATTCGCCAGACCTAATTAAGCTGCAGAACGGGTTGTTTGGGAGCGAGGGCGATTGTGTAGTTAGTAAGCTTACAAAATTTGTATAAGTAAATAATAGAAAAATGGAAAATAATAGCGATAAAGTCAACAACGCTGACTTGACCAGTACAAGTACAGACAATCAAGTAAATACAATAATAGCCGAAATGGTAATAAACGAAATAAGCCTAACAGAGTCAGTGACTATGGAAGGTGCTAAGATTCATTCAACGCCTATCCAAAATAAGCAAAATGACAATAACGATATAGTGAATATGATACAAGTAATGTTAGAAAAACAAAGTATGAAGCAATAATTTAATGAATTTAAGGGTGAGATGAACAGTAAATTAAATGCAATAAATAAACGCTTTGACACTAACGAGATTAAATTCGGTGAATTAAATAAACGCTTTGACACTAATGATGCTAAGTTTGATGTATCAACTAATTCATTGTGCAGTATTGAAGAGCGAATTAACGAAATATGTAGTGAAACGAAAAGAAAAACAGAGGAGTTAAGAGAGTGTGTGTGTGTGTGATAGACGGCAAAACAAACATGTTAGAATCTAACCAGAAAGAACTTGGACAACAAATAATTACAGTAAATGACAAATTAGAAAGTTTTGTAAGTAAGGTGGGTAATAAATTCGAGGGTATGGAGAGTGAGATGCAGTGCATAAATAACACTATACGCGTAATAGATAACCGTAGTAGTGAATTAGAATCACAAGTAGCAATAGTTAAAAATGTTAGAAATGAGATAGAAAATATTTGTAAAACAGATATTCAATTAATCCAAGAAACAGTAAATGTTATTGAGAGTGTAAATCGCAATAAGTTCGAGTCTATTGAACAGAGTATTATTAACGTAAAAGATGAATTGAATATGGCAATCGGCTAGAAAATAAGTAATGTTACGGAAAGGGTAATTATGACCCGTGACCTAAGTAGTGAAGTCAAGCTAGAATCGTTCAATGGTGACAGTAGGGGGGTACACCCCATGCAGTTTCTAAACAGAGTAAAAGAGTATAATCAGTTTTGTAATAGTAATTGGGAGGTTAAGCTGTTAAAAATAATGAAATGCTTTAAAGGGAGCTCTGCTGTGTGGGCAGAAGTACATAAAGCAGAATGGGGAGATTATTTAAGCTTTGAGAGTGCCTTCCGAAGTAAATACTGGTCGGAGGAGGAGCAAGAGGGGTTATGTAGTATAATTATGGGAAAAGGTAATTTTGGGGCCCAGGGGGATAATGTGACCCTGTACGTGATGCGGTTATATAATGAGGTGAATATTTAGAGCCTCTGTTACCGTTCCGATCGTTTGTACGGTACATAAGTAAACACTTGCCGAAAGAAATTCAAATCAATTTAATGACGTGGGAAGTGGAAGATATAAACGAACTAGAGCAAATACTAGACATTTTCCAAAATATTAGAGAACGAGAGACGGGTAGGCGCCCGAATCTGCCCGCACCATACACAAACGAAAGACATTACCAGCCCAGGGGGACACCAACCCATTATAGAGGGACAAGAGGAGGTAATAATAATAGCAATAGACAAGAGGACTGGCGGTGTGGAGAGTGTCATTGCGAGAACTACGGCAGCAGAACGACCTGTTATAGGTGCCATAAAGAGATGAGTTGCCAACGAAGTAATACTGAGCCTAACCAAAACAATCAACCACAGAGAGGAGAGAGAGCAGTAACCGAGGAGCACCGAGAAGCAGTGGAACTGCTAACAGAGGCCGTGGTGGGTATACTCCAGGCCATGCAACCACTCAGACAGAAAACTAGCAAGGACAGTGGGTGAAGGGACCCCACCATTGTCGACAAGGGACTGCGGGGCCCAAGACAACACGACTATATAAGTAACATCATCCGCACTGACCTGTCCAAGGAACTGATGGAGGAGGATGACGTAGAGACAGCAAGACCAGAAACCGGATTGACCGAGGTAAGAATTCAAATTGAAGGTAAGAAAATAAAAACTTTAGTAGACGCAGGTAGTGAAATTTCTGTTATTTCCGAACACATATTAGAGGGTTTGCAAGAAACAAATAAAAATATCCCATTTTTGCCAGTAGCGGGGGTGACCATTGTAGGTATTACCGGGGTTAGGAGTAAATGTGTAACTAAACAGGTACATTTGAATATGGTAGTTAATGGAGTAGAGTATGATAATACATTTTTAGTAGTACGGGGACTAAATTTGGAGGTTATTCTGGGGAATGATTTTTTGATAAAGCATAAGGCGATAATTGATTTTCAGAAGCGGTTGTTAGTACTTAATAATGAAGGTAAACCAGTTGAGATTAGTTTTGAGCGGGTAGTAGATAAAGTGAGAATTTAGGGAGTTAAGATAATATTAAATAGGGCTAGTAAAGTAGAAACGGCAATTAATGCGTGTGCATGTAGAGAGGGAGAGTTAGAGGGTAATATAAATGAACGAATTTGGGAGGATAGAGCGGGGAAATTTTGTAGTGAGGGGGGTGACGTAGGGAGTTCTCAACGGAAAGCGTTGTGGCGGGTTATAGAGTGTTTTCGAGAAGTGTTTGCCGATATACCAGGGAGGGCAAGAAATTATGAATGTGAATTAAAAGTAAAGGAACACGCACCCTATATACAAAGAAGAAGCTATCAGGTGCCATATTCAAAGAGAAGAGCGGTCCAGACGGAATTAGATAAAATGTTAGAGGGGGATATAATAGAGAGATCAGTATCACCGTATGCTAACCCGCTAGTAGTAGTCATTAAAAAAGATGGTCGAGTCAGATTATGTTTAGACGCCTGCAAGATTAATCAAATAATTATCCCGGACCGGGAATCACCCGAAGCAATAAATGAAATTTTTCAAAAATTCAGTGGAGTTAAATACATGACCTCGTTAGATTTAACCGCGGGGTACTGGCAAGTCCCGTTAGCATGCGAAAGTAGGAAATATACAGCATTCCTTTTTAATGAAAAGAATTACCAATTTAAACGGTTACCTTTTGGGCTGAATACTAGTGTGGCCAGCTTTATAAAATGTCTAGATGAAATTCTACAGCCACAGAATTTAGATTTTTTAACCATCTATGTAGATGATATACTAATAGCCTCACGCACATTTTCAGAACATGTGGAACATTTAGAGTACGTATTAGATAGATTGCGTATAGGGGGGTTGACTGTCAACTGGGAGAAATCTAAATTTTTACAGAAAGAAATACATTTTCTAGGTTTCATAATAACACCAGATGGGATAAAAGCTAACCCAGAGAAGGTAGAAGCAATTTTAAAATTTCCGGAACCTAGAAATATTAAGCAGTTACAAAGTTTTTTAGGGTTATGTAATTTTTATAGAAAATTCCAGGAAAACTATGCCCATATAACTTCAAAGTTGAGCGCAGTGTTACAAAAGAATAAACAGTGGAAATGGGGGGGAAAAAGAACGAGATGCGTTTAATGAGATAAAGGACCATTTTATGAACATGATCATGATGAATCACCCTAACTTTGAACGCACATTTTATTTACAGATGGACGCCAGTAACATTGCTTTAGGTGCTGAGTTGTACCAGAAAGACGACAACAAAGAACATCATACTATCGCTTTCGCCAGCCGGACGTTGTTAGCTGCTGAAAGAAACTACACGACAACTGAGAAGGAATTATTAAGCATTGTCTTTGCAGTGAAGAAATTCCGAACCTATCTGTTGGGAAATTCCACCATTATCCGGACTGACCACAAGGCATTATCTTTTTTAAACACCTGTAAGTTGACACAGCAAAATAACCAGGTGGGTGCTAGCTTTACAAGAGTATAATTTTAGTTGGGAGTATATAAAGGGGGTGGAAAACAAAATACCTGACACTTTATCCAGGGTAGATACAGAGGGAATGCAAATAGGGAGGGATTTAAAAGAAATAGAAATTTTTAGACTCAGTAGGGAAGATAGATTGTTTGGGGAAGAATTGAAAGATATTAATAACATGCAGAGGACAGATACTAAATTGAATAAAATAATAACTAGTTTAGAGTCTGATTCAGATGAGTTAGGGTGTAGCCGTTATTTTCAGATCTATCAAGGGAGTTTGTTTAAGAAAGTAGAGGGGGAGAGCGTGAGTGGAGGTTAGTTATACCGGAAGGGTTGGTAGATAAGATAATATGGGACTGTCATTTTCGGTATGGGCATTTCGGTGCTAGGAAGTGTGTAAATGTATTAAAAGAATCATGTTTATTTAAAAACATGGAACGGAGGGTTAGAACTTTACTCCGGGGGTGCGATTTATGCCAAAAGTCAAAAGTAGTTAATTACCGATTAGAGGGAGAAATGAGGTGCATTAAAGTCGAAAAGCCTTGTGATTTAGTTGCGGTAGATTTATTTGGCCCTCTACCAAAGGGAAGGGGAGGCGTAATGTACATTTTTTGTGGTATTAGATACATTCACGAAATTTGTAAGGTTATATAGCATAAAGAGAGCAACCAGTAAAGTATTAAGTGAAAAAATAACAAAGGATTATATGATTAAAACCGGAAAACCCAAAATAATACTATCTGACCATGGACCCCAATTTATTAGTGGAATATGGCGTCAAACTTTGGGTTGGGAAGGTATCATACCTAAACACACGGCGGTATACCATCCTCAGTCGAACCAGGCCGAAAGAGTCATGCGAGAATTAGGGAGAATTTTCCGGGCGTATTGCCATGCTAAGCACAGTGAATGGCCAGCATATGTGGGGAGAATTGAAGAATGGTTAAATTGCACCACTCATGAATCAACGGGGTTCACACCATACGAGTTAGTCAAGGGAACACGTCCACCTAGGATTCTGGAACAGCTGTTTCCACCGGAGAGCAACACCCGAGATCTGGAAGTAAAACTTAAACTCGCCAATGAAAATTTATTAACTAAGGGAGAAAGAAGAAAACGGCTTCATGATGCTAAAGGTAAGTGGACTAAGTACGAGGTAGGTCAGTTGGTATTAGTGAGAAGGCATGATTTATCAAGTGCACAGGATAAGGAGATTAAGAAATTCTTTTTGTTGTATGAAGGACCGTATGAAGTAGTTGAAATTAAAATGGATAACGCCTATGTTTTACGAAATCAAATGATGGGGGAAATAGTGGGTACCCATAACGCCACCAATTTAAAAAAGTATTGGTTAAAATAAAATAATAAAATAAATTTGGTAATTGTATATAAACTATATAACTATAAAATTAGGAATTTTATATAAAATAGTAAGTGGTAGCGGGTAGATGTTCCCCACAGTCCCAGTGGTGTTCGTCTACTTCAGGGACGCGCCCCTGCCCACGCGAGCCCTGGTTTTCTCCATTTATTCTTATTTCCGGAGGGAGCCTTGTCCTTACCTTTAGCCCTAGCTCTTGACCTTTTAATGATCCTTGCCCTTTTCATCTTCCCGATTTCCCTAACCCTCCCCTTAGAAAAACAGTAAAAATAGGTACATAAATTGGTACACTTTTTCGGACCTTTGATTGCCTTAATTCTAAATAATACATTAGGGTAATCCTCAAATTTAAAAAACTGGTGTTATTTACGAATTGTAAACTCATCCCTTAATTAGGTAGGTAGTAAAGAAGTTTTGTGGCTGAGTAAACAAACGAAATAATAAATTTCTGTACAGTCTAATAGGACTGTGGTATACTGAGATGGGGTCGTAGATTAATGGTTGTGGTTTGTTTATTATTTAAGGGAAAAGGAGGCAGGTAAGGAATTTAGGGCTGCCAAAAAGGATTTTGTTCACTTTCATTGAAGTGGGGTTCTGTTCGTCTTCAATCGCATCTAGGTATACCATAATCCTGTACATATAAGATATAACCTATTCACGGGTAATTAAAGAAAAAATAATTTGTGAAAATATTTTAGAATAAAAGTCATGTAACCAAAAGGTTAAATTATTATTTTGTGGTACCTGCTATGTTAGGTTATGAGTAGAGAGAAATGGTATTTAGAATGTGATTATGGAGGAAGTTAAGTAGAGACTTGAAACAAATGATGTAATGCTTGTAAAATTTAATGAACTATTAAGGAGAAACTAAAAATTAAACTAACCAGAATCATTTTGAAAAATGTAATTAAAAGAATTGAAATTGTTTTGAACATATGAAGAGACTAAATTAAATTCGAAATGGTTTGGGGTTAATTTAAAATGTGTTTAAATTTATTTTGATTTGAATTTAAACCGTAATTATAAAATAGATGATATTTGATGAAAACACAATGATTAAAATATTCATTTAAAATTGAAACCTGAAGGAAATGTTTGGGCTAAGATAGTGTTTGTAAAATAAGATGTGCATATAACTGTTCATGTAAACCTTTATAAATGTCAATCTATGTTTTATGTTTAACTGTAGATTCCCCACCTAAGTGCGGTCATGACCTCACCGGATCATGACCGTGAAAGTAGTTAATTGTGACAAATCATAAATTTTACTTGATATAACCGGCTTGTGGTTTGTTTTGTTTTGTTAACCCGGTGGTTTGTTAGATTTAGTAGGGGGGTTATTTTTAGGGGAATCTACCAATGTTTGGAACAGGGCTATTCTCACCCAGATAGGGGTGGTAGTCCATTAGGGGCGTATCAATCACTATTAGTAAGTATAGTATACTGAATTTTTATTGTAATGCCGAAGCAATGATGGGGGTGGAATAAAAGAAAAAAATGTCCACCCCTTCCGCATCAGTCCTTGTGGAAGCAACTGGGCGCTGCAGTCCAGGGGGGGTAATAGTGAGTGTGGATTAGGGGGTGACCCAGTTACAGGTCACGAGGGAGATGTGATTACGTCTAGGATGAGGTCTGTAAGGGCCAAGAAGCCTAGTGCTGAACACAGTAGAATGTAACGGGTATCAGGGGTTAAGGGATATGTAGGGGGGTAGTAGAAAAAAAAATATATATATATATAGTTAAGCATAAATAATTTTGAGGATAATTTGTATAATAATGATAAATAATAAATTGTTGTGATTTAATGCAATTTTGTATAATTAATGTGTTATTTTATGGGTAATATTGTACTGGGAACATTATTTAATTTGTCTGGAATGCATATGTACTAAGGCTAGGATACTTATATTGTTCTGTTAACATTGTATCTTCTAGGGTTAAGCTATATTGTTGAACCAATGTAATTTGTTGAAGATGAGTCGAAATCATTGTGATAGTGTGTGAGCATGGGCCTGATGGTTAAATTTTAATTGATCCAGGCAACTGATGGACGATTTAGAAGTTAGGCCTATATCACCATGTAGTCAAATGCATATTATATTTTGTAATAAACATGAACCAGTACTTTACAATTAATGAACCAGTACGGCTAAGAGGAAACCAATCAGTTGTGGATATGGTACAATGGAAGGCCTTTTTGTTAATTTTTTAATTAAATGTTTCAGAGTCAGGCGATACTGTGGCGGGTATCTGTCCGAGCTTATGGTGTTGGGATCTCGAACAGAGAAGTCCAGTAAGATCGGATGGGTGTTGCCGCAGTTGCCAGACTAGGGGGTAAGTACCCATGATTTCAGTAGAGAGTTCAGGGGGGTTGCGGTGCCATATCCTCACTGATCCTCTTAGGTTATAGGCACTGAGAGTTTGTATGCTTCGGCCTACAACCTCTCATTGGGGGGGGGGGGTATTGTAACGGTACAGAATTGTATGAAAAATAAATTTTGAAATCAAGTGTATTCCCTATGTAGCCAGCGTTCACCTTTTTGGAACCTCGATTGAGTCAACCACGTATGTAGTGTTTATTACAAAACAAAAAGTCTGTTTTGTCTCCACACTCAAACAGCCCAGACAGGTTATGAAACAACCTACAGTTTTGCGTCAGCCGTGAATCACGGAGAAAATAATGCCAAGTCATGTATTGCACCAGGCGGCAACATGTTGCTAAACCCTATGCCTGTTTTATAGCGCCTTTTAAAAAGCACCAATTGGAGCGCAGATTGTTGATCACGTGACCAGACTAAACTCCGTGTATTTCTGCCTTAGCGCAGTACTGAGTTCAGTTCCATTTCAAACTCATGGTCGCGCGGCCATTAACCATCTAAGTGCTCGGGCAAATCTTAAAAGCCGGCCGGCTATATAAATACATACCATACAGTGCATAAAGTATTTAACAACAGTGAACTCATCATAAACAGTTGTAGGAGTGTATACGAACTAAGAAAGTGGTTAACTAGTAAAAAACTATCAGTGTTCGCACTGGTAAAGTTACGTGGACCAACACCATTATTATTACATGTGAACAATATGGTTTTTCGTTGGAGCGAAGCCACTACCAGGATGAGTACCACATTTCAGAACTTTTAATTACTATATTGTAATATTTACTTTTACAGACACTTTGCTAATAAACAGAGATCTCTAAGGGAAAAGATATAATTCAATAAATAAAAATAAAACGTTTCTATTCATTATAAATATTCATTAAAAAATATAAATAATTTGTTGTAGTCTAATAGATGTTATATTAAGAAATGTTTAGGTTATTAATTCGTTTGATTTCATAAGATTATATTCCTAGGCCCGAAGACAAATTAAAACTTTTGATTGTTGTCAGGGTGGGACGAAATAATTAATTTGTTTAATAAACCAGAAGAAATTTGTTTAAATATAAACTGTGTTGTTATATTTTACCGTCCTTCCTAAATAACCTATCTGCAGCTGTTTTCATCTGTACGACTCTGGAAAAGAACCCTAAGGTAAGAGTTTTATATAGAGTGAATTAACGTATATTGTTTCAATGAGAAGTTCCGTACGTACTCTTTAAAAGTGTGTTTTATCGTGTGTTAGCCCCACGTTTTAGTCGTTACTTTATGTTTATTTACTTACTTTTTTAACTTTCCACGCTGACGATGTCCGTCGCGAACTCACAAATTACCAGTATCAATATCTCGCGAGTGTAAACCTTACCTGTCCTTTAATGAGTAAATTTAATTCCCGGGTGGCGCCAAATTGTTTATGAAAACAATTAAAAATATGAAATTGAGCGGTCGTTCTAGACGGTGTTGACTAATTCAAATTACCCTCGCAATGGGTGGGCATATGAATCTCGCTAGTAGTTCACCGTGTTGCCGACGTCTAATGCTGGCAGATAATTTCGCTCGTCGCTAAAGTACACAAACTTTATAATGAAATAAAGGACGGTGATTACTACTCAGTACTAGTTTATTAACGTGAAATAGTTATTCATTTAAATACAAAATTATATACTGTTATTAAAGAAATTTGCTCCGGCAATAAATAGACAATTTTCTCAGGTTGGCTAAGATGATTAAAACGATTCTAAATCGATATGGCTGTCGTTAAAATTTATTTTCTACTGTTCGTTTAATCTGAGTTCTTTTGGTTACGAAAAAATATTAATAAGATGATAATAAAGGACACTACCTTACTTCAATGGTACTTATATACTATAATATATAGTATGGTACTTATATATATACTTATATACTTATATAGTATATATACATATACTATTGTATATATATATATGTTTGACATTAGCAAGAGAAAAAGTAACGCTATAAAATTAGTTTTCATGATTAAACAATAATTAAAATCAATGTAATTTCACCAGAATGTTTTTAAAGTATAACCTGAAGTAAAGAGTTTGATGAAAATTATAAGTGGAGGAGAACGTAAGCTTGCAATGAACGTTAATAAAATGAATTAGTAGCGTAACCATGTGTTAAGCTAATTATTATGCCACATTACCATCACCTATCCAGTATGGAAAATTTCGCCTAACAAACCTGGCAATTAAAGTTGATTTAAAGGTTTCGATGTAGAGCCGAAAACATCGTGGCGACCTATTAATAGTTTGGGATCTTCTGTGAGCGGTAAGTCAGAGTGGCGTGAAAGTATAAGGTAAGTAAAAGGAATAGAACATAACAATTGGCGATCGCTGCCAGTATAACTCAGATGAATTAATAATTCATATGGGTTTAGGCCTAATTTGAAGTACGAAATAGGTGATGATAATGGGCGGTTTTTTGTAAGAAAAAATGTAAAATTACGAGATGTGTGAATAGAGGTTAAGACGTAAAATATTGTTAAAGAGTTAAGTTACGAGATTTTGTTTAGATAATAACCAAGTTATATAAAATAAAAATAATTAGATTTATAAAAAAAAAATGGAAAATACGAAAGAAAGTAATAAAACTAAGGACTGGTTGCGTGAGATAATGGGGGAAATTAAACTGATGGCTAACCAAAATAAACAAATGTCTAATGATAACAGTAAGAAATTTGATGCATTAAATGATCGTTTTGACAAAAAATTTGATAAATTGAGTAGTGAAATACATGAACAGAAAGTAAAATGTGAAAGTAATTTCAATGAGTTGAAAAAGCAGAATAATGAGTTAAAAAACCATATCAATGAGATCAATAAGCATGTAGAAAATACCCATGAAATATTTAAAAATAACTTGAATAAATTAGAACAGAATATTGAGAGAATGGGAGTGTATGTGATCAATACAGGTAAGAGTAAAATAAGTGAAAATAACAGAGAGACATGTATTAACAGTGGTAGTAGTTTAGATGCAAAACAGGTGACGGTAGACCAGGTGAGTAGTAGCGATAATTATAACAATGGGTTAACGAGTAATGACAGTGGTGAAATTAAAAACGTGGTGTAAGAGTATAAGGTTGTGAGCAGAGAAAGTGTTGATGAGGGTATGAGTGTGTGTGTAGAGAGTTTAGAGGGGCAAAGGGCAAATTTTCCCCAAGTTTATTGTGAAATGGAATGTTCACAGTGGTTTTATGAGGACAGAGTTTCCTCTGGTGGTGATGTGGAAGACGAGGTGTCTTCGGATGGTCCCTTAGTTTTTTGTGGTTTACCTGGTAGTAGAGGTAATAAGTATTTAATGGTGCCCTTTGCATGGAATGGGAGAGTTCAGTGTTGTTATGAGAGGTGTTGTAATTAGAGAAAGAGAGAAATAGATATAATAGATATTTACCATATATCCGTCGTGCGACTTCGTTTTTCTCGTCTTATTTTGACGCGTTTCGGCAACGAATTGCCATCTTCAGAAATCTTAATCACTCATTAGAGATCGTTCAAAATTAAAAACACTAAAATCATTAAAGTAAAAGTGCACTTTTACGACATTGGAAACTCACTTTTACTGTAATGATTTTAGTGTTTTTAATTTTTAACGATCTGTAATGAGTGATTAAGATTTCTGAAGATGGCAATTCGTTGCCGAAACGCGTCAAAATAAGACGAGAAAAACGAAGTCGCACGACGGATATATGGTAAATGTCTATTATATTAATATAAGCGACTTGGAGACAACTAACCTAAAATGTATTATATTAGAGAAATAGAGATTTTTGAGGTTAATAGAGGTTATGAAATGTTGGTGCAGGTTTTAGATATTGAGAGAGGTGAAAAAAGTAACTTACAGGGTGAAAGAGAGATAAATGAATATTTTGATAATGATAATGACTTACCTGATGTTGTAGTAGCGGAATATAATGATGATAAAATAACTTACCTGATGTTAACCAATAATACTGATGGAGACTGGACAGAAATAACTAATGTTGACAAGGTTTATGAAATAGTAATAGGGAATGATCCTATAAATTATAACGGTACAATGAATGGCATAGAGCTAATGGGTTATTATAATAATAATAATAATAAATTGAGTGTGAGTAAGAATGAGAAGTGTTATAAAAAAAATAAGACTATTATACAACGATGGCGGTTAGATAAGAATTAATAAATGGACATTTTAAATATATTAAATATTTTAATGTATGGTTATGACCTTGCTGAATTTGGAAATGAAGTGTGGTAAAATTGAACAATTAATGATGAAGATTTGTAAATAATTTTTAGTGAAATTAACTGTGTTTGTATGGTAACAAGTATGTAATGTAAACAGTATGTGTATGTAGTAGAAATTGTTTCAATAATAATAATAATATTTTGACAGACCAAATAAATAACAAGAATAATTAATGAATGTTAATTGTTGTAATTGGGGAAGTAAGGTAATTAAAATATGTTGTGTTTTCAATAATTGATTTAATTAAAATAATTTGAGATGATTAAATATTTTTGATTGATTTACAATGTTATGTAATTAAGTTGTGATGATGAATTTAAATTATTTTATGAGATTTAAATTTGATAATACTTAATAAATAAATAAATTAAATAAATAAATGTTAAATTGTATTTAGTTGTGGAATCATATTATCGTTATTGTTTCAGAAGGTACATGGAGTTATTGGTGTTGATATTTTGTGTTTATGACAGTGTATGAGTCACACTGTAAGTACGAATTTTATGATGCCATTTAAATAAAGTAAAATGTTCAATGTCTAAATAGCAAATTTTAAATGAAATGTTATAAAGAAAAATTTTGGAAAAGTTAATGATATAGTAAATGATAAATCAATGCTAATTAATTGATAGAAGTCCAATTAAAATTAAAATATAATGTTGATAATTTTATATGTAAATGTAAGGAGGTAAGTTGTGTAATTTCTGATCAACCTTAAATGTGAATTGTTGGTTGTAATGGAAGAATCGACATGTTAATTATGAGTGTATTGTATGTATTATGTTAAGAAAATTAATCAATTAATTAATATACCCAAACATATAAGTGTTGACCTTCCGTGAATTGCAGTAGCGGTGTCAGCGTTGGCCTTATATGTCTTTTGGTAGTTTCCCCACATTTCGGGCGGTCACTGTTTCACCAGGCCCTGGCCGTGGAATTATGTAAGTAGTTACAAAATTGGTGAATTTTGAATTTGAACCAGGGGGGTAACCAGGGGAAACTACATAACTATGGAACAGCGGCTATCGTCGAAGGTGGCTATAGTTCCGTGATAAGGGTGTGTGAATCATTTTAGTAGGATTACTGGTGTCCTCGGACATCAGTAATACCGAATTTTATGTAACGCTGAACCAAGAACGGTATATTCAGCGATTATACCTTATACATGTAACTTCAGTTCTTGGGGATGCAAATGGACGCAACAGTCCACCATCAGAAAACAATAGTGTGTGTGGTAAAGGAGCTGGCAGTTACAAGCCAGGGGCACAGATATAGCATCTGTGCACAAGATAAATACATAGACCGACTGGCAGGTGGTTTACCTAATTGTAACTGGGTAAAGGGGGGACTTTAAGTAACGATGTATTGGGAGTGTAGCTGTAATTGCAGCGAGAGGGTGACGACCTCTGTAAACAGCGGGTGGTCAACTTATAACATGACTCTATAGAGAGAGTTGGGGGTTGAGAATCCATAGAGCTGTTCAGTAACTGTTGCTATGACTATGTCTCAATGAGTAGCGATTTATGTCCCTATGAGAGCAACCAAGTTTAAGTGATAGAGTCAATTATAATGTTTCATTTTGATTCAAAAATACTTTTGTAATAGTAAGTAGTTAAGTAGTTGTTTAGTAGTAAGTGATTTAAATGTGATGTGCTTTGTATAATGATTTCAGAAAAGACTTTGCTAATACTTAAAAGACTTTCCAGTATGTTAGATATTTATCAGATTCTGTTTAGTATGTTTTATTGTGTCATTATTGTTAATATGTTAGTGGTAAGAATTATGAACATGTGTACTTTATATAATTTTGGAATGTATCTGTAGTAAGGTCATTTACCTTGCCAAGAAAATCAGCTGATCAGCTGTAGTATATCACGGATAGTGATTGCAAACTTTTCAATGTAACTAAATGCTTGAATATAATTAATGTTTGAATATAATGATTTCAATGTGGTTAAAAGATTTTAATTTAAATGATGGAAGTAATTTGAGATAGTTAAGAATTTTAAATGGTTTGTAAAAGGTAGAAGTTGGGTAATTATTATTTTGTTAGGACATTTAAATCAGTCCATGTTGAGATAAAAGGGGTAATAGAGAGAATAATATTATTGTGGGAGTAAACATAAGGTAGAATTTGAGATGTAATAGTGACACATTAGCTATGGGGATAATATGTAGAGTAATGATTGATATTGTAACGATACAATTAAGCCAAATCTCGTACCAGTGATAAAAAAGATAATTCTTAATATAAAATTTACTTCATATGAAATAAAATGTGTAAAAAATGATTAAAATGTAAATACTTTGACAAGACGTACCACGATATAACCCAACCCAAGTGATTGAGCCGAAAACACAAACATAAAGAAGGGAACCACGTAACATACTTATAAAAATGTAAATATTTTGACATGATTGAGCCAACAACCCAAACATAAAGAAGGGAACCACGTAACATACTTATAAAAATGTAAATATTTTGACATGATTGAGCCAACAACCCAAACATAAAGAAGGGAACCACGTAACATACTTATAAAAATGTAAATATTTTGACATGATTGAGCCGAAAACACAGACATAAAGAAGGGAACCACGTAACATACTTATTAAAATGTAAATATTTTGACATGACTGAGCCAACAACCCAAACATAAAGAAGGGAACCACGTAACATACTTATTAAAATATGATAGACAAAACAATGATGGACACAGAACTAAAGAAGAACCAGAAGAAGAGGAGAACCGAACCGGATTGAAGAAGAAGAAGAGGAAGAATGAAGAGGAGACAGATAAAACCCAAGGGGAAACTAACACACATATATAAAAGGGAAAGATTGTATGTTTAGAGATAGAATACGGTCAATAAACCTTGAATAATTATATATTAATGAAACCAATGTTATTATTAGCATTAATTTAACATATGTATCCAATTTTTAAGACAATACAATTGTAAAACAATGTAGTATAGGAAAGGTACACTAACCCTGTCAGAAAGGTTAGATTCAACCCAAAACACAACTAGCCTAATATTGTTTATAGTAAAATAATACTAAAACAAAAATAGTGAGAAATGGTAGGAGAAGGTATAGGGGTTACCCATTAAATAACACTAATTACAAAACAGTGAACCAAAGTGAAGTGCTTTAGTGAAGTGTTAATGCCCTAAAAAATAGTGAAAGTGAATGTGAAACATTCAAATTAGAATGCTAAGGAAGTGGACACTCTTTAAAACATTGATAAACCACCAATGATTGGAGTGGAATTATAATTAGTTGTATACCTAGAAGTAATTAAAATTAGTATTTAAAATTAATATAAGGGAAGCATGTGACACATCAGGGAGAAAGCCCAGTACCATAACTTGTGTTAACATGGCATGATAGGATAGAAGTAAAGTTTGTTATTAAAGATTACAATTATAAAGAATACAACACCCCATGTTGAAAGGGGAATTAACCTTCATAATATTAGAGAAAGTGACAATGTTTATCACCCTAGTTTATAAGACAAGAAAGAAATCAATGTTAGTACTAAGAATAATTTATGACTTATAAAGAATAGTTGATTCAATGTTAAAGAAGGAATATGACTGAAAGGGGACTTACAGTCCATAAACCTAACTATTATATTTTAAATGAAAAGTAATGAAAATGTATGTTGAATAATAATTAAAACACAAACAAATAAATGAAGCCCATCAGGCTGAATTCAGAATGTAATTTAAAAAGGAAATACACTAGAAAACAATCATGGCTGTTTGTAACTAGGAAAACAGTTAACTGCCAAGAACATTCAAATGCAAATTGTATCAATTTCACAAAAAATCTTACTAATCTAAGAACAGTGAATGGACAGTAATTATATATCAGTTATTTCAACACAGAAATATTATTGTAATAATTTAATTCAAGAAAGATATGTTGTTTATTAAATGTCAAATAATTAGACTATAGTTAAAGTGTAACAGAATATGACCTTATGAGGTATCATTGTAAACTTTGAAAGGAAGGAAAAATAATAGTGATGTCATTTATTATCCCAAAGGAAGTATAAGGGAATAAAATCATTAGGAAAATACTTAATAAATTTGAATAAAAATTCAAATATTTCTAACAATGTATGTAAAGAGTAATTAAACAAGCATTGAATTATTAGTTACTATGACAACGAGTCGTTTGAGGCTTATTTTTTCCGTTAAAAATAATAGACGCTGAAGAAACGAAGCGTGGGTACGCCACACAAGAAATTGGACAAACTAAAACTTTAATTTAAACAGTTACAACAAGTCAACTAGTGAACCAAAAATGATCCAATATGAAGAGACGTCGATCTATACAGAATTAATGATGACCAGGAGCGAAATTAAATAAACTAATTAAAGAAAAAACCCAGACCAGTTTGAAGAAGATGCTGGAAGCCTACAACCAGCCCAAATTCGAAAAATACACGCCTACCCTGATGATGACCCTTCAACGTGAGACGAACTGATAAGTACTGAATAATTTCTTACTCCCAAAAAACCCTAAATTACTTGAATTATTTTCAAATGATAAAATTTCTCACTATTTAAAAAGTAGTATTTTCTTTCAAAGGTAAAGGCATAATTTACTTACTTATATTAAAAAACATTTATAAAGATAACCTTATTTGTGAACATAACTACTGTAACAGAAATACGACACCACAGAACAAATTGTACAAACACATTATAAATCCTAAGTACGTATAAGGTATAATAGTGTACTTTCTTTTCATGTAATCAACGTTTATGTCTATTTTCATGATCAAAAGAACTCCAGGTTTTTAAAAACATAGTAATTTTGTTAAAAGTAAATGAACGATAGTGTTTTGAAACCAATTTTGCCTACCTGAGATATTTGGTGTTTCAAGCTCTAAGCCGGAGCATAATATTATAAATTTGTTTATGATTCAATTGTCATGTTTATTAATAATTAAATGTGTATTAAAAAACGCAGTACAGTACATTACTATCTTGTTATTTCATAGGATTTTTTTGTAAATATATGTGTGTTAGCGAAGTTTTAAGTCATAGCCAACTAGCGCTTGTCACGAGTGGCCGAGTCGACAACCTGTGTAGCAGCGGGAATAATTCGAACGCCACAGCTGTCCATGCTAATACCACATATTACTTTAAAAATTAAATGTTTTAATTGTTTTAACAAAAACAATTTGGCGCCACCCGGGAATCGTAATCCATATGAATTGACAGGTAGGTTGTACTGGTGACATTGACAACGCTACGGACTCCAGTAGTGACGTCGATTTATGTAACAACCAGTGTGAGGCAAACACACTACATTCACACTAATACACAAAATAAACAAGTGTGATACATTTTAACAGGTATGACCTCATTTACTAGTTACATATTGGCGACCAGCAACGTGTGGCTGGTAAGAATAACTAGCGGCGATCATGAATAGACACGGGATGGTTACGAGACGCAAAGGGAAGGAAACACCAAACCCAGAAGAAGTGGAGGAAGTTGAAGAAGTAGAAATGGAGGAAACGACTGGAGAATTGTCAGAAGAAAACCCGCAGGAGGATCAAATGGAAAATCCAAATCCACCTGAACCTGAACCGGAATTGGAAGCAGAAGCCATGGCAAATAACCAACCAATCAAACCGACAGAAGAAACGAATTTAGATAGCATGATGAAGTTCATGATGGAACAATTCGGACAAATGAATAAAGAGAGAAGACAAGACAAGGAAGAGTTGAATAAAAAATTGGAAAAACTGGACATCCTGAATGACAAAATAGAAAGCAACCATGAAAACTTGAAAAGAAGTCAAGAGGTATTGGAGAAGAAGAGTGAAGAACTGAAGAAACAGATCAAGAAGGATCTGGAGATTGTAAACAAAAAGATGAAACTTAATCATGATGTTCTCCAAAGGAAAATCGAGGAAGAAAGTAAGAAAACCAAGGAGGAATGGAAGCAACAACTAGTTGAATGTCGAGAAGAGATTAGACAAACGGTAACAGAGACCAACGAAACAGTAATACAAATCAGGGAAGAATTAAATAATAAAATTAGTAACGTTGAAGAGGAAGGTAAATTGAGGGCGACGGAGTTCTACCTACCAAGTCCTGACTGAAAGGTGCCAAAAGAATAAACAAGAAGTGGTCAAGGAACTGGAGGAGAGGCACCAAGAGCTACAACTGGATGTAAACAATCGGGTAGAGAAGGTGTATACCGTCATAGACAAAATCGACGGACTGACCCGAGAAAACCGAGAAAAAATCCAGGGAATCAGCATGCGAGAGAAACAGATGCAGGAAGAATTAGATGCATTAAGAGAAAAACCATATAATCACACACAGTTCATAACCAGTGAGAACAGAGAAATGATTAATTTTCGTAGCTACAGAAGAAACCCGATAGAATTCCTCAAACGGGTAGAAGAGCTGATAGAGAAGAACCGAGAAACCAGATGGTCTAGTGTGAGGAGTATGATCGACGAGATGTTTCGTGACACCCATGACAATTGGTGGACAGCCACAAGACCTGAGATAAATGATACTCAAGAGTTCAAGAAACAGTTCAGGGAGAAGTATTGGTCCGAATCAACACAGAATGTGGTCCGCAATGACATTAGTAACGGAAGGTACGAGACACAAGGAGGACACACGTTAACATCGTACTTTCTGGGAAAGGTATGTTTAGCCAGAAATTTGGAACCCAGGATACCGGAAGAGTCGTTGGTGATACAACTGGGTTACCATTACGAAGAGGCCATCCAGAAGGCCAGGCGACAAGGCCAAATTAAAACAATCCAAGGAATGGTTAGCTTACTGGAAGACCTGGAGAACGATAACCAGTATCGAAAAAACAGGATCTCAAACCAAAGATACAATAAGTGGAATGAACACAATAATACACCTAATTTCCAGGGACCATACAATTATCCACAAGGCAATAATCGAAATAACTGGGGCCGGAATAACAATAATAATAATGCAGAACCAACATTCATTGGAAACGACCAGCATCGTCATCCAAATAACCAGCCTGGTAACCGAGGACAACAGAACAATCACCCAGGAAGTCCAAACAATAATAGAAGCAGCCCAAATAATAACAACCGACCAAGTGAGAATTATCGAGGAGGAGAACCTGAACAACGTACCAACAGTCACCCCAATGACCACAATTACTACGGCACCCGGTATCATCCCAATTACCAGTACAACCGGGGACCCGGGGGCAATCCAAATAGGAGTGACAATCGACGGCATGTAAATTTTATTAGTGGTAGAAGGCGGAATAACCACCGAAGATACAACTCAAATTGGCACCAAGAACTATGGTACAATGCATCCAACGAGACTGATAACAGACCATCAGTGAACAGGAACCATGAACCAATACAAAATGGAAATAACCAGCAAAATGTGCCACACAATGAAACGAACGACCAGCCAAGCAACCTGGCCGTCAGCCAGCAGCCACCTTTAAACTAAAAAGGTCAGTGATAAAGTATGAACGCCCTTCACATGACCAATCACTTGGGTTGATACGTCAAACAACGTCAGATAAACAAACCAAAGGAATCACGATAATTTACAACAATTATTTAAAAAATATTCGAGAAGAACTTCTCGAGGAAGAGGCCACTCAATTACCACAGAACAATAGTGAAATTGTTCATATAAAGGCAACAATAAACGTTACCATAACCAGTATCCTGGTAGACACGGGGTCTAATATCTCTCTCATTAACCAGCCTGAATTAGAAAGAATTCAAGCTCACTCTCGAACACCAATACCTACATTGCCAATAAATAATATAGTCATCATTGTCGCAACGGGCAAACAGAACAAAACAGTGAAAAAGCAAGTGTCATTGGAACTAGATAATCTAGAATCCACCATCTCCATTATATTTCTTGTGGCAAATGGGCTACCTTTCAATATGCTCATCGGATGTGATATACTAAGAAGGTATTCAGCAGTAATAAACCTGCAGAAGGGAGTAGTGTTGTTAAATTCAGAACAAGGAACCTGGTCCGCGAACATTATAAATTGTGTACCAAGTCCAACTGCTTTAAGCCAAAACGCAGAACTGAAAAGTTATTATTGCCAGAGGCATGAGCCAGATATCACCATAGTAGAGGAGGAGGAGCGTAAGACCTTATGGAACCAGAAGTTGGAAGAGATTATCACCTTCCAAAGAGAACGGCCTATGCAGGAGATTAGTAAAGAACAATCCAAAAAATTAATCGCCATTTACAATGAATATCAGCATGTCTTTTCGAACATCCCCGGAAAGGTTAAGGGATACCAATGTAAAATTCAATTCCGAGAACCAGTGGACTTCCACCGGAAATCATATCCAATAGCACATTCTCTAAAAAACGAAGTTAGAATGGAAATAAATAGAATGATTGCCGAAGACATAATTGAGTACAGTCATTCTCAATATACCAGTCCCATCGTTGCCATACCCAAGAAAAATGGCAAGGTGCGAATTTGCCTAGACGCCCGAGAAATAAATAAGATGATTATAAATGACAGAACCTCACCAGGAGAAATAGAAGAAATTCTGAAGAGATTCCACGGAATCAGATATATTAGCACTTGGGATACTGTATGTGGGTATTGGCAGGTAGAGCTGCACCCACACAGTAGACAATACTTAGCATTCCTGTTCGACGGTAGAAACTACCAGTTCAAAAGGCTACCATTTGGACTAATAAATTCAGTAGCAGTGTTCGTGAAGTGCATGGACCAAGTGTTGGGTCAAGAGGCACTGGAATTTACTACAGTGTACGTTGACGACCTACTTATCACGTCAGCAAACTGGGACGAACACTGTGAAAGAGTCAGACATGTATTGGAAAAATTATCTAACAACAATATCACACTTAAGTTAGACAAATCAAAGTTCATTGCTAAAGAAGTAAAGTTCTTAGGATTCAACCTAACTGAAGAGGGAATCTCTCCATCCCAAGAGAAGGTTGACGCCATACAAAATTTCCCATCACCAAGAAACAAAAAACAGTTGCAATCCTTCCTAGGAGTATGTAATTACTACAGGAAATTTCAGACCAACTACTCCCACCTAACAGCAAAATTTTCCAAGCAATTATCTTCAAAAGAGAAATGGACGTGGGGAGTGGAACAAGAAGAAGTGTTTAAATTAATCAAACAAAAATTTGTTGACACTGTTATTTTACACCACCCTAATTTTGCGAAACAGTTCTATCTAAACTGCGACGCTAGTGATGTAAGTCTAGGCGCAGAATTATACCAAGAAGATGAAGATGGCAATCACTTAGTCATTAGCTTCGCCAGCCGAATACTCAATAGCTGTGAGCGTAACTATAATGTTACGGAAAAGGATTTGCTCAGCATAGTATTCGCGTGCGGCAAGTTTAGGACGTACATACTTGGATATAATATAACGGTCCGAAGCGATCATAAATCAATATCGTTTCTAAAACAATGTAAGTTGAATCATGGCCGACTTACTCGATGGATACTTGCTTTGCAAGAATACCACATTACATGGGAATATATTCCAGGACGAAAAAATATAGTGGCTGATGTTTTGTCCAGAATAAATGTAGTAAATCAGAATTTGAAGGAGAAAAGGGGAAGATACCAAAAGTGTATTATATGTTGAAGGATAGAAAAGACCTGGAAGATATTATGAACCAAATAGTGTTGCAACAAGAGCAAGATACAAAAATATCCAACATCAGAAGAAGACTGATGGAGTCTGAAGCCATTATTAACCAATTTTACTGTGTGTACAACAATATTTTATTTATGAAAACAAAAAAGAACCAAGATACTTGGAAACTGGTAATACCTCAATCATTAGAAAATCAAATCATCAAAGATTATCATGTGAGATACGGCCACATGGGAACAATTAAAATGGTAAAAGCATTAGAAGAAGATTTGTTTATAAAAAATATTGCAAGAAAAGTAAGTAAAAACATAAAAACCTGCACATTGTGTCAGATGGTCAAAACCAATAACGAAAGGAAGGATGGAACGATGATACCCATCACATCAAGTGCCAAATTAGAGAAGGCGTTCCTCGACATATGTGGACCATTCCCACGTAGCGGAGGTCGACATGGCTACAAATTCATTGTTATAATACTTGACCATTACACCAAGTACACCAAATTATATGCTGTAAACAGAGCCACAACAAGGAAAATATTAGACATTATCAAAAATAAATACATTATAGAAATTGGAAGACCGTACATGTTAATAACAGACCATGGAACGCAATTTAAAGGAAGGAAATGGCGAGAAGAGTTATTAAAATTAAATATTAAAACTTATAAAACATCAGTCTACCACCCTACCAGCAATCCCGCAGAAAGAATGTTGAGGGAGGTGGGACGCATTTTGAAAACTTATTGTCATAACAACCAGAGAGAATGGTACAAATATTTACCTTCAACCGAAGGAAACCCCGAACAGAGTTCGGAAGAGTGGAAGTGTTTTTAAACATCAGTTACCATCAATTCACTGAAAGTACACCTTACTTGATGATGTTCGAGAGGAAGCCAAACAGAGAGATACAAGAGATAATAGAATTCCCAAAAGACCCGGAAGCCCGTATGACAAAAATAAATGGTACAGCCTAATAGTAGAAAAAATTGAGAAACAAAAGGCCAAATATGCAAAGAACCAACCCAAAATAATCAAATATAAAGAGGGAGAAAATATACTAATAAAAAATCGTGAACTGCCAAGTACAATGGAAGGTATAGCAAAGAAATTATTGTTGCTATACACCGGTCCGTATATCATCACAAGAGACAATGGTAATAATACTTACCAAATCAGTAATATTAATACAAGGAAAATCAAGGGAGTTTACAATCAAACTTCAATAAAAAAGTTTTACGAAGAAGAATAAAACCATTGTGAAAGGAAACAGATTTCAAAATTCTAAAAGAGATTGTAAGAGCAGCTTACTCAAATATTTAGATGATATATGCGGAACAATAAAAAGTTTTAATGAAAAAAAAAAGAGAGAAAAACAAAGGAAACAGTTACACAAATTCCTTTCAATTTAAATCAGTTTAAAATATAACAAAAGATTGAAATATGAAGTATGAAGAAAAAAGTGAGATGATCAGGAATAAGTTACACACATTCCTATGTAATAAAAATGTAAGAAGCACAAACTTACAATTATAATTAAAAACAAAAAATAGCTAAAAAGGAATACGCTACAAACATTCCTTTAAGGTAAGACCATTAACTTACCAAAGAATTATCAAAAATGATGTTGAATACAGAGTAAAATAAACAAAAATAAAATCAAGTTCAAATTACTGAGATATTTACTTGAAATTATACTGAATCAAAAGTATTATCAGAAAAAATAAATAAAACTTTACCTGGTACAAGGAGAGAGAGAGAAATTGTATATAAAACCAATATACAGATATGGCTAAAGCAGAATTCTGCTAAATGATTAAGAAAAAAAAAAAAAAATGTCTAAGACAATTAAAATGATCACAACGAGCATTGAAAACAAAATAATGAAAAGTGAGATATGATGAAATTAAAATATGAATAAAGATAAAAATAATCAAGTGCATAAGTAGATGATAGTGTATAGTTAAGGTATAGCGGAAGGAAGAATGAGTAGTAAGGATAAAGTGATCTAAAAACAAACCACAAGGTGGACAATCCCAATTATATTATTATTATTATTATTAAGTCACAAGTTGACAAAGATTTAAGATTGACTGTTGAAAAGTCCAGCAATCTATATGAACTGAGTAGAGAAGATGTGCCTCTAGTCTCAGAAAATTGAGTAGTAATGGGAGAAACCAGCTACTATATATAAAGTTAGGGAAAAATTTGTGTATGAGGGAATATGCACCAATGGAAATAAATAAAAACAGATCCAAATAAAATGGAGTGAATTAAGTAAGAAGAGAAATGGAGAATGGAGAAACAAACAAGGAAGAGGAGGAAAAAAGTTATCTATAACTGATAATTTCATAAAAAACTATGCTAGTATTTTATTAAAATGATCAATTTTAGAGGAGAGGCATTATGTAACGATACAATTAAGCCAAATCTCGTACCAGTGATAAAAAAGATAATTCTTAATATAAAATTTACTTCATATGAAATAAAATGTGTAAAAAATGATTAAAATGTAAATACTTTGACAAGACGTACCACGATATAACCCAACCCAAGTGATTGAGCCGAAAACACAAACGTAAAGAAGAGAACCACGTAACATACTTATAAAAATGTAAATATTTTGACATGATTGAGCCAACAACCCAAACATAAAGAAGGGAACCACGTAACATACTTATAAAAATGTAAATATTTTGACATGATTGAGCCAACAACCCAAACATAAAGAAGGGAACCACGTAACATACTTATAAAAATGTAAATATTTTGACATGATTGAGCCGAAAACACAGACATAAAGAAGGGAACCACGTAACATACTTATTAAAATGTAAATATTTTGACATGATTGAGCCAACAACCCAAACATAAAGAAGGGAACCACGTAACATACTTATTAAAATATGATAGACAAAACAATGATGGACACAGAACTAAAGAAGAACCAGAAGAAGAGGAGAACCGAACCGGATTGAAGAAGAAGAAGAGGAAGAATGAAGAGGAGACAGATAAAACCCAAGGGGAAACTAACACACATATATAAAAGGGAAAGATTGTATGTTTAGAGATAGAATACGGTCAATAAACCTTGAATAATTATATATTAATGAAACCAATGTTATTATTAGCATTAATTTAACATATGTATCCAATTTTTAAGACAATACAATTGTAAAACAATGTAGTATAGGAAAGGTACACTAACCCTGTCAGAAAGGTTAGATTCAACCCAAAACACAACTAGCCTAATATTGTTTATAGTAAAATAATACTAAAACAAAAATAGTGAGAAATGGTAGGAGAAGGTATAGGGGTTACCCATTAAATAACACTAATTACAAAACAGTGAACCAAAGTGAAGTGCTTTAGTGAAGTGTTAATGCCCTAAAAAATAGTGAAAGTGAATGTGAAACATTCAAATTAGAATGCTAAGGAAGTGGACACTCTTTAAAACATTGATAAACCACCAATGATTGGAGTGGAATTATAATTAGTTGTATACCTAGAAGTAATTAAAATTAGTATTTAAAATTAATATAAGGGAAGCATGTGACACATCAGGGAGAAAGCCCAGTACCATAACTTGTGTTAACATGGCATGATAGGATAGAAGTAAAGTTTGTTATTAAAGATTACAATTATAAAGAATACAACACCCCATGTTGAAAGGGGAATTAACCTTCATAATATTAGAGAAAGTGACAATGTTTATCACCCTAGTTTATAAGACAAGAAAGAAATCAATGTTAGTACTAAGAATAATTTATGACTTATAAAGAATAGTTGATTCAATGTTAAAGAAGGAATATGACTGAAAGGGGACTTACAGTCCATAAACCTAACTATTATATTTTAAATGAAAAGTAATGAAAATGTATGTTGAATAATAATTAAAACACAAACAAATAAATGAAGCCCATCAGGCTGAATTCAGAATGTAATTTAAAAAGGAAATACACTAGAAAACAATCATGGCTGTTTGTAACTAGGAAAACAGTTAACTGCCAAGAACATTCAAATGCAAATTGTATCAATTTCACAAAAAATCTTACTAATCTAAGAACAGTGAATGGACAGTAATTATATATCAGTTATTTCAACACAGAAATATTATTGTAATAATTTAATTCAAGAAAGATATGTTGTTTATTAAATGTCAAATAATTAGACTATAGTTAAAGTGTAACAGAATATGACCTTATGAGGTATCATTGTAAACTTTGAAAGGAAGGAAAAATAATAGTGATGTCATTTATTATCCCAAAGGAAGTATAAGGGAATAAAATCATTAGGAAAATACTTAATAAATTTGAATAAAAATTCAAATATTTCTAACAATGTATGTAAAGAGTAATTAAACAAGCATTGAATTATTAGTTACTATGACAACGAGTCGTTTGAGGCTTATTTTTTCCGTTAAAAATAATAGACGCTGAAGAAACGAAGCGTGGGTACGCCACACAAGAAATTGGACAAACTAAAACTTTAATTTAAACAGTTACAACAAGTCAACTAGTGAACCAAAAATGATCCAATATGAAGAGACGTCGATCTATACAGAATTAATGATGACCAGGAGCGAAATTAAATAAACTAATTAAAGAAAAAACCCAGACCAGTTTGAAGAAGATGCTGGAAGCCTACAACCAGCCCAAATTCGAAAAATACACGCCTACCCTGATGATGACCCTTCAACGTGAGACGAACTGATAAGTACTGAATAATTTCTTACTCCCAAAAAACCCTAAATTACTTGAATTATTTTCAAATGATAAAATTTCTCACTATTTAAAAAGTAGTATTTTCTTTCAAAGGTAAAGGCATAATTTACTTACTTATATTAAAAAACATTTATAAAGATAACCTTATTTGTGAACATAACTACTGTAACAGAAATACGACACCACAGAACAAATTGTACAAACACATTATAAATCCTAAGTACGTATAAGGTATAATAGTGTACTTTCTTTTCATGTAATCAACGTTTATGTCTATTTTCATGATCAAAAGAACTCCAGGTTTTTAAAAACATAGTAATTTTGTTAAAAGTAAATGAACGATAGTGTTTTGAAACCAATTTTGCCTACCTGAGATATTTGGTGTTTCAAGCTCTAAGCCGGAGCATAATATTATAAATTTGTTTATGATTCAATTGTCATGTTTATTAATAATTAAATGTGTATTAAAAAACGCAGTACAGTACATTACTATCTTGTTATTTCATAGGATTTTTTTGTAAATATATGTGTGTTAGCGAAGTTTTAAGTCATAGCCAACTAGCGCTTGTCACGAGTGGCCGAGTCGACAACCTGTGTAGCAGCGGGAATAATTCGAACGCCACAGCTGTCCATGCTAATACCACATATTACTTTAAAAATTAAATGTTTTAATTGTTTTAACAAAAACAATTTGGCGCCACCCGGGAATCGTAATCCATATGAATTGACAGGTAGGTTGTACTGGTGACATTGACAACGCTACGGACTCCAGTAGTGACGTCGATTTATGTAACAACCAGTGTGAGGCAAACACACTACATTCACACTAATACACAAAATAAACAAGTGTGATACATTTTAACAGGTATGACCTCATTTACTAGTTACATATTGGCGACCAGCAACGTGTGGCTGGTAAGAATAACTAGCGGCGATCATGAATAGACACGGGATGGTTACGAGACGCAAAGGGAAGGAAACACCAAACCCAGAAGAAGTGGAGGAAGTTGAAGAAGTAGAAATGGAGGAAACGACTGGAGAATTGTCAGAAGAAAACCCGCAGGAGGATCAAATGGAAAATCCAAATCCACCTGAACCTGAACCGGAATTGGAAGCAGAAGCCATGGCAAATAACCAACCAATCAAACCGACAGAAGAAACGAATTTAGATAGCATGATGAAGTTCATGATGGAACAATTCGGACAAATGAATAAAGAGAGAAGACAAGACAAGGAAGAGTTGAATAAAAAATTGGAAAAACTGGACATCCTGAATGACAAAATAGAAAGCAACCATGAAAACTTGAAAAGAAGTCAAGAGGTATTGGAGAAGAAGAGTGAAGAACTGAAGAAACAGATCAAGAAGGATCTGGAGATTGTAAACAAAAAGATGAAACTTAATCATGATGTTCTCCAAAGGAAAATCGAGGAAGAAAGTAAGAAAACCAAGGAGGAATGGAAGCAACAACTAGTTGAATGTCGAGAAGAGATTAGACAAACGGTAACAGAGACCAACGAAACAGTAATACAAATCAGGGAAGAATTAAATAATAAAATTAGTAACGTTGAAGAGGAAGGTAAATTGAGGGCGACGGAGTTCTACCTACCAAGTCCTGACTGAAAGGTGCCAAAAGAATAAACAAGAAGTGGTCAAGGAACTGGAGGAGAGGCACCAAGAGCTACAACTGGATGTAAACAATCGGGTAGAGAAGGTGTATACCGTCATAGACAAAATCGACGGACTGACCCGAGAAAACCGAGAAAAAATCCAGGGAATCAGCATGCGAGAGAAACAGATGCAGGAAGAATTAGATGCATTAAGAGAAAAACCATATAATCACACACAGTTCATAACCAGTGAGAACAGAGAAATGATTAATTTTCGTAGCTACAGAAGAAACCCGATAGAATTCCTCAAACGGGTAGAAGAGCTGATAGAGAAGAACCGAGAAACCAGATGGTCTAGTGTGAGGAGTATGATCGACGAGATGTTTCGTGACACCCATGACAATTGGTGGACAGCCACAAGACCTGAGATAAATGATACTCAAGAGTTCAAGAAACAGTTCAGGGAGAAGTATTGGTCCGAATCAACACAGAATGTGGTCCGCAATGACATTAGTAACGGAAGGTACGAGACACAAGGAGGACACACGTTAACATCGTACTTTCTGGGAAAGGTATGTTTAGCCAGAAATTTGGAACCCAGGATACCGGAAGAGTCGTTGGTGATACAACTGGGTTACCATTACGAAGAGGCCATCCAGAAGGCCAGGCGACAAGGCCAAATTAAAACAATCCAAGGAATGGTTAGCTTACTGGAAGACCTGGAGAACGATAACCAGTATCGAAAAAACAGGATCTCAAACCAAAGATACAATAAGTGGAATGAACACAATAATACACCTAATTTCCAGGGACCATACAATTATCCACAAGGCAATAATCGAAATAACTGGGGCCGGAATAACAATAATAATAATGCAGAACCAACATTCATTGGAAACGACCAGCATCGTCATCCAAATAACCAGCCTGGTAACCGAGGACAACAGAACAATCACCCAGGAAGTCCAAACAATAATAGAAGCAGCCCAAATAATAACAACCGACCAAGTGAGAATTATCGAGGAGGAGAACCTGAACAACGTACCAACAGTCACCCCAATGACCACAATTACTACGGCACCCGGTATCATCCCAATTACCAGTACAACCGGGGACCCGGGGGCAATCCAAATAGGAGTGACAATCGACGGCATGTAAATTTTATTAGTGGTAGAAGGCGGAATAACCACCGAAGATACAACTCAAATTGGCACCAAGAACTATGGTACAATGCATCCAACGAGACTGATAACAGACCATCAGTGAACAGGAACCATGAACCAATACAAAATGGAAATAACCAGCAAAATGTGCCACACAATGAAACGAACGACCAGCCAAGCAACCTGGCCGTCAGCCAGCAGCCACCTTTAAACTAA